>OY970788.1:34021879-35301879 GCA_963853775.1 Xanthia togata | reverse complement strand
CCTAACCTAACCTAACCTAACCTAACCTAACCTAACCTAACCTAACCTAACCTAACCTAACCTAACCTAACCTAACCTAACCTAACCTAACCTAACCTAACCTAACCTAACCTAACCTAACCTAACCTAACCTAACCTAACCTAACCTAACCTAACCTAACCTAACCTAACCTAACCTAACCTAACCTAACCTAACCTAACCTAACCTAACCTAACCTAACCTAACCTAACCTAACCTAACCTAACCTAACCTAACCTAACCTAACCTAACCTAACCTAACCTAACCTAACCTAACCTAACCTAACCTAACCTAACCTAACCTAACCTAACCTAACCTAACCTAACCTAACCTAACCTAACCTAACCTAACCTAACCTAACCTAACCTAACCTAACCTAACCTAACCTAACCTAACCTAACCTAACCTAACCTAACCTAACCTAACCTAACCTAACCTAACCTAACCTAACCTAACCTAACCTAACCTAACCTAACCTAACCTAACCTAACCTAACCTAACCTAACCTAACCTAACCTAACCTAACCTAACCTAACCTAACCTAACCTAACCTAACCTAACCTAACCTAACCTAACCTAACCTAACCTAACCTAACCTAACCTAACCTAACCTAACCTAACCTAACCTAACCTAACCTAACCTAACCTAACCTAACCTAACCTAACCTAACCTAACCTAACCTAACCTAACCTAACCTAACCTAACCTAACCTAACCTAACCTAACCTAACCTAACCTAACCTAACCTAACCTAACCTAACCTAACCTAACCTAACCTAACCTAACCTAACCTAACCTAACCTAACCTAACCTAACCTAACCTAACCTAACCTAACCTAACCTAACCTAACCTAACCTAACCTAACCTAACCTAACCTAACCTAACCTAACCTAACCTAACCTAACCTAACCTAACCTAACCTAACCTAACCTAACCTAACCTAACCTAACCTAACCTAACCTAACCTAACCTAACCTAACCTAACCTAACCTAACCTAACCTAACCTAACCTAACCTAACCTAACCTAACCTAACCTAACCTAACCTAACCTAACCTAACCTAACCTAACCTAACCTAACCTAACCTAACCTAACCTAACCTAACCTAACCTAACCTAACCTAACCTAACCTAACCTAACCTAACCTAACCTAACCTAACCTAACCTAACCTAACCTAACCTAACCTAACCTAACCTAACCTAACCTAACCTAACCTAACCTAACCTAACCTAACCTAACCTAACCTAACCTAACCTAACCTAACCTAACCTAACCTAACCTAACCTAACCTAACCTAACCTAACCTAACCTAACCTAACCTAACCTAACCTAACCTAACCTAACCTAACCTAACCTAACCTAACCTAACCTAACCTAACCTAACCTAACCTAACCTAACCTAACCTAACCTAACCTAACCTAACCTAACCTAACCTAACCTAACCTAACCTAACCTAACCTAACCTAACCTAACCTAACCTAACCTAACCTAACCTAACCTAACCTAACCCGCGAATATCTTTGACGTTTGGAGTGCGATTTTGAAGCTGTTTTCAGCTAATTTAGACATAACTAGGCGTCCGCCTACGTACTGACGACGTTGCACCCAGTTCTACCCCTAAATAAAAAGTTTTCCCTACAACCCTTGTAATTTTTTAAAATTTTCATACAAAAACATCAAAATTTAGTGTTTGTTCTAAATTTTTTGCCAAAGTAGCGTTAGTTTATAGTTTCAATAGTACTCACCCTTCATCCCTGTTCTCTGGTCCGCGATCCGTGTGCCGGTTTTCAGGTGGTGGGGCGAAATTCGAAATTTTTTGCTTCAAAAACTGGTTTTTTGACCAAAACTCAAAATTTTTGTTCGGCACCTACCCCGTTTTATTTCGTAGTTCGCTGGCCCGCGCCGAGACGGTTTTTTGGACACCTCTCACGCCCGTCTAGCCCAAATAAAACTCAAAAAATTTCCCTCCCACCCACCCTTTTGTTACTGGCCAGGTAAACTTTTTATTTTTCTGCAACAAATATTTTCTGTTTCTAGCTCTTCAAGCATCATTTAGAACTTTCTTTTATAGAAATAGAGAGAATTTGGCGGTTTGAAAGCCTACTTGGGTATTATTGTCACCTCTTTTAAATCTTAACAACTATTTTTTGACCTGACCAAGTCCTAGCTATAGGGCTTTTAATAAATTATTCTATTTTAATTATTTTACTTGCTGATCCCCCCTTTACAGGGATTCAGTACAAATACTCGTGTCCCCTGACAATCTAGATACTGTCCAGCACGATGTTTGTCAGAACACCTCTGGTGAAGGCGAAGGCAGCTGAAGAGACGTTGGACGTGGGGGCGGCAAGCCTAGTACAGGCGGGCCCTTCAGGTCAGCAAAGTATTTCTGAGGGGGAAGTGGAGAAACAAAGATCGGGGCAAACCCACAAAACTCCAACACCTCCCACAAAGGCACCCGTGCCCACTACCCCCAGGAAGATACTTGTATTTAGCCCCCCCAAACACAAGCCTAGAGCAACGACACACCAGCAGGTCAAGTCTGACGTGCCGAAACCCTCTGAGAGAGCCTTGGAGAGCTCACCTCGAGAAGTGCCAGCGGTGAAGTTCGCAAGTAGAACCGCGGAGGCAAAGGCGTGTCTCTGCAGGGCGAAAATACTGCTCGACAGCTCCCGCAACCTGAAAAAGGAAATAAAAGACGGGTTAATCAAAGCGATCGAAAGACTTTACCAATTAGTAAAGGAGGGAGAGACCGAGAGAGGAAAAACATCTGGAGAGTCAGCCGAACCAGAGACAGCTCGCAAGGACCCGACGCCGGCCTTGGGTGAAACGACAGAGCTCATGAAGCAGCTCACGGAAAACCTCCAGCAGCATAAAAACGCGCTGGAGGAATGCCGGCTGGACACACGGGCTCTGTCGGAGCACCTACAGAAGGTCCCTCGCTTTGTCGCGGGCCAAGGTCCCTCGTTCGCGGAGATGGCGGCCGCCCCGAAGCAGTACACCCAAGGACCTCTTCACTCGGTGGTAGTGTCATCGGTCAATGACATGGACACCGGGGAAGAGGTCATTGAGAAGCTTAGGTTGGCGGTAGATGCCAGAAACGAGGGAACAAGGGTAGAGAGATTGCGGAAGGCGAGAGACCAGAAGGTAGTGGTGGGCTTCGGGACTAGGGAGGAGTTGACCCGGGTGACCGAGAGGATTAAGAAGGCCGGTAACCTCGTAGTGGAGGAGGTTAAAAACAAAGATCCCCTAATCATCATAAGGGACGTCCTCTCGTGTCACTCGGATGTGGAGGTAGTCGAGGCGCTTAAACGCCAGAACAGCCATCTGATCGGCGACCTGCCTGCGGATAGTGTCAGAATGGGAGTGAAGTACCGTCGCAGGACAAGGAACTCCCACATGACCCACATTATCCTGCAGGTGTCCCCTCCGGTGTGGCAGAGGCTGACGCACGCGGGTCGTGTGCACATTGACTTGCAGCGGGTGCGTGTTATGGACCAGTCGCCACTGATTCAGTGCACCCGCTGCTTGCGCTACGGCCACAGCCGCAAACTGTGCACGGCGCCCGCAGACCTCTGCACACACTGCGGCGACCCCCACATGCGGGCTGACTGCCCGTCAAGGCTGGCAGCGGAAGCACCCAAATGCCATAATTGCCTATTGGCGAAAATGGACAACACTGACCACAACGCCTTCGACAGCGTGTGCCCGATACGCGTAAAGTGGGACGCATTGGCGCGCCTGTCGGTGGCGTACTGCTGAGGTGCAGCCAGCCTTTCCCGGAATTAAGACCCGAACAGACCGCAACGGTAACATTTTTAAAATTAACGCACACATTTTTAAAACTACACACATTATTAGACCCTTAACAAATTACAACACAACACAAGCAAATTGGAGCCAATTTCATAAGAAATTGGCCCAATTAAAAGCTGATTTCAAATTAATTATATTCGAACTTGACACATTATTAATAATAGATTTAGTAATTAGTTTATTTTACAATATTAACACAGAATACACTCGTACACCAAACAATAGCAACAAACTCACCTTACCGTTGTGGTCCAACGAACTCGTCGATGCACCAGTCTGGAATGCGCAGGTCGTCAATCAGCACCTAAAACAAAAAGGATATTATCACTCACCGCTTAATGTGAGTCTGCCAAGATTTACAGAAATAGTAAATAGAAAATTTAATGTAAAATTAGTAAATATAACTCATAGGATAGGAAATAAATGTAAGCAACTAGATTAAAATTATGTCTATATGATATATTGTGTATATATTAGCATAGCCATATTATAAATAAAGTATAGATTAAGGAAAATATAGAAAATATTATAGGTATTAGAATAGGTAGACTCATAAATGGAAAAATAAATAAAAAACACAAAAAATAAAATAAAAATATAGCGAAGTAACTTGATTTAAGGTAGTGTGTAAGATGTTGGCTTACTATAACAGGATTTGGAAAAGATAGGATTAGGTGAGGCAACTGCTTCCAGGAACTCCACTTCCTAAAACAGGACTGACTAAAATAAAAAATAAAATAAAATAAAATAAAAAACGACTGCCATCAGAAAACTGAATAACAAGGGCTCTGATCATGTCAGAGGGACACTGAGCAAAGGCAGGAGTGGGTTTTAGCCGGTAAGAGTCCGGCACTGCCCAGACTGGCTCACCAGTGAGGCAGTCTGGGCGTCCATGAGGATTTCCCACTCCTGCTAAAACAAAAAAAAAAAAAAAAAAAAAACCTAACCTAACCTAACCTAACCTAACCTAACCTAACCTAACCTAACCTAACCTAACCTAACCTAACCTAACCTAACCTAACCTAACCTAACCTAACCTAACCTAACCTAACCTAACCTAACCTAACCTAACCTAACCTAACCTAACCTAACCTAACCTAACCTAACCTAACCTAACCTAACCTAACCTAACCTAACCTAACCTAACCTAACCTAACCTAACCTAACCTAACCTAACCTAACCTAACCTAACCTAACCTAACCTAACCTAACCTAACCTAACCTAACCTAACCTAACCTAACCTAACCTAACCTAACCTAACCTAACCTAACCTAACCTAACCTAACCTAACCTAACCTAACCTAACCTAACCTAACCTAACCTAACCTAACCTAACCTAACCTAACCTAACCTAACCTAACCTAACCTAACCTAACCTAACCTAACCTAACCTAACCTAACCTAACCTAACCTAACCTAACCTAACCTAACCTAACCTAACCTAACCTAACCTAACCTAACCTAACCTAACCTAACCTAACCTAACCTAACCTAACCTAACCTAACCTAACCTAACCTAACCTAACCTAACCTAACCTAACCTAACCTAACCTAACCTAACCTAACCTAACCTAACCTAACCTAACCTAACCTAACCTAACCTAACCTAACCTAACCTAACCTAACCTAACCTAACCTAACCTAACCTAACCTAACCTAACCTAACCTAACCTAACCTAACCTAACCTAACCTAACCTAACCTAACCTAACCTAACCTAACCTAACCTAACCTAACCTAACCTAACCTAACCTAACCTAACCTAACCTAACCTAACCTAACCTAACCTAACCTAACCTAACCTAACCTAACCTAACCTAACCTAACCTAACCTAACCTAACCTAACCTAACCTAACCTAACCTAACCTAACCTAACCTAACCTAACCTAACCTAACCTAACCTAACCTAACCTAACCTAACCTAACCTAACCTAACCTAACCTAACCTAACCTAACCTAACCTAACCTAACCTAACCTAACCTAACCTAACCTAACCTAACCTAACCTAACCTAACCTAACCTAACCTAACCTAACCTAACCTAACCTAACCTAACCTAACCTAACCTAACCTAACCTAACCTAACCTAACCTAACCTAACCTAACCTAACCTAACCTAACCTAACCTAACCTAACCTAACCTAACCTAACCTAACCTAACCTAACCTAACCTAACCTAACCTAACCTAACCTAACCTAACCTAACCTAACCTAACCTAACCTAACCTAACCTAACCTAACCTAACCTAACCTAACCTAACCTAACCTAACCTAACCTAACCTAACCTAACCTAACCTAACCTAACCTAACCTAACCTAACCTAACCTAACCTAACCTAACCTAACCTAACCTAACCTAACCTAACCTAACCTAACCTAACCTAACCTAACCTAACCTAACCTAACCTAACCTAACCTAACCTAACCTAACCTAACCTAACCTAACCTAACCTAACCTAACCTAACCTAACCTAACCTAACCTAACCTAACCTAACCTAACCTAACCTAACCTAACCTAACCTAACCTAACCTAACCTAACCTAACCTAACCTAACCTAACCTAACCTAACCTAACCTAACCTAACCTAACCTAACCTAACCTAACCTAACCTAACCTAACCTAACCTAACCTAACCTAACCTAACCTAACCTAACCTAACCTAACCTAACCTAACCTAACCTAACCTAACCTAACCTAACCTAACCTAACCTAACCTAACCTAACCTAACCTAACCTAACCTAACCTAACCTAACCTAACCTAACCTAACCTAACCTAACCTAACCTAACCTAACCTAACCTAACCTAACCTAACCTAACCTAACCTAACCTAACCTAACCTAACCTAACCTAACCTAACCTAACCTAACCTAACCTAACCTAACCTAACCTAACCTAACCTAACCTAACCTAACCTAACCTAACCTAACCTAACCTAACCTAACCTAACCTAACCTAACCTAACCTAACCTAACCTAACCTAACCTAACCTAACCTAACCTAACCTAACCTAACCTAACCTAACCTAACCTAACCTAACCTAACCTAACCTAACCTAACCTAACCTAACCTAACCTAACCTAACCTAACCTAACCTAACCTAACCTAACCTAACCTAACCTAACCTAACCTAACCGGCGAATATCTTCGTTGTTTGGAGTGCGATTTTGAAGCTGTTTTCGGCTAATTTAGACATAACTAGGCGTCCGCCTACGTATTGACCACGTTGCACCCATTTCTACCCTTAATTAAAAAGTTTCCCCTACAACCCTTGTAATTTTTTTAAATTTTCATACAAAATCGTCAAAATTTAGTGTTTCTTCAAAATTTTTTGCCAAAGTAGCGTTAGATTATAGTTTCAATAGTACTCACCCTTCATCCCTGTTCTCTGGTCCGCGATCCGTGTGCCGGTTTTCAGGTGGTGGGGCGAAATTCGAAATTTTTTGTTTCAAAAACTGGTTTTTTGACCAAAACTCAAAATTTTTATTCGGCACCTACCTCGTTTTATTTCGTAGTTCGCTGGCCCGCGCCGAGACGGTTTTTTGGACACCTCTCACGCCCGTCTAGCCCAAATAAAACGTCTTTATTTTTTGACTTTTCTATTTTTTATAGTTTCTGCCTACAGCCAAAAAGCACCTTAGGGGACACGTTTTTAACATAAACGCGAATATCTTCGTTGTTTGGAGTGCGATTTTGAAGCTGTTTTCGGCTAATTTAGACATAACTAGGCGTCCGCCTACGTATTGACCACGTTGCACCCATTTCTACCCTTAATTAAAAAGTTTCCCCTACAACCCTTGTAATTTTTTTAAATTTTCATACAAAATCGTCAAAATTTAGTGTTTCTTCAAAATTTTTTGCCAAAGTAGCGTTAGATTATAGTTTCAATAGTACTCACCCTTCATCCCTGTTCTCTGGTCCGCGATCCGTGTGCCGGTTTTCAGGTGGTGGGGCGAAATTCGAAATTTTTTGTTTCAAAAACTGGTTTTTTGACCAAAACTCAAAATTTTTATTCGGCACCTACCTCGTTTTATTTCGTAGTTCGCTGGCCCGCGCCGAGACGGTTTTTTGGACACCTCTCACGCCCGTCTAGCCCAAATAAAACGTCTTTATTTTTTGACTTTTCTATTTTTTATAGTTTCTGCCTACAGCCAAAAAGCACCTTAGGGGACACGTTTTTAACATAAACGCGAATATCTTCGTTGTTTGGAGTGCGATTTTGAAGCTGTTTTCGGCTAATTTAGACATAACTAGGCGTCCGCCTACGTATTGACCACGTTGCACCCATTTCTACCCTTAATTAAAAAGTTTCCCCTACAACCCTTGTAATTTTTTTAAATTTTCATACAAAATCGTCAAAATTTAGTGTTTCTTCAAAATTTTTTGCCAAAGTAGCGTTAGATTATAGTTTCAATAGTACTCACCCTTCATCCCTGTTCTCTGGTCCGCGATCCGTGTGCCGGTTTTCAGGTGGTGGGGCGAAATTCGAAATTTTTTGTTTCAAAAACTGGTTTTTTGACCAAAACTCAAAATTTTTATTCGGCACCTACCTCGTTTTATTTCGTAGTTCGCTGGCCCGCGCCGAGACGGTTTTTTGGACACCTCTCACGCCCGTCTAGCCCAAATAAAACGTCTTTATTTTTTGACTTTTCTATTTTTTATAGTTTCTGCCTACAGCCAAAAAGCACCTTAGGGGACACGTTTTTAACATAAACGCGAATATCTTCGTTGTTTGGAGTGCGATTTTGAAGCTGTTTTCGGCTAATTTAGACATAACTAGGCGTCCGCCTACGTATTGACCACGTTGCACCCATTTCTACCCTTAATTAAAAAGTTTCCCCTACAACCCTTGTAATTTTTTTAAATTTTCATACAAAATCGTCAAAATTTAGTGTTTCTTCAAAATTTTTTGCCAAAGTAGCGTTAGATTATAGTTTCAATAGTACTCACCCTTCATCCCTGTTCTCTGGTCCGCGATCCGTGTGCCGGTTTTCAGGTGGTGGGGCGAAATTCGAAATTTTTTGTTTCAAAAACTGGTTTTTTGACCAAAACTCAAAATTTTTATTCGGCACCTACCTCGTTTTATTTCGTAGTTCGCTGGCCCGCGCCGAGACGGTTTTTTGGACACCACTCACGCCCGTCTAGCACGAAAAAATTTTGCCCACCCTCCCACCCTGTTCTATATAGGGAAGGTACACTAGGATTCTTGGCAAAAAAGTGTATTTTGTATTTAGGTCTATTAATAAGTTGACGGTGTTTTTACATAATTAGGCATCATTTGACGGGGTTCTTTCTCTTTTTAAACCTATTATTGACCCTACGGTCTTGAGGCCGTAGGAAACTTCGTTTTATTTTTATTACTTTTACCTTATACTTGCTGTTTTTGTCCCCCCTTTACAGGGACCTAGAACTAGCGCCAGTGTCCTTTGAGTTTTGTACATGAACACCACCTTCACACAAACCACAGAAATGCTCCGTACACCGGCCAAAGTCGCGAGCTCTTCGGGTTCCAGGGGCTCGCCGCGTTTGGCAGAGAAAGCTGAACCTTCGCTTCCTTCTGTCAGGCGTAGCATCGGGGAATGGGAGGCCGGGAAAGCTGAGCCTCAGGCCAAGTCCCCGGCAAACCCAAAGCGTGACGCCACACCAACTGCCACCAGTACTCTGGAGACGCACCGACCACCAAAGAGGACAGCGTCCGGGTACCCCAATCTCACAGCGGAGGCGAGAGCTTGCCTAAATAAAGCTAAGCTTCATTTGGGCAACTCTCGAAACCTCAAGACCGAGATCAAGACGGCAGTGCTCGACGCCATAAACAGGTTATATGAGCTGGTGAAGGAGTCGGAGCAAAATAAAGCCCCTGTCGCACCCGTACCTATGGTCATACCTGCAGCCACACCAATTTCCGCGCCATTAACGCCCACCACGTGTGAACCGACAGAGCTTATGAAGAGTCTTGTGGCAGACCTCAAAGAGCACAAGCATGCATTGGAGGAGTGCCAACAACATACCCGGGCTCTGTCGGAGCAACTTAAGCTGGCCCCTTGCTACGTCGCAGGCCAAGGTCCAACTTTCGCGGAAATCGCCGCCGGCCCGAAGCAGCACATCCAAGAGCCCCTTCACTCGGTGGTCGTATCATCTATCAATGATCAGGACACCAGTGAAGGGGTTATTGAGAAGCTCAGGACGGCGGTCGATGCCCGAAATGAGGGCACTAGAGTTGAACGGCTGCGAAAGGCGAGGGATCAGAAGGTGGTGGTTGGATTTAAGACCAGGGAAGAGATGACTAAGGTGACGGAAAGGATTCGTAAAGCGGGTAACCTAATGGTAGAAGAGGTAAAAAACAAGGATCCGCTTATTATCATCCAAGACGTCCTCTCCTGCCACACAGATGGGGAGATTATCCAGGCTCTGCAACGACAAAACACCCATCTCATTGGGGACATTCCTGCGGAGGACGTGAGGTTGGGGGTGAAGTACCGTCGAAGGACGAGGAACCCCCATATGTGCCACGTCATCCTGCAGGTGTCCCCAACGGTATGGCAGAGGCTGACTACGGTGGGTCGCGTGCACATCGACCTACAGCGAGTGCGAGTGCAGGATCAGTCACCACTGGTGCAGTGCACTCGCTGTCTGTGTTTTGGCCACAGCCGGAAACTGTGCACGCGACCCGCCGACCTCTGCATTCACTGTGGCGACCCCCACATGCGGACTGAGTGTCCGTCGCGCCTGGCAGAGGAGGCGCCAAGGTGTCATAATTGCCTATCAGCCAAAATGGAAAAAACTGACCATAACGCTTTCGACACGAAATGCCCGGTTCGCGTTAAGTGGGATGCATTGGCACGCCTGTCGGTGGCGTACTGCTGAGGTCCATCCAACGTTTCCCGAAAGTAAGAACCACAACGGTACTGTGCTCAAAATTAAAATCCGTAAACTTCAAAATTTAAATTTTTTAGAGACAATAGAAATTAAAATTAAAATAGAAGCTAATTGGAGTCAATTTCGTGAGAAATTGGCCCAATTAAAAGTAGACACAAAATTAAACTCATGTATTATTAAAGAAAAACTTACCTTATCGTTGTGGTCAAACGTATTTGATGATGTGAAGAAGCAGGACGCCACTCTGGGAAGCCGCATCCTAAGCGCTACACTAACACGGAGTACTTGGGTCGTTGAGCAGTACCTAAAAAGGAAAAAAGCGCAGGGTAAGAGCCGGAAATGCCTTGGTGAGAGACAGAACAAATTTGAAATTAAAACTGTGCTCAAAACAACAGCTCTGAGTTCGCCAGTAATAATAAAAAGTAAACAAATAAAACATTATATTAAACTAGCAGTAAAAAATTATAGGATAAGAAATAAACGTAGGTATAGAGTAAGAAAATATGTCTATATGATATATTGTATATATATTAGGATAGCCATATCAAAAATAAAGTATGTAGATTTAAGATATAGAATAATATGATGATAGGAAAAGGTAGACTCAAATAGTATTGATAAATAAGTTAGCAAGTTATTAGGTATATAAGATGTTAGATGTTAAAACCCATTACATACGGTATTAGATAGAATAAGATAATAATAATTAGACGAAGGCGATTACTTCCTGGAACACACCACTTCCTAACAACAGGACTGACATAAAACAACATAAAACAAAACGACTGCAATCAGACAAATGAGAAACAAGGTCTCTGATCATGTCAGAGGGACACTGAGCAAAGGCAGGAGTGGGTTTTAGCCGGTAAGAGTCCGGCACTGCCCAGACTGGTTCACAAGTGAGGCAGTCTGGGCGTCCATGAGGATTTCCCACTCCTGCTAAAACAAAAAAAAAAAAAAAAAAAAAAAAAAAAAAACCTAACCTAACCTAACCTTTTTTTTTTTTTTTTTTTTTTTTTTGACGCTGAGAAATGCTTTATGCACTGCCGCTCGTGGGGGACGAGACGGGGTGTGTGGGACTCCTGTCAGAAGGACAGTATACCCACTAAAACTCAGCGGTGTTCCCGCATCGCCGTGATGGGAGGGCCATGGGAAACCGGCGTAGCCTTTACATCCACGACCCTCCCGGCGCATGCCCGCCTAGCTGGCGGGCCCCGCATGCCCCCCTGACTGGGGGGCTACGGGAATGGCCGGGAACACCTGGCCATTCCCGTCCGGCACTGGTGGAGGCCTGTGCGATGCAGGCGAGGGTGCCCCCGCACCCGTTGCCTGCTGGCCTCCACCTGGGAGGAGGAGTCGGAGATGAGCGTCGAACTGACGTCTCCTTCGACCCCTCCTCCGCCTTCGGAGCGGTGCCGCGTCGGGATCATCTTCCCGCACGCGCTCCGCCGCCTCCTTCTGGGACATGACGTGCTCGCAGAAGGAGGCGACCGCCGCCCAGGACCCCTCGTCCCTCAGCATGGCGCCCACCACGCCGGGGAGCGAGAGGTCCAGCCCGATCGCCGCGACGAGACTGCGGCGCGGCTCGGACCACGACGGGCACACCTCGAGAGTGTGCTGCGCCGTGTCCTCCGCCGCGCCACAGTCGTGGCACGACGGCGTCTCCTCCCGTCCGATCCGATGCAGGTACGATCCGAAACAACCGTGTCCGGACAGCACCTGCACCAGGCGGAACGAGAGGAACCCGTGCGGCCGCTCGAGCCAGTCCCGCAGGACCGGCCTGATCGCGTCGAGGGTTCGGCGGCCGAAGACCGCGGCGGCGAGGTCCGTCGTCCAGTGGACGACGATGGCGTCCCTCGCCTCCCGCCGGACGGCCTCCCGCTGTTCCGGGGCGAAGGGCTGACCCGCCGCCCTCCGCCCCGCCTTCCACTCGTACACTCTGGCGAGCACCCACGCCTCGAGTTCCCAAGGAGGGGTGCCGGCCAGAGCGCACGCCCCGGCGAAGCTCACCGTGCGGTGAGCCCGCGCCACCCGCTGGGCTATCGCCCTTTGAGGTGCCCGCAACCTAACCTTTTTTTTTTTTTTTTTTTTTTTTTTGACGCTGAGAAATGCTTTATGCACTGCCGCTCGTGGGGGACGAGACGGGGTGTGTGGGACTCCTGTCAGAAGGACAGTATACCCACTAAAACTCAGCGGTGTTCCCGCATCGCCGTGATGGGAGGGCCATGGGAAACCGGCGTAGCCTTTACATCCACGACCCTCCCGGCGCATGCCCGCCTAGCTGGCGGGCCCCGCATGCCCCCCTGACTGGGGGGCTACGGGAATGGCCGGGAACACCTGGCCATTCCCGTCCGGCACTGGTGGAGGCCTGTGCGATGCAGGCGAGGGTGCCCCCGCACCCGTTGCCTGCTGGCCTCCACCTGGGAGGAGGAGTCGGAGATGAGCGTCGAACTGACGTCTCCTTCGACCCCTCCTCCGCCTTCGGAGCGGTGCCGCGTCGGGATCATCTTCCCGCACGCGCTCCGCCGCCTCCTTCTGGGACATGACGTGCTCGCAGAAGGAGGCGACCGCCGCCCAGGACCCCTCGTCCCTCAGCATGGCGCCCACCACGCCGGGGAGCGAGAGGTCCAGCCCGATCGCCGCGACGAGACTGCGGCGCGGCTCGGACCACGACGGGCACACCTCGAGAGTGTGCTGCGCCGTGTCCTCCGCCGCGCCACAGTCGTGGCACGACGGCGTCTCCTCCCGTCCGATCCGATGCAGGTACGATCCGAAACAACCGTGTCCGGACAGCACCTGCACCAGGCGGAACGAGAGGAACCCGTGCGGCCGCTCGAGCCAGTCCCGCAGGACCGGCCCGATCGCGTCGAGGGTTCGGCGGCCGAAGACCGCGGCGGCGAGGTCCGTCGTCCAGTGGACGACGATGGCGTCCCTCGCCTCCCGCCGGACGGCCTCCCGCTGTTCCGGGGCGAAGGGCTGACCCGCCGCCCTCCGCCCCGCCTTCCACTCGTACACTCTGGCGAGCACCCACGCCTCGAGTTCCCAAGGAGGGGTGCCGGCCAGAGCGCACGCCCCGGCGAAGCTCACCGTGCGGTGAGCCCGCGCCACCCGCTGGGCTATCGCCCTTTGAGGTGCCCGCAAGGCCGCGGCGTTCTCTCGTCTGTGGAGAGACTCCTCCCAGATGGGGGCCCCGTAGAGGGCCATGCTCCTCAAGATGCCGGCGTAGAGTTGCCGGCATCGAGCGCTGGGCCCCCCCAAGTTCGGGAGGAGCCACGAGAGAGCGCCCGCGGTCTTCAGCAGGCGCGACGACAGCCCGCTGAAATGCGGGCCGAAGCGCCACCTGCTGTCGAGTACAAGGCCCAGATATTTCATCTGGGCCTTCACCTCAATCCTGACGCCCTCCACGAAGATGTGGGCGCCAGGTGGCGGGGGGCGCTGCCGGGGACCGTGGAAGAAGACGGCCTCGGTCTTCTGCAGCGCCACCGTCAACCCTAGGCGGCGGATCCTCCCTGCGACCAAGGATCCGCCCGCCGAGGCCAAGGAGGCCGCCTCCCTGAAACTCTCCCCCCGGGCGGTGAGGAGAGTGTCATCCGCGTAGCAGACGACACTCGTGCCTCGGAGGAGAGTTCCCCGCAAGAGCCAATCGTAGCCGACGTTCCAGAGGAGAGGTCCTAAGACTGACCCCTGTGGAACGCCGGCTTCCGCGGCGTACCGCCGGACTCGGCCAGCCCTGTTCACCAGGACGATCGCCCGATCCTCCAGGTAGCTGGTCAGCAGCACGCGCATGTAGCGAGGCACTCCGTGGAATCGGAGCGCCTCTAGGATGGTGGAGTGGGGAACGGAGTTGAAGGCGTTGGCAATGTCGAACGACACTGCCAACAACCCGTCCCCCGCCTCCATCGCATCCTTCACCTGCCCCTTGAGGCAGGCCAGCGCGTCCACCGTCGAACGCTCAGCCCGAAAGCCGTACTGAGCGTCCGACAAGTCCGGCCCGATGCACCGCAGATGGCTCTTCAGGCGGGCAGCGATTATCCCCTCGAACATCTTACCGACCTCATCGAGCAGAACGATGGGCCGGTATGCCGAGGGGGAGTCTGCCGGGCGGCCCTCCTTGCGAAGGAGGCACAGTTGTCCCTCCTTCCATGGTTTCGGGAACCTTCCAGACGCAAAGCATGCGCTGAAGAGGTCCCGAAACCGCTCCTCCATTTGGGTGGCGGCGATCGCCACCACTCTCGCCGGGACACCGTCGGGGCCCGGAGCCGTCTTCTTGGCGCGGATATGGAGAATAGCCGCGCCAAGTTCCGACTCCGTGACGGGAGGGGTCTCCTCTTCATCATCAGCTGGCGGGGCTGGTGGGGCCATCGCTGGTGGGGTGAAGTCGTCCCTGCACGGGAACAGGGACTGAACCACCCCATCCAGAAAGGAGGGCTCCAGGGTCTCGGCCACCGGGGGACCAAAGGGGCGCAGCTTGTTCCGCGCCGCCTTATACGGTCTCCCGTAGGGGTCCGCGTCGAGACCCTCCAGCATTTCTGCTCTCGCAGAGTCTCTGGCGGCGGCGATGGCCCGATCGAGGACCAGTTTTGCCGCCAGGTACACCTCGTAGAGGTGGTCCCCGACGGCCCGGTCCCGTCGACGCCGCCGCCGACTCCGCGTGTAAGCCCTCCTTGCCTCCACACAGGCTGCTCGAAGCCCCGCCAGCTCCGCCGACCACCAGTACACGGCCCGTTTGGGTGGTGGTCGGCCAGACCGAGGCATGCTCGAGTTGCATACCTCGGTCAGAGACTCCCTCAGCTGCCCCGCCACGGTGTCCACATCCGGCAGCCGGCTGGCGGAAGGCGGCGAAAGCCAGTCCTGGACGAACGCCGCCTCCCGCGCTGCCTCCCTGTCCAGGCGGGCGAGGGCCCACCGTGGGAACGGTGATCGCCCCGGCAGAGTCCGCGTCTCTCCGGGGCGACTGGTGGAGATGTCGAACCGCACGTAGCGATGGTCCGACATAGTCTCCACCAGGTCCACCCGCCAGTTCAGCACGCGCGCGGCTAACGCAGGGGTGGCGAAAGTGACGTCCACCACTGAGCCACCCTGCCGCCGCACGCATGTCTGGACGCTGCCTCTGTTCAAGAGGCAGAGTCCAGAGGAGGCAGCCCACAGCTCGACTGCCCGCCCGCGGGCGTCGGTGGCCGGGTTGCCCCAGGTCACCGACTTGGCGTTCAGGTCTCCCAGCACGGAGACCTGACGCGGCGCCGCCCTGCCGACCACGGCGGCCAGGACTCCGAGATAGTTCTCGAAGTCCTGGAGAGGGCGGTTTGGGGAGAAATACACGCCCACAAGGGCGAGTTCTCCCCACGCGGCGGCCACGTATCCCGGTCCCCTCTCTAATAGCGAGAGGGGAGGGGAGTCTGTGGAAGACCGCGCCGCTAGTGCCACCAAGCCGTCCTCGTCACCCAGCCAGCTGCCGGGGACGAAGTAGGGCTCGGCGACCACCGCTACGTTCACCAACCACTCGGCCATGACCTGCACCACCAGGTCCTGGGCCGCTCTGCAGTGGTTGGCGTTCGTCTGGAGGATGCGGAGGTCGGAAATTATTATTCCGACATCGCACCCTCCTCAGCCGTCGCCGCCGCCGCTGGAGCTACAGCGGCGACGACGGCGGCGGCGGTGGTGGCAACAGGGCGAACCTGCGCCGGCACCACGCCCTTCTTGACGGGGGGCTTACAGCTCCTGCCCGTCATCCGGTGGCCCGCGGGGCGGCCACTGGCGGCACACGCCGCGCAGTGTGGCGCGGTGGCGGTGGCGGTGCACGCGGCCCACCCGTGTCCCTCCTTCCCGCATTGGAAGCACGTATCCCTCCAATCGGACTTGGAGGGACACGTGGCTCGGGTGTGGCCGAACGCGCAGCACTTGAAGCACCGCGCAGGCTGTGCCTCAAGCGGCCGGACCACCGCCGAGCTGAAGCCGATCAGCAACCGTCCTTTGGTCGCCGCAAGGACGGCCCCGGCCGCGGCGACCGGGCACTCCACGCGGATGATGCCCATGCCGCGGCGGCCGAGCCTGACGACTCCAGCCTTCACCGCGCCGGCGTCGCAGCCTCCAGCTGCTGCGACGGCCGCGACCACATCCTCTTTGGCGACCGAGTCATCAAGATCGGCCACCTCCAAGGCTGCGGTCTTTTCTGGCCTGGCGACCTTGGCCACATCCGCGACGACCTCCCGCAGCTTCGCTGCGAAGAGGTCCGCGTTCGTGCCGCGCTGCTCCCCCGAAAACTCGAAAATTCGAGCTCCCGTGAGAGTTCGGCGGCACGTGATTTTGCTGATCCCCAGCTGGGAGGGATCAGCATTCGTACGAGCCCGTCTCAGTACGGACTCGTACGTCTCGCCCCGCTCCGCGGCCTCCGGGGTGATGGTCACCACGACGGCCGCGGTTTTGGGAGGAACCAGCTTCCTCCCACCAGCTGGAGCCCGTTTGGCTGCAGGAGCAGCCGCAGCGGGCTTGGGGTCCGGCTTCTTGGCCTTCTTCCCCCTCTTGCCCACTTCCGTCCACGACAGGTTGGACGGGGTGGTGGAGGGAAGAAGGGCGTCTTCCTCCTGGATCTGGGCTGGGGCCGGGGCTGCTGGAGCGGCAGAGGACCCTGACGCTCGCACCGCGCTCGTGGTGGGGGTCTGAGGAGACGCCGTGGTCCCCTTGCCCTTGCCCTTGCCCTTTCCCTTTGAGGGCTGCCCTTCCAATACAGGGCCTGCTTGAGGCGCAGGTTCCGGCTCCCCCGGTTGGCGACTCTTGTCCGCCGCTAGCGGTGGGCGGAGCCGCTTTTCCGGCAGGAGCCGGTCCTCGATGCCTGCGAAGCAGGCCCTAATGAACGCCCTCTCCTCCATCACTACCTGCCTCAAGGCTGCCTCGAGGCTGGCAGGGGTGGAGGGGGAGGGGGAGGAGTAGGAGGAGGAGGAGGGGCCCCCTGTCACCGGAGCCGGGGCAGGCAGGGCCGTGGCTTCAGCCAGCTTCTGGTGAAGCTGGCTGACCTCCGCCTGCAGGCGATCCACCTTCGCCTGCAGCTGCCGCGTCTCCTCCGTGGCCGTCCGCTTGACCAGCTCCAGGACAATGCCGTGCATGCTGGCGGCACGGCATTTGAGGGCCTTCTGGAAGGTCCCCTTCAAATTGGAGGACTTTGAGGCGACCTCCAGAACCTCCTCCTTGTCCTCCAGAGCCATGCGCTCCAAGTCCGCCAGGGAGTGGTCAGCATACAGTACATTAGATGCACCATATCCGGCCCTCGACCTGGCGGCTTGCGCCTGCCGCTCCTTAGCAGCGACCCTCTCCTCCAGGTCCTCCTGGATTTGCGCCCTCTTTGCCAGGTTTAGCTGGCGCTCGGCGTCCACCAATCCCACATCGTGAGAAGAGGCCGAAGCAGAAGTCGAAGCCTTTTTTGTCTTCGACTTCTTCTTCGCCCTACTTCCAACCGACTCCGAGGAGCCCCCGGACCCGAGCCTCAGATCGCCCCTCTTCCGCTTGGGGCGGTCGCTTTCGGCCGCCGACGTGTCCATGTTGGATCCGTCGGAGTCCGACACCTCGTCCGGCCTGCAAAAGAAACTGACCGCAGATGGTGCGCGGTCAGCTTCCGACGCCAAGGCGCCGCCGGCGTGGCCCTGAGAAGGGCCGTTGGGTTGGCCCTGAGAAGGGCCGTTGGATTGGCCCTGAGAAGGGCCGTTGGGTTGGCCCTGAGAAGGGCCGTTGGGGTGGCCCTGAGAAGGGCCGTTGGGGTGGCCCTGAGAAGGGCCGTTTGGTTTTAAAAATCGCCCTAAGGCGTCCCGCGCAGGTGTTGGCATAGCCTCCGCAGGTTCCCGTACGACAACGCAAGAAATTAAAATTCGCTACGAGAGCACAGTGCACTTTGGCCAACCCAGTCTGCCACTCCGTTACGGTGGTCAGAACTGGGTCGTTTCCAGGGGACGCGACGAACCTAACCTAACCTTTTTTTTTTTTTTTTTTTTTTTTTTTTGGTCTCGGGGTGGAAAATCCTCATGGATGTCCTCCACCCTGGGGCGGGCGGAGGGGTCTGTCAGACTCGTACTGACTAAAAACCACCCCGGTGTTCCATCTCACACCTACGTCGGAGGTCGCGGGAACGCAGATACTTCCGCGACCCTCGGCTGGTGCCGGCCCGCCTCTGCGGGCCACCTCGAGTTTGGGGGGAGTGAGGTGTTAAACTCCCCCCTTACATCATAGAGAGGCGCGCGTGGAACACTACGCGCCGCCATCTCGGGTCCTAAGGAGTAGGGGGCGATGGATTTCCCCAGATCCGTCGCCCCTGGACCCATTTAGGGGGGCTGGAAGAGGGCGTTATCCGCCCTCCGCCGACGCCCGGTGCGTCTGCTGCGGATCGGGTTAGTGGAAGCAATCTCCCGCTCCCTTTCCGCAGCCTCCTTCTGCGAGATGACTGTCTCGCAGAAGGAAACCACCGCGTCCCAGGACTCCTCGCTGCCGGCCATGGAATTCACAATGGCCGGCAGCGAAAGGTCACTGCCTACTCCATAGACGAGGGCACGGCGCGGCTCCTCCCAAGCGGCACACTCTGCCAGCGTATGCCGCGCCGTGTCCTCCCGACAGTCGACGCAGTGGTGACACCGGGCGTCCGGCTCCCTGTTTATGCGACACAGGTACTTCCCGAAGCAACCATGCCCCGAGAGCACCTGCGTCACCCGAAACGACAGGGAGCCGTGCCTCCTCCCGAGCCAAGTGTCGAGCACCGGCCGGACCGCCTCAATAGTGTTGAGGCCGGCGGTAGGGCGTGAGAGCCTGTCCCGCCATTCCGCCACCAGGACCTCGCGAAGCTGCGACCGACGCAGCTCCAAATGTCGCTGCGTCAGTCGCTCGCCTCGCGCCCTCGAGTCCTCGCGCCACCGATAAAGTGACGCGAGTACCTTCGCCTCCAGGTCCCAGGGCGGGGATCCGGCCAGTGCGCAAGCCGCCTCGTAGGAGATCGTGCGATACCCCCTGATGACTCTGACGGCCATTGCTCGCTGCGGTCTCCGCAGAACTGCGATGCTACCGGCCGTCAGGTCAGCCGCCCAGAAACCTTTTTTTTTTTTTTTTTTTTTTTTTTTTTTTTTTTTTTTTTTGACGCTGAGAAATGCTTTATGCACTGCCGCTCGTGGGGGACGAGACGGGGTGTGTGGGACTCCTGTCAGAAGGACAGTATACCCACTAAAACTCAGCGGTGTTCCCGCATCGCCGTGATGGGAGGGCCATGGGAAACCGGCGTAGCCTTTACATCCACGACCCTCCCGGCGCATGCCCGCCTAGCTGGCGGGCCCCGCATGCCCCCCTGACTGGGGGGCTACGGGAATGGCCGGGAACACCTGGCCATTCCCGTCCGGCACTGGTGGAGGCCTGTGCGATGCAGGCGAGGGTGCCCCCGCACCCGTTGCCTGCTGGCCTCCACCTGGGAGGAGGAGTCGGAGATGAGCGTCGAACTGACGTCTCCTTCGACCCCTCCTCCGCCTTCGGAGCGGTGCCGCGTCGGGATCATCTTCCCGCACGCGCTCCGCCGCCTCCTTCTGGGACATGACGTGCTCGCAGAAGGAGGCGACCGCCGCCCAGGACCCCTCGTCCCTCAGCATGGCGCCCACCACGCCGGGGAGCGAGAGGTCCAGCCCGATCGCCGCGACGAGACTGCGGCGCGGCCCGGACCACGACGGGCACACCTCGAGAGTGTGCTGCGCCGTGTCCTCCGCCGCGCCACAGTCGTGGCACGACGGCGTCTCCTCCCGTCCGATCCGATGCAGGTACGATCCGAAACAACCGTGTCCGGACAGCACCTGCACCAGGCGGAACGAGAGGAACCCGTGCGGCCGCTCGAGCCAGTCCCGCAGGACCGGCCCGATCGCGTCGAGGGTTCGGCGGCCGAAGACCGCGGCGGCGAGGTCCGTCGTCCAGTGGACGACGATGGCGTCCCTCGCCTCCCGCCGGACGGCCTCCCGCTGTTCCGGGGCGAAGGGCTGACCCGCCGCCCTCCGCCCCGCCTTCCACTCGTACACTCTGGCGAGCACCCACGCCTCGAGTTCCCAAGGAGGGGTGCCGGCCAGAGCGCACGCCCCGGCGAAGCTCACCGTGCGGTGAGCCCGCGCCACCCGCTGGGCTATCGCCCTTTGAGGTGCCCGCAAGGCCGCGGCGTTCTCTCGTCTGTGGAGAGACTCCTCCCAGATGGGGGCCCCGTAGAGGGCCATGCTCCTCAAGATGCCGGCGTAGAGTTGCCGGCATCGAGCGCTGGGCCCCCCCAAGTTCGGGAGGAGCCACGAGAGAGCGCCCGCGGTCTTCAGCAGGCGCGACGACAGCCCGCTGAAATGCGGGCCGAAGCGCCACCTGCTGTCGAGTACAAGGCCCAGATATTTCATCTGGGCCTTCACCTCAATCCTGACGCCCTCCACGAAGATGTGGGCGCCAGGTGGCGGGGGGCGCTGCCGGGGACCGTGGAAGAAGACGGCCTCGGTCTTCTGCAGCGCCACCGTCAACCCTAGGCGGCGGATCCTCCCTGCGACCAAGGATCCGCCCGCCGAGGCCAAGGAGGCCGCCTCCCTGAAACTCTCCCCCCGGGCGGTGAGGAGAGTGTCATCCGCGTAGCAGACGACACTCGTGCCTCGGAGGAGAGTTCCCTGCAAGAGCCAATCGTAGCCGACGCTCCAGAGGAGAGGTCCTAAGACTGACCCCTGTGGAACGCCGGCTTCCGCGGCGTACCGCCGGACTCGGCCAGCCCTGTTCACCAGGACGATCGCCCGATCCTCCAGGTAGCTGGCCAGCAGCACGCGCATGTAGCGAGGCACTCCGTGGAATCGGAGCGCCTCTAGGATGGTGGAGTGGGGAACGGAGTTGAAGGCGTTGGCAATGTCGAACGACACCGCCAACAACCCGTCCCCCGCCTCCATCGCATCCTTCACCTGCCCCTTGAGGCAGGCCAGCGCGTCCACCGTCGAACGCTCAGCCCGAAAGCCGTACTGAGCGTCCGACAAGTCCGGCCCGATGCACCGCAGATGGCTCTTCAGGCGGGCAGCGATTATCCCCTCGAACATCTTACCGACCTCATCGAGCAGAACGATGGGCCGGTATGCCGAGGGGGAGTCTGCCGGGCGGCCCTCCTTGCGAAGGAGGCACAGTTGTCCCTCCTTCCATGGTTTCGGGAACCTTCCAGACGCAAAGCATGCGCTGAAGAGGTCCCGAAACCGCTCCTCCATTTGGGTGGCGGCGATCGCCACCACTCTCGCCGGGACACCGTCGGGGCCCGGAGCCGTCTTCTTGGCGCGGATATGGAGAATAGCTGCGCCAAGTTCCGACTCCGTGACGGGAGGGGTCTCCTCTTCATCATCAGCTGGCGGGGCTGGTGGGGCCATCGCTGGTGGGGTGAAGTCGTCCCTGCGCGGGAACAGGGACTGAACCACCCCATCCAGAAAGGAGGGCTCCAGGGTCTCGGCCACCGGGGGACCAAAGGGGCGCAGCTTGTTCCGCGCCGCTTTGTACGGTCTCCCGTAGGGGTCCGCGTCGAGACCCTCCAGCATTTCTGCTCTCGCAGAGTCTCTGGCGGCGGCGATGGCCCGATCGAGGACCAGTTTTGCCGCCAGGTACACCTCGTAGAGGTGGTCCCCGACGGCCCGGTCCCGTCGACGCCGCCGCCGACTCCGCGTGTAAGCCCTCCTTGCCTCCACACAGGCTGCTCGAAGCCCCGCCAGCTCCGCCGACCACCAGTACACGGCCCGTTTGGGTGGTGGTCGGCCAGACCGAGGCATGCTCGAGTTGCATACCTCGGTCAGAGACTCCCTCAGCTGCCCCGCCACGGTGTCCACATCCGGCAGCCGGCTGGCGGAAGGCGGCGAAAGCCAGTCCTGGACGAACGCCGCCTCCCGCGCTGCCTCCCTGTCCAGGCGGGCGAGGGCCCACCGTGGGAACGGTGATCGCCCCGGCAGAGTCCGCGTCTCTCCGGGGCGACTGGTGGAGATGTCGAACCGCACGTAGCGATGGTCCGACATAGTCTCCACCAGGTCCACCCGCCAGTTCAGCACGCGCGCGGCTAACGCAGGGGTGGCGAAAGTGACGTCCACCACTGAGCCACCCTGCCGCCGCACGCATGTCTGGACGCTGCCTCTGTTCAAGAGGCAGAGTCCAGAGGAGGCAGCCCACAGCTCGACTGCCCGCCCGCGGGCGTCGGTGGCCGGGTTGCCCCAGGTCACCGACTTGGCGTTCAGGTCTCCCAGCACGGAGACCTGACGCGGCGCCGCCCTGCCGACCACGGCGGCCAGGACTCCGAGATAGTTCTCGAAGTCCCGGAGAGGGCGGTTTGGGGAGAAATACACGCCCACAAGGGCGAGTTCTCCCCACGCGGCGGCCACGTATCCCGGTCCCCTCTCTAATAGCGAGAGGGGAGGGGAGTCTGTGGAAGACCGCGCCGCTAGTGCCACCAAGCCGTCCTCGTCACCCAGCCAGCTGCCGGGGACGAAGTAGGGCTCGGCGACCACCGCTACGTTCACCAACCACTCGGCCATGACCTGCACCACCAGGTCCTGGGCCGCTCTGCAGTGGTTGGCGTTCGTCTGGAGGATGCGGAGGTCGGAAATTATTATTCCGACATCGCACCCTCCTCAGCCGCCGCCGCCGCCGCTGGAGCTACAGCGGCGACGACGGCGGCGGCGGTGGTGGCAACAGGGCGAACCTGCGCCGGCACCACGCCCTTCTTGACGGGGGGCTTACAGCTCCTGCCCGTCATCCGGTGGCCCGCGGGGCGGCCACTGGCGGCACACGCCGCGCAGTGTGGCGCGGTGGCGGGGCACGCGGCCCACCCGTGTCCCTCCTTCCCGCATTGGAAGCACGTATCCCTCCAATCGGACTTGGAGGGACACGTGGCTCGGGTGTGGCCGAACGCGCAGCACTTGAAGCACCGCGCAGGCTGTGCCTCAAGCGGCCGGACCACCGCCGAGCTGAAGCCGATCAGCAACCGTCCTCTGGTCGCCGCAAGGACGGCCCCGGCCGCGGCGACCGGGCACTCCACGCGGATGATGCCCATGCCGCGGCGGCCGAGCCTGACGACTCCAGCCTTCACCGCGCCGGCGTCGCAGCCTCCAGCTGCTGCGACGGCCGCGACCACATCCTCTTTGGCGACCGAGTCGTCAAGATCGGCCACCTCCAAGGCTGCGGTCTTTTCTGGCCTGGCGACCTTGGCCACATCCGCGACGACCTCCCGCAGCTTCGCTGCGAAGAGGTCCGCGTTCGTGCCGCGCTGCTCTCCCGAAAACTCGAAAATTCGAGCTCCCGTGAGAGTCCGGCGGCACGTGATTTTGCTGATCCCCAGCTGGGAGGGATCAGCATTCGTACGAGCCCGTCTCAGTACGGACTCGTACGTCTCGCCCCGCTCCGCGGCCTCCGGGGTGATGGTCACCACGACGGCCGCGGTTTTGGGAGGAACCAGCTTCCTCCCACCAGCTGGAGCCCGTTTGGCTGCAGGAGCAGCCGCAGCGGGCTTGGGGTCCGGCTTCTTGGCCTTCTTCCCCCTCTTGCCCACTTCCGTCCACGGCAGGTTGGACGGGGTGGTGGAGGGAAGAAGGGCGTCTTCCTCCTGGATCTGGGCTGGGGCCGGGGCTGCTGGAGCGGCAGAGGACCCTGACGCTCGCACCGCGCTCGTGGTGGGGGTCTGAGGAGACGCCGTAGTCCCCTTGCCCTTGCCCCTGCCCTTTCCCTTTGAGGGCTGCCCTTCCAATACAGGGCCTGCTTGAGGCGCAGGTTCCGGCTCCCCCGGTTGGCGACTCTTGTCCGCCGCTAGCGGTGGGCGGAGCCGCTTTTCCGGCAGGAGCCGGTCCTCGATGCCTGCGAAGCAGGCCCTAATGAACGCCCTCTCCTCCATCACTACCTGCCTCAAGGCTGCCTCGAGGCTGGCAGGGGTGGAGGGGGAGGGGGAGGAGGAGGAGGAGGAGGAGGGGCCCCCTGTCACCGGAGCCGGGGCAGGCAGGGCCGTGGCTTCAGCCAGCTTCTGGTGAAGCTGGCTGACCTCCGCCTGCAGGCGATCCACCTTCGCCTGCAGCTGCCGCGTCTCCTCCGTGGCCGTCCGCTTGACCAGCTCCAGGACAATGCCGTGCATGCTGGCGGCACGGCATTTGAGGGCCTTCTGAAAGGTCCCCTTCAGGTTGGAGGATTTTGAGGCGACCTCCAGGACCTCCTGCCTGTCCTCCTCCGCCATGCGCGCCAGCTCTGCCAGGGAGTGGTCGGCATACAGCACATGGGATGCACCGTAGCCATCCCTCGACCTGGCAGCTTGCTGCTCCTTGGCGCTCACCCTCTCCTCCAAGTCCGCTTGGAGCTGCGCCCGTTTCGCCAAATTAAGTTGGCGCTCGGCGTCCACTAAGCCCACGTCATGGGTACAGGCCGTCGGAGAAGAAGTCGGAGCCTTTTTGGGCTTCGACTTCTTCTTCGCCTTGCTGCGGCTGCGGCTTGCGGTGGACTCCGAGGAGCCCTCGGACCGCTTCCGCTTGAAGCGGTCGCCGCTTTCCGCAGCCGACGTGTCCATGTTGGACTCTGTGTCCGAGTCCGAAGACTCGTCCGGCCTGCGGAACAAACTGGCCGCGGATCGTGGGCGGTCTGCTCCTCTCGGCGTCAAAACGCCGCCAGCGTTGGGGTGGCCCTGAGAAGGGCCGTTGGTGGGGCCCTGAGAAGGGCCGTTGGGGTGGCCCTGAGAAGGGCCGTTGGGGTGGCCCTGAGAAGGGCCGTTGGGGTGGCCCTGAGAAGAGCCGTTTGGGTCGCCCTGGGGAGAGCGACTCGGCATAAAACGGCCGGACGCATCGCGTGCCGGCTTTCCTGACATACTCGCAAATGTCCGCATAAAATTAAAAATCACGATTTAAAAGTCACAGTGCACTTTAGCCGCCGGTCTGCCACTCCGTTACGGTGGTCAGACACGGCGTTGCCCGGGGGATACTGCGAGGAAGTATGCACTGTGGGGGATCCCCCAACCTAACCTAACCTCAGAAAAAAAAAAAACTCAGCGGTGTTCCCGCATCGCCGTGATGGGAGGGCCATGGGAAACCGGCGTAGCCTTTACATCCACGACCCTCCCGGCGCATGCCCGCCTAGCTGGCGGGCCCCGCATGCCCCCCTGACTGGGGGGCTACGGGAATGGCCGGGAACACCTGGCCATTCCCGTCCGGCACTGGTGGAGGCCTGTGCGATGCAGGCGAGGGTGCCCCCGCACCCGTTGCCTGCTGGCCTCCACCTGGGAGGAGGAGTCGGAGATGAGCGTCGAACTGACGTCTCCTTCGACCCCTCCTCCGCCTTCGGAGCGGTGCCGCGTCGGGATCATCTTCCCGCACGCGCTCCGCCGCCTCCTTCTGGGACATGACGTGCTCGCAGAAGGAGGCGACCGCCGCCCAGGACCCCTCGTCCCTCAGCATGGCGCCCACCACGCCGGGGAGCGAGAGGTCCAGCCCGATCGCCGCGACGAGACTGCGGCGCGGCCCGGACCACGACGGGCACACCTCGAGAGTGTGCTGCGCCGTGTCCTCCGCCGCGCCACAGTCGTGGCACGACGGCGTCTCCTCCCGTCCGATCCGATGCAGGTACGATCCGAAACAACCGTGTCCGGACAGCACCTGCACCAGGCGGAACGAGAGGAACCCGTGCGGCCGCTCGAGCCAGTCCCGCAGGACCGGCCCGATCGCGTCGAGGGTTCGGCGGCCGAAGACCGCGGCGGCGAGGTCCGTCGTCCAGTGGACGACGATGGCGTCCCTCGCCTCCCGCCGGACGGCCTCCCGCTGTTCCGGGGCGAAGGGCTGACCCGCCGCCCTCCGCCCCGCCTTCCACTCGTACACTCTGGCGAGCACCCACGCCTCGAGTTCCCAAGGAGGGGTGCCGGCCAGAGCGCACGCCCCGGCGAAGCTCACCGTGCGGTGAGCCCGCGCCACCCGCTGGGCTATCGCCCTTTGAGGTGCCCGCAAGGCCGCGGCGTTCTCTCGTCTGTGGAGAGACTCCTCCCAGATGGGGGCCCCGTAGAGGGCCATGCTCCTCAAGATGCCGGCGTAGAGTTGCCGGCATCGAGCGCTGGGCCCCCCCAAGTTCGGGAGGAGCCACGAGAGAGCGCCCGCGGTCTTCAGCAGGCGCGACGACAGCCCGCTGAAATGCGGGCCGAAGCGCCACCTGCTGTCGAGTACAAGGCCCAGATATTTCATCTGGGCCTTCACCTCAATCCTGACGCCCTCCACGAAGATGTGGGCGCCAGGTGGCGGGGGGCGCTGCCGGGGACCGTGGAAGAAGACGGCCTCGGTCTTCTGCAGCGCCACCGTCAACCCTAGGCGGCGGATCCTCCCTGCGACCAAGGATCCGCCCGCCGAGGCCAAGGAGGCCGCCTCCCTGAAACTCTCCCCCCGGGCGGTGAGGAGAGTGTCATCCGCGTAGCAGACGACACTCGTGCCTCGGAGGAGAGTTCCCCGCAAGAGCCAATCGTAGCCGACGTTCCAGAGGAGAGGTCCTAAGACTGACCCCTGTGGAACACCGGCTTCCGCGGCGTACCGCCGGACTCGGCCAGCCCTGTTCACCAGGACGATCGCCCGATCCTCCAGGTAGCTGGCCAGCAGCACGCGCATGTAGCGAGGCACTCCGTGGAATCGGAGCGCCTCTAGGATGGTGGAGTGGGGAACGGAGTTGAAGGCGTTGGCAATGTCGAACGACACTGCCAACAACCCGTCCCCCGCCTCCATCGCATCCTTCACCTGCCCCTTGAGGCAGGCCAGCGCGTCCACCGTCGAACGCTCAGCCCGAAAGCCGTACTGAGCGTCCGACAAGTCCGGCCCGATGCACCGCAGATGGCTCTTCAGGCGGGCAGCGATTATCCCCTCGAACATCTTACCGACCTCATCGAGCAGAACGATGGGCCGGTATGCCGAGGGGGAGTCTGCCGGGCGGCCCTCCTTGCGAAGGAGGCACAGTTGTCCCTCCTTCCATGGTTTCGGGAACCTTCCAGACGCAAAGCATGCGCTGAAGAGGTCCCGAAACCGCTCCTCCATTTGGGTGGCGGCGATCGCCACCACTCTCGCCGGGACACCGTCGGGGCCCGGAGCCGTCTTCTTGGCGCGGATATGGAGAATAGCCGCGCCAAGTTCCGACTCCGTGACGGGAGGGGTCTCCTCTTCATCATCAGCTGGCGGGGCTGGTGGGGCCATCGCTGGTGGGGTGAAGTCGTCCCTGCACGGGAACAGGGACTGAACCACCCCATCCAGAAAGGAGGGCTCCAGGGTCTCGGCCACCGGGGGACCAAAGGGGCGCAGCTTGTTCCGCGCCGCCTTATACGGTCTCCCGTAGGGGTCCGCGTCGAGACCCTCCAGCATTTCTGCTCTCGCAGAGTCTCTGGCGGCGGCGATGGCCCGATCGAGGACCAGTTTTGCCGCCAGGTACACCTCGTAGAGGTGGTCCCCGACGGCCTGGTCCCGTCGACGCCGCCGCCGACTCCGCGTGTAAGCCCTCCTTGCCTCCACACAGGCTGCTCGAAGCCCCGCCAGCTCCGCCGACCACCAGTACACGGCCCGTTTGGGTGGTGGTCGGCCAGACCGAGGCATGCTCGAGTTGCATACCTCGGTCAGAGACTCCCTCAGCTGCCCCGCCACGGTGTCCACATCCGGCAGCCGGCTGGCGGAAGGCGGCGAAAGCCAGTCCTGGACGAACGCCGCCTCCCGCGCTGCCTCCCTGTCCAGGCGGGCGAGGGCCCACCGTGGGAACGGTGATCGCCCCGGCAGAGTCCGCGTCTCTCCGGGGCGACTGGTGGAGATGTCGAACCGCACGTAGCGATGGTCCGACATAGTCTCCACCAGGTCCACCCGCCAGTTCAGCACGCGCGCGGCTAACGCAGGGGTGGCGAAAGTGACGTCCACCACTGAGCCACCCTGCCGCCGCACGCATGTCTGGACGCTGCCTCTGTTCAAGAGGCAGAGTCCAGAGGAGGCAGCCCACAGCTCGACTGCCCGCCCGCGGGCGTCGGTGGCCGGGTTGCCCCAGGTCACCGACTTGGCGTTCAGGTCTCCCAGCACGGAGACCTGACGCGGCGCCGCCCTGCCGACCACGGCGGCCAGGACTCCGAGATAGTTCTCGAAGTCCTGGAGAGGGCGGTTTGGGGAGAAATACACGCCCACAAGGGCGAGTTCTCCCCACGCGGCGGCCACGTATCCCGGTCCCCTCTCTAATAGCGAGAGGGGAGGGGAGTCTGTGGAAGACCGCGCCGCTAGTGCCACCAAGCCGTCCTCGTCACCCAGCCAGCTGCCGGGGACGAAGTAGGGCTCGGCGACCACCGCTACGTTCACCAACCACTCGGCCATGACCTGCACCACCAGGTCCTGGGCCGCTCTGCAGTGGTTGGCGTTCGTCTGGAGGATGCGGAGGTCGGAAATTATTATTCCGACATCGCACCCTCCTCAGCCGCCGCCGCCGCCGCCGGAGCTACAGCGGCGACGACGGCGGCGGCGGTGGTGGCAACAGGGCGAACCTGCGCCGGCACCACGCCCTTCTTGACGGGGGGCTTACAGCTCCTGCCCGTCATCCGGTGGCCCGCGGGGCGGCCACTGGCGGCACACGCCGCGCAGTGTGGCGCGGTGGTGGCGGTGCACGCGGCCCACCCGTGTCCCTCCTTCCCGCATTGGAAGCACGTATCCCTCCAATCGGACTTGGAGGGACACGTGGCTCGGGTGTGGCCGAACGCGCAGCACTTGAAGCACCGCGCAGGCTGTGCCTCAAGCGGCCGGACCACCGCCGAGCTGAAGCCGATCAGCAACCGTCCTTTGGTCGCCGCAAGGACGGCCCCGGCCGCGGCGACCGGGCACTCCACGCGGATGATGCCCATGCCGCGGCGGCCGAGCCTGACGACTCCAGCCTTCACCGCGCCGGCGTCGCAGCCTCCAGCTGCTGCGACGGCCGCGACCACATCCTCTTTGGCGACCGAGTCATCAAGATCGGCCACCTCCAAGGCTGCGGTCTTTTCTGGCCTGGCGACCTTGGCCACATCCGCGACGACCTCCCGCAGCTTCGTTGCGAAGAGGTCCGCGTTCGTGCCGCGCTGCTCCCCCGAAAACTCGAAAATTCGAGCTCCCGTGAGAGTTCGGCGGCACGTGATTTTGCTGATCCCCAGCTGGGAGGGATCAGCATTCGTACGAGCCCGTCTCAGTACGGACTCGTACGTCTCGCCCCGCTCCGCGGCCTCCGGGGTGATGGTCACCACGACGGCCGCGGTTTTGGGAGGAACCAGCTTCCTCCCACCAGCTGGAGCCCGTTTGGCTGCAGGAGCAGCCGCAGCGGGCTTGGGGTCCGGCTTCTTGGCCTTCTTCCCCCTCTTGCCCACTTCCGTCCACGACAGGTTGGACGGGGTGGTGGAGGGAAGAAGGGCGTCTTCCTCCTGGATCTGGGCTGGGGCCGGGGCTGCTGGAGCGGCAGAGGACCCTGACGCTCGCACCGCGCTCGTGGTGGGGGTCTGAGGAGACGCCGTGGTCCCCTTGCCCTTGCCCTTGCCCTTTCCCTTTGAGGGCTGCCCTTCCAATACAGGGCCTGCTTGAGGCGCAGGTTCCGGCTCCCCCGGTTGGCGACTCTTGTCCGCCGCTAGCGGTGGGCGGAGCCGCTTTTCCGGCAGGAGCCGGTCCTCGATGCCTGCGAAGCAGGCCCTAATGAACGCCCTCTCCTCCATCACTACCTGCCTCAAGGCTGCCTCGAGGCTGGCAGGGGTGGAGGGGGAGGGGGAGGAGGAGGAGGAGGAGGAGGGGCCCCCTGTCACCGGAGCCGGGGCAGGCAGGGCCGTGGCTTCAGCTAGCTTCTGGTGAAGCTGGCTGACCTCCGCCTGCAGGCGATCCACCTTCGCCTGCAGCTGCCGCGTCTCCTCCGTGGCCGTCCGCTTGACCAGCTCCAGGACAATGCCGTGCATGCTGGCGGCACGGCATTTGAGGGCCTTCTGAAAGGTCCCCTTCAGGTTGGAGGATTTTGAGGCGACCTCCAGGACCTCCTGCCTGTCCTCCTCCGCCATGCGCGCCAGCTCTGCCAGGGAGTGGTCGGCATACAGCACATGGGATGCACCGTAGCCAGCCCTCGACCTGGCAGCTTGCTGCTCTTTGGCGCTGACCCTCTCCTCCAAGTCCGCTTGGAGCTGCGCCCGTTTCGCCAAATTAAGTTGGCGCTCGGCGTCCACTAAGCCCACGTCATGGGTACAGGCCGTCGGAGAAGAAGTCGGAGCCCTTTTGGACTTCGACTTCTTCTTCGCCTTGCTGCGGCTGCGGCTTGCGGTGGACTCCGAGGAGCCCTCGGACCGCTTCCGCTTGAAGCGGTCGCCGCTTTCCGCAGCCGACGTGTCCATGTTGGACTCTGTGTCCGAGTCCGAAGACTCGTCCGGCCTGCGGAACAAACTGGCCGCGGATCGTGGGCGGTCTGCTCCTCTCGGCGTCAAAACGCCGCCAGCGTTGGGGTGGCCCTGAGAAGGGCCGTTGGTGGGGCCCTGAGAAGGGCCGTTGGGGTGGCCCTGAGAAGGGCCGTTGGGGTGGCCCTGAGAAGGGCCGTTGGGGTGGCCCTGAGAAGGGCCGTTTGGTTGGCCCTGAGAAGGGCCTTTTTTAAAACGCCCGGAGGCGTCCCGCGAGGGTTTAGGCATAGCCTCCGCAGGTGCCGTAGATTCCGACATAAAATAACAATAAAATACGAAAATGGATTAAAATACGCTACGACAGCACAGTGCACTTTGGCCAACCCAGTCTGCCACTCCGTTACGGTGGTCAGAACTGGGTCGTTTCCAGGGGACGCGACGTGGACGCAAGCACTGTGGGGTGGTCCCCCAACCTAACCTTTTTTTTTTTTTTTTTTTTTTTTGATTTTTTTTTTTTTTGACGCTGAGAAATGCTTTATGCACTGCCGCTCGTGGGGGACGAGACGGGGTGTGTGGGACTCCTGTCAGAAGGACAGTATACCCACTAAAACTCAGCGGTGTTCCCGCATCGCCGTGATGGGAGGGCCATGGGCCGCGGGTGGTGCGGTGAGCCCGCGCCACCCGCTGGGCTATCGCCCTTTGAGGTGCCCGCAAGGCCGCGGCGTTCTCTCGTCTGTGGAGAGACTCCTCCCAGATGGGGGCCCCGTAGAGGGCCATGCTCCTCAAGATGCCGGCGTAGAGTTGCCGGCATCGAGCGCTGGGCCCCCCCAAGTTCGGGAGGAGCCACGAGAGAGCGCCCGCGGTCTTCAGCAGGCGCGACGACAGCCCGCTGAAATGCGGGCCGAAGCGCCACCTGCTGTCGAGTACAAGGCCCAGATATTTCATCTGGGCCTTCACCTCAATCCTGACGCCCTCCACGAAGATGTGGGCGCCAGGTGGCGGGGGGCGCTGCCGGGGACCGTGGAAGAAGACGGCCTCGGTCTTCTGCAGCGCCACCGTCAACCCTAGGCGGCGGATCCTCCCTGCGACCAAGGATCCGCCCGCCGAGGCCAAGGAGGCCGCCTCCCTGAAACTCTCCCCCCGGGCGGTGAGGAGAGTGTCATCCGCGTAGCAGACGACACTCGTGCCTCGGAGGAGAGTTCCCCGCAAGAGCCAATCGTAGCCGACGTTCCAGAGGAGAGGTCCTAAGACTGACCCCTGTGGAACGCCGGCTTCCGCGGCGTACCGCCGGACTCGGCCAGCCCTGTTCACCAGGACGATCGCCCGATCCTCCAGGTAGCTGGCCAGCAGCACGCGCATGTAGCGAGGCACTCCGTGGAATCGGAGCGCCTCTAGGATGGTGGAGTGGGGAACGGAGTTGAAGGCGTTGGCAATGTCGAACGACACTGCCAACAACCCGTCCCCCGCCTCCATCGCATCCTTCACCTGCCCCTTGAGGCAGGCCAGCGCGTCCACCGTCGAACGCTCAGCCCGAAAGCCGTACTGAGCGTCCGACAAGTCCGGCCCGATGCACCGCAGATGGCTCTTCAGGCGGGCAGCGATTATCCCCTCGAACATCTTACCGACCTCATCGAGCAGAACGATGGGCCGGTATGCCGAGGGGGAGTCTGCCGGGCGGCCCTCCTTGCGAAGGAGGCACAGTTGTCCCTCCTTCCATGGTTTCGGGAACCTTCCAGACGCAAAGCATGCGCTGAAGAGGTCCCGAAACCGCTCCTCCATTTGGGTGGCGGCGATCGCCACCACTCTCGCCGGGACACCGTCGGGGCCCGGAGCCGTCTTCTTGGCGCGGATACGGAGAATAGCCGCGCCAAGTTCCGACTCCGTGACGGGAGGGGTCTCCTCTTCATCATCAGCTGGCGGGGCTGGTGGGGCCATCGCTGGTGGGGTGAAGTCGTCCCTGCACGGGAACAGGGACTGAACCACCCCATCCAAAAAGGAGGGCTCCAGGGTCTCGGCCACCGGGGGACCAAAGGGGCGCAGCTTGTTCCGCGCCGCCTTATACGGTCTCCCGTAGGGGTCCGCGTCGAGACCCTCCAGCATTTCTGCTCTCGCAGAGTCTCTGGCGGCGGCGATGGCCCGATCGAGGACCAGTTTTGCCGCCAGGTACACCTCGTAGAGGTGGTCCCCGACGGCCTGGTCCCGTCGACGCCGCCGCCGACTCCGCGTGTAAGCCCTCCTTGCCTCCACACAGGCTGCTCGAAGCCCCGCCAGCTCCGCCGACCACCAGTACACGGCCCGTTTGGGTGGTGGTCGGCCAGACCGAGGCATGCTCGAGTTGCATACCTCGGTCAGAGACTCCCTCAGCTGCCCCGCCACGGTGTCCACATCCGGCAGCCGGCTGGCGGAAGGCGGCGAAAGCCAGTCCTGGACGAACGCCGCCTCCCGCGCCGCCTCCCTGTCCAGGCGGGCGAGGGCCCACCGTGGGAACGGTGATCGCCCCGGCAGAGTCCGCGTCTCTCCGGGGCGACTGGTGGAGATGTCGAACCGCACGTAGCGATGGTCCGACATAGTCTCCACCAGGTCCACCCGCCAGTTCAGCACGCGCGCGGCTAACGCAGGGGTGGCGAAAGTGACGTCCACCACTGAGCCACCCTGCCGTCGCACGCATGTCTGGACGCTGCCTCTGTTCAAGAGGCAGAGTCCAGAGGAGGCAGCCCACAGCTCGACTGCCCGCCCGCGGGCGTCGGTGGCCGGGTTGCCCCAGGTCACCGACTTGGCGTTCAGGTCTCCCAGCACGGAGACCTGACGCGGCGCCGCCCTGCCGACCACGGCGGCCAGGACTCCGAGATAGTTCTCGAAGTCCTGGAGAGGGCGGTTTGGGGAGAAATACACGCCCACAAGGGCGAGTTCTCCCCACGCGGCGGCCACGTATCCCGGTCCCCTCTCTAATAGCGAGAGGGGAGGGGAGTCTGTGGAAGACCGCGCCGCTAGTGCCACCAAGCCGTCCTCGTCACCCAGCCAGCTGCCGGGGACGAAGTAGGGCTCGGCGACCACCGCTACGTTCACCAACCACTCGGCCATGACCTGCACCACCAGGTCCTGGGCCGCTCTGCAGTGGTTGGCGTTCGTCTGGAGGATGCGGAGGTCGGAAATTATTATTCCGACATCGCACCCTCCTCAGCCGCCGCCGCCGCCGCTGGAGCTACAGCGGCGACGACGGCGGCGGCGGTGGTGGCAACAGGGCGAACCTGCGCCGGCACCACGCCCTTCTTGACGGGGGGCTTACAGCTCCTGCCCGTCATCCGGTGGCCCGCGGGGCGGCCACTGGCGGCACACGCCGCGCAGTGTGGCGCGGTGGCGGTGGCGGTGCACGCGGCCCACCCGTGTCCCTCCTTCCCGCATTGGAAGCACGTATCCCTCCAATCGGACTTGGAGGGACACGTGGCTCGGGTGTGGCCGAACGCGCAGCACTTGAAGCACCGCGCAGGCTGTGCCTCAAGCGGCCGGACCACCGCCGAGCTGAAGTTGATCAGCAACCGTCCTTTGGTCGCCGCAAGGACGGCCCCGGCCGCGGCGACCGGGCACTCCACGCGGATGATGCCCATGCCGCGGCGGCCGAGCCTGACGGCTCCAGCCTTCACCGCGCCGGCGTCGCAGCCTCCAGCTGCTGCGACGGCCGCGACCACATCCTCTTTGGCGACCGAGTCGTCAAGATCGGCCACCTCCAAGGCTGCGGTCTTTTCTGGCCTGGCGACCTTGGCCACATCCGCGACGACCTCCCGCAGCTTCGCTGCGAAGAGGTCCGCGTTCGTGCCGCGCTGCTCCCCCGAAAACTCGAAAATTCGAGCTCCCGTGAGAGTCCGGCGGCACGTGATTTTGCTGATCCCCAGCTGGGAGGGATCAGCATTCGTACGAGCCCGTCTCAGTACGGACTCGTACGTCTCGCCCCGCTCCGCGGCCTCCGGGGTGATGGTCACTACGACGGCCGCGGTTTTGGGAGGAACCAGCTTCCTCCCACCAGCCGGAGCCCGTTTGGCTGCAGGAGCAGCCGCAGCGGGCTTGGGGTCCGGCTTCTTGGCCTTCTTCCCCCTCTTACCCACTTCCGTCCACGGCAGGTTGGACGGGGTGGTGGAGGGAAGAAGGGCGTCTTCCTCCTGGATCTGGGCTGGGGCCGGGGCTGCTGGAGCGGCAGAGGACCCTGACGCTCGCACCGCGCTCGTGGTGGGGGTCTGAGGAGACGCCGTGGTCCCCTTGCCCTTGCCCTTGCCCTTTCCCTTTGAGGGCTGCCCTTCCAATACAGGGCCTGCTTGAGGCGCAGGTTCCGGCTCCCCCGGTTGGCGACTCTTGTCCGCCGCTAGCGGTGGGCGGAGCCGCTTTTCCGGCAGGAGCCGGTCCTCGATGCCTGCGAAGCAGGCCCTAATGAACGCCCTCTCCTCCATCACTACCTGCCTCAAGGCTGCCTCGAGGCTGGCAGGGGTGGAGGGGGAGGGGGAGGAGGAGGAGGAGGAGGAGGAGGGGCCCCCTGTCACCGGAGCCGGGGCAGGCAGGGCCGTGGCTTCAGCCAGCTTCTGGTGAAGCTGGCTGACCTCCGCCTGCAGGCGATCCACCTTCGCCTGCAGCTGCCGCGTCTCCTCCGTGGCCGTCCGCTTGACCAGCTCCAGGACAATGCCGTGCATGCTGGCGGCACGGCATTTGAGGGCCTTCTGAAAGGTCCCCTTCAGGTTGGAGGATTTTGAGGCGACCTCCAGGACCTCCTGCCTGTCCTCCTCCGCCATGCGCGCCAGCTCTGCCAGGGAGTGGTCGGCATACAGCACATGGGATGCACCGTAGCCATCCCTCGACCTGGCAGCTTGCTGCTCCTTGGCGCTCACCCTCTCCTCCAAGTCCGCTTGGAGCTGCGCCCGTTTCGCCAAATTAAGTTGGCGCTCGGCGTCCACTAAGCCCACGTCATGGGTACAGGCCGTCGGAGAAGAAGTCGGAGCCTTTTTGGGCTTCGACTTCTTCTTCGCCTTGCTGCGGCTGCGGCTTGCGGTGGACTCCGAGGAGCCCTCGGACCGCTTCCGCTTGAAGCGGTCGCCGCTTTCCGCAGCCGACGTGTCCATGTTGGACTCTGTGTCCGAGTCCGAAGACTCGTCCGGCCTGCGGAACAAACTGGCCGCGGATCGTGGGCGGTCTGCTCCTCTCGGCGTCAAAACGCCGCCAGCGTTGGGGTGGCCCTGAGAAGGGCCGTTGGTGGGGCCCTGAGAAGGGCCGTTGGGGTGGCCCTGAGAAGGGCCGTTGGGGTGGCCCTGAGAAGGGCCGTTGGGGTGGCCCTGAGAAGGGCCGTTTGGGTCGCCCTGGGGAGAGCGACTCGGCACAAAACGGCCGGACGCATCGCGTGCCGGCTTTCCTGTCATACTCGCAAATGTCCGCATAAAATTAAAAATTAAAAATCACGATTTAAAAGTCACAGCGCACTTTAGCCACCGGTCTGCCACTCCGTTACGGTGGTCAGACACGGCGTTGCCCAGGGGATACTACGAGGAAGTATGCGCTGTGGGGGATCCCCCAACCTAACCTAACCTAACCTTTTTTTTTTTTTTTTTTTTTTTTTTTTTTTGACGCTGAGAAATGCTTTATGCACTGCCGCTCGTGGGGGACGAGACGGGGTGTGTGGGACTCCTGTCGGAACGACAGTATACCCACTAAAACTCAGCGCTGTTCCCACTTCGCCGTGATGGGAGGGCCATGGGAAACTGGCGTAGCCTTTACATCCACAACCCTCCCGGCGTATGCCCGCCTAGCTGGCGGGCCCCGCATGCCCCCCGGGTTGGGGGGGTGGCTACGGGAATGGCCGGGAACACCTGGCCATTCCCGTCCGACACTTGTGGAGGCCTGTGCAATACAGGCAAGGGTGCCCCCGCACCCGTTGCCTGCTGACCTCCACCTGGTTTGGGGAGAAATAGATGCCCTTAAGGGCTACTTCTCCCCACGCGGCGGCCACGTATCCCGGTCCCCTCTCTAATAGCGAGAGGGGAGGGGAGTCTGTGGGAGACCGCGCCGTAGTGCCATTCGCTTGGAGGATGCGGTAGTCGGAAAACATCATTCCGACATCGCACCCTCCTCATTTACCGCCGCAGGAGCTGCAGCGGCGATGACGGCGGCGGTGGTAGCAACACGGCGAACCTGCGCCGGCACTATGCCCTTCCTCGCGGGAGGCTTGCAGCTCCTGCCCGACATCTTGTGGTCCGCGGGGCGGCCAGTGCCCTCACACGCCGCACAGTGTGGGGTGGCGGCGTGGCAAGTGGCACTCTTGTGTCCCTCCTGCCCGCATCTGAAGCAGCAGTCTCCCCAGTCGGACTTGGAGGGACACGTGGCTCGGGTGTGGCCAAGCGCGAAGCACTTGAAGCAGCGCATTGGCTGGTCTTCAAGTGGCCGGATCACAGCCGAGCCGAGCCCCACAAGCAGCCGTCCCTTGGTCGCAGTACGCAGTACCGCCCCAGCTGCGGCGACTGGGCACTCGATGCGGATGGTGCCCATGCCGCGGCGTCCGAGCCTGATGGCTCCAGCCTTCACTGCGCCAACGTCGCAGCCTCCAGCCGCCGCAACGGCCGCCACCACGTCCTCTTTAGTGACCGAATCCTCCAGATCGGCCACCTCCAAGGAAGCGGTCTTCACAGGCCTGACGACCGTTGCCACATCCGCGATGACCTCTCGCAACTTCTTTGCGAAGAGGTCCGCGTTGGCGCCGCGCTGCTCCCCCGGGAACTCAAAGATTCGAGCCCCGGTTTGGGTTCGGCGGCACGTGATGCCGCTGATCCCCAGCTGAGAGGGGTCCGCGTTGGTACGAGCCCGTCTTAGGACGGACTCGTACGTTTCGCCTCGCTCCGCGGCCTCCGGGGTGATGGTCACCACGACGGCCGCGGTGTTGGGAGGAACCAGCTTCCTCCCGCCAGCTGGACCCTTTTCGGCTGCAGGAGCAGTCGCAGCGGGCTTGGGGGTTGGCTTTTTCGCCTTCCCCCCCCTGACCACTTCCGTCCACGACCCGTTGGACGGGGTGGTGGAGGGAAGAAGGGCGTCTTCACCCTGCGAGTTCTGGGGGGCCGCTGGGGTGGCGGACGACCCAGTAGCTCCCTCCGCACTCGTGGTGGGCGTTTGAGGGGCCACCGTGGTCCCCTTGCCCTTGCCTTTGCCCTTGGAGGGCTTTGGGGCTTCAGGCTGCCCCCCCGATGCTTGGCCTCCCAGTGGCGCAGGTTCCGGCTCAATTGGCGGTGGCCTCTTATCCGCCGCTAGCGGCGGGCGGAGCCGCCTTTCTGGCAAGAGCCGGTCCTCAATGCCTGCAAAGCAGGCCCTAATGAAGGCCCTCTCCTCCATCACCACCCCGCGGATTAATGCCTCAAGGCTGGCAGGGGAGGAGGAGCCTCCTTCCACCGCACCTGGGGCAGACTGAGCAGGCCGGGCCGTAACCTCAGCAAGCTTCTGGTGAAGCTGGCTGACTTCCGCCTGCAGGCGATCCACCTTCGCCTGCAGCTGCCGCGTTTCGTCCGTGGCCGTTCGCTTCACCAGCTCAAGCACGATGCCGTGCATGCTGGCGGCCCGGCATTTGAGGGCCTTCTGGAAGGTCCCCTTCAAATTGGAGGACTTTGAGGCGACCTCCAGAACCTCCTCCTTGTCCTCCAGAGCCATGCGCTCCAAGTCCGCCAGGGAGTGGTCAGCATACAGTACATTAGATGCACCATATCCGGCCCTCGACCTGGCGGCTTGCGCCTGCCGCTCCTTAGCAGCGACCCTCTCCTCCAGGTCCTCCTGGATTTGCTCCCTCTTCGCCAGGTTTAGCTGGCGCTCGGCGTCCACCAATCCCACATCGTGAGAAGAAGCCGAAGCAGAAGTCGAAGCCTTTTTTGCCTTCGACTTCTTCTTCGCCCTACTTCCAACCGACTCCGAGGAGCCCCCGGACCCGAGCCTCAGATCGCCCCTCTTCCGCTTGGGGCGGTCGCTTTCGGCCGCCGACGTGTCCATGTTGGATCCGTCGGAGTCCGACACCTCGTCCGGCCTGCAGAAGAAGCTGACCGCAGATGGTGCGCGGTCAGCTTCCGACGCCAAGGCGCCGCCGGCGTGGCCCTGAGAAGGGCCTTTGGGTTGGCCCTGAGAAGGGCCGTTGGGTTGGCCCTGAGAAGGGCCGTTGGATTGGCCCTGAGAAGGGCCGTTGGGTTGGCCCTGAGAAGGGCCGTTGGGTTGGCCCTGAGAAGGGCCGTTTGAATCACCCTGTGAAGAGTGACCCGGATAAAAACAAAAACGCCCAGAGGCGTCACGGCTTGGTCCTTTCTTACTCATGTTCGTAGACGACCGCGTTTGTCTACGAATCACAGCGCACTTTAGCCACCGGTCTGCCACTCCGTTACGGTGGTCAGACACGGCGTTGCCCAGGGGATACTACGAGGAAGTATGCGCTGTGGGGGATCCCCCAACCTAACCTAACCTTTTTTTTTTTTTTTGACGCTGAGAAATGCTTTATGCACTGCCGCTCGTGGGGGACGAGACGGGGTGTGTGGGACTCCTGTCAGAAGTACAGTATACCCACTAAAACTCAGCGGTGTTTCCACTTCGCCGTGATGGGAGGGTCATGGGAAACTGGCGTAGCCTTTACATCCACAACCCTCCCGGCGCATGCCCGCCTACCTGGCAGGCCCCGCATGCCCCCCGGGCTGGGGGGGGCTACGGGAATGGCCGGAAACACCTGACCATTCCCGTCCGACACTGGTGGAGGCTTGTGCAATACAGGCAAGGGTGCCCCCGCACCCATTGCCTGCTGGCCTCCACCTGATTTGGGGAGAAATACACCCTCACCAGGGCTAATTCTCCCCGCGCGGCGGCCACGTATCCCGGTCCCCTCTCCAAGAGCGAGAGGGGAGGGGAGTCCGTGGAAGACCGCGACAACAATGCCAACGAGTACGGCTCGGCAACCACTACCACGTCCACCGTGTTCGCCTGAAGGATGCGATGTTCGACCCTATCCATCAGTCGGACATCGCACCCCCCTCCTCCGCCGCCGCAGCAGGAACGACGGTGCTAGCCGCAGCAGCAGGCCCACTCGGCGCCTGCGCTTTGCCCCGCTTGAGGGGAGGATTGCAGTTCCTCCCCTTCATAACGTGGCCTGCCGGGCAGCCACTGGCGGCACACACCGCGCAGTGCGGCGTGGCGACCTCGCAGGTGGCGGCTTTGTGGCCCTCCCTGCCGCAGCGGTAGCAAGTGTCCGTCCTGTCTACCGTGGACGGACACAGGGGCCGGGTGTGGCCAATGCCGAGGCACCTAAAACACCGCAGAGGCTGGTCCTCGAGCGCCCGGACTGCACCCGAGCTGAAGCCGACTGTGAGCCGTCCTTTGGCAAGGACGGCTTTGGCAGCGGCAATTGGGCACGTGAGGCGAATGGTGCCCATACCTCCGCGGCCGGGCCTTATGTCCCGGCCTTGGACCGCCGCGACGCCACAGCCCCCTATCGCTGCGACCTCCGCCACCACCTCCTCCTTGGTGACGGAGTCGTCGAGGTCCGTCACCTCTATGGCCGCCAACTTGACCGGTCGGGCCACCTTGGCCGAATCCGCAATGACCTCTTGCAGCTTGGCTGCAAAGAGGTCCGCATGGGCATTCCCCTCTGCCCCCGGGAACTCGAATATTCGAGCCCCGGCTTGAGTGCGTCGGCAAGATACCCTACCGATCCCCAGTTGCCGGGGACGAAGTAGGGTTCGGCGACCACCGCTACGTTCACCAACCACTCGGCCATGACCTGCACCACCAGGTCCTGGGCCGCTCTGCAGTGGTTGGCGTTCGTCTGGAGGATGCGGAGGTCGGAAATTATTATTCCGACATCGCACCCTCCTCAGCCGCCGCCGCCGCCGCTGGAGCTACAGCGGCGACGACGGCGGCGGCGGTGGTGGCAACAGGGCGAACCTGCGCCGGCACCACGCCCTTCTTGACGGGGGGCTTACAGCTCCTGCCCGTCATCCGGTGGCCCGCGGGGCGGCCACTGGCGGCACACGCCGCGCAGTGTGGCGCGGTGGCGGGGCACGCGGCCCACCCGTGTCCCTCCTTCCCGCATTGGAAGCACGTATCCCTCCAATCGGACTTGGAGGGACACGTGGCTCGGGTGTGGCCGAACGCGCAGCACTTGAAGCACCGCGCAGGCTGTGCCTCAAGCGGCCGGACCACCGCCGAGCTGAAGCCGATCAGCAACCGTCCTCTGGTCGCCGCAAGGACGGCCCCGGCCGCGGCGACCGGGCACTCCACGCGGATGATGCCCATGCCGCGGCGGCCGAGCCTGACGACTCCAGCCTTCACCGCGCCGGCGTCGCAGCCTCCAGCTGCTGCGACGGCCGCGACCACATCCTCTTTGGCGACCGAGTCGTCAAGATCGGCCACCTCCAAGGCTGCGGTCTTTTCTGGCCTGGCGACCTTGGCCACATCCGCGACGACCTCCCGCAGCTTCGCTGCGAAGAGGTCCGCGTTCGTGCCGCGCTGCTCTCCCGAAAACTCGAAAATTCGAGCTCCCGTGAGAGTCCGGCGGCACGTGATTTTGCTGATCCCCAGCTGGGAGGGATCAGCATTCGTACGAGCCCGTCTCAGTACGGACTCGTACGTCTCGCCCCGCTCCGCGGCCTCCGGGGTGATGGTCACCACGACGGCCGCGGTTTTGGGAGGAACCAGCTTCCTCCCACCAGCTGGAGCCCGTTTGGCTGCAGGAGCAGCCGCAGCGGGCTTGGGGTCCGGCTTCTTGGCCTTCTTCCCCCTCTTGCCCACTTCCGTCCACGGCAGGTTGGACGGGGTGGTGGAGGGAAGAAGGGCGTCTTCCTCCTGGATCTGGGCTGGGGCCGGGGCTGCTGGAGCGGCAGAGGACCCTGACGCTCGCACCGCGCTCGTGTTGGGGGTCTGAGGAGACGCCGTAGTCCCCTTGCCCTTGCCCCTGCCCTTTCCCTTTGAGGGCTGCCCTTCCAATACAGGGCCTGCTTGAGGCGCAGGTTCCGGCTCCCCCGGTTGGCGACTCTTGTCCGCCGCTAGCGGTGGGCGGAGCCGCTTTTCCGGCAGGAGCCGGTCCTCGATGCCTGCGAAGCAGGCCCTAATGAACGCCCTCTCCTCCATCACTACCTGCCTCAAGGCTGCCTCGAGGCTGGCAGGGGTGGAGGGGGAGGGGGAGGAGGAGGAGGAGGAGGAGGGGCCCCCTGTCACCGGAGCCGGGGCAGGCAGGGCCGTGGCTTCAGCCAGCTTCTGGTGAAGCTGGCTGACCTCCGCCTGCAGGCGATCCACCTTCGCCTGCAGCTGCCGCGTCTCCTCCGTGGCCGTCCGCTTGACCAGCTCCAGGACAATGCCGTGCATGCTGGCGGCACGGCATTTGAGGGCCTTCTGAAAGGTCCCCTTCAGGTTGGAGGATTTTGAGGCGACCTCCAGGACCTCCTGCCTGTCCTCCTCCGCCATGCGCGCCAGCTCTGCCAGGGAGTGGTCGGCATACAGCACATGGGATGCACCGTAGCCATCCCTCGACCTGGCAGCTTGCTGCTCCTTGGCGCTCACCCTCTCCTCCAAGTCCGCTTGGAGCTGCGCCCGTTTCGCCAAATTAAGTTGGCGCTCGGCGTCCACTAAGCCCACGTCATGGGTACAGGCCGTCGGAGAAGAAGTCGGAGCCTTTTTGGGCTTCGACTTCTTCTTCGCCTTGCTGCGGCTGCGGCTTGCGGTGGACTCCGAGGAGCCCTCGGACCGCTTCCGCTTGAAGCGGTCGCCGCTTTCCGCAGCCGACGTGTCCATGTTGGACTCTGTGTCCGAGTCCGAAGACTCGTCCGGCCTGCGGAACAAACTGGCCGCGGATCGTGGGCGGTCTGCTCCTCTCGGCGTCAAAACGCCGCCAGCGTTGGGGTGGCCCTGAGAAGGGCCGTTGGTGGGGCCCTGAGAAGGGCCGTTGGGGTGGCCCTGAGAAGGGCCGTTGGGGTGGCCCTGAGAAGAGCCGTTTGGGTCGCCCTGGGGAGAGCGACTCGGCATAAAACGGCCGGACGCATCGCGTGCCGGCTTTCCTGACATACTCGCAAATGTCCGCATAAAATTAAAAATCACGATTTAAAAGTCACAGTGCACTTTAGCCGCCGGTCTGCCACTCCGTTACGGTGGTCAGACACGGCGTTGCCCGGGGGATACTGCGAGGAAGTATGCACTGTGGGGGATCCCCCTTCGGGGGGGAACCTAACCTAACCTAACCTAACCTTTTTTTTTTTTTTTTTTTTTTTTTTTTTTTTTTTTTTTTTTTTTTTTTTTTTTTTTTTTTTTTTTTGGTCTCGGGGTGGAAAATCCTCATGGATGTCCTCCGCCTGGGGCGAGCGGAGGGGTCTGTCAGACTCTTACTGACTAAAAACCACCCCGGTGTTCCGACTCACACCTACGCCGGGGGTCGCGGGAACGAAAGAATCTTCCGCAACCCCCGACTGGTGCCAGCCCGCCGCAGCGGGCCCCTCCTCCTTCATCACCGGCGCACCAGAACACATGGCACGCCGTGACCAACCCAGGGACCAAACCAGCACATGGGCGCCAGACAGCCCCTTGTCTAGGCGCCCTTGGCCCCTCTTCGACGGGTCAGGTAATTGGCCCCGCCGTCTACCAATTTTCGGCCGCAGAGGATAGGGAGAGCGGCCTACGACCTACCGACACTCCTCTTCCCCTGCGGCCCCACCGCGTTCGCCATCGGACGGTGGCGACCCCGTCAAGGCCGCGGCAGGGAGGGAGAGCGCTGTACCGCAATACACCTCTCCAGCCGCGGCCCCGAAACCGCAGCCGCGATGCCCCCGCTACGCGACATCGCGGCCCGCCTCAGTTGCGATGTCGCCACCGCAACCTACACGTTGGCCGCTACGTCATGGGCTTGGGTCAAAAAGCCCTGACGAGCGGCCCCTCCTCGGGTTCCTCTTGGCTTCACCGTGGTTGGGCACCCACGGCTAATGAGCCCCCCCGCAACGACAATGCGGGAACCCTTCGGGGGGGAACCTAACCTAACCTAACCTAACCAGATACCGCGGTCACCCCCCGCGACGACTACACGTGTCAAAGGCTGTTCCGCGCAAAAAATTTTTGTGAAAATTCGTAAAAGTGGTATTTTTTAACCGAATTGTGTCGTGTTTACCACCAAACTGTGCGGAAAAATACGGTCTACCCGTTGGTGAAAAGTTTGTTTTTGAAAGTGCCCGGAAAAATTTGAAAAACGCAAAAAAAGTGAAAATTGTGAAATTTCCGGACACAAAACTTGAAACGCTGCGAGATTAAGCGCGTTGACCCCACTATTTTTTGGTGTCAAACGAAGCGCCTCATTGAGGCCCACCATTTGGAATTGCGTCCCGATTTTTTCGGGCCACGCGCTCGGAGTTAATTGGGAGAAACCTCTCACCACGTGGCCACGTGGTACCTGTTCCAGCTGAGTGCGGCCAATATCATCAATCTACCTCGAAGCAAGACTGCGAGAGAAGCAATAAGGCGTTTCAACCAAACAAAAAGGTTTAGTGGTTTCGGAGATATAATATTTTTAATTTTTTCTAAATTTTCAAAAATTAATATTTAATTATTTGTCGCGTTTACCCCCCTTTTTTATTAATTCATCTCAAGGGCCCTAATAACTTCTACATAACTGCAAAATTTCAGCAATCTGTCTATTTTAGTTTTCGATTTATAATTTTTTGAAATTTAAGGGTTGACACGAGGGGTAGCAAATAGGGGACTTATATCTCAGTTACCACTAGCTAAAAATAGTTTAAGTTAATTACAACAATAATTTTAAGATTTACACGTTTTTAGTCTCTAAGCCTTTGTACTGTGTTAGTTTTAGCTAAATTTGGGTGGTTTTTCGGTTAGGATAAATTGGGGGTTAGTTTTTCAGGATTAATTTTGCAAAATCTGGTTCGGGCTCTTTTAGCCCAATCCAAAGAGCCCAATCTCGGCTGGTTTTGGCCAACAGGAGCCAAAGTTATCAAAACAGGCGCCATTTTGGACGCCATCTTGAAAAACTTGCACCCTACATAGCTCTGGACTCGGTAGTCGTAGAAAGCTGCCGTTTTCTAATTTGTTATTTGGACGATAGTCACCACATTTTACACTAAGTTTTAAGCGTTTTTACGCCGAGGGATTTCGGGACTCTGGAGACTGCTTTGCGCGATAGAGTGGGAGGAGCCAAGCCAGAAGAGTCCAAACTCGGCCGATTTGCGACCATTGGGGCGGAAGTTAGCCCGGTTTTAGATTTGACTTTGACAGTTCTCTAACTGTCACACGATTTTTGAACTCGGATAGCTCCTGAACCGGGGGTCGTGGATCGCTCGGGTTTTCTCTGGGGACATTGGAAGGTCTTTCTGTAGCTGTTGAGCAATTTTCAGCGGTTTTCAGGACCCGAAATTTTCCGGCCTGAAAACTATACAGGAGGATAGCTCGAGTCGAGCCTAGTCAGGGGAGTCCAAGCACGGTGGTTTTCGGACTCACGACGCCAGAGATAACCGCAGTTTGCCAATTGGCGGTCGCCATCTTGGATTGGCAACCGTAAATTCGGTTAGCGATATCTCGGGAGTCCTTGGGGCTGGAGTAGCCGTGTTTGGGTTCATCGGAAAGGGCTTGGCAAGACCTGTCTCCTGGTGGGTAGAGATCGACTCTACATAGAGCCAAAAAATTTTTTGTTTAATTTTGTTGGCGTGAGACCGCTTTTAGGCTCCCTAACATTAGACTGCGGTATAAAAATTAGTTTTAAGCAAATTGACAGAGCAAGACTCTATAAAATTCTTCATTTTAGCAGACCCTAGGCTCTGTACAAGTACGGAGCGTCTCCGGTAGAGTCTCTGAGGATTTGGACAGGGCTTATCTCTGAATAGCCTATTGACTTTATATTTTGATAGCGAACTCTGTGTAGAGTTTTAAATTTATCTTTCATTTTATTTTTATTTTATTTTACAACTGACAGTAAATCTTTTACGGGTTTATTGACGCATCCCTGTGGCCAAAAAATGTCGATGTTTAGAACCCCGGCCAAACAAATGACGATCACCCGCGGATCACCCGGAGATGACGAGAGGGCCGGTCCCTCGACAGCACCGATGCAACCCTCAAACGTGAGGAGGAGTATAGGAGAATTGGAGGCTTTTAAAAAGCCTCAAAAATCCCCAAACTCGCCACAAAAAACAATACCGGCAGCACCAATGAAGCCGAAGGTGAAGGCGGTCGCGATCGAGGACAAACCACAAGGACGCAGAATGTCCTCAGAAGTACTAACCTACTCCCCGCCGAAGCAAAAAAGGGATTACCCTGATAGAATGACGGAAGCGCGCGCCTGTATCAGGAAGGCGAAAACGGCTCTGGGAGAATCCCGGAACCTACGAGCGGACATCAAGGCGGATGTCACACAGGCGGTGGATCGTTTGTTCCAACTAGTGAAGGAGTCCGAGATTGCAAAATCGACACCAAAAGCTGCAGACAATACCAAAGAGACAGAGAGGATAGAGACAGAACAAGAGAATAGCGGCCATCTGACTCAAATAATAGAGCAACACTCAAACCTTATCCGCGAAAATAACCAAAAAATGGAGGAACTCAGAAAAGAGTTGGAAACGGGTAGACAAATTGTCGAGGGCAGAGTCACATATGCGAGTGTTGCAGCCACTGCTCCCAGAAATTTAGTTCCTGAGCACACGGCTCTCCACTCTATTGTGGTAGCCTCGACCGACCAGTTAGAAACTGGGGACGAGGTTATCGAAAAGATTAGGAGAGCTGTAAACGCAAAAGATGGCTTTGTAACTGTGGACCGAGTCAGAAAGGCCAAAGACCGGAAGGTAATAGTGGGGTGCAGAACAAAGGAAGAGAGGCAAAAGGTCAAGGAAAGGCTGAGTGTGGGAGGGGACCTCCTAGTGGAGGAAATGAAAAATAAGGATCCACTGATGGCTTTAAAGAACGTGTTCAACTATAACACGGATGAAGACGTCCTAAGAGCTTTTAGAAAGCAAAACGTAGACCTCTTCAAAGATCTGAAGAATGAGGACGACAGGGTTGAAATAGCCTATAAGAGGAAAACCAGAAACCCCCACACAAACCACGTTATTTTGAGAGTGTCGCCGCAACTGTGGAACAGAACACTGCACAAAGGGGCCATACATATCGACATCCAACGCATTAAGGTTGAAGATCAATCTCCACTAGTCCAATGCACATGCTGTCTAGCATATGGCCACAGCAAACGTTTCTGCAAGGAAACTGTAGTTAAGTGCAGCCACTGCGGCGGCCCTCACACCAGAACACAGTGCCCTGACTGGCTCGCCGGAGCAGCCCCATCATGCGTGAACTGCATGCAGGCTAAACACGCCAGTATTGAGCACAATGCGTTCAGCAATGAATGTACTGTGCGCGGAAGATGGGAGGCAATGGCGAGAGCGAGGGTAGCATATTGTTAATGCGGAGGGCAGCCATAATAATAATAGGGCAGGCAACCCCACCAGAGGATACGCAGTGGCCCAGGCCAATCTCCAAAGAAAGGAGTTGGCAACTACCGAGCTCATGGCAGAAGCCACTGACCGAAAAATCGCCTTCGCTTTGATCCAGGAGCCGTATGTAGGAGGCATTCGAAGGATGAAGAGCTACCGAGGTGTGCGAGTGTACCAATGCGAGGACGATGGAAGTGGGACTGTAAAAGCGGCCGTGATCGTTTTCGATCACGACCTGGACGTCATACAGTGCCCAGAACTCACCACGAACAACATCGCAGTGGTGAGGATCCGGTCCAAAGCTTGGGAAATTACTGTAGTTTCTTTCTATTTCGAACCGGACCAGCCCATAGAACCATACGTGAACCAAATACGAAGGACGATAGAGAAAGCCGGGCCAAGAAAACTGCTCATTGGAGGCGATGCCAATGCTAAGAACACCTGGTGGGGCAGCATCGTAAACGACACCAGGGGCATAGATATGTCCGGGACCCTGGAAGAGTCGGAAATGCAGGTACTCAATAGAGGGGATATACCCACATTCGACACAGTAAGGGGCAACACGAGATACAGCAGTTTTGTCGATTTAACAGCTTGCTCGACGGACTTGCTGAGTCTCGTGGAAGACTGGAGAGTTGACCAGGGAGTGACGAGCTCGGATCACAACGCGATCCTATTTCAGCTGCGATTACAGAGAGAAACAGGGATCAACATCCAAAGGACCACTCGACTCTACAATACGAAGAAAGCAAATTGGGACATTTTCATTGAGAAAATGGAACAATTTCAAGCCGAACATAACATCAATGCAACCGAAATAAGTAGAGTCGAGCTCAAGCAGCAGCTGGAAGAAATGACGAGGACAATTACCAAAGGCATCACTTCAGCTTGTACAAACAGCATGCCAATCAAGTCAGCGAACGTCAAATTTTCCTTGCCATGGAGGTCAGAGGAGCTCGCGCTTTTAAAAAACGAGGTCACCACAAAAAAGCGGAGGATACGCAATGCAGCGAAGGACCGCAAAGAGAAAGTCTTCAATGAGTACCTGCAAGCAAAAGAAAATTACGAATGCCAAGCCAAGAAAGCCCAAATAGCAAGCTGGAAGACCTTTTGCCAAACGCAAGACAAAGAAGGAGTATGGGAAGGAATATACAGAGTGATCGGTAAGACCGCCAAACGTCAAGAGGATCTGACCCTTAAAAAGGACGATGTGTTCCTAAACCCAAAAGAATCGGCAACCCTATTAGCTGAAACATTCTACCCTGAGGACTCCGAAGAGAAGGATAACTCACATCATCGCCAAATAAGAGTGCTTGCGAAGCAAATAAACGCCCCGTGTCATGATGAACAATATGATCCGCCGTTTACAGCAGAAGAGCTAAAGACCGCGATCGTGAGTTTTAACCCAAAGAAGGCACCTGGAGCGGATGGCTTCACGGCGGACATATGCAGTCGAGCAATCTCCAGGAATCTGGACGCGTTCCTTGCCCTATACAACAAGTGCCTAGAGATAGGTCACTTCCCGGACATATGGAAGGAAGCCACAGTGGTGGTATTGAGAAAACCGGGCAAGGTCGACTACACGAATCCCAAGGCCTATAGGCCTATCGGCCTGCTACCAGTCTTGGGCAAGATCCTGGAGAAGATGATAGTAGCAAGGATTAGGTGGCACCTAGTACCGCGGATTAGTACTCGCCAGTATGGCTTTATGCCACAAAGGAGCACCGAGGACGCCCTCTATAACCTAGTGAACCATATCAAGGAGAACATAGAGCAGAAAAAGCTCGTAACCCTAGTCTCACTGGATATAGAGGGGGCCTTCGATAGCGCCTGGTGGCCAGCTATCAAAGTCAGACTGGCTGAGGAAAAGTGTCCGGTCAATTTAAGGAGGCTACTGGATAGCTATCTCGACTGCAGAAAAATCAGATTGAGGTATGCCGGGGAGGAACACACTAGAAACACCCAGAAAGGTTGCGTCCAGGGATCCATTGGCGGCCCCATACTCTGGAACTTGCTCCTTGACCCCCTATTACATGAGCTAGAAAAAGAAGGTGTATATTGTCAGGCCTACGCGGACGACGTGGTGATGGTCTTCAGCGGGGATACAGGTTTGGAGGTCTCGAGGCAGGCCAATGCCGCTCTCGACTATGTTCGGGAGTGGGGAGTCCGTAACAAGCTGAAGTTTGCACCGCACAAAACTTGTGCTATGGTGCTGACGCGTAAGCTTAAGTACGACACCCCACTCCTGAGAATGGGAGGGATCGACATTGGAATGTCGAGGGAGATTAAAATTCTAGGGCTCACATTGGATGATAAGATGACATTTAACACCCACGTTGCAAGAGTCTGCAAAAAGGCGGCAGACCTGTACAAACAGCTCTCTAGAGCTGCAAAAGTAAGCTGGGGACTGCACCCCGAGGTCATCAAAATCATCTATACGGCTGTGGTGGAGCCAGTCATCCTGTACGCAGCAAGTGCATGGGCACCAGCAGCCAAGAAAATTGGTACGCAGAAAGCGTTGAATGCGGTACAAAGGGGCTTCGCACAGAAACTGTGTAAATCCTACCGCACGGTCTCGTTGAACTCGGCACTGGTACTCGCCGGGATACTGCCTCTCGACCTTCGAATACAGGAGGCAGCCGCCCTGTACCAGGCAAGGAGAGGGTCATCCCGGCTAGTGCTGGGAGACAGGGAGACTGAACGTGTGGTGGGCTTTACAGAGACTCCACATCCGGCTCTGCATGTAGAGCTGATCTTTGGAAGCATGACCACCCAAGAAGAAGTCGATAACAGCAACAGGCAGGCGGTAAAAATCTACACCGACGGCAGCAGGCTTGAGGGCAAGGTCGGGGCTGCATTATCAATATGGGATGGCGAGATAGAGACCAAGGCCATCAAGCTTAGCTTATCCACGTACTGCACCGTGTACCAAGCGGAGATCCTCGCTATATGCAGAGCCACAAAGGAGGCCCTGAAGGGCACAAAGAGAGAATACTGCGTTTACAGCGACTCAAGGTCGGCACTGGAGACCATCACCAACTACAATGCCCTGCATCCACTGGCGGTAGAGACGCGCGAAAACCTGGAGAAGGCTTTCGACCAGGGGAAACTTATTAGTTTTTACTGGGTGAAAGCGCATGCGGGTCTTATAGGGAACGAACGCGCCGATCAGCTCGCGAAAGAGGCTGCACTCTCGAGCCGGAGGAAAACCGACTACGACCAGGTTCCTGTCTCATTCGTCAAACGGATAATCCGAAAGGACTCCCTTGACGAATGGAACGGGAGGTACAAGTCGGGCAACACAGCCTCCGTAACGAGAGTGTTCCTCCCGGACGCTATAGATGCCTATAGGGTGATTAGGAGCACTAAGCCAGCGGGCATACTGACGCAGGTACTCACGGGGCATGGAGGTCTCTCCCAGTACTTGCATCGTTTCAAGTGCAGGGAGAGTCCTGCATGTATCTGTGACCCTGAATCTGAGGAAACTATATTCCACATATTGCTTGAATGCCCAGTACACATTAGGGACAGGTACGAATTACAGCAGAAAATTGCCATTCAATTAAAAAAGGAAAACCTGGAGACTCTACTCAGTGACAAACGTACTCGCCAAACTTTTATAGAGTATTGCATAAAAATATTAACAATAGTAATCAATAGAAATAAGTAGGAATAAGTATTTACTACAATATATATTGTAAGAATATATTAATGTAGTAAAGATAAGACAAATAGTAGAGAATAAGTTTATAGAGTATAAGCATTAGTATGTACAGTTTTGAAAATAAGCACTGAAATGTAACAAATAGTAATAAGGGATAGAAAATAAGTAAATATAAATAGATTAAGAAGATTATAGAATAAGAAATTAGGCACAACCTGGGTTGTAAAGAAAATGGATACCAATATACATAGAGCTAGGCACAAGGAGTGTATAAATTGTTAGAAATACACCTTGTAAAGAAAATGTTGAGAGAAAAGAGAGGATAGGCACATGCGGGTCTAGAATGTTTGATAAGACCGCATGTAAAGAAAATGTAAAAAGATAGAGACGGTAGAGTCAGTATAAAAATGAGTGCAGGACCCTACACGGGTAAATTGTTTATAAATGTTAATAGCGTAGTTTAGTAAGTAGAGAGATAAGATCTGTGAAATTTGATAAAGTCACAGGGAGCTGAAAAAAAAAAAAAAAAAGAAAAAAAAAAAAACCTAACCTAACCTTTTTTTTTTTTTTTTTTGGTCTCGGGGTGGAAAATCCTCATGGATGTCCTCCGCCTGGGGCGAGCGGAGGGGTCTGTCAGACTCTTACTGACTAAAAACCACCCCGGTGTTCCGACTCACACCTACGCCGGGGGTCGCGGGAACGAAAGAATCTTCCGCAACCCCCGACTGGTGCCAGCCCGCCGCAGCGGGCCCCTCCTCCTTCATCACCGGCGCACCAGAACACATGGCACGCCGTGACCAACCCAGGGACCAAACCAGCACATGGGCGCCAGACAGCCCCTTGTCTAGGCGCCCTTGGCCCCTCTTCGACGGGTCAGGTAATTGGCCCCGCCGTCTACCAATTTTCGGCCGCAGAGGATAGGGAGAGCGGCCTACGACCTACCGACACTCCTCTTCCCCTGCGGCCCCACCGCGTTCGCCATCGGACGGTGGCGACCCCGTCAAGGCCGCGGCAGGGAGGGAGAGCGCTGTACCGCAATACACCTCTCCAGCCGCGGCCCCGAAACCGCAGCCGCGATGCCCCCGCTACGCGACATCGCGGCCCGCCTCAGTTGCGATGTCGCCACCGCAACCTACACGTTGGCCGCTACGTCATGGGCTTGGGTCAAAAAGCCCTGACGAGCGGCCCCTCCTCGGGTTCCTCTTGGCTTCACCGTGGTTGGGCACCCACGGCTAATGAGCCCCCCCGCAACGACAATGCGGGAACCCTTCGGGGGGGAACCTAACCTTTTTTTTTTTTTTTTTTTTTATTAAGCGGTGAAAAATGCCTGACGCATACCGCACCGTCCAGGGAGACGGTTTGGTTATGTGGGGCTTGCACCCACTAAAAAACACCGCCGTGAGCCTACTGTCGCCTTTGCAGATGGGCCGCGAGAACTGCTACGCATGACGTTCGCGACCCATCCAGCGCCGCCCGCCTCCGGGCACCAACTCCTTTGGCAATGTCCGGGCTCACCTGAGACATCGCCACCACTCGTGAGGGCCGTGCAACGCGACGGCGATAGACTCCCCGATCTATCGCCCGCTGGCACCTCCTAGGGCGGCATCAGGTCGCCATGGCGCCTTCTCCGCCGCCCTGTCCTCCTGCGACGAATCGCGTCAGCGAAGGAATCTTCCTCCCTGACGCGTTCCGCCGCCTCCTTCTGCGAGATAACGTCGTCGCAGAAGGACGCTACCGCCTCCCATGCCCCCCTGCTGTTGACCATGGCCTTGGCCACGGCCGGCAAGGAGAGGTCTGCCCCGATTGCTGCTGCGAGAGCACGGCGCTGCACCACCCAAGCAGGACAATGCTCGAGGGTGTGAGGCGCCGTGTCCTCGCCACAGCCGCACTGGTGACACACGGGAGTCGCCTCCCGTCTAGCCACTTTGTGCAGGAATTTGCCAAAGCAGCCGTGTCCTGACAACACCTGCACCAGACGGAAGGACAACGTTCCGTGGCGCCTCCGTACCCATTCGTCCAGGATCGGCTGGATAGCCCCCACGGTCCAGTGACCTGCACTGGGTGTCTCCAGCCTCACCCTCCAAATTTGCAGGGTTTGGGCTTGGGCCTCCCTACGCCACCTCGTGACCAGCTCAGGTGGTGGGCGTCTGCCACTCTCCGCCTGCAGGTCTGCACCACGCCAATAAACTTCGGCGAGCACCTGCGCCTCTAGATCCCACGGGGGCGTGCCCGCAAGGGCACACGCCGCCTCCGCAGATACGGTGCGGTATCCGCGTATGACCCTGACTGCCATGACTCTTTGCGGTCTTCGCAGAAGAGTCTTATTTTGGGCAGACAGGGACTCCGCCCACACCGGTGCCCCGTAGAGTGCCATCGAGCGGACCACCCCCGTGTACAGCCGCCGACAAACGACGTTTGGTCCACCCAGGTTCGGCAACAGCCGGCTGAGAGCGGATGCCGTGCCGATCAGCTTCGGCGCAAGCTGAGCAAAGTGCTCGCCGAAGTTCCACCTCCGGTCCAGAACCAGGCCCAGGTATTTCATGCTTGCCCGCACCGCTATTGACGCGCCACCAATAGTGAGGTGTGCGCCAGCCGGTGGCCGGCGTCGGGGCGCATGAAATACCAGGGCCTCCGTCTTCTCGAGTGCCACCTTGAGGCCCAGTGCCTCGATTCGTCCCACAACGAGGGACGTGCCCTCGACGGCCGATTGTGCCGCTTCTTCGTAGCTCCCTCCCCGGGCCGTGACGAGAGTGTCATCAGCGTAGCAAATGACGCCCTGCCCGGGGGAGAGCAAACAGCGCAAGGCCCAGTCATAGCCAATGTTCCACACGAGCGGACCCAAGACCGACCCCTGTGGAACACCGCACATGATGGCCCTGCGCACAACTCGGCCGTCGCATCCCTCGTAGCAGACGAACCGACCCTGCAGGTAGTCTGCTACCAGCTGCCTCAGGTAGACGGGCACCTGATGGTAGCGGAGTGCCTCCTCGATGCAGCTGAATGGCAGGGTGTTGAACGCGTTGGCAATGTCTAAAGACACCGCCAACAACACCCCACCCTGAGCAACTGCATCCTTCGCCTCGGCCTTGAGGCGCAAAATGGCGTCCACTGTCGAACGCCCTGCCCGAAAACCGAACTGGGCGTCCGACAAGTTCGGGCCAACTGCCTCTAAGTGTCGGACGATGCGGGTAGCGAGAATTTTCTCTAGCATCTTTCCCGCCTCGTCCAGCAAGACAATTGGCCTAAACGCTGATGGGGAATCCGGGGGGCGCCCTGGCTTCTGCAGCAACACCAGTCGACCCTCCTTCCAGGCCTTAGGGAACCGTCTCGACGTCAGACAGGCGTCAAACAACTCCCCAAGCCTGTCTTCCAAGGCCGCTTCCAGAGCCAGTGCCAGCGCTCTTGCTGGCACCCCGTCCGGTCCGGGGGCAGTCCTCTTGGACCGCGCCCGCAGAATTGCTGCCCTCATCTCCGCGTCAGAAATTCGGGGAGTCTCCACTTCCGCATTTTGCTCAGCCTCCGCACCGGCCATGGTCGGGGAAGGGTGATCCGCCCGATCCGGGAAGAGTGTCTCCACGACCCTGACAAGGAACTGAGGCTGGAGGGTTTCCGTCAGTGGGGGGCCTTGGGCGCGGAGTTTCTTCCGCGCCGCACGGTACGGACGCCCCCAAGGATCACGGTTCAGATCCTCCAGTACCTCAGCTCTCGACTGCTCTTTCCCTCGACAGATCGCCAACTGCAGTGCCCCCCGAGCATTACGATATGCCTCATGCAGTTGGGACTGAAGGGTCTCCAGCTCTTCATCACGGCGGCGTAACCTGCGCGCCTGTGAGTAGGTCCTCCGGGCAGTTATACAGGCCACGCGGAGGTCTGCTATCTCCTGGGACCACCAGTAGACCGCCCGCTTTGGAGGTTGTCTTCGGGAGCGAGGCATGGCTGCATCGCACACAGCCGTCATGGCGCGGCGAAAGCAGTCAGCCCCGACATCGACTCCCTCTGCAGCAGACGGTGAGTACAGCCAAGCTTGTACAATGGCTGCTTCCTCTAGGAGGTCCCCGTCAAGCCGCTTCAACGCCCACCGCGGGAACTGCCGAGTGTCAGGTCGTGGAGACACTGTCGGGCCCGAGGAGGTGGAGATATCCATACAGATGTACAGGTGATCCGATAGCGTCTCCACACCCTCTAGGACCCGCCAACCCTGAACTCTTGCGGCGACAGCAGGGGTAGCAAACGAGAGGTCCACTATTGACCCCCCATGCTGCCGAACGCACGTGTTAACGGAGCCCCTGTTTAATAGACAGAGGCCCGCAGCTGTCGCCCATTCCTCGACCGCCACCCCCCTGACATCCGTCCTGGGGGACCCCCACGCGATGGATTTCGCGTTGAAGTCCCCCATTACTATGACGTGGGATGGCATCATTCGCCGAACCGAGGTCCCGAGGCGGTCCAGGAAGTCCTCAAACTCCGCTAGGTACCTGTTTGGGGAGAAATAAACTCCGAAGAGAATTACGTCCCCCCAGGCAGCCGCAACAAATCCTCGACTCCTCTCTCTAATAGAAAGTGGCGCCGAGGAGCTGATAATAGCGACAGAGCCGTCCATGTCACTTGCCCAGTCAGGGCGAACTGGGATGAAATACGGCTCCGCCACTACGGCCACACCAATGAAGCGCTCAGCCATGGTCTGTAGGACCAAGTCCTGCGCACCGGCGCAGTGGTTCAAGTTCGCCTGGAGGAGAGAATGATTACGGACCGGGTCCATAATTAGTCCGTAACCATTATCGCCCCCTGCGATGGCTCTTCCGATCGCACTGCGCCGGAAGCGGTTGAGTCCCTAATACAATGGACTGGCTTGCAGTCCTTTCTGCCAGCAGCGTGGTTGGCTGGTCGTCCCGCTGCTGCGCACAGTAAGCAGTGCGGGTCGGAAGAGCACGTGGATGCCAGATGTCCCGGCTCACCACAGCGGAAGCAGTGCTTGCTCAGGTCGACGCCTGAGTTGCACTTCCGGCTTACGTGCCCCAACCCCCAGCACATGTAGCACCTCATGGGCCGAGCATCCAGAACCACGACCCTGGCAGAGCTCCAACCCACCAAGAGCCGGCCGGCGTCAACCAGGTGCTTAGCCACTGCGACGGGGCACTGGGTCCAGACAGAGCTGGCGCCTCCCGGGCCAGGTCGGATTGGACCGACTCGGACTGCGTCCGGAGTGCAGCCAGTCTTACGTGCGATTGCGTCCCGCACGTCCTGCCCAGTCACAGAGTCGTCAAGTCCTGAGATGCGCAATTCAGCGCACTTCGTCGGCCTCGAGACCCTGACTTCCTCTGCGAAGACCGCTCGCAGTTTCTCAGCGACACGGTCTGCCCCCGCAGTGCCTTCGGCCCCTGGGAACTCCAGCATGCGGGCCCCGGTTAAAGCCTGTCGGAACCTGACGTCCGTTATGCCAAGCTCCTCCAGATTAACGGCTTCCCTAGCCTTGGTGAGGATGGCCGCGTACGTGACGCCCCTCTCCACTGCTTCCGGCTGCAGGGTGAGCACTACCGCAGCAGACTTTGGCGCACGGAGCCCTCGATTGGCGCTCTTGCCCCTCCTGGGCCTGGACAGTTTGTCTCCCTGAGCGGCAGGGGCCACCGCATTCTTTTTAGGTAAGGAAGGAGAAGAACCTCCGTTCTTCTTCTTCTTCCCATTCCTCTTCCTCTTTCCAACGGTCTGCCAGCCCTCACTGGTAGACGCCGATGGGTCTAAATCAGGGGCTCGCGTGGTAGCCGTTGGAACGGACCCACTCGGAAGAGCTCCACTCTGTGACTCAGGCACTTGAGGAGCCATGGAAGGCTGCCTGTTGCCTGTGCCGCCAGTACCGTTAACAGCAGCAGCCGCATTTCTGCGGTCCGCTGCCAGCGGTGGACGAACGGTCCTCGCCGGCAGGAGGCGGTCCTCGATACCCGCAAACCGGGCATCCATCATTTTCCCGATCTGGGACACGATGGCATGCACCTGCATCTCGCTCATAGGTGGCCCCTGCTGGTGGGACTTCTCAGGAGCAGAGGAGCACCTGGAATCTTGGGGCCCCGACTGTGGCGAACCTTCCGGCCGCACCCGGAGACCCATGACTTCCTCCCGAAGAGCCACCATCTCTTGACGGAGGGCATCGACCTCCTTGCGCAATCGGTCGTTCTGCAGGTGAAGCCTTCGGTTCTCCTCACTAGAGCTCCTGCTGGCCAAGCCCTCTATGGCCAGTCTGACCCGCTCTGCTGCCTCTCTGATGGCCCGCTGACACGTGCCCTTTAGGTTTTTGGACTTTCGAGTGGTATCCAAAACCACCTCGATGTCCATTAGGGCTCCCTTTTCAAGTTCCTCTGCTGATGCAGAGGAACTCTGGCTCATGAGCGGAACCTCAGCGCTGAAAGGCGCCTCCACACTCCTCTCCGCAGCCGCACTGATGGCTATTTGACATGCCGGCGACACGCTCCGGCAGTCCGATTCACTTTCCTCAGAGAGTGAACCACGTGGGGTGCCGGTTTTATGGAACCGACCCCTCCCATCTCGGGCCGGCTTCCTTCCTCTGTTTGTTGCCGCCTTAGAAGGCACCTTCCGAGGTGGCAACATCTCCTCGTTCTCGCGTGGCCGCTTGAGAGGTCCCGGTGATGCGAGCGCTTCAGGAACAGGACCCGACAACTCAGCACCAAGGCGACCCGGACCGCGCTGGCCGCCCACCTCAACCATAATAGTGTCGCTAGTCAACGCGCCGTCCACAGTTCTGTTCACTGTGTTGTCGGACTCCGACAACACATTCACCCTCTCAAGAACCATTTGCGGTTCTGCTGGAGCGACTGCTCCCGTCCTCTGTGACGCAGCACTAGAGTCTGCCACTGCGTCCTCCTTCTCCATCAACTTAGTTGTTTTTTTTTGGGTTGGTTCTTTTAATTTTTCCATATTGTTCCCACGAGTAGTAAGGAATTATTCGTCCACCTAGGCAGAGCCTTTTACCTAGGTAAGCCTATATACTGTAGGGTGCGGCAGGTGCCCCACAGGGGAAGCGCTAATAACTGGACACCCTCCAGCCATTCATCCTCTCGCCGCGCTTCAAAACTTAGGATTAGGTGGTTTTTTATCTTAGAGGTATCCTTCCTCTGGGCCAGGCAGTTAAGCCAAGCCCCCGACGGCGGCATTAGACATGCCTCCGTTCGCTGTCCGGCCAACCCGACTCAGCGAACCCGCCGAAAGTTCTCTCCTCGAAGACTACTCCTCAAGGAGAGATACCCTCGCCGCTTTAGTGCGCCTGCACCTCAGCGGCATGGTCACGTCCTCTGTCGATCGACGACCGTCGATCGATCAGGAGTGACCCACCTACCTTGTTCCCACACTGTGCCCTCTGCAAACAGAGGGACACGTGTAAGAACAACGTGGAGCCTACTGCTCCCCCCCCGCAGAAATTCGCCATAGACAATAATCTTTTCTGGAAAAGATTATTGCCCATGCCCAGGGTGCACCGGCCCGACAACTGCTCTTCCCCTCGAACGTATCCATAAGGGACCAGCAGGTATCAGGCACACGAGGAGGTTTTCTGCATGCACCCCGGGGGAACCTAACCTAACCTAACCTAACCTTTTTTTTTTTTTTTTTTTTTTTTTTTTTTTTTTTTTTTTTTTTTTGGTCTCGGGGTGGAAAATCCTCATGGATGTCCTCCGCCTGGGGCGAGCGGAGGGGTCTGTCAGACTCTTACTGACTAAAAACCACCCCGGTGTTCCGACTCACACCTACGCCGGGGGTCGCGGGAACGAAAGAATCTTCCGCAACCCCCGACTGGTGCCAGCCCGCCGCAGAGGGCCCCTCCTCCTTCATCACCGGCGCACCAGAACACATGGCACGCCGTGACCAACCCAGGGACCAAACCAGCACATGGGCGCCAGACAGCCCCTTGTCTAGGCGCCCTTGGCCCCTCTTCGACGGGTCAGGTAATTGGCCCCGCCGTCTACCAATTTTCGGCCGCAGAGGATAGGGAGAGCGGCCTACGACCTACCGACACTCCTCTTCCCCTGCGGCCCCACCGCGTTCGCCATCGGACGGTGGCGACCCCGTCAAGGCCGCGGCAGGGAGGGAGAGCGCTGTACCGCAATACACCTCTCCAGCCGCGGCCCCGAAACCACAGCCGCGATGCCCCCGATACAAGACATCGCGGCCCGCCTCAGTTGCGATGTCGCCACCGCAACCTACACGTTGGCCGCTACGTCATGGGCTTGGGTCAAAAAGCCCTGACGAGCAGCCCCTCCTCGGGTTCCTCTTGGCTTCACCGTGGTTGGGCACCCACGGCTAATGAGCCCCCCCGCAACGACAATGCGGGAACCCTTCGGGGGGGAACCTAACCTAACCTTTTTTTTTTTTTTTTTTTTTTTTTTTTTTTGTTCCGGGGTGGAAAATCCTCATGGATGTCCTCCGCCTGGGGCGAGCGGAGGGGTCTGTCAGACTCTTACTGACTAAAAACCACCCCGGTGTTCCGTCTCACACCTACGCCGGGGGTCGCGGGAACGAAAAAATCCTCCGCAACCCCCGACTGGTGCCAGCCCGCCGCAGCGGGCCCCTCCTCCTTCATCACCGGCGCACCAGAACACATGGCACGCCGTGACCAACCCAGGGACCAAACCAGCACATGGGCGCCAGACAGCCCCTTGTCTAGGCGCCCTTGGCCCCTCTTCGGCGGGTCAGGACATTGGCCCCGCCGTCTACCAATTTTCGGCCGCAGAGGATAGGGAGAGCGGCCTACGCTATACCGACACTCCTCTTCCCCTGCGGCCCCACCGCGTTCGCCATCGGACGGTGGCGACCCCGTCAAGGCCGCGGCAGGGAGGGAGAGCGCTGTACCGCAATACACCTCTCCAGCCGCGGCCCCGAAACCGCAGCCGCGATGTCTCCGATACACGACATCGCGGCCCGCCTCACTGGCCGCTACGTCATGGGCTTTTATCAAAAAGCCCTGACGAGCGGCCCCTCCTCGGGTTCCTCTTAGCTTCACCGTGGGTGCCCAACCCACGGCTACTGAGCCCCCCCGCAACGACGATGCGGGAACCCTTCGGGGGGGAACCTAACCTAACCTAACCTAACCTTTTTTTTTTTTTTTTTTTTTTTTTTTTTTTTTGGTCTCGGGGTGGAAAATCCTCATGGATGTCCTCCGCCTGGGGCGAGCGGAGGGGTCTGTCAGACTCTTACTGACTAAAAACCACCCCGGTGTTCCGACTCACACCTACGCCGGGGGTCGCGGGAACGAAAGAATCTTCCGCAACCCCCGACTGGTGCCAGCCCGCCGCAGCGGGCCCCTCCTCCTTTATCACCGGCGCACCAGAACACATGGCACGCCGTGACCAACCCAGAACCTAACCTAACCTAACCTAACCGGAATATCTTCGTTGTTTGGAGTGCGATTTTGAAGCTGTTTTCAGCATATTTAGACATAACTGGGCGTCCGCCTACGTATTGACCACGTTGCACCCATTTCCACCCTTAAATAAAAAGTTTCCCCTACAACCCTTGTAATTTTTTAAAATTTTCATACAAAATCATCAAAATTTAGTGTTTGTTCTAAATTTCTTGCCAAAGTAGCGTTAGTTTATAGTTTCAATAGTACTCACCCTTCATCCCTGGTCTCTGGTCCGCGATCCGTGTGCCGGTTTTCAGGTGGTGGGGCAAAATTCGAAATTTTTTGCTTCAAAAACTGGTTTTTTGACCAAAACTCAAAATTTTTGTTTGGCACCCACACAGTTTTATTTCGTAGTTCGCTGGCCCGCGCCGAGACGGTTTTTTGGACACCTCTCACGCCCGTCTAGCACGAAAAAATTTTGCCCACCCTCCCACCCTGTTCTATATACACAATCACGGAGAGTAAACACGGTTAAAACGTGTGCTGCGAATTTAAATTCTATTTTTGCGTAAAAACCAAACTAGTTATAAAGAAAAATATACTGTGATGTGTGTGTTAAAACTACCAGTGTGACTGTGAAATCAAAACTAAAAATAATAAGTGGTAATTAAGTTATTCACAAAAACAAATCTCAAAATTTGAATAACGAACTCTTGAGAAAAAACACAGTGTCGCGTAACTGGAAAGGACCGCGTTCTGTGCCGATCTGTGTCTCAGCGTGTCACCGCGACGGACGACAGCAGCGGTAAGCTCCGCCCACCTAACACTGTGTCTCACTGTGAACGTCTGCTGGAAAGGATCGCGTCCTGTGTCGATCTGTGCCGATCCTTATCTTTATACTTGTCACTCTCGTGCAACATTAGCTGGCCACGCCCCCGTGCAAGACAAAGACGGTTGCCATAATTGCTGTCCCTCTCTAGATCCATACTATCAAGTGCACTTGCACCGATTCTGCTGCTAACGTTTACGTTCAGCCGGCCTGCGCTACGTTATGCCTCGCGTGCAGAGATCTCCGCCGACCCCGGTGACGCCAGCTTTGTCTGCAGCTGCGAGTAAGTTAGTGCAACCTACATGCGCAGAAATTGATAAGGATGTTTCGCTCTCCTGTGCGCAATACGAACGAAGGGATCCAAACGTTACACTGAGAAAAAAACTGTCCCAGGCAGCTGTTCTGAACGAGGACCAAAACCTACCAATTGGTGAACTAACTTCCGAAATAGGCTGCCTGCGTCAGGAAGTACTCAGCTTAAGTGAGCAATTGTGTCAGGCTATGTCGTCTATTGCCTGCTACCATGAGCAACTCGAACTATACTCCAATCAAATAACAGCTCTGGACGAGAAGCTTAAAATATATAATGAAAACAAACAGACTAATGTGGGTATAACGGATCCTCCCGAGCCAAACCCAACGGTAGACGCTGTGGCGGCTATTACGACTCCAACTAAGTCTGCCCCACGCAAAAAGGGCAAGAAATTAACATCAACCCGACAGGTTGAAAGTTCAAATGGCCGTGCGCGCACTCTGATTAGCGCTGCTGAACACCAGTCATTACATACGCAGCCGCAAACACTAACACTATCGGCACAGGCTTCCCTAAATAAGACAGCACCTATTCCACCACCTGCTCCACCATCTATACTACCTCTGCCGAGCGTTCGCGATCCGCAACAACAGGAATCTACTGTTGTACTGAACACAAACTCTGTCACTATGCCGAACATAAACTCTGATACTCGTCCTAAGAAACCTTATAACCACAGATGGGTGTCCGGCACTGCTGGCCCAAACATCACCTCACTAAAAGCTGCTGAAGCGCGAAAATACCTCCACCTATGGAATATGGAGTCCTCCGCTGATGATGTTCGAGACTATCTGGACCAGCTTTGTCCTCCAGGATCCTGCACCGTTGAGGAACTTAGACCAAAGGGACATTATAGGTCGTATAAGATCGGCATACCTGTTGACTACTTCGAAACATGTTTCTCGATGGATGTATGGCCCATTAACGCCAAGATCCAAACCTGGATACCATACCGCAAGAGAAAAGATCAGGCTCTTGGATCGCCTACTACCTCACACTCACAGACACAACATTTTTTTCGTGTCTAAACCTTCTGTACATAAATCCACTAAAATGACTATGCTCTCGGTTCGCTATCAAAACGTTCGTGGTTTGAAAACCAAACTGTCCCTATGGAGGCTGAACTTACTCGAACTTGAACAAGATCTTGTCGCAGTTACTGAATCATTTCTAGATGATTCAGTTGAAGATTCGGAAATTGTCTGCAACGGCTACAGTGTACTTCGGCGTGACCGAGGTTCACCTTGTGGTGGTGTAATGGTTTTGGCTCGAGCAGGTATTCTTATGACCCGTCGACCAGATCTTGAGACCGACCGTGGTGAAGACTTATGGGTGTCATTCTACGTGTTCGGCCGCCCGGTATTTGTGTGTGTTGTATATATAAAGCCTAGTGCTACTGATGATGTTTATATGACTTGGTTTTGCAAAGTCGAAAGCTTTATTAATAGTATTAATGGTAATGTGATAATATTAGGTGACTTAAATCTGAATAGTGCTTCTATTAATGTGAACAACTATTACTATTGTTTTCTCTCATTTTGTGGTTTGACTGAGAAGAATGTAGTGAAAAATTCGTATGGAAGTATGCTTGATGTTATCCTGGTCCAAGAGAGCGTTGAAGTGTGTATAACTTCTTCTGAAGGTATGGTACCACCAGATCTCTATCATCCTCCACTAAATATGGACATTAGCATCGGCACAGCTTCCCATAGCAACTCGTTGGAACCTAGCAATATTGAACGGTCTACAGATTTTAACTTCAATAAATTTGATTATGAGCTTCTTGACACTTTGTTATCTGAGGAGCGATGGACCTCTGTGATGCAGGCGACTGATATAGCAACCGGCATGAATTGTCTTTACGAAGTACTCTATAAAATATTCGACCAATGTATGCCCAAAAAGCAAAGAAGTAAAACTAGAGCGAAGTGTTATCCGGTTTGGTTCACACGCGACATAATTAGTGACTTAGTCTATAAAGCTAAGCTACACAAGGCTTGGAAAGAATCTAACTGTCCGGCCGATTACATTATTTACTCTGATTGTAGAAAGATCCTTAAACAACGCATCTCGACTGCTTATAAGTCCTACTTACGTCGCATCGAAAACGACATTAAAATAAACCCAAAACAATTTTGGCAGCACATTACAAGTTTACGATGTAAGGGCGGCTTCCAGTCTTCTGTCACTCACCGGGGCCAATCGTTGTCTGGTATCGATGCTGCCAATGCATTCGCACAATACTTTTCCAGCGTTTTCCTTCCCGATTTTCCTGAGTTAAATGCATGCAAAATAAGTGCACGTGATACATCTCGTAGCAGCAATTATGTCAACATAAGTCATATTTCCGCTGAAGACGTGGAACTTAGCATTAACAAACTAAGGCCCAGTAGTTCTGCCGGTCCGGATAACATCCCGTCTTCTATGTTAAAGCTCTTAAAGAAATATCTCATAGAACCATTATGTAGCATTTATAATTTAGCTCTCAGTAGCGGTAAATATCCGCCCCAGTGGAAAATTTCTAGGGTTACACCCATACCTAAAAAGGGAACTAAGGTGTCTGTCGAGGACTTTAGACCTATAGCTATCCTATCTTCACCTGCAAAAGTTTTTGAACATATTTTACACAAAGAAATTCTCAGGCAAGTCAACCGATACCTATGTAATGAACAACACGGTTTTCGCAACAAAAGATCTGTTAACACTAATCTTTTAACATTAACTGATTTTATCGCCACCAGTATGGACAGAGGTCGGCAGGTGGATGTCCTGTACTTTGATTTCCAAAAAGCATTCGATCGCATTAATAATGATATATTGTTGGAAAAGTTAAGTGCCATAGGTTTTGCTCCAAATCTTCTCTCACTGATCGCAGACTACCTTCGTGACCGTCAACAGTATGTGCGACTGGGCTTGTATAATTCTCAGCCGTATGATACTCGCTCAGGAGTCAGCCAGGGATCAATATTAGGACCTCTTTTATTTCTTATTATGATAAACGACATTCCACAAGTACTAAATCACTCCAAATGTCTCCTTTATGCTGACGATCTAAAGGTATACTCTGAGGTACAGTCTCCAGCTGACTGCGTGGCCCTTCAAAAAGATATTGACGCTATAGGTGAGTGGTCTGTCAAAAATAAAATGGATTTCAATCCATCTAAATGTTGTGTCATGAGTTTTAGCCGTTCACGAAACCCAATTCAACATAATTATAATATAAATGGCGTAGAAATAGCCAGAGTAGAGACAGTCAAAGATCTTGGTGTTATTTTTGATTTTAAGCTTACCTTCCACGAACACATTATATCTCTAGCTAAAGAATCTTTTCGGCGGCTAGGGTTCGTTCTTAGAAACTGTCGTGAGTTTTCAAACCATCACGTTATTCGGCTACTATATAATACACTTGTCAGAAGTAAGCTTGATTGTAGCTCATGTGTCTGGAACCCTCACGAAAAATCTTACGCCCTTGCTCTAGAAAGGGTTCAAAAAGCTTTTTTAAGATATTTTTACAAACGTAGGTTTGGATACTATCCATATATGTATCCAACTAGATTTCTGCTGGGTTGCTTAGGATTCAACTCACTTGAGGTCAGGCGTGCATTCGATCAGCTTGTTACTGCCTGTAAAGTCATTCACAGTACCATTGACGCTCCTAGCTTGCATGGTAAGCTGTGCAATATTTTTGTGCCTGATAATTATTGCCGGGCAAGACGGCACACATTTTTTATGGTGCCACGTTGCCGTACGGTTGCGCGACGTATGTCACCTATTCCGCGAATGCTGACCGCTCTCAACGCTCTCATTGAATCTAGTCCTGGACTTGATCTGTTTGCTGATGAATGGAAGGCAATACTTTTAGAATGCTTGGTGATTTGCGAGAGGACTGAGTGAAAGGCCTATTAGTCTATATGTAATTTGTATTGTGCTATTTCTATTTTAAATGTGTAATTTTGCTTCATAATGTGTTAAATTAGTTCTATTAATCAGTGTAATTGGCATTTGGCTGCCGTTTTGATTAATTAATAATAAATAAATAAATAAATAAATATAGGGAAGGTAGACTGGGAGTTTTGGCTAAAATTTTTTATTTTTTATTTTTGTTAGGAATTTCACTTCGAAGCGTTTCTCATTCCGAATAATTTAATTTATATGGTTTTGACGCCCAATCAGTTTTTAATATATTGGTAGGGGAGAGAAAATCGACAATTATATTTATTTTTAATTTATCTGGACCAAGTCTCAGTAAGGACTTATTTTATTTCTGTATTTATTCCCTTAATCATTAATTTACTTAGATACTTTTAACTATTTATATTATTTCATTTTATTTTATTATTAACTGACAACTGAATCCCCCTTTTACAGGGATTCAGTTATTGTCACAGTAGTATAAGGGAATAATAAATTGACATTAATCTATTTGTTTTAAATAATTAATTCGACTAAGTCCTAAGGACCTATTTAATTTATTATTATTATTACATTTTTATTTTATCTATAAGTAATTTGATTAATTGTTTATTAACTGCATCCCCCCTTTACAGGGATTCAGTTTTTGCAATTATACAAGTAGTGTCCCCTGACTAATTTTAAGATGTTCGGATTAAGGACCCCCGTCAAAAAGTCGAAGGCTGCGGAGGAGAATGTAGGCGCGGAGGAGGCATGCCTGGCACCAGCTGGCCCCTCAGTGAGGCGCAGTATTGGGGAATGGGAAGCGGATAAAATAAAATCGGGGCAACCCCAAAAGGCCAAAACACCTCCCAAAACGGCACCCGTTCCCACTCCCCCCAAGAAGACAGTCGAGCCCACCTCCCCCAAACTCAAAGTCAAAGCCCTAGTCACCCAGCGTACAAGGTCGGATACCTATGAGCTGCCGGGAAAAACCTTGGAGAGCCCGCCTCGAGAAGTGCCACCCGTGAAGTACCTAAACAGAACCACGGAGGCAAAGGCGTGTCTTTCCAAGGCCAAGTTGCACTTAGACAGCTCTAGGAATCTGAAAAAAGAGATCAAAGAGGGGATACACAAAGCGGTCGACAGATTATACCACCTTGTTAGGGAGGGAGAGACCGAGAGGGCCAAAACACCCGGACGGACGGTTGAGCCCGAGAGTGCCCCCAGGGACCTGACGCCGGCCTCCGATGCACCGACAGAGCTCATGAAGCAGCTCATGGAGAACCTCCAGCAGCATAACAAGGCGTTGGAGGAATGCCAGCTGCATACACGAGCTCTGTCGGAGCACCTACAACAGGCACCTCGCTTTGTCGCAGGTCAAGGACCCTCGTTCGCGGAGATGGCCGCCATCCCGAAGCAGCACATCCAAGCGCCTCTTCACTCGATGATCGTGTCGTCAGTTGACGACAAGGACACCGGTGAAGAGGTGATTGAGAAGCTTAGGACGGCGGTCGACGCGAGAAACGAGGGAACCAGGGTTGACAGGCTGCGGAAGGTGAGGGACCAGAAGGTGGTGGTCGGCTTCAGGACCAAGGAGGAGCTGACTCGGGTGGCCGAGAGGATAAAGAAGGCTGGCAATCTAATGGTGGAAGAGGTGAAGAACAGAGATCCTCTCATCATAGCCAAGGATGTCCTTTCGTGCCACTCGGATGGGGAGATCATCGAGGCGATGAAGCGCCAAAACTGCCACTTGATAGGGGACGTACCTGCGGATGATCTGAGGATGGGGGTGAAGTACCGTCGCAAGACGAGGAACCCCCACATGTGCCACGTCATCCTGCAGGTGTCTCCTGCGGTGTGGCAGAGGCTGACGCACGCGGGTCGAGTGCACATCGACTTGCAGCGGGTGCGTGTGATGGACCAGTCGCCACTGATTCAGTGCACCCGCTGCTTGCGCTACGGCCATGGCCGCAAACTGTGCACGGAGCCCGCAGACCTCTGCACACACTGTGGTGATCCCCATCTGAGAGTCGACTGTCCCTCAAGGTTGGCTGCAGAAGCGCCAAAATGCAGGAACTGTGTTTCCGCAAAGCTGAGCAATACCGAGCACAACGCCTTCGACAGTGAGTGCCCAAGTCGCGTGAAGTGGGATGCATTGGCGCGACTGTCGGTGGCGTATTGCTAAGGGCCAGCCAGCGGAAACAGGGAACGACTCAACCAGGGTTTCCCGAACACACTCGAGAGCCCTAAAGAATTACCAGGTAATCCAAGCGAATCTGCAGAGGAAGAACCTAGCGACCCAAGAGCTCTTGATAGTGGCTAGTGAGCGGAGGGTTGCGTTCGCATTGCTCCAGGAGCCGTATGTGGGTGGGGTTAAAAGGATGCGAGACTACCGGGGAGCGAGAGTCTACCAGTGCGCTGAACAAGGAGGTGGAACTGTGAAGGCGGCAATAGTCGTCTTCGATCACGATCTAGACGTGACACAGTGTCCGAAACTCACCACCAACAACATCGTGGTGGTGAGGATCCGTACCAGCGCCTGGGAAATCGCAGTAGTCTCCTTTTACTTTGAACCAGACCAGCCCATACGGCCATACCTGGAGCAACTCCTGCGGATTCGCGAGGAAATAGGCCCCACTAGGATGATTATTGGCGGCGACGCCAACGCCAAGAGCACCTGGTGGGGTAGCCTGGTAACCGACACCAAGGGTGAGGACATGTCGGGAACCCTGGAGGAAATTAACTTGCAGGTACTCAACGTCGGCAACACACCGACCTTCGACACCGTCAGAGGAAACACCTTGTACAGCAGCTTTGTTGATGTAACAGCCTGCTCAACGGAGCTGCTGGACTTGGTGGAGGACTGGCGGGTCGAGGAAGGCCTTACGAGCTCGGACCACAACGGTATAGTATTTAAAATAAATCTTCAAAAATCAAAAGGAATTAACATTAACAGGACCACAAGAATCTACAACACTAAGAAAGCTAATTGGAGCCAATTTCATTCGAAATTGACCCAATTAAAAGCGGAATCAAAATTAAATTCAATAGAAATAGGTAAAATCGATAACAAAATAGAACTAGAACAAAACATAAACAAATACACTTCCAAAATTATAGATTCTTGTGAAAATACTTTAGACAAAATTAAATGCAACACACAATTTACTATACCGTGGTGGTCCAAGGAGCTCGCGGAGCTGATGTCGGAGGTGAACACACGGAGACGTCGTATTCGATGCGCTGCACCGGTCCGGAGACCAAAAGTCGTCGATGAGTACCTGCAAGCAAAACAAAAATATGAGTCCTTGGCAAAAAAGGCGCAGACAGAAGGATGGAAGGGCTTCTGTCAAAAACAGGACAGGGAAGGAATGTGGGAGGGGATATATAGGGTCATAGGACGGACTGCCAAAAGACAGGAGGACTTGCCGTTGGTAAAGGATGGGGTGCCACTGAGCGCACAGGAATCGGCTCAGCTGCTAGCTGAGACCTTCTACCCGGAAGACCTTGAAGAGGGAGAATCAGCTGACCACCGTAGGACACGTGAAGCGGCCTGTCGTGTAAACGACTGGGCGCATGATGAACAGCATGACCCACCGTTTACACTTCAGGAGCTGAAAACCGCGGTGGAAAGCTTCAACCCCAAGAAGGCACCCGGGGCAGACGGTCTCACAGCCGATATCTGTGCCCAGGCTGTATCCCGGGACCCAGGGACGTTCCTTGCACTGGCCAATAAGTGCCTGGAGCACGGACACTTCCCTGGGGCCTGGAAAGTAGCCACAGTGGTAGTCCTCCGAAAACCCGGCAAAGATTCCTACACCACCCCTAAATCGTACAGGCCGGTCGGCCTCCTACCAGTCCTAGGTAAAACGCTTGAGAAACTGATAGTAGCAAGGCTGAAGTGGCACCTAATCCCGCGGCTCAGTACTCGCCAGTTTGGTTTTATGCCACAGAGGAGCACCGAGGACTCCCTCTACACCATGATACAACATATTAAAGGGAAGCTGAGGGCAAAGAAGCTAATCACTGTTGTATCATTGGATATAGAGGGAGCCTTCGATAGCGCATGGTGGCCGGTCATCAGGACCAGACTGGCTGAGGAAAAGTGCCCGGTAAATCTTAGGAGGCTGCTAGACAGCTACTTGACTGGTAGGAGTGTCAGAGTAAGGTACGCTGGGGCCGAGTGTCGGAAAGACACGAACAAGGGGTGTGTGCAGGGGTCCATTGGCGGTCCGATCCTGTGGAACCTAATCCTTGACCCTCTGCTAAAGGGGCTGGATGAGCTAGGCGTCCACTGCCAGGCGTTCGCCGATGATGTGGTGATGATCTTCGACGGTGAGACAGCGTTGGAAGTCCAGAGGCATGCCAATGCCGCCCTCGAATATGTTCGGGTGTGGGGTATCAGAAACAAGCTGAAGTTTGCACCGCAAAAAACTTGTGCAATGGTGGTAACCAGAAAACTGAAGTACGATACCCCACTCCTGAGCATGGGCGGGGTAGACATTGGCATGTCAAAGGAAATTAAAATACTGGGGCTCACCGTCGACCACCAGCTCACTTTCAACACCCACGTCGCAAACGTTTGCAGGAAAGCTGTAAATATCTACAAACAGCTGGCACGTGCGGCAAAAGTGAGCTGGGGCCTTCACCCGGAGATCATTCACACCATATACACGGCAGCAGTGGAGCCGGTGATTTTGTACGCGGCAAGTGCCTGGGCGCCGGCCGCAAAAAAGATCGGAGTGCAGAAAAGCCTCAACACGGTCCAACGAGGATTCGCGCAGAAGCTCTGTAAGTCCTACCGCACCGTCTCACTGAACGCGGCCCTGGTGCTGGCTGGGATACTCCCACTCGACCTCCGAATACAAGAAGCAGCCGCTCTGTATGAGGCGAGGAGAGGGGTGCCTCAGCCAGCACTTGCGGGAAGGGAGGTGGAGCGGGTGGTGGCATTTACAGAGTCTCCGCACCCGGCGAAACATATGGCCATGGAGTTTGTGTGCCTGGCGGACCGGACGCTTGTGGACACCCACAATACCCAAGCAGTCAGAATCTTCACGGACGGCAGCAAGATGGCGGGCAAGGTCGGAGCAGCGCTATCACTCTGGGATGGCGATGCCGAGATCAAGTCCGTCAAGCTTAGCCTGCCGTCATACTGCACGGTCTACCAGGCTGAACTTCTGGCAATATGCGTAGCCACGCGCGAGATCCTCAAGTGCAGGGAGGGAACCTTCGGTATCTACAGTGACTCAAAAGCGGCACTGCAGTCAGTCACAAACCAGGGTTCCCTCCATGTCCTGGCCGTGGAGGCGAGAGCGAACGTTGCCGCAGCTTTATCCCAGAGCAAAGATGTGTCCTTGTTCTGGGTAAAGGCACACGCGGGGCTAGAGGGCAACGAGCGCGCGGACCACCTCGCGAAGGAGGCTGCACTCCGATCCAGGAAAAGGCCAGACTATGACCGCTGCCCGGTTTCATTCGTCAAGCGGCAGATCCGTTTGGGGTCACTTGACGAATGGAACCGACGGTACAAAAGCGGAGAAACAGCTTCGGTCACCAAAATCTTTTTCCCGGATGCGATCGACGCCCACAAAGTGATCAAAAAGATCCAACCCACCGGAATCGTCACGCAAATCTTGACGGGGCACGGTGGGTTCTCCGAATACTTACATCGCTTCAAGTGTAAGGAGAACCCATCGTGCGTTTGCGAGCCGGATAAAGTGGAGACGATTGCCCACATTCTCGCAGAATGCCCAGTTTTTGAAAAGCGGCGGTACGAAACTGAAGTGAAACTGGGGTCTGAAATACATAAGGGTAATTTTGGGAAACTGATGTCAGACAACAGGACGCGTGGACCATTCTTGGAATACTCGAAAGAAGTCGCAATTCAAGTAATAAAAAGGAACCAGAACACGTAAAATGTGCTTTTAAATATATAGTTATTTATTACATAGAATAAAGAGTAGTATATAGAGCCAAAAGCATAGTCATTTTAGTATATTAAACAAGTATTACAGTAAATTTATATTTCTTTTTAACAGATTTCCGAAAAACTTAGCTTCTCTTCAAAATCATTATACACAATTATTTTAAACAAAAGCGACTCATTATCAAAACAAAGTAATGAAAGGTCTCTGACTATGTCAGGGGGACACTTAGAAAGGCAGGAGTGGGTTTTAGCCGGTAAGAGTCCGGCACTGCCCAGACTGGCTCACCAGTGAGTCAGTCTGGGCGTCCATGAGGATTTCCCACTCCTGCCAAACCAAAAAAAAAAAAAAAAAAAAAAAAAAAAAAAAAAAAAAAAAACCTAACCTAACCTTTTTTTTTTTTTTTTTTTTTTTGTTCCGGGGTGGAAAATCCTCATGGATGTCCTCCGCCTGGGGCGAGCGGAGGGGTCTGTCAGACTCTTACTGACTAAAAACCACCCCGGTGTTCCGTCTCACACCTACGCCGGGGGTCGCGGGAACGAAAAAACCTCCGCAACCCCCGACTGGTGCCAGCCCGCCGCAGCGGGCCCCTCCTCCTTCATCACCGGCGCACCAGAACACATGGCACGCCGTGACCAACCCAGGGACCAAACCAGCACATGGGCGCCAGACAGCCCCTTGTCTAGGCGCCCTTGGCCCCTCTTCGACGGGTCAGGACATTGGCCCCGCCGTCTACCAATTTTCGGCCGCAGAGGATAGGGAGAGCGGCCTACGCTATACCGACACTCCTCTTCCCCTGCGGCCCCACCGCGTTCGCCATCGGACGGTGGCGACCCCGTCAAGGCCGCGGCAGGGAGGGAGAGCGCTGTACCGCAATACACCTCTCCAGCCGCGGCCCCGAAACCGCAGCCGCGATGCCTCCGATACACGACATCGCGGCCCGCCTCAGTTGCGATGTCGCCACCGCAACCTACTCGTTGGCCGCTACGTCATGGGCTTTTATCAAAAAGCCCTGATGAGCGGCCCCTCCTCGGGTTCCTCTTGGCTTCACCGTGGGTGCCCAACCCACGGCTAATGAGCCCCCCCGCAACGACAATGCGGGAACCCTTCGGGGGGGAACCTAACCTAACCTAACCTTTTTTTTTTTTTTTTTTTTTTTTGACGCTGAGAAATGCTTTATGCACTGCCGCTCGTGGGGGGACGAGACGGGGTGTGTGGGACTCCTGTCAGAAGGACAGTATACCCACTAAAACTCAGCGGTGTTCCCGCTTCGCCGGGATGGGAGGGCCATGGGAAACTGGCGTAGCCTTTACATCCACGACCCTCCCGGCGCATGCCCGCCTATCTGGCGGGCCCCGCATGCCCCCCAGGATGGGGGGCTATGGGAATGGCCGGGAACACCTGGCCATTCCCGTCCGATACTGGTGGAGGTCTGTGCAATACAGGCAAGGGTGCCCCCGCACCCGTTGCCTGCTGGCCTCCACCTGGTTTGGGGAGAAATACACCCCCACCAGGGCTACTTCTCCCTACGCGGTGGCCACGTATCCCGGTCCCCTCTCTAAGAGCGAGAGGGGAGGGGAGTCCGTGGAAGACCGCGACACCGATGCCAACGAGGCGTGTTTGCCTGAAGGATGCGATGTTCGACCCTATCCATCAGTCGGACATCGCACCCCCCTCCTCCGCCGCCGCTGCAGGAACGACGGTGCTAGCCGCAGCAGCAGGCCCTCTAGGCGCCTGCACTTTGCCCCGCTTGAGGGGAGGATTGCAGTTCCTCCCCTTCATAACGTGGCCTGCCGGGCAGCCACTGGCGGCACACACCGCGCAGTGCGGCGTGGCGACCTCGCAGGAGGCGGCTTTGTGGCCCTCCCTGCCGCAGCGGTAGCAAGTGTCCGTCCTGTCTACCGTGGACGGACACAGGGGCCGGGTGTGGCCAATGCCGAGGCACCTATAGCACCGCAGAGGCTGGTCCTCGAGCACCCGGACTGCACCCGAGCTGAAGCCGACTGTGAGCCGTCCCTTGGCAAGGACGGCTTTGGCAGCGGCAATTGGGCACGTGAGGCGAATGGTGCCCATACCTCCGCGGCCGGGCCTTATATCCCGGCCTTGGACCGCCGCGACGCCACAGCCCCCTATCGCTGCGACCGCCGCCACCACCTCCTCCTTGGTGACGGAGTCATCGAGGTCCGTCACCTCTATGGCCGCCAACTTGACCGGTCGGGCCACCTTGGCCGAATCCGCAATGACCTCTTGCAGCTTGGCTGCAAAGAGGTCCGCATGGGCATTCCCCTCTGCCCCCGGGAACTCGAATATTCGAGCCCCGGCTTGAGTGTGTCGGCAAGATACCCTACCGATCCCCAGTTGGGTGGGATCGGCATTGGTACGCGCCCGCACGAAAAGGGACGCGTACGTCTCCCCTCGCCCCGCAGCCTCCGCGGTGAGCGTCACCACGACGGCCGCGGTTTTTGGGGGAACGAGTCGCCCCTTTCCCCTCCCTTTCCCCTTCCCTTTACCCTTGTCGGTCGTCTGCGACCGGCTGGGAGCGGTGGTGGCGGGGGCGACAGGGACAGCCGTCACCGACTTCTTGCCTTTTCCCTTCCCCTTCCCTCTCACCTCCGTCCACTCGTTGGACGGGGTGGTCGAAGGCAGGAGGGCGTCTTCCGCCTGGGAGGAGGACGGCCCCGGCTCACGCTGCCTCTCATCCGCCGCAAGCGGCGGTCGGAGCCGTGTCTCCGGCAAGAGCCGGTCCTCGATTCCTGCAAAGCAGGCTCTTGTGAAGGCCCTCTCCTCCATTACGACCTTGCGGATAATATCCTCAAGGTTGGAGGCGGGGCCCTCTGCCGCAGGGCTCGTCCCGGCTTGTTGTGGCTGGGCCGTGGCTTCAGCCAGCCTCTGATGAAGCCGGCTGACCTCCATCCGCAGGCGATCCACCGTCGCCTGCAGTTGCCGCGTCTCGTCGGTAGTCTTTCGCTTGACCAGCTCCGCGACGACACCGCGCAAGCTCGCGGCCCGGCTCTTGAGGGCCTTCTGGAAGGTCCCCTTTAGGTTGGAGGACTTAGAGGCGACCTCGACAATCTCCTCCTCGTCCTCCTCCGCCATTTTCTCCAGCTCTGCTACAGAGTGGTCTGCGTATAGAACGCGGGACGCACCATACCCGGACTTGGCCCGGGCGACGTGCGCCCGCTTCTCTTTGGCGGCCACCCGCTCCTCCAGCTCTTGCTGGAGCTGCGTCCGCCGAGCCAGGTCCAACTGGCGTTGGGCGTCCGCGAGCCCAACGTCATGGCTATCCGCAGCCACCGTCGGCCTCTTAGTCTCCGGGGAGCCCCCGGACGAAGCGACCCGCTTCCTCGACCGAGAGTCGTCCGCATCCGACATACTAATAATGGAGTCGTTATCAGACGACTCGTCCGCCCCTCCGAAGAAACTGGTCGCAGACAGCGCGCGGCCAGTCTCTGGCGCCGAAGCGCCGGAGTGGCCCTGAGAAGGGCCTTTTGGTTGGCCCTGAGAAGGGCCTTTGGGATGGCCCTGAGAAGGGCCTTTGGGTTGGCCCTGAGAAGGGCCTTTTGGTTTTAAAAATCGCCCTAAGGCGTCCCGCGCAGGTGTTGGCATAGCCTCCACAGGCTCGTAGACGGCAACGCAAGATAAAATTAAAATTCGCTACGAGAGCACAGTGCACTTTGGCCAACCCAGTCTGCCACTCCGTTACGGTGGTCAGAACTGGGTCGTTTCCAGGGGACGCGACGTGGACGCAAGCACTGTGGGGTGGTCCCCCAACCTAACCTTTTTTTTTTTTTTTTTTTTTTTTTTTTTTTTTTTTTTTTTTTTTTTTTTTTGACGCTGAGAAATGCTTTATGCACTGCCGCTCGTGGGGGACGAGACGGGGTGTGTGGGACTCCTGTCGGAACGACAGTATACCCACTAAAACTCAGCGGTGTTCCCACTTCGCCGTGATGGGAGGGCCATGGGAAACTGGCGTAGCCTTTACATCCACAACCCTCCCGGCGTATGCCCGCCTAGCTGGCGGGCCCCGCATGCCCCCCGGGTTGGGGGGTGGCTACGGGAATGGCCGGGAACACCTGGCCATTCCCGTCCGACACTTGTGGAGGCCTGTGCAATACAGGCAAGGGTGCCCCCGCACCCGTTGCCTGCTGACCTCCACCTGGTTTGGGGAGAAATAGATGCCCTTAAGGGCTACTTCTCCCCACGCGGCGGCCACGTATCCCGGTCCCCTCTCTAATAGCGAGAGGGGAGGGGAGTCTGTGGGAGACCGCGCCGTAGTGCCATTCGCTTGGAGGATGCGGTAGTCGGAAAACATCATTCCGACATCGCACCCTCCTCATTTACCGCCGCAGGAGCTGCAGCGGCGATGACGGCGGCGGTGGTAGCAACACGGCGAACCTGCGCCGGCACTATGCCCTTCCTCGCGGGAGGCTTGCAGCTCCTGCCCGACATCTTGTGGTCCGCGGGGCGGCCAGTGCCCTCACACGCCGCACAGTGTGGGGTGGCGGCGTGGCAAGTGGCACTCTTGTGTCCCTCCTGCCCGCATCTGAAGCAGCAGTCTCCCCAGTCGGACTTGGAGGGACACGTGGCTCGGGTGTGGCCAAGCGCGAAGCACTTGAAGCAGCGCATTGGCTGGTCTTCAAGTGGCCGGATCACAGCCGAGCCGAGCCCCACAAGCAGCCGTCCCTTGGTCGCAGTACGCAGTACCGCCCCAGCTGCGGCGACTGGGCACTCGATGCGGATGGTGCCCATGCCGCGGCGTCCGAGCCTGATGGCTCCAGCCTTCACTGCGCCAACGTCGCAGCCTCCAGCCGCCGCAACGGCCGCCACCACGTCCTCTTTAGTGACCGAATCCTCCAGATCGGCCACCTCCAAGGAAGCGGTCTTCACAGGCCTGACGACCGTTGCCACATCCGCGATGACCTCTCGCAACTTCTTTGCGAAGAGGTCCGCGTTGGCGCCGCGCTGCTCCCCCGGGAACTCAAAGATTCGAGCCCCGGTTTGGGTTCGGCGGCACGTGATGCCGCTGATCCCCAGCCGAGAGGGGTCCGCGTTGGTACGAGCCCGTCTTAGGACGGACTCGTACGTTTCGCCTCGCTCCGCGGCCTCCGGGGTGATGGTCACCACGACGGCCGCGGTTTTGGGAGGAACCAGCTTCCTCCCGCCAGCTGGACCCTTTTCGGCTGCAGGAGCAGTCGCAGCGGGCTTGGGGGTTGGCTTTTTCGCCTTCCCCCCCCTGACCACTTCCGTCCACGACCCGTTGGACGGGGTGGTGGAGGGAAGAAGGGCGTCTTCACCCTGCGAGTTCTGGGGGGCCCCCCAACCTAACCTTTTTTTTTTTTTTTTTTGGTCTCGGGGTGGAAAATCCTCATGGATGTCCTCCACCCTGGGGCGGGCGGAGGGGTCTGTCAGACTCGTACTGACTAAAAACCACCCCGGTGTTCCATCTCACACCTACGTCGGAGGTCGCGGGAACGCAGATACTTCCGCGACCCTCGGCTGGTGCCGGCCCGCCTCTGCGGGCCACCTCGAGTTTGGGGGGAGTGAGGTGTTAAACTCCCCCCTTACATCATAGAGAGGCGCGCGTGGAACACTACGCGCCGCCATCTCGGGTCCTAAGGAGTAGGGGGCGATGGATTTCCCCAGATCCGTCGCCCCTGGACCCATTTAGGGGGGCTGGAAGAGGGCGTTATCCGCCCTCCGCCGACGCCCGGTGCGTCTGCTGCGGATCGGGTTAGTGGAAGCAATCTCCCGCTCCCTTTCCGCAGCCTCCTTCTGCGAGATGACTGTCTCGCAGAAGGAAACCACCGCGTCCCAGGACTCCTCGCTGCCGGCCATGGAATTCACAATGGCCGGCAGCGAAAGGTCACTGCCTACTCCATAGACGAGGGCACGGCGCGGCTCCTCCCAAGCGGCACACTCTGCCAGCGTATGCCGCGCCGTGTCCTCCCGACAGTCGACGCAGTGGTGACACCGGGCGTCCGGCTCCCTGTTTATGCGACACAGGTACTTCCCGAAGCAACCATGCCCCGAGAGCACCTGCGTCACCCGAAACGACAGGGAGCCGTGCCTCCTCCCGAGCCAAGTGTCGAGCACCGGCCGGACCGCCTCAATAGTGTTGAGGCCGGCGGTAGGGCGTGAGAGCCTGTCCCGCCATTCCGCCACCAGGACCTCGCGAAGCTGCGACCGACGCAGCTCCAAATGTCGCTGCGTCAGTCGCTCGCCTCGCGCCCTCGAGTCCTCGCGCCACCGATAAAGTGACGCGAGCCCCCAACCTAACCTTTTTTTTTTTTTTTTTTTTTGACGCTGAGAAATGCTTTATGCACTGCCGCTCGTGGGGGACGAGACGGGGTGTGTGGGACTCCTGTCAGAAGGACAGTATACCCACTAAAACTCAGCGGTGTTCCCGCATCGCCGTGATGGGAGGGCCATGGGAAACTGGCGTAGCCTTTACATCCACGACCCTCCCGGCGCATGCCCGCCTAGCTGGCGGGCCCCGCATGCCCCCAAGTTGGGGGGCTACGGGAATGGCCGGGAACACCTGGCCATTCCCGTCCGACACTGGTGGAGGTCTGTGCAATACAGGCAAGGGTGCCCCCGCACCCGTTGCCTGCTGACCTCCACCTGGTTTGGGGAGAAATACACGCCCATCGAGGCTAAGTCTCCCCACGCGGCGGCCACGTATCCCGGTCCCTTCTCTAATAGCGAGAGGGGAGGGGAGTCCGTGGAAGACCGCGACATCAATGCCACCGAACCGTCCCGATCACCCAGCCAACAGGCAGGGACCCAGTACGGCTCGGCAACCACCGCCACGTCCACCAACCACTCAGCCATGGTCTACATCAGCAGATCCTGGGCTGCTCTGTAGTGGTTGGTGTTCTTCTGGAGGATGCGATGTCTGACCCTATCCATCAATCAGACATTGCATCCCCCTCTACAGCCGCTGAAGTCCCAGCCTCAGGGACGGCGGTGGTAGCGACAGGCCGGATTGGCGCCTGCTGTTTGCCCTTCTTAGGGGGAGGATTGCACTTCCTCCCCATCATCACGTGGCCCGCCGGGCAGCCACTGGCGGCACACACCGCGCAGTGCGGCATGGCGGCCTTGCAGGAGGCGGACTTGTGCCCGTCTTTGCCACAGCGGTAGCAGTTGTCCGCCCTGTCGACCTCGGACGGACAAAGGGCCCGAGTGTGTCCGATTCCGAAACACTTGTAGCAGCGCAGAGGCTTAGCTGCAAGTGCCCGGACTACACCCGAGCTGAATCCGACGGCAAGCCGTCCCTTGGCGAGGACGGCTATTGCTGCGGCGACTGGGCACTCAAGACGAATGGTGCCCATGCCGCCGCGGCCGGGCCTGATGGCCCGACCTTGCACCGCTGTGACGCCACAGCCCCCCATTGCTGCGATCGCCGCCACCACCTCCTCCTTGGTGACCGAGTCGTCTAGGTCGGTCACCTCCAAGGCCACCGACTTCACGGGCCTGGTCACACTGGCCGCGTCCGCGATGACCTCTTGCATTTTGGTAGCGAAGAGGTCCGCATTGGCGCCGCCCTGAGCCCCCGGAAACTCGAAAATTCGAGCCCCGGCCTGGGTCCGGCGGCACGAGACTGTGCCGATCCCCAATTGTGTAGGGTCAATGTTGGTACGCGCCCGCATCATTATGGACGCGTACGTCTCCCCCCGCTCCGCTGCCTCAGTGGTGAGCGTCACCACTACGGCTGCGGTCTTGGGAGGAACCAATTTCCTCTTCGGCGCAGCAGCGGTGGGCTTGGTGGCTGACGTGTTCCCCTTCCCCTTTCCCTTGCCCGTAGTCTGGGATGGGCCGGGAGGAGTGGTGGCGGGGGCGGCAGAGGCAGCCACCGTCCTTGACTTCTTTTTGCCCACCTTCGTCCACCCCTGCTGGTTGGATGGGGTGGTGGACGGGAGATGGGCGTCTTCCCTCTGGGAAGGCAGCTCCGGCTCGCATGGCCTATTGTCAGCCGCGAGCGGTGGTCGGAGGCGCTTTTCTGGCAAGAGCCTGTCCTCAATGCCCGCAAGACAGGCTCTTGTGAAGGCCCTTTCCTCCGTGACGACCTTGCGGATTATATCCTCAAGGTTGGAGGAAGGGACCTCAGCCGCTGGTCTCGGCTCGGCTTGGTTTGGCCGGGCCGTGGCTTCAGCCAGCTTTTGATGCAGCTGGCTGACCTCTGACTGCAGGCGATCAACTTTCGCCTGCAGTTGCCGAGTCTCATCGGTCGCCTTGCGCTGCACCAGCTCCCCGATGATGCCGCGCATGCTCGCGGCCCTGCATTTGAGGGACTTTTGAAAAGTCCCCTTTAAATTAGAGGACTTAGAGGCGACCTCAATTATCTCCTCTTCGTCCTCCTCAGCCATCAGCTCCAACTCGGCCAGGGAGTGGTCCGCATACAGTACGCGCGACGCGCCGTACCCGGACTTGGCTCGGGCGGCGCGCGTCCGTTGCTCCTTGGCCGCAACCCGCTCCTCCAGGTCTTGCTGGAGCTGCACCCGCCGTGACAGGTCCAACTGGCGTTGGGCCTCTGCCAGACCGACGTCGTGGGTGTCCGACACCGTTTTCTTGGCGGCTTTTGCCTGCCGCTCCTTGGTGGCCACCGTCTCCTCCAGGTCATCCTGGAGTTGCGCCGCAGAGGCCGAAGTAGAAGTCGAAGCCTTTTTGGATTTCGGCTTCTTCTTCGCCCTACTTCCTACCGACTCCGAGGAGCCCCCGGATACGGTCCGGGGGCTCCTCAGATCAGCCCTCTTCCGCTTGGGGCGGTCGCTCTCGGCCGCCGACGTGTCCATAATGGAACCGTCGGAGTCCGACATCTCGTCCGGCCTGCTGAAGAAGCTGGCCGCAGATGGTGCACGGTCAGCATCCGACGCCAAGGCGTCGCCGGCGTGGCCCTGAGAAGGGTCGCTGGGTTGGCCCTGAGAAGGGCCTTTTGATTGGCCCTGAGAAGGGCCTTTTGGTTGGCCCTGAGAAGGGCCTTTTGGTTGGCCCTGAGAAGGGCCTTTTTTAAAACGCCCGGAGGCTTCCCGCGAGGGTTTCGGCATAGCCTCCGCAGGTGCCGTAGATTCCGACATAAAATACAGTAAACGATAAAATGGATTAAAATACGCTACGACAGCACAGTGCACTTTAGCCAACCCAGTCTGCCACTCCGTTACGGTGGTCAGAACTGGGTCGTTTCCAGGGGACGCGACGTGGACGCAAGCACTGTGGGGTGGTCCCCCCCCCAACCTAACCTTTTTTTTTTTTTTTTTTTTTTGACGCTGAGAAATGCTTTATGCACTGCCGCTCGTGGGGGACGAGACGGGGTGTGTGGGACTCCTGTCAGAAGGACAGTATACCCACTAAAACTCAGCGGTGTTCCCGCATCGCCGTGATGGGAGGGCCATGGGAAACCGGCGTAGCCTTTACATCCACGACCCTCCCGGCGCATGCCCGCCTAGCTGGCGGGCCCCGCATGCCCCCCTGACTGGGGGGCTACGGGAATGGCCGGGAACACCTGGCCATTCCCGTCCGGCACTGGTGGAGGCCTGTGCGATGCAGGCGAGGGTGCCCCCGCACCCGTTGCCTGCTGGCCTCCACCTGGGAGGAGGAGTCGGAGATGAGCGTCGAACTGACGTCTCCTACGACCCCTCCTCCGCCTTCGGAGCGGTGCCGCGTCGGGATCATCTTCCCGCACGCGCTCCGCCGCCTCCTTCTGGGACATGACGTGCTCGCAGAAGGAGGCGACCGCCGCCCAGGACCCCTCGTCCCTCAGCATGGCGCCCACCACGCCGGGGAGCGAGAGGTCCAGCCCGATCGCCGCGACGAGACTGCGGCGCGGCTCGGACCACGACGGGCACACCTCGAGAGTGTGCTGCGCCGTGTCCTCCGCCGCGCCACAGTCGTGGCACGACGGCGTCTCCTCCCGTCCGATCCGATGCAGGTACGATCCGAAACAACCGTGTCCGGACAGCACCTGCACCAGGCGGAACGAGAGGAACCCGTGCGGCCGCTCGAGCCAGTCCCGCAGGACCGGCCCGATCGCGTCGAGGGTTCGGCGGCCGAAGACCGCGGCAGCGAGGTCCGTCGTCCAGTGGACGACGATGGCGTCCCTCGCCTCCCGCCGGACGGCCTCCCGCTGTTCCGGGGCGAAGGGCTGACCCGCCGCCCTCCGCCCCGCCTTCCACTCGTGCACTCTGGCGAGCACCCACGCCTCCCCCAACCTAACCTAACCTAACCTAACCTAACCAGTCTGGCTTCAACCGCCGCCCCGAACGCCACGTTTGAACCGCGCTCCGCATGTTAAAAACGCGAAAAATAGTAAAAAGTTCACCAATATACATGTGTGATACATCAAAAGACGCGCAATCTTACGGCGATCACGGATGTGAAAGTGGTTTTGTGAAAAGTGGAAAATTGTGCAAGTTTTCACCAAAACAGTGATATTTTGGGAACAGCCGACTTTCGAAGTCGAATAACTCGGGATCCAAAGCGACGACCTAGCCTTTTTAAAAGGCTATCAGGATCGCCTCATCAAGATCTTGGAACCCGGAAAAAGTCCCGAATTTTTCCGCGCAGGCGCGCGGAAATACAAGAAAATTCCAGCTTTTCATGCGACGGAGTCCCGATCCAGGGATAACAATTTATAGCTGACCACTTCTGGAGGAAGAGAACGGAAAAAGGACCCTAGAGGTACTTTAAAAATTTTCATTCAAGTAAAGGAAAACCATAATATTGTGAGTACAAACTTCCTATGCGTACGTCAAAAAGTACAAAAGTTTTTCCGAACATAAAAAATCAAAATCTTCAGTGACGACCTGGCCTGAAACTCTCAGGGAAGATAGCCGGAACGCCACTTAACCCGGATACGAAAAAATCCGAATTTTTGGACAGTAATTTTAGGATTTATTCAAAATTTTGTGAACGTGTAAAAAATTTCCGCCCGCAAGATAATTTTGTTTATTGGGGAAAAGAAAAACGGAAATACTAACTTATTTATAGTTTTTTGTGTTTTTTGTAATAGAAATAGCAGCCTTCAGCTGATAGTGTTTGAATAGAAAAAATTTCAGGAAAATACATAGCATAGTTTGCTAGCTATAACCTCTCCCAGATCGCGGAATTTTTCCGCATTCCAACTTGTTTACAAGTTGAATGGTAGGGGCTATAGCTTCGAAACGGGAAGTCCTAGAGCAAAAATTGTAAAAAAAACTTTTAGTTTTCTCCTTAGGGGCTACCTATAGAAATTTACCCCAACCCTCTACGACTATCCTATAAAAAATTCGGGGTAACTTTACGTAGTTTTAAGAGAATCTCCCCACATTTGCTTCTCCCCATATAATTACCCATAGTTTTACCCTAAACAGAAATTATTTTAATTAAATTTATATAGATATAGATATTTATTTCAACCTTTTGCAACCACACTATTAAATTAATTTTGTCTTTAAAGTAAAATTCTTTTAAAAAATTTTTGTTTTCACCAACCGGGAATCAAACCCGGGACCTTAGATAATATTAAAACGCTCATATCTCGGAAACGGAGCCAGATAGCCCATTTTTAACCCCTTCCCTGGTATATTCTATCTATAGAATATACCGTTTGATCCCCTGGCCACCCTCTCCCGATCCCCCCCTTGTTCTTTAAAAAATCTGCTCTCATATATAAACCCCAAATATTGCATAGTACCCATATTTATATAATTAGGCAATCTATACAGCTCCCTTTATATCACTAAAACCCCGAGGTCCCCTCCCACGTGACCTAGGTGATCCCCGAGACCCCCTCTACTTTCCTTGTGACCTCAGAACCCCTCCCCTGATACCCCATACCCCTCCCCTGATACTCCAGACTCTTCCGCTGATACCCTTAAATTCCCCCCCCCCCCCCCCTCTAAAAATTTACCTCACCCCCCCGGGACTTAACTTCTGAACCGGAGGTCCTAGACAAACCGAGTTTGGGTTCGTTGCAATCAGAACGAAAAGATCTCCCACTTGGCTCCAAAGGAATCCTTGAAAATTGCCCCCTTTTAAAATCATTTATATTATTTATATATTTTTTCTTCTGGCTCCTTCTGGCTCTCGCGGTACGGATAGAGCAGACATTAGGCTCTCTAGCAAATATAAAATCAAGTACATTGGAGAAGTATTGGTGCGTTCTCTGCATAGCCAGACTAGTTTTAATTATTTTTAAATATTTTATTTATAGTTTTAAGGACGGACTCCATTTAGAGCGTCTTTAAGATACAGATTAATTTGTGTAAATGTATGTTTAGGTAATTATATAGCAAAACTGTGGTCGTCCTCGTGCCACTGATCTCTAAATTGAGATCTGATCTAACTCCTGATTTTGGGGTCCTCCAGGGCGTCCATTGGGTCCATTTTTGTTGAAAAAATTAATTTTATAGCACTAGTAACCTGTGTTTTGACATATTTACAGTGACTTACTCTATAATAGAGAACTGACTTCACATAAAGTAACTATCTTATCATATTTTTAAAGAACTTCTCGACTATTTCTTCTGCAGAAAATAGTGTGACTGTCATTCTTTGACAAAGTAACAATAGAATAGGCTATTTTGACTAAAGGTCTGGGACCCGAAAGTTTTATATATTTTTTATTTTTAGCAGACAAATTTCTTGTGTTGAGTGTAATTTTAGTTTTATTGAGCTACTATTTACACGTCAATACAACAAATAATTGACATAACGGCCCGCGGCTTGGGATAGGACTTTATTTTAACTTGTATTGTTTTGTCTTGCTGGAATATTTCTGCTATCCCCCCTTTACAGGGAAACAGTTATATTAACAGTGATCTCGACTGCCTACGTATGAGTAACTTAACTTTCACGCAGGCCACTGCCATGTTCCGTACGCCAACCAAAAAGGAAGCTAGCTCGCCGGGATCTAGGAGCTCGCCAAAGTCTTCAGAGGAGGCTGGACCCTCGCTTCCTTGTGTAAGGCGAAGCATAGGGGAAAGGGAGGCTGGCAAAGCCGAGTCTCAGACCAAACCCCAGGAAGTCCCAAAACTTGGCGCTGCTCCGGTTCCCTCCACCAGCACCCTGGAGTCGCGTCGTACATCGGCGAATAGTCCCATACTCCTGAGAAAAGCCGAGCCTATAAGCTACCCTAACATCACCGCGGAGGCGAGGGCCTGCCTAAATAAGGCAAAACTCCACCTCAACAACTCGCGGAACCTTAAGGCCGAAATAAAAAAGGAGGTGACAGTGGCCATAGACAGGCTATACTACTTAGTTAAAGAGGCGGATAAGGCCAAAGGTGGCCAAGGTCAACCGAAGGCTCCGGAGGGTCAAATGGTCGAGGGGAAACCTAAGGACCCAGAAAATATCACCTGGTTGCGCTCCGCATTAGAAGAGCAAGCTCGCATAGTGAAGGAGGGCAACCTGATGATAAAGCAACTACAAGAGTCAATGAAGGAACAGAAGGAGGCACAACAGGCACGCGACAAAGAGCGACACAATGACGGGGATGTTCTTCGAGAAATTCGGGCGCTAGGGCAGACCACCCAAGAAATGGGAAAAACGATCTCCGAAATCAAGGAGAGGGCTCCCACTTACGCGGAGGCCCTGATGGCACCCCAAAATAGCTGGGTGCAAAAACCGAAACACTCGGTCATTGTGTCGTCCGAAGTCGCAATGGACACTAGCACGGAAGTGGTAGGACGACTGAAGCAAGTACTGGATGCAAAGCACAGTGGCCTGCAGATCGAGAGGGTCCGAAAAATCAAGGACAAGAGGGTCATCCTAAGTTTTGGCAACAAGGAAGAGCTGGAAAAAACGACTGCCCAACTCAAAAAGGATGTAAACCTTAAAGTGGAAGAAGCTAAGAACAGGAACCCACTTATCATCATCAAGGACCTCTTGTCCTATAATAGCGATGAGGACATCTCGACAGCTCTAAAGGTCCAGAACGCTCGCTTGCTGGAGGGCCTGACGGCCGAGGAGGCAACTGCCAACGTGAAGTACCGAAGGAGGGCACGGAACTCGCTAGAGAACCATGTTGTCCTCGAGGTGACACCAAAAATGTGGCAGAGGCTTACCGCGGCCGGCAGGGTCTTCATTGACCTTCAGTACGTAAAGGTGCTCGACCAAACGCCACTGGTGCAGTGCACCAGGTGCTTGGCCTATGGTCATGGCAGAAAACTGTGTACGGAGCCTGCGGACCTGTGCAACTATTGCGGGGGGCCGCATCTCAAGGCCGAGTGTCCCGGGCTGGCAGCGGGTGACAGGCCGACGTGCAAAAACTGCATCAAAGAAAAGAATGCAGACACGGGGCATACGGTCTACAGTCATGACTGCCAGGTGCGCAGGAAATGGGATGCACTAGCACGATCCGCAATAGCATATTGCTAAGGTGGTCCCGGGGGTAACAAGAACGGCAGATTCTCAGGAATACATCGTGGCGCAGGCTAACCTCCAGCGTAAACAATTGGCTACCAACGAGCTTATGCTCGAGGCTAAAAAACGCAAGGTATCCATCGCACTGGTCCAGGAGCCGTATGTGGGTGGTATAAAGGCAATGAAGCCGTACGGGGGGGCCAGGGTTTACCAGAACTCGGACGGCAGTGGGGGCACAGTAAAGGCCGCGATAGTCGTATTCAATTATGATGTCGACGTCATACAGTGCCCCAGATTCACTACCAACAACATCGTGGTGGTGAAACTGCGAACGAGCACATGGGAGATGCTGGCCGTCTCGTACTACTTCGAGCCCGACCAACCCATAGGACCATACTTGGACCACTTAACAGCAGCGATGAATGAGCTTAAACCCAGGAAAGCCATCATTGGAGGGGATGCCAACGCCAAGAGTGTGTGGTGGGGTGGCAGTGCCATCGACGACAGAGGGGACGATTTGACGGGAATGATCGGGGAGCTAAATCTTCATGTTCTGAACCGCGGGAACAAACCCACTTTTGACACAATCAGAGGAGGACGTAGACTAACAAGCCATGTCGACGTGACGCTGTGTACAGAGGACTTGCTTGACCTGGTAGAAGAATGGACAGTTGCTGAAGACCTAACGAGCTCGGACCACAACGGCATAATAGTTAAAATTAAACTAAAAAAGGGGAAGGGTGTAAACATTAATAGAACAACGAGGAAATACAACACAAAGAAAGCCAATTGGGAAAAATTTGATGAAAAATTGAACCAATTGAAAATAGATAATAGAATCAATACAGCACAAATACAGGAGATAGATAATAAGGAACATTTAGACGATACAATTAGTAAATACACATCAGTAATAACAGAAGCATGTAATGATGCTATACCTAAGAAAAAGGAAAACCAAATACTTACTATGCCGTGGTGGTCCGAAGAACTCGAAGCGATGAAGCATGATGTCGCTACCAGGAAGAGAAGAATCCGGTGCGCGGCGCCGTCGCGCAGAGAAGGCGTAGTCGCGTTGTACCTGGAACAAAAGGAAAAATATGAGCTAGAAGTCAAGAAATGCTCCACAGAGAGTTGGAAGAGTTTTTGCCAGAAACAGAACAGGGAGGGTGTCTGGGAGGGTATTTATAGGGTAATAAAGAACACAACAAAAAGGCAAGAGGATCTGCCACTGGTCTGGAATGGAAGGGAAGCAGGTCAGGAGGGATCTGCGAAAGTACTGGCGGAAATATTCTACCCGGAAGATGCAGAGGAGGATGATAGTTCAGACCATCGTCGGACCAGAGCTCTTGCAGACCGAATAAACGACTGGAGCCATAATGAGACCCATGACCCGGCGTTTACGACGGAGGAGCTAAGGTTCGCGACGGAGAGCTTCAACCCCAAAAAGGCACCCGGAGTGGACGGTTTCACGGCCGATATCTGCCGGCGGGTCATATACCTGGACATGAAGCTGCACCTGGCAGTATTCAATAAGTGCTGGCAACTGACGCATTTCCCCACAGCCTGGAAAGAGGCCACCGTTGTGGTGCTGAGGAAACCAGGAAAGGACAATTATACCAGTCCCAAGTCCTATAGACCGATTGGACTACTGCCAGTGATGGGTAAGATATTGGAGAAAATGGTGATTAGAAGGCTGGTTTGGTACCTGGCGCCCCGAATAAGTCCCCGCCAGTACGGCTTCATGCCACAGCGAAGCACGGAAGACTCCCTCTATGACTTGATAGCCCACGTGAGAGGCAAACTCCAAGAGAGAAAGCTCATCACGATGGTCTCACTTGATATAGAGGGAGCCTTTGACAGTGCGTGGTGGCCGGCCATAAAGGTCAGACTGGCGGAAGAGAAGTGCCCTGCAAACCTTAGGAGGATGCTGGCCAGCTACCTAAGCGACCGCAAGGTCCGGGTAAGGTATGCTGGCCATGAGTTTGCAAAAAGCACTAGCAAAGGGTGTGTCCAGGGATCAATAGGCGGCCCCATTTTATGGAATCTCCTACTTAACCCGTTACTGGAGAGTCTCACGCAGAGGGGTGACTACTGTCAGGCCTTTGCGGACGACGTGGTCCTGGTGTTTTCGGGAGAGTCAGCCCTGGATATTGAGAGACAAGCCAATGCCGCTCTCGGACATGTTCGGGCGTGGGGCGTCATAAATAAGCTCAGGTTTGCGCCGCACAAAACGTGCGCCATGGTACTCACCAGAAAGCTTAGATATGACACGCCACGCCTGACCATGGGGGGGATCGACATTGTAATGTCCTCCGAAATAAAAATCTTGGGACTCACTGTGGACTCCAAACTGACCTTTAACAGCCATACAACCAATGTATGCAAAAAGGCACTCGGTGTTTACCAGCAATTATCGAGAGCCGCCAAGGTCAGTTGGGGTCTCCACCCGGAAATAATCCGGACCATATATACCGCCGCAGTAGAGCCTATAGTCACCTATGCAGCTGGTGCCTGGGCCTCAGCATCCAAGAAATTAGGAGTCCAACGCCAACTCAATTCAGTCCAGAGGGGCTTTGCCCAAAAACTGTGCCGGGCATATCGCACGACCTCTCTTCACTCAGCGCTGGTACTGGCTGGAATACTTCCACTCGACCTCCGTATACAAGAGGCAGCCGCCCTGTATGAGGCGAGGAGAGGGGTGTCCCGGCCAGAGCTAGTAGATAGAGAGGTCGAGCGGAGAGTCGAATTCTCCAGAGCACCTCATCCGGGGAAGCACACCGCGATAGAGTTCGTGAGCTTGGTAGACCAGGAACAAATGGATAGCCACAACAACCAGGCTATTAGAATATTTACCGATGGTAGCCGGATTGAGGGCAAGGTGGGCGCAGCGCTAACCCTATGGAATGATGTAGCAGAAGTGAAAAGCCTTAAACTCAAGCTGGCACCATACTGTACGGTATACCAGGCGGAACTCCTCGCGGTGTGTAGAGCCACCGAGGTGATCCAGCGGAGAAGCGAGGAAAGTTACGGAATCTACAGTGATTCTAGATCAGCCTTGGAGACCGTAACAAACCATAGCACAACGCATCCCCTGGCAGTCAAAACCCGAGAAAACCTAAAGGCCATTGGTAACCAGAACAAAACTGTGTCTTTGTTCTGGGTCAAGGCACATGCAGGCCTTGCGGGGAATGAAAGGGCGGATGAGTTGGCGAAGGACGCTGCCCTAAACATGAAGACCAAACCCGACTACGACCTATGCCCGGTTTCATTCATCAAGCGACAAATCCGAAAGGGGTCGATTGATGAATGGAACCAACGGTACAACCTAAGTTCTAGGGCAAAAATCACAAAACTTTTCTTTCCCGAAGTCAGTCTCTCATATAAGATAGTTCGACAGATGGTCCCAATGGGCATAACCACCCAAGTATTGACGGGGCACGGTGGGTTCTCTGAGTACCTGAAGCGATTCAGGTGCAAGGAGAACTCATCGTGCATCTGTCAACCCGGAACACCCGAAACGGTGGAGCATATACTGACCGAATGCCCAATATATGCCACAAAGAGATTCGAGGCTGAAAATAAGTTAGAACTTGAAATTGTAGCCAATAACTTCCCGGAGCTTTTATCCCGCATTAAATACAGGGAAATATTTGTTAGTTACTTTAGTGATGTTGCAAAAGCTGTTATAAATAGAAATAAATAGTACAACAGATCCATGCTAAATATATATTAGTGTTAAATATATAGAATAGCATATAAGTAAATAAAGCACAACATATAATTATAAGTTAGAAAACTAAGGTAATAAATAAGTAAAGAAAAATAAATTTACAAGGACAAACAAAAAATGTAACATGTCAAACCCCTGAGAGAAAAGTGTAAGAATAAGAAATAAGTTAACAATATAATTATAAGTATAAGTTAGAAACTAAGGCATTTACAAATAAGTTATGAAAATTAAATGTACAACGATAAAGATAAATAAACAACATGTTCAACCCATTTAGTAATAAGTAACAAAATTGTAATCCTAACCATTAATAAAAAGATTAAGAATAAAGAATAAGCTATCAGTAACAATATATAAGTATAAGTTAGAAAATTAAGGCATTTATAAATAAGTTAAGCAAAATAAATGTACAGAGACAAATAAAAAAATAAGTAATATGCTCAACCCATTTAGTATTAGAAAAACAATTTTGTAACCCCAACTATTAATATTAATAATAAGTTTCAGTAAAGACCTGTCATACCAGCTGTTTACAAATTTAGTGTATAAGATATATATAAGGCTTTAATAATAAATCTGACGACAAACAATAAAGAATATCCCCGAGAATATATCCTATCCCAGAAGTCGAATAAGGACTCTAATAATGTTAGAGGTAGCTCGCGGGCCGGACCTTGCGTCCGGACAGGAAAAAAAAAAAAAAAAAAAAAAAAAAAAAAAAAAAAAAAAAAAAAAACCTAACCTAACCTAACCTTTTTTTTTTTTTTTTTTTTTTGACGCTGAGAAATGCTTTATGCACTGCCGCTCGTGGGGGGGACGAGACGGGGTGTGTGGGACTCCTGTCAGAAGGACAGTATACCCACTAAAACTCAGCGGTGTTCCCGCTTCGCCGTGATGGGAGGGCCATGGGAAACTGGCGTAGCCTTTACATCCACAACCCTCCCGGCGCATGCCCGCCTGGCTGGCGGGCCCCGCAGGCCCCCCAAGTTGGGGGGGCTACGGGAATGGCCGGGAACACCTGGCCATTCCCGTCCGACACTGGTGGAGGCCTGTGCAATACAGGCAAGGGTGCCCCCGCACCCGTTGCCTGCTGACCTCCACCTGGTTTGGGGAGAAATAGATGCCCATAAGGGCTAGTTCTCCCCACGCGGCGGCCACGTATCCCGGTCCCTTCTCTAATAGCGAGAGGGGAGGGGAGTCTGTGGGAGACCGCGCCGTAGTGCCATTTGCTTGGAGGATGCGGTAGTCGGAAAACATTATTCCGACATCGCACCCTCCTCATTTACCGCCGCAGGAGCTGCAGCGGCGATGACGGCGGCGGTGGTAGCAACAAAGCGAACCTGCGCCGGCGGCGCCATGCCCTTCTTAGCAGGAGGCTTGCAGCTCCTGCCCGTCATCTTGTGGTCCGCGGGGCGGCCACTGCTGGCACACGCCGCGCAGTGCAGCGTGGTGGCGTGGCAAGCAGCACTCCTGTGTCCCTCCTGCCCGCATCGGAAGCAACAGTTTCCCCAGTCGGACTTGGAGGGACACGTGGCTCGGGTGTGGCCGAAGGCGAAGCACTTGAAGCAGCGCATCGGCTGGACTTCAAGTGCCCGGACCACAGCCGAGCTGAGCCCCACAAGCAGCCGCCCTTTGGTCGCATGAAGGACGGCCCCAGCCACGGCGACTGGGCACTCAACGCGGATGGTGCCCATGCCGCGGCGGCCGAGCCTGATGGCTCCGCCCCTCACCGCGCCAGTTTCGCAGCCTCCAGCCGCCGCAACGGCCGCCACCACGTCCTCTTTGGTGACCGAATCATCCAGATCGGCCACCTCCAAGGCTGCGGTCTTCACGGGCCTGACGACCGTTGCCGCATCCGCTATGACCTCTTGCAACTTCTTTGCGAAGAGGTCCGCGTTTGCGCCGCGCTGCTCCCCCGAGAACTCAAATATTCGAGCCCCGGTTAGGGTTCGGCGGCACGTGATGCCACCGATCCCCAGCTGAGAGGGGTCCGCGTTGGCACGAGCCCGTCTTAGGACGGACTCGTACGTCTCGCCCTGCTCCACGGCCTCCGGGGTGATAGTCACCACGACGGCCGCGGTTTTGGGAGGAACCAGCTTCCTCCCGCCGGCTGGACCCTTCTCGGCTGCAGGAGCAGTCGCAGTGGGCTTGGAGGTCGGCTTTTTCGCCCTCCCCCCCCTGACCACTTCCGTCCACGACGAGTTGGAAGGGGTGGTGGAGGGAAGAAGGGCGTCTTCCCCTTGCGAGTTCCGGGGGGCCGCTGGAGTGGCAGACGACTCGGCAGCTCCCTCAGCGCTCGTAGTGGGCGTTTGAGTGGCCACCACGGTCTTCTTACCCTTGCCTTTGCCCTTGGAGGGCTTCGAGTTCCGGGGCTGCTCACCCGATTCCGGGCCTACCAGGGGCACAGGTTCCGGCTCTGGTGGACTCTTATCCGCCGCTAGCGGCGGGCGGAGCCTCCTTTCCGGTAAGAGCCGGTCCTCTATGCCCGCGAAGCAGCCCCTGATGAAGGCCCTCTCCTCCAGGACAACCCCGCGTATGATTGCCTCAAGGCTGGCAGGGGAGAAGGAGCCACCTTCCTCCACACCCGGGGCAGACTGGGCAGGCCGGGCCGTGACTTCAGCAAGCTTCTGGTGAAGCTGGCTGACTTCCGCCTGCAGGCGATCCACCCTCGCCTGCAGCTGCCGCGTCTCGTCCGTGGCCGTCCGCTTCACCAGCTCCAGCACAATGCCGTGCATGCTGGCGGCCCGGCATTTGAGGGCCTTTTGGAAGGTCCCCTTCAAATTGGAGGACTTTGAGGCGACTTCCAGAACCTCCTCCTTGTCCTCCAGTGCCATGCGCTCCAATTCCGCCAGGGAGTGGTCAGCATACAGTACATTAGATGCACCATAGCCAGCCCTCGACCTGGCGGCTTGCGCCTGCCGCTCCTTGGTGGCGACCCTCTCCTCCAGGTCTTCCAGGAGTTGCGCCCTCTTCGCCAGGTTTAGCTGGCGCTCGGCGTCCACCAAGCCCACATCGTGAGCAGAGGCCGAAGCAGAAGTCGAAGCCTTTTTTGACTTCGACTTCTTCTTCGCCCTACTTTCGACCGACTCCGAGGAGCCTCCGGACCCGAGTCTCAGATCGCCCCTCTTCCGCTTGGGACGGTCGCTCTCCGCCGCCGACGTGTCCATGATTGAACCGTCAGAGTCCGACACCTCGTCCGGCCTGCTGAACAAGCTGGCCGCAGATGGTGCGCGGTCAGCTTCCGACGCCAAAGCGCCATCGGCGTGGCCCTGAGAAGGGCCGTCTGGTTGGCCCTGAGAAGGGCCTTTGGGTTGGCCCTGAGAAGGGCCTTTGGGGTGGCCCTGAGAAGGGCCGTTTGAATCACCCTGTGAGGAGTGATTCGGGTTAAAACAAAAACGCCCAGAGGCGTCACGGCTTGGTACTTTCTGAGACATATTCGCAAACGACCTCGTTAGTATCTGCGAATCACAGTGCACTTTAGCCGCCGGTCTGCCACTCCGTTACGGTGGTCAGACACGGCGTTGCCCGGGGGATACTGCGTGGAAGTATGCACTGTGGGGGATCCCCCAACCTAACCTAACCTAACCTAACCTTTTTTTTTTTTTTTTTTTTTTTGACGCTGAGAAATGCTTTATGCACTGCCGCTCGTGGGGGACGAGACGGGGTGTGTGGGACTCCTGTCAGAAGGACAGTATACCCACTAAAACTCAGCGGTGTTCCCGCATCGCCGTGATGGGAGGGCCATGGGAAACCGGCGTAGCCTTTACATCCACGACCCTCCCGGCGCATGCCCGCCTAGCTGGCGGGCCCCGCATGCCCCCCTGACTGGGGGGCTACGGGAATGGCCGGGAACACCTGGCCATTCCCGTCCGGCACTGGTGGAGGCCTGTGCGATGCAGGCGAGGGTGCCCCCGCACCCGTTGCCTGCTGGCCTCCACCTGGGAGGAGGAGTCGGAGATGAGCGTCGAACTGACGTCTCCTTCGACCCCTCCTCCGCCTTCGGAGCGGTGCCGCGTCGGGATCATCTTCCCGCACGCGCTCCGCCGCCTCCTTCTGGGACATGACGTGCTCGCAGAAGGAGGCGACCGCCGCCCAGGACCCCTCGTCCCTCAGCATGGCGCCCACCACGCCGGGGAGCGAGAGGTCCAGCCCGATCGCCGCGACGAGACTGCGGCGCGGCTCGGACCACGACGGGCACACCTCGAGAGTGTGCTGCGCCGTGTCCTCCGCCGCGCCACAGTCGTGGCACGACGGCGTCTCCTCCCGTCCGATCCGATGCAGGTACGATCCGAAACAACCGTGTCCGGACAGCACCTGCACCAGGCGGAACGAGAGGAACCCGTGCGGCCGCTCGAGCCAGTCCCGCAGGACCGGCCCGATCGCGTCGAGGGTTCGGCGGCCGAAGACCGCGGCGGCGAGGTCCGTCGTCCAGTGGACGACGATGGCGTCCCTCGCCTCCCGCCGGACGGCCTCCCGCTGTTCCGGGGCGAAGGGCTGACCCGCCGCCCTCCGCCCCGCCTTCCACTCGTACACTCTGGCGAGCACCCACGCCTCGAGTTCCCAAGGAGGGGTGCCGGCCAGAGCGCACGCCCCGGCGAAGCTCACCGTGCGGTGAGCCCGCGCCACCCGCTGGGCTATCGCCCTTTGAGGTGCCCGCAAGGCCGCGGCGTTCTCTCGTCTGTGGAGAGACTCCTCCCAGATGGGGGCCCCGTAGAGGGCCATGCTCCTCAAGATGCCGGCGTAGAGTTGCCGGCATCGAGCGCTGGGCCCCCCCAAGTTCGGGAGGAGCCACGAGAGAGCGCCCGCGGTCTTCAGCAGGCGCGACGACAGCCCGCTGAAATGCGGGCCGAAGCGCCACCTGCTGTCGAGTACAAGGCCCAGATATTTCATCTGGGCCTTCACCTCAATCCTGACGCCCTCCACGAAGATGTGGGCGCCAGGTGGCGGGGGGCGCTGCCGGGGACCGTGGAAGAAGACGGCCTCGGTCTTCTGCAGCGCCACCGTCAACCCTAGGCGGCGGATCCTCCCTGCGACCAAGGATCCGCCCGCCGAGGCCAAGGAGGCCGCCTCCCTGAAACTCTCCCCCCGGGCGGTGAGGAGAGTGTCATCCGCGTAGCAGACGACACTCGTGCCTCGGAGGAGAGTTCCCCGCAATAGCCAATCGTAGCCGACGTTCCAGAGGAGAGGTCCTAAGACTGACCCCTGTGGAACGCCGGCTTCCGCGGCGTACCGCCGGACTCGGCCAGCCCTGTTCACCAGGACGATCGCCCGATCCTCCAGGTAGCTGGCCAGCAGCACGCGCATGTAGCGAGGCACTCCGTGGAATCGGAGCGCCTCTAGGATGGTGGAGTGGGGAACGGAGTTGAAGGCGTTGGCAATGTCGAACGACACTGCCAACAACCCGTCCCCCGCCTCCATCGCATCCTTCACCTGCCCCTTGAGGCAGGCCAGCGCGTCCACCGTCGAACGCTCAGCCCGAAAGCCGTACTGAGCGTCCGACAAGTCCGGCCCGATGCACCGCAGATGGCTCTTCAGGCGGGCAGCGATTATCCCCTCGAACATCTTACCGACCTCATCGAGCAGAACGATGGGCCGGTATGCCGAGGGGGAGTCTGCCGGGCGGCCCTCCTTGCGAAGGAGGCACAGTTGTCCCTCCTTCCATGGTTTCGGGAACCTTCCAGACGCAAAGCATGCGCTGAAGAGGTCCCGAAACCGCTCCTCCATTTGGGTGGCGGCGATCGCCACCACTCTCGCCGGGACACCGTCGGGGCCCGGAGCCGTCTTCTTGGCGCGGATATGGAGAATAGCCGCGCCAAGTTCCGACTCCGTGACGGGAGGGGTCTCCTCTTCATCATCAGCTGGCGGGGCTGGTGGGGCCATCGCTGGTGGGGTGAAGTCGTCCCTGCACGGGAACAGGGACTGAACCACCCCATCCAGAAAGGAGGGCTCCAGGGTCTCGGCCACCGGGGGACCAAAGGGGCGCAGCTTGTTCCGCGCCGCCTTGTACGGTCTCCCGTAGGGGTCCGCGTCGAGACCCTCTAGCATTTCTGCTCTCGCAGAGTCTCTGGCGGCGGCGATGGCCCGATCGAGGACCAGTTTTGCCGCCAGGTACACCTCGTAGAGGTGGTCCCCGACGGCCCGGTCCCGTCGACGCCGCCGCCGACTCCGCGTGTAAGCCCTCCTTGCCTCCACACAGGCTGCTCGAAGCCCCGCCAGCTCCGCCGACCACCAGTACACGGCCCGTTTGGGTGGTGGTCGGCCAGACCGAGGCATGCTCGAGTTGCATACCTCGGTCAGAGACTCCCTCAGCTGCCCCGCCACGGTGTCCACATCCGGCAGCCGGCTGGCGGAAGGCGGCGAAAGCCAGTCCTGGACGAACGCCGCCTCCCGCGCTGCCTCCCTGTCCAGGCGGGCGAGGGCCCACCGTGGGAACGGTGATCGCCCCGGCAGAGTCCGCGTCTCTCCGGGGCGACTGGTGGAGATGTCGAACCGCACGTAGCGATGGTCCGACATAGTCTCCACCAGGTCCACCCGCCAGTTCAGCACGCGCGCGGCTAACGCAGGGGTGGCGAAAGTGACGTCCACCACTGAGCCACCCTGCCGCCGCACGCATGTCTGGACGCTGCCTCTGTTCAAGAGGCAGAGTCCAGAGGAGGCAGCCCACAGCTCGACTGCCCGCCCGCGGGCGTCGGTGGCCGGGTTGCCCCAGGTCACCGACTTGGCGTTCAGGTCTCCCAGCACGGAGACCTGAGACCTGACGCGGCGCCGCCCTGCCGACCACGGCGGCCAGGACTCCGAGATAGTTCTCGAAGTCCCGGAGAGGGCGGTTTGGGGAGAAATACACGCCCACAAGGGCGAGTTCTCCCCACGCGGCGGCCACGTATCCCGGTCCCCTCTCTAATAGCGAGAGGGGAGGGGAGTCTGTGGAAGACCGCGCCGCTAGTGCCACCAAGCCGTCCTCGTCACCCAGCCAGCTGCCGGGGACGAAGTAGGGCTCGGCGACCACCGCTACGTTCACCAACCACTCGGCCATGACCTGCACCACCAGGTCCTGGGCCGCTCTGCAGTGGTTGGCGTTCGTCTGGAGGATGCGGAGGTCGGAAATTATTATTCCGACATCGCACCCTCCTCAGCCGCCGCCGCCGCCGCTGGAGCTACAGCGGCGACGACGGCGGCGGCGGTGGTGGCAACAGGGCGAACCTGCGCCGGCACCACGCCCTTCTTGACGGGGGGCTTACAGCTCCTGCCCGTCATCCGGTGGCCCGCGGGGCGGCCACTGGCGGCACACGCCGCGCAGTGTGGCGCGGTGGCGGTGGCGGTGCACGCGGCCCACCCGTGTCCCTCCTTCCCGCATTGGAAGCACGTATCCCTCCAATCGGACTTGGAGGGACACGTGGCTCGGGTGTGGCCGAACGCGCAGCACTTGAAGCACCGCGCAGGCTGTGCCTCAAGTGGCCGGACCACCGCCGAGCTGAAGCCGATCAGCAACCGTCCTTTGGTCGCCGCAAGGACGGCCCCGGCCGCGGCGACCGGGCACTCCACGCGGATGATGCCCATGCCGCGGCGGCCGAGCCTGACGGCTCCAGCCTTCACCGCGCCGGCGTCGCAGCCTCCAGCTGCTGCGACGGCCGCGACCACATCCTCTTTGGCGACCGAGTCGTCAAGATCGGCCACCTCCAAGGCTGCGGTCTTTTCTGGCCTGGCGACCTTGGCCACATCCGCGACGACCTCCCGCAGCTTCGCTGCGAAGAGGTCCGCGTTCGTGCCGCGCTGCTCTCCCGAAAACTCGAAAATTCGAGCTCCCGTGAGAGTCCGGCGGCACGTGATTTTGCTGATCCCCAGCTGGGAGGGATCAGCATTCGTACGAGCCCGTCTCAGTACGGACTCGTACGTCTCGCCCCGCTCCGCGGCCTCCGGGGTGATGGTCACCACGACGGCCGCGGTTTTGGGAGGAACCAGCTTCCTCCCACCAGCTGGAGCCCGTTTGGCTGCAGGAGCAGCCGCAGCGGGCTTGGGGTCCGGCTTCTTGGCCTTCTTCCCCCTCTTACCCACTTCCGTCCACGGCAGGTTGGACGGGGTGGTGGAGGGAAGAAGGGCGTCTTCCTCCTGGATCTGGGCTGGGGCCGGGGCTGCTGGAGCGGCAGAGGACCCTGACGCTCGCACCGCGCTCGTGGTGGGGGTCTGAGGAGACGCCGTGGTCCCCTTGCCCTTGCCCTTGCCCTTTCCCTTTGAGGGCTGCCCTTCCAATACAGGGCCTGCTTGAGGCGCAGGTTCCGGCTCCCCCGGTTGGCGACTCTTGTCCGCCGCTAGCGGTGGGCGGAGCCGCTTTTCCGGCAGGAGCCGGTCCTCGATGCCTGCGAAGCAGGCCCTAATGAACGCCCTCTCCTCCATCACTACCTGCCTCAAGGCTGCCTCGAGGCTGGCAGGGGTGGAGGGGGAGGGGGAGGAGGAGGAGGAGGAGGAGGAGGGGCCCCCTGTCACCGGAGCCGGGGCAGGCAGGGCCGTGGCTTCAGCCAGCTTCTGGTGAAGCTGGCTGACCTCTGCCTGCAGGCGATCCACCTTCGCCTGCAGCTGCCGCGTCTCCTCCGTGGCCGTCCGCTTGACCAGCTCCAGGACAATGCCGTGCATGCTGGCGGCACGGCATTTGAGGGCCTTCTGAAAGGTCCCCTTCAGGTTGGAGGATTTTGAGGCGACCTCCAGGACCTCCTGCCTGTCCTCCTCCGCCATGCGCGCCAGCTCTGCCAGGGAGTGGTCGGCATACAGCACATGGGATGCACCGTAGCCATCCCTCGACCTGGCAGCTTGCTGCTCCTTGGCGCTCACCCTCTCCTCCAAGTCCGCTTGGAGCTGCGCCCGTTTCGCCAAATTAAGTTGGCGCTCGGCGTCCACTAAGCCCACGTCATGGGTACAGGCCGTCGGAGAAGAAGTCGGAGCCTTTTTGGGCTTCGACTTCTTCTTCGCCTTGCTGCGGCTGCGGCTTGCGGTGGACTCCGAGGAGCCCTCGGACCGCTTCCGCTTGAAGCGGTCGCCGCTTTCCGCAGCCGACGTGTCCATGTTGGACTCTGTGTCCGAGTCCGAAGACTCGTCCGGCCTGCGGAACAAACTGGCCGCGGATCGTGGGCGGTCTGCTCCTTTCGGCGTCAAAACGCCGCCAGCGTTGGGGTGGCCCTGAGAAGGGCCGTTGGTGGGGCCCTGAGAAGGGCCGTTGGGGTGGCCCTGAGAAGGGCCGTTGGGGTGGCCCTGAGAAGGGCCGTTGGGGGGGGGGGGGGTGGCCCTGAGAAGGGCCGTTTGGGTCGCCCTGGGGAGAGCGACTCGGCACAAAACGGCCGGACGCATCGCGTGCCGGCTTTCCTGTCATACTCGCAAATGTCCGCATAAAATTAAAAATTAAAAATCACGATTTAAAAGTCACAGCGCACTTTAGCCACCGGTCTGCCACTCCGTTACGGTGGTCAGACACGGCGTTGCCCAGGGGATACTACGAGGAAGTATGCGCTGTGGGGGATCCCCCAACCTAACCTTTTTTTTTTTTTTTTTTTTTTTTGACGCTGAGAAATGCTTTATGCACTGCCGCTCGTGGGGGGACGAGACGGGGTGTGTGGGACTCCTGTCAGAAGGACAGTATACCCACTAAAACTCAGCGGTGTTCCCGCTTCGCCGGGATGGGAGGGCCATGGGAAACTGGCGTAGCCTTTACATCCACGACCCTCCCGGCGCATGCCCGCCTATCTGGCGGGCCCCGCATGCCCCAGGATGGGGGGCTATGGGAATGGCCGGGAACACCTGGCCATTCCCGTCCGATACTGGTGGAGGTCTGTGCAATACAGGCAAGGGTGCCCCCGCACCCGTTGCCTGCTGGCCTCCACCTGGTTTGGGGAGAAAATACACCCCCACCAGGGCTACTTCTCCCTACGCGGTGGCCACGTATCCCGGTCCCCTCTCTAAGAGCGAGAGGGGAGGGGAGTCCGTGGAAGACCGCGACACCGATGCCAACGAGGCGTGTTTGCCTGAAGGATGCGATGTTCGACCCTATCCGTCAGTCGGACATCGCACCCCCCTCCTCCGCCGCCGCTGCAGGAACGACGGTGCTAGCCGCAGCAGCAGGCCCACTCGGCGCCTGCACTTTGCCCCGCTTGAGGGGAGGATTGCAGTTCCTCCCCTTCATAACGTGGCCTGCCGGGCAGCCACTGGCGGCACACACCGCGCAGTGCGGCGTGGCGACCTCGCAGGAGGCGGCTTTGTGGCCCTCCCTGCCGCAGCGGTAGCAAGTGTCCGTCCTGTCTACCGTGGACGGACACAGGGGCCGGGTGTGGCCAATGCCGAGGCACCTATAGCACCGCAGAGGCTGGTCCTCGAGCACCCGGGCTGCACCCGAGCTGAAGCCGACTGTGAGCCGTCCCTTGGCAAGGACGGCTTTGGCAGCGGCAATTGGGCACGTGAGGCGAATGGTGCCCATACCTCCGCGGCCGGGCCTTATATCCCGGCCTTGGACCGCCGCAACGCCACAGCCCCCTATCGCTGCGACCGCCGCCACCACCTCCTCCTTGGTGACGGAGTCATCGAGGTCCGTCACCTCTATGGCCGCCAACTTGACCGGTCGGGCCACCTTGGCCGAATCCGCAATGACCTCTTGCAGCTTGGCTGCAAAGAGGTCCGCATGGGCATTCCCCTCTGCCCCCGGGAACTCGAATATTCGAGCCCCGGCTTGAGTGTGTCGGCAAGATACCCTACCGATCCCCAGTTGGGTGGGATCGGCATTGGTACGCGCCCGCACGAAAAGGGACGCGTACGTCTCCCCTCGCCCCGCAGCCTCCGCGGTGAGCGTCACCACGACGGCCGCGGTTTTTGGGGGGACGAGTCGCCCCTTCACCCTCCCTTTCCCCTTCCCCGTACCTTTTTCGGTCGTCTGCGACCGGCTGGGAGCGGTGGTGGCAGGGATGACAGGGACAGCCGTCACCGACTTTTTCCCTTTTCCCTTCCCTTTCTTTTTAACCTCCGTCCACTCGTTGGACGGGGTGGTCGCAGGCAGGAGGGCGTCTTCCACCTGGGAGGAGGACGGCTCCGGCTCACGCTGCCTCTTATCCGCCGCAAGCGGCGGTCGGAGCCGTGTCTCCGGCAAGAGCCGGTCCTCGATTCCTGCTAAGCAGGCTCTTGTGAAGGCCCTCTCCTCCATTACGACCTTGCGGATGATATCCTCAAGGTTGGAGGAGGCGGGGCCCTCTGCCGCAGGGCTCGTCCCGGCTTGTTGTGGCCGGGCCGTGGCTTCAGCCAGCCTCTGATGAAGCCGGCTGACCTCTGTCTGCAGGCGATCCACCCTCGCCTGCAGTTGCCGCGTCTCGTCGGTGGTCGTCCGCTGGACCAGCTCCGCGACGACACCGCGCAAGCTCGCGGCCCGGCTCTTGAGGGCCTTCTGGAAGGTCCCCTTTAGGTTGGAGGACTTAGAGGCGACCTCGACAATCTCCTCCTCGTCCTCCTCCGCCATTTTCTCCAGCTCCGCCAGAGAGTGGTCTGCGTATAGAACGCGGGACGCACCGTACCCGGACTTGGCCCGGGCGACGTGCGCCCGCTTCTCTTTGGCCGCCACCCGCTCCTCCAGCTCTTGCTGGAGCTGCGTCCGCCGAGCCATGTCCAACTGGCGTTGGGCATCCGCGAGCCCAACGTCATGGCTAACCGCAGCCACCGTCGGCCTCTTAGTCTCCGGGGAACCCCCGGACGAAGCGACCCGCTTCCTCGACCGAGAGTCGTCTGCATCCGACATACTGCAAAGTGAGTCGTTATCAGACGACTCGTCCGCCCCTACAAAGAAACTGGTCGCAGACAGCGCGCGGCCAGTCTCTGACGCCGAAGCGCCGGAGTGGCCCTGAGAAGGGCCTTTTGGTTGGCCCTGAGAAGGGCCTTTTGGTTGGCCCTGAGAAGGGCCTTTGGGTTGGCCCTGAGAAGGGCCTTTTGGTTTTAAAAATCGCCCGAAGGCGTCCCGCGCAGGTTTTGGCATAGCCTCCGCAGGTTCGTAGACGACAACGCAAGATTAAAATTCGCTACGAGAGCACAGTGCACTTTGGCCAACCCAGTCTGCCACTCCGTTACGGTGGTCAGAACTGGGTCGTTTCCAGGGGACGCGACGTGGACGCAAGCACTGTGGGGTGGTCCCCCCCCCCAACCTAACCTTTTTTTTTTTTTTTTTTTTTTTTTTTTGACGCTGAGAAATGCTTTATGCACTGCCGCTCGTGGGGGACGAGACGGGGTGTGTGGGACTCCTGTCAGAAGGACAGTATACCCACTAAAACTCAGCGGTGTTCCCGCATCGCCGTGATGGGAGGGCCATGGGAAACCGGCGTAGCCTTTACATCCACGACCCTCCCGGCGCATGCCCGCCTAGCTGGCGGGCCCCGCATGCCCCCCTGACTGGGGGGCTACGGGAATGGCCGGGAACACCTGGCCATTCCCGTCCGGCACTGGTGGAGGCCTGTGCGATGCAGGCGAGGGTGCCCCCGCACCCGTTGCCTGCTGGCCTCCACCTGGGAGGAGGAGTCGGAGATGAGCGTCGAACTGACGTCTCCTTCGACCCCTCCTCCGCCTTCGGAGCGGTGCCGCGTCGGGATCATCTTCCCGCACGCGCTCCGCCGCCTCCTTCTGGGACATGACGTGCTCGCAGAAGGAGGCGACCGCCGCCCAGGACCCCTCGTCCCTCAGCATGGCGCCCACCACGCCGGGGAGCGAGAGGTCCAGCCCGATCGCCGCGACGAGACTGCGGCGCGGCTCGGACCACGACGGGCACACCTCGAGAGTGTGCTGCGCCGTGTCCTCCGCCGCGCCACAGTCGTGGCACGACGGCGTCTCCTCCCGTCCGATCCGATGCAGGTACGATCCGAAACAACCGTGTCCGGACAGCACCTGCACCAGGCGGAACGAGAGGAACCCGTGCGGCCGCTCGAGCCAGTCCCGCAGGACCGGCCCGATCGCGTCGAGGGCTCGGCGGCCGAAGACCGCGGCGGCGAGGTCCGTCGTCCAGTGGACGACGATGGCGTCCCTCGCCTCCCGCCGGACGGCCTCCCGCTGTTCCGGGGCGAAGGGCTGACCCGCCGCCCTCCGCCCCGCCTTCCACTCGTACACTCTGGCGAGCACCCACGCCTCGAGTTCCCAAGGAGGGGTGCCGGCCAGAGCGCACGCCCCGGCGAAGCTCACCGTGCGGTGAGCCCGCGCCACCCGCTGGGCTATCGCCCTTTGAGGTGCCCGCAAGGCCGCGGCGTTCTCTCGTCTGTGGAGAGACTCCTCCCAGATGGGGGCCCCGTAGAGGGCCATGCTCCTCAAGATGCCGGCGTAGAGTTGCCGGCATCGAGCGCTGGGCCCCCCCAAGTTCGGGAGGAGCCACGAGAGAGCGCCCGCGGTCTTCAGCAGGCGCGACGACAGCCCGCTGAAATGCGGGCCGAAGCGCCACCTGCTGTCGAGTACAAGGCCCAGATATTTCATCTGGGCCTTCACCTCAATCCTGACGCCCTCCACGAAGATGTGGGCGCCAGGTGGTGGGGGGCGCTGCCGGGGACCGTGGAAGAAGACGGCCTCGGTCTTCTGCAGCGCCACCGTCAACCCTAGGCGGCGGATCCTCCCTGCGACCAAGGATCCGCCCGCCGAGGCCAAGGAGGCCGCCTCCCTGAAACTCTCCCCCCGGGCGGTGAGGAGAGTGTCATCCGCGTAGCAGACGACACTCGTGCCTCGGAGGAGAGTTCCCCGCAAGAGCCAATCGTAGCCGACGTTCCAGAGGAGAGGTCCTAAGACTGACCCCTGTGGAACGCCGGCTTCCGCGGCGTACCGCCGGACTCGGCCAGCCCTGTTCACCAGGACGATCGCCCGATCCTCCAGGTAGCTGGCCAGCAGCACGCGCATGTAGCGAGGCACTCCGTGGAATCGGAGCGCCTCTAGGATGGTGGAGTGGGGAACGGAGTTGAAGGCGTTGGCAATGTCGAACGACACTGCCAACAACCCGTCCCCCGCCTCCATCGCATCCTTCACCTGCCCCTTGAGGCAGGCCAGCGCGTCCACCGTCGAACGCTCAGCCCGAAAGCCGTACTGAGCGTCCGACAAGTCCGGCCCGATGCACCGCAGATGGCTCTTCAGGCGGGCAGCGATTATCCCCTCGAACATCTTACCGACCTCATCGAGCAGAACGATGGGCCGGTATGCCGAGGGGGAGTCTGCTGGGCGGCCCTCCTTGCGAAGGAGGCACAGTTGTCCCTCCTTCCATGGTTTCGGGAACCTTCCAGACGCAAAGCATGCGCTGAAGAGGTCCCGAAACCGCTCCTCCATTTGGGTGGCGGCGATCGCCACCACTCTCGCCGGGACACCGTCGGGGCCCGGAGCCGTCTTCTTGGCGCGGATATGGAGAATAGCCGCGCCAAGTTCCGACTCCGTGACGGGAGGGGTCTCCTCTTCATCATCAGCTGGCGGGGCTGGTGGGGCCATCGCTGGTGGGGTGAAGTCGTCCCTGCACGGGAACAGGGACTGAACCACCCCATCCAGAAAGGAGGGCTCCAGGGTCTCGGCCACCGGGGGACCAAAGGGGCGCAGCTTGTTCCGCGCCGCCTTATACGGTCTCCCGTAGGGGTCCGCGTCGAGACCCTCCAGCATTTCTGCTCTCGCAGAGTCTCTGGCGGCGGCGATGGCCCGATCGAGGACCAGTTTTGCCGCCAGGTACACCTCGTAGAGGTGGTCCCCGACGGCCTGGTCCCGTCGACGCCGCCGCCGACTCCGCGTGTAAGCCCTCCTTGCCTCCACACAGGCTGCTCGAAGCCCCGCCAGCTCCGCCGACCACCAGTACACGGCCCGTTTGGGTGGTGGTCGGCCAGACCGAGGCATGCTCGAGTTGCATACCTCGGTCAGAGACTCCCTCAGCTGCCCCGCCACGGTGTCCACATCCGGCAGCCGGCTGGCGGAAGGCGGCGAAAGCCAGTCCTGGACGAACGCCGCCTCCCGCGCTGCCTCCCTGTCCAGGCGGGCGAGGGCCCACCGTGGGAACGGTGATCGCCCCGGCAGAGTCCGCGTCTCTCCGGGGCGACTGGTGGAGATGTCGAACCGCACGTAGCGATGGTCCGACATAGTCTCCACCAGGTCCACCCGCCAGTTCAGCACGCGCGCGGCTAACGCAGGGGTGGCGAAAGTGACGTCCACCACTGAGCCACCCTGCCGCCGCACGCATGTCTGGACGCTGCCTCTGTTCAAGAGGCAGAGTCCAGAGGAGGCAGCCCACAGCTCGACTGCCCGCCCGCGGGCGTCGGTGGCCGGGTTGCCCCAGGTCACCGACTTGGCGTTCAGGTCTCCCAGCACGGAGACCTGACGCGGCGCCGCCCTGCCGACCACGGCGGCCAGGACTCCGAGATAGTTCTCGAAGTCCTGGAGAGGGCGGTTTGGGGAGAAATACACGCCCACAAGGGCGAGTTCTCCCCACGCGGCGGCCACGTATCCCGGTCCCTTCTCTAATAGCGAGAGGGGAGGGGAGTCTGTGGAAGACCGCGCCGCTAGTGCCACCAAGCCGTCCTCGTCACCCAGCCAGCTGCCGGGGACGAAGTAGGGCTCGGCGACCACCGCTACGTTCACCAACCACTCGGCCATGACCTGCACCACCAGGTCCTGGGCCGCTCTGCAGTGGTTGGCGTTCGTCTGGAGGATGCGGAGGTCGGAAATTATTATTCCGACATCGCACCCTCCTCAGCCGCCGCCGCCGCCGCTGGAGCTACAGCGGCGACGACGGCGGCGGCGGTGGTGGCAACAGGGCGAACCTGCGCCGGCACCACGCCCTTCTTGACGGGGGGCTTACAGCTCCTGCCCGTCATCCGGTGGCCCGCGGGGCGGCCACTGGCGGCACACGCCGCGCAGTGTGGCGCGGTGGCGGTGGCGGTGCACGCGGCCCACCCGTGTCCCTCCTTCCCGCATTGGAAGCACGTATCCCTCCAATCGGACTTGGAGGGACACGTGGCTCGGGTGTGGCCGAACGCGCAGCACTTGAAGCACCGCGCAGGCTGTGCCTCAAGTGGCCGGACCACCGCCGAGCTGAAGCCGATCAGCAACCGTCCCTTGGTCGCCGCAAGGACGGCCCCGGCCGCGGCGACCGGGCACTCCACGCGGATGATGCCCATGCCGCGGCGGCCGAGCCTGACGACTCCAGCCTTCACCGCGCCGGCGTCGCAGCCTCCAGCTGCTGCGACGGCCGCGACCACATCCTCTTTGGCGACCGAGTCATCAAGATCGGCCACCTCCAAGGCTGCGGTCTTTTCTGGCCTGGCGACCTTGGCCACATCCGCGACGACCTCCCGCAGCTTCGCTGCGAAGAGGTCCGCGTTCGTGCCGCGCTGCTCTCCCGAAAACTCGAAAATTCGAGCTCCCGTGAGAGTTCGGCGGCACGTGATTTTGCTGATCCCCAGCTGGGAGGGATCAGCATTCGTACGAGCCCGTCTCAGTACGGACTCGTACGTCTCGCCCCGCTCCGCGGCCTCCGGGGTGATGGTCACCACGACGGCCGCGGTTTTGGGAGGAACCAGCTTCCTCCCACCAGCTGGAGCCCGTTTGGCTGCAGGAGCAGCCGCAGCGGGCTTGGGGTCCGGCTTCTTGGCCTTCTTCCCCCTCTTGCCCACTTCCGTCCACGACAGGTTGGACGGGGTGGTGGAGGGAAGAAGGGCGTCTTCCTCCTGGATCTGGGCTGGGGCCGGGGCTGCTGGAGCGGCAGAGGACCCTGACGCTCGCACCGCGCTCGTGGTGGGGGTCTGAGGAGACGCCGTGGTCCCCTTGCCCTTGCCCTTGCCCTTTCCCTTTGAGGGCTGCCCTTCCAATACAGGGCCTGCTTGAGGCGCAGGTTCCGGCTCCCCCGGTTGGCGACTCTTGTCCGCCGCTAGCGGTGGGCGGAGCCGCTTTTCCGGCAGGAGCCGGTCCTCGATGCCTGCGAAGCAGGCCCTAATGAACGCCCTCTCCTCCATCACTACCTGCCTCAAGGCTGCCTCGAGGCTGGCAGGGGTGGAGGGGGAGGGGGAGGAGGAGGAGGAGGAGGAGGGGCCCCCTGTCACCGGAGCCGGGGCAGGCAGGGCCGTGGCTTCAGCCAGCTTCTGGTGAAGCTGGCTGACCTCCGCCTGCAGGCGATCCACCTTCGCCTGCAGCTGCCGCGTCTCCTCCGTGGCCGTCCGCTTGACCAGCTCCAGGACAATGCCGTGCATGCTGGCGGCACGGCATTTGAGGGCCTTCTGAAAGGTCCCCTTCAGGTTGGAGGATTTTGAGGCGACCTCCAGGACCTCCTGCCTGTCCTCCTCCGCCATGCGCGCCAGCTCTGCCAGGGAGTGGTCGGCATACAGCACATGGGATGCACCGTAGCCAGCCCTCGACCTGGCAGCTTGCTGCTCCTTGGCGCTGACCCTCTCCTCCAAGTCCGCTTGGAGCTGCGCCCGTTTCGCCAAATTAAGTTGGCGCTCGGCGTCCACTAAGCCCACGTCATGGGTACAGGCCGTCGGAGAAGAAGTCGGAGCCTTTTTGGACTTCGACTTCTTCTTCGCCTTGCTGCGGCTGCGGCTTGCGGTGGACTCCGAGGAGCCCTCGGACCGCTTCCGCTTGAAGCGGTCGCCGCTTTCCGCAGCCGACGTGTCCATGTTGGACTCTGTGTCCGAGTCCGAAGACTCGTCCGGCCTGCGGAACAAACTGGCCGCGGATCGTGGGCGGTCTGCTCCTCTCGGCGTCAAAACGCCGCCAGCGTTGGGGTGGCCCTGAGAAGGGCCGTTGGGGTGGCCCTGAGAAGGGCCGTTTGGGTCGCCCTGGGGAGAGCGACTCGGTACAAAACGGCCGGACGCATCGCGTGCCGGCTTTCCTGACATACTCGGTTTAGGCATAGCCTCCGCAGGTGCCGTAGATTCCGACATATGGATAAAATATTATAAAATGGGTTAAAATACGCTACGACAGCACAGTGCACTTTGGCCAACCCAGTCTGCCACTCCGTTACGGTGGTCAGAACTGGGTCGTTTCCAGGGGACGCGACGTGGACGCAAGCACTGTGGGGTGGTCCCCCTGTGGGGTGGTCCCCCCCCCCAACCTAACCTAACCTTTTTTTTTTTTTTTTTTTTGACGCTGAGAAATGCTTTATGCACTGCCGCTCGTGGGGGACGAGACGGGGTGTGTGGGACTCCTGTCAGAAGGACAGTATACCCACTAAAACTCAGCGGTGTTCCCGCTTCGCCGTGATGGGAGGGCCATGGGAAACTGGCGTAGCCTTTACATCCACGACCCTCCCGGCGCATGCCCGCCTATCTGGCGGGCCCCGCATGCCCCCCGGGATGGGGGGCTATGGGAATGGCCGGGAACACCTGGCCATTCCCGTCCGACACTGGTGGAGGCTTGTGCAATACAGGCAAGGGTGCCCCCGCACCCATTGCCTGCTGGCCTCCACCTGATTTGGGGAGAAAAACACCCTCACTAGGGCTAATTCTCCCCGCGCGGCGGCCACGTATCCCGGTCCCCTTTCTAAGAGCGAGAGGGGAGGGGAGTCCGTGGAAGACCGCGACAACAATGCCAACGAGTACGGCTCGGCAACCACTACCACGTCCACCGTGTTCGCCTGAAGGATGCGATGTTCGACCCTATCCATCAGTCGGACATCGCACCCCCCTCCTCCGCCGCCGCTGCAGGAACGACGGTGCTAGCCGCAGCAGCAGGCCCACTTGGCGCCTGCGCTTTGCCCCGCTTGAGGGGAGGATGGCAGTTCCTCCCCTTCATAACGTGGCCTGCCGGGCAGCCACTGGCGGCACACACCGCGCAGTGCGGCGTGGCGACCTCGCAGGAGGCGGCTTTGTGGCCCTCCCTGCCGCAGCGGTAGCAAGTGTCCGTCCTGTCTACCGTGGATGGACACAGGGGCCGTGTGTGGCCAATGCCGAGGCACCTAAAACACCGCAGAGGCTGGTCCTCGAGCGCCCGGACTGCACCCGAGCTGAAGCCGACTGTGAGCCGTCCCTTGGCAAGGACGGCTTTGGCAGCGGCAATTGGGCATGCGAGGCGAATAGTGCCCATGCCTCCGCGGCCGGGCCTTATGTCCCGGCCTTGGACCGCCGCGACGCCACAGCCCCCTATCGCTGCGACCGCCGCCACCACCTCCTCCTTGGTGACGGAGTCGTCGAGGTCCGTCACCTCTATGGCCGCCAACTTGACCGGTCGGGCCACCTTAGCCGAGTCCGCGATGACCTCTTGCAGCTTGGCTGCAAAGAGGTCCGCATGGGCATTCCCCTCTGCCCCCGGGAACTCGAATATTCGAGCCCCGGTTTGAGTGCGTCGGCAAGATACCCTACCGATCCCCAGTTGGGTGGGATCGGCATTGGTACGCGCCCGCACGAAAAGGGACGCGTACGTCTCCCCTCGCCCCGCAGCCTCCGCGGTGAGCGTCACCACGACGGCCGCGGTTTTTGGGGGGACGAGTCGCCCCTTCACCCTCCCTTTCCCCTTCCCCGTACCTTTTTCGGTCGTCTGCGACCGGCTGGGAGCGGTGGTGGCAGGGATGACAGGGACAGCCGTCACCGACTTTTTCCCTTTTCCCTTTCCTTTCTTTTTCACCTCCGTCCACTCGTTGGACGGGGTGGTCGCAGGCAGGAGGGCGTCTTCCACCTGGGAGGAGGACGGCTCCGGCTCACGCTGCCTCTTATCCGCCGCAAGCGGCGGTCGGAGCCGTGTCTCCGGCAAGAGCCGGTCCTCGATTCCTGCTAAGCAGGCTCTTGTGAAGGCCCTCTCCTCCATTACGACCTTGCGGATGATATCCTCAAGGTTGGAGGAGGCGGGGCCCTCTGCCGCAGGGCTCGTCCCGGCTTGTTGTGGCCGGGCCGTGGCTTCAGCCAGTCTCTGATGAAGCCGGCTGACCTCTGTCTGCAGGCGATCCACCCTCGCCTGCAGTTGCCGCGTCTCGTCGGTGGTCGTCCGCTGGACCAGCTCCGCGACGACACCGCGCAAGCTCGCGGCCCGGCTCTTGAGGGCCTTCTGGAAGGTCCCCTTTAGGTTGGAGGACTTAGAGGCGACCTCGACAATCTCCTCCTCGTCCTCCTCCGCCATTTTCTCCAGCTCTGCTACAGAGTGGTCTGCGTATAGAACGCGGGACGCACCATACCCGGACTTGGCCCGGGCGACGTGCGCCCGCTTCTCTTTGGCGGCCACCCGCTCCTCCAGCTCTTGCTGGAGCTGCGTCCGCCGAGCCAGGTCCAACTGGCGTTGGGCGTCCGCGAGCCCAACGTCATGGCTATCCGCAGCCACCGTCGGCCTCTTAGTCTCCGGGGAGCCCCCGGACGAAGCGACCCGCTTCCTCGATCGAGAGTCGTCCGCATCCGACATACTAATAATGGAGTCGTTATCAGACGACTCGTCCGCCCCTCCGAAGAAACTGGTCGCAGACAGCGCGCGGCCAGTCTCTGGCGCCGAAGCGCCGGAGTGGCCCTGAGAAGGGCCTTTTGGTTGGCCCTGAGAAGGGCCTTTGGGATGGCCCTGAGAAGGGCCTTTGGGTTGGCCCTGAGAAGGGCCTTTTGGTTTTAAAAATCGCCCTAAGGCGTCCCGCGCAGGTGTTGGCATAGCCTCCGCAGGCTCGTAGACGGCAACGCAAGATAAAATTAAAATTCGCTACGAGAGCACAGTGCACTTTGGCCAACCCAGTCTGCCACTCCGTTACGGTGGTCAGAACTGGGTCGTTTCCAGGGGACGCGACGAACCTAACCTAACCTTTTTTTTTTTTTTTTTTTTTTTTTTTTTTTTTTTGACGCTGAGAAATGCTTTATGCACTGCCGCTCGTGGGGGACGAGACGGGGTGTGTGGGACTCCTGTCAGAAGGACAGTATACCCACTAAAACTCAGCGGTGTTCCCGCATCGCCGTGATGGGAGGGCCATGGGAAACCGGCGTAGCCTTTACATCCACGACCCTCCCGGCGCATGCCCGCCTAGCTGGCGGGCCCCGCATGCCCCCCTGACTGGGGGGCTACGGGAATGGCCGGGAACACCTGGCCATTCCCGTCCGGCACTGGTGGAGGCCTGTGCGATGCAGGCGAGGGTGCCCCCGCACCCGTTGCCTGCTGGCCTCCACCTGGGAGGAGGAGTCGGAGATGAGCGTCGAACTGACGTCTCCTTCGACCCCTCCTCCGCCTTCGGAGCGGTGCCGCGTCGGGATCATCTTCCCGCACGCGCTCCGCCGCCTCCTTCTGGGACATGACGTGCTCGCAGAAGGAGGCGACCGCCGCCCAGGACCCCTCGTCCCTCAGCATGGCGCCCACCACGCCGGGGAGCGAGAGGTCCAGCCCGATCGCCGCGACGAGACTGCGGCGCGGCTCGGACCACGACGGGCACACCTCGAGAGTGTGCTGCGCCGTGTCCTCCGCCGCGCCACAGTCGTGGCACGACGGCGTCTCCTCCCGTCCGATCCGATGCAGGTACGATCCGAAACAACCGTGTCCGGACAGCACCTGCACCAGGCGGAACGAGAGGAACCCGTGCGGCCGCTCGAGCCAGTCCCGCAGGACCGGCCCGATCGCGTCGAGGGTTCGGCGGCCGAAGACCGCGGCGGCGAGGTCCGTCGTCCAGTGGACGACGATGGCGTCCCTCGCCTCCCGCCGGACGGCCTCCCGCTGTTCCGGGGCGAAGGGCTGACCCGCCGCCCTCCGCCCCGCCTTCCACTCGTACACTCTGGCGAGCACCCACGCCTCGAGTTCCCAAGGAGGGGTGCCGGCCAGAGCGCACGCCCCGGCGAAGCTCACCGTGCGGTGAGCCCGCGCCACCCGCTGGGCTATCGCCCTTTGAGGTGCCCGCAAGGCCGCGGCGTTCTCTCGTCTGTGGAGAGACTCCTCCCAGATGGGGGCCCCGTAGAGGGCCATGCTCCTCAAGATGCCGGCGTAGAGTTGCCGGCATCGAGCGCTGGGCCCCCCCAAGTTCGGGAGGAGCCACGAGAGAGCGCCCGCGGTCTTCAGCAGGCGCGACGACAGCCCGCTGAAATGCGGGCCGAAGCGCCACCTGCTGTCGAGTACAAGGCCCAGATATTTCATCTGGGCCTTCACCTCAATCCTGACGCCCTCCACGAAGATGTGGGCGCCAGGTGGCGGGGGGCGCTGCCGGGGACCGTGGAAGAAGACGGCCTCGGTCTTCTGCAGCGCCACCGTCAACCCTAGGCGGCGGATCCTCCCTGCGACCAAGGATCCGCCCGCCGAGGCCAAGGAGGCCGCCTCCCTGAAACTCTCCCCCCGGGCGGTGAGGAGAGTGTCATCCGCGTAGCAGACGACACTCGTGCCTCGGAGGAGAGTTCCCCGCAAGAGCCAATCGTAGCCGACGTTCCAGAGGAGAGGTCCTAAGACTGACCCCTGTGGAACGCCGGCTTCCGCGGCGTACCGCCGGACTCGGCCAGCCCTGTTCACCAGGACGATCGCCCGATCCTCCAGGTAGCTGGCCAGCAGCACGCGCATGTAGCGAGGCACTCCGTGGAATCGGAGCGCCTCTAGGATGGTGGAGTGGGGAACGGAGTTGAAGGCGTTGGCAATGTCGAACGACACTGCCAACAACCCGTCCCCCGCCTCCATCGCAACCTTCACCTGCCCCTTGAGGCAGGCCAGCGCGTCCACCGTCGAACGCTCAGCCCGAAAGCCGTACTGAGCGTCCGACAAGTCCGGCCCGATGCACCGCAGATGGCTCTTCAGGCGGGCAGCGATTATCCCCTCGAACATCTTACCGACCTCATCGAGCAGAACGATGGGCCGGTATGCCGAGGGGGAGTCTGCCGGGCGGCCCTCCTTGCGAAGGAGGCACAGTTGTCCCTCCTTCCATGGTTTCGGGAACCTTCCAGACGCAAAGCATGCGCTGAAGAGGTCCCGAAACCGCTCCTCCATTTGGGTGGCGGCGATCGCCACCACTCTCGCCGGGACACCGTCGGGGCCCGGAGCCGTCTTCTTGGCGCGGATATGGAGAATAGCCGCGCCAAGTTCCGACTCCGTGACGGGAGGGGTCTCCTCTTCATCATCATCAGCTGGCGGGGCTGGTGGGGCCATCGCTGGTGGGGTGAAGTCGTCCCTGCACGGGAACAGGGACTGAACCACCCCATCCAGAAAGGAGGGCTCCAGGGTCTCGGCCACCGGGGGACCAAAGGGGCGCAGCTTGTTCCGCGCCGCCTTATACGGTCTCCCGTAGGGGTCCGCGTCGAGACCCTCCAGCATTTCTGCTCTCGCAGAGTCTCTGGCGGCGGCGATGGCCCGATCGAGGACCAGTTTTGCCGCCAGGTACGCCTCGTAGAGGTGGTCCCCGACGGCCTGGTCCCGTCGACGCCGCCGCCGACTCCGCGTGTAAGCCCTCCTTGCCTCCACACAGGCTGCTCGAAGCCCCGCCAGCTCCGCCGACCACCAGTACACGGCCCGTTTGGGTGGTGGTCGGCCAGACCGAGGCATGCTCGAGTTGCATACCTCGGTCAGAGACTCCCTCAGCTGCCCCGCCACGGTGTCCACATCCGGCAGCCGGCTGGCGGAAGGCGGCGAAAGCCAGTCCTGGACGAACGCCGCCTCCCGCGCCGCCTCCCTGTCCAGGCGGGCGAGGGCCCACCGTGGGAACGGTGATCGCCCCGGCAGAGTCCGCGTCTCTCCGGGGCGACTGGTGGAGATGTCGAACCGCACGTAGCGATGGTCCGACATAGTCTCCACCAGGTCCACCCGCCAGTTCAGCACGCGCGCGGCTAACGCAGGGGTGGCGAAAGTGACGTCCACCACTGAGCCACCCTGCCGCCGCACGCATGTCTGGACGCTGCCTCTGTTCAAGAGGCAGAGTCCAGAGGAGGCAGCCCACAGCTCGACTGCCCGCCCGCGGGCGTCGGTGGCCGGGTTGCCCCAGGTCACCGACTTGGCGTTCAGGTCTCCCAGCACGGAGACCTGACGCGGCGCCGCCCTGCCGACCACGGCGGCCAGGACTCCGAGATAGTTCTCGAAGTCCCGGAGAGGGCGGTTTGGGGAGAAATACACGCCCACAAGGGCGAGTTCTCCCCACGCGGCGGCCACGTATCCCGGTCCCCTCTCTAATAGCGAGAGGGGAGGGGAGTCTGTGGAAGACCGCGCCGCTAGTGCCACCAAGCCGTCCTCGTCACCCAGCCAGCTGCCGGGGACGAAGTAGGGCTCGGCGACCACCGCTACGTTCACCAACCACTCGGCCATGACCTGCACCACCAGGTCCTGGGCCGCTCTGCAGTGGTTGGCGTTCGTCTGGAGGATGCGGAGGTCGGAAATTATTATTCCGACATCGCACCCTCCTCAGCCGCCGCCGCCGCCGCTGGAGCTACAGCGGCGACGACGGCGGCGGAACCTAACCTAACCTAACCTTTTTTTTTTTTTTTTTTTTTTTTTTTTTGGTCTCGGGGTGGAAAATCCTCATGGATGTCCTCCGCCCTGGGGCGGGCGGAGGGGTCTGTCAGACTCTTACTGACTAAAAACCACCCCGGTGTTCCGACTCACACTTACGCCGGGGGTCGCGGGAACGAAAGAATCTTCCGCAACCCCCGGCTGGTGCCGGCCCGCCACCGCGGGCCTCCTCTCGGGTTAGGGGGGGGAGTGAGGTGTTTGACTCCCCCCACGACGTCTCAGAGGGGCGCGCGTGGAACACTACGCGCCGCCACCTCGGGTCCTGATGTGTGGGGGGCGACGGACGTCCCCGAGTCCGTCGTCCCTGGACCCATTTAGGGGGGCCGGAAGAGGGCGTTGTCCGCCCTCCGCCGACGCCCGGTGCGCCTGCTGCGGATCGGGTTAGCAGAAGCAATCTCCCGCTCCCTTTCCGCAGCCTCCTTCTGCGAGATGACTGTCTCGCAGAAGGAAACCACCGCGTCCCAGGACTCCTCACTGCCGGCCATGGAATTCACGACGGCCGGCAGCGAAAGGTCACTGCCTACTCCAGAGACGAGGGCACGGCGCGGCTCCTCCCAAGCGGCACACTCTGCCAGCGTATGCCGCGCCGTGTCCTCCCGACAGTCGACGCAGTGGTGACACCGGGCGTCCGGCTCCCTGTTTATGCGACACAGGTACTTCCCGAAGCAACCGTGCCCCGAGAGTACCTGCGTCACCCGAAACGACAGGGAGCCGTGCCTCCTCCCGAGCCAGCGCTCGAGCACCGGCCGGACCGCCTCGACGACGTCGAGGCCGGCGGTAGGGCGCGAAAGCCTGTCCCGCCATTCCGCCACCAGGACCTCGCGAAGCTGAGACCGATGCAGCTCCACATGTCGCTGCATCGGTCGCTCGCCCCGCGCCCGCGCTTCCTCGCGCCACCGATACGATGACGCGAGTACTTTCGCCTCCAGGTCCCAGGGCGGGGATCCGGCCAGTGCACAAGCCGCCTCGTAGGAGATCGTGCGATACCCCCGGATGACTCTGACGGCCATCGCCCTTTGCGGTCTCCGCATGACGGCGATGCTCCCGGCCGTCAGGTCAGCCGCCCAGATCGGGGCCCCGTAAAGGGCCATCGATCGCACGATCCCCACGTATAGCCGCCTACAAGCGGCGCTCGGGCCCCCCAGATTGGGAAGCAGCGTTGAGAGCGCTCCAGCAGCGCCCAGCAACTTGGGCGCCAGCCGTCGGAAGTGGGGCCCGAAGTCCCACCGGCTGTCGAGGACCAATCCTAGGTACTTCATGGTACCCTCGACAGCGATCCGAGCCCCCCCGACCACGATATGTGAGCCGGGTGACGGCGCCCGCCGGGGGCCATGGAACACCATAGCCTCCGACTTGCTGAGGGCCACCTCCAGGCCTAGGCGACGTATGCGGCTCACCACCTGTGAGACCGCAGCCGTCGCCAGCAACGCTGCTTCCCTGTACGAGCTCCCCCGGGCAGTGACCAGCGTGTCGTCCGCATAACACGTCAGGTCTACCCCCGGCCTGAGCTCGCCCCTCAGCACCCAGTCGTACCCGATGTTCCACAGGAGCGGCCCTAAGACCGAGCCCTGTGGAACACCGCACGACATGCGGCGCTGGAATCCGCCATCACGTCCCACGTAGGTGACACACCTCTCCGACAGATAAGCCCCAACGATGCGGCGGAGGTAGGGAGGCACACCATGATAGCGCAGTGCCTCCCGAATACAACTCCAGGGCAGGGTGTTGAAGGCGTTGGATATGTCCAAGGACACCGCCAACATCACCCCGCCCCGAGACACCGCTTCCTCCGCCAGGACTCTAACCCGCGACACAGCGTGTATCGTGGAGCGCCCATGCCGAAACCCAAACTGACTGTCGTCCAGGTCCGGCCCCTCTCTGCACAAGTGGCCGACGAGGCGGGCTGCGATTACTCGCTCGAACAGCTTGCCCACCTCGTCTAGCAGCACTATGGGCCGGTACGCGGACGACGAGTCCGCCGGGCGCCCCGCCTTCCTGAGCAGGACCAGACGACCAGATTTCCACAAAGTGGGAAACTGGCCCCGCTCAAGACACGCTGTGTAGAGTCCTCTCAGTTGGGGCTCGAGCTCCTTCAGAGCGAGGGCCAACACGCAGCCGTGGATCCCGTCGGGCCCCGGAGCCACGTTCTTGGCCCGGAGCCGCATCACGGCTGCCCCCATCTCTGCCTGTGTCACCCCTGGGACGCTGATGGCGTTCTCCTCCTCTTCTTCTGCAGACTCTGCGGCCGTGGGCAAAGCCATCGGCGGTGGAGTGTGCTCCGCTCTGGCCGGGAAGAGGGCTGCAACCACCTCCTCCAGCAGCTCGGGTTGGAGACTCTCCGTAAGCGGAGGCGCCGCGGCTCGAAGTTTCCCTCGAACCGCGCGATAAGGGCGCCCCCACGGATCCCCGTCTAGAGTCTCCAACATCTCCTCCCTGGCTCGCGTCCTCGACTCGCCGATGGCCAGCCACAGAGTCTGCTTGGCCGCGCGGTACACCTCATACAGCGCGGCCTCTTCGTCAGGGACCCGACGACGTCTCCTCCGGTATCGGGTGTACTGGCGTCTGACCGCCACGCACGCGACGCGCAGCTGCGCGATCTCGGCGGTCCACCAGTACACCTGGCGCCTTGCGGACTGTGCGTGGACCCGGGGCATGGACGCGTCGCTGATTTGCGTCATCGCCCCGCGGAACCACAGCGCCTCCCGCTCGACGTCGACGGGTCCGTTCGTCACCGACTCCCGGCTCCAGGCCTGGACAATTGCGGCCTCCTCGAGAAGTTCCCTGTCTATGCGCTTACGCGCCCAACGCGGACCGTCCGTTCGCGGGGTCGGTCGACCGCGGCCGCCGGTGGTCTGGGCGGAGACGTCGAATCGGATGTAGCGGTGATCCGACAACGTCTCCACCTCCACGGCGACACGCCAGTCGTGGACACGGCTCGCGACAGCGGGGCTAGCGAACGAGACATCCACTATAGACCCGCCCCGCTGCCGCACGCACGTGTGTACCGAGCCCCGATTTAGGACGGTCAAGCCAGTCGTAACCGCCCACTCCTCCAGCACCTCGCCCCTAGCATCGGTCACAGGGGATCCCCACGCCGCAGACTTGGCGTTGAGATCCCCCAGCAACAGCACAGGGCGAGGGTGGAGTCGGCCCACGACGGCACCCAACTCGACAAGGAACCTCTCGAAGTCGGCGAGACTCTTGTTGGGCGAAAAATACGCCCCAACGGTGCCAATGCCGTCCGCGAGGGCAGCTACCCAGCCGCGACCTCGGGACGGGTTGACAAGAGCCCCGCCAATGATGGCCACCAAACCGTCCAAGTCTCCCACCCAGTTATCCCTGGGGGGGACGAAATACGGTTCGGCGACCACGGCCACGTGAATCGACCACTCTGCCATGCTCTGGAGCAAAAGATCCTGAGCTCTAGCAGAGTGGTTGATATTGCCCTGGAGGTAATGGAAGACCGCCATTTATGCGGCCTCCATTCCCTCCACCGCACCATTCCTAGGCCGGGAGTCGGCCGAAGGGCAGCCAGGCTGCGGGGGGGGTAAAGAGCCCCCGGCAGCCATGGCAGCCCCTCTCTTCTTCTTCTGCGTCTGCTTGGTGGGCGCGCCACAGGCCTTTCCACCCGCTCTGTGCCCCGCAGGCCTCCCTGCAGCTGTACAGAGGCTGCAGTTTGGCGCCGCGAGACACTGGGCCGCCTTGTGGCCGGCCTGACCGCAGCGATAGCACTGCTCGCTGCGGTCAACAGCGGCGGTGCACCGTGCCCTGACATGCCCAATGTCGAGGCAACGGTAGCACCGCAAGGCCCTGGGCTGCAGCTGCTTCACCCTCGCTGCCACCCATCCCACCAAGAGACGCCCGGCGTCGGCGACTTTCTTAGCCGCCGCCACCGGACACCGCACCCAGATTGCGCCGAGCCCGGAGGCATCGACGTGAACCTCTCCCGTGCGTACGTCTGCGGGCGGACACCCACCGGTACGGGCGACGGCCGCCACGACCTCAGCCGCAGTCGTCGAGTCGTCCAGGCCATCGACGCGCAACTCAGCTGTCTTCATTGGCCTGGACACCCGGACGTCATCCGGGTTGAGGACCTCCCTCAACTTGGCGGCCAGGACGTCCGCCCTTTCGCCGCTAGAGGCACCCGACACCTCAAGCAGTCGCGCCCCCGTGATCGCCTGCCTCACTCTGAGGCCGGCCGGTACACCTAAGTCGGGGAACGCGACTTTCGCCTTTGCCTCCATGAGGACCGCCTTGTAAGAGACGCCCCTTTCGACGGCTCCGGGCTGCAGCGTAATAACTACAGCCGCGGAGCGTGGGGCTCTCATCTTTGGCGGCCCTTGAGCCTTCTGGGGTGCCGGTGCTCCAGCGGGTGCTGGTGCTGCTGTCGCTGCTGGCGCCGTCTTTTTCTTCTTACGGCGGCCCCTCTTTACCACCGTCGTCCAGGAGTCCGCGGTGGACCCGGGTGCGGTCGCCGAGGGAGCGGGCGCCGGTGGCGCGGCCGTCCGGGACGTGGACGCTGACGAGCCCTCCGCGGGCTTCCTCCCTGGACCCGACTTAGCAGGCTCCGCCTTCCTCCGCCCGTCGGCAGCGAGCGGCGGCCGGAGAGTCTCAGCAGGGAGGAGCCTCGACTCAAGACCCTGTAGCCGGGCATTCATCATGCCCCCACACTGCAACATGCAGATGCGGACGATCTTCTCGATCTCCGCATCCGCAGGTGCGGGGGCAGGTACGGACGACGGGGGGGCCGGTGGTGTCTTGGCAACGACGCCGGGGGCGGAACTGGTGGCCACAGGACGCCTCTGCTGCCATTCCGCCCTCTGCGCGGCAAGCTCCCGCTTGAGGTCCTCCAGCTCGGATCGGAGACGGCCGTTCTCCTCCCACAGTTTCGCCGTCTCCTCCGTGCCAGTCCGCCCAACGAGGACCTCAACCGCCTCTCTGATACCTTCAGCTGCCTCCTTCAGGGCGCGCGTGAACGTGCCCTTCAAGTTGCCCGATTTGGTGGCCACTTTCAGGACCACGTCCACGCCGTCCAACACCTGGCGACTGAGCGCCACCGCCGTTGGGCTTCCTCCGGCCATCCGAGCAGAGCGCCGCTCTCGCGCTTGTTGGGCCAGCTCGCTGACCTCGTCAGCCACGACAGCCCTTTGCTGCGCCCGTTTAGCAGCAGCGGCCTCCGCACGGTTACTTCCCAGCAGGGACACAGTGGAGCCCCCACTTGAGTCCGCCATGGTGAGCCCAGGGTCGCTCTCCGCACTCACTCCTGGTGTATCAGGGCGCTTGAAGCGGCCCCGAAGGTCACGCGCTGTCTTCTGCGCCACCGTGCGACCTTTTTCCCTCTGTGCCGTCGTTATTTTCGCGGCTCCCTGTGTCTCCTCACTGGAGGAGAGGCTGCGCTTCCGAGATCTGGATCTGGACCTGGACCCAGATACAGATCTGGAGGCGCGTCTGCGTGTGTACGTATCGGACATTACGTCCCTTTCGGGAATGGAGCCTCCTCGGCTCTTGTTGCCGTCGCCGACAAATGGTACCTCCGCCAATGAAATTGGCACGTCATCCACTTTTTTTGGTTTTAAATTGTTCTTTTCCATTTTGTTCCCACGAGTAGTAAGGAATTATTCGTCCACCTAGGCAGAGCCTTTTACCTAGGTAAGCCTATATACTGTAGGGTGCGGCAGGTGCCCCACAGGGGAAGCGCTAATAACTGGACACCCTCCAGCCATTCATCCTCTCGCCGCGCTTCAAAACTTAGGATTGGGTGGTTTTTTATCTTAGAGGTGACCTTCCTCTGGGCCAGGCGGTTAAGCCAAGCCCCCGGCGGCGGCATTAGACATGCCTCCGTTCGCTGTCCGGCCAACCCGACTCAGCGAACCCGCCGAAAGTTCTCTCCTCGAAGACTTCAAGGAGAGATACCTTCGCCGCTTTAGTGCGCCTGCACCTCAGCGGCTCAAGGTCACGTCCTCTGTCGATCGACGACCGTCGATCAATCAGGAGCGACCCATCTCCCTTGTTCCTACACTGTGCCCTCTGCAGACAGAGGGACACGTGTAAGAACAACGTGGAGCCTACTGACTCTCCCCCCGCAGAAATTTGCCATAAACAATAATCTTTTCTAGAAAAGATTATTGTCCATGCCCAGGGTGCACCGGCCCGACAACTGCTCTTCCCCTCGAACGTATCCATAAGGGACCAGCAGGTATCAGGCACACGAGGAGGTTTTCTGCATGCACCCCAACCTAACCTAACCTAACCTAACCTAACCGCAAAAGATAGAAAAATTATTATGGGCTTCAAATCGACCGCGGAAAGGGACAAAATTAAGGACAGACTGGCAAGGGACAGTAAGGAACTTCATGTCGAGGAGGTAAAAAACAAGGACCCCATGCTGATCCTCAGGAGTGTCCTCTCAGTCAATACTGACGAGGACATCCTAAAAGCCCTGAGAAACCAGAACCGGGAAGTTTTTTACAACCTCGACATGGAGGAGGACAGGGTGGTGGTGAAGTTCCGGAGGAGGACAAGGAACCCACACACCTGCCACGTTGTGGTCAGCGTCTCGCCGACCATCTGGAGACGAGCAACAGAACTTGGGTGCCTACACGTAGACCTGCAGCGCGTAAGGGTCGAAGACCAGACCCCACTGGTGCAGTGTACGCGCTGCCTAGGCTACGGGCACGGGAAACGGTACTGTAAAGAACCGGCTGATCTGTGCAGTCATTGCGGCGGGCCGCACCTGAGGTCGGAATGCTCCGACTTCCTAACGGGTGACATGCCAAAGTGCCGGAACTGCTCAAGAGCCAAGCTCGGGGACGCTGGCCACAATGCCTTTAGCTCGGAATGCCCAATACGCCACAGGTGGGATGAGATAGCAAGAGCTACGGTAGCTTATTGCTAAGGGCACCCACGGAAACCCAAACCCCTATAGAATTATCCAGGCCAACCTCCAGCGGAAAAGACTGGCGACCAACGAGCTTCTTATAGAAGCAGAAAAGCGCGGGGTCGCCGTTGCTCTCCTCCAGGGACCAGAGGAGGGATCAGATACAGTAGCCATGTTGACATCACAGTCTGTTCTACTGATATCTTGGACCTGGTGGACAACTGGAAGGTAGACGAGGGCCTCACGAGCTCGGATCACAACGGCATTGTTTTTAACGTAAAACTAAAAAGATCAAAAGGCATTCAAATTAGTAGAACAACAAGAATTTTTAACACAAAGAAAGCTAATTGGCCCGAGTTTCGTGAGAAACTCGGCCAATTAATGCAGGCAAATAAAATAAACAAAATTGAAATAGATAAATTAAACACAGCTGATCACATTAACATAATTACAAATTCATATACAAATTTAATAAAAGACGCATGCACTTCATCAATGCCGATGAAGAAAGCGAAAGATATACTTACCTTGCCGTGGTGGTCCGAGAAACTCGAGGGGATGAAGAAAAAGGTCGCCACCATGAAACGTAGAGTTAGGAACGCAGCACCAATCCGAAGACCGAAGGTCGTTGAAGAGTACCTGAAACAGAAAGTTGAGTATGAGAAGGAGGCAGCCAAAGACGAAATCGAGAGCTGGAAAAACTTCTGCACAAGGCAGGACAAAGAAGGGGTTTGGGAAGGTATCTACCGGGTGATAGGAAGGACCAAAGGAAGAGGAGAGGACCAGCCTTTAGCAAAGGACGGGGAGGTACTGGACGCAAAAGGCTCGGTTCAGCTACTGGCGGAAAACTTCTACCCAGAAGACCACTCAGGCACTGACAGCTCCTGCCACCGCCTTATCAGAGGGAAAGCCGACGTCGTGAATGCTGGAGGGCAAGATGAGTCATGCGATCCACCATTCACGATGGCTGAACTGATGGCAGCGAGCGTGTCCTTCAACGCCAAAAAAGCGCCAGGGGCAGACGGGTTCACCGCTGACATTTGCTGCCACGCTATTAGAGCCGCCCCTGAGGTGGCCTTGGCTCTCCTCAATGGCTGCTTGAGAAGTTGCCTCTTCCCCGAGATCTGGAAGGAGGCGACTGTAATTATTTTAAAGAAGCCTGGGAAAACCGACTACAGCACCCCAAAAGCGTACAGACCAATCGGCCTCTTACCAATTCTCGGTAAGATTTACGAGAAGATGTTGGTGGCCCGCCTCAAGTTTCACCTGATTCCCAGGATGAGTACTCGCCAGTACGGATTCATGCCCCAGAAGAGCACTGAGGACTCCCTCTATGTACTAATGCAACACATACGCGGTAAGCTGAAACTTAAAAAAATAGTAGTTCTAATATCATTGGACATAGAGGGAGCCTTCGACAGCGCATGGTGGCCAGCCATAAGGGTCCGTCTGGCTGAGGAACAATGTCCAGTCGGCTTGAGGAGGGTCATCGACAGCTATCTTGAGAACCGGAAGGTCAGGGTCAGGTACGCAGGTGAAGAGTACTGCAAGGCTACAAGCAAGGGCTGTGTACAGGGTTCTATTGGGGGGCCAATACTTTGGAACCTGTTGCTGGACCCGCTCCTAAAGAGCCTGGAAGCTAGGGATGACTATTGCCAGGCTTTTGCAGACGACGTCGTGCTGATTTTCGATGGTGACACCGCGCTGGAGATCGAGGGACGTGCCAATGCCGCTCTCGAACATGTTCGGACGTGGGGTGTTCAAAACAAACTCAAATTTGCCCCACAAAAAACAAATGCAATGGTCATAACGCGCAAACTGAAATTTGACACCCCGCGCCTGAGCATGGGCGGGATCGACATTGCCATGTCCAATGAGATCAAAATACTGGGTGTCACCATCGACAAACAGCTGACTTTCAACACACACGTCGCAAATGTGTGCAGAAAGGCAATAGGCATCCACAAGCAGTTAACCAGGGCAGCAAAAACCAGCTGGGGACTTCACCCGGAAGTCATCAGGATAATATATGTGGCCACCGTCGAACCAGTCATCCTGTACGCCGCCAGCGTATGGGCCCCGGCCGTTGAGAAGCTGGGCATTAGGAAGCAGTTGGGAGCAGTTCAGCGCGGTATTGCACAAAAGCTGTGTAAAGGATACCGGACGGTCTCCTTGAACTCCGCGCTGGTGCTGGCTGGGATACTACCTCTCGATATGCGAGTTCGCGAAGCGGCATCGCTATACGAGGCCAGGAAAGGGGTGCCTCAGCCAGCACTTGGCGACAGGAGGGTCGAGCAGACCGCCTCGGCAATGGAGGTTCCACACCCCGCAGAGCGCGCTGAGCTAGAGCTCATAAGCCTGGTAAACCAAGAGCAATTAGATGCCCAGAACGAACTTGAAGTTCGTATCTTTACGGACGGGAGCAAGATTGGGGGCAAGGTTGGAGCGGCGCTGTCTCTATGGAACGGTAGCGCCGAGACCAAAGCTCTCAAGCTTGCTCTCCCACCCTACTCCACCGTTTACCAGGCCGAGCTTCTGGCGATATGCGTCGCAACTAGGGAGATCCTAAAGCACAGTGCACTGTCGTTTGGAATTTTCAGCGATTCTATGGCGGCCCTCCAAACCATTCAGAACCACAACCGACACCACCCCTTGGCAGTTGAGGCAAGGGCGAACCTAAGGTCCATATCTACCCAAAACAAGGCTGTCACCTTGTTTTGGATAAAAGCTCACGCGGGACTGGAGGGGAATGAGAGGGCCGATGAACTAGCCAAGAGAGCCGCTGAAGGTTCCAAACGGAAGCCTGATTACGATCTGTGCCCGGTTTCGTATGTCAAGCGATGCATCCGAACAGCAACTCTTGACGTATGGAACCAGAGATACAGCTCTGGAGAAACTGCTTCCGTGACCAAACTGTTCTTCCCGGATGCGGTGGCGGCCTACAGGATAATCAGGAAGTGTAAAATCAGCAGTATTACTACCCAGATTATGACGGGGCACGGTGGGTTCTCGGAATACTTAAACCGCTTTAAGTGCAAAGAGAGCCCATCGTGCATCTGCGATCCTGAGATTGCTGAAACGGTGCCACATATATTGTTCAACTGCCCTGTCTATGACAGGGAGAGGCTTGAGGCTGAGCATGTACTCGACACTAAACTAAATGCAGAAAATATGTGGCATATTATGAAGGGTAAAAAGAGAGAACTGTGTTTAGAATATTGCATAAAAATTTGTGAAAAGGTCATAAAAAGAAACAAAAGTGTGTAAGAAAGAATGTTTGAATAATATTGTACATAATATTAGGGTCAAGCATTGAAAACAGTAGGTATAAACTGAAAAGAAACATTGTCAACAACTAAAAAGTATCAAAGTGCCCACATTTATAAGTAGTTGTAAGAAATATTTTAAGAAATAAGGTGAATGTATGATCTGTAATCAGAATTAGTCCTAAATTGTATGAACTGTAGTCAATAAATGTAGTTGTGTTAAGAAATAGAAAGTACATTTAAGTAGTTCTAAGAAATATGTAACTAGATATATAAGGAGACTGTAATAGTAATAAGAAACATATAATATAGGTAAAAATTGTAGTTTGTTAAGGTGGTGGGTAAACGGTTAAGATTGAATAGCGATAAGATGTAAAAAAAAAGAAAAAGAAAAAAGAGCATAAGCCCAAGCGGCACAGCCCAAACAAAAATAAAATAAAATAAATAATAGCCATTGGCGGTTTTTTAGCCGGTACAGTCCGGCACTGCCTGGGTCCTCCCTTCCCAGGCGTCCATGATGGATTTTTCCCCTTTGCGCTTAATTAAAAAAAAAAAAAAGAGAACACAGGCTTTGACTTCAGTCAGAGGAATTAGAAAAAAAAAAAAAAGAAAAAAAAAAAAAAAAAAAAAACCTAACCTAACCTAACCTAACCTTTTTTTTTTTTTTTTTTTTTTGGTCTCGGGGTGGAAAATCCTCATGGATGTCCTCCGCCTGGGGCGAGCGGAGGGGTCTGTCAGACTCTTACTGACTAAAAACCACCCCGGTGTTCCGACTCACACCTACGCCGGGGGTCGCGGGAACGAAAGAATCTTCCGCAACCCCCGACTGGTGCCAGCCCGCCGCAGCGGGCCCCTCCTCCTTCATCACCGGCGCACCAGAACACATGGCACGCCGTGACCAACCCAGGGACCAAACCAGCACATGGGCGCCAGACAGCCCCTTGTCTAGGCGCCCTTGGCCCCTCTTCGACGGGTCAGGTAATTGGCCCCGCCGTCTACCAATTTTCGGCCGCAGAGGATAGGGAGAGCGGCCTACGACCTACCGACACTCCTCTTCCCCTGCGGCCCCACCGCGTTCGCCATCGGACGGTGGCGACCCCGTCAAGGCCGCGGCAGGGAGGGAGAGCGCTGTACCGCAATACACCTCTCCAGCCGCGGCCCCGAAACCGCAGCCGCGATGCCCCCGATACACGACATCGCGGCCCGCCTCAGTTGCGATGTCGCCACCGCAACCTACACGTTGGCCGCTACGTCATGGGCTTGGGTCAAAAAGCCCTGACGAGCGGCCCCTCCTTGGGTTCCTCTTGGCTTCACCGTGGTTGGGCACCCACGGCTAATGAGCCCCCCCGCAACGACAATGCGGGAACCCTTCGGGGGGGAACCTAACCTAGCCTTTTTTTTTTTTTTTTTTTTTTTGTTCCGGGGTGGAAAATCCTCATGGATGTCCTCCGCCTGGGGCGAGCGGAGGGGTCTGTCAGACTCTTACTGACTAAAAACCACCCCGGTGTTCCGTCTCACACCTACGCCGGGGGTCGCGGGAACGAAAAATCCTCCGCAACCCCCGACTGGTGCCAGCCCGCCGCAGCGGGCCCCTCCTCCTTCATCACCGGCGCACCAGAACACATGGCACGCCGTGACCAACCCAGGGACCAAACCAGCACATGGGCGCCAGTCAGCCCCTTGTCTAGGCGCCCTTGGCCCCTCTTCGACGGGTCAGGTCATTGGCCCCGCCGTCTACCAATTTTCGGCCGCAGAGGATAGGGAGAGCGGCCTACGCTATACCGACACTCCTCTTCCCCTGCGGCCCCACCGCGTTCGCCATCAGACGGTGGCGACCCCGTCAAGGCCGCGGCAGGGAGGGAGAGCGCTGTACCGCAATACACCTCTCCAGCCGCGGCCCTGAAACCGCAGCCGCGATGCCTCCGATACACGACATCGCGGCCCGCCTCAGTTGCGATGTCGCCACCGCAACCTACTCGTTGGCCGCTACGTCATGGGCTTTTATCAAAAAGCCCTGACGAGCGGCCCCTCCTCGGGTTCCTCTTGGCTTCACCGTGGGTGCCCAACCCACGGCTACTGAGCCCCCCCGCAACGACAATGCGGGAACCCTTCGGGGGGGAACCTAACCTAACCTAACCTTTTTTTTTTTTTTTTTTTTTTTTTGACGCTGAGAAATGCTTTATGCACTGCCGCTCGTGGGGGACGAGACGGGGTGTGTGGGACTCCTGTCAGAAGGACAGTATACCCACTAAAACTCAGCGGTGTTCCCGCATCGCCGTGATGGGAGGGCCATGGGAAACCGGCGTAGCCTTTACATCCACGACCCTCCCGGCGCATGCCCGCCTAGCTGGCGGGCCCCGCATGCCCCCCTGACTGGGGGGCTACGGGAATGGCCGGGAACACCTGGCCATTCCCGTCCGGCACTGGTGGAGGCCTGTGCGATGCAGGCGAGGGTGCCCCCGCACCCGTTGCCTGCTGGCCTCCACCTGGGAGGAGGAGTCGGAGATGAGCGTCGAACTGACGTCTCCTTCGACCCCTCCTCCGCCTTCGGAGCGGTGCCGCGTCGGGATCATCTTCCCGCACGCGCTCCGCCGCCTCCTTCTGGGACATGACGTGCTCGCAGAAGGAGGCGACCGCCGCCCAGGACCCCTCGTCCCTCAGCATGGCGCCCACCACGCCGGGGAGCGAGAGGTCCAGCCCGATCGCCGCGACGAGACTGCGGCGCGGCCCGGACCACGACGGGCACACCTCGAGAGTGTGCTGCGCCGTGTCCTCCGCCGCGCCACAGTCGTGGCACGACGGCGTCTCCTCCCATCCGATCCGGTGCAGGTACGATCCGAAACAACCGTGTCCGGACAGCACCTGCACCAGGCGGAACGAGAGGAACCCGTGCGGCCGCTCGAGCCAGTCCCGCAGGACCGGCCCGATCGCGTCGAGGGTTCGGCGGCCGAAGACCGCGGCGGCGAGGTCCGTCGTCCAGTGGACGACGATGGCGTCCCTCGCCTCCCGCCGGACGGCCTCCCGCTGTTCCGGGGCGAAGGGCTGACCCGCCGCCCTCTGCCCCGCCTTCCACTCGTACACTCTGGCGAGCACCCACGCCTCGAGTTCCCAAGGAGGGGTGCCGGCCAGAGCGCACGCCCCGGCGAAGCTCACCGTGCGGTGAGCCCGCGCCACCCGCTGGGCTATCGCCCTTTGAGGTGCCCGCAAGGCCGCGGCGTTCTCTCGTCTGTGGAGAGACTCCTCCCAGATGGGGGCCCCGTAGAGGGCCATGCTCCTCAAGATGCCGGCGTAGAGTTGCCGGAACCTAACCTAATCTTTTTTTTTTTTTTTTTTTTTTTTTTTTTTTTTTTTTTTTTTTTTTTTTTTTTTTTTTTTTTTGACGCTGAGAAATGCTTTATGCACTGCCGCTCGTGGGGGGACGAGACGGGGTGTGTGGGACTCCTGTCAGAAGGACAGTATACCCACTAAAACTCAGCGGTGTTCCCACTTCGCCGTGATGGGAGGGCCATGGGAAACCGGCGTAGCCTTTACATCCACAACCCTCCCGGCGTATGCCCGCCTAGCCGGCGGGCCCCGCATGCCTATGCCGCATGCATACATTGGGGGCAACGGGAATGGCCGGGAACACCTGGCCATTCCCGTCCGACACTGGTGGAGGCCTGTGCAATACAGGCAAGGGTGCCCCCGCACCCGTTGCCTGCTGACCTCCACCTGGTTTGGGGAGAAATACGCGCCCATTGAGGCTGTCTCCCCACGCGGCGGCCACGTATCCCGGTCCCTTCTCTAATAGCGAGAGGGGAGGGGAGTCCGTGGAAGACCGCGACATCAATGCCACCGAACCGTCCCGATCACCCAGCCAACAGGCAGGGACCCAGTACGGCTCGGCAACCACCGCCACGTCCACCAACCACTCAGCCATGGTCTACATCAGCAGATCCTGGGCTGCTCTGTAGTGGTTGGTGTTCTTCTGGAGGATGCGATGTCTGACCCTATCCATCAATCAGACATTGCATCCCCCTCTACAGCCGCTGAAGTCCCAGCCTCAGGGACGGCGGTGGTAGCGACAGGCCGGATTGGCGCCTGCTGTTTGCCCTTCTTAGGGGGAGGATTGCACTTCCTCCCCATCATCACGTGGCCCGCCGGGCAGCCACTGGCGGCACACACCGCGCAGTGCGGCATGGCGGCCTTGCAGGAGGCGGACTTGTGCCCGTCCTTGCCACAGCGGTAGCAGTTGTCCGCCCTGTCGACCTCGGACGGACAAAGGGCCCGAGTGTGTCCGATTCCGAAACACTTGTAGCAGCGCAGAGGCTTAGCTGCAAGTGCCCGGACTACACCCGAGCTGAATCCGACGGCAAGCCGTCCCTTGGCGAGGACGGCTATTGCTGCGGCGACTGGGCACTCAAGACGAATGGTGCCCATGCCGCCGCGGCCGGGCCTGATGGCCCGACCTTGCACCGCTGTGACGCCACAGCCCCCCATTGCTGCGATCGCCGCCACCACCTCCTCCTTGGTGACCGAGTCGTCTAGGTCGGTCACCTCCAAGGCCACCGACTTCACGGGCCTGGTCACACTGGCCGCGTCCGCGATGACCTCTTGCATTTTGGTAGCGAAGAGGTCCGCATTGGCGCCGCCCTGAGCCCCCGGAAACTCGAAAATTCGAGCCCCGGCCTGGGTCCGGCGGCACGAGACTGTGCCGATTCCCAATTGTGTAGGGTCAATGTTGGTACGCGCCCGCATCATGATGGACGCGTACGTCTCCCCCCGCTCCGCAGCCTCAGTGGTGAGCGTCACCACTACGGCTGCGGTCTTGGGAGGAACCAATTTCCTTCTCGGCCCGGCGGAAGCCCCATTAGCTGCAGGAGCAGCGGCTGGAGCAGCAGCGGTGGGCTTGGTGGCTGACGTGTTCCCCTTCCCCTTTCCCTTGCCTGTAGTCTGGGACGGGCCGGGAGGGGTGGTGGCGGGGGCGGCAGGGGCAGCCACAGACCTCGACTTCTTTTTGCCCACCTTCGTCCACCCCTGCTGGTTGGATGGGGTGGTGGACGGGAGATGGGCGTCTTCCCTCTGGGAAGGCAGCTCCGGCTCACATGGCCTATTGTCAGCCGCGAGCGGTGGCCGGAGGCGCTTCTCTGGCAAGAGCCTGTCCTCAATGCCCGCAAGACAGGCTCTCGTGAAGGCCCTTTCCTCCGTGACGACCTTGCGGATTATATCCTCAAGGTTGGAGGAAGGGACCTCAGCCGCTGGTCTCGGCTCGGCTTGGTTTGGCCGGGCCGTGGCTTCAGCCAGCTTCTGATGCAGCTGGCTGACCTCTGACTGCAGGCGATCAACTTTCGCCTGCAGTTGCCGTGTCTCATCGGTCGCCTTGCGCTGCACCAGCTCCCCGATGATGCCGCGCATGCTCGCGGCCCTACATTTGAGGGACTTTTGAAAAGTCCCTTTTAAATTAGAGGACTTGGAGGCGACCTCAATTATCTCCTCCTCGTCCTCCTCAGCCATCAGCTCTAACTCCGCCAGGGAGTGGTCCGCATACAGTACGCGCGACGCGCCGTACCCGGACTTGGCTCGGGCGGCGCGCGTCCGTTGCTCTTTGGCCGCAACCCGCTCCTCCAGGTCTTGCTGGAGTTGCGCCCGCCGAGACAGGTCCAACTGGCGTTGGGCCTCTGCCAGACCTACGTCGTGGGTGTCCGACACCGGTTTCTTGGCGGCTTTCGCCTGCCGCTCCTTGGCGGCAACCGTCTCCTCCAGGTCATCCTGGAGTTGCGCCGCAGAGGCCGAAGTAGAAGTCGAAGCCTTTTTTGATTTCGGCTTCTTCTTCGCCCTACTTCCTACCGACTCCGAGGAGCCCCCGGATACGGTCCGGGGGCTCCTCAGATCGGCCCTCTTCCGCTTGGGGCGGTCGCTCTCGGCCGCCGACGTGTCCATAATGGAACCGTCGGAGTCCGACATCTCGTCCGGCCTGCTGAAGAAGCTGGCCGCAGATGGTGCACGGTCAGCATCCGACGCCAAGGCGTCGCCGGCGTGGCCCTGAGAAGGGTCGCTGGGTTGGCCCTGAGAAGGGCCTTTTGTTTGGCCCTGAGAAGGGCCTTTTGGTTGGCCCTGAGAAGGGCCTTTTGGTTGGCCCTGAGAAGGGCCTTTTGGTTGGTCCTGAGAAGGGCCTTTTTTAAAACGCCCGGAGGCTTCCCGCGATGGTTTAGGCATAGCCTCCGCAGGTGCCGTAGATTCCGACATAAGATAAAATACGATAAAATTGGTTAAAATACGCTACGACAGCACAGTGCACTTTAGCCAACCCAGTCTGCCACTCCGTTACGGTGGTCAGAACTGGGTCGTTTCCAGGGGACGCGACGTGGACGCAAGCACTGTGGGGTGGTCCCGAAACCGCTCCTCCATTTGGGTGGCGGCGATCGCCACCACTCTCGCCGGGACACCGTCGGGGCCCGGAGCCGTCTTCTTGGCGCGGATACGGAGAATAGCCGCGCCAAGTTCCGACTCCGTGACGGGAGGGGTCTCCTCTTCATCATCAGCTGGCGGGGCTGGTGGGGCCATCGCTGGTGGGGTGAAGTCGTCCCTGCACGGGAACAGGGACTGAACCACCCCATCCAGAAAGGAGGGCTCCAGGGTCTCGGCCACCGGGGGACCAGCTTGTTCCGCGCCGCCTTATACGGTCTCCCGTAGGGGTCCGCGTCGAGACCCTCCAGCATTTCTGCTCTCGCAGAGTCTCTGGCGGCGGCGATGGCCCGATCGAGGACCAGTTTTGCCGCCAGGTACACCTCGTAGAGGTGGTCCCCGACGGCCTGGTCCCGTCGACGCCGCCGCCGACTCCGCGTGTAAGCCCTCCTTGCCTCCACACAGGCTGCTCGAAGCCCCGCCAGCTCCGCCGACCACCAGTACACGGCCCGTTTGGGTGGTGGTCGGCCAGACCGAGGCATGCTCGAGTTGCATACCTCGGTCAGAGACTCCCTCAGCTGCCCCGCCACGGTGTCCACATCCGGCAGCCGGCTGGCGGAAGGCGGCGAAAGCCAGTCCTGGACGAACGCCGCCTCCCGCGCCGCCTCCCTGTCCAGGCGGGCGAGGGCCCACCGTGGGAACGGTGATCGCCCCGGCAGAGTCCGCGTCTCTCCGGGGCGACTGGTGGAGATGTCGAACCGCACGTAGCGATGGTCCGACATAGTCTCCACCAGGTCCACCCGCCAGTTCAGCACGCGCGCGGCTAACGCAGGGGTGGCGAAAGTGACGTCCACCACTGAGCCACCCTGCCGCCGCACGCATGTCTGGACGCTGCCTCTGTTCAAGAGGCAGAGTCCAGAGGAGGCAGCCCACAGCTCGACTGCCCGCCCGCGGGCGTCGGTGGCCGGGTTGCCCCAGGTCACCGACTTGGCGTTCAGGTCTCCCAGCACGGAGACCTGACGCGGCGCCGCCCTGCCGACCACGGCGGCCAGGACTCCGAGATAGTTCTCGAAGTCCTGGAGAGGGCGGTTTGGGGAGAAATACACGCCCACAAGGGCGAGTTCTCCCCACGCGGCGGCCACGTATCCCGGTCCCCTCTCTAATAGCGAGAGGGGAGGGGAGTCTGTGGAAGACCGCGCCGCTAGTGCCACCAAGCCGTCCTCGTCACCCAGCCAGCTGCCGGGGACGAAGTAGGGCTCGGCGACCACCGCTACGTTCACCAACCACTCGGCCATGACCTGCACCACCAGGTCCTGGGCCGCTCTGCAGTGGTTGGCGTTCGTCTGGAGGATGCGGAGGTCGGAAATTATTATTCCGACATCGCACCCTCCTCAGCCGCCGCCGCCGCCGCTGGAGCTACAGCGGCGACGACGGCGGCGGCGGTGGTGGCAACAGGGCGAACCTGCGCCGGCACCACGCCCTTCTTGACGGGGGGCTTACAGCTCCTGCCCGTCATCCGGTGGCCCGCGGGGCGGCCACTGGCGGCACACGCCGCGCAGTGTGGCGCGGTGGCGGTGGCGGTGCACGCGGCCCACCCGTGTCCCTCCTTCCCGCATTGGAAGCACGTATCCCTCCAATCGGACTTGGAGGGACACGTGGCTCGGGTGTGGCCGAACGCGCAGCACTTGAAGCACCGCGCAGGCTGTGCCTCAAGTGGCCGGACCACCGCCGAGCTGAAGCCGATCAGCAACCGTCCTTTGGTCGCCGCAAGGACGGCCCCAGCCGCGGCGACCGGGCACTCCACGCGGATGATGCCCATGCCGCGGCGGCCGAGCCTGACGGCTCCAGCCTTCACCGCGCCGGCGTCGCAGCCTCCAGCTGCTGCGACGGCCGCGACCACATCCTCTTTGGCGACCGAGTCGTCAAGATCGGCCACCTCCAAGGCTGCGGTCTTTTCTGGCCTGGCGACCTTGGCCACATCCGCGACGACCTCCCGCAGCTTCGCTGCGAAGAGGTCCGCGTTCGTGCCGCGCTGCTCTCCCGAAAACTCGAAAATTCGAGCTCCCGTGAGAGTCCGGCGGCACGTGATTTTGCTGATCCCCAGCTGGGAGGGATCAGCATTCGTACGAGCCCGTCTCAGTACGGACTCGTACGTCTCGCCCCGCTCCGCGGCCTCCGGGGTGATGGTCACTACGACGGCCGCGGTTTTGGGAGGAACCAGCTTCCTCCCACCAGCTGGAGCCCGTTTGGCTGCAGGAGCAGCCGCAGCGGGCTTGGGGTCCGGCTTCTTGGCCTTCTTCCCCCTCTTACCCACTTCCGTCCACGGCAGGTTGGACGGGGTGGTGGAGGGAAGAAGGGCGTCTTCCTCCTGGATCTGGGCTGGGGCCGGGGCTGCTGGAGCGGCAGAGGACCCTGACGCTCGCACCGCGCTCGTGGTGGGGGTCTGAGGAGACGCCGTGGTCCCCTTGCCCTTGCCCTTGCCCTTTCCCTTTGAGGGCTGCCCTTCCAATACAGGGCCTGCTTGAGGCGCAGGTTCCGGCTCCCCCGGTTGGCGACTCTTGTCCGCCGCTAGCGGTGGGCGGAGCCGCTTTTCCGGCAGGAGCCGGTCCTCGATGCCTGCGAAGCAGGCCCTAATGAACGCCCTCTCCTCCATCACTACCTGCCTCAAGGCTGCCTCGAGGCTGGCAGGGGTGGAGGGGGAGGGGGAGGAGGAGGAGGAGGAGGAGGAGGGGCCCCCTGTCACCGGAGCCGGGGCAGGCAGGGCCGTGGCTTCAGCCAGCTTCTGGTGAAGCTGGCTGACCTCCGCCTGCAGGCGATCCACCTTCGCCTGCAGCTGCCGCGTCTCCTCCGTGGCCGTCCGCTTGACCAGCTCCAGGACAATGCCGTGCATGCTGGCGGCACGGCATTTGAGGGCCTTCTGAAAGGTCCCCTTCAGGTTGGAGGATTTTGAGGCGACCTCCAGGACCTCCTGCCTGTCCTCCTCCGCCATGCGCGCCAGCTCTGCCAGGGAGTGGTCGGCATACAGCACATGGGATGCACCGTAGCCATCCCTCGACCTGGCAGCTTGCTGCTCCTTGGCGCTCACCCTCTCCTCCAAGTCCGCTTGGAGCTGCGCCCGTTTCGCCAAATTAAGTTGGCGCTCGGCGTCCACTAAGCCCACGTCATGGGTACAGGCCGTCGGAGAAGAAGTCGGAGCCTTTTTGGGCTTCGACTTCTTCTTCGCCTTGCTGCGGCTGCGGCTTGCGGTGGACTCCGAGGAGCCCTCGGACCGCTTCCGCTTGAAGCGGTCGCCGCTTTCCGCAGCCGACGTGTCCATGTTGGACTCTGTGTCCGAGTCCGAAGACTCGTCCGGCCTGCGGAACAAACTGGCCGCGGATCGTGGGCGGTCTGCTCCTCTCGGCGTCAAAACGCCGCCAGCGTTGGGGTGGCCCTGAGAAGGGCCGTTGGTGGGGCCCTGAGAAGGGCCGTTGGGGTGGCCCTGAGAAGGGCCGTTGGGGTGGCCCTGAGAAGGGCCGTTGGGGTGGCCCTGAGAAGGGCCGTTTGGGTCGCCCTGGGGAGAGCGACTCGGCACAAAACGGCCGGACGCATCGCGTGCCGGCTTTCCTGTCATACTCGCAAATGTCCGCATAAAATTAAAAATTAAAAATCACGATTTAAAAGTCACAGCGCACTTTAGCCACCGGTCTGCCACTCCGTTACGGTGGTCAGACACGGCGTTGCCCAGGGGATACTACGAGGAAGTATGCGCTGTGGGGGATCCCCCAACCTAACCTTTTTTTTTTTTTTTTTGACGCTGAGAAATGCTTTATGCACTGCCGCTCGTGGGGGACGAGACGGGGTGTGTGGGACTCCTGTCAGAAGGACAGTATACCCACTAAAACTCAGCGGTGTTCCCGCATCGCCGTGATGGGAGGGCCATGGGAAACCGGCGTAGCCTTTACATCCACGACCCTCCCGGCGCATGCCCGCCTAGCTGGCGGGCCCCGCATGACCCCCTGACTGGGGGGCTACGGGAATGGCCGGGAACACCTGGCCATTCCCGTCCGGCACTGGTGGAGGCCTGTGCGATGCAGGCGAGGGTGCCCCCGCACCCGTTGCCTACTGGCCTCCACCTGGGAGGAGGAGTCGGAGATGAGCGTCGAACTGACGTCTCCTTCGACCCCTCCTCCGCCTTCGGAGCGGTGCCGCGTCGGGATCATCTTCCCGCACGCGCTCCGCCGCCTCCTTCTGGGACATGACGTGCTCGCAGAAGGAGGCGACCGCCGCCCAGGACCCCTCGTCCCTCAGCATGGCGCCCACCACGCCGGGGAGCGAGAGGTCCAGCCCGATCGCCGCGACGAGACTGCGGCGCGGCCCGGACCACGACGGGCACACCTCGAGAGTGTGCTGCGCCGTGTCCTCCGCCGCGCCACAGTCGTGGCACGACGGCGTCTCCTCCCGTCCGATCCGATGCAGGTACGATCCGAAACAACCGTGTCCGGACAGCACCTGCACCAGGCGGAACGAGAGGAACCCGTGCGGCCGCTCGAGCCAGTCCCGCAGGACCGGCCCGATCGCGTCGAGGGTTCGGCGGCCGAAGACCGCGGCGGCGAGGTCCGTCGTCCAGTGGACGACGATGGCGTCCCTCGCCTCCCGCCGGACGGCCTCCCGCTGTTCCGGGGCGAAGGGCTGACCCGCCGCCCTCCGCCCCGCCTTCCACTCGTACACTCTGGCGAGCACCCACGCCTCGAGTTCCCAAGGAGGGGTCCCGGCCAGAGCGCACGCCCCGGCGAAGCTCACCGTGCGGTGAGCCCGCGCCACCCGCTGGGCTATCGCCCTTTGAGGTGCCCGCAAGGCCGCGGCGTTCTCTCGTCTGTGGAGAGACTCCTCCCAGATGGGGGCCCCGTAGAGGGCCATGCTCCTCAAGATGCCGGCGTAGAGTTGCCGGCATCGAGCGCTGGGCCCCCCCAAGTTCGGGAGGAGCCACGAGAGAGCGCCCGCGGTCTTTAGCAGGCGCGACGACAGCCCGCTGAAATGCGGGCCGAAGCGCCACCTGCTGTCGAGTACAAGGCCCAGATATTTCATCTGGGCCTTCACCTCAATCCTGACGCCCTCCACGAAGATGTGGGCGCCAGGTGGCGGGGGGCGCTGCCGGGGACCGTGGAAGAAGACGGCCTCGGTCTTCTGCAGCGCCACCGTCAACCCTAGGCGGCGGATCCTCCCTGCGACCAAGGATCCGCCCGCCGAGGCCAAGGAGGCCGCCTCCCTGAAACTCTCCCCCCGGGCGGTGAGGAGAGTGTCATCCGCGTAGCAGACGACACTCGTGCCTCGGAGGAGAGTTCCCCGCAAGAGCCAATCGTAGCCGACGTTCCAGAGGAGAGGTCCTAAGACTGACCCCTGTGGAACGCCGGCTTCCGCGGCGTACCGCCGGACTCGGCCAGCCCTGTTCACCAGGACGATCGCCCGATCCTCCAGGTAGCTGGCCAGCAGCACGCGCATGTAGCGAGGCACTCCGTGGAATCGGAGCGCCTCTAGGATGGTGGAGTGGGGAACGGAGTTGAAGGCGTTGGCGATGTCGAACGACACTGCCAACAACCCGTCCCCCGCCTCCATCGCATCCTTCACCTGCCCCTTGAGGCAGGCCAGCGCGTCCACCGTCGAACGCTCAGCCCGAAAGCCGTACTGAGCGTCCGACAAGTCCGGCCCGATGCACCGCAGATGGCTCTTCAGGCGGGCAGCGATTATCCCCTCGAACATCTTACCGACCTCATCGAGCAGAACGATGGGCCGGTATGCCGAGGGGGAGTCTGCCGGGCGGCCCTCCTTGCGAAGGAGGCACAGTTGTCCCTCCTTCCATGGTTTCGGGAACCTTCCAGACGCAAAGCATGCGCTGAAGAGGTCCCGAAACCGCTCCTCCATTTGGGTGGCGGCGATCGCCACCACTCTCGCCGGGACACCGTCGGGGCCCGGAGCCGTCTTCTTGGCGCGGATACGGAGAATAGCCGCGCCAAGTTCCGACTCCGTGACGGGAGGGGTCTCCTCTTCATCATCAGCTGGCGGGGCTGGTGGGGCCATCGCTGGTGGGGTGAAGTCGTCCCTGCACGGGAACAGGGACTGAACCACCCCATCCAGAAAGGAGGGCTCCAGGGTCTCGGCCACCGGGGGACCAAAGGGGCGCAGCTTGTTCCGCGCCGCCTTATACGGTCTCCCGTAGGGGTCCGCGTCGAGACCCTCCAGCATTTCTGCTCTCGCAGAGTCTCTGGCGGCGGCGATGGCCCGATCGAGGACCAGTTTTGCCGCCAGGTACACCTCGTAGAGGTGGTCCCCGACGGCCTGGTCCCGTCGACGCCGCCGCCGACTCCGCGTGTAAGCCCTCCTTGCCTCCACACAGGCTGCTCGAAGCCCCGCCAGCTCCGCCGACCACCAGTACACGGCCCGTTTGGGTGGTGGTCGGCCAGACCGAGGCATGCTCGAGTTGCATACCTCGGTCAGAGACTCCCTCAGCTGCCCCGCCACGGTGTCCACATCCGGCAGCCGGCTGGCGGAAGGCGGCGAAAGCCAGTCCTGGACGAACGCCGCCTCCCGCGCTGCCTCCCTGTCCAGGCGGGCGAGGGCCCACCGTGGGAACGGTGATCGCCCCGGCAGAGTCCGCGTCTCTCCGGGGCGACTGGTGGAGATGTCGAACCGCACGTAGCGATGGTCCGACATAGTCTCCACCAGGTCCACCCGCCAGTTCAGCACGCGCGCGGCTAACGCAGGGGTGGCGAAAGTGACGTCCACCACTGAGCCACCCTGCCGCCGCACGCATGTCTGGACGCTGCCTCTGTTCAAGAGGCAGAGTCCAGAGGAGGCAGCCCACAGCTCGACTGCCCGCCCGCGGGCGTCGGTGGCCGGGTTGCCCCAGGTCACCGACTTGGCGTTCAGGTCTCCCAGCACGGAGACCTGACGCGGCGCCGCCCTGCCGACCACGGCGGCCAGGACTCCGAGATAGTTCTCGAAGTCCTGGAGAGGGCGGTTTGGGGAGAAATACACGCCCACAAGGGCGAGTTCTCCCCACGCGGCGGCCACGTATCCCGGTCCCCTCTCTAATAGCGAGAGGGGAGGGGAGTCTGTGGAAGACCGCGCCGCTAGTGCCACCAAGCCGTCCTCGTCACCCAGCCAGCTGCCGGGGACGAAGTAGGGCTCGGCGACCACCGCTACGTTCACCAACCACTCGGCCATGACCTGCACCACCAGGTCCTGGGCCGCTCTGCAATGGTTGGCGTTCGTCTGGAGGATGCGGAGGTCGGAAATTATTATTCCGACATCGCACCCTCCTCAGCCGCCGCCGCCGCCGCTGGAGCTACAACGGCGACGACGGCGGCGGCGGTGGTGGCAACAGGGCGAACCTGCGCCGGCACCACGCCCTTCTTGACGGGGGGCTTACAGCTCCTGCCCGTCATCCGGTGGCCCGCGGGGCGGCCACTGGCGGCACACGCCGCGCAGTGTGGCGCGGTGGCGGGGCACGCGGCCCACCCGTGTCCCTCCTTCCCGCATTGGAAGCACGTATCCCTCCAATCGGACTTGGAGGGACACGTGGCTCGGGTGTGGCCGAACGCGCAGCACTTGAAGCACCGCGCAGGCTGTGCCTCAAGCGGCCGGACCACCGCCGAGCTGAAGCCGATCAGCAACCGTCCTTTGGTCGCCGCAAGGACGGCCCCGGCCGCGGCGACCGGGCACTCCACGCGGATGATGCCCATGCCGCGGCGGCCGAGCCTGACGACTCCAGCCTTCACCGCGCCGGCGTCGCAGCCTCCAGCTGCTGCGACGGCCGCGACCACATCCTCTTTGGCGACCGAGTCATCAAGATCGGCCACCTCCAAGGCTGCGGTCTTTTCTGGCCTGGCGACCTTGGCCACATCCGCGACGACCTCCCGCAGCTTCGCTGCGAAGAGGTCCGCGTTCGTGCCGCGCTGCTCTCCCGAAAACTCGAAAATTCGAGCTCCCGTGAGAGTCCGGCGGCACGTGATTTTGCTGATCCCCAGCTGGGAGGGATCAGCATTCGTACGAGCCCGTCTCAGTACGGACTCGTACGTCTCGCCCCGCTCCGCGGCCTCCGGGGTGATGGTCACCACGACGGCCGCGGTTTTGGGAAGAACCAGCTTCCTCCCACCAGCTGGAGCCCGTTTGGCTGCAGGAGCAGCCGCAGCGGGCTTGGGGTCCGGCTTCTTGGCCTTCTTCCCCCTCTTGCCCACTTCCGTCCACGACAGGTTGGACGGGGTGGTGGAGGGAAGAAGGGCGTCTTCCTCCTGGATCTGGGCTGGGGCCGGGGCTGCTGGAGCGGCAGAGGACCCTGACGCTCGCACCGCGCTCGTGGTGGGGGTCTGAGGAGACGCCGTGGTCCCCTTGCCCTTGCCCTTGCCCTTTCCCTTTGAGGGCTGCCCTTCCAATACAGGGCCTGCTTGAGGCGCAGGTTCGCTGCGCCTCAAGCAGGCCGCGTTGGTTCGCTTCGAAGTATGCGCTGTGGGGGATCCCCCCCCCCAACCTAACCTTTTTTTTTTTTTTTTTTTTTTTTTTTTTTTTTTTTTTTTTTTTTTTTTTTTTGACGCTGAGAAATGCTTTATGCACTGCCGCTCGTGGGGGACGAGACGGGGTGTGTGGGACTCCTGTCAGAAGGACAGTATACCCACTAAAACTCAGCGGTGTTCCCGCATCGCCGTGATGGGAGGGCCATGGGAAACCGGCGTAGCCTTTACATCCACGACCCTCCCGGCGCATGCCCGCCTAGCTGGCGGGCCCCGCATGCCCCCCTGACTGGGGGGCTACGGGAATGGCCGGGAACACCTGGCCATTCCCGTCCGGCACTGGTGGAGGCCTGTGCGATGCAGGCGAGGGTGCCCCCGCACCCGTTGCCTGCTGGCCTCCACCTGGGAGGAGGAGTCGGAGATGAGCGTCGAACTGACGTCTCCTTCGACCCCTCCTCCGCCTTCGGAGCGGTGCCGCGTCGGGATCATCTTCCCGCACGCGCTCCGCCGCCTCCTTCTGGGACATGACGTGCTCGCAGAAGGAGGCGACCGCCGCCCAGGACCCCTCGTCCCTCAGCATGGCGCCCACCACGCCGGGGAGCGAGAGGTCCAGCCCGATCGCCGCGACGAGACTGCGGCGCGGCCCGGACCACGACGGGCACACCTCGAGAGTGTGCTGCGCCGTGTCCTCCGCCGCGCCACAGTCGTGGCACGACGGCGTCTCCTCCCGTCCGATCCGATGCAGGTACGATCCGAAACAACCGTGTCCGGACAGCACCTGCACCAGGCGGAACGAGAGGAACCCGTGCGGCCGCTCGAGCCAGTCCCGCAGGACCGGCCCGATCGCGTCGAGGGTTCGGCGGCCGAAGACCGCGGCGGCGAGGTCCGTCGTCCAGTGGACGACGATGGCGTCCCTCGCCTCCCGCCGGACGGCCTCCCGCTGTTCCGGGGCGAAGGGCTGACCCGCCGCCCCCCGCCCCGCCTTCCACTCGTACACTCTGGCGAGCACCCACGCCTCGAGTTCCCAAGGAGGGGTGCCGGCCAGAGCGCACGCCCCGGCGAAGCTCACCGTGCGGTGAGCCCGCGCCACCCGCTGGGCTATCGCCCTTTGAGGTGCCCGCAAGGCCGCGGCGTTCTCTCGTCTGTGGAGAGACTCCTCCCAGATGGGGGCCCCGTAGAGGGCCATGCTCCTCAAGATGCCGGCGTAGAGTTGCCGGCATCGAGCGCTGGGCCCCCCCAAGTTCGGGAGGAGCCACGAGAGAGCGCCCGCGGTCTTCAGCAGGCGCGACGACAGCCCGCTGAAATGCGGGCCGAAGCGCCACCTGCTGTCGAGTACAAGGCCCAGATATTTCATCTGGGCCTTCACCTCAATCCTGACGCCCTCCACGAAGATGTGGGCGCCAGGTGGCGGGGGGCGCTGCCGGGGACCGTGGAAGAAGACGGCCTCGGTCTTCTGCAGCGCCACCGTCAACCCTAGGCGGCGGATCCTCCCTGCGACCAAGGATCCGCCCGCCGAGGCCAAGGAGGCCGCCTCCCTGAAACTCTCCCCCCGGGCGGTGAGGAGAGTGTCATCCGCGTAGCAGACGACACTCGTGCCTCGGAGGAGAGTTCCCCGCAAGAGCCAATCGTAGCCGACGTTCCAGAGGAGAGGTCCTAAGACTGACCCCTGTGGAACGCCGGCTTCCGCGGCGTACCGCCGGACTCGGCCAGCCCTGTTCACCAGGACGATCGCCCGATCCTCCAGGTAGCTGGCCAGCAGCACGCGCATGTAGCGAGGCACTCCGTGGAATCGGAGCGCCTCTAGGATGGTGGAGTGGGGAACGGAGTTGAAGGCGTTGGCGATGTCGAACGACACTGCCAACAACCCGTCCCCCGCCTCCATCGCATCCTTCACCTGCCCCTTGAGGCAGGCCAGCGCGTCCACCGTCGAACGCTCAGCCCGAAAGCCGTACTGAGCGTCCGACAAGTCCGGCCCGATGCACCGCAGATGGCTCTTCAGGCGGGCAGCGATTATCCCCTCGAACATCTTACCGACCTCATCGAGCAGAACGATGGGCCGGTATGCCGAGGGGGAGTCTGCCGGGCGGCCCTCCTTGCGAAGGAGGCACAGTTGTCCCTCCTTCCATGGTTTCGGGAACCTTCCAGACGCAAAGCATGCGCTGAAGAGGTCCCGAAACCGCTCCTCCATTTGGGTGGCGGCGATCGCCACCACTCTCGCCGGGACACCGTCGGGGCCCGGCGCCGTCTTCTTGGCGCGGATACGGAGAATAGCCGCGCCAAGTTCCGACTCCGTGACGGGAGGGGTCTCCTCTTCATCATCAGCTGGCGGGGCTGGTGGGGCCATCGCTGGTGGGGTGAAGTCGTCCCTGCACGGGAACAGGGACTGAACCACCCCATCCAGAAAGGAGGGCTCCAGGGTCTCGGCCACCGGGGGACCAAAGGGGCGCAGCTTGTTCCGCGCCGCCTTATACGGTCTCCCGTAGGGGTCCGCGTCGAGACCCTCCAGCATTTCTGCTCTCGCAGAGTCTCTGGCGGCGGCGATGGCCCGATCGAGGACCAGTTTTGCCGCCAGGTACACCTCGTAGAGGTGGTCCCCGACGGCCCGGTCCCGTCGACGCCGCCGCCGACTCCGCGTGTAAGCCCTCCTTGCCTCCACACAGGCTGCTCGAAGCCCCGCCAGCTCCGCCGACCACCAGTACACGGCCCGTTTGGGTGGTGGTCGGCCAGACCGAGGCATGCTCGAGTTGCATACCTCGGTCAGAGACTCCCTCAGCTGCCCCGCCACGGTGTCCACATCCGGCAGCCGGCTGGCGGAAGGCGGCGAAAGCCAGTCCTGGACGAACGCCGCCTCCCGCGCTGCCTCCCTGTCCAGGCGGGCGAGGGCCCACCGTGGGAACGGTGATCGCCCCGGCAGAGTCCGCGTCTCTCCGGGGCGACTGGTGGAGATGTCGAACCGCACGTAGCGATGGTCCGACATAGTCTCCACCAGGTCCACCCGCCAGTTCAGCACGCGCGCGGCTAACGCAGGGGTGGCGAAAGTGACGTCCACCACTGAGCCACCCTGCCGCCGCACGCATGTCCGGACGCTGCCTCTGTTCAAGAGGCAGAGTCCAGAGGAGGCAGCCCACAGCTCGACTGCCCGCCCGCGGGCGTCGGTGGCCGGGTTGCCCCAGGTCACCGACTTGGCGTTCAGGTCTCCCAGCACGGAGACCTGACGCGGCGCCGCCCTGCCGACCACGGCGGCCAGGACTCCGAGATAGTTCTCGAAGTCCTGGAGAGGGCGGTTTGGGGAGAAATACACGCCCACAAGGGCGAGTTCTCCCCACGCGGCGGCCACGTATCCCGGTCCCCTCTCTAATAGCGAGAGGGGAGGGGAGTCTGTGGAAGACCGCGCCGCTAGTGCCACCAAGCCGTCCTCGTCACCCAGCCAGCTGCCGGGGACGAAGTAGGGCTCGGCGACCACCGCTACGTTCACCAACCACTCGGCCATGACCTGCACCACCAGGTCCTGGGCCGCTCTGCAGTGGTTGGCGTTCGTCTGGAGGATGCGGAGGTCGGAAATTATTATTCCGACATCGCACCCTCCTCAGCCGCCGCCGCCGCCGCTGGAGCTACAGCGGCGACGACGGCGGCGGCGGTGGTGGCAACAGGGCGAACCTGCGCCGGCACCACGCCCTTCTTGACGGGGGGCTTACAGCTCCTGCCCGTCATCCGGTGGCCCGCGGGGCGGCCACTGGCGGCACACGCCGCGCAGTGTGGCGCGGTGGCGGTGGCGGTGCACGCGGCCCACCCGTGTCCCTCCTTCCCGCATTGGAAGCACGTATCCCTCCAATCGGACTTGGAGGGACACGTGGCTCGGGTGTGGCCGAACGCGCAGCACTTGAAGCACCGCGCAGGCTGTGCCTCAAGTGGCCGGACCACCGCCGAGCTGAAGCCGATCAGCAACCGTCCTTTGGTCGCCGCAAGGACGGCCCCAGCCGCGGCGACCGGGCACTCCACGCGGATGATGCCCATGCCGCGGCGGCCGAGCCTGACGGCTCCAGCCTTCACCGCGCCGGCGTCGCAGCCTCCAGCTGCTGCGACGGCCGCGACCACATCCTCTTTGGCGACCGAGTCATCAAGATCGGCCACCTCCAAGGCTGCGGTCTTTTCTGGCCTGGCGACCTTGGCCACATCCGCGACGACCTCCCGCAGCTTCGCTGCGAAGAGGTCCGCGTTCGTGCCGCGCTGCTCTCCCGAAAACTCGAAAATTCGAGCTCCCGTGAGAGTCCGGCGGCACGTGATTTTGCTGATCCCCAGCTGGGAGGGATCAGCATTCGTACGAGCCCGTCTCAGTACGGACTCGTACGTCTCGCCCCGCTCCGCGGCCTCCGGGGTGATGGTCACTACGACGGCCGCGGTTTTGGGAGGAACCAGCTTCCTCCCACCAGCTGGAGCCCGTTTGGCTGCAGGAGCAGCCGCAGCGGGCTTGGGGTCCGGCTTCTTGGCCTTCTTCCCCCTCTTACCCACTTCCGTCCACGGCAGGTTGGACGGGGTGGTGGAGGGAAGAAGGGCGTCTTCCTCCTGGATCTGGGCTGGGGCCGGGGCTGCTGGAGCGGCAGAGGACCCTGACGCTCGCACCGCGCTCGTGGTGGGGGTCTGAGGAGACGCCGTGGTCCCCTTGCCCTTGCCCTTGCCCTTTCCCTTTGAGGGCTGCCCTTCCAATACAGGGCCTGCTTGAGGCGCAGGTTCCGGCTCCCCCGGTTGGCGACTCTTGTCCGCCGCTAGCGGTGGGCGGAGCCGCTTTTCCGGCAGGAGCCGGTCCTCGATGCCTGCGAAGCAGGCCCTAATGAACGCCCTCTCCCCCATCACTACCTGCCTCAAGGCTGCCTCGAGGCTGGCAGGGGTGGAGGGGGAGGGGGAGGAGGAGGAGGAGGAGGAGGGGCCCCCTGTCACCGGAGCCGGGGCAGGCAGGGCCGTGGCTTCAGCCAGCTTCTGGTGAAGCTGGCTGACCTCCGCCTGCAGGCGATCCACCTTCGCCTGCAGCTGCCGCGTCTCCTCCGTGGCCGTCCGCTTGACCAGCTCCAGGACAATGCCGTGCATGCTGGCGGCACGGCATTTGAGGGCCTTCTGAAAGGTCCCCTTCAGGTTGGAGGATTTTGAGGCGACCTCCAGGACCTCCTGCCTGTCCTCCTCCGCCATGCGCGCCAGCTCTGCCAGGGAGTGGTCGGCATACAGCACATGGGATGCACCGTAGCCATCCCTCGACCTGGCAGCTTGCTGCTCCTTGGCGCTCACCCTCTCCTCCAAGTCCGCTTGGAGCTGCGCCCGTTTCGCCAAATTAAGTTGGCGCTCGGCGTCCACTAAGCCCACGTCATGGGTACAGGCCGTCGGAGAAGAAGTCGGAGCCTTTTTGGGCTTCGACTTCTTCTTCGCCTTGCTGCGGCTGCGGCTTGCGGTGGACTCCGAGGAGCCCTCGGACCGCTTCCGCTTGAAGCGGTCGCCGCTTTCCGCAGCCGACGTGTCCATGTTGGACTCTGTGTCCGAGTCCGAAGACTCGTCCGGCCTGCGGAACAAACTGGCCGCGGATCGTGGGCGGTCTGCTCCTCTCGGCGTCAAAACGCCGCCAGCGTTGGGGTGGCCCTGAGAAGGGCCGTTGGTGGGGCCCTGAGAAGGGCCGTTGGGGTGGCCCTGAGAAGGGCCGTTGGGGTGGCCCTGAGAAGGGCCGTTGGGGTGGCCCTGAGAAGGGCCGTTTGGGTCGCCCTGGGGAGAGCGACTCGGCACAAAACGGCCGGACGCATCGCGTGCCGGCTTTCCTGTCATACTCGCAAATGTCCGCATAAAATTAAAAATTAAAAATCACGATTTAAAAGTCACAGTGCACTTTAGCCGCCGGTCTGCCACTCCGTTACGGTGGTCAGACACGGCGTTGCCCGGGGGATACTGCGAGGAAGTATGCACTGTGGGGGATCCCCCCCCCCAACCTAACCTAACCTAACCTTTTTTTTTTTTTTTTTTTGGTCTCGGGGTGGAAAATCCTCATGGATGTCCTCCGCCCTGGGGCGGGCGGAGGGGTCTGTCAGACTCGTACTGACTAAAAACCACCCCGGTGTTCCGACTCACACTTACGGCGGGGGTCGCGGGAACGACAGAATCTTTCGCAACCCCCGGCTGGTGCCGGCCCGCCACCGCGGGCCTCGTCTCGGGTCAGGGGGGGGGAGTGAGGTGTTTGACTCCCCCCGCGACGTCTCAGAGGGGCGCGCGTGGAACACTACGCGCCGCCACCTCGGGTCCTGATGTGTGGGGGGCGACGGACGTCCCCGAGTCCGTCGTCCCTGGACCCATTTAGGGGGGCCGGAAGAGGGCGTTGTCCTCCCTCCGCCGACGCCCGGTGCGTCTGCTGCGGATCGGGTTAGCAGAAGCAATCTCCCGCTCCCTTTCCGCAGCCTCCTTCTGCGAGATGACTGTCTCGCAGAAGGAAACCACCGCGTCCCAGGACTCCTCGCTGCCGGCCATGGAATTCACGACGGCCGGCAGCGAAAGGTCACTGCCTACTCCAGAGACGAGGGCACGGCGCGGCTCCTCCCAAGCGGCACACTCTGCCAGCGTATGCCGCGCCGTGTCCTCCCGACAGTCGACGCAGTGGTGACACCGGGCGTCCGGCTCCCTGTTTATGCGACACAGGTACTTCCCGAAGCAACCATGCCCCGAGAGCACCTGCGTCACCCGAAACGACAGGGAGCCGTGCCTCCTCCCGAGCCAGCGCTCGAGCACCGGCCGGACCGCCTCGACGACGTCGAGGCCGGCGGTAGGGCGCGAAAGCCTGTCCCGCCATTCCGCCACCAGGACCTCGCGAAGCTGAGACCGATGCAGCTCCACGTGTTGCTGCATCGGTCGCTCGCCCCGCGCCCGCGCTTCCTCGCGCCACCGATACGATGACGCGAGTACTTTCGCCTCCAGGTCCCAGGGCGGGGATCCGGCCAGTGCACAAGCCGCTTCGTAGGAGATCGTGCGATACCCCCGGATGACTCTGACGGCCATCGCCCTTTGCGGTCTCCGCATGACGGCGATGCTCCCGGCCGTCAGGTCAGCCGCCCAGATCGGGGCCCCGTAAAGGGCCATCGATCGCACGATCCCCACGTATAGCCGCCTACAAGCGGCGCTCGGGCCCCCCAGATTGGGAAGCAGCGTTGAGAGCGCTCCAGCAGCGCCCAGCAATTTGGGCGCCAGCCGTCGGAAGTGGGGCCCGAAGTCCCACCGGCTGTCGAGGACCAATCCTAGGTACTTCATGGTACCCTCGACAGCGATCCGAGCCCCCCCGACCACGATATGTGAGCCGGGTGACGGCGCCCGCCGGGGGCCATGGAACACCATAGCCTCCGACTTGCTGAGGGCCACCTCCAGGCCTAGGCGACGTATGCGGCTCACCACCTGTGAGACCGCAGCCGTCGCCAGCAACGCTGCTTCCCTGTACGAGCTCCCCCGGGCAGTGACCAGCGTGTCGTCCGCATAACACGTCAGGTCTACCCCCGGCCTGAGCTCGCCCCTCAGCACCCAGTCGTACCCGATGTTCCACAGGAGCGGCCCTAAGACCGAGCCCTGTGGAACACCGCACGACATGCGGCGCTGGAATCCGCCATCACGTCCCACGTAGGTGACACACCTCTCCGACAGATAAGCCCCAACGATGCGGCGGAGGTAGGGAGGCACACCATGATAGCGCAGTGCCTCCCGAATACAACTCCAGGGCAGAGTGTTGAAGGCGTTGGATATGTCCAAGGACACCGCCAACATCACCCCGCCCCGAGACACCGCTTCCTCCGCCAGGACTCTAACCCGCGACACAGCGTGTATCGTGGAGCGCCCATGCCGAAACCCAAACTGACTGTCGTCCAGGTCCGGCCCCTCTCTGCACAAGTGGCCGACGAGGCGGGCTGCGATTACTCGCTCGAACAGCTTGCCCACCTCGTCTAGCAGCACTATGGGCCGGTACGCGGACGACGAGTCCGCCGGGCGCCCCGCCTTCCTGAGCAGGACCAGACGACCAGATTTCCACAAAGTGGGAAACTGGCCCCGCTCAAGACACGCTGTGTAGAGTCCTCTCAGTTGGGGCTCGAGCTCCTTCAGAGCGAGGGCCAACACGCAGCCGTGGATCCCGTCGGGCCCCGGAGCCACGTTCTTGGCCCGGAGCCGCATCACGGCTGCCCTCATCTCTGCCTGTGTCACCTCTGGGACGCTGATGGCGTTCTCCTCCTCTTCTTCTGCAGACTCTGCGGCCGTGGGCAAAGCCATCGGCGGCGGAGTGTGCTCCGCTCTGGCCGGGAAGAGGGCTGCAACCACCTCCTCCAGCAGCTCGGGTTGGAGACTCTCCGTAAGCGGAGGCGCCGCGGCTCGAAGTTTCCCTCGAACCGCGCGATAAGGGCGCCCCCACGGATCCCCGTCTAGAGTCTCCAACATCTCTTCCCTGGCTCGCGTCCTCGACTCGCCGATGGCCAGCCACAGAGTCTGCTTGGCCGCGCGGTACACCTCATACAGCGCGGCCTCTTCGTCAGGGACCCGACGACGTCTCCTCCGGTATCGGGTGTACTGGCGTCTGACCGCCACGCACGCGACGCGCAGCTGCGCGATCTCGGCGGTCCACCAGTACACCTGGCGCCTTGCGGACTGTGCGTGGACCCGGGGCATAGACGCGTCGCTGATTTGCGTCATCGCCCCGCGGAACCACAGCGCCTCCCGCTCGACGTCGACGGGTCCGTTCGTCGCCGACTCCCGGCTCCAGGCCTGGACAATAGCGGCCTCCTCAAGAAGTTCCCTGTCTATGCGCTTACACGCCCAACGCGGACCGTCCGTTCGCGGGGTCGGTCGACCGCGGCCGCCGGTGGTCAACCTAACCTTTTTTTTTTTTTTTTTTTTTTGAGAGAAATGCTTTATGCACTGCCGCTCGTGGGGGACGAGACGGGGTGTGTGGGACTCCTGTCAGAAGGACAGTATACCCACTAAAACTCAGCGGTGTTCCCGCATCGCCGTGATGGGAGGGCCATGGGAAACCGGCGTAGCCTTTACATCCACGACCCTCCCGGCGCATGCCCGCCTAGCTGGCGGGCCCCGCATGCCCCCCTGACTGGGGGGCTACGGGAATGGCCGGGAACACCTGGCCATTCCCGTCCGGCACTGGTGGAGGCCTGTGCGATGCAGGCGAGGGTGCCCCCGCACCCGTTGCCTGCTGGCCTCCACCTGGGAGGAGGAGTCGGAGATGAGCGTCGAACTGACGTCTCCTTCGACCCCTCCTCCGCCTTCGGAGCGGTGCCGCGTCGGGATCATCTTCCCGCACGCGCTCCGCCGCCTCCTTCTGGGACATGACGTGCTCGCAGAAGGAGGCGACCGCCGCCCAGGACCCCTCGTCCCTCAGCATGGCGCCCACCACGCCGGGGAGCGAGAGGTCCAGCCCGATCGCCGCGACGAGACTGCGGCGCGGCCCGGACCACGACGGGCACACCTCGAGAGTGTGCTGCGCCGTGTCCTCCGCCGCGCCACAGTCGTGGCACGACGGCGTCTCCTCCCGTCCGATCCGATGCAGGTACGATCCGAAACAACCGTGTCCGGACAGCACCTGCACCAGGCGGAACGAGAGGAACCCGTGCGGCCGCTCGAGCCAGTCCCGCAGGACCGGCCCGATCGCGTCGAGGGTTCGGCGGCCGAAGACCGCGGCGGCGAGGTCCGTCGTCCAGTGGACGACGATGGCGTCCCTCGCCTCCCGCCGGACGGCCTCCCGCTGTTCCGGGGCGAAGGGCTGACCCGCCGCCCTCCGCCCCGCCTTCCACTCGTACACTCTGGCGAGCACCCACGCCTCGAGTTCCCAAGGAGGGGTGCCGGCCAGAGCGCACGCCCCGGCGAAGCTCACCGTGCGGTGAGCCCGCGCCACCCGCTGGGCTATCGCCCTTTGAGGTGCCCGCAAGGCCGCGGCGTTCTCTCGTCTGTGGAGAGACTCCTCCCAGATGGGGGCCCCGTAGAGGGCCATGCTCCTCAAGATGCCGGCGTAGAGTTGCCGGCATCGAGCGCTGGGCCCCCCCAAGTTCGGGAGGAGCCACGAGAGAGCGCCCGCGGTCTTCAGCAGGCGCGACGACAGCCCGCTGAAATGCGGGCCGAAGCGCCACCTGCTGTCGAGTACAAGGCCCAGATATTTCATCTGGGCCTTCACCTCAATCCTGACGCCCTCCACGAAGATGTGGGCGCCAGGTGGCGGGGGGCGCTGCCGGGGACCGTGGAAGAAGACGGCCTCGGTCTTCTGCAGCGCCACCGTCAACCCTAGGCGGCGGATCCTCCCTGCGACCAAGGATCCGCCCGCCGAGGCCAAGGAGGCCGCCTCCCTGAAACTCTCCCCCCGGGCGGTGAGGAGAGTGTCATCCGCGTAGCAGACGACACTCGTGCCTCGGAGGAGAGTTCCCCGCAAGAGCCAATCGTAGCCGACGTTCGTATCCGACCCAAAGGGGCGCAGCTTGTTCCGCGCCGCCTTATACGGTCTCCCGTAGGGGTCCGCGTCGAGACCCTCCAGCATTTCTGCTCTCGCAGAGTCTCTGGCGGCGGCGATGGCCCGATCGAGGACCAGTTTTGCCGCCAGGTACACCTCGTAGAGGTGGTCCCCGACGGCCCGGTCCCCTCGACGCCGCCGCCGACTCCGCGTGTAAGCCCTCCTTGCCTCCACACAGGCTGCTCGAAGCCCCGCCAGCTCCGCCGACCACCAGTACACGGCCCGTTTGGGTGGTGGTCGGCCAGACCGAGGCATGCTCGAGTTGCATACCTCGGTCAGAGACTCCCTCAGCTGCCCCGCCACGGTGTCCACATCCGGCAGCCGGCTGGCGGAAGGCGGCGAAAGCCAGTCCTGGACGAACGCCGCCTCCCGCGCCGCCTCCCTGTCCAGGCGGGCGAGGGCCCACCGTGGGAACGGTGATCGCCCCGGCAGAGTCCGCGTCTCTCCGGGGCGACTGGTGGAGATGTCGAACCGCACGTAGCGATGGTCCGACATAGTCTCCACCAGGTCCACCCGCCAGTTCAGCACGCGCGCGGCTAACGCAGGGGTGGCGAAAGTGACGTCCACCACTGAGCCACCCTGCCGCCGCACGCATGTCTGGACGCTGCCTCTGTTCAAGAGGCAGAGTCCAGAGGAGGCAGCCCACAGCTCGACTGCCCGCCCGCGGGCGTCGGTGGCCGGGTTGCCCCAGGTCACCGACTTGGCGTTCAGGTCTCCCAGCACGGAGACCTGACGCGGCGCCGCCCTGCCGACCACGGCGGCCAGGACTCCGAGATAGTTCTCGAAGTCCCGGAGAGGGCGGTTTGGGGAGAAATACACGCCCACAAGGGCGAGTTCTCCCCACGCGGCGGCCACGTATCCCGGTCCCCTCTCTAATAGCGAGAGGGGAGGGGAGTCTGTGGAAGACCGCGCCGCTAGTGCCACCAAGCCGTCCTCGTCACCCAGCCAGCTGCCGGGGACGAAGTAGGGCTCGGCGACCACCGCTACGTTCACCAACCACTCGGCCATGACCTGCACCACCAGGTCCTGGGCCGCTCTGCAGTGGTTGGCGTTCGTCTGGAGGATGCGGAGGTCGGAAATTATTATTCCGACATCGCACCCTCCTCAGCCGCCGCCGCCGCCGCTGGAGCTACAGCGGCGACGACGGCGGCGGCGGTGGTGGCAACAGGGCGAACCTGCGCCGGCACCACGCCCTTCTTGACGGGGGGCTTACAGCTCCTGCCCGTCATCCGGTGGCCCGCGGGGCGGCCACTGGCGGCACACGCCGCGCAGTGTGGCGCGGTGGTGGCGGTGCACGCGGCCCACCCGTGTCCCTCCTTCCCGCATTGGAAGCACGTATCCCTCCAATCGGACTTGGAGGGACACGTGGCTCGGGTGTGGCCGAACGCGCAGCACTTGAAGCACCGCGCAGGCTGTGCCTCAAGCGGCCGGACCACCGCCGAGCTGAAGCCGATCAGCAACCGTCCTTTGGTCGCCGCAAGGACGGCCCCGGCCGCGGCGACCGGGCACTCCACGCGGATGATGCCCATGCCGCGGCGGCCGAGCCTGACGACTCCAGCCTTCACCGCGCCGGCGTCGCAGCCTCCAGCTGCTGCGACGGCCGCGACCACATCCTCTTTGGCGACCGAGTCATCAAGATCGGCCACCTCCAAGGCTGCGGTCTTTTCTGGCCTGGCGACCTTGGCCACATCCGCGACGACCTTCCGCAGCTTCGCTGCGAAGAGGTCCGCGTTCGTGCCGCGCTGCTCCCCCGAAAACTCGAAAATTCGAGCTTCCGTGAGAGTTCGGCGGCACGTGATTTTGCTGATCCCCAGCTGGGAGGGATCAGCATTCGTACGAGCCCGTCTCAGCACGGACTCGTACGTCTCGCCCCGCTCCGCGGCCTCCGGGGTGATGGTCACCACGACGGCCGCGGTTTTGGGAGGAACCAGCTTCCTCCCACCAGCTGGAGCCCGTTTGGCTGCAGGAGCAGCCGCAGCGGGCTTGGGGTCCGGCTTCTTGGCCTTCTTCCCCCTCTTGCCCACTTCCGTCCACGACAGGTTGGACGGGGTGGTGGAGGGAAGAAGGGCGTCTTCCTCCTGGATCTGGGCTGGGGCCGGGGCTGCTGGAGCGGCAGAGGACCCTGACGCTCGCACCGCGCTCGTGGTGGGGGTCTGAGGAGACGCCGTGGTCCCCTTGCCCTTGCCCTTGCCCTTTCCCTTTGTGGGCTGCCCTTCCAATACAGGGCCTGCTTGAGGCGCAGGTTCCGGCTCCCCCGGTTGGCGACTCTTGTCCGCCGCTAGCGGTGGGCGGAGCCGCTTTTCCGGCAGGAGCCGGTCCTCGATGCCTGCGAAGCAGGCCCTAATGAACGCCCTCTCCTCCATCACTACCCGCCTCAAGGCTGCCTCGAGGCTGGCAGGGGCGGAGGGGGAGGGGGAGGAGGAGGAGGAGGAGGAGGGGCCCCCTGTCACCGGAGCCGGGGCAGGCAGGGCCGTGGCTTCAGCCAGCTTCTGGTGAAGCTGGCTGACCTCCGCCTGCAGGCGATCCACCTTCGCCTGCAGCTGCCGCGTCTCCTCCGTGGCCGTCCGCTTGACCAGCTCCAGGACAATGCCGTGCATGCTGGCGGCACGGCATTTGAGGGCCTTCTGAAAGGTCCCCTTCAGGTTGGAGGATTTTGAGGCGACCTCCAGGACCTCCTGCCTGTCCTCCTCCACCATGCGCGCCAGCTCTGCCAGGGAGTGGTCGGCATACAGCACATGGGATGCACCGTAGCCAGCCCTCGACCTGGCAGCTTGCTGCTCCTTGGCGCTAACCCTCTCCTCCAAGTCCGCTTGGAGCTGCGCCCGTTTCGCCAAACTAAGTTGGCGCTCGGCGTCCACTAAGCCCACGTCATGGGTACAGGCCGTCGGAGAAGAAGTCGGAGCCTTTTTGGACTTCGACTTCTTCTTCGCCTTGCTGCGGCTGCGGCTTGCGGTGGACTCCGAGGAGCCCTCGGACCGCTTCCGCTTGAAGCGGTCGCCGCTTTCCGCAGCCGACGTGTCCATGTTGGACTCTGTGTCCGAGTCCGAAGACTCGTCCGGCCTGCGGAACAAACTGGCCGCGGATCGTGGGCGGTCTGCTCCTCTCGGCGTCAAAACGCCGCCAGCGTTGGGGTGGCCCTGAGAAGGGCCGTTGGTGGGGCCCTGAGAAGGGCCGTTGGGGTGGCCCTGAGAAGGGCCGTTGGGGTGGCCCTGAGAAGGGCCGTTGGGGTGGCCCTGAGAAGGGCCGTTTGGGTCGCCCTGGGGAGAGCGACTCGGCACAAAACGGCCGGACGCATCGCGTGCCGGCTTTCCTGACATACTCGCAAATGTCCGCATAAAATTAAAAATCACGATTTAAAAGTCACAGTGCACTTTAGCCGCCGGTCTGCCACTCCGTTACGGTGGTCAGACACGGCGTTGCCCGGGGGATACTGCGAGGAAGTATGCACTGTGGGGGATCCCCCAACCTAACCTAACCTAACCTTTTTTTTTTTTTTTTTTTTTTTTGGTCTCGGGGTGGAAAATCCTCATGGATGTCCTCCGCCCTGGGGCGGGCGGAGGGGTCTGTCAGACTCTTACTGACTAAAAACCACCCCGGTGTTCCAACTCACACTTACGCCGGGGGTCGCGGGAACGACAAAATCTTCCGCAACCCCCGGCTGGTGCCGGCCCGCCACCGCGGGCCTCGTCTCGGGTCAGGGGGGGGAGTGAGGTGTTTGACTCCCCCCGCGACGTCTCAGAGGGGCGCGCGTGGAACGACTGGAGTGGACGAGATCTCCCTCTCCCTTTCCGCAGCCTCCTTCTGCGAGACGACCGTCTCGCAGAAGGCGACCACCGCGTCCCAGGACTCGGCGCCGCCGACCATAGCGTTCACTACGGCCGGCAGCGACAAGTCACTGCCTACTCCTGAGATGAGGGCACGGCGCGGCCCCTCCCAAGCGGCACACTCTGCCAGCGTGTGCCGCGCCGTGTCCTCCCGGCAGTCGACGCAGTGGTGACACCGGGCGTCCGGCTCCCTGTTTATGCGACACAGGTACTTCCCGAAGCAACCGTGCCCCGAGAGTACCTGCGTCACCCGAAACGACAGGGAGCCGTGCCTCCTCCCGAGCCAGCGCTCGAGCACCGGCCGGACCGCCTCAATGGTATTGAGGCCGGCGGTAGGGCGCGAAAGCCTGTCCCGCCATTCCGCCACCAGGACCTCGCGAAGCTGAGACCGATGCAGCTCCACGTGTCGCTGCATCGGTCGCTCGCCCCGCGCCCGCGCTTCCTCGCGCCACCGATACGATGACGCGAGTACTTTCGCCTCCAGGTCCCAGGGCGGGGATCCAGCCAGTGCACAAGCCGCCTCGTAGGAGATCGTGCGATACCCCCGGATGACTCTGACGGCCATCGCCCTCTGCGGTCTCCGCATGACGGCGATGCTCCCGGCCGTCAGGTCAGCCGCCCAGATCGGGGCCCCGTAAAGGGCCATCGATCGCACGATCCCCACGTATAGCCGCCTACAAGCGGCGCTCGGGCCCCCCAGATTGGGAAGCAGCGTTGAGAGCGCTCCAGCAGCGCCCAGCAACTTGGGCGCCAGCCGTCGGAAGTGGGGCCCGAAGTCCCACCGGCTGTCGAGGACCAATCCTAGGTACTTCATGGTACCCTCGACAGCGATCCGAGCCCCCCCGACCACGATATGTGAGCCGGGTGACGGCGCCCGCCGGGGGCCATGGAACACCATAGCCTCCGACTTGCTGAGGGCCACCTCCAGGCCTAGGCGACGTATGCGGCTCACCACCTGTGAGACCGCAGCCGTCGCCAGCAACGCTGCTTCCCTGTACGAGCTCCCCCGGGCAGTGACCAGCGTGTCGTCCGCATAACACGTCAGGTCTACCCCCGGCCTGAGCTCGCCCCTCAGCACCCAGTCGTAACCGATGTTCCACAGGAGCGGCCCTAAGACCGAGCCCTGTGGAACACCGCACGACATGCGGCGCTGGAATCCGCCATCACGTCCCACGTAGGTGACACACCTCTCCGACAGATAAGCCCCAACGATGCGGCGGAGGTAGGGAGGCACACCATGATAGCGCAGTGCCTCCCGAATACAACTCCAGGGCAGGGTGTTGAAGGCGTTGGATATGTCCAAGGACACCGCCAACATCACCCCGCCCCGAGACACCGCTTCCTCCGCCAGGACTCTAACCCGCGACACAGCGTGTATCGTGGAGCGCCCATGCCGAAACCCAAACTGACTGTCGTCCAGGTCCGGCCCCTCTCTGCACAAGTGGCCGACGAGGCGGGCTGCGATTACTCGCTCGAACAGCTTGCCCACCTCGTCTAGCAGCACTATGGGCCGGTACGCGGACGACGAGTCCGCCGGGCGCCCCGCCTTCCTGAGCAGGACCAGACGACCAGATTTCCACAAAGTGGGAAACTGGCCCCGCTCAAGACACGCTGTGTAGAGTCCTCTCAGTTGGGGCTCGAGCTCCTTCAGAGCGAGGGCCAACACGCAGCCGTGGATCCCGTCGGGCCCCGGAGCCACGTTCTTGGCCCGGAGCCGCATCACGGCTGCCCCCATCTCTGCCTGTGTCACCCCTGGGACGCTGATGGCGTTCTCCTCCTCTTCTTCTGCAGACTCTGCGGCCGTGGGCATAGCCATCGCCGGCGGAGTGTGCTCCGCTCTGGCCGGGAAGAGGGCTGCAACCACCTCCTCCAGCAGCTCGGGTTGGAGACTCTCCGTAAGCGGAGGCGCCGCGGCTCGAAGTTTCCCTCGAACCGCGCGATAAGGGCGGTACACCTCATACAGCGCGGCCTCTTCGTCAGGGACCCGACGACGTCTCCTCCGGTATCGGGTGTACTGGCGTCTGACCGCCACGCACGCGACGCGCAGCTGCGCGATCTCGGCGGTCCACCAGTACACCTGGCGCCTTGCGGACTGTGCGTGGACCCGGGGCATGGACGCGTCGCTGATTTGCGTCATCGCCCCGCGGAACCACAGCGCCTCCCGCTCGACGTCGACGGGTCCGTTCGTCACCGACTCCCGGCTCCAGGCCTGGACAATAGCGGCCTCCTCGAGAAGTTCCCTGTCTATGCGCTTACGCGCCCAACGCGGACCGTCCGGTCGCGGGGTCGGTCGACCGCGGCCGCCGGTGGTCTGGGCGGAGACGTCGAATCGGATGTAGCGGTGATCCGACAACGTCTCCACCTCCACGGCGACACGCCAGTCGTGGACACGGCTCGCGACAGCGGGGCTAGCGAACGAGACGTCCACTATAGAACCGCCCCGCTGCCGCACGCACGTGTGTACCGAGCCCCGATTTAGGACGGTCAAGCCAGTCGTGACCGCCCACTCCTCCAGCACCTCGCCCCTAGCATCGGTCACAGGGGATCCCCACGCCGCAGACTTGGCGTTGAGATCCCCCAGCAACAGCACAGGGCGAGGGTGGAGTCGGCCCACGACGGCACCCAACTCGACAAGGAACCTCTCGAAGTCGGCGAGACTCTTGTTGGGCGAAAAATACGCCCCAACGGTGCCAATGCCGTCCGCGAGAGCAGCTACCCAGCCGCGACCTCGGGACGGGTTGACAAGAGCCCCGCCAATGATGGCCACCAAACCGTCCAAGTCTCCCACCCAGTTATCCCTGGGGGGGACGAAATACGGTTCGGCGACCACGGCCACGTGAATCGACCACTCTGCCATGCTCTGGAGCAAAAGATCCTGAGCTCTAGCAGAGTGGTTGATATTGCCCTGGAGGTAATGGAAGACCGCCATTTATGCGGCATCCATTCCCTCCACCGCACCATTCCTAGGCCGGGAGTCGGCCGAAGGGCAGCCAGGCTGCGGGGGGGGTAAAGAGCCCCCGGCAGCCATGGCAGCCCCTCTCTTCTTCTTCTGCGTCTGCTTGGTGGGCGCGCCACAGGCCTTTCCGCCCGCTCTGTGCCCCGCAGGCCTCCCTGCAGCTGTACAGAGGCTGCAGTTTGGCGCCGCGAGACACTGGGCCGCCTTGTGGCCGGCCTGACCGCAGCGATAGCACTCCTCGCTGCGGTCAATAGCGGCGGTGCACCGTGCCCTGACATGCCCAATGTCGAGGCAACGGTAGCACCGCAAGGCCCTGGGCTGCAGCTGCTTCACCCTCGCTGCCACCCATCCCACCAAGAGACGCCCGGCGTCGGCGACTTTCCTAGCCGCCGCCACCGGACACCGCAACCAGATCGCGCCGAGCCCGGAGGCATCGACGCGAACCTCGCCCGTGCGTACTTCTGCAGGCGGACACCCACCGGTACGGGCGACGGCCGCCACGACCTCAGCCGCGGTCGTCGAGTCATCCAGGCCATCGACGCGCAGCTCAGCTGTCTTCATTGGCCTGGACACCCGGACGTCATCCGGGTTGAGGACCTCCTCAACTTGGCGGCCAAAACGTCCGCCCTTTCGCCGCTAGAGGCACCCGACACCTCAAGCAGTCGCGCCCCCGTGATCGCCTGCCTCACTCTGAGGCCGGCCGGTACACCTAAGTCGGGGAACGCGACTTTCGCTTTTGCCTCCATGAGGACCGCCTTGTAAGTGACGCCCCTTTCGACGGCTCCGGGCTGCAGCGTAATAACTACAGCCGCGGAGCGTGGGGCTCTCATCTTTGGCGGCCCTTGAGTCTTCTGGGGTGCCGGTGCTCCAGCGGGTGCTGGTGCTGATGTCGCTGCTGGCGCCGTCTTCTTCTTTTTACGGCGGCGGCCCCTCTTTACCACCGTCGTCCAGGAGTCCGCGGTGGACCCGGGTGCGGTCGCCGAGGGAGCGGGCGCCGGTGGCGCGGCCGTCCGGGACGTGGACGCTGACGAGCCCTCCGCGGGCTTCCTCCCCGGACCCGGCTTAGCAGGCTCCGCCTTCCCCCGCCCGTCGGCAGCGAGCGGCGGCCGGAGAGTCTCAGCAGGGAGGAGCCTCGACTCGAGACCCTGCAGCCGGGCATTCATCATGCCCCCACACTGCAGCATGCAGATGCGGACGATCTTCTCGATCTCCGCATCCGCAGGTGCGGGGGCAGGTACGGACGACGGGGGGGCCGGCGGTGTCTTGGCAACGACGCCGGGGGCGGAGCTGGTGGCCACAGGACGCCTCTGCTGCCATTCCGCCCTCTGCGCGGCAAGCTCCCGCTTGAGGTCCTCCAGCTCGGATCTGAGACGGCTGTTCTCCTCCCACAGCTTCGCCGTCTCATCCGAGCTTGTGCGACTTAGGAGGACCCCAACTGCCTCCTTGATGTCGTCAGCCGCCTCCTTCAGAGCGCGCGTGAACGTGCCCTTTAGGCTGCCAGATTTCGTGGCAACCTTCAGGACAACGTCTACGCCGTCCAAAACTTGGCGACTGAGCGCCACCGCCGACAAACTTCCTCCGGCAGCCGCCTGAGCAGTGCGTCGCTCTCGGGCCAGCCGGGCCATCTCGCTGACCTCATCAGCTGCCACAGCCTTCCGCTGCGTCCGCTTTGCGGAGTTCACCTCCGCCTTGTTGCTCTGTAACATAAGCGGGGACGCAGCGGAGTCCTCGCTTTCCGCGCTCATTGGCACTGGCGTAGCGGGCCGCATGAAGTGACCCCGTGCATTACGCTCCGGTAACCTCCTCTTTGCTGTTCCCAATCTTGGGGCCGACAGCTCCTCTTCACTTGAGGACAGCTCGCTGCGCGAGCGTTTCCCCCCAGGTTCCTTGTCCTGGTCGGACAAACATGAGCCTCCTCGGCTCTTGTTGCCGTCGCTGACGGCAAGCGGCTTCCCTGCGTCGCACAGTCGCTCCAGGCTAACCCGGAGCTCCTTTTCTTGCGACGCAAGAGGTGGTTGACGAAGACCGGCGGTGGTCTGCCGGTCTACGAGGCTATGGGTGCCCCCCCCAGATACGGTGGGGCTGCCTTCCGTGGAAGGGCGGGATTGTGCCTCCGTGTGGAGGTTGCCCGCCTGGGGAATATTACCATTAGCCTGCATGTTCATTGTTTTTTTCCTTTTTAAGGGTGAGGTCCCTGTTCGCGCTAGCAACCGGATAACCCTCCGGCCATTCATCCCCTCGGCACGCTAGACCTTGGGATTGGGACTCCCCAGTGTACGCCAACTCAACTCCCCTCTGTAAGCAGAGGGGGGAGTGACCAATTCTAGCCCGGTTCCCTTCACCGACCATCGTGGATGATCGGTGATTGGAACCGTGACCCTTCCCCGTTTGTTGAGAATTCGCCGCCAGCGCCAAGTGTCCACCAAAACCTGGTGGGCAGTTGGAGCTGACGTTGCCCAGGGTGCGCCACGAGGAGGCTTCTCAACATGCACCCCAACCTAACCTTTTTTTTTTTTTTTTTTTTTTTTTTCCGGGGTGGAAAATCCTCATGGATGTCCTCCGCCTGGGGCGAGCGGAGGGGTCTGTCAGACTTTTACTGACTAAAAACCACCCCGGTGTTCCGTCTCACACCTACGCCGGGGGTCGCGGGAACGAAAAAATCCTCCGCAACCCCCGACTGGTGCCAGCCCGCCGCAGCGGGCCCCTCCTCCTTCATCACCGGCGCACCAGAACACATGGCACGCCGTGACCAACCCAGGGACCAAACCAGCACATGGGCGCCAGACAGCCCCTTGTCTAGGCGCCCTTGGCCCCTCTTCGGCGGGTCAGGACATTGGCCCCGCCGTCTACCAATTTTCGGCCGCAGAGGATAGGGAGAGCGGCCTACGCTATACCGACACTCCTCTTCCCCTGCGGCCCCACCGCGTTCGCCATCGGACGATGGCGACCCCGTCAAGACCGCGGCAGGGAGGGAGAGCGCTGTACCGCAATACACCTCTCCAGCCACGGCCCCGAAACCGCAGCCGCGATGTCTCCGATACGCGACATCGCGGCCCGCCTCAGTTGCGATGTCGCCACCGCAACCTACTCGCTGGCCGCTACGTCATGGGCTTTTATCAAAAAGCCCTGACGAGCGGCCCCTCCTCGGGTTCCTCTTAGCTTCACCGTGGGTGCCCAACCCACGGCTACTGAGCCCCCCCGCAACGACAATGCGGGAACCCTTCGGGGGGGACCCCAACCTAACCTTTTTTTTTTTTTTTTTTTTTTTTTGTTCCGGGGTGGAAAATCCTCATGGATGTCCTCCGCCTGGGGCGAGCGGAGGGGTCTGTCAGACTCTTACTGACTAAAAACCACCCCGGTGTTCCGTCTCACACCTACGCCGGGGGTCGCGGGAACGAAAAAAATCCTCCGCAACCCCCGACTGGTGCCAGCCCGCCGCAGCGGGCCCCTCCTCCTTCATCACCGGCGCACCAGAACACATGGCACGTCGTGACCAACCCAGGGACCAAACCAGCACATGGGCGCCAGACAGCCCCTTGTCTAGGCGCCCTTGGCCCCTCTTCGGCGGGTCAGGACATTGGCCCCGCCGTCTACCAATTTTCGGCCGCAGAGGATAGGGAGAGCGGCCTACGCTATACCGACACTCCTCTTCCCCTGCGGCCCCACCGCGTTCGCCATCGGACGGTGGCGACCCCGTCAAGGCCGCGGCAGGGAGGGAGAGCGCTGTACCGCAATACACCTCTCCAGCCGCGGCCCCGAAACCGCAGCCGCGATGTCTCCGATACACGACATCGCGGCCCGCCTCAGTTGCGATGTCGCCACCGCAACCTACTCGCTGGCCGCTACGTCATGGGCTTTTATCAAAAAGCCCTGACGAGCGGCCCCTCCTCGGGTTCCTCTTAGCTTCACCGTGGGTGCCCAACCCACGGCTACTGAGCCCCCCCGCAACGACAATGCGGGAACCCTTCGGGGGGGACCCCAACCTAACCTAACCTAACCTAACCTTTTTTTTTTTTTTTTTTTTGGTCTCGGGGTGGAAAATCCTCATGGATGTCCTCCGCCCTGGGGCGGGCGGAGGGGTCTGTCAGACTCGTACTGACTAAAAACCACCCCGGTGTTCCATCTCACACCTACGTCGGGGGTCGCGGGAACGCAGATACTTCCGCGACCCTCGGCTGGTGCCGGCCCGCCTCTGCGGGCCACCTCGAGTTTGGGGGGAGTGAGGTGTTAAACTCCCCCCTTACATCATAGAGAGGCGCGCGTGGAACACTACGCGCCGCCATCTCGGGTCCTAAGGAGTAGGGGGCGATGGATTTCCCCAGATCCGTCGCCCCTGGACCCATTTAGGGGGGCTGGAAGAGGGCATTATCCGCCCTCCGCCGACGCCCGGTGCGTCTGCTGCGGATCGGGTTAGCAGAAGCAATCTCCCGCTCCCTTTCCGCAGCCTCCTTCTGCGAGATGACTGTCTCGCAGAAGGAAACCACCGCGTCCCAGGACTCCTCGCTGCCGGCCATGGCATTCACGACGGCCGGCAGCGAAAGGTCACTGCCTACTCCAGAGACGAGGGCACGGCGCGGCTCCTCCCAAGCGGCACACTCTGCCAGCGTATGCCGCGCCGTGTCCTCCCGACAGTCGACGCAGTGGTGACACCGGGCGTCCGGCTCCCTGTTTATGCGACACAGGTACTTCCCGAAGCAACCATGCCCCGAGAGCACCTGCGTCACCCGAAACGACAGGGAGCCGTGCCTCCTCCCGAGCCAAGTGTCGAGCACCGGCCGGACCGCCTCAATGGTATTGAGGCCGGCGGTAGGGCGCGAAAGCCTGTCCCGCCATTCCGCCACCAGGACCTCGCGAAGCTGAGACCGATGCAGCTCCACGTGTCGCTGCATCGGTCGCTCGCCCCGCGCCCGCGCTTCCTCGCGCCACCGATACGATGACGCGAGTACTTTCGCCTCCAGGTCCCAGGGCGGGGATCCGGCCAGTGCACAAGCCGCCTCGTAGGAGATCGTGCGATACCCCCGGATGACTCTGACGGCCATCGCCCTCTGCGGTCTCCGCATGACGGCGATGCTCCCGGCCGTCAGGTCAGCCGCCCAGATCGGGGCCCCGTAAAGGGCCATCGATCGCACGATCCCCACGTATAGCCGCCTACAAGCGGCGCTCGGGCCCCCCAGATTGGGAAGCAGCGTTGAGAGCGCTCCAGCAGCGCCCAGCAACTTGGGCGCCAGCCGTCGGAAGTGGGGCCCGAAGTCCCACCGGCTGTCGAGGACCAATCCTAGGTACTTCATGGTACCCTCGACAGCGATCCGAGCCCCCCCGACCACGATATGTGAGCCGGGTGACGGCGCCCGCCGGGGGCCATGGAACACCATAGCCTCCGACTTGCTGAGGGCCACCTCCAGGCCTAGGCGACGTATGCGGCTCACCACCTGTGAGACCGCAGCCGTCGCCAGCAACGCTGCTTCCCTGTGCGAGCTCCCCCGGGCAGTGACCAGCGTGTCGTCCGCATAACACGTCAGGTCTACCCCCGGCCTGAGCTCGCCCCTCAGCACCCAGTCGTACCCGATGTTCCACAGGAGCGGCCCTAAGACCGAGCCCTGTGGAACACCACACGACATGCGGCGCTGGTATCCGCCATCACGTCCCTGGTAGGTGACACACCTCTCCGACAGATAAGCCCCAACGATGCGGCGGAGGTAGGGAGGCACACCATGATAGCGCAGTGCCTCCCGAATACAACTCCAGGGCAGGGTGTTGAAGGCGTTGGATATGTCCAAGGACACCGCCAACATCACCCCGCCCCGAGCCACCGCTTCCTCCGCCAGGACTCTAACCCGCGACACAGCGTGTATCGTGGAGCGCCCATGCCGAAACCCAAACTGACTGTCGTCCAGGTCCGGCCCCTCTCTGCACAAGTGGCCGACGAGGCGGGCTGCGATTACTCGCTCGAACAGCTTGCCCACCTCGTCTAGCAACACTATGGGCCGGTACGCGGACGACGAGTCCGCCGGGCGCCCCGCCTTCCTGAGCAGGACCAGACGACCAGATTTCCACAAAGTGGGAAACTGGCCCCGCTCAAGACACGCTGTGTAGAGTCCTCTCAGTTGGGGCTCGAGCTCCTTCAGAGCGAGGGCCAACACGCAGCCGTGGATCCCGTCGGGCCCCGGAGCCACGTTCTTGGCCCGGAGCCGCATCACGGCAACCTAACCTAACCTTTTTTTTTTTTTTTTTTGGTCTCGGGGTGGAAAATCCTCATGGATGTCCTCCGCCTGGGGCGAGCGGAGGGGTCTGTCAGACTCTTACTGACTAAAAACCACCCCGGTGTTCCGACTCACACCTACGCCGGGGGTCGCGGGAACGAAAGAATCTTCCGCAACCCCCGACTGGTGCCAGCCCGCCGCAGCGGGCCCCTCCTCTTTCATCACCAGCGCACCAGAACACATGGCACGCCGTGACCAACCCAGGGACCAAACCAGCACATGGGCGCCAGACAGCCCCTTGTCTAGGCGCCCTTGGACCCTCTTCGACGGGTCAGGTAATTGGCCCCGCCGTCTACCAATTTTCGGCCGCAGAGGATAGGGAGAGCGGCCTACGACCTACCGACACTCCTCTTCCCCTGCGGCCCCACCGCGTTCGCCATCGGACGGTGGCGACCCCGTCAAGGCCGCGGCAGGGAGGGAGAGCGCTGTACCGCAATACACCTCTCCAGCCGCGGCCCCGAAACCGCAGCCGCGATGCCCCCGATACACGGCATCGCGGCCCGCCTCAGTTGCGATGTCGCCACCGCAACCTACACGTTGGCCGCTACGTCATGGGCTTGGGTCAAAAAGCCCTGACGAGCGGCCCCTCCTCGGGTTCCTCTTGGCTTCACCGTGGTTGGGCACCCACGGCTACTGAGCCCCCCCGCAACGACAATGCGGGAACCCTTCGGGGGGGAACCTAACCTAACCTAACCTAACCTAACCGCGGAAAATATTGTTTGGTTGCGCTCCGCACTACAAGAGCAAACTCTAGTAGTGAAGGAGGGCAACCAAATAATAAAAGAGCTTCAGGCGCAAGTGAAAGAGCAGGGGGAAGCGCAAGAGTCACGTGACAGGGAGCGGCACGGTGACAGAGATTTCTCTAAGGAGATTCGGGCACTTGAGGAGACCACCCAAGAAGTGGGAAAAATGGTCCACGCAATCAGGGAAAGAGCTCCCACTTATGCGGAGACCCTGATTGCGCCCCAAAACACCTGGGGCCTAAAGCCGAAACACTCTGTCATCGTGTCATCCGATGTCACCATGGACACCAGCGCAGAGGTAGTGGGACGAGTACAGCAGGTTCTGGATGCAAGGAACAGCGGCCTGCAGATAGACAGAGTCCGAAAAGTCAAGGACAGGAGGGTTGTCCTCAGCTTCAGCACGAAGGAGGAGTTGGCCAGAACAACTGCCAAGCTGAAGGGGGACAAAAACCTGATAGTGGAAGAGGCGAAAAACCGGAACCCTCTGGTCATTATCAGGGACCTCCTGTCCTACAACACCGACGAGGACATTCTATCTTCACTCAAGACCCAGAACGCCCGTCTTATGGAGGGTCTGACGGCCGAGGAGAGAATTGCCACCGTGAAGTACCGGAGGAAGGCACGGAACTCGCTTGAGAACCATGTCGTCCTAGAGGTGACACCAAAGTTATGGCAAAAACTCACCGCGGCCGGCAGAGTCTTCGTAGACCTGCAAAGCGTCAGAGTCCAGGACCAAACACCCTTAGTGCAGTGCACGAGGTGTTTGGCTTACGGACACGGTCGGAAACTGTGCACAGAACCTGCTGTACTGTGCAACTATTGTGGGGGCCCCCACTTCAAGTCCGAATGCCCCGGGCTGGCAACAGGAGACAAGCCGTCATGCAAAAACTGCGCAAAAGCGAAACATGACGACACAGAACACACTGCGTATAGCCAAGAATGCCCGGTACGCAAAAAGTGGGATGCTATAGCGCGATCCGCTATAGCATACTGCTAAGGTGGCCCCGGGGAAAACAAGTACATTATCTTTATCTATATATAAAGCCACTGAGGTCAACCTCAGCGCAAAGCAACCTCAGACAATAGATACCCGCAGAAACCAGATGGTCATTGATACCAGAAACAAAAATGAGTCTTTGTTCCGGATCAAGGCACATGTCGAACCTGCGGGCACAATGAGGGCGTACGAACTGCTGAAAGGACTCGAGGCTGAAATTAAACTAGTAACAAAAGTAAAAAATATTAGTCAATACTTCACAGAACCCACGTTACGCAAATCCATAGATAAACTCAAAACTAGTATACTAATATTGCAAAGACAACACAAGTGGAAAATGTACAATACAAATAAAATATGCTAGATATAATTGATAAGCAATGTAGACTGGCATATAAAAATAAACTGTTAGAAAATAAGGTATTAAAACTAGGTAAAATAAGTGTGCAAGCATTAGTATAAATAGTAATAGTAAATAGTTAAATAGCATAATAAATCAATGTTAAAAATATATATTATTAAGTAATATATAGAATAGCATTATAAGTAAGAAAGTACAAATAACTGTTAGAAGTAAGATGATAGAAATTAAGACATAAAAATAAATAGATAATAAAAATGTATAAGTATAAGTAGTCATAGAAAAACCCCGTTATAACCCCAATGTTGTATCCCAATATCCCAATGTACCCTGAGTACTTAAAAAGTGTGTAGATATAAGAAAACCTGTTAGCGTAAGACATAAGTATAAGTAAACCATGTTATAATAAATATTACGACAACAACAATAAAGACCACCCGAACATGAATCCTATCCTAAAGTCTAAGAAGGGCTCTGATTATGTTAGAGGTTAGCTCGCGGGCCGGGCCTTGCGCCCGGACAGGAAAAAAAAAAAAAAAAAAAAAAAAAAAAAAAAAAAAAAAAAAAAAAAAAAAAAAAAAAAAAGGTTAGGTTAGGTTTTTTTTTTTTTTTTTTTTTTTGACGGATGGCGTCCCTCGCCTCCCGCCGGACGGCCTCCCGCTGTTCCGGGGCGAAGGGCTGACCCGCCGCCCTCCGCCCCGCCTTCCACTCGTACACTCTGGCGAGCACCCACGCCTCGAGTTCCCAAGGAGGGGTGCCGGCCAGAGCGCACGCCCCGGCGAAGCTCACCGTGCGGTGAGCCCGCGCCACCCGCTGGGCTATCGCCCTTTGAGGTGCCCGCAAGGCCGCGGCGTTCTCTCGTCTGTGGAGAGACTCCTCCCAGATGGGGGCCCCGTAGAGGGCCATGCTCCTCAAGATGCCGGCGTAGAGTTGCCGGCATCGAGCGCTGGGCCCCCCCCAAGTTCGGGAGGAGCCACGAGAGAGCGCCCGCGGTCTTCAGCAGGCGCGACGACAGCCCGCTGAAATGCGGGCCGAAGCGCCACCTGCTGTCGAGTACAAGGCCCAGATATTTCATCTGGGCCTTCACCTCAATCCTGACGCCCTCCACGAAGATGTGGGCGCCAGGTGGCGGGGGGCGCTGCCGGGGACCGTGGAAGAAGACGGCCTCGGTCTTCTGCAGCGCCACCGTCAACCCTAGGCGGCGGATCCTCCCTGCGACCAAGGATCCGCCCGCCGAGGCCAAGGAGGCCGCCTCCCTGAAACTCTCCCCCCGGGCGGTGAGGAGAGTGTCATCCGCGTAGCAGACGACACTCGTGCCTCGGAGGAGAGTTCCCCGCAAGAGCCAATCGTAGCCGACGTTCCAGAGGAGAGGTCCTAAGACTGACCCCTGTGGAACGCCGGCTTCCGCGGCGTACCGCCGGACTCGGCCAGCCCTGTTCACCAGGACGATCGCCCGATCCTCCAGGTAGCTGGCCAGCAGCACGCGCATGTAGCGAGGCACTCCGTGGAATCGGAGCGCCTCTAGGATGGTGGAGTGGGGAACGGAGTTGAAGGCGTTGGCAATGTCGAACGACACCGCCAACAACCCGTCCCCCGCCTCCATCGCATCCTTCACCTGCCCCTTGAGGCAGGCCAGCGCGTCCACCGTCGAACGCTCAGCCCGAAAGCCGTACTGAGCGTCCGACAAGTCCGGCCCGATGCACCGCAGATGGCTCTTCAGGCGGGCAGCGATTATCCCCTCGAACATCTTACCGACCTCATCGAGCAGAACGATGGGCCGGTATGCCGAGGGGGAGTCTGCCGGGCGGCCCTCCTTGCGAAGGAGGCACAGTTGTCCCTCCTTCCATGGTTTCGGGAACCTTCCAGACGCAAAGCATGCACTGAAGAGGTCCCGAAACCGCTCCTCCATTTGGGTGGCGGCGATCGCCACCACTCTCGCCGGGACACCGTCGGGGCCCGGAGCCGTCTTCTTGGCACGGATATGGAGAATAGCCGCGCCAAGTTCCGACTCCGTGACGGGAGGGGTCTCCTCTTCATCATCAGCTGGCGGGGCTGGTGGGGCCATCGCTGGTGGGGTGAAGTCGTCCCTGCACGGGAACAGGGACTGAACCACCCCATCCAGAAAGGAGGGCTCCAGGGTCTCGGCCACCGGGGGACCAAAGGGGCGCAGCTTGTTCCGCGCCGCCTTATACGGTCTCCCGTAGGGGTCCGCGTCGAGACCCTCCAGCATTTCTGCTCTCGCAGAGTCTCTGGCGGCGGCGATGGCCCGATCGAGGACCAGTTTTGCCGCCAGGTACACCTCGTAGAGGTGGTCCCCGACGGCCCGGTCCCGTCGACGCCGCCGCCGACTCCGCGTGTAAGCCCTCCTTGCCTCCACACAGGCTGCTCGAAGCCCCGCCAGCTCCGCCGACCACCAGTACACGGCCCGTTTGGGTGGTGGTCGGCCAGACCGAGGCATGCTCGAGTTGCATACCTCGGTCAGAGACTCCCTCAGCTGCCCCGCCACGGAACCTAACCTTTTTTTTTTTTTTTTTTGACGCTGAGAAATGCTTTATGCACTGCCGCTCGTGGGGGACGAGACGGGGTGTGTGGGACTCCTGTCAGAAGGACAGTATACCCACTAAAACTCAGCGGTGTTCCCGCATCGCCGTGATGGGAGGGCCATGGGAAACCGGCGTAGCCTTTACATCCACGACCCTCCCGGCGCATGCCCGCCTAGCTGGCGGGCCCCGCATGCCCCCCTGCCTGGGGGGCTACGGGAATGGCCGGGAACACCTGGCCATTCCCGTCCGACACTGGTGGAGGTCTGTGCAATACAGGCAAGGGTGCCCCCGCACCCGTTGCCTGCTGGCCTCCACCTGGGAGGAGTCGGAGATGACTGTCAAACTGACGTCTTCTTCGACCCCTCCTCCGCCTTCGGAGCGGCGCCGCGTGAGGATCGTCCTCCCGCGCGCGCTCCGCCGCCTCCTTCTGGGACATGACGTGTTCGCAGAAGGAGGCGACTGCCACCCAGGACCTCTCATCCCCCAGCATGGCGTTAACCAGGCCGGGGAGTGAGAGGTCCGGTCCGATCGCCGCCATGAGACTGCGGCGCGGCTCGGACCACGACGGGCACACCTCGAGTGTGTGCTGCGCCGTGCCCTCCACCGCGCCACAGTCGTGGCACGACGGCGTCTCCTCCCTTCCGATTCGGTACAGGTACGATCCGAAGCAACCGTGTCCGGACAGCACCTGCACCAGACGGAAGGAGAGGAACCCATGCGACCGATCGAGCCAGTCTCGCAGGACTGGCCCAATCGCGTCGAGGGTTCGGCGGCCGAAGGCTGCGGTGGCGAGGTCCCCCGTCCAATGGACGACGATGGCGTCCCTCGCCTCCCGCCGGACGGCCTCCCGCTCTTCCGGGGCTGAGCGTTCTCCTCTCGCTCTCCGCCCCGCCGTCCATTCATATACTCTGGCGAGCACCCACGCCTCGAGTTCCCAAGGAGGGGTGCTGGCCAGAGCACATGCTGCCGCGAAGCCCACTGTGCGGTAGGCCCGCGACACCCGCTGGGCTATGGCCCTTTGCGGTGCCCGCAAGGCGGTGGCGTTCTCCCTCCTTCGGAGGGAGTCCTCCCAGATAGGAGCCCCGTAAAGGGCCATACTCCTCAAGATGCCGGCGTAAAGTGACCGGCATCTCGCGCTGGGCCTCCCCGAGTTGGGGAGCAGCCACGAGAGCGCCCCTGCGGCCTTCAGCAGGCGCGACGACAGCCCGCTAAAGTGCGGGCCGAAGCGCCACCTGCTGTCGAGTATAAGGCCCAGATATTTCATCTGGGCCTTCACCTCAATTCTGACGCCCTCCACGAAGATGTGGGCGTCAGGTGGGGGGCGCTGCCGAGGTCCGTGGAAGAACACGGCCTCGGTCTTGTGCAGCGCCACCGTTAAACCTAGGCGGCGGATCCTCCCCGCGACCAAGGATCCGCCCGCCGAGGCCAAGTTGGCCGCCTCCCTGAAACTCCCCCCCCGGGCGGTGAGGAGAGTGTCATCCGCATAGCAGACGACACTCGTGCCCCGGAGGAGAGTTCCCCGCAAGAGCCAATCATAGGCAATGTTCCAAAGGAGAGGTCCTATGACTGACCCCTGCGGAACGCCGGCCCCAACGGAGTACCGCCGGACCTGGCCAGCCCTGTTCACGAGGACGATCGCCCGATCCTCCAGGTAGCTGGCCAGCAGACTGCGCATGTATCGAGGCACTCCGTGGAATCGGAGCGCCTCTAGGATGGTGGAGTGGGGAACGGAGTTGAAGGCATTGGCAATGTCGAATGACACAGCCAACAACCCATCCCCCACCTCCATCGCCTCCTTCACCTGGCCCTTAAGGTGGGCCAGCGCGTCCACCGTCGAACGCTCAGCCCGAAAACCAAACTGAGCGTCCGACAAGTCCGGCCCGATACTCCGCAGATGGGTCTTTAAGCGGGCAGCGACTATCCCCTCGAACATTTTTCCGACCTCATCGAGCAGAACGATGGGCCGGTATGCCGAGGGGGAGTCTGCTGGGCGGCCCTCCTTGCGGAGGAGGCACAACTGCCCCTCCTTCCACGGTTTCGGGAACCTCCCAGACGCAAGACATGCGCTGAAGAGGTCCCGAAACCTCTCCTCCATTTGAGTGGCAGCGATCGCCACCACTCTTGCCGGAACACCGTCGGGGCCCGGAGCTGTCTTCTTGGCGCGGATATGGAGAATAGCCGCGCCAAGTTCCGACTCCGTGACGGGAGGGGCCAATCCAATCGGACTTGGAGGGACACGTGGCTCGGGTGTGGCCGAACGCGCAGCACTTGAAGCACCGCGCAGGCTGTGCCTCAAGTGGCCGGACCACCGCCGAGCTGAAGCCGATCAGCAACCGTCCTTTGGTCGCCGCAAGGACGGCCCCGGCCGCGGCGACCGGGCACTCCACGCGGATGATGCCCATGCCGCGGCGGCCGAGCCTGACGACTCCAGCCTTCACCGCGCCGGCGTCGCAGCCTCCAGCTGCTGCGACGGCCGCGACCACATCCTCTTTGGCGACCGAGTCGTCAAGATCGGCCACCTCCAAGGCTGCGGTCTTTTCTGGCCTGGCGACCTTGGCCACATCCGCGACGACCTCCCGCAGCTTCGCTGCGAAGAGGTCCGCGTTCGTGCCGCGCTGCTCTCCCGAAAACTCGAAAATTCGAGCTCCCGTGAGAGTCCGGCGGCACGTGATTTTGCTGATCCCCAGCTGGGAGGGATCAGCATTCGTACGAGCCCGTCTCAGTACGGACTCGTACGTCTCGCCCCGCTCCGCGGCCTCCGGGGTGATGGTCACCACGACGGCCGCGGTTTTGGGAGGAACCAGCTTCCTCCCACCAGCTGGAGCCCGTTTGGCTGCAGGAGCAGCCGCAGCGGGCTTGGGGTCCGGCTTCTTGGCCTTCTTCCCCCTCTTGCCCACTTCCGTCCACGACAGGTTGGACGGGGTGGTGGAGGGAAGAAGGGCGTCTTCCTCCTGGATCTGGGCTGGGGCCGGGGCTGCTGGAGCGGCAGAGGACCCTGACGCTCGCACCGCGCTCGTGGTGGGGGTCTGAGGAGACGCCGTGGTCCCCTTGCCCTTGCCCTTGCCCTTTCCCTTTGAGGGCCACGCCACGCCACTCTACCAGGAAAGCATAAAGTGATACTCGTAAAGGTAGGCATTTAGGCGTTTGTTTTGTTTGAAGAGGTTTCTTAACACCACCGGTGGCCGGTGCGCTCTTGCGCGCAGCCCTGGTGGCGAGCTTTTTCCTCGGCGCCTTTTCACCGATGGATTTACGAGCGGCCTGCTTAGAACGCGTGAGTATCATTTTATGCTTTCCTGGTACAGTGGCGTTATGCTTTCCTGGTAGAGTGGTGGTTACTCTACCAGAAAAGCATAACGCCACTCTACCAGGAAAGCATAAAGTGATACTCGTATACGTAGGCACTTAGGCGTTTGTTTTGTTTGAAAAGGTTTCTTAACACCACCGGTGGCCGGTGCGCTCTTGCGCGCAGCCTTGGCGGCTAACTGAATCCTCGACGCCTTACCACCGGTGGAATAACAAGCGGTCTGCTTAGTACAAGCAAATATCACTTTATGCTTTCCTGGTAGAGTGGCATTATGCTTTCCTGGTACAGTAACCACCAATCTACAGTGGCGTTATGCTTTCCTGGTAGGATGGTGGTTTATCTACCAGAAAAGCATAACGTCACTCTACCAGGAAAGCATAAAGTGATACTCGTAAAGGTAGGCATTTAGGCGTTTGTTTTGTTTGAAAAGTTTTCTTAACACCACCGGTGGCCGGTGCGCTCTTGCGCGCAGCCCTGGTGGCGAGCTATTTCCTCGGCGCCTTTTCACCGATGGATTTACGAGCGGTCTGCTTAGAACGCGCGAGTATCACTTTATGCTTTCCTGGTACAGTGGCGTTATGCTTTCCTGGTAGAGTGGTGGTTACTCTACCAGGAAAGCATAACGCCACTCTACCAGGAAAGCATAACGCCACTCTACCAGGAAAGCATAAAGTGATACTCGTATACGTAGGCACTTAGGCGTTTGTTTTGTTTGAAAAGGTTTCTTAACACCACCAGTGGCCGGTGCGCTCTTGCGCGTAGCCTTGGTGGCGAGCTGAATCCTCGACGCCTTACCACCGGTGGAATAACGAGCGGTCTGCTTAGTACAAGCGAATATCACTTTATGCTTTCCTGGTAGAGTGGCTTTATGCTTTCCTGGTACAGTAACAACCAATCTACAGTGGCGTTATGCTTTCCTGGTAGAGTGGTGGTTTATCTACCAGAAAAGCATAACGCCGCTCTACCAGGAAAGCATAAAGTGATACTCGTAAAGTTAGGCATTTAGGCGTTTGTTTTGTTTGAAAAGGTTTCTTAACACCACCGGTGGCCGGTGCGCTCTTGCGCGCAGCCCTGGTAGCGAGCTATTTCCTCGGCCCCTTTTCACCGGTTGATTTACGAGCGGTCTGCTTAGAACGCGCGAGTATCACTTTATGCTTTCCTGGTACAGTGGCGTTATGATTTCCTGGTAGAGTGGTGGTTACTCTACCAGGAAAGCATAACGCCACTCTACCAGGAAAGCATAAAGTGATACTCGTATACGTAGGCACTTAGGCGTTTGTTTTGTTTGAAAAGGTATCTTAACACCACTGGTGGCCGGTGCGCTCTTGCGCGCAGCCTTGGTGGCGAGCTGAATCCTCGACGCCTTACCACCGGTGGAATAACGAGCGGTCTGCTTAGTACAAGCGAATATCACTTTATGCTTTCCTGGTAGATTGGCTTTATGCTTTCCTGGTACAGTAACAACCAATCTACAGTGGCGTTATGCTTTCCTGGTAGAGTGGTGGGTTATCTACCAGAAAAGCATAACGCCGCTCTACCAGGAAATTATAAAGTGATACTCGTAAAGGTAGGCATTTAGGCGTTTGTTTTGTCTGAAAAGGTTTCTTAACACCACCGGTGGCCGGTGCGCTCTTGCGCGCAGCCCTGGTGGCGAGCTATTTCCTCGGCGCCTTTTCACCGGTGGATTTACGAGCGGTCTGCTTAGAACGCGCGAGTATCACTTTATGCTTTCCTGGTACAGTGGCGTTATGCTTTCCTGGTAGAGTGGTGGTTACTCTACCAGGAAAGCATAACGCCACTCTACCAGGAAAGCATAAAGTGATACTCGTATACGTAGGCACTTAGGCGTTTGTTTTGTTTGAAAAGGTTTCTTAACACCACCGGTGGCCGGTGCGCTCTTGCGCGCAGCCTTGGTGGCGAGCTGAATCCTCGACGCCTTACCACCGGTGGAATAACGGGCGGTCTGCTTAGTACAAGCGAATATCACTTTATGCTTTCCTGGTAGAGTGGTGGTTACTCTACCAGGAAAGCATAACGCCACTCTACCAGGAAAGCATAAAGTGATACTCGTATACGTTGGCACTTAGGCGTTTGTTTAGTTTGAAAAGGTTTCTTAACACCACCGGTGGCCGGTGCGCTCTTGCGCGCAGCCCTGGTGGCGAGCTATTTCCTCGGCCCCTTTTCACCGGTGGATTTACGAGCGGTCTGCTTAGAACGCGCGAGTATCACTCTATGCTTTCCTGGTACAGTGGCGTTATGCTTTCCTGGTAGAGTGGTGGTTACTCTACCAGGAAAGCATAACGCCACTACCAGGAAAGCATAAAGTGATACTCGTATACGTAGGCACTTAGGCGTTTGTTTTGTTTGAAAAGGTTTCTTAACACCACCGGTGGCCGGTGCGCTCTTGCGCGCAGCCTTGGTGGCGAGCTGAATCGTCGACGCCTTACCACCGGTGGAATAACGAGCGGTCTGCTTAGTACAAGCGAATATCACTTTATGCTTTCCTGGTAGAGTAGCTTTATGCTTTCCTGGTACAGTAACAACCAATCTACAGTGGCGTTATGCTTTCCTGGTAGAGTGGTGGTTTATCTACCAGAAAAGCATAACGCCGCTCTACCAGGAAAGCATAACGCCACTCTACCAGGAAAGCATAAAGTGATACTCGTATACGTTGGCACTTAGGCGTTTGTTTAGTTTGAAAAGGTTTCTTAACACCACCGGTGGCCGGTGCGCTCTTGCGCGCAGCTGTGGTTGCGAGCTATTTCCTCGGCCCCTTTTCACCGGTGGATTTACGAGCGGTCTGCTTAGAACGCGCGAGTATCACTCTATGCTTTCCTGGTACAGTGGCGTTATGCTTTCCTGGTAGAGTGGTGGTTACTCTACCAGGAAAGCATAACGCCACTACCAGGAAAGCATAAAGTGATACTCGTATACGTAGGCACTTAGGCGTTTGTTTTGTTTGAAAAGGTTTCTTAACACCACCGGTGGCCGGTGCGCTCTTGCGCGCAGCCTTGGTGGCGAGCTGAATCCTCGACGCCTTACCACCGGTGGAATAACGAGCGGTCTGCTTAGTACAAGCGAATATCACTTTATGCTTTCCTGGTAGAGTAGCTTTATGCTTTCCTGGTACAGTAACAACCAATCTACAGTGGCGTTATGCTTTCCTGGTAGATTGGTGGTTACTCTACCAGGAAAGCATAACGCCACTCTACCAGGAAAGCATAAAGTGATACTCGTAAAGGTAGGCATTTAGGCGTTTGTTTTGTTTGAAAAGGTTTCTTAACACCACCGGTGGCCGGTGCGCTCTTGCCGCAGCCCTGGTGCCGAGCTATTTCCTCGGCGCCTTTTCACCGGTGGATTTACGAGCGGTCTGCTTAGAACGCGCGAGTATCACTTTATGCTTTCCTGGTAGAGTGGTGGTTACTCTACCAGGAAAGCATAACGCCACTCTACCAGGAAAGCATAAAGTGATACTCGTATACGTTGGCACTTAGGCGTTTGTTTAGTTTGAAAAGGTTTCTTAACACCACCGGTGGCCGGTGCGCTCTTGCGCGCAGCCCTGGTGGCGAGCTATTTCCTCGGCCCCTTTTCACCGGTGGATCTACGAGTGGTCTGCTTAGGAAGCGCGAGTATCACTCTATGCTTTCCTGGTACAGTGGCGTTATGCTTTCCTGGTAGAGTGGTGGTTTCTCTACCAGGAAAGCATAACGCCACTACCAGGAAAGCATAAAGTGATACTCGTATACGTAGGCACTTAGGCGTTTGTTTTGTTTGAAAAGGTTTCTTAACACCACCGGTGGCCGGTGCGCTCTTGCGCGCAGCCTTGGTGGCGAGCTGAATCCTCGACGCCTTACCACCGGTGGAATAACGAGCGGTCTGCTTAGTACAAGCGAATATCACTTTATGCTTTCCTGGTAGAGTAGCTTTATGCTTTCCTGGTACAGTAACAACCAATCTACAGTGGCGTTATGCTTTCCTGGTAGAGTGGTGGTTTATCTACCAGAAAAGCATAACGCCGCTCTACCAGGAAAGCATAACGCCACTCTACCAGGAAAGCATAAAGTGATACTCGTATACGTTGGCACTTAGGCGTTTGTTTAGTTTGAAAAGGTTTCTTAACACCACCGGTGGCCGGTGCGCTCTTGCGCGCAGCCCTGGTGGCGAGCTATTTCCTCGGCCCCTTTTCACCGGTGGATTTACGAGCGGTCTGCTTAGAACGCGCGAGTATCACTCTATGCTTTCCTGGTACAGTGGCGTTATGCTTTCCTGGTAGAGTGGTGGTTACTCTACCAGGAAAGCATAACGCCACTACCAGGAAAGCATAAAGAGATACTCGTATACGTAGGCACTTAGGCGTTTGTTTTGTTTGAAAAGGTTTCTTAACACCACCGGTGGCCGGTGCGCTTTTGCGCGCAGCCTTGGTGGCGAGCTGAATCCTCGACGCCTTTCCACCGGTGGAATAACGAGCGGTCTGCTTAGTACAAGCGAATATCACTTTATGCTTTCCTGGTAGAGTAGCTTTATGCTTTCCTGGTAGAGTGGTGGTTACTCTACCATGAAAGCATAACGCCACTCTGCCAGGAAAGCATAAAGTGATACTCGTATACGTAGGCACTTAGGCGTTTGTTTTGTTTGAAAAGGTTTCTTAACACCACCGGTGGCCGGTGCGCTCTTGCGCGCAGCCTTGGTGGCGAGCTGAATCCTCGACGCCTTACCACCGGTGGAATAACGAGCGGTCTGCTTAGTACAAGCGAATATCACTTTATGCTTTCCTGGTAGAGTGGCTTTATGCTTTCCTGGTACAGTAACAACCAATCTACAGTGGCGTTATGCTTTCCTGGTAGAGTGGTGGTTTATCTACCAGAAAAGCATAACGCCGCTCTACCAGGAAAGCATAAAGTGATACTCGTGAAGGTAGGCATTTAGGCGTTTGTTATGTCTGAAAAGGTTTCTTAACACCACCGGTGGCCGGTGCGCTCTTGCGCGCAGCCCTGGTGGCGAGCTATTTCCTCGGCGCCTTTTCACCGGTGGATTTACGAGCGGTCTGCTTAGAACGCGCGAGTATCACTTTATGCTTTCCTGGTACAGTGGCGTTATGCTTTCCTGGTAGAGTGGTGGTTACTCTACCAGGAAAGCATAACGCCACTCTACCAGGAAAGCATAAAGTGATACTCGTATACGTAGGCACTTAGGCGTTTGTTTTGTTTGAAAAGGTTTCTTAACACCACCGGTGGCCGGTGCGCTCTTGCGCGCAGCCTTGGTGGCGAGCTGAATCCTCGACGCCTTACCACCGGTGGAACAACGGGCGGTCTGCTTAGTACAAGCGAATATCACTTTATGCTTTCCTGGTAGAGTGGCTTTATGCTTTCCTGGTACAGTTACCACCAATCTACAGTGGCGTTATGCTTTCCTGGTAGAGTGGTGGTTACTCTACCAGGAAAGCATAACGCCACTACCAGGAAAGCATAAAGTGATACTCGTATACGTAGGCACTTAGGCGTTTGTTTTGTTTGAAAAGGTTTCTTAACACCACCGGTGGCCGGTGCGCTCTTGCGCGCAGCCTTGGTGGCGAGCTGAATCCTCGACGCCTTACCACCGGTGGAATAACGAGCGGTCTGCTTAGTACAAGCGAATATCACTTTATGCTTTCCTGGTAGAGTAGCTTTATGCTTTCCTGGTACAGTAACAACCAATCTACAGTGGCGTTATGCTTTCCTGGTAGATTGGTGGTTACTCTACCAGGAAAGCATAACGCCACTCTACCAGGAAAGCATAAAGTGATACTCGTAAAGGTAGGCATTTAGGCGTTTGTTTTGTTTGAAAAGGTTTCTTAACACCACCGGTGGCCGGTGCGCTCTTGCCGCAGCCCTGGTGCCGAGCTATTTCCTCGGCGCCTTTTCACCGGTGGATTTACGAGCGGTCTGCTTAGAACGCGCGAGTATCACTTTATGCTTTCCTGGTAGAGTGGTGGTTACTCTACCAGGAAAGCATAACCCCACTCTACCAGGAAAGCATAAAGTGATACTCGTATACGTTGGCACTTAGGCGTTTGTTTAGTTTGAAAAGGTTTCTTAACACCACCGGTGGCCGGTGCGCTCTTGCGCGCAGCCCTGGTGGCGAGCTATTTCCTCGGCCCCTTTTCACCGGTGGATTTACGAGCGGTCTGCTTAGAACGCGCGAGTATCACTCTATGCTTTCCTGGTACAGTGGCGTTATGCTTTCCTGGTAGAGTGGTGGTTACTCTACCAGGAAAGCATAACGCCACTACCAGGAAAGCATAAAGTGATACTCGTATACGTAGGCACTTAGGCGTTTGTTTTGTTTGAAAAGGTTTCTTAACACCACCGGTGGCCGGTGCGCTCTTGCGCGCAGCCTTGGTGGCGAGCTGAATCCTCGACGCCTTACCACCGGTGGAATAACGAGCGGTCTGCTTAGTACAAGCGAATATCACTTTATGCTTTCCTGGTAGAGTAGCTTTATGCTTTCCTGGTACAGTAACAACCAATCTACAGTGGCGTTATGCTTTCCTGGTAGAGTGGTGGTTTATCTACCAGAAAAGCATAACGCCGCTCTACCAGGAAAGCATAACGCCACTCTACCAGGAAAGCATAAAGTGATACTCGTATACGTTGGCACTTAGGCGTTTGTTTAGTTTGAAAAGGTTTTTTAACACCACCGGTGGCCGGTGCGCACTTGCGCGCAGCCCTGGTGGCGAGCTATTTCCTCGGCCCCTTTTCACCGGTGGAATTACGAGCGGTCTGCTTAGAACGCGCGAGTATCACTCTATGCTTTCCTGGTACAGTGGCGTTATGCTTTCCTGGTAGAGTGGTGGTTACTCTACCAGGAAAGCATAACGCCACTACCAGGAAAGCATAAAGAGATACTCGTATACGTAGGCACTTAGGCGTTTGTTTTGTTTGAAAAGGTTTCTTAACACCACCGGTGGCCGGTGCGCTCTTGCGCGCAGCCTTGGTGGCGAGCTGAATCCTCGACGCCTTACCACCGGTGGAATAACGAGCGGTCTGCTTAGTACAAGCGAATATCACTTTATGCTTTCCTGGTAGAGTAGCTTTATGCTTTCCTGGTACAGTAACAACCAATCTACAGTGGCGTTATGCTTTCCTGGTAGAGTGGTGGTTTATCTACCAGAAAAGCATAACGCCGCTCTACCAGGAAAGCATAAAGTGATACTCGTATAGGTAGGCACTAAGGCGTTTGTTTTGTTTGAAAAGATTTCTTAACACCACCGGTGGCCAATGCGCTCTTGCGCGCAACCCTGGTGGCGAGCTTTTTCCTCGGCGCCTTACCCCCGGTGGATTTACGAGCGGTCTGCTAAGTACAAGCGAATATCACTTTATTCTTTCCTGGTAGAGTAGCATTATGCTTTCCTGGTACAGTAACCACCAATCTACAGTGGCGTTATGCTTTCCTGGTAGCGTGGCGGTTTATCTACCAGGAAAGCATAACGCCACTCTACCAGGAAAGCATAACGCCACTCTACCAGGAAAGCATAAAGTGATACTCGTATAGGTAGGCACTAAGGCGTTTGTTTTGTTTGAAAAGGTTTCTTAACACCACTTGTGGCCAATGCGCTCTTGCGCGCAGCCCTGGTGGCGAGCTTTTTCCTCGGCGCCTTACCACCGGTGGATTTACGAGCGGTCTGCTTAGAACGCGCGAGTATCACTTTATGCTTTCCTGGTAGAGTGGCGTTATGCTTTCCTGGTAGAGTGGTGGTTACTCTACCAGGAAAGCATAAAGTGATACTCGTATACGTTGGCACTTAGGCGTTTGTTTTGTTTGAAAAGGTTTCTTAACACCACCGGTGGCCGGTGCGCTCTTGCGCGCAGCCTTGGTGGCGAGCTTTTTCCTCGGCGCCTTACCACCGGTGGATTTACGAGCGGTCTGCTTAGAACGCGCGAGTATCACTTTATGCTTTCCTGGTAGAGTGGCGTTATGCTTTCCTGGTAGATTGGTGGTTACTCTACCAGGAAAGCATATTGCCACTCTACCAGGAAAGCATAAAGTGATACTCGTAAAGGTAGGCATTTAGGCGTTTGTTTTGTTTGAAAAGGTTTCTTAACACCACCGGTGGCCGGTGCGCTCTTGCCGCAGCCCTGGTGCCGAGCTATTTCCTCGGCGCCTTTTCACCGGTGGATTTACGAGCGGTCTGTTTAGAACGCGCGAGTATCACTTTATGCTTTCCTGGTAGAGTGGTGGTTACTCTACCAGGAAAGCATAACGCCACTCTACCAGGAAAGCATAAAGTGATACTCGTATACGTTGGCACTTAGGCGTTTGTTTAGTTTGAAAAGGTTTCTTAACACCACCGGTGGCCGGTGCGCTCTTGCGCGCAGCCCTGGTGGCGAGCTATTTCCTCGGCCCCTTTTCACCGGTGGATTTACGAGCGGTCTGCTTAGAACGCGCGAGTATCACTCTATGCTTTCCTGGTACAGTGGCGTTATGCTTTCCTGGTAGAGTGGTGGTTACTCTACCAGGAAAGCATAACGCCACTACCAGGAAAGCATAAAGTGATACTCGTATACGTAGGCACTTAGGCGTTTGTTTTGTTTGAAAAGGTTTCTTAACACCACCGGTGGCCGGTGCGCTCTTGCGCGCAGCCTTGGTGGCGAACTGAATCCTCGACGCCTTACCACCGGTGGAATAACGAGCGGTCTGCTTAGTACAAGCGAATATCACTTTATGCTTTCCTGGTAGAGTGGCTTTATGCTTTCCTGGTACAGTAACAACCAATCTACAGTGGCGTTATGCTTTCCTGGTAGAGTGGTGGTTTATCTACCAGAAAAGCATAACGCCGCTCTACCAGGAAAGCATAAAGTGATACTCGTATAGGTAGGCACTAAGGCGTTTGTTTTGTTTGAAAAGATTTCTTAACACCACCGGTGGCCAATGCACTCTTGCGCGCAGCCCTGGTGGCGAGCTTTTTCCTCGGCGCCTTACCACCGGTGGATTTACGAGCGGTCTGCTTAGAACGCGCGAGTATCACTTTATGCTTTCCTGGTAGAGTGGCGTTATGCTTTCCTGGTAGAGTGGTGGTTACTCTACCAGGAAAGCATAACGCCACTCTACCAGGAAAGCATAAAGTGATACTCGTAAAGCTAGGCATTTAGGCGTTTATTTTGTTTGAAAAGGTTTCTTAACACCACCGGTGGCCGGTGCGCTCTTGCCGCAGCCCTGGTGGCGAGCTATTTCCTCGGCGCCTTTTTACCGGTGGATTTACGAGCGGTCTGCTGAGAACGCGCGAGTATCACTTTATGCTTTCCTGGTAGAGTGGCGTTATGCTTTCCTGGTAGAGTGGTGGTTACTCTACCAGGAAAGCATAACGCCACTCTACCAGGAAAGCATAAAGTGATACTCGTAAAGGTAGGCATTTAGGCGTTTATTTTGTTTGAAAAGGTTTCTTAACACCACCGGTGGCCGGTGCGTTCTTGCGCGCAGCCCTGGTGGCAAGCTTTTTCCTCGGCGCCTTTTCACCGATGGATTTACGAGCGGCCTGCTTAGAACGCGTGAGTATCATTTTATGCTTTCCTGGTACAGTGGCGTTATGCTTTCCTGGTAGAGTGGTGGTTACTCTACCAGGAAAGCATAACGCCACTCTACCAGGAAAGCATAAAGTGATACTCGTAAAGGTGGGCATTTAGGCGTTTGTTTTGTTTGAAAAGGTTTCTTAACACAACCGGTGGTCGGTGCGCTCTTGCGCGCAGCCCTGGTGGCGAGCTTTTTCCTCGGCGCCTTTTCACCGGTGGATTTACGAGCGGTCTGCTTAGAAGGCGCGAGTATCACTTTATGCTTTCCTGGTACAGTGGCGTTATGCTTTCCTGGTCGAGTGGTGGTTACTCTACCAGGAAAGCATAACGCCACTCTACCAGGAAAGCATAAAGTGATACTCGTATACGTAGGCACTTAGGCGTTTGTTTTGTTTAAAAAGGTTTCTTACCACCAACGGTGGCCGGTGCGCTCTTGCGCGCAGCCTTGGTGGCGAGCTGAATCCTCGACGCCTTACCACCGGTGGAATAACGAGCGGTCTGCTTAGTACAAGCGAATATCACTTTATGCTTTCCTGGTAGAGTGGCATTATGCTTTCCTGGTACAGTAACCACCAATCTACAGTGGCATTATGCTTTCCTGGTAGAGTGGTGGTTTATCTACCAGGAAAGCATAACGCCACTCTACCAGGAAAGCATAAAGTGATACTCGTATAGGTAGGCACTTAGGCGTTTGTTTAGTTTGAAAAGGTTTCTTAATACCACCGGTGGCCGGTGCGCTCTTGCGCGCAGCCCTGGTGGCGAGCTTTTTCCTCGGCGCCTTTTCACCGGTGGATTTACGAGCGGTCTGCTTAGAACGCGCGAGTATCACTTTATGCTTTCCTGGTATAGTGGCGTTATGCTTTCCTGGTAGAGTGGTGGTTACTCTACCAGGAAAGCATAACGCCACTCTACCAGGAAAGCATAAAGTGATACTCGTATACGTAGGCACTTAGGCGTTTGTTTTGTTTGAAAAGGTTTCTTAACACCACCGGTGGCCGGTGCGCTCTTGCGCGCAGCCTTGGTGGCTAACTGAATCCTCGATGCCTTACCACCGGTGGAATAACGAGCGGTCTGCTTAGTACAAGCAAATATCACTTTATGCTTTCCTGGTAGAGTGGCATTATGCTTTCCTGGTACAGTAACCACCAATCTACAGTGGCATTATGCTTTCCTGGTAGAGTGGTGGTTTATCTACCAGGAAAGCATAACGCCACTCTACCAGGAAAGCATAAAGTGATACTCGTATAGGTAGGCACTTAGGCGTTTGTTTAGTTTGAAAAGGTTTCTTAATACCACCGGTGGCCGGTGCGCTCTTGCGCGCAGCCCTGGTGGCAAGCTTTTTCCTCGGCGCCTTTTCACCGGTGGATTTACGAGCGGTCTGCTTAGAACGCGCGAGTATCACTTTATGCTTTCCTGGTATAGTGGCGTTATGCTTTCCTGGTAGAGTGGTGGTTACTCTACCAGGAAGGCATAACGCCACTCTACCAGGAAAGCATAAAGTGATACTCGTATACGTAGGCACTTAGGCGTTTGTTTTGTTTGAAAAGGTTTCTTAACACCACCGGTGGCCGGTGCGCTCTTGCGCGCAGCCTTGGTGGCTAACTGAATCCTCGATGATTTACCACCGGTGGAATTACGAGCGGTCTGCTTAGTACAAGCGAATATCACTTTATGCTTTCCTGGTAGAGTGGCTTTATGCTTTCCTGGTACAGTAACCACCAATCTACAGTGGCATTATGCTTTCCTGGTAGAGTGGTGGTTTATCTACCAGGAAAGCATAACGCCACTCTACCAGGAAAGCATAAAGTGATACTCGTATAGGTAGGCACTTAGGCGTTTGTTTAGTTTGAAAAGGTTTCTTAATACCACCGGTGGCCGGTGCGCTCTTGCGCGCAGCCCTGGTGGCGAGCTTTTTCCTCGGCGCCTTTTCACCGGTGGATTTACGAGCGGTCTGCTTAGAACGCGCGAGTATCACTTTATGCTTTCCTGGTATAGTGGCGTTATGCTTTCCTGGTAGAGTGGTGGTTACTCTACCAGGAAGGCATAACGCCACTCTACCAGGAAAGCATAAAGTGATACTCGTATACGTAGGCACTTAGGCGTTTGTTTTGTTTGAAAAGGTTTCTTAACACCACCGGTGGCCGGTGCACTCTTGCGCGCAGCCTTGGTGGCGAGCTGAATCCTCGACGCCTTACCACCGGTGGAATAACGAGCGGTCTGCTTAGTACAAGCGAATATCACTTTATGCTTTCCTGGTAGAGTGGCTTTATGCTTTCCTGGTACAGTAACCACCAATCTACAGTGGCGTTATGCTTTCCTGGTAGAGTGGTGGTTTATCTACCAGAAAAGCATAACGCCGCTCTACCAGGAAAGCATAAAGTGATACTCGTAAAGGTAGGCATTTAGGCCCTTGTTTTGTTTGAAAAGGTTTCTTAACACCACTGGTGGCCGGTGCGCTCTTGCGCGTAGCCCTGGTGGCGAGCTTTTTCCTCGGCGCCTTTTTACCGGTGTATTTACGAGCGGTCTGCTTAGAACGCGCGAGTATCACTTTATGCTTTCCTGGTACAGTGGCGTTATGCTTTCCTGGTACAGTAACCACCAATCTACAGTGGCGTTATGCTTTCCTGGTAGAGTGGTGGTTTATCTACCAGAAAAGCATAATGCCGCTCTACCAGGAAAGCATAAAGTGATACTCGTAAAGGTAGGCATTTAGGCGTTTGTTTTGTTTGAAAAGGTTTCTTAACACCACCGGTGGCCGGTGCGCTCTTGCGCGCAGCCTTGGTGGCTAACTGAATCCTCGACGCCTTACCACCGATGGAATAACGAGCGGTCTGCTTAGTACAAGCAAATATCACTTTATGCTTTCCTGGTAGAGTTGCATTATGCTTTCCTGGTACAGTAACCACCAATCTACAGTGGCGTTATGCTTTCCTGGTAGAGTGGTGGTTTATCTACCAGGCAAGCATAACGCCACTCTACCAGGAAAGCATAAAGTGATACTCGTAAAGGTAGGCATTTAGGCGTTTGTTTTGTTTGAAAAGGTTTCTTAACACCACCGGTGGCCGGTGCGCTCTTGCGCGCAGCCCTGGTGGCGAGCTTTTTCCTCGGCGCCTTTTCACCGGTGGATTTACGAGCGGTCTGCTTAGAACACGCGAGTATCACTTTATGCTTTCCTGGTACAGTGGCGTTATGCTTTCCTGGTAGAGTGTTGGTTACTCTACCAGGAAAGCATAACGCCACTCTACCAGGAAAGCATAAAGTGATACTCGTATACGTTGGCACTTAGGCGTTTGTTTTGTTTGAAAAGGTTTCTTAACACCACCGGTGGCCGGTGCGCTCTTGCGCGCAGCCTTGGTGGCGAGCTGAATCCTCGACGCCTTACCACCGGTGGAATAACGAGCGGTCTGCTTAGTACAAGCGAATATCACTTTATGCTTTCCTGGTAGAGTAGCTTTATGCTTTCCTGGTACAGTAACAACCAATCTACAGTGGCGTTATGCTTTCCTGGTAGAGTGGTGGTTTATCTACCAGAAAAGCATAACGCCGCTCTACCAGGAAAGCATAACGCCACTCTACCAGGAAAGCATAAAGTGATACTCGTATACGTTGGCACTTAGGCGTTTGTTTAGTTTGAAAAGGTTTCTTAACACCACCGGTGGCCGGTGCGCTCTTGCGCGCAGCCCTGGTGGCGAGCTATTTCCTCGGCCCCTTTTCACCGGTGGATTTACGAGCGGTCTGCTTAGAACGCGCGAGTATCACTCTATGCTTTCCTGGTACAGTGGCGTTATGCTTTCCTGGTAGAGTGGTGGTTACTCTACCAGGAAAGCATAACGCCACTACCAGGAAAGCATAAAGAGATACTCGTATACGTAGGCACTTAGGCGTTTGTTTTGTTTGAAAAGGTTTCTTAACACCACCGGTGGCCGGTGCGCTTTTGCGCGCAGCCTTGGTGGCGAGCTGAATCCTCGACGCCTTTCCACCGGTGGAATAACGAGCGGTCTGCTTAGTACAAGCGAATATCACTTTATGCTTTCCTGGTAGAGTAGCTTTATGCTTTCCTGGTAGAGTGGTGGTTACTCTACCATGAAAGCATAACGCCACTCTGCCAGGAAAGCATAAAGTGATACTCGTATACGTAGGCACTTAGGCGTTTGTTTTGTTTGAAAAGGTTTCTTAACACCACCGGTGGCCGGTGCGCTCTTGCGCGCAGCCTTGGTGGCGAGCTGAATCCTCGACGCCTTACCACCGGTGGAATAACGAGCGGTCTGCTTAGTACAAGCGAATATCACTTTATGCTTTCCTGGTAGAGTGGCTTTATGCTTTCCTGGTACAGTAACAACCAATCTACAGTGGCGTTATGCTTTCCTGGTAGAGTGGTGGTTTATCTACCAGAAAAGCATAACGCCGCTCTACCAGGAAAGCATAAAGTGATACTCGTGAAGGTAGGCATTTAGGCGTTTGTTATGTCTGAAAAGGTTTCTTAACACCACCGGTGGCCGGTGCGCTCTTGCGCGCAGCCCTGGTGGCGAGCTATTTCCTCGGCGCCTTTTCACCGGTGGATTTACGAGCGGTCTGCTTAGAACGCGCGAGTATCACTTTATGCTTTCCTGGTACAGTGGCGTTATGCTTTCCTGGTAGAGTGGTGGTTACTCTACCAGGAAAGCATAACGCCACTCTACCAGGAAAGCATAAAGTGATACTCGTATACGTAGGCACTTAGGCGTTTGTTTTGTTTGAAAAGGTTTCTTAACACCACCGGTGGCCGGTGCGCTCTTGCGCGCAGCCTTGGTGGCGAGCTGAATCCTCGACGCCTTACCACCGGTGGAACAACGGGCGGTCTGCTTAGTACAAGCGAATATCACTTTATGCTTTCCTGGTAGAGTGGCTTTATGCTTTCCTGGTACAGTTACCACCAATCTACAGTGGCGTTATGCTTTCCTGGTAGAGTGGTGGTTACTCTACCAGGAAAGCATAACGCCACTACCAGGAAAGCATAAAGTGATACTCGTATACGTAGGCACTTAGGCGTTTGTTTTGTTTGAAAAGGTTTCTTAACACCACCGGTGGCCGGTGCGCTCTTGCGCGCAGCCTTGGTGGCGAGCTGAATCCTCGACGCCTTACCACCGGTGGAATAACGAGCGGTCTGCTTAGTACAAGCGAATATCACTTTATGCTTTCCTGGTAGAGTAGCTTTATGCTTTCCTGGTACAGTAACAACCAATCTACAGTGGCGTTATGCTTTCCTGGTAGATTGGTGGTTACTCTACCAGGAAAGCATAACGCCACTCTACCAGGAAAGCATAAAGTGATACTCGTAAAGGTAGGCATTTAGGCGTTTGTTTTGTTTGAAAAGGTTTCTTAACACCACCGGTGGCCGGTGCGCTCTTGCCGCAGCCCTGGTGCCGAGCTATTTCCTCGGCGCCTTTTCACCGGTGGATTTACGAGCGGTCTGCTTAGAACGCGCGAGTATCACTTTATGCTTTCCTGGTAGAGTGGTGGTTACTCTACCAGGAAAGCATAACCCCACTCTACCAGGAAAGCATAAAGTGATACTCGTATACGTTGGCACTTAGGCGTTTGTTTAGTTTGAAAAGGTTTCTTAACACCACCGGTGGCCGGTGCGCTCTTGCGCGCAGCCCTGGTGGCGAGCTATTTCCTCGGCCCCTTTTCACCGGTGGATTTACGAGCGGTCTGCTTAGAACGCGCGAGTATCACTCTATGCTTTCCTGGTACAGTGGCGTTATGCTTTCCTGGTAGAGTGGTGGTTACTCTACCAGGAAAGCATAACGCCACTACCAGGAAAGCATAAAGTGATACTCGTATACGTAGGCACTTAGGCGTTTGTTTTGTTTGAAAAGGTTTCTTAACACCACCGGTGGCCGGTGCGCTCTTGCGCGCAGCCTTGGTGGCGAGCTGAATCCTCGACGCCTTACCACCGGTGGAATAACGAGCGGTCTGCTTAGTACAAGCGAATATCACTTTATGCTTTCCTGGTAGAGTAGCTTTATGCTTTCCTGGTACAGTAACAACCAATCTACAGTGGCGTTATGCTTTCCTGGTAGAGTGGTGGTTTATCTACCAGAAAAGCATAACGCCGCTCTACCAGGAAAGCATAACGCCACTCTACCAGGAAAGCATAAAGTGATACTCGTATACGTTGGCACTTAGGCGTTTGTTTAGTTTGAAAAGGTTTTTTAACACCACCGGTGGCCGGTGCGCACTTGCGCGCAGCCCTGGTGGCGAGCTATTTCCTCGGCCCCTTTTCACCGGTGGAATTACGAGCGGTCTGCTTAGAACGCGCGAGTATCACTCTATGCTTTCCTGGTACAGTGGCGTTATGCTTTCCTGGTAGAGTGGTGGTTACTCTACCAGGAAAGCATAACGCCACTACCAGGAAAGCATAAAGAGATACTCGTATACGTAGGCACTTAGGCGTTTGTTTTGTTTGAAAAGGTTTCTTAACACCACCGGTGGCCGGTGCGCTCTTGCGCGCAGCCTTGGTGGCGAGCTGAATCCTCGACGCCTTACCACCGGTGGAATAACGAGCGGTCTGCTTAGTACAAGCGAATATCACTTTATGCTTTCCTGGTAGAGTAGCTTTATGCTTTCCTGGTACAGTAACAACCAATCTACAGTGGCGTTATGCTTTCCTGGTAGAGTGGTGGTTTATCTACCAGAAAAGCATAACGCCGCTCTACCAGGAAAGCATAAAGTGATACTCGTATAGGTAGGCACTAAGGCGTTTGTTTTGTTTGAAAAGATTTCTTAACACCACCGGTGGCCAATGCGCTCTTGCGCGCAACCCTGGTGGCGAGCTTTTTCCTCGGCGCCTTACCCCCGGTGGATTTACGAGCGGTCTGCTAAGTACAAGCGAATATCACTTTATTCTTTCCTGGTAGAGTAGCATTATGCTTTCCTGGTACAGTAACCACCAATCTACAGTGGCGTTATGCTTTCCTGGTAGCGTGGCGGTTTATCTACCAGGAAAGCATAACGCCACTCTACCAGGAAAGCATAACGCCACTCTACCAGGAAAGCATAAAGTGATACTCGTATAGGTAGGCACTAAGGCGTTTGTTTTGTTTGAAAAGGTTTCTTAACACCACTTGTGGCCAATGCGCTCTTGCGCGCAGCCCTGGTGGCGAGCTTTTTCCTCGGCGCCTTACCACCGGTGGATTTACGAGCGGTCTGCTTAGAACGCGCGAGTATCACTTTATGCTTTCCTGGTAGAGTGGCGTTATGCTTTCCTGGTAGAGTGGTGGTTACTCTACCAGGAAAGCATAAAGTGATACTCGTATACGTTGGCACTTAGGCGTTTGTTTTGTTTGAAAAGGTTTCTTAACACCACCGGTGGCCGGTGCGCTCTTGCGCGCAGCCTTGGTGGCGAGCTTTTTCCTCGGCGCCTTACCACCGGTGGATTTACGAGCGGTCTGCTTAGAACGCGCGAGTATCACTTTATGCTTTCCTGGTAGAGTGGCGTTATGCTTTCCTGGTAGATTGGTGGTTACTCTACCAGGAAAGCATATTGCCACTCTACCAGGAAAGCATAAAGTGATACTCGTAAAGGTAGGCATTTAGGCGTTTGTTTTGTTTGAAAAGGTTTCTTAACACCACCGGTGGCCGGTGCGCTCTTGCCGCAGCCCTGGTGCCGAGCTATTTCCTCGGCGCCTTTTCACCGGTGGATTTACGAGCGGTCTGTTTAGAACGCGCGAGTATCACTTTATGCTTTCCTGGTAGAGTGGTGGTTACTCTACCAGGAAAGCATAACGCCACTCTACCAGGAAAGCATAAAGTGATACTCGTATACGTTGGCACTTAGGCGTTTGTTTAGTTTGAAAAGGTTTCTTAACACCACCGGTGGCCGGTGCGCTCTTGCGCGCAGCCCTGGTGGCGAGCTATTTCCTCGGCCCCTTTTCACCGGTGGATTTACGAGCGGTCTGCTTAGAACGCGCGAGTATCACTCTATGCTTTCCTGGTACAGTGGCGTTATGCTTTCCTGGTAGAGTGGTGGTTACTCTACCAGGAAAGCATAACGCCACTACCAGGAAAGCATAAAGTGATACTCGTATACGTAGGCACTTAGGCGTTTGTTTTGTTTGAAAAGGTTTCTTAACACCACCGGTGGCCGGTGCGCTCTTGCGCGCAGCCTTGGTGGCGAACTGAATCCTCGACGCCTTACCACCGGTGGAATAACGAGCGGTCTGCTTAGTACAAGCGAATATCACTTTATGCTTTCCTGGTAGAGTGGCTTTATGCTTTCCTGGTACAGTAACAACCAATCTACAGTGGCGTTATGCTTTCCTGGTAGAGTGGTGGTTTATCTACCAGAAAAGCATAACGCCGCTCTACCAGGAAAGCATAAAGTGATACTCGTATAGGTAGGCACTAAGGCGTTTGTTTTGTTTGAAAAGATTTCTTAACACCACCGGTGGCCAATGCACTCTTGCGCGCAGCCCTGGTGGCGAGCTTTTTCCTCGGCGCCTTACCACCGGTGGATTTACGAGCGGTCTGCTTAGAACGCGCGAGTATCACTTTATGCTTTCCTGGTAGAGTGGCGTTATGCTTTCCTGGTAGAGTGGTGGTTACTCTACCAGGAAAGCATAACGCCACTCTACCAGGAAAGCATAAAGTGATACTCGTAAAGCTAGGCATTTAGGCGTTTATTTTGTTTGAAAAGGTTTCTTAACACCACCGGTGGCCGGTGCGCTCTTGCCGCAGCCCTGGTGGCGAGCTATTTCCTCGGCGCCTTTTTACCGGTGGATTTACGAGCGGTCTGCTGAGAACGCGCGAGTATCACTTTATGCTTTCCTGGTAGAGTGGCGTTATGCTTTCCTGGTAGAGTGGTGGTTACTCTACCAGGAAAGCATAACGCCACTCTACCAGGAAAGCATAAAGTGATACTCGTAAAGGTAGGCATTTAGGCGTTTATTTTGTTTGAAAAGGTTTCTTAACACCACCGGTGGCCGGTGCGTTCTTGCGCGCAGCCCTGGTGGCAAGCTTTTTCCTCGGCGCCTTTTCACCGATGGATTTACGAGCGGCCTGCTTAGAACGCGTGAGTATCATTTTATGCTTTCCTGGTACAGTGGCGTTATGCTTTCCTGGTAGAGTGGTGGTTACTCTACCAGGAAAGCATAACGCCACTCTACCAGGAAAGCATAAAGTGATACTCGTAAAGGTGGGCATTTAGGCGTTTGTTTTGTTTGAAAAGGTTTCTTAACACAACCGGTGGTCGGTGCGCTCTTGCGCGCAGCCCTGGTGGCGAGCTTTTTCCTCGGCGCCTTTTCACCGGTGGATTTACGAGCGGTCTGCTTAGAAGGCGCGAGTATCACTTTATGCTTTCCTGGTACAGTGGCGTTATGCTTTCCTGGTCGAGTGGTGGTTACTCTACCAGGAAAGCATAACGCCACTCTACCAGGAAAGCATAAAGTGATACTCGTATACGTAGGCACTTAGGCGTTTGTTTTGTTTAAAAAGGTTTCTTACCACCAACGGTGGCCGGTGCGCTCTTGCGCGCAGCCTTGGTGGCGAGCTGAATCCTCGACGCCTTACCACCGGTGGAATAACGAGCGGTCTGCTTAGTACAAGCGAATATCACTTTATGCTTTCCTGGTAGAGTGGCATTATGCTTTCCTGGTACAGTAACCACCAATCTACAGTGGCATTATGCTTTCCTGGTAGAGTGGTGGTTTATCTACCAGGAAAGCATAACGCCACTCTACCAGGAAAGCATAAAGTGATACTCGTATAGGTAGGCACTTAGGCGTTTGTTTAGTTTGAAAAGGTTTCTTAATACCACCGGTGGCCGGTGCGCTCTTGCGCGCAGCCCTGGTGGCGAGCTTTTTCCTCGGCGCCTTTTCACCGGTGGATTTACGAGCGGTCTGCTTAGAACGCGCGAGTATCACTTTATGCTTTCCTGGTATAGTGGCGTTATGCTTTCCTGGTAGAGTGGTGGTTACTCTACCAGGAAAGCATAACGCCACTCTACCAGGAAAGCATAAAGTGATACTCGTATACGTAGGCACTTAGGCGTTTGTTTTGTTTGAAAAGGTTTCTTAACACCACCGGTGGCCGGTGCGCTCTTGCGCGCAGCCTTGGTGGCTAACTGAATCCTCGATGCCTTACCACCGGTGGAATAACGAGCGGTCTGCTTAGTACAAGCAAATATCACTTTATGCTTTCCTGGTAGAGTGGCATTATGCTTTCCTGGTACAGTAACCACCAATCTACAGTGGCATTATGCTTTCCTGGTAGAGTGGTGGTTTATCTACCAGGAAAGCATAACGCCACTCTACCAGGAAAGCATAAAGTGATACTCGTATAGGTAGGCACTTAGGCGTTTGTTTAGTTTGAAAAGGTTTCTTAATACCACCGGTGGCCGGTGCGCTCTTGCGCGCAGCCCTGGTGGCAAGCTTTTTCCTCGGCGCCTTTTCACCGGTGGATTTACGAGCGGTCTGCTTAGAACGCGCGAGTATCACTTTATGCTTTCCTGGTATAGTGGCGTTATGCTTTCCTGGTAGAGTGGTGGTTACTCTACCAGGAAGGCATAACGCCACTCTACCAGGAAAGCATAAAGTGATACTCGTATACGTAGGCACTTAGGCGTTTGTTTTGTTTGAAAAGGTTTCTTAACACCACCGGTGGCCGGTGCGCTCTTGCGCGCAGCCTTGGTGGCTAACTGAATCCTCGATGATTTACCACCGGTGGAATTACGAGCGGTCTGCTTAGTACAAGCGAATATCACTTTATGCTTTCCTGGTAGAGTGGCTTTATGCTTTCCTGGTACAGTAACCACCAATCTACAGTGGCATTATGCTTTCCTGGTAGAGTGGTGGTTTATCTACCAGGAAAGCATAACGCCACTCTACCAGGAAAGCATAAAGTGATACTCGTATAGGTAGGCACTTAGGCGTTTGTTTAGTTTGAAAAGGTTTCTTAATACCACCGGTGGCCGGTGCGCTCTTGCGCGCAGCCCTGGTGGCGAGCTTTTTCCTCGGCGCCTTTTCACCGGTGGATTTACGAGCGGTCTGCTTAGAACGCGCGAGTATCACTTTATGCTTTCCTGGTATAGTGGCGTTATGCTTTCCTGGTAGAGTGGTGGTTACTCTACCAGGAAGGCATAACGCCACTCTACCAGGAAAGCATAAAGTGATACTCGTATACGTAGGCACTTAGGCGTTTGTTTTGTTTGAAAAGGTTTCTTAACACCACCGGTGGCCGGTGCACTCTTGCGCGCAGCCTTGGTGGCGAGCTGAATCCTCGACGCCTTACCACCGGTGTATTTACGAGCGGTCTGCTTAGAACGCGCGAGTATCACTTTATGCTTTCCTGGTACAGTGGCGTTATGCTTTCCTGGTACAGTAACCACCAATCTACAGTGGCGTTATGCTTTCCTGGTAGAGTGGTGGTTTATCTACCAGAAAAGCATAATGCCGCTCTACCAGGAAAGCATAAAGTGATACTCGTAAAGGTAGGCATTTAGGCGTTTGTTTTGTTTGAAAAGGTTTCTTAACACCACCGGTGGCCGGTGCGCTCTTGCGCGCAGCCTTGGTGGCTAACTGAATCCTCGACGCCTTACCACCGATGGAATAACGAGCGGTCTGCTTAGTACAAGCAAATATCACTTTATGCTTTCCTGGTAGAGTTGCATTATGCTTTCCTGGTACAGTAACCACCAATCTACAGTGGCGTTATGCTTTCCTGGTAGAGTGGTGGTTTATCTACCAGGCAAGCATAACGCCACTCTACCAGGAAAGCATAAAGTGATACTCGTAAAGGTAGGCATTTAGGCGTTTGTTTTGTTTGAAAAGGTTTCTTAACACCACCGGTGGCCGGTGCGCTCTTGCGCGCAGCCCTGGTGGCGAGCTTTTTCCTCGGCGCCTTTTCACCGGTGGATTTACGAGCGGTCTGCTTAGAACACGCGAGTATCACTTTATGCTTTCCTGGTACAGTGGCGTTATGCTTTCCTGGTAGAGTGTTGGTTACTCTACCAGGAAAGCATAACGCCACTCTACCAGGAAAGCATAAAGTGATACTCGTATACGTTGGCACTTAGGCGTTTGTTTTGTTTGAAAAGGTTTCTTAACACCACCGGTGGCCGGTGCGCTCTTGCGCGCAGCCTTGGTGGCGAGCTGAATCCTCGACGCCTTACCACCGGTGGAATAACGAGCGGTCTGCTAAGTACAAGCGAATATCACTTTATTCTTTCCTGGTAGAGTAGCATTATGCTTTCCTGGTACAGTAACCACCAATCTACAGTGGCGTTATGCTTTCCTGGTAGCGTGGCGGTTTATCTACCAGGAAAGCATAACGCCACTCTACCAGGAAAGCATAACGCCACTCTACCAGGAAAGCATAAAGTGATACTCGTATAGGTAGGCACTAAGACGTTTGTTTTGTTTGAAAAGGTTTCTTAACACCACTTGTGGCCAATGCGCTCTTGCGCGCAGCCCTGGTGGCGAGCTTTTTCCTCGGCGCCTTACCACCGGTGGATTTACGAGCGGTCTGCTTAGAACGCGCGAGTATCACTTTATGCTTTCCTGGTAGAGTGGCGTTATGCTTTCCTGGTAGAGTGGTGGTTACTCTACCAGGAAAGCATAAAGTGATACTCGTATACGTTGGCACTTAGGCGTTTGTTTTGTTTGAAAAGGTTTCTTAACACCACCGGTGGCCGGTGCGCTCTTGCGCGCAGCCTTGGTGGCGAGCTGAATCCTTGACGCCTTACCACCGGTGGAATAACAAGCGGTCTGCTAAGTACAAGCGAATATCACTTTATTCTTTCCTGGTAGAGTAGCATTATGCTTTCCTGGTACAGTAACCACCAATCTACAGTGGCGTTATGCTTTCCTGGTAGCGTGGCGGTTTATCTACCAGGAAAGCATAACGCCACTCTACCAGGAAAGCATAAAGTGATACTCGTATAGGTAGGCACTAAGGCGTTTGTTTTGTTTGAAAAGGTTTCTTAACACCACTTGTGGCCAATGCGCTCTTGCGCGCAGCCCTGTTGGCGAGCTTTTTCCTCGGCGCCTTACCACCGGTGGATTTACGAGCGGTCTGCTTAGAACGCGCGAGTATCACTTTATGCTTTCCTGGTAGAGTGGCGTTATGCTTTCCTGGTAGAGTGGTGGTTACTCTACCAGGAAAGCATAAAGTGATACTCGTAAAGGTAGGCATTTAGGCGTTTGATTTGTTTGAAAAGGTTTCTTAACACCACCGGTGGCCGGTGCGCTCTTGCGCGCAGCCTTGGTGGCGAGCTGAATCCTCGTCGCCTTACCACCGGTGGAATAACGAGCGGTCTGCTTAGTACAAGCGAATATCACTTTATGCTTTCCTGGTAGAGTGGCTTTATGCTTTCCTGGTACAGTAACCACCAATCTACAGTGGCGTTATGCTTTCCTGGTAGCGTGGCGGTTTATCTACCAGGAAAGCATAACGCCACTCTACCAGGAAAGCATAACGCCACTCTACCAGGAAAGCATAAAGTGATACTCGTATAGGTAGTTATTTAGGCGTTTGTTTTGTTTGAAAAGGTTTCTTAACACCACCGGTGGCCGTTGCGCTCTTGCGCGCAGCCCTGGTGGCGAGCTTTTTCCTCGGCGCCTTTTCACCGGTGGATTTACGAGCGGTCTGCTTAGAACGCGCGAGTATCACTTCATGCTTTCCTGGTACAGTGGCGTTATGCTTTCCTGGCAGAGTGGTGGTTTATCTACCAGGAAAGCATAACGCCACTCTACCAGGAAAGCATAAAGTGATACTCGTATACGTAGGCAATTAGGCGTTTGTTTTGTTTGAAAAGGTTTCTTAACATCACCGGTGGCCGGTGCGCTCTTGCGCGCAGCCTTGGCGGCTAACTGAATCCTCGACGCCTTACCACCGGTGGAATAACAAGCGGTCTGCTTAGTACAAGCAAATATCACTTTATACTTTCCTGGTAGAGTGGCATTATGCTTTCCTGGTACAGTAACCACCAATCTACAGTGGCGTTATGCTTTCCTGGTAGAGTGGTCGTTTATCTACCAGAAAAGCATAACGTCACTCTACCAGGAAAGCGTAAAGTGATACTCGTAAAGGTAGGCATTTAGGCGTTTGTTTTGTTTGAAAAGGTTTCTTAACACCACCGGTGGCCGGTGCGCTCTTGCGCGCAGCCCTGGTGTTAAGCTATTTCCTCGGCGCCTTTTCACCGGTGGATTTACGAGCGGTCTGCTTAGAACGCGCGAGTATCACTTTATGCTTTCCTGGTACAGTGGCGTTATGCTTTCCTGGTAGAGTGGTGGTTACTCTACCAGGAAAGCATAACGCCACTCTACCAGGAAAGCATAAAGTGATACTCGTATACGTAGGCACTTAGGCGTTTGTTTTGTTTGAAAAGGTTTCTTAACACCACCGGTGGCCGGTGCGCTCTTGCGCGCAGCCTTGGTGGCTAACTGAATCCTCGACGCCTTACCACCGGTGGAATAACGAGCGGTCTTCTTAGTACAAGCAAATATCACTTTATGCTTTCCTGGTAGAGTGGCATTATGCTTTCCTGGTACAGTAACCACCAATCTACAGTGGCGTTATGCTTTCCTGGAAGAGTGGTGGTTTATCTACCAGGAAAGCATAACGCCACTCTACCAGGAAAGCATAAAGTGATACTCGTAAAGGTAGGCATTTAGGCGTTTTTTTTGTTTGAAAAGGTTTCTTAACACCACCGGTGGCCGGTGCGCTCTTGCGCGCAGCCCTGGTGGCGAGCTATTTCCTCGGCGCCTTTTCACCGGTGGATTTACGAGCGGTCTGCTTAGAACGCGCGAGTATCACTTTATGCTTTCCTGGTACAGTGGCGTTATGCTTTCCTGGTAAAATGGTGGTTACTCTACCAGGAAAGCATAACGCCACTCTACCAGGAAAGCATAAAGTGATACTCGTATACGTAGGCCCTTAGGCGTTTGTTTTGTTTGAAAAGGTTTCTTAACACCACCGGTGGCCGGTGCGCTCTTGCGCGCAGCCTTGGTGGCGAGCTGAATCCTCGACGCCTTACCACCGGTGGAATAACGAGCGGTCTGCTTAGTACAAGCGAATATCACTTTATGCTTTCCTGGTAGAGTGGCTTTATGCTTTCCTGGTACAGTAACAACCAATCTACAGTGGCGTTATGCTTTCCTGGTAGAGTGGTGGTTTATCTACCAGAAAAGCATAACGCCGCTCTACCAGGAAAGCATAAAGTGATACTCGTAAAGGTTTTAAGGCAGCCTTGGTGGCGAGCTGAATCCTCGACGCCTTACCACCGGTGGAATAACGAGCGGTCTGCTTAGTATGTACAAGCGAATATCACTGTATGCTTTGCTGGTAGAGTGGCTTCATGCTTTCCTGGTACAGTAACAACCAATCTACAATGGCGTTATGCTTTCCTGGTAGAGTGGTGGTTTATCTACCAGAAAAGCATAACGCCGCTCTACCAGGAAAGCATAAAGTGATACTCGTAAAGTTAGGCATTTAGGCGTTTGTTTTGTTTGAAAAGGTTTCTTAACACCACCGGTGGCCGGTGCGCTCTTGCGCGCAGCCCTGGTGGCGAGCTATTTCCTCGGCGCCTTTTCACCGGTGGATTTACGAGCGGTCTGCTTAGAACGCGCGAGTATCACTTTATGCTTTCCTGGTACAGTGGCGTTATGCTTTCCTGGTAGAGTGGTGGTTACTCTACCAGGAAAGCATAATGCCACTCTACCAGGAAAGCATAAAGTGATACTCGTATACGTAGGCACTTAGGCGTTTGTTTTGTTTGAAAAGGTTTCTTAACACCACCGGTGGCCGGTGCGCTCTTGCACGTAGCCTTGGCGGCTTACTGAATCCTCGACACCTTACCACCGGTGGAATAACAAGCGGTCTGCTTAGTACAAGCAAATATCACTTTATGCTTTCCTGGTAGAGTGGCATTATGCTTTCCTGGTACAGTAACCACCAATCTACAGTGGCGTTTTGCTTTCCTGGTAGAGTGGTGGTTTATCTACAAGGAAAGCATAACGCCACTCTACCAGGAAAGCATAAAGTGATACTCGTAAAGGTAGGCATTTAGGCGTTTGTTTTGTTTGAAAAGGTTTCTTAACACCACCGGTGGCCGGTGCGCTCTTGCGCGCAGCCCTGATGGCGAGCTATTTCCTTGGCGCCTTTTCACCGGTGGATTTACGAGCGGTCTGCTTAGAACGCGCGAGTATGTATCACTTAATGCTTTCCTGGTACAGTGGCATTATGCTTTCCTGGTACAGTAACCACCAATCTACAGTGGCGTTATGCTTTCCTGGTAGAGTGGTGGTTTATCTACCAGGAAAGCATAACGCCACTCTACCAGGAAAGCATAAAGTGATACTCGTAAAGGTAGGCATTTAGGCGTTTGTTTTGTTTGAAAAGGTTTCTTAACAGCACCGGTGGCCGGTGCGCCTTTGCCGCAGCCCTGGTGGCGAGCTATTTCCTCGGCGCCTTTTCACCGGTGGATTAACGAGCGGTCTGCTTAGAACGCGCGAGTATCACTTATTGCTTTCCTGGTACAGTGGCGTTATGCTTTCCTGGTAGAGTGGTGGTTACTCTACCAGGAAAGCATAACGCCACTCTACCAGGAAAGCATAAAGTGATACTCGTATACGTAGGCACTTAGGCGTTTGTTTTGTTTGAAAAGGTTTCTTAACACCACCGGTGGCCGGTGCGCTCTTGCGCGCAGCCTTGGTTGCGAGCTGAATCCTCGACGCCTTACCACCGGTGGAATAACGAGCGGTCTGCTAAGTACAAGCGAATATCACTTTATGCTTTCCTGGTAGAGTGGCATTATGCTTTCCTGGTACAGTAACCACCAATCTACAGTGGCGTTATGCTTTCCTGGTAGAGTGGCGGTTTATCTACCAGGAAAGCATAACGCCACTCTACCAGGAAAGCATAAAGTGATACTCGTATAGGTAGGCACTAAGGCGTTTGTTTTGTTTGAAAAGATTTCTTAACACCACTGGTGGCCAATGCGCTCTTGCGCGCAGCCCTGGTGGCGAGCTTTTTCCTCGGCGCCTTTTCACCGGTGGATTTACGAGCGGTCTGCTTAGAACGCGCGAGTATCACTTTATGCTTTCCTGGTAGAGTGGCGTTATGCTTTCCTGGTAGAGTGGTGGTTACTCTACCAGGAAAGCATAACGCCACTCTACCAGGAAAGCATAAATAGATACTCGCAAAGGTAGGCATTTAGGCGTTTGTTTTGTTTGAAAAGGTTTCTTAACACCACCGGTGGCCGGTGCGCTCTTGCGCGCAGCCTTGGTGGCGAGCTGAATCCTCGACGCCTTACCACCGGTGGAATAACGAGCGGTCTGCTTAGAACGCGCGAGTATCACTTTATGCTTTCCTGGTACAGTGGCGTTATGCTTTCCTGGTAGAGTGGTGGTTACTCTACCAGGAAAGCATAACGCCACTCTACCAGGAAAGCATAAAGTGATACTCGTATACGTAGGCACTTAGGCGTTTGTTTTGTTTGAAAAGGTTTCTTAACACCACCGGTGGCCGGTGCGCTCTTGCGCGCAGCCTTGGTGGCGAGCTGAATCCTCGACGCCTTACCACCGGTGGAATAACGAGCGGTCTGCTTAGAACGCGCGAGTATCACTTTATGCTTTCCTGGTACAGTGGCGTTATGCTTTCCTGGTAGAGTGGTGGTTACTCTACCAGGAAAGCATAACGCCACTCTACCAGGAAAGCATAAAGTGATACTCGTATACGTAGGCACTTAGGCGTTTGTTTTGTTTGAAAAGGTTTCTTAACACCACCGGTGGCCGGTGCGCTCTTGCGCGCAGCCTTGGTGGCGAGCTGAATCCTCGACGCCTTACCACCGGTGGAATAACGAGCGGTCTGCTTAGTACAAGCGAGTATCACTTTATGCTTTCCTAGTAGAGTGGCTTTATGCTTTCCTGGTACAGTAACAACCAATCTACAGTGGCGTTATGCTTTCCTGGTAGAGTGGTGGTTTATCTACCAGGAAAGTATAACGCCACTCTACCAGGAAAGCATAAAGTGATACTCGTAAAGGTAGGCATTTAGGCGTTTGTTTTGTTTGAAAAGGTTTCTTAACACCACCGGTGGCCGGTGCGCTCTTGCGCGCAGCCCTGGTGGCGAGCTATTTCCCCGGCCCCTTTTCACCGGTGGATTTACGAGCGGTCTGCTTAAAACGCGCGAGTATCACTTTATGCTTTCCTGGTACAGTGGCGTTATGCTTTCCTGGTAGAGTGGTGGTTACTCTACCATGAAAGCATAACGCCACTCTACCAGGAAAGCATAAAGTGATACTCGTATACGTAGGCACTTAGGCGTTTGTTTTGTTTGAAAAGGTTTCTTAACACCACCGGTGGCCGGTGCGCTCTTGCGCGCAGCCTTGGTGGCGAGCTGAATCCTCGACGCCTTACCACCGGTGGAATAACGAGCGGTCTGCTTAGTACAAGCGAATATCACTTTATGCTTTCCTGGTAGAGTGGCTTTATGCTTTCCTGGTACAGTAACAACCAATCTACAGTGGCGTTATGCTTTCCTGGTAGAGTGGTGGTTTATCTACCAGAAAAGCATAACGCCGCTCTACCAGGAAAGCATAAAGTGATACTCGTAAAGGTAGGCATTTAGGCGTTTGTTTTGTCTGAAAAGGTTTCTTAACACTGTAACGTTACATTTTCCCGGGAGGGGGAAAATGTAAGGTCAGCGAGGTAACTGTCACCAGAACTGGAGGAGTCCCGGCTTAAAAGAAAAAGTAAAAAAAGAAAAGGTAAAATAATTTAATTTTAAATAAATAAGGCCAGGGAAACCGGGGTAGAAAATTGAAGGTCCAAGTTGTTGAAGAAAAGAGGCTCGCAGGTTGTGAAGAAAAGAGGCTCGTAGATTGTGCAGAAAAGAGGCTCGTAAATTGTGCAAAAAAGAGGCTTGTAGATTGTGCAGAAAAGGGCCTCGAGTCAGGCCTCCACGTCGCCGACCTCGGAGGGGCAGGCCGTGGTAGAGAGGACCGGCAGAGGGCTGAGAGCTATCAGCGGTCGGCGTCACCGGTTTGCACAACGTTATCCCACGAACGATGTCCGGTGTACAAAGACGCGTAGACTTGAGTTTCGAGTTTGAGTTTTCTTCCAGCACAGCCCCCGCTATCAGAGGGCACAGTCCTCCCACCGAGCGCTATCAACAGGACCTCCTGCCAAGGCGAGCCCAAGAGTAAAACTGGTCTGCTGGCCCCGGCTCCCTTCCTTTTCGGATCGGTTGTCATTTCAAAGTTTTAATGTGATTCTAGAACATAAAAGAATAATAATTTATAACAAGGTCTAATACGTATACAACCTAACCTACCGGCAGCTCTAGCAATAAATTAAAAATAAAACCTAGGCTTGTCATTATCTGACATTACAAAAAGTAAACAAACATTCGGAGAGCACTAGAAAATCTAAATAGCTCTGAATATAGAGGCCTAGGATTGCTTAAACTACAGACAATGGCCATGCAGATAATTGGAGAGAACATATAATATCTAATTAAAATAGCCAAAACGTAAGTAAAAAAATACGAATGTAACGTTACATTTTCCCGGGAGGGGGAAAATGTAAGGTCAGCGAGGTAACTGTCACCAGAACTGGAGGAGTCCCGGCTTAAAAGAAAAAGTAAAAAAGAAAAGGTAAAATAATTTAATTTTAAATAAATAAGGCCAGGGAAACCGGGGTAGAAAATTGAAGGTCCAAGTTGTTGAAGAAAAGAGGCTCGCAGGTTGTGAAGAAAAGAGGCTCGTAGATTGTGCAGAAAAGAGGCTCGTAAATTGTGCAAAAAAGAGGCTTGTAGATTGTGCAGAAAAGGGCCTCGAGTCAGGCCTCCACGTCGCCGACCTCGGAGGGGCAGGCCGTGGTAGAGAGGACCGGCAGAGGGCTGAGAGCTATCAGCGGTCGGCGTCACCGGTTTGCACAACGTTATCCCACGAACGATGTCCGGTGTACAAAGACGCGTAGACTTGAGTTTCGAGTTTGAGTTTTCTTCCAGCACAGCCCCCGCTATCAGAGGGCACAGTCCTCCCACCGAGCGCTATCAACAGGACCCCCTGCCAAGGCGAGCCCAAGAGTAAAACTGGTCTGCTGGCCCCGGCTCCCTTCCTTTTCGGATCGGTTGTCATTTCAAAGTTTTAATGTGATTCTAGAACATAAAAGAATAATAATTTATAACAAGGTCTAATACGTATACAACCTAACCTACCGGCAGCTCTAATAATAAATTAAAAATAAAACCTAGGCTTGTCATTATCTGACATTACAAAAAGTAAACAAACATTCGGAGAGCACTAGAAAATCTAAATAGCTCTGAATATAGAGGCCTAGGATTGCTTAAACTACAGACAATGGCCATGCAGATAATTGGAGAGAACATATAATATCTAATTAAAATAGCCAAAACGTAAGTAAAAAAATACGAACATTACAACACCACCGGTGGCCGGTGCGCTCTTGCGCGCAGCCCTGGTGGCGAGCTATTTCCTCGGCGCCTTTTCACCGGTGGATTTACGAGCAGTCTGCTTAGAACGCGCGAGTATCACTTTATGCTTTCCTGGTACAGTGGCGTTATGCTTTCCTGGTAGAGTGGTGGTTACTCTACCAGGAAAGCATAACGCCACTTTACCAGGAAAGCATAAAGTGATACTCGTTTACGTAGGCACTTAGGCGTTTGTTTTGTTTGAAAAGGTTTCTTAACACCACCGGTGGCCGGTGCGCTCTTGCGCGCAGCCTTGGTGGCGAGCTGAATCCTCGACGCCTTACCACCGGTGGAATAACGAGCGGTCTGCTTAGAACGCGCGAGTATGTATCACTTAATGCTTTCCTGGTACAGTGGCATTATGCTTTCCTGGTACAGTAACCACCAATCTACAGTGGCGTTATGCTTTCCTGGTAGAGTGGTGGTTACTCTACCAGGAAAGCATAACGCCACTCTACCAGGAAAGCATAAAGTGATACTCGTAAAGGTAGGCATTTAGGCGTTTATTTTGTTTGAAAAGGTTTCTTAACACCACCGGTGGCCGGTGCGCTCTTGCCGCAGCCCTGGTGGCGAGCTATTTCCTCGGCGCCTTTTTACCGGTGGATTTACGAGCGGTCTGCTGAGAACGCGCGAGTATCACTTTATGCTTTCCTGGTAGAGTGGCGTTATGCTTTCCTGGTAGAGTGGTGGTTACTCTACCAGGAAAGCATAACGCCACTCTACCAGGAAAGCATAAAGTGATACTCGTAAAGGTAGGCATTTAGGCGTTTATTTTGTTTGAAAAGGTTTCTTAACACCACCGGTGGCCGGTGCGTTCTTGCGCGCAGCCCAGCATGTCGATTCCCGTAACCACTTCACCGTGAAAATATGTGAAGTGAGCGTGGAGTGAGCTGTCAGTGTCATCTCACCCTGTTGGAATGACAACTCACTTCACCTAAGTTTTCACGGTGAGATGGTTACAGAATAGCACTGCTGGTGGCAAGCTTTTTCCTCGGCGCCTTTTCACCGATGGATTTACGAGCGGCCTGCTTAGAACGCGTGAGTATCATTTTATGCTTTCCTGGTACAGTGGCGTTATGCTTTCCTGGTAGAGTGGTAGTTACTCTACCAGGAAAGCATAACGCCACTCTACCAGGAAAGCATAAAGTGATACTCGTAAAGGTGGGCATTTAGGCGTTTGTTTTGTTTGAAAAGGTTTCTTAACACAACCGGTGGTCGGTGCGCTCTTGCGCGCAGCCCTGGTGGCGAGCTTTTTCCTCGGCGCCTTTTCACCGGTGGATTTACGAGCGGTCTGCTTAGAAGGCGCGAGTATCACTTTATGCTTTCCTGGTACAGTGGCGTTATGCTTTCCTGGTCGAGTGGTGGTTACTCTACCAGGAAAGCATAACGCCACTCTACCAGGAAAGCATAAAGTGATACTCGTATACGTAGGCACTTAGGCGTTTGTTTTGTTTAAAAAGGTTTCTTACCACCAACGGTGGCCGGTGCGCTCTTGCGCGCAGCCTTGGTGGCAAGCTGAATCCTCGACGCCTTACCACCGGTGGAATAACGAGCGGTCTGCTTAGTACAAGCGAATATCACTTTATGCTTTCCTGGTAGAGTGGCATTATGCTTTCCTGGTACAGTAACCACCAATCTACAGTGGCATTATGCTTTCCTGGTAGAGTGGTGGTTTATCTACCAGGAAAGCATAACGCCACTCTACCAGGAAAGCATAAAGTGATACTCGTATAGGTAGGCACTTAGGCGTTTGTTTAGTTTGAAAAGGTTTCTTAATACCACCGGTGGCCGGTGCGCTCTTGCGCGCAGCCCTGGTGGCGAGCTTTTTCCTCGGCGCCTTTTCACCGGTGGATTTACGAGCGGTCTGCTTAGAACGCGCGAGTATCACTTTATGCTTTCCTGGTATAGTGGCGTTATGCTTTCCTGGTAGAGTGGTGGTTACTCTACCAGGAAAGCATAACGCCACTCTACCAGGAAAGCATAAAGTGATACTCGTATACGTAGGCACTTAGGCGTTTGTTTTGTTTGAAAAGGTTTCTTAACACCACCGGTGGCCGGTGCGCTCTTGCGCGCAGCCTTGGTGGCTAACTGAAGCCTCGATGCCTTACCACCGGTGGAATAACGAGCGGTCTGCTTAGTACAAGCAAATATCACTTTATGCTTTCCTGGTAGAGTGGCATTATGCTTTCCTGGTACAGTAACCACCAATCTACAGTGGCATTATGCTTTCCTGGTAGAGTGGTGGTTTATCTACCAGGAAAGCATAACGCCACTCTACCAGGAAAGCATAAAGTGATACTCGTATAGGTAGGCATTTAGGCGTTTATTTTGTTTGAAAAGGTTTCTTAACACCACCGGTGGCCGGTGCGCTCTTGCCGCAGCCCTGGTGGCGAGCTATTTCCTCGGCGCCTTTTTACCGGTGGATTTACGAGCGGTCTGCTGAGAACGCGCGAGTATCACTTTATGCTTTCCTGGTAGAGTGGCGTTATGCTTTCCTGGTAGAGTGGTGGTTACTCTACCAGGAAAGCATAACGCCACTCTACCAGGAAAGCATAAAGTGATACTCGTAAAGGTAGGCATTTAGGCGTTTATTTTGTTTGAAAAGGTTTCTTAACACCACCGGTGGCCGGTGCGTTCTTGCGCGCAGCCCAGCATGTCGATTCCCGTAACCACTTCACCGTGAAAATATGTGAAGTGAGCGTGGAGTGAGCTGTCAGTGTCATCTCACCCTGTTGGAATGACAACTCACTTCACCTAAGTTTTCACGGTGAGATGGTTACAGAATAGCACTGCTGGTGGCAAGCTTTTTCCTCGGCGCCTTTTCACCGATGGATTTACGAGCGGCCTGCTTAGAACGCGTGAGTATCATTTTATGCTTTCCTGGTACAGTGGCGTTATGCTTTCCTGGTAGAGTGGTAGTTACTCTACCAGGAAAGCATAACGCCACTCTACCAGGAAAGCATAAAGTGATACTCGTAAAGGTGGGCATTTAGGCGTTTGTTTTGTTTGAAAAGGTTTCTTAACACAACCGGTGGTCGGTGCGCTCTTGCGCGCAGCCCTGGTGGCGAGCTTTTTCCTCGGCGCCTTTTCACCGGTGGATTTACGAGCGGTCTGCTTAGAAGGCGCGAGTATCACTTTATGCTTTCCTGGTACAGTGGCGTTATGCTTTCCTGGTCGAGTGGTGGTTACTCTACCAGGAAAGCATAACGCCACTCTACCAGGAAAGCATAAAGTGATACTCGTATACGTAGGCACTTAGGCGTTTGTTTTGTTTAAAAAGGTTTCTTACCACCAACGGTGGCCGGTGCGCTCTTGCGCGCAGCCTTGGTGGCAAGCTGAATCCTCGACGCCTTACCACCGGTGGAATAACGAGCGGTCTGCTTAGTACAAGCGAATATCACTTTATGCTTTCCTGGTAGAGTGGCATTATGCTTTCCTGGTACAGTAACCACCAATCTACAGTGGCATTATGCTTTCCTGGTAGAGTGGTGGTTTATCTACCAGGAAAGCATAACGCCACTCTACCAGGAAAGCATAAAGTGATACTCGTATAGGTAGGCACTTAGGCGTTTGTTTAGTTTGAAAAGGTTTCTTAATACCACCGGTGGCCGGTGCGCTCTTGCGCGCAGCCCTGGTGGCGAGCTTTTTCCTCGGCGCCTTTTCACCGGTGGATTTACGAGCGGTCTGCTTAGAACGCGCGAGTATCACTTTATGCTTTCCTGGTATAGTGGCGTTATGCTTTCCTGGTAGAGTGGTGGTTACTCTACCAGGAAAGCATAACGCCACTCTACCAGGAAAGCATAAAGTGATACTCGTATACGTAGGCACTTAGGCGTTTGTTTTGTTTGAAAAGGTTTCTTAACACCACCGGTGGCCGGTGCGCTCTTGCGCGCAGCCTTGGTGGCTAACTGAAGCCTCGATGCCTTACCACCGGTGGAATAACGAGCGGTCTGCTTAGTACAAGCAAATATCACTTTATGCTTTCCTGGTAGAGTGGCATTATGCTTTCCTGGTACAGTAACCACCAATCTACAGTGGCATTATGCTTTCCTGGTAGAGTGGTGGTTTATCTACCAGGAAAGCATAACGCCACTCTACCAGGAAAGCATAAAGTGATACTCGTATAGGTAGGCACTTAGGCGTTTGTTTAGTTTGAAAAGGTTTCTTAATACCACCGGTGGCCGGTGCGCTCTTGCGCGCAGCCCTGGTGGCGAGCTTTTTCCTCGGCGCCTTTTCACCGGTGGATTTACGAGCGGTCTGCTTAGAACGCGCGAGTATCACTTTATGCTTTCCTGGTATAGTGGCGTTATGCTTTCCTGGTAGAGTGGTGGTTACTCTACCAGGAAGGCATAACGCCACTCTACCAGGAAAGCATAAAGTGATACTCGTATACGTAGGCACTTAGGCGTTTGTTTTGTTTGAAAAGGTTTCTTAACACCACCGGTGGCCGGTGCGCTCTTGCGCGCAGCCTTGGTGGCTAACTGAATCCTCGATGATTTACCACCGGTGGAATAACGAGCGGTCTGCTTAGTACAAGCGAATATCACTTTATGCTTTCCTGGTAGAGTGGCTTTATGCTTTCCTGGTACAGTAACCACCAATCTACAGTGGCATTATGCTTTCCTGGTAGAGTGGTGGTTTATCTACCAGAAAAGCATAACGCCGCTCTACCAGGAAAGCATAAAGTGATACTCGTAAAGGTAGGCATTTAGGCGTTTGTTTTGTCTGAAAAGGTTTCTTAACACCACCGGTGGCCGGTGCGCTCTTGCGCGCAGCCCTGGTGGCGAGCTATTTCCTCGGCGCCTTTTCACCGGTGGATTTACGAGCAGTCTGCTTAGAACGCGCGAGTATCACTTTATGCTTTCCTGGTACAGTGGCGTTATGCTTTCCTGGTAGAGTGGTGGTTACTCTACCATGAAAGCATAACGCCACTCTACCAGGAAAGCATAAAGTGATACTCGTATACGTAGGCACTTAGGCGTTTGTTTTGTTTGAAAAGGTTTCTTAACACCACCGGTGGCCGGTGCGCTCTTGCGCGCAGCCTTGGTGGCGAGCTGAATCCTCGACGCCTTACCACCGGTGGAATAACGAGCGGTCTGCTTAGTACAAGCGAATATCACTTTATGCTTTCCTGGTAGAGTGGCTTTATGCTTTCCTGGTACAGTAACAACCAATCTACAGTGGCGTTATGCTTTCCTGGTAGAGTGGTGGTTTATCTACCAGAAAAGCATAACGCCGCTCTACCAGGAAAGCATAAAGTGATACTCGTAAAGGTAGGCATTTAGGCGTTTGTTTTGTCTGAAAAGGTTTCTTAACACCACCGGTGGCCGGTGCGCTCTTGCGCGCAGCCCTGGTGGCGAGCTATTTCCTCGGCGCCTTTTCACCGGTGGATTTACGAGCAGTCTGCTTAGAACGCGCGAGTATCACTTTATGCTTTCCTGGTACAGTGGCGTTATGCTTTCCTGGTAGAGTGGTGGTTACTCTACCAGGAAAGCATAACGCCACTTTACCAGGAAAGCATAAAGTGATACTCGTTTACGTAGGCACTTAGGCGTTTGTTTTGTTTGAAAAGGTTTCTTAACACCACCGGTGGCCGGTGCGCTCTTGCGCGCAGCCTTGGTGGCGAGCTGAATCCTCGACGCCTTACCACCGGTGGAATAACGAGCGGTCTGCTTAGAACGCGCGAGTATGTATCACTTAATGCTTTCCTGGTACAGTGGCATTATGCTTTCCTGGTACAGTAACCACCAATCTACAGTGGCGTTATGCTTTCCTGGTAGAGTGGTGGTTACTCTACCAGGAAAGCATAACGCCACTCTACCAGGAAAGCATAAAGTGATACTCGTAAAGGTAGGCATTTAGGCGTTTATTTTGTTTGAAAAGGTTTCTTAACACCACCGGTGGCCGGTGCGCTCTTGCGCGCAGCCTTGGTGGCGAGCTGAATCCTCGACGCCTTACCACCGGTGGAATAACGAGCGGTCTGCTTAGAACGCGCGAGTATCACTTTATGCTTTCCTGGTACAGTGGCGTTATGCTTTCCTGGTAGAGTGGTGGTTACTCTACCAGGAAAGCATAACGCCACTCTACCAGGAAAGCATAAAGTGATACTCGTATACGTAGGCACTTAGGCGTTTGTTTTGTTTGAAAAGGTTTCTTAACACCACCGGTGGCCGGTGCGCTCTTGCGCGCAGCCTTGGTGGCGAGCTGAATCCTCGACGCCTTACCACCGGTGGAATAACGAGCGGTCTGCTTAGAACGCGCGAGTATCACTTTATGCTTTCCTGGTACAGTGGCGTTATGCTTTCCTGGTAGAGTGGTGGTTACTCTACCAGGAAAGCATAACGCCACTCTACCAGGAAAGCATAAAGTGATACTCGTATACGTAGGCACTTAGGCGTTTGTTTTGTTTGAAAAGGTTTCTTAACACCACCGGTGGCCGGTGCGCTCTTGCGCGCAGCCTTGGTGGCGAGCTGAATCCTCGACGCCTTACCACCGGTGGAATAACGAGCGGTCTGCTTAGTACAAGCGAATATCACTTTATGCTTTCCTAGTAGAGTGGCTTTATGCTTTCCTGGTACAGTAACAACCAATCTACAGTGGCGTTATGCTTTCCTGGTAGAGTGGTAGTTTATCTACCAGGAAAGTATAACGCCACTCTACCAGGAAAGCATAAAGTGATACTCGTAAAGGTAGGCATTTAGGCGTTTGTTTTGTTTGAAAAGGTTTCTTAACACCACCGGTGGCCGGTGCGCTCTTGCGCGCAGCCCTGGTGGCGAGCTATTTCCCCGGCCCCTTTTCACCGGTGGATTAACGAGCGGTCTGCTTAAAACGCGCGAGTATCACTTTATGCTTTCCTGGTACAGTGGCGTTATGCTTTCCTGGTAGAGTGGTGGTTACTCTACCATGAAAGCATAACGCCACTCTACCAGGAAAGCATAAAGTGATACTCGTATACGTAGGCACTTAGGCGTTTGTTTTGTTTGAAAAGGTTTCTTAACACCACCGGTGGCCGGTGCGCTCTTGCGCGCAGCCTTGGTGGCGAGCTGAATCCTCGACGCCTTACCACCGGTGGAATAACGAGCGGTCTGCTTAGTACAAGCGAATATCACTTTATGCTTTCCTGGTAGAGTGGCTTTATGCTTTCCTGGTACAGTAACAACCAATCTACAGTGGCGTTATGCTTTCCTGGTAGAGTGGTGGTTTATCTACCAGAAAAGCATAACGCCGCTCTACCAGGAAAGCATAAAGTGATACTCGTAAAGGTAGGCATTTAGGCGTTTGTTTTGTCTGAAAAGGTTTCTTAACACCACCGGTGGCCGGTGCGCTCTTGCGCGCAGCCCTGGTGGCGAGCTATTTCCTCGGCGCCTTTTCACCGGTGGATTTACGAGCAGTCTGCTTAGAACGCGCGAGTATCACTTTATGCTTTCCTGGTACAGTGGCGTTATGCTTTCCTGGTAGAGTGGTGGTTACTCTACCAGGAAAGCATAACGCCACTTTACCAGGAAAGCATAAAGTGATACTCGTTTACGTAGGCACTTAGGCGTTTGTTTTGTTTGAAAAGGTTTCTTAACACCACCGGTGGCCGGTGCGCTCTTGCGCGCAGCCTTGGTGGCGAGCTGAATCCTCGACGCCTTACCACCGGTGGAATAACGAGCGGTCTGCTTAGAACGCGCGAGTATGTATCACTTAATGCTTTCCTGGTACAGTGGCATTATGCTTTCCTGGTACAGTAACCACCAATCTACAGTGGCGTTATGCTTTCCTGGTAGAGTGGTGGTTACTCTACCAGGAAAGCATAACGCCACTCTACCAGGAAAGCATAAAGTGATACTCGTAAAGGTAGGCATTTAGGCGTTTATTTTGTTTGAAAAGGTTTCTTAACACCACCGGTGGCCGGTGCGCTCTTGCCGCAGCCCTGGTGGCGAGCTATTTCCTCGGCGCCTTTTCACCGGTGGATTTACGAGCGGTCTGCTTAGAACGCGCGAGTATCACTTTATGCTTTCCTGGTACAGTGGCGTTATGCTTTCCTGGTAAAATGGTGGTTACTCTACCAGGAAAGCATAACGCCACTCTACCAGGAAAGCATAAAGTGATACTCGTATACGTAGGCCCTTAGGCGTTTGTTTTGTTTGAAAAGGTTTCTTAACACCACCGGTGGCCGGTGCGCTCTTGCGCGCAGCCTTGGTGGCGAGCTGAATCCTCGACGCCTTACCACCGGTGGAATAACGAGCGGTCTGCTTAGTACAAGCGAATATCACTTTATGCTTTCCTGGTAGAGTGGCTTTATGCTTTCCTGGTACAGTAACAACCAATCTACAGTGGCGTTATGCTTTCCTGGTAGAGTGGTGGTTTATCTACCAGAAAAGCATAACGCCGCTCTACCAGGAAAGCATAAAGTGATACTCGTAAAGGTTTTAAGGCAGCCTTGGTGGCGAGCTGAATCCTCGACGCCTTACCACCGGTGGAATAACGAGCGGTCTGCTTAGTACAAGCGAATATCACTGTATGCTTTGCTGGTAGAGTGGCTTCATGCTTTCCTGGTACAGTAACAACCAATCTACAGTGGCGTTATGCTTTCCTGGTAGAGTGGTGGTTTATCTACCAGAAAAGCATAACGCCGCTCTACCAGGAAAGCATAAAGTGATACTCGTAAAGGTAGGCATTTAGGCGTTTGTTTTGTCTGAAAAGGTTTCTTAACACCACCGGTGGCCGGTGCGCTCTTGCGCGCAGCCTTGGTGGCGAGCTGAATCCTCGACGCCTTACCACCGGTGGAATAACGGGCGGTCTGCTTAGTACAAGCGAATATCACTTTATGCTTTCCTGGTAGAGTGGTGGTTACTCTACCAGGAAAGCATAACGCCACTCTACCAGGAAAGCATAAAGTGATACTCGTATACGTTGGCACTTAGGCGTTTGTTTAGTTTGAAAAGGTTTCTTAACACCACCGGTGGCCGGTGCGCTCTTGCGCGCAGCCCTGGTGGCGAGCTATTTCCTCGGCCCCTTTTCACCGGTGGATTTACGAGCGGTCTGCTTAGAACGCGCGAGTATCACTCTATGCTTTCCTGGTACAGTGGCGTTATGCTTTCCTGGTAGAGTGGTGGTTACTCTACCAGGAAAGCATAACGCCACTACCAGGAAAGCATAAAGTGATACTCGTATACGTAGGCACTTAGGCGTTTGTTTTGTTTGAAAAGGTTTCTTAACACCACCGGTGGCCGGTGCGCTCTTGCGCGCAGCCTTGGTGGCGAGCTGAATCCTCGACGCCTTACCACCGGTGGAATAACGAGCGGTCTGCTTAGTACAAGCGAATATCACTTTATGCTTTCCTGGTAGAGTAGCTTTATGCTTTCCTGGTACAGTAACAACCAATCTACAGTGACGTTATGCTTTCCTGGTAGAGTGGTGGTTTATCTACCAGAAAAGCATAACGCCGCTCTACCAGGAAAGCATAACGCCACTCTACCAGGAAAGCATAAAGTGATACTCGTATACGTTGGCACTTAGGCGTTTGTTTAGTTTGAAAAGGTTTCTTAACACCACCGGTGGCCGGTGCGCTCTTGCGCGCAGCCCTGGTGGCGAGCTATTTCCTCGGCCCCTTTTCACCGGTGGATTTACGAGCGGTCTGCTTAGAACGCGCGAGTATCACTCTATGCTTTCCTGGTACAGTGGCGTTATGCTTTCCTGGTAGAGTGGTGGTTACTCTACCAGGAAAGCATAACGCCACTACCAGGAAAGCATAAAGTGATACTCGTATACGTAGGCACTTAGGCGTTTGTTTTGTTTGAAAAGGTTTCTTAACACCACCGGTGGCCGGTGCGCTCTTGCGCGCAGCCTTGGTGGCGAGCTGAATCCTCGACGCCTTACCACCGGTGGAATAACGAGCGGTCTGCTTAGTACAAGCGAATATCACTTTATGCTTTCCTGGTAGAGTAGCTTTATGCTTTCCTGGTACAGTAACAACCAATCTACAGTGGCGTTATGCTTTCCTGGTAGAGTGGTGGTTTATCTACCAGAAAAGCATAACGCCGCTCTACCAGGAAAGCATAAAGTGATACTCGTAAAGGTAGGCATTTAGGCGTTTGTTTTGTCTGAAAAGGTTTCTTAACACCACCGGTGGCCGGTGCGCTCTTGCGCGCAGCCTTGGTGGCGAGCTGAATCCTCGACGCCTTACCACCGGTGGAATAACGGGCGGTCTGCTTAGTACAAGCGAATATCACTTTATGCTTTCCTGGTAGAGTGGTGGTTACTCTACCAGGAAAGCATAACGCCACTCTACCAGGAAAGCATAAAGTGATACTCGTATACGTTGGCACTTAGGCGTTTGTTTAGTTTGAAAAGGTTTCTTAACACCACCGGTGGCCGGTGCGCTCTTGCGCGCAGCCCTGGTGGCGAGCTATTTCCTCGGCCCCTTTTCACCGGTGGATTTACGAGCGGTCTGCTTAGAACGCGCGAGTATCACTCTATGCTTTCCTGGTAGAGTGGTGGTTACTCTACCAGGAAAGCATAACGCCACTACCAGGAAAGCATTAAGTGATACTCGTATACGTAGGCACTTAGGCGTTTGTTTTGTTTGAAAAGGTTTCTTAACACCACCGGTGGCCGGTGCGCTCTTGCGCGCAGCCTTGGTGGCGAGCTGAATCCTCGACGCCTTACCACCGGTGGAATAACGAGCGGTCTGCTTAGTACAAGCGAATATCACTTTATGCTTTCCTGGTAGAGTAGCTTTATGCTTTCCTGGTACAGTAACAACCAATCTACAGTGGCGTTATGCTTTCCTGGTAGAGTGGTGGTTTATCTACCAGAAAAGCATAACGCCGCTCTACCAGGAAAGCATAACGCCACTCTACATGGAAAGCATAAAGTGATACTCGTATACGTTGGCACTTAGGCGTTTGTTTAGTTTGAAAAGGTTTCTTAACACCACCGGTGGCCGGTGCGCTCTTGCGCGCAGCCCTGGTTGCGAGCTATTTCCTCGGCCCCTTTTCACCGGTGGATTTACGAGCGGTCTGCTTAGAACGCGCGAGTATCACTCTATGCTTTCCTGGTACAGTGGCGTTATGCTTTCCTGGTAGAGTGGTGGTTACTCTACCAGGAAAGCATAACGCCACTACCAGGAAAGCATAAAGTGATACTCGTATACGTAGGCACTTAGGCGTTTGTTTTGTTTGAAAAGGTTTCTTAACACCACCGGTGGCCGGTGCGCTCTTGCGCGCAGCCTTGGTGGCGAGCTGAATCCTCGACGCCTTACCACCAGTGGAATAACGAGCGGTCTGCTTAGTACAAGCGAATATCACTTTATGCTTTCCTGGTAGAGTAGCTTTATGCTTTCCTGGTACAGTAACAACCAATCTACAGTGGCGTTATGCTTTCCTGGTAGAGTGGTGGTTTATCTACCAGAAAAGCATAACGTCGCTCTACCAGGAAAGCATAAAGTGATACTCGTATAGGTAGGCACTAAGGCGTTTGTTTTGTTTGAAAAGATTTCTTAACACCACCGGTGGCCAATGCGCTCTTGCGCGCAGCCCTGGTGGCGAGCTTTTTCCTCGGCGCCTTACCACCGGTGGATTTACGAGCGGTCTGCTTAGAACGCGCGAGTATCACTTTATGCTTTCCTGGTAGAGTGGCGTTATGCTTTCCTGGTAGATTGGTGGTTTCTCTACCAGGAAAGCATAACGCCACTCTACCAGGAAAGCATAAAGTGATACTCGTAAAGGTAGGCATTTAGGCGTTTGTTTTGTTTGAAAAGGTTTCTTAACACCACCGGTGGCCGGTGCGCTCTTGCGCGCAGCCTTGGTGGCGAGCTGAATCCTCGACGCCTTACCACCGGTGGAATAACGAGCGGTCTGCTTAGAACGCGCGAGTATCACTTTATGCTTTCCTGGTACAGTGGCGTTATGCTTTCCTGGTAGAGTGGTGGTTACTCTACCAGGAAAGCATAACGCCACTCTACCAGGAAAGCATAAAGTGATACTCGTATACGTAGGCACTTAGGCGTTTGTTTTGTTTGAAAAGGTTTCTTAACACCACCGGTGGCCGGTGCGCTCTTGCGCGCAGCCTTGGTGGCGAGCTGAATCCTCGACGCCTTACCACCGGTGGAATAACGAGCGGTCTGCTTAGAACGCGCGAGTATCACTTTATGCTTTCCTGGTACAGTGGCGTTATGCTTTCCTGGTAGAGTGGTGGTTACTCTACCAGGAAAGCATAACGCCACTCTACCAGGAAAGCATAAAGTGATACTCGTATACGTAGGCACTTAGGCGTTTGTTTTGTTTGAAAAGGTTTCTTAACACCACCGGTGGCCGGTGCGCTCTTGCGCGCAGCCTTGGTGGCGAGCTGAATCCTCGACGCCTTACCACCGGTGGAATAACGAGCGGTCTGCTTAGTACAAGCGAATATCACTTTATGCTTTCCTAGTAGAGTGGCTTTATGCTTTCCTGGTACAGTAACAACCAATCTACAGTGGCGTTATGCTTTCCTGGTAGAGTGGTGGTTTATCTACCAGGAAAGTATAACGCCACTCTACCAGGAAAGCATAAAGTGATACTCGTAAAGGTAGGCATTTAGGCGTTTGTTTTGTTTGAAAAGATTTCTTAACACCACCGGTGGCCGGTGCGCTCTTGCGCGCAGCCCTGGTGGCGAGCTATTTCCCCGGCCCCTTTTCACCGGTGGATTTACGAGCGGTCTGCTTAAAACGCGCGAGTATCACTTTATGCTTTCCTGGTACAGTGGCGTTATGCTTTCCTGGTAGAGTGGTGGTTACTCTACCATGAAAGCATAACGCCACTCTACCAGGAAAGCATAAAGTGATACTCGTATACGTAGGCACTTAGGCGTTTGTTTTGTTTGAAAAGGTTTCTTAACACCACCGGTGGCCGGTGCGCTCTTGCGCGCAGCCTTGGTGGCGAGCTGAATCCTCGACGCCTTACCACCGGTGGAATAACGAGCGGTCTGCTTAGTACAAGCGAATATCACTTTATGCTTTCCTGGTAGAGTGGCTTTATGCTTTCCTGGTACAGTAACAACCAATCTACAGTGGCGTTATGCTTTCCTGGTAGAGTGGTGGTTTATCTACCAGAAAAACATAACGCCGCTCTACCAGGAAAGCATAAAGTGATACTCGTAAAGGTAGGCATTTAGGCGTTTGTTTTGTCTGAAAAGGTTTCTTAACACCACCGGTGGCCGGTGCGCTCTTGCGCGCAGCCCTGGTGGCGAGCTATTTCCTCGGCGCCTTTTCACCGGTGGATTTACGAGCGGTCTGCTTAGAACGCGCGAGTATCACTTTATGCTTTCCTGGTACAGTGGCGTTATGCTTTCCTGGTAGAGTGGTGGTTACTCTACCAGGAAAGCATAACGCCACTCTACCAGGAAAGCATAAAGTGATACTCGTTTACGTAGGCACTTAGGCGTTTGTTTTGTTTGAAAAGGTTTCTTAACACCACCGGTGGCCGGTGCGCTCTTGCGCGCAGCTTTGGTGGCGAGCTGAATCCTCGACGCCTTACCACCGGTGGAATAACGAGCGGTCTGCTTAGAACGCGCGAGTATGTATCACTTAATGCTTTCCTGGTACAGTGGCATTATGCTTTCCTGGTACAGTAACCACCAATCTACAGTGGCGTTATGCTTTCCTGGTAGAGTGGTGGTTTATCTACCAGGAAAGCATAACGCCACTCTACCAGGAAAGCATAAAGTGATACTCGTAAAGGTAGGCATTTAGGCGTTTGTTTTGTTTGAAAAGGTTTCTTAACACCACCGGTGGCCGGTGCGCTCTTGCCGCAGCCCTGGTGGCGAGCTATTTCCTCGGCGCCTTTTCACCGGTGGATTTACGAGCGGTCTGCTTAGAACGCGCGAGTATCACTTATTGCTTTCCTGGTACAGTGGCGTTATGCTTTCCTATTAGAGTGGTGGTTACTCTACCAGGAAAGCATAACGCCACTCTACCAGGAAAGCATAAAGTGATACTCGTATACGTAGGCACTTAGGCGTTTGTTTTGTTTGAAAAGGTTTCTTAACACCACCGGTGGCCGGTGCGCTCTTGCGCGCAGCCCTGATGGCGAGCTATTTCCTCGGCGCCTTTTCACCGGTGGATTTACGAGCGGTCTGCTTAGAACGCGCGAGTATGTATCACTTAATGCTTTCCTGGTACAGTGGCATTATGCTTTCCTGGTACAGTAACCACCAATCTACAGTGGCGTTATGCTTTCCTGGTAGGATGGTGGTTTATCTACCAGAAAAGCATAACGTCACTCTACCAGGAAAGCATAAAGTGATACTCGTAAAGGTAGGCATTTAGGCGTTTGTTTTGTTTGAAAAGTTTTCTTAACACCACCGGTGGCCGGTGCGCTCTTGCGCGCAGCCCTGGTGGCGAGCTATTTCCTCGGCGCCTTTTCACCGGTGGATTTACGAGCGGTCTGCTTAGAACGCGCGAGTATCACTTTATGCTTTCCTGGTACAGTGGCGTTATGCTTTCCTGGTAGAGTGGTGGTTACTCTACCAGGAAAGCATAACGCCACTCTACCAGGAAAGCATAACGCCACTCTACCAGGAAAGCATAAAGTGATACTCGTATACGTAGGCACTTAGGCGTTTGTTTTGTTTGAAAAGGTTTCTTAACACCACCAGTGGCCGGTGCGCTCTTGCGCGTAGCCTTGGTGGCGAGCTGAATCCTCGACGCCTTACCACCGGTGGAATAACGAGCGGTCTGCTTAGTACAAGCGAATATCACTTTATGCTTTCCTGGTAGAGTGGCTTTATGCTTTCCTGGTACAGTAACAACCAATCTACAGTGGCGTTATGCTTTCCTGGTAGAGTGGTGGTTTATCTACCAGAAAAGCATAACGCCACTCTACCAGGAAAGCATAAAGTGATACTCGTAAAGTTAGGCATTTAGGCGTTTGTTTTGTTTGAAAAGGTTTCTTAACACCACCGGTGGCCGGTGCGCTCTTGCGCGCAGCCCTGGTAGCGAGCTATTTCCTCGGCCCCTTTTCACCGGTGGATTTACGAGCGGTCTGCTTAGAACACGCGAGTATCACTTTATGCTTTCCTTGTACAGTGGCGTTATGATTTCCTGGTAGAGTGGTGGTTACTCTACCAGGAAAGCATAACGCCACTCTACCAGGAAAGCATAAAGTGATACTCGTATACGTAGGCACTTAGGCGTTTGTTTTGTTTGAAAAGGTATCTTAACACCACCGGTGGCCGGTGCGCTCTTGCGCGCAGCCTTGGTGGCGAGCTGAATCCTCGACGCCTTACCACCGGTGGAATAACGAGCGGTCTGCTTAGTACAAGCGAATATCACTTTATGCTTTCCTGGTACAGTAACAACCAATCTACAGTGGCGTTATGCTTTCCTGGTAGAGTGGTGGTTTATCTACCAGAAAAGCATAACGCCGCTCTACCAGGAAAGCATAAAGTGATACTCGTAAAGGTAGGCATTTAGGCGTTTGTTTTGTCTGAAAAGGTTTCTTAACACCACCGGTGGCCGGTGCGCTCTTGCGCGCAGCCTTGGTGGCGAGCTGAATCCTCGACGCCTTACCACCGGTGGAATAACGGGCGGTCTGCTTAGTACAAGCGAATATCACTTTATGCTTTCCTGGTAGAGTGGTGGTTACTCTACCAGGAAAGCATAACGCCACTCTACCAGGAAAGCATAAAGTGATACTCGTATACGTTGGCACTTAGGCGTTTGTTTAGTTTGAAAAGGTTTCTTAACACCACCGGTGGCCGGTGCGCTCTTGCGCGCAGCCCTGGTGGCGAGCTATTTCCTCGGCCCCTTTTCACCGGTGGATTTACGAGCGGTCTGCTTAGAACGCGCGAGTATCACTCTATGCTTTCCTGGTACAGTGGCGTTATGCTTTCCTGGTAGAGTGGTGGTTACTCTACCAGGAAAGCATAACGCCACTCTACCAGGAAAGCATAAAGTGATACTCGTTTACGTAGGCACTTAGGCGTTTGTTTTGTTTGAAAAGGTTTCTTAACACCACCGGTGGCCGGTGCGCTCTTGCGCGCAGCTTTGGTGGCGAGCTGAATCCTCGACGCCTTACCACCGGTGGAATAACGAGCGGTCTGCTTAGAACGCGCGAGTATGTATCACTTAATGCTTTCCTGGTACAGTGGCATTATGCTTTCCTGGTACAGTAACCACCAATCTACAGTGGCGTTATGCTTTCCTGGTAGAGTGGTGGTTTATCTACCAGGAAAGCATAACGCCACTCTACCAGGAAAGCATAAAGTGATACTCGTAAAGGTAGGCATTTAGGCGTTTGTTTTGTTTGAAAAGGTTTCTTAACACCACCGGTGGCCGGTGCGCTCTTGCCGCAGCCCTGGTGGCGAGCTATTTCCTCGGCGCCTTTTCACCGGTGGATTTACGAGCGGTCTGCTTAGAACGCGCGAGTATCACTTATTGCTTTCCTGGTACAGTGGCGTTATGCTTTCCTATTAGAGTGGTGGTTACTCTACCAGGAAAGCATAACGCCACTCTACCAGGAAAGCATAAAGTGATACTCGTATACGTAGGCACTTAGGCGTTTGTTTTGTTTGAAAAGGTTTCTTAACACCACCGGTGGCCGGTGCGCTCTTGCGCGCAGCCCTGATGGCGAGCTATTTCCTCGGCGCCTTTTCACCGGTGGATTTACGAGCGGTCTGCTTAGAACGCGCGAGTATGTATCACTTAATGCTTTCCTGGTACAGTGGCATTATGCTTTCCTGGTACAGTAACCACCAATCTACAGTGGCGTTATGCTTTCCTGGTAGGATGGTGGTTTATCTACCAGAAAAGCATAACGTCACTCTACCAGGAAAGCATAAAGTGATACTCGTAAAGGTAGGCATTTAGGCGTTTGTTTTGTTTGAAAAGTTTTCTTAACACCACCGGTGGCCGGTGCGCTCTTGCGCGCAGCCCTGGTGGCGAGCTATTTCCTCGGCGCCTTTTCACCGGTGGATTTACGAGCGGTCTGCTTAGAACGCGCGAGTATCACTTTATGCTTTCCTGGTACAGTGGCGTTATGCTTTCCTGGTAGAGTGGTGGTTACTCTACCAGGAAAGCATAACGCCACTCTACCAGGAAAGCATAACGCCACTCTACCAGGAAAGCATAAAGTGATACTCGTATACGTAGGCACTTAGGCGTTTGTTTTGTTTGAAAAGGTTTCTTAACACCACCAGTGGCCGGTGCGCTCTTGCGCGTAGCCTTGGTGGCGAGCTGAATCCTCGACGCCTTACCACCGGTGGAATAACGAGCGGTCTGCTTAGTACAAGCGAATATCACTTTATGCTTTCCTGGTACAGTAACAACCAATCTACAGTGGCGTTATGCTTTCCTGGTAGAGTGGTGGTTTATCTACCAGGAAAGTATAACGCCACTCTACCAGGAAAGCATAAAGTGATACTCGTAAAGGTAGGCATTTAGGCGTTTGTTTTGTTTGAAAAGGTTTCTTAACACCACCGGTGGCCGGTGCGCTCTTGCGCGCAGCCCTGGTGGCGAGCTATTTCCCCGGCCCCTTTTCACCGGTGGATTTACGAGCGGTCTGCTTAAAACGCGCGAGTATCACTTTATGCTTTCCTGGTACAGTGGCGTTATGCTTTCCTGGTAGAGTGGTGGTTACTCTACCATGAAAGCATAACGCCACTCTACCAGGAAAGCATAAAGTGATACTCGTATACGTAGGCACTTAGGCGTTTGTTTTGTTTGAAAAGGTTTCTTAACACCACCGGTGGCCGGTGCGCTCTTGCGCGCAGCCTTGGTGGCGAGCTGAATCCTCGACGCCTTACCACCGGTGGAATAACGAGCGGTCTGCTTAGTACAAGCGAATATCACTTTATGCTTTCCTGGTAGAGTGGCTTTATGCTTTCCTGGTACAGTAACAACCAATCTACAGTGGCGTTATGCTTTCCTGGTAGAGTGGTGGTTTATCTACCAGAAAAACATAACGCCCCTCTACCAGGAAAGCATAAAGTGATACTCGTAAAGGTAGGCATTTAGGCGTTTGTTTTGTCTGAAAAGGTTTCTTAACACCACCGGTGGCCGGTGCGCTCTTGCGCGCAGCCCTGGTGGCGAGCTATTTCCTCGGCGCCTTTTCACCGGTGGATTTACGAGCGGTCTGCTTAGAACGCGCGAGTATCACTTTATGCTTTCCTGGTACAGTGGCGTTATGCTTTCCTGGTAGAGTGGTGGTTACTCTACCAGGAAAGCATAACGCCACTCTACCAGGAAAGCATAAAGTGATACTCGTTTACGTAGGCACTTAGGCGTTTGTTTTGTTTGAAAAGGTTTCTTAACACCACCGGTGGCCGGTGCGCTCTTGCGCGCAGCTTTGGTGGCGAGCTGAATCCTCGACGCCTTACCACCGGTGGAATAACGAGCGGTCTGCTTAGAACGCGCGAGTATGTATCACTTAATGCTTTCCTGGTACAGTGGCATTATGCTTTCCTGGTACAGTAACCACCAATCTACAGTGGCGTTATGCTTTCCTGGTAGAGTGGTGGTTTATCTACCAGGAAAGCATAACGCCACTCTACCAGGAAAGCATAAAGTGATACTCGTAAAGGTAGGCATTTAGGCGTTTGTTTTGTTTGAAAAGGTTTCTTAACACCACCGGTGGCCGGTGCGCTCTTGCCGCAGCCCTGGTGGCGAGCTATTTCCTCGGCGCCTTTTCACCGGTGGATTTACGAGCGGTCTGCTTAGAACGCGCGAGTATCACTTATTGCTTTCCTGGTACAGTGGCGTTATGCTTTCCTATTAGAGTGGTGGTTACTCTACCAGGAAAGCATAACGCCACTCTACCAGGAAAGCATAAAGTGATACTCGTATACGTAGGCACTTAGGCGTTTGTTTTGTTTGAAAAGGTTTCTTAACACCACCGGTGGCCGGTGCGCTCTTGCGCGCAGCCCTGATGGCGAGCTATTTCCTCGGCGCCTTTTCACCGGTGGATTTACGAGCGGTCTGCTTAGAACGCGCGAGTATGTATCACTTAATGCTTTCCTGGTACAGTGGCATTATGCTTTCCTGGTACAGTAACCACCAATCTACAGTGGCGTTATGCTTTCCTGGTAGGATGGTGGTTTATCTACCAGAAAAGCATAACGTCACTCTACCAGGAAAGCATAAAGTGATACTCGTAAAGGTAGGCATTTAGGCGTTTGTTTTGTTTGAAAAGTTTTCTTAACACCACCGGTGGCCGGTGCGCTCTTGCGCGCAGCCCTGGTGGCGAGCTATTTCCTCGGCGCCTTTTCACCGGTGGATTTACGAGCGGTCTGCTTAGAACGCGCGAGTATCACTTTATGCTTTCCTGGTACAGTGGCGTTATGCTTTCCTGGTAGAGTGGTGGTTACTCTACCAGGAAAGCATAACGCCACTCTACCAGGAAAGCATAACGCCACTCTACCAGGAAAGCATAAAGTGATACTCGTATACGTAGGCACTTAGGCGTTTGTTTTGTTTGAAAAGGTTTCTTAACACCACCAGTGGCCGGTGCGCTCTTGCGCGTAGCCTTGGTGGCGAGCTGAATCCTCGACGCCTTACCACCGGTGGAATTACGAGCGGTCTGCTTAGTACAAGCGAATATCACTTTATGCTTTCCTGGTAGAGTGGCTTTATGCTTTCCTGGTACAGTAACAACCAATCTACAGTGGCGTTATGCTTTCCTGGTAGAGTGGTGGTTTATCTACCAGAAAAGCATAACGCCACTCTACCAGGAAAGCATAAAGTGATACTCGTAAAGTTAGGCATTTAGGCGTTTGTTTTGTTTGAAAAGGTTTCTTAACACCACCGGTGGCCGGTGCGCTCTTGCGCGCAGCCCTGGTAGCGAGCTATTTCCTCGGCCCCTTTTCACCGGTGGATTTACGAGCGGTCTGCTTAGAACGCGCGAGTATCACTTTATGCTTTCCTGGTACAGTGGCGTTATGATTTCCTGGTAGAGTGGTGGTTACTCTACCAGGAAAGCATAACGCCACTCTACCAGGAAAGCATAAAGTGATACTCGTATACGTAGGCACTTAGGCGTTTGTTTTGTTTGAAAAGGTATCTTAACACCACCGGTGGCCGGTGCGCTCTTGCGCGCAGCCTTGGTGGCGTACTGAATCCTCGACGCCTTACCACCGGTGGAATAACGAGCGGTCTGCTTAGTACAAGCGAATATCACTTTATGCTTTCCTGGTAGATTGGCTTTATGCTTTCCTGGTACAGTAACAACCAATCTACAGTGGCGTTATGCTTTCCTGGTAGAGTGGTGGTTTATCTACCAGAAAAGCATAACGCCACTCTACCAGGAAAGCATAAAGTGATACTCGTAAAGGTAGGCATTTAGGCGTTTGTTTTGTCTGAAAAGGTTTCTTAACACCACCGGTGGCCGGTGCGCTCTTGCGCGCAGCCTTGGTGGCGAGCTGAATCCTCGACGCCTTACCACCGGTGGAATAACGGGCGGTCTGCTTAGTACAAGCGAATATCACTTTATGCTTTCCTGGTAGAGTGGTGGTTACTCTACCAGGAAAGCATAACGCCACTCTACCAGGAAAGCATAAAGTGATACTCGTATACGTTGGCACTTAGGCGTTTGTTTAGTTTGAAAAGGTTTCTTAACACCACCGGTGGCCGGTGCGCTCTTGCGCGCAGCCCTGGTGGCGAGCTATTTCCTCGGCCCCTTTTCACCGGTGGATTTACGAGCGGTCTGCTTAGTACAAGCGAATATCACTTTATGCTTTCCTGGTAGAGTAGCTTTATGCTTTCCTGGTACAGTAACAACCAATCTACAGTGGCGTTATGCTTTCCTGGTAGAGTGGTGGTTTATCTACCAGAAAAGCATAACGCCGCTCTACCAGGAAAGCATAAAGTGATACTCGTATAGGTAGGCACTAAGGCGTTTGTTTTGTCTGAAAAGGTTTCTTAACACCACCGGTGGCCGGTGCGCTCTTGCGCGCAGCCCTGGTGGCGAGCTATTTCCTCGGCGCCTTTTCACCGGTGGATTTACGAGCGGTCTGCTTAGAACGCGCGAGTATCACTTTATGCTTTCCTGGTACAGTGGCGTTATGCTTTCCTGGTAGAGTGGTGGTTACTCTACCAGGAAAGCATAACGCCACTCTACCAGGAAAGCATAAAGTGATACTCGTTTACGTAGGCACTTAGGCGTTTGTTTTGTTTGAAAAGGTTTCTTAACACCACCGGTGGCCGGTGCGCTCTTGCGCGCAGCTTTGGTGGCGAGCTGAATCCTCGACGCCTTACCACCGGTGGAATAACGAGCGGTCTGCTTAGAACGCGCGAGTATGTATCACTTAATGCTTTCCTGGTACAGTGGCATTATGCTTTCCTGGTACAGTAACCACCAATCTACAGTGGCGTTATGCTTTCCTGGTAGAGTGGTGGTTTATCTACCAGGAAAGCATAACGCCACTCTACCAGGAAAGCATAAAGTGATACTCGTAAAGGTAGGCATTTAGGCGTTTGTTTTGTTTGAAAAGGTTTCTTAACACCACCGGTGGCCGGTGCGCTCTTGCCGCAGCCCTGGTGGCGAGCTATTTCCTCGGCGCCTTTTCACCGGTGGATTTACGAGCGGTCTGCTTAGAACGCGCGAGTATCACTTATTGCTTTCCTGGTACAGTGGCGTTATGCTTTCCTATTAGAGTGGTGGTTACTCTACCAGGAAAGCATAACGCCACTCTACCAGGAAAGCATAAAGTGATACTCGTATACGTAGGCACTTAGGCGTTTGTTTTGTTTGAAAAGGTTTCTTAACACCACCGGTGGCCGGTGCGCTCTTGCGCGCAGCCCTGATGGCGAGCTATTTCCTCGGCGCCTTTTCACCGGTGGATTTACGAGCGGTCTGCTTAGAACGCGCGAGTATGTATCACTTAATGCTTTCCTGGTACAGTGGCATTATGCTTTCCTGGTACAGTAACCACCAATCTACAGTGGCGTTATGCTTTCCTGGTAGGATGGTGGTTTATCTACCAGAAAAGCATAACGTCACTCTACCAGGAAAGCATAAAGTGATACTCGTAAAGGTAGGCATTTAGGCGTTTGTTTTGTTTGAAAAGTTTTCTTAACACCACCGGTGGCCGGTGCGCTCTTGCGCGCAGCCCTGGTGGCGAGCTATTTCCTCGGCGCCTTTTCACCGGTGGATTTACGAGCGGTCTGCTTAGAACGCGCGAGTATCACTTTATGCTTTCCTGGTACAGTGGCGTTATGCTTTCCTGGTAGAGTGGTGGTTACTCTACCAGGAAAGCATAACGCCACTCTACCAGGAAAGCATAACGCCACTCTACCAGGAAAGCATAAAGTGATACTCGTATACGTAGGCACTTAGGCGTTTGTTTTGTTTGAAAAGGTTTCTTAACACCACCAGTGGCCGGTGCGCTCTTGCGCGTAGCCTTGGTGGCGAGCTGAATCCTCGACGCCTTACCACCGGTGGAATTACGAGCGGTCTGCTTAGTACAAGCGAATATCACTTTATGCTTTCCTGGTAGAGTGGCTTTATGCTTTCCTGGTACAGTAACAACCAATCTACAGTGGCGTTATGCTTTCCTGGTAGAGTGGTGGTTTATCTACCAGAAAAGCATAACGCCACTCTACCAGGAAAGCATAAAGTGATACTCGTAAAGTTAGGCATTTAGGCGTTTGTTTTGTTTGAAAAGGTTTCTTAACACCACCGGTGGCCGGTGCGCTCTTGCGCGCAGCCCTGGTAGCGAGCTATTTCCTCGGCCCCTTTTCACCGGTGGATTTACGAGCGGTCTGCTTAGAACGCGCGAGTATCACTTTATGCTTTCCTGGTACAGTGGCGTTATGATTTCCTGGTAGAGTGGTGGTTACTCTACCAGGAAAGCATAACGCCACTCTACCAGGAAAGCATAAAGTGATACTCGTATACGTAGGCACTTAGGCGTTTGTTTTGTTTGAAAAGGTATCTTAACACCACCGGTGGCCGGTGCGCTCTTGCGCGCAGCCTTGGTGGCGTACTGAATCCTCGACGCCTTACCACCGGTGGAATAACGAGCGGTCTGCTTAGTACAAGCGAATATCACTTTATGCTTTCCTGGTAGATTGGCTTTATGCTTTCCTGGTACAGTAACAACCAATCTACAGTGGCGTTATGCTTTCCTGGTAGAGTGGTGGTTTATCTACCAGAAAAGCATAACGCCACTCTACCAGGAAAGCATAAAGTGATACTCGTAAAGGTAGGCATTTAGGCGTTTGTTTTGTCTGAAAAGGTTTCTTAACACCACCGGTGGCCGGTGCGCTCTTGCGCGCAGCCTTGGTGGCGAGCTGAATCCTCGACGCCTTACCACCGGTGGAATAACGGGCGGTCTGCTTAGTACAAGCGAATATCACTTTATGCTTTCCTGGTAGAGTGGTGGTTACTCTACCAGGAAAGCATAACGCCACTCTACCAGGAAAGCATAAAGTGATACTCGTATACGTTGGCACTTAGGCGTTTGTTTAGTTTGAAAAGGTTTCTTAACACCACCGGTGGCCGGTGCGCTCTTGCGCGCAGCCCTGGTGGCGAGCTATTTCCTCGGCCCCTTTTCACCGGTGGATTTACGAGCGGTCTGCTTAGTACAAGCGAATATCACTTTATGCTTTCCTGGTAGAGTAGCTTTATGCTTTCCTGGTACAGTAACAACCAATCTACAGTGGCGTTATGCTTTCCTGGTAGAGTGGTGGTTTATCTACCAGAAAAGCATAACGCCGCTCTACCAGGAAAGCATAAAGTGATACTCGTATAGGTAGGCACTAAGGCGTTTGTTTTGTTTGAAAAGATTTCTTAACACCACCGGTGGCCAATGCGCTCTTGCGCGCAGCCCTGGTGGCGAGCTTTTTCCTCGGCGCCTTACCACCGGTGGATTTACGAGCGGTCTGCTTAGAACGCGCGAGTATCACTTTATGCTTTCCTGGTAGAGTGGCGTTATGCTTTCCTGGTAGATTGGTGGTTACTCTACCAGGAAAGCATAACGCCACTCTACCAGGAAAGCATAAAGTGATACTCGTAAAGGTAGGCATTTAGGCGTTTGTTTTGTTTGAAAAGGTTTCTTAACACCACCGGTGGCCGGTGCGCTCTTGCCGCAGCCCTGGTGCCGAGCTATTTCCTCGGCGCCTTTTCACCGGTGGATTTACGAGCGGTCTGCTTAGAACGCGCGAGTATCACTTTATGCTTTCCTGGTAGAGTGGTGGTTACTCTACCAGGAAAGCATAACGCCACTCTACCAGGAAAGCATAAAGTGATACTCGTATACGTTGGCACTTAGGCGTTTGTTTAGTTTGAAAAGGTTTCTTAACACCACCGGTGGCCGGTGCGCTCTTGCGCGCAGCCCTGGTGGCGAGCTATTTCCTCGGCCCCTTTTCACCGGTGGATTTACGAGCGGTCTGCTTAGAACGCGCGAGTATCACTCTATGCTTTCCTGGTACAGTGGCGTTATGCTTTCCTGGTAGAGTGGTGGTTACTCTACCAGGAAAGCATAACGCCACTCTACCAGGAAAGCATAAAGTGATACTCGTATACGTTGGCACTTAGGCGTTTGTTTTGTTTGAAAAGGTTTCTTAACACCACCGGTGGCCGGTGCGCTCTTGCGCGCAGCCTTGGTGGCGAGCTGAATCCTCGACGCCTTACCACCGGTGGAATAACGAGCGGTCTGCTTAGTACAAGCGAATATCACTTTATGCTTTCCTGGTAGAGTGGCTTTATGCTTTCCTGGTACAGTAACAACCAATCTACAGTGGCGTTATGCTTTCCTGGTAGAGTGGTGGTTTATCTACCAGAAAAGCATAACGCCGCTCTACCAGGAAAGCATAAAGTGATACTCGTATAGGTAGGCACTAAGGCGTTTGTTTTGTTTGAAAAGATTTCTTAACACCACCGGTGGCCAATGCACTCTTGCGCGCAGCCCTGGTGGCGAGCTTTTTCCTCGGCGCCTTACCACCGGTGGATTTACGAGCGGTCTGCTTAGAACGCGCGAGTATCACTTTATGCTTTCCTGGTAGAGTGGCGTTATGCTTTCCTGGTAGAGTGGTGGTTACTCTACCAGGAAAGCATAACGCCACTCTACCAGGAAAGCATAAAGTGATACTCGTAAAGGTAGGCATTTAGGCGTTTATTTTGTTTGAAAAGGTTTCTTAACACCACCGGTGGCCGGTGCGCTCTTGCCGCAGCCCTGGTGGCGAGCTATTTCCTCGGCGCCTTTTTACCGGTGGATTTACGAGCGGTCTGCTGAGAACGCGCGAGTATCACTTTATGCTTTCCTGGTAGAGTGGTGGTTACTCTACCAGGAAAGCATAACGCCACTCTAACAGGAAAGCATAAAGTGATACTCGTATACGTAGGCACTTAGGCGTTTGTTTTGTTTGAAAAAGTATCTTAACACCACCGGTGGCCGATGCGCTCTTGCGCGCAGCCTTGGTGGCGAGCTGAATCCTCGACGCCTTACCACCGGTGGAATAACGAGCGGTCTGCTTAGTACAAGCGAATATCACTTTATGCTTTCCTGGTAGAGTAGCTTTATGCTTTCCTGGTACAGTAACAACCAATCTACAGTGGCGTTATGCTTTCCTGGTAGAGTGGTGGTTTATCTACCAGAAAAGCATAACGCCGCTCTACCAGGAAAGCATAAAGTGATACTCGTATAGGTAGGCACTAAGGCGTTTGTTTTGTTTGAAAAGATTTCTTAACACCACCGGTGGCCGGTGCGTTCTTGCGCGCAGCCCTGGTGGCAAGCTTTTTCCTCGGCGCCTTTTCACCGATGGATTTACGAGCGGCCTGCTTAGAACGCGTGAGTATCATTTTATGCTTTCCTGGTACAGTGGCGTTATGCTTTCCTGGTAGAGTGGTGGTTACTCTACCAGGAAAGCATAACACCACTCTACCAGGAAAGCATAAAGTGATACTCGTAAAGGTAGGCATTTAGGCGTTTATTTTGTTTGAAAAGGTTTCTTAACACCACCGGTGGCCGGTGCGTTCTTGCGCGCAGCCCTGGTGGCAAGCTTTTTCCTCGGCGCCTTTTCACCGATGGATTTACGAGCGGCCTGCTTAGAACGCGTGAGTATCATTTTATGCTTTCCTGGTACAGTGGCGTTATGCTTTCCTGGTAGAGTGGTGGTTACTCTACCAGGAAAGCATAACGCCACTCTACCAGGAAAGCATAAAGTGATACTCGTAAAGGTGGGCATTTAGGCGTTTGTTTTGTTTGAAAAGGTTTCTTAACACAACCGGTGGTCGGTGCGCTCTTGCGCGCAGCCCTGGTGGCGAGCTTTTTCCTCGGCGCCTTTTCACCGGTGGATTTACGAGCGGTCTGCTTAGAAGGCGCGAGTATCACTTTATGCTTTCCTGGTACAGTGGCGTTATGCTTTCCTGGTAGAGTGGTGGTTACTCTACCAGGAAAGCATAACGCCACTCTACCAGGAAAGCATAAAGTGATACTCGTATACGTAGGCACTTAGGCGTTTGTTTTGTTTAAAAAGGTTTCTTAACACCAACGGTGGCCGTTGCGCTCTTGCGCGCAGCCTTGGTGGCGAGCTGAATCCTCGACGCCTTACCACCGGTGGAATAACGAGCGGTCTGCTTAGTACAAGCGAATATCACTTTATGCTTTCCCGGTAGAGTGGCATTATGCTTTCCTGGTACAGTAACCACCAATCTACAGTGGCATTATGCTTTCCTGGTAGAGTGGTGGTTTATCTACCAGGAAAGCATAACGCCACTCTACCAGGAAAGCATAAAGTGATACTCGTATAGGTAGGCACTTAGGCGTTTGTTTAGTTTGAAAAGGTTTCTTAATACCACCGGTGGCCGGTGCGCTCTTGCGCGCAGCCCTGGTGGCGAGCTTTTTCCTCGGCGCCTTTTCACCGGTGGATTTACGAGCGGTCTGCTTAGAACGCGCGAGTATCACTTTATGCTTTCCTGGTATAGTGGCGTTATGCTTTCCTGGTAGAGTGGTGGTTACTCTACCAGGAAAGCATAACGCCACTCTACCAGGAAAGCATAAAGTGATACTCGTATACGTAGGCACTTAGGCATTTGTTTTGTTTGAAAAGGTTTCTTAACACCACCGGTGGCCGGTGCGCTCTTGCGCGCAGCCTTGGTGGCGAGCTGAATCCTTGACGCCTTACCACCGGTGGAATAACGAGCGGTCTGCTTAGTACAAGCGAATATCACTTTATGCTTTCCTGGTAGAGTGGCTTTATGCTTTCCTGGTACAGTAACCACCAATCTACAGTGGCGTTATGCTTTCCTGGCAGAGTGGTGGTTTATCTACCAGAAAAGCATAACGCCGCTCTACCAGGAAAGCATAAAGTGATACTCGTAAAGGTAGGCATTTAGGCGTTTGTTTTGTTTGAAAAGGTTTCTTAACACCACCGGTGGCCGGTGCGCTCTTGCGCGCAGCCCTGGTGGCGAGCTTTTTCCTCGGCGCCTTTTTACCGGTGTATTTACGAGCGGTCTGCTTAGAACGCGCGAGTATCACTTTATACTTTCCTGGTACAGTGGCGTTATGCTTTCCTGGTACAGTAACCACCAATCTACAGTGGCGTTATGCTTTCCTGGTAGAGTGGTGGTTTATCTACCAGAAAAGCATAACGCCGCTCTACCAGGAAAGCATAAAGTGATACTCGTAAAGGTAGGCATTTAGGCGTTTGTTTTGTTTGAAAAGGTTTCTTAACACCACCGGTGGCCGGTGCGCTCTTGCGCGCAGCCTTGGTGGCTAACTGAATCCTCGACGCCTTACCACCGATGGAATAACGAGCGGTCTGCTTAGTACAAGCAAATATCACTTTATGCTTTCCTGGTAGAGTTGCATTATGCTTTCCTGGTACAGTAACCACCAATCTACAGTGGCGTTATGCTTTCCTGGTAGAGTGGTGGTTTATCTACCAGGCAAGCATAACGCCACTCTACCAGGAAAGCATAAAGTGATACTCGTAAAGGTAGGCATTTAGGCGTTTGTTTTGTTTGAAAAGGTTTCTTAACACCACCGGTGGCCGGTGCGCTCTTGCGCGCAGCCCTGGTGGCGAGCTTTTTCCTCGGCGCCTTTTCACCGGTGGATTTACGAGCGGTCTGCTTAGAACACGCGAGTATCACTTTATGCTTTCCTGGTACAGTGGCGTTATGCTTTCCTGGTAGAGTGTTGGTTACTCTACCAGGAAAGCATAACGCCACTCTACCAGGAAAGCATAAAGTGATACTCGTATACGTTGGCACTTAGGCGTTTGTTTTGTTTGAAAAGGTTTCTTAACACCACCGGTGGCCGGTGCGCTCTTGCGCGCAGCCTTGGTGGCGAGCTGAATCCTCGACGCCTTACCACCGGTGGAATAACGAGCGGTCTGCTAAGTACAAGTGAATATCACTTTATTCTTTCCTGGTAGAGTAGCATTATGCTTTCCTGGTACAGTAACCACCAATCTACAGTGGCGTTATGCTTTCCTGGTAGCGTGGTGGTTTATCTACCAGGAAAGCATAACGCCACTCTACCAGGAAAGCATAACGCCACTCTACCAGGAAAGCATAAAGTGATACTCGTATAGGTAGGCACTAAGGCGTTTGTTTTGTTTGAAAAGGTTTCTTAACACCACTTGTGGCCAATGCGCTCTTGCGCGCAGCCCTGGTGGCGAGCATTTTCCTCGGCGCCTTACCACCGGTGGATTTACGACCGGTCTGCTTAGAACGCGCGAGTATCACTTTATGCTTTCCTGGTAGAGTGGCGTTATGCTTTCCTGGTAGAGTGGTGGTTACTCCACCAGGAAAGCATAAAGTGATACTCGTATACGTTGGCACTTAGGCGTTTGTTTTGTTTGAAAAGGTTTCTTAACACCACCGGTGGCCGGTGCGCTCTTGCGCGCAGCCTTGGTGGCGAGCTGAATCCTCGACGCCTTACCACCGGTGGAATAACGAGCGGTCTGCTTAATACAAGCGAATATCACTTTATGCTTTCCTGGTAGAGTGGCTTTATGCTTTCCTGGTACAGTAACCACCAATCTACAGTGGCGTTATGCTTTCCTGGTAGCGTGGCGGTTTATCTACCAGGAAAGCATAACGCCACTCTACCAGGAAAGCATAACGCCACTCTACCAGGAAAGCATAAAGTGATACTCGTATAGGTAGGCACTTAGGCGTTTGTTTTGTTTGAAAAGGTTTCTTAACACCACCGGTGGCCGTTGCGCTCTTGCGCGCAGCCCTGGTGGCGAGCTTTTTCCTCGGCGCCTTTTCACCGGTGGATCTACGAGCGGTCTGCTTAGAACGCGCGAGTATCACTTCATGCTTTCCTGGTACAGTGGCGTTATGCTTTCCTGGCAGAGTGGTGGTTTATCTACCAGGAAAGCATAACGCCACTCTACCAGGAAAGCATAAAGTGATACTCGTAAAGGTAGGCATTTAGGCGTTTGTTTTGTTTGAAAAGGTTTCTTAACACCACCGGTGGCCGGTGCGCTCTTGCCACAGCCCTGGTGGCGAGCTATTTCCTCGGCGCCTTTTCACCGGTGGATTTACGAGCGGTCTGCTTAGAACGCGCGAGTATCACTTATTGCTTTCCTGGTACAGTGGCGTTATGCTTTCCTGGTAGAGTGGCGGTTTATCTACCAGGAAAGCATAACGCCACTCTACCAGGAAAGCATAAAGTGATACTCGTATAGGTAGGCACTAAGGCGTTTGTTTTGTTTGAAAAGATTTCTTAACACCACTGGTGGCCAATGCGCTCTTGCGCGCAGCCCTGGTGGCGAGCTTTTTCCTCGGCGCCTTTTCACCGGTGGATTTACGAGCGGTCTGCTTAGAACGCGCGAGTATCACTTTATGCTTTCCTGGTAGAGTGGCGTTATGCTTTCCTGGTAGAGTGGTGGTTACTCTACCAGGAAAGCATAACGCCACTCTACCAGGAAAGCATAAAGTGATACTCGCAAAGGTAGGCATTTAGGCGTTTGTTTTGTTTGAAAAGGTTTCTTAACACCACCGGTGGCCGGTGCGCTCTTGCGCGCAGCCTTGGTGGCGAGCTGAATCCTCGACGCCTTACCACCGGTGGAATAACGAGCGGTCTGCTTAGAACGCGCGAGTATCACTTTATGCTTTCTTGGTACAGTGGCGTTATGCTTTCCTGGTAGAGTGGTGGTTACTCTACCAGGAAAGCATAACGCCACTCTACCAGGAAAGCATAAAGTGATACTCGTATACGTAGGCACTTAAGCGTTTGTTTTGTTTGAAAAGGTTTCTTAACACCACCGGTGGCCGGTGCGCTCTTGCGCGCAGCCTTGGTGGCGAGCTGAATCCTCGACGCCTTACCACCGGTGGAATAACGAGCGGTCTGCTTAGAACGCGCGAGTATCACTTTATGCTTTCCTGGTACAGTGGCGTTATGCTTTCCTGGTAGAGTGGTGGTTACTCTACCAGGAAAGCATAACGCCACTCTACCAGGAAAGCATAAAGTGATACTCGTATACGTAGGCACTTAGGCGTTTGTTTTGTTTGAAAAGGTTTCTTAACACCACCGGTGGCCGGTGCGCTCTTGCGCGCAGCCTTGGTGGCGAGCTGAATCCTCGACGCCTTACCACCGGTGGAATAACGAGCGGTCTGCTTAGTACAAGCGAATATCACTTTATGCTTTCCTGGTAGAGTGGCTTTATGCTTTCCTGGTACAGTAACAACCAATCTACAGTGGCGTTATGCTTTCCTGGTAGAGTGGTGGTTTATCTACCAGAAAAGCATAACGCCGCTCTACCAGGAAAGCATAAAGTGATACTCGTAAAGGTAGGCATTTAGGCGTTTGTTTTGTCTGAAAAGGTTTCTTAACACCACCGGTGGCCGGTGCGCTCTTGCGCGCAGCCCTGGTGGCGAGCTATTTCCTCGGCGCCTTTTCACCGGTGGATTTACGAGCGGTCTGCTTAGAACGCGCGAGTATCACTTTATGCTTTCCTGGTACAGTGGCGTTATGCTTTCCTGGTAGAGTGGTGGTTATTCTACCAGGAAAGCATAACGCCACTCTACCAGGAAAGCATAAAGTGATACTCGTTTACGTAGGCACTTAGGCGTTTGTTTTGTTTGAAAAGGTTTCTTAACACCACCGGTGGCCGGTGCGCTCTTGCGCGCAGCCTTGGTGGCGTGCTGAATCCTCGACGCCTTACCACCGGTGGAATAACGAGCGGTCTGCTTAGAACGCGCGAGTATGTATCACTTAATGCTTTCCTGGTACAGTGGCATTATGCTTTCCTGGTACAGTAACCACCAATCTATAGTGGCGTTATGCTTTCCTGGTAGAGTGGCGGTTTATCTACCAGGAAAGCATAACGCCACTCTACCAGGAAAGCATAAAGTGATACTCGTATAGGTAGGCACTAAGGCGTTTGTTTTGTTTGAAACGTTTTCTTAACACCACTGGTGGCCAATGCGCTCTTGCGCGCAGCCCTGGTGGCGAGCTTTTTCCTCGGCGCCTTTTCACCGGTGGATTTACGAGCGGTCTGCTTAGAACGCGCGAGTATCACTTTATGCTTTCCTGGTAGAGTGGCGTTATGCTTTCCTGGTAGAGTGGTGGTTACTCTACCAGGAAAGCATAAAGTGATACTCGCAAAGGTAGGCATTTAGGCGTTTGTTTTGTTTGAAAAGGTTTCTTAACACCACCGGTGGCCGGTGCGCTCTTGCGCGCAGCCTTGGTGGCGAGCTGAATCCTCGACGCCTTACCACCGGTGGAATAACGAGCGGTCTGCTTAGAACGCGCAAGTATCACTTTATGCTTTCCTGGTACAGTGGCGTTATGCTTTCCTGGTAGAGTGGTGGTTACTCTATCAGGAAAGCATAACGCCACTCTACCAGGAAAGCATAAAGTGATACTCGTATACGTAGGCACTTAGGCGTTTGTTTTGTTTAAAAAGGTTTCTTAACACCACCGGTGGCCGGTGCGCTCTTGCGCGCAGCCCTGGTGGCGAGCTATTTCCTCGGCCCCTTTTCACCGGTGGATTTACGAGCGGTCTGCTTAGAACGCGCGAGTATCACTCTATGCTTTCCTGGTACAGTGGCGTTATGCTTTCCTGGTAGAGTGGTGGTTACTCTACCAGGAAAGCATAACGCCACTACCAGGAAAGCATAAAGTGATACTCGTATACGTAGGCACTTAGGCGTTTGTTTTGTTTGAAAAGGTTTCTTAACACCACCGGTGGCCGGTGCGCTCTTGCGCGCAGCCTTGGTGGCGAGCTGAATCCTCGACGCCTTACCACCGGTGGAATAACGAGCGGTCTGCTTAGTACAAGCGAATATCACTTTATGCTTTCCTGGTAGAGTAGCTTTATGCTTTCCTGGTACAGTAACAACCAATCTACAGTGGCGTTATGCTTTCCTGGTAGAGTGGTGGTTTATCTACCAGAAAAGCATAACGCCGCTCTACCAGGAAAGCATAACGCCACTACCAGGAAAGCATAAAGAGATACTCGTATACGTAGGCACTTAGGCGTTTGTTTTGTTTGAAAAGGTTTCTTAACACCACCGGTGGCCGGTGCGCTCTTGCGCGCAGCCTTGGTGGCGAGCTGAATCCTCGACGCCTTACCACCGGTGGAATAACGAGTGGTCTGCTTAGTACAAGCGAATATCACTTTATGCTTTCCTGGTAGAGTAGCTTTATGCTTTCCTGGTACAGTAACAACCAATCTACAGTGGCGTTATGCTTTCCTGGTAGAGTGGTGGTTTATCTACCAGAAAAGCATAACGCCGCTCTACCAGGAAAGCATAAAGTGATACTCGTATAGGTAGGCACTAAGGCGTTTGTTTTGTTTGAAAAGATTTCTTAACACCACCGGTGGCCAATGCGCTCTTGCGCGCAGCCCTGGTACCGAGCTTTTTCCTCGGCGCCTTACCACCGGTGGATTTACGAGCGGTCTGCTTAGAACGCGCGAGTATCACTTTATGCTTTCCTGGTAGAGTGGCGTTATGCTTTCCTGGTAGATTGGTGGTTACTCTACCAGGAAAGCATAACGCCACTCTACCAGGAAAGCATAAAGTGATACTCGTAAAGGTAGACATTTAGGCGTTTGTTTTGTTTGAAAAGGTTTCTTAACACCACCGGTGGCCGGTGCGCTCTTGCCGCAGCCCTGGTGCCGAGCTATTTCCTCGGCGCCTTTTCACCGGTGGATTTACGAGCGGTCTGCTTAGAACGCGCGAGTATCACTTTATGCTTTCCTGGTAGAGTGGTGGTTACTCTACCAGGAAAGCATAACGCCACTCTACCAGGAAAGCATAAAGTGATACTCGTATACGTTGGCACTTAGGCGTTTGTTTAGTTTGAAAAGGTTTCTTAACACCACCGGTGGCCGGTGCGCTCTTGCGCGCAGCCCTGGTGGCGAGCTATTTCCTCGGCCCCTTTTCACCGGTGGATTTACGAGCGGTCTGCTTAGAACGCGCGAGTATCACTCTATGCTTTCCTGGTACAGTGGCGTTATGCTTTCCTGGTAGAGTGGTGGTTACTCTACCAGGAAAGCATAACGCCACTCTACCAGGAAAGCATAAAGTGATACTCGTATACGTTGGCACTTAGGCGTTTGTTTTGTTTGAAAAGGTTTCTTAACACCACCGGTGGCCGGTGCGCTCTTGCGCGCAGCCTTGGTGGCGAGCTGAATCCTCGACGCCTTACCACCGGTGGAATAACGAGCGGTCTGCTTAGTACAAGCGAATATCACTTTATGCTTTCCTGGTAGAGTGGCTTTATGCTTTCCTGGTACAGTAACAACCAATCTACAGTGGCGTTATGCTTTCCTGGTAGAGTGGTGGTTTATCTACCAGAAAAGCATAACGCCGCTCTACCAGGAAAGCATAAAGTGATACTCGTATAGGTAGGCACTAAGGCGTTTGTTTTGTTTGAAAAGATTTCTTAACACCACCGGTGGCCAATGCGCTCTTGCGCGCAGCCCTGGTACCGAGCTTTTTCCTCGGCGCCTTACCACCGGTGGATTTACGAGCGGTCTGCTTAGAACGCGCGAGTATCACTTTATGCTTTCCTGGTAGAGTGGCGTTATGCTTTCCTGGTAGATTGGTGGTTACTCTACCAGGAAAGCATAACGCCACTCTACCAGGAAAGCATAAAGTGATACTCGTAAAGGTAGACATTTAGGCGTTTGTTTTGTTTGAAAAGGTTTCTTAACACCACCGGTGGCCGGTGCGCTCTTGCCGCAGCCCTGGTGCCGAGCTATTTCCTCGGCGCCTTTTCACCGGTGGATTTACGAGCGGTCTGCTTAGAACGCGCGAGTATCACTTTATGCTTTCCTGGTAGAGTGGTGGTTACTCTACCAGGAAAGCATAACGCCACTCTACCAGGAAAGCATAAAGTGATACTCGTATACGTTGGCACTTAGGCGTTTGTTTAGTTTGAAAAGGTTTCTTAACACCACCGGTGGCCGGTGCGCTCTTGCGCGCAGCCCTGGTGGCGAGCTATTTCCTCGGCCCCTTTTCACCGGTGGATTTACGAGCGGTCTGCTTAGAACGCGCGAGTATCACTCTATGCTTTCCTGGTACAGTGGCGTTATGCTTTCCTGGTAGAGTGGTGGTTACTCTACCAGGAAAGCATAACGCCACTCTACCAGGAAAGCATAAAGTGATACTCGTATACGTTGGCACTTAGGCGTTTGTTTTGTTTGAAAAGGTTTCTTAACACCACCGGTGGCCGGTGCGCTCTTGCGCGCAGCCTTGGTGGCGAGCTGAATCCTCGACGCCTTACCACCGGTGGAATAACGAGCGGTCTGCTTAGTACAAGCGAATATCACTTTATGCTTTCCTGGTAGAGTGGCTTTATGCTTTCCTGGTACAGTAACAACCAATCTACAGTGGCGTTATGCTTTCCTGGTAGAGTGGTGGTTTATCTACCAGAAAAGCATAACGCCGCTCTACCAGGAAAGCATAACGCCACTACCAGGAAAGCATAAAGAGATACTCGTATACGTAGGCACTTAGGCGTTTGTTTTGTTTGAAAAGGTTTCTTAACACCACCGGTGGCCGGTGCGCTCTTGCGCGCAGCCTTGGTGGCGAGCTGAATCCTCGACGCCTTACCACCGGTGGAATAACGAGCGGTCTGCTTAGTACAAGCGAATATCACTTTATGCTTTCCTGGTAGAGTAGCTTTATGCTTTCCTGGTACAGTAACAACCAATCTACAGTGGCGTTATGCTTTCCTGGTAGAGTGGTGGTTTATCTACCAGAAAAGCATAACGCCGCTCTACCAGGAAAGCATAAAGTGATACTCGTATAGGTAGGCACTAAGGCGTTTGTTTTGTTTGAAAAGATTTCTTAACACCACCGGTGGCCAATGCGCTCTTGCGCGCAGCCCTGGTGGCGAGCTTTTTCCTCGGCGCCTTACCACCGGTGGATTTACGAGCGGTCTGCTTAGAACGCGCGAGTATCACTTTATGCTTTCCTGGTAGAGTGGCGTTATGCTTTCCTGGTAGATTGGTGGTTACTCTACCAGGAAAGCATAACGCCACTCTACCAGGAAAGCATAAAGTGATACTCGTAAAGGTAGGCATTTAGGCGTTTGTTTTGTTTGAAAAGGTTTCTTAACACCACCGGTGGCCGGTGCGCTCTTGCCGCAGCCCTGGTGCCGAGCTATTTCCTCGGCGCCTTTTCACCGGTGGATTTACGAGCGGTCTGCTTAGAACGCGCGAGTATCACTTTATGCTTTCCTGGTAGAGTGGTGGTTACTCTACCAGGAAAGCATAACGCCACTCTACCAGGAAAGCATAAAGTGATACTCGTATACGTTGGCACTTAGGCGTTTGTTTAGTTTGAAAAGGTTTCTTAACACCACCGGTGGCCGGTGCGCTCTTGCGCGCAGCCCTGGTGGCGAGCTATTTCCTCGGCCCCTTTTCACCGGTGGATTTACGAGCGGTCTGCTTAGAACGCGCGAGTATCACTCTATGCTTTCCTGGTACAGTGGCGTTATGCTTTCCTGGTAGAGTGGTGGTTACTCTACCAGGAAAGCATAACGCCACTCTACCAGGAAAGCATAAAGTGATACTCGTATACGTTGGCACTTAGGCGTTTGTTTTGTTTGAAAAGGTTTCTTAACACCACCGGTGGCCGGTGCGCTCTTGCGCGCAGCCTTGGTGGCGAGCTGAATCCTCGACGCCTTACCACCGGTGGAATAACGAGCGGTCTGCTTAGAACGCGCGAGTATCACTTTATGCTTCCCTGGTACAGTGGCGTTATGCTTTCCTGGTAGAGTGGTGGTTTATCTACCATGAAAGCATAACGCCACTCTACCAGGAAAGCATAAAGTGATACTCGTAAAGGTGGGCATTTAGGCGTTTGTTTTATTTGAAAAGGTTTCTTAACACCACCGGTGGCCGGTGCGCTCTTGCGCGCAGCCTTGGTGGCGAGCTGAATCCTCGACGCCTTACCACCGGTGGAATAACGAGCGGTCTGCTTAGAACGCGCGAGTATCACTTTATGCTTTCCTGGTACAGTGGCGTTATGCTTTCCTGGTAGAGTGGTGGTTACTCTACCAGGAAAGCATAACGCCACTCTACCAGGAAAGCATAAAGTGATACTCGTATACGTAGGCACTTAGGCGTTTGTTTTGTTTGAAAAGGTTTCTTAACACCACCGGTGGCCGGTGCGCTCTTGCGCGCAGCCTTGGTGGCGAGCTGAATCCTCGGCGCCTTACCACCGGTGGAATAACGAGCGGTCTGCTTAGTACAAGCGAATATCACTTTATGCTTTCCTGGTAGAGTGGCTTTATGCTTTCCTGGTACAGTAACAACCAATCTACAGTGGCGTTATGCTTTCCTGGTAGAGTGGTGGTTTATCTACCAGAAAAGCATAACGCCGCTCTACCAGGAAAGCATAAAGTGATACTCGTAAAGGTAGGCATTTAGGCGTTTGTTTTGTCTGAAAAGGTTTCTTAACACCACCGGTGGCCGGTGCGCTCTTGCGCGCAGCCCTGGTGGCGAGCTATTTCCTCGGCGCCTTTTCACCGGTGGATTTACGAGCGGTCTGCTTAGAACGCGCGAGTATCACTTTATGCTTTCCTGGTACAGTGGCGTTATGCTTTCCTGGTAGAGTGGTGGTTACTCTACCAGGAAAGCATAACGCCACTCTACCAGGAAAGCATAAAGTGATACTCGTATACGTAGGCACTTAGGCGTTTGTTTTGTTTGAAAAGGTTTCTTAACACCACCGGTGGCCGGTGCGCTCTTGCGCGCAGCCCTGGTGGCGAGCTTTTTCCTCGGCGCCTTTTCACCGGTGGATTTACGAGCAATCTGCTTAGAACGCGCGAGTATCACTTCATGCTTTCCTGGTACAGTGGCGTTATGCTTTCCTGGCAGAGTGGTGGTTTATCTACCAGGAAAGCATAACGCCACTCTACCAGGAAAGCATAAAGTGATACTCGTAAAGGTAGGCATTTAGGCGTTTGTTTTGTTTGAAGAGGTTTCTTAACACCACCGGTGGCCGGTGCGCTCTTGCGCGCAGCCTTGGTGGCGAGCTGAATCCTCGACGCCTTACCACCGGTGGAATAACGAGCGGTCTGCTTAGAACGCGCGAGTATCACTTTATGCTTTCCTGGTACAGTGGCGTTATGCTTTCCTGGTAGAGTGGTGGTTACTCTACCAGGAAAGCATAACGCCACTCTACCAGGAAAGCATAAAGTGATACTCGTATACGTAGGCACTTAGGCGTTTGTTTTGTTTGAAAAGGCTTCTTAACACCACCGGTGGCCGGTGCGCTCTTGCGCGCAGCCTTGGTGGCGAGCTGAATCCTCGGCGCCTTACCACCGGTGGAATAACGAGCGGTCTGCTTAGTACAAGCGAATATCACTTTATGCTTTCCTGGTAGAGTGGCTTTATGCTTTCCTGGTACACTAACAACCAATCTACAGTGGCGTTATGCTTTCCTGGTAGAGTGGTGGTTTATCTACCAGGAAAGCATAACGCCACTCTACCAGGAAAGCATAAAGTGATACTCGTAAAGGTAGGCATTTAGGCGTTTGTTTTGTTTGAAAAGGTTTCTTAACACCACCGGTGGCCGGTGCGCTCTTGCGCGCAGCCCTGGTGGCGAGCTATTTCCCCGGCCCCTTTTCACCGGTGGATTTACGAGCGGTCTGCTTAGAACGCGCGAGTATCACTTTATGCTTTCCTGGTACAGTGGCGTTATGCTTTCCTGGTAGAGTGGTGGTTACTCTACCATGAAAGCATAACGCCACTCTACCAGGAAAGCATAAAGTGATACTCGTATACGTAGGCACTTAGGCGTTTGTTTTGTTTGAAAAGGTTTCTTAACACCACCGGTGGCCGGTGCGCTCTTGCGCGCAGCATTGGTGGCGAGCTGAATCCTCGACGCCTTACCACCGGTGGAATAACGAGCGGTCTGCTTAGTACAAGCGAATATCACTTTATGCTTTCCTGGTAGAGTGGCTTTATGCTTTCCTGGTACAGTTACAACCAATCTACAGTGGCGTTATGCTTTCCTGGTAGAGTGGTGGTTTATCTACCAGAAAAGCATAACGCCGCTCTACCAGGAAAGCATAAAGTGATACTCGTAAAGGTAGGCATTTAGGCGTTTGTTTTGTCTGAAAAGGTTTCTTAACACCACCGGTGGCCGATGCGCTCTTGCGCGCAGCCCTGGTGGCGAGCTATTTCCTCGGCGCCTTTTCACCGGTGGATTTACGAGCGGTCTGCTTAGAACGCGCGAGTATCACTTTATGCTTTCCTGGTACAGTGGCGTTATGCTTTCCTGGTAGAGTGGTGGTTACTCTACCAGGAAAGCATAACGCCACTCTACCAGGAAAGCATAAAGTGATACTCGTATACGTAGGCACTTAGGCGTTTGTTTTGTTTGAAAAGGTTTCTTAACACCACCGGTGGCCGGTGCGCTCTTGCGCGCAGCCCTGGTGGCGAGCTTTTTCCTCGGCGCCTTTTCACCGGTGGATTTACGAGCGGTCTGCTTAGAACGCGCGAGTATCACTTCATGCTTTCCTGGTACAGTGGCGTTATGCTTTCCTGGCAGAGTGGTGGTTTATCTACCAGGAAAGCATAACGCCACTCTACCAGGAAAGCATAAAGTGATACTCGTAAAGGTAGGCATTTAGGCGTTTGTTTTGTTTGAAGAGGTTTCTTAACACCACCGGTGGCCGGTGCGCTCTTGCGCGCAGCCTTGGCGGCTAACTGAATCCTCGACGCCTTACCACCGGTGGAATAACAAGCGGTCTGCTTAGTACAAGCGAATATCACTTTATGCTTTCCTGGTAGAGTGGAATTATGCTTTCCTGGTACAGTAACCACCAATCTACAGTGGCGTTATGCTGTTGTTGTGCGTGTTATTTGAAGGGTCAAGAAATGATATCAAGTTTTGAGATTTACTGAATGTAATTATTGTTTATTAAAAGGTTCACAATACTTGGTTACATTTAATTCCTTAATATATATAACGTGGCAAGGCGAAGGTATGTGAGCGACTGGCGTGCCCGGCGCTGGCGTTCCTTACGATACCAAAAATGCAATTCAGCAAAACGCAACGCCAGGGTCGCTACATCACACCCCCCCTTTCTTAAAAAAATAACATAATTCACAAAAAAAAAAATTTACAAAAAATACACTGGGCTTATAATTACAATGTTGCGTGCAACACTACACAATAGGTACAGTACACCGGAAATGTTGCTTACTTCTACTTCCTCCTCCCTTGCGGTCTCTTCACATTGAAGAGCCGTCTTTAAAAAATATATATTAGGTTTAGATATGTTTAAGGGTAGCTGTCATAACGTCCGCTCTGCAATATTCAATAACACCACTAGGGCCGGCAGCTTCCGTTATGACAGCGCCAGTGCAATAAATACTTACAAATAATTATAACGATAATACAATCTTGACGGGATACCACAGCTAAATGTAACCGTACATAGTTCGCGTTAACACACAATATAAACCGGCAGATTCCTGCACAATTCACTTTTCGTACCTGTTTACACGTAATTTGCTGCGCTTGCCGGATTACCCATATTTCCGGCCGCTGTTCCAGCCAGTGTCGTCACCTCCTTTTTCAGCCAACCTCTCAGTTGGCCTATGCAGCCTCTTTTTATTGCGTAGCATAACAAAATTCCCAATATTACCGCAATAATGATAAGGATTATCCCAAAATAATTCAGTTTGTGTTCCAATTTATTGTTGTCCAGCTGCTACCTGTGCTTGGGCTATTGAGATGAATTCTTTATTATGAAAATTACCCATGTCTATAAATCTGTGCTCTTTACTTGATTTCGGTAATGTAAATAGTGAATTGTACATGAATCTCTTACACTTGCGATATTGGTTTTATTGATAGGCGGTAGCGAGTTTGGCTCAACCTGCGGTTTTTGTGTTTCACTGTTATTATTGTTCCTTACGCTGTCTGGTATCGTATCCTCACTAATAATATATGCTGGTTTTAATCTATCAATGGACACGGTTGATTGACGATCGTCTTTTTGTATGTCAAACGTCTTATCGTTTCTGCTAATAACTTGGTATGGACCACTATACGACGGTGTCAATGGCTTCCTTACCATGTCATTTCTAATGAATACGTGTGTACAGGTATTTAAATCTTTATGAACGAATATTTTCCGCGAGCCGCTAACCGCTCGTGACTGTGGGCGCATGTCATTAATTATATTTCTCAATTTGCTTACAAATGTCGGTAAATGTCCTACTTGCGGTTTTTCTGTCTCGTGATAAAAATCGCCTGGTAAACGCAACGTGTGTCCTAAAACCATTTCTGCTGAACTTACATTCTGGTCACTTTTGCAAACTGCACGAAGTCCCAACAATACTGTAGGTAATTCGTCAACCCATGACCTATTTTCTAACAGTCTTGCCTTTATTGCTGCCTTAAGGGAACGATGCATTCTTTCTACCATACCATTACCCTGTGGATGGTATGCTGTCGTACGGATTTTCTTTATGCCTAACATATTCATCAGACTGCTGAATATTTCGCTTTCGAACTGTCTGCCCTGATCGCTGGTTAACGTTTTAGGACAACCAAATCTACATACCCAACCTTCATAGATCGCCTTAGCGACTGTGTCAGCAGTAATGTCCGTAACTGGAATTGCCTCCGGCCAGCGAGTAAATCTATCTATGACGGTGACGCAATATCGATAACCTTCCTGTGCAGTCGGTAGAGGCCCTACTATGTCTACGTGTATGTGTTCAAATCGTTCTGTTATCGGGAATGTACCTAATTTTGAAACGGTGTGTCTATGTACCTTTACTCTCTGACATTGTATGCATGATCTCGCCCATTTAGCGATGTCTTTATTCATGTCCGGCCAAAAATAACGACTTGTGACCATTCTTCGTGTGGCCCTAATACCTGGATGGCTTATGCTATGAACTGAGTTAAAAACTGGCTTTCGGTACTGTAATGGAATGTATGGCCTTACTTGGTTTTTAGTAATATTACAATATATCTTTCTTTTACATAAAGGTGATTGAATTTGTTCTAATACAATGTTGCCTCGTGAACTTGCTAACATGTGTGACATTTGAGCGTCTGTTTCCTGCGCCTGCGCGATTTCGTCGTAATCTATGCTAGTGTTACAAACAATGGACTCTACCCGTGATAGCGCGTCAGCAACCGCATTCTCGTTGCCGGTGACGTATTGCATGTCGCTCGTGAATTCGCTGATGTACAATAACTGCCTTGCGCGCATTGGTGTTTCTCGATCCGTGCCTATTTTTGTAAATGCGTATGTTAACGGCCTATGATCGGTGAAAATGGTTAATTCGCGACCTTCTACCATGTTCCTGAAATGGACGATTGCCAAAAAAACTGCTGTCAGCTCGCGGTCGTATGTGCTGTATTTTTGTTGTGCTGCTGAAAGCCCCTTTGAAAAATATCCTAGCGGTTGCCATTTACCGTTTGTTTCTTGCTGTAAAACTGCGCCTACGCAAGTATTTGATGCGTCACACATTAGTGCTAGTTTGCCTGATTGTCCCGGGTGAGCTAGCGTAATGGCGTTTTTTAGGCTATCCTTGCACTTCTCAAAAGCCGCCAATGCTGTATCGTTCCACTCTATTTTAGACTTATCTTTCTTTTTGGCGCCGTGCAAATATTTATTTAACTCCGCCTGGCTTTCGACCGCGTGTTTTATATGGGACCTGTAAAAGTTTACCATACCTAGAAATCGACGCAATTGTTCGATTGTTTCCGGTCGCGGATAATTTTGTATGGCCTCGACCTTATTTTCTAGTGGCTTTATTCCGTTTCTATTTACGTTGTAGCCTAAAAATTCTATTTCCTTTTTCCCTAACTCGCATTTTGCTAAATTTATTGTTATGCCATACTGATCGAATCTACTGAAAATTAGTTTTAAATGTTTTTTGAAAAGCTGGTCGTTGGTGCTGGCTATTGCAAGGTCATCGATGTAACAGAATAAATACGAGCTTTCCTGGCCGTGCTTGAGATATTCTATATTTTGCAACACTGTGTTATTCATAAATCTTTGGAACGTTTGTGCTGCGTTTCGCAAACCAAACGACATCCGTGGAAACTCGAAAAGCCCGAAAGGAGTTATAATTGCTGTTTTTTCGATATCCTGTGGTGCTATACTAATGTTATGGTAGGCCCGGTTGATATCTATTTTTCCGAAAATTGTCTTACCTGCTAGTCCATACGTGAAATCCTGTATCCTCGGTATGGGGTACCTGTCTGGCTTCGTGATCGCGTTGAGTGCACGATAGTCACCACAGGGTCTGATCTGCCCATCCTTCTTCGGCACGACGTGTAGAGCGCTCGCCCAAGGACTGCTGGATGGCCTGCAAATCCCTAACTCTTGCATTAGCTTAAATTCCTCCTGTACCAATTTATACCTATGAGGTGGTAATTGCCTGGCGCGCGTAAATACCGGTGGGCCTGTAGTCTCTATATGATGGTACACGTTGTGACATGACGGTTCTTTGTATGAAACGGGCTTAGTTATACTCGGAAATTGCTGTAATAATTCTCTGTACGGGTTGTCTAATTGTATGCTTGAAACAGATGGTTCCGTGCACTTTACGACGGATGCTTCCCTACTTATTTGTGTGTGACCGTCAATCAACCGCTTTTTATGCAAATCTACTATTAATTGGTGTGCCTCTAAAAAATCTGCTCCTAATATGGGCTGTTTAACATCGCAAATAATAAATGACCATTTAAAACTCCTCCTTAAACCTAAATTTAGCTCTATGTTAGTTACGCCATACGTTTTAATCTCTGTGTTATTCGCCGCGAACAGCTTATACGAACACTCACGTTTTACTTTGCTGCCTCTCACTTTACCCACTGGTATCACTGATACGTTAGCTCCTGTGTCCACTAGATACACAATTCCACTTCTATAGTCTCGCACGCAGAGCCGGTGGTTTCCCGCGGTACACTCACCCACCGATGATGACTGCACCGCCTCTAGTTTCCCGCACCCTGCTGCTTCTTGGACCAATTGCACGGCGACTCGCACGCCCGCGCGTTTTCCCGGTAACGAAAATGGTGTCTGCATAGCCAATCCGAGGAACTAGGTGTGCGACGTGGCCTTGACTGGCTCCTGGGCCTGTAGCGCCCCTGCTGCCAACGCCGCTCTCTCCGGTCTTGTCCCGAGTTCCCGTCTCGCTTCCTGATGTCATTTATTTCCCCGCGCAATTCCTTCATTTCCACCGATAATGCGCTGAGATGCTTGACCAAATCCGTTTTCGTGTCGCATGTCAATTCCGATGTGCTCGGTGCTATTGACGCGACCTCACCGGTACCCATGTTTTCCATCACTCTGTCTGCCGTCTCGGCGAGACTCTCAAGTTTCGTGTCTCCGGTCACTGCCAGGACCGCCCGCACGCATACCAGAAAAGCATAACGCCGCTCTACCAGGAAAGCATAAAGTGATACTCGTAAAGGTAGGCATTTAGGCGTTTGTTTTGTTTGAAAAGGTTTCTTAACACCACCGGTGGCCGGTGCGCTCTTGCGCGCAGCCCTGGTGGCGAGCTTTTTCCTCGGCGCCTTTTCACCGATGGACTTACGAGCGGCCTGCTTAGAACGCGTGAGTATCATTTTATGCTTTCCTGGTACAGTGGCGTTATGCTTTCCTGGTAGAGTGGTGGTTTATCTACCAGGAAAGCATAACGGCACTCTACCAGGAAAGCATAAAGTGATACTCGTAAAGGTGGGCATTTAGGCGTTTGTTTTGTTTGAAAAGGTTTCTTAACACCACCGGTGGTCGGTGCGCTCTTGCGCGCAGCCCTGGTGGCGAGCTTTTTCCTCGGCGCCTTTTCACCGGTGGATTTACGAGCGGTCTGCTTAGAACGCGCGAGTATCACTTTATGCTTTCCTGGTACAGTGGCGTTATGCTTTCCTGGTAGAGTGGTGGTTACTCTACCAGAAAAGCATAACGCCACTCTACCAGGAAAGCATAAAGTGATACTCGTATACGTAGGCACTTAGGCGTTTGTTTTGTTTGAAAAGGTTTCTTAACACCGCCGGTGGCCGGTGCGCTCTTGCGCGCAGCCTTGGCGGCTAACTGAATCCTCGACGCCTTACCACCGGTGGAATAACAAGTGGTCGGCTTAGTACAAGCAAATATCACTTTATGCTTTCCTGGTAGAGTGGCATTATGCTTTCCTGGTACAGTAACCACCAATCTACAGTGGCGTTATGCTTTCCTGGTAGAGTGGTGGTTTATCTACCAGAAAAGCATAACGTCACTCTACCAGGAAAGCATAAAGTGATACTCGTAAAGGTAGGCATTTAGGCGTTTGTTTTGTTTGAAAAGGTTTCTTAACACCACCGGTGGCCGGTGCGCTCTTGCCGCAGCCCTGGTGGCGAGCTATTTCCTCGGCGCCTTTTCACCGGTGGATTTACGAGCGGTCTGCTTAGAACGCGCGAGTATCACTTTATGCTTTCCTGGTAGAGTGTTGGTTACTCTACCAGGAAAGCATAACGCCACTCTACCAGGAAAGCATAAAGTGATACTCGTATACGTTGGCACTTAGGCGTTTGTTTAGTTTGAAAAGGTTTCTTAACACCACCGGTGGCCGGTGCGCTCTTGCGCGCAGCCCTGGTGGCGAGCTATTTCCTCGGCCCCTTTTCACCGGTGGATTTACCAGCGGTCTGCTTAGAACGCGCGAGTATCACTCTATGCTTTCCTGGTACAGTGGCGTTATGCTTTCCTGGTAGAGTGGTGGTTACTCTACCAGGAAAGCATAACGCCACTACCAGGAAAGCATAAAGTGATACTCGTATACGTAGGCACTTAGGCGTTTGTTTTGTTTGAAAAGGTTTCTTAACACCACCGGTGGCCGGTGCGCTCTTGCGCGCAGCCTTGGCGGCTTACTGAATCCTCGACGCCTTACCACCGGTGGAAAAACAAGCGGTCTGCTTAGTACAAGCAAATATCACTTTATGCTTTCCTGGTAGAGTGGCATTATGCTTTCCTGGTACAGTAACCACCAATCTACAGTGACGTTATGCTTTCCTGGTAGAGTGGTGGTTTATCTACCAGAAAAGCATAACGTCACTCTACCAGGAAAGCATAAAGTGATACTCGTAAAGGTAGGCATTTAGGCGTTTGTTTTGTTTGAAAAGGTTTCTTAACACCACCGGTGGCCGGTGCGCTCTTGCGCGCAGCCCTGGTGGCGAGCTATTTCCTCGGCGCCTTTTCACCGGTGGATTTACGAGCGGTCTGCTTAGAACGCGCGAGTATCACTTTATGCTTTCCTGGTACAGTGGCGTTATGCTTTCCTGGTAGAGTGGTGGTTACTCTACCAGGAAAGCATAACGCCACTCTACCAGGGAAGCATAAAGTGATACTCGTATACGTAGGCACTTAGGCGTTTGTTTTGTTTGAAAAGGTTTCTTAACACCACCAGTGGCCGGTGCGCTCTTGCGCGCAGCCTTGGTGGCGAGCTGAATCCTCGACGCCTTACCACCGGTGGAATAACGAGCGGTCTGCTTAGTACAAGCGAATATCACTTTATGCTTTCCTGGTAGAGTGGCTTTATGCTTTCCTGGTACAGTAACCACCAATCTACAGTGGCGTTATGCTTTCCTGGTAGAGTGGTGGTTTATCTACCAGAAAAGCATAACGCCGCTCTACCAGGAAAGCATTAAGTGATACTCGTAAAGGTAGGCATTTAGGCGTTTGTTTTGTTTGAAAAGGTTTCTTAACACCACCGGTGGCCGGTGCGCTCTTGCGCGCAGCCCTGGTGGCGAGCTTTTTCCTCGGCGCCTTTTCACCGATGGATTTACGAGCGGCCTGCTTAGAACGCGTGAGTATCATTTTATGCTTCCCTGGTACAGTGGCGTTATGCTTTCCTGGTAGAGTGGTGGTTTATCTACCAGGAAAGCATAACGCCACTCTACCAGGAAAGCATAAAGTGATACTCGTAAAGGTGGGCATTTAGGCGTTTGTTTTGTTTGAAAAGGTTTCTTAACACCACCGGTGGCCGGTGCGCTCTTGCGCGCAGCCTTGGTGGCGAGCTGAATCCTCGACGCCTTACCACCGGTGGAATAACGAGCGGTCTGCTTAGAACGCGCGAGTATCACTTTATGCTTTCCTGGTACAGTGGCGTTATGCTTTCCTGGTAGAGTGGTGGTTACTCTACCAGGAAAGCATAACGCCACTCTACCAGGAAAGCATAAAGTGATACTCGTATACGTAGGCACTTAGGCGTTTGTTTTGTTTGAAAAGGTTTCTTAACACCACCGGTGGCCGGTGCGCTCTTGCGCGCAGCCTTGGTGGCGAGCTGAATCCTCGGCGCCTTACCACCGGTGGAATAACGAGCGGTCTGCTTAGTACAAGCGAATATCACTTTATGCTTTCCTGGTAGAGTGGCTTTATGCTTTCCTGGTACAGTAACAACCAATCTACAGTGGCGTTATGCTTTCCTGGTAGAGTGGTGGTTTATCTACCAGGAAAGCATAACGCCACTCTACCAGGAAAGCATAAAGTGATACTCGTATACGTAGGCACTTAGGCGTTTGTTTTGTTTGAAAAGGATTCTTAACACCACCGGTGGCCGGTGCGCTCTTGCGCGCAGCCTTGGTGGCGAGCTGAATCCTCGGCGCCTTACCACCGGTGGAATAACGAGCGGTGTGCTTATTTATTTATTTATTTTTTTTATTTTATTATTTATGTACACACATAAAAATAGATACAGATAAGACATAATCATAATTATGAGTACAAAGGTACTGCTTATTTCTTAAGAAATTTCTTCCAGCAGACCTGCGACAGGAGAAATGAGAAAGAAATGTAGACAATAGTGTGTGAGAACAAGAAGAGAAAAAATTATAAATATGCGAAGTCTTAAACTAAAATATTGAAATAAACCTACACGTATAACGTAATAAATTAACATATACTTAAATAAATACATAGAGCTTAAATATATAAACATACATACTATAGGTATATAAATACTCACGGTTGAGAGGAAAGGTAATGCTCTTTTACTCGATATTTGAAATGTGAAACAGTTTTTAAGTCACGAATGCTAGGCGGTAGTGAGTTCCACAACCTTACTGCATGGACAGAGAAAGAATAGGAATAGTAGCTTGTTTTATGAGGATGAGATTTAAGGAGGGATCTAAGGTGTGATCGACACGGTGCGTCGCTAGCCCTAGCATAAGAAAAACGCTCACGCAGGTAGGAAGGATAAGACGGGTTGTGTAAGACGTTAAAGAGGAGACATAAGATCCGAGTGTTCCTGCGAAAGCGGATTGGGAGCCACTTGAGTTCCTTGCGAAGATGGGAAACATGGTCATATTTTCTAAGTCCGAAAACAAAGCGAATGCACAAGTTTTGCAAGCGCTCAAGCTTGTTTAATAGCTCCTCAGTAGCATCCAGGTAGCAGGAGTCGGCATAATCTATGATCGGCTGAATAAGTGTTTGTGCCAAAGAAATTTTAGTCTTCAGGGGCAGGAGACTTTGGAGGCCTTTCAAAGAATGAAAGGAGAAATGTACCTTTCGACTGACCTCATTGACCTGAGCACGCCACGAAAGATTGGAATCAATAATGACCCCTAAATCTTTGGCGGTTTCGGTATAGTCAATGTGAACACCATCGAGATGTAAAAGCATCAGAGATGCAACATCAACCGCATTGCGAACGAATCTGCTGCCTATAATCATAGCCTGGGATTTACTTGGATTAATTTGCAAACCAAACGACTTAGCCCAAACGCTGATGGAAGCCAGGTCATGGTTCATAGCAGCAGTAGTTGAACCCGCGTCAGCTACAGTGAAATGTCGGTAGAGCTGCAAGTCATCTGCGTAGAGATGATAACTAGAGGAGATTACTCTGGTAACAAAGTTGATGAAAATTGAAAAAAGTAGAGGAGAAAGAACGCTACCCTGAGGAACACCCTCAGTGAGGCTGCACCAATCAGAGAAGGACTCCTCCAGGCGAACACACTGAGAGCGTCCCCGAAGATAAGAACTGAACCAAGCTAAACCGGAAGAAGAGAAATTGATTGATTTGAGGATACCTAGTAAAATGTCGAAATCCACTGAGTTGAAGGCGCTACTAAAGTCAAGCAATACAAGAACAGTAAGGGACTTATTCTCCATTGCCCAGCGGATGTCGTCAGTTACCTTCAAAAGCGCGGTTACAGTACTGTGTCCCGAGCGAAAACCGGATTGAAAAGGGGTAATTATCGAGTTTGACGCCAAGAAAAAAGATAACTGTCTATGAACCATGTGCTCGAGAACTTTAGAGAGAAATGGGAGAATAGAAATAGGTCTAAAGTGAGTTAATAAAGTAGGATTGTTAGTTTTAGGTAACGGTATTATGTGAGCCTTTTTCCAAACTGACGGAAATGAGCAAGAGGAAAAAGAGTGGTTGAAGATGTGAGTGAGGACAGGAAGTAACGAGGGGAGGATAAGAGTTATCATTCTTGAGCACAACTTATCATTACCGACTGCTGAAGAAGTAATAGCAAGTATAGATTTCTTAACGTCATCCACGGTAACATCGCTAAGTTTAAAGTGTGAACATTGTGGTAACGGCAAACTAGCTAGACTCTCCAGTGTCGCAGCTTTGACAGACGGATCAAGAGAAAAGGGAAGGAGAGAGAAATGCTTATTTAGATCATTGAGGTTCACATCCTTGTACTGGTTGGTAGGTGACTTGCCTATGCCTACAGATTTTAGAAATTTCCATACATCGGAGGAACTGCGGTTATTGAGTTGATCGTGGAAATAGCGTCTCTTAGCATCTTGACACAGATGACTGCAGCGATTACGTAAGGATTTGTAGTAAGAGAGATTCAGCTCTGAAGGTCTGCGCTTATATCTGCTCTTAGCTTTATCCCTGCGGGCCATAAGCTCTTTAATTTGTAGCGTTATCCATGGTGCAGGGTTATGTCGAATTTTGACACGTCTGATAGGAGCATGCTGATTATATAAGTTAAGAACAGTTGCGTTAAAACAATTCACCTTATCATCGATGTCATCGTTCTCAACCAGAAGGGTCCAGTCGAGTCGCTTCAAAGCCTCCAGGTCTATGCCTTTGTAGTTACGGAGATACAAATACTCCAACTTACGCTTGGGAACACGGATACGATAGGAAAGGTAAATGAGATCGTGGTAAGAAAAATTTGCCGTAATTTGACCATGGTAAGAAACATTATTAGGAGAGGAAACAATCATAAGATCTAGAAAAGAGGGTGAGCAATTAGGGAAATAGTGAGTTGCAGAGAGAGGCAAAACTTGAAGATTGAAAGAAGACAACAGAGAAAGGAGTTTAAGGGAGCGAGAGTCATTTTTTATCAAGCACGTATTAAAATCACCCATTAAAATAAAGTGCTCATACATGGGGCAAAGATCACTAAGAGTGGTGTCGAGAGAATTAAAATAGTCAATGCGAAGATTAGGACTGTAGAGCACTGCAAGCAAAACTTTAGTGTGATGAACATTGATTTCAAGAAACAAGTATTCAGCCGACTCAGAATACCGAGAAGGAGATGAACTGACCACCCTGTAGGGTAAATCAGCACGCAGGTATATAGCAACACCTCCTCCACCTTTACCGGTCCTATCGTTGCGGATCAAGACGAAGCCTGGAAGTGAGTATTGAGTAGAGAGGAGAGATGGCTTCAAAAAGGATTCCGATATCAAGAGAGCATCCAGGTGAGCACTGCTAAAAGATGCCAGAAGGTCAGAATAGTGACCAGGAACACTCTGAGCATTTATGTGAGCTATATGCAAATTCTTAGGATCATTGGAGAAAAGAGAAGAGATTTTATCATGTAAAGTAAGTGGTATAGAAGAGTCACTGTCCGCACTAACAAAACTGGTAGAAGAAGAGCACGAGAAGAAGCTGTCATTAAGATCAGCTACATCATCCATGAGTACCAAATTATAATTTAAAAATAATATAAATAACTAAAATACAAAGTAGCTTAGTACAAGCGAATATCACTTTATGCTTTCCTGGAAGAGTGGCTTTATGCTTTCCTGGTACAGTAACAACCAATCTACAGTGGCGTTATGCTTTCCTGGTAGAGTGGTGGTTTATCTACCAGGAAAGCATAACGCCACTCTACCAGGAAAGCATAAAGTGATACTCGTATACGTAGGCACTTAGGCGTTTGTTTTGTTTGAAAAGGTTTCTTAACACCACCGGTGGCCGGTGCGCTCTTGCACGCAGCCTTGGTGGCGAGCTGAATCCTCGACGCCTTACCACCGGTGGAATAACGAGCGGTCTGCTTAGTACAAGCGAATATCACTTTATGCTTTCCTGGTAGAGTGGCTTTATGCTTTCCTGGTACAGTAACAACCAATCTACAGTGGCGTTATGCTTTCCTGGTAGAGTGGTGGTTTATCTACCAGAAAAGCATAACGCCGCTCTACCAGGAAAGCATAAAGTGATACTCGTAAAGGTAGGCATTTAGGCGTTAATTTTGTCTGAAAAGGTTTCTTAACACCACCGGTGGCCGGTGCGCTCTTGCGCGCAGCCCTGGTGGCGAGCTATTTCCTCGGCGCCTTTTCACCGGTGGATTTACGAGCGGTCTGCTTAGAACGCGCGAGTATCACTTTATGCTTTCCTGGTACAGTGGCGTTATGCTTTCCTGGTAGAGTGGTGGTTACTCTACCAGGAAAGCATAACGCCACTCTACCAGGAAAGCATAAAGTGATACTCGTATACGTAGGCACTTAGGCGTTTATTTTGTTTGAAAAGGTTTCTTAACACCACCGGTGGCCGGTGCGCTCTTGCGCGCAGCCCTGGTGGCGAGCTTTTTCCTCGGCGCCTTTTCACCGGTGGATTTACGAGCGGTCTGCTTAGAACGCGCGAGTATCACTTCATGCTTTCCTGGTACAGTGGCGTTATGCTTTCCTGGCAGAGTGGTGGTTTATCTACCAGGAAAGCATAACGCCACTCTACCAGGAAAGCATAAAGTGATACTCGTAAAGGTAGGCATTTAGGCGTTTGTTTTGTTTGAAGAGGTTTCTTAACACCACCGGTGGCCGGTGCGCTCTTGCGCGCAGCCCTGGTGGCGAGCTTTTTCCTCGGCGCCTTTTCACCGATGGATTTAAGAGCGGCCTGCTTAGAACGCGTGAGTATCATTTTATGCTTTCCTGGTACAGTGGCGTTATGCTTTCCTGGTAGAGTGGTGGTTACTCTACCAGAAAAGCATAACGCCACTCTACCAGGAAAGCATAAAGTGATACTCGTATACGTAGGCACTTAGGCGTTTGTTTTGTTTGAAAAGGTTTCTTAACAACACCGGTGGCCGGTGCGCTCTTGCGCGCAGCCTTGGCGGCTAACTGAATCCTCGACGCCTTACCACCGGTGGAATAACAAGCGGTCTGCTTAGTACAAGCAAATATCACTTTATGCTTTCCTGGTAGAGTGGCATTATGCTTTCCTGGTACAGTAACCACCAATCTACAGTGGCGTTATGCTGTCCTGGTAGAATGGTGGTTTATCTACCAGAAAAGCATAACGTCACTCTACCAGGAAAGCATAAAGTGATACTCGTAAAGGTAGGCATTTAGGCGTTTGTTTTGTTTAAAAAGGTTTCTTAACACCACCGGTGGCCGGTGCGCTCTTGCGCGCAGCCCTGGTGGCGAGCTATTTCCTCGGCGCCTTTTCACCGGTGGATTTACGAGCGGTCTGCTTAGAACGCGCGAGTATCACTTTATGCTTTCCTGGTACAGTGGCGTTATGCTTTCCTGGTAGAGTGGTGGTTACTCTACCAGGAAAGCATAACGCCGCTCTACCAGGAAAGCATAAAGTGATACTCGTAAAGGTAGGCATTTAGGCGTTTGTTTTGTTTGAAAAGGTTTCTTAACACCACCGGTGGCCGGTGCGCTCTTGCCGCAGCCCTGGTGGCGAGCTATTTCCTCGGCGCCTTTTCACCGGTGGATTTACGAGCGGTCTGCTTAGAACGCGCGAGTATCACTTTATGCTTTCCTGGTACAGTGGCGTTATGCTTTCCTGGTAGAGTGGTGGTTACTCTACCAGGAAAGCATAACGCCACTCTACCAGGAAAGCATAAAGTGATACTCGTATACGTAGGCACTTAGGCGTTTGTTTTGTTTGAAAAGGTTTCTTAACACCACCGGTGGCCGGTGCGCTCTTGCGCGCAGCCCTGGTGGCGAGCTTTTTCCTCGGCGCCTTTTCACCGGTGGATTTACGAGCGGTCTGCTTAGAACGCGCGAGTATCACTTCATGCTTTCCTGGTACAGTGGCGTTATGCTTTCCTGGCAGAGTGGTGGTTTATCTACCAGGAAAGCATAACGCCACTCTACCAGGAAAGCATAAAGTGATACTCGTAAAGGTAGGCATTCAGGCGTTTGTTTTGTTTGAAGAGGTTTCTTAACACCACCGGTGGCCGGTGCGCTCTTGCGCGCAGCCCTGGTGGCGAGCTTTTTCCTCGGCGCCTTTTCACCGATGGATTTACGAGCGGCCTGCTTAGAACGCGTGAGTATCATTTTATGCTTTCCTGGTACAGTGGCGTTATGCTTTCCTGGTAGAGTGGTGGTTACTCTACCAGAAAAGCATAACGCCACTCTACCAGGAAAGCATAAAGTGATACTCGTATACGTAGGCACTTAGGCGTTTGTTTTGTTTGAAAAGGTTTCTTAACAACACCGGTGGCCGGTGCGCTCTTGCGCGCAGCCTTGGCGGCTAACTGAATCCTCGACGCCTTACCACCGGTGGAATAACAAGCGGTCTGCTTAGTACAAGCAAATATCACTTTATGCTTTCCTGGTAGAGTGGCATTATGCTTTCCTGGTACAGTAACCACCAATCTACAGTGGCGTTATGCTGTCCTGGTAGAATGGTGGTTTATCTACCAGAAAAGCATAACGTCACTCTACCAGGAAAGCATAAAGTGATACTCGTAAAGGTAGGCATTTAGGCGTTTGTTTTGTTTAAAAAGGTTTCTTAACACCACCGGTGGCCGGTGCGCTCTTGCGCGCAGCCCTGGTGGCGAGCTATTTCCTCGGCGCCTTTTCACCGGTGGATTTACGAGCGGTCTGCTTAGAACGCGCGAGTATCACTTTATGCTTTCCTGGTACAGTGGCGTTATGCTTTCCTGGTAGAGTGGTGGTTACTCTACCAGGAAAGCATAACGCCACTCTACCAGGAAAGCATAACGCCACTCTACCAGGAAAGCATAAAGTGATACTCGTATACGTAGGCATTTAGGCGTTTGTTTTGTTTGAAAAGGTTTCTTAACACCACCAGTGGCCGGTGCGCTCTTGCGCGTAGCCTTGGTGGCGAGCTGAATCCTCGACGCCTTACCACCGGTGGAATAACGAGCGGTCTGCTTAGTACAAGCGAATATCACTTTATGCTTTCCTGGTAGAGTGGCTTTATGCTTTCCTGGTACAGTAACAACCAATCTACAGTGGCGTTATGCTTTCCTGGTAGAGTGGTGGTTTATCTACCAGAAAAGCATAACGCCGCTCTACCAGGAAAGCATAAAGTGATACTCGTAAAGTTAGGCATTTAGGCGTTTGTTTTGTTTGAAAAGGTTTCTTAACACCACCGGTGGCCGGTGCGCTCTTGCGCGCAGCCCTGGTGGCGAGCTATTTCCTCGGCCCCTTTTCACCGGTGGATTTACGAGCGGTCTGCTTAGAACGCGCGAGTATCACTTTATGCTTTCCTGGTACAGTGGCGTTATGCTTTCCTGGTAGAGTGGTGGTTACTCTACCAGGAAAGCATAACGCCACTCTACCAGGAAAGCATAAAGTGATACTCGTATACGTAGGCACTTAGGCGTTTGTTTTGTTTGAAAAGGTATCTTAACACCACCGGTGGCCGGTGCGCTCTTGCGCGCAGCCTTGGTGGCGAGCTGAATCCTCGACGCCTTACCACCGGTGGAATAACGAGCGGTCTGCTTAGTACAAGCGAATATCACTTTATGCTTTCCTGGTAGAGTGGCTTTATGCTTTCCTGGTACAGTAACAACCAATCTACAGTGGCGTTATGCTTTCCTGGTAGAGTGGTAGTTTATCTACCAGAAAAGCATAACGCCGCTCTACCAGGAAAGCATAAAGTGATACTCGTATAGGTAGGCACTAAGGCGTTTGTTTTGTTTGAAAAGATTTCTTAACACCACCGGTGGCCAATGCGCTCTTGCGCGCAGCCCTGGTGGCGAGCTTTTTCCTCGGCGCCTTACCACCGGTGGATTTACGAGCGGTCTGCTTAGAACGCGCGAGTATCACTTTATGCTTTCCTGGTAGAGTGGCGTTATGCTTTCCTGGTAGATTGGTGGTTACTCTACCAGGAAAGCATAACGCCGCTCTACCAGGAAAGCATAAAGTGATACTCGTAAAGGTAGGCATTTAGGCGTTTGTTTTGTTTGAAAAGGTTTCTTAACACCACCGGTGGCCGGTGCGCTCTTGCCGCAGCCCTGGTGGCGAGCTATTTCCTCGGCGCCTTTTCACCGGTGGATTTACGAGCGGTCTGCTTAGAACGCGCGAGTATCACTTTATGCTTTCCTGGTAGAGTGGTGGTTTATCTACCAGGAAAGCATAACGCCACTCTACCAGGAAAGCATAAAGTGATACTCGTAGAGGTGGGCATTTAGGCGTTTGTTTAGTTTGAAAAGGTTTCTTAACACCACCGGTGGCCGGTGCGCTCTTGCGCGCAGCCCTGGTGGCGAGCTATTTCCTCGGCCCCTTTTCACCGGTGGATTTACGAGCGGTCTGCTTAGAACGCGCGAGTATCACTCTATGCTTTCCTGGTACAGTGGCGTTATGCTTTCCTGGTAGAGTGGTGGTTACTCTACCAGGAAAGCATAACGCCACTACCAGGAAAGCATAAAGTGATACTCGTATACGTAGGCACTTAGGCGTTTGTTTTGTTTGAAAAGGTTTCTTAACACCACCGGTGGCCGGTGCGCTCTTGCGCGCAGCCTTGGCGGCATACTGAATCCTCGACGCCTTACCACCGGTGGAATAACAAGCGGTCTGCTTAGTACAAGCAAATATCACTTTATGCTTTCCTGGTAGAGTGGCATTATGCTTTCCTGGTACAGTAACCACCAATCTACAGTGGCGTTATGCTTTCCTGGTAGAGTGGTGGTTTATCTACCAGAAAAGCATAACGTCACTCTACCAGGAAAGCATAAAGTGATACTCGTAAAGGTAGGCATTTAGGCGTTTGTTTTGTTTGAAAAGGTTTTTTAACACCACCGGTGGCCGGTGCGCTCTTGCGCGCAGCCCTGGTGGCGAGCTATTTCCTCGGCGCCTTTTCACCGGTGGATTTACGAGCGGTCTGCTTAGAACGCGCGAGTATCACTTTATGCTTTCCTGGTAGAGTGGCGTTATGCTTTCCTGGTAGATTGGTGGTTACTCTACCAGGAAAGCATAACGCCGCTCTACCAGGAAAGCATAAAGTGATACTCGTAAAGGTAGGCATTTAGGCGTTTGTTTTGTTTGAAAAGGTTTCTTAACACCACCGGTGGCCGGTGCGCTCTTGCCGCAGCCCTGGTGGCGAGCTATTTCCTCGGCGCCTTTTCACCGGTGGATTTACGAGCGGTCTGCTTAGAACGCGCGAGTATCACTTTATGCTTTCCTAGTAGAGTGGTGGTTTATCTACCAGGAAAGCATAACGCCACTCTACCAGGAAAGCATAAAGTGATACTCGTAGAGGTGGGCATTTAGGCGTTTGTTTAGTTTGAAAAGGTTTCTTAACACCACCGGTGGCCGGTGCGCTCTTGCGCGCAGCCCTGGTGGCGAGCTATTTCCTCGGCCCCTTTTCACCGGTGGATTTACGAGCGGTCTGCTTAGAACGCGCGAGTATCACTCTATGCTTTCCTGGTACAGTGGCGTTATGCTTTCCTGGTAGAGTGGTGGTTACTCTACCAGGAAAGCATAACGCCACTACCAGGAAAGCATAAAGTGATACTCGTATACGTAGGCACTTAGGCGTTTGTTTTGTTTGAAAAGGTTTCTTAACACCACCGGTGGCCGGTGCGCTCTTGCGCGCAGCCTTGGCGGCATACTGAATCCTCGACGCCTTACCACCGGTGGAATAACAAGCGGTCTGCTTAGTACAAGCAAATATCACTTTATGCTTTCCTGGTAGAGTGGCATTATGCTTTCCTGGTACAGTAACCACCAATCTACAGTGGCGTTATGCTTTCCTGGTAGAGTGGTGGTTTATCTACCAGAAAAGCATAACGTCACTCTACCAGGAAAGCATAAAGTGATACTCGTAAAGGTAGGCATTTAGGCGTTTGTTTTGTTTGAAAAGGTTTTTTAACACCACCGGTGGCCGGTGCGCTCTTGCGCGCAGCCCTGGTGGCGAGCTATTTCCTCGGCGCCTTTTCACCGGTGGATTTACGAGCGGTCTGCTTAGAACGCGCGAGTATCACTTTATGCTTTCCTGGTACAGTGGCGTTATGCTTTCCTGGTAGAGTGGTGGTTACTCTACCAGGAAAGCATAACGCCACTCTACCAGGAAGGCATAAAGTGATACTCGTATACGTAGGCACTTAGGCGTTTGTTTTGTTTGAAAAGGTTTCTTAACACCACCGGTGGCCGGTGCGCTCTTGCGCGCAGCCTTGGTGGCGAGCTGAATCCTCGACGCCTTACCACCGGTGGAATAACGAGCGGTCTGCTTAGTACAAGCGAATATCACTTTATGCTTTCCTGGTAGAGTGGCTTTATGCTTTCCTGGTACAGTAACCACCAATCTACAGTGGCGTTATGCTTTCCTGGTAGAGTGGTGGTTTATCTACCAGAAAAGCATAACGCCGCTCTACCAGGAAAGCATAAAGTGATACTCGTAAAGGTAGGCATTTAGGCGTTTGTTTTGTTTGAAAAGGTTTCTTAACACCACCGGTGGCCGGTGCGCTCTTGCGCGCAGCCCTGGTGGCGAGCTTTTTCCTCGGCGCCTTTTCACCGATGGATTTACGAGCGGCCTGCTTAGAACGCGTGAGTATCATTTTATGCTTCCCTGGTACAGTGGCGTTATGCTTTCCTGGTAGAGTGGTGGTTTATCTACCAGGAAAGCATAACGCCACTCTACCAGGAAAGCATAAAGTGATACTCGTAAAGGTGGGCATTTAGGCGTTTGTTTTGTTTGAAAAGGTTTCTTAACACCACCGGTGGTCGGTGCGCCCTTGCGCGCAGCCCTGGTGGCGAGCTTTTTCCTCGGCGCCTTTTCACCGGTGGATTTACGAGCGGTCTGCTTAGAACGCGCGAGTATCACTTTATGCTTTCCTGGTACAGTGGCGTTATGCTTTCCTGGTAGAGTGGTGGTTACTCTACCAGAAAAGCATAACGCCACTCTACCAGGAAAGCATAAAGTGATACTCGTATACGTAGGCACTTAGGCGTTTGTTTTGTTTGAAAAGGTTTCTTAACACCACCGGTGTGTTTTGTTTGAAAAGGTTTCTTAACACCACCGGTGGCCGGTGCGCTCTTGCGCGCAGCCTTGGTGGCGAGCTGAATCCTCGACGCCTTACCACCGGTGGAATAACGAGCGGTCTGCTTAGTACAAGCGAATATCACTTTATGCTTTCCTGGTAGAGTAGCTTTATGCTTTCCTGGTACAGTAACCACCAATCTACAGTGGCGTTATGCTTTCCTGGTAGAGTGGTGGTTTATCTACCAGAAAAGCATAACGCCGCTCTACCAGGAAAGCATAAAGTGATACTCGTAAAGGTAGGCATTTAGGCGTTTGTTTTGTTTGAAAAGGTTTCTTAACACCACCGGTGGCCGGTGCGCTCTTGCGCGCAGCCTTGGTGGCGAGCTGAATCCTCGGCGCCTTACCACCGGTGGAATAACGAGCGGTCTGCGTAGTACAAGCGAATATCACTTTATGCTTTCCTGGTAGAGTGGCTTTATGCTTTCCTGGTACAGTAACAACCAATCTACAGTGGCGTTATACTTTCCTGGTAGAGTGGTGGTTTATCTACCAGGAAAGCATAACGCCACTCTACCAGGAAAGCATAAAGTGATACTCGTATACGTAGGCACTTAGGCGTTTGTTTTGTTTGAAAAGGATTCTTAACACCACCGGTGGCCGGTGCGCTCTTGCGCGCAGCCTTGGTGGCGAGCTGAATCCTCGGCGCCTTACCACCGGTGGAATAACGAGCGGTCTGCTTAGTACAAGCGAATATCACTTTATGCTTTCCTGGAAGAGTGGCTTTATGCTTTCCTGGTACAGTAACAACCAATCTACAGTGGCGTTATGCTTTCCTGGTAGAGTGGTGGTTTATCTACCAGAAAAGCATAACGCCGCTCTACCAGAAAAGCATAACGCCGCTCTACCAGGAAAGCATATAGTGATACTCGTAAAGGTAGGCATTTAGGCGTTTGTTTTGTCTGAAAAGGTTTCTTAACACCACCGGTGGCCGGTGCGCTCTTGCGCGCAGCCCTGGTGGCGAGCTATTTCCTCGGCCCCTTTTCACCGGTGGATTTACGAGCGGTCTGCTTAGAACGCGCGAGTATCACTTTATGCTTTCCTGGTACAGTGGCGTTATGCTTTCCTGGTAGAGTGGTGGTTACTCTACCAGGAAAGCATAACGCCACTCTACCAGGAAAGCATAAAGTGATACTCGTATACGTAGGCACTTAGGCGTTTGTTTTGTTTGAAAAGGTATCTTAACACCACCGGTGGCCGGTGCGCCCTTGCGCGCAGCCTTGGTGGCGAGCTGAATCCTCGACGCCTTACCACCGGTGGAATAACGAGCGGTCTGCGTAGTACAAGCGAATATCACTTTATGCTTTCCTGGTAGAGTGGCTTTATGCTTTCCTGGTACAGTAACAACCAATCTACAGTGGCGTTATGCTTTCCTGGTAGAGTGGTGGTTTATCTACCAGAAAAGCATAACGCCGCTCTACCAGGAAAGCATAAAGTGATACTCGTATAGGTAGGCACTAAGGCGTTTGTTTTGTTTGAAAAGATTTCTTTACACCACCGGTGGCCAATGCGCTCTTGCGCGCAGCCCTGGTGGCGAGCTTTTTCCTCGGCGCCTTACGACCGGTGGATTTACGAGCGGTCTGCTTAGAACGCGCGAGTATCACTTTATGCTTTCCTGGTAGAGTGGCGTTATGCTTTCCTGGTAGATTGGTGGTTACTCTACCAGGAAAGCATAACGCCACTCTACCAGGAAAGCATAAAGTGATACTCGTAAAGGTAGGCATTTAGGCGTTTGTTTTGTTTGAAAAGGTTTCTTAACACCACCGGTGGCCGGTGCGCTCTTGCCGCAGCCCTGGTGGCGAGCTATTTCCTCGGCGCCTTTTCACCGGTGGATTTACGAGCGGTCTGCTTAGAACGCGCGAGTATCACTTTATGCTTTCCTGGTAGAGTGATGGTTACTCTACCAGGAAAGCATAACGCCACTCTACCAGGAAAGCATAAAGTGATACTCGTATACGTAGGCACTTAGGCGTTTGTTTTGTTTGAAAAGGTTTCTTAACACCACCGGTGGCCGGTGCGCTCTTGCGCGCAGCCCTGGTGGCGAGCTATTTCCTCGGCGCCTTTTCACCGGTGGATTTACGAGCGGTCTGCTTAGAACGCGCGAGTATCACTTTATGCTTTCCTGGTACAGTGGCGTTATGCTTTCCTGGTACAGTAACAACCAATCTACAGTGGCGTTATGCTTTCCTGGTAGAGTGGTGGTTTATCTACCAGGAAAGCATAACGCCACTCTACCAGGAAAGCATAAAGTGATACTCGTATACGTAGGCACTTAGGCGTTTGTTTTGTTTGAAAAGGTTTCTTAACACCACCGGTGGCCGGTGCGCTCTTGCGCGCAGCCTTGGTGGCGAGCTGAATCCTCGGCGCCTTACCACCGGTGGAATAACGAGCGGTCTGCGTAGTACAAGCGAATATCACTTTATGCTTTCCTGGTAGAGTGGCTTTATGCTTTCCTGGTACAGTAACAACCAATCTACAGTGGCGTTATGCTTTCCTGGTAGAGTGGTGGTTTATCTACCAGGAAAGCATAACGCCACTCTACCAGGAAAGCATAAAGTGATACTCGTATACGTAGGCACTTAGGCGTTTGTTTTGTTTGAAAAGGATTCTTAACACCACCGGTGGCCGGTGCGCTCTTGCGCGCAGCCTTGGTGGCGAGCTGAATCCTCGGCGCCTTACCACCGGTGGAATAACGAGCGGTCTGCTTAGTACAAGCGAATATCACTTTATGCTTTCCTGGAAGAGTGGCTTTATGCTTTCCTGGTACAGTAACAACCAATCTACAGTGGCGTTATGCTTTCCTGGTAGAGTGGTGGTTTATCTACCAGAAAAGCATAACGCCGCTCTACCAGGAAAGCATAAAGTGATACTCGTAAAGGTAGGCATTTAGGCGTTTGTTTTGTCTGAAAAGGTTTCTTAACACCACCGGTGGCCGGTGCGCTCTTGCGCGCAGCCCTGGTGGCGAGCTATTTCCTCGGCGCCTTTTCACCGGTGGATTTACGAGCGGTCTGCTTAGAACGCGCGAGTATCACTTTATGCTTTCCTGGTACAGTGGCGTTATGCTTTCCTGGTAGAGTGGTGGTTACTCTACCAGGAAAGCATAACGCCACTCTACCAGGAAAGCATAACGCCACTCTACCAGGAAAGCATAAAGTGATACTCGTAAAGGTGGGCATTTAGGCGTTTGTTTTGTTTGAAAAGGTTTCTTAACACCACCGGTGGCCGATGCGCTCTTGCGCGCAGCCCTGGTGGCGAGCTTTTTCCTCGGCGCCTTTTCACCGGTGGATTTACGAGCGGTCTGCTTAGAACGCGCGAGTATCACTTTATGCTTTCCTGGTACAGTGGCGTTATGCTTTCCTGGTAGAGTGGTGGTTACTCTACCAGGAAAGCATAACGCCACTCTACCAGGAAAGCATAAAGTGATACTCGTATACGTAGGCACTTAGGCGTTTGTTTTGTTTGAAAAGGTATCTTAACACCACCGGTGGCCGGTGCGCCCTTGCGCGCAGCCTTGGTGGCGAGCTGAATCCTCGACGCCTTACCACCGGTGGAATAACGAGCGGTCTGCTTAGTACAAGCGAATATCACTTTATGCTTTCCTGGTAGAGTGGCTTTATGCTTTCCTGGTACAGTAACAACCAATCTACAGTGGCGTTATGCTTTCCTGGTAGAGTGGTGGTTTATCTACCAGAAAAGCATAACGCCGCTCTACCAGGAAAGCATAAAGTGATACTCGTATAGGTAGGCACTAAGGCGTTTGTTTTGTTTGAAAAGATTTCTTAACACCACCGGTGGCCGGTGCGCTCTTGCCGCAGCCCTGGTGGCGAGCTATTTCCTCGGCGCCTTTTCACCGGTGGATTTATGAGCGGTCTGCTTAGAACGCGCGAGTATCACTTTATGCTTTCCTGGTAGAGTGGTGGTTACTCTACCAGGATAGCATAACGCCACTCTACCAGGAAAGCATAAAGTGATACTCGTATACGTTGGCACTTAGGCGTTTGTTTAGTTTGAAAAGGTTTCTTAACACCACCGGTGGCCGGTGCGCTCTTGCGCGCAGCCCTGGTGGCGAGCTATTTCCTCGGCCCCTTTTCACCGGTGGATTTACGAGCGGTCTGCTTAGAACGCGCGAGTATCACTCTATGCTTTCCTGGTACAGTGGCGTTATGCTTTCCTGGTAGAGTGGTGGTTACTCTACCAGGAAAGCATAACGCCACTCTACCAGGAAAGCATAAAGTGATACTCGTATACGTAGGCACTTAGGCGTTTGTTTTGTTTGAAAAGGTATCTTAACACCACCGGTGGCCGGTGCGCCCTTGCGCGCAGCCTTGGTGGCGAGCTGAATCCTCGACGCCTTACCACCGGTGGAATAACGAGCGGTCTGCTTAGTACAAGCGAATATCACTTTATGCTTTCCTGGTAGAGTGGCTTTATGCTTTCCTGGTACAGTAACAACCAATCTACAGTGGCGTTATGCTTTCCTGGTAGAGTGGTGGTTACTCTACCAGGAAAGCATAACGCCACTACCAGGAAAGCATAAAGTGATACTCGTATACGTAGGCACTTAGGCGTTTGTTTTGTTTGAAAAGGTTTCTTAACACCACCGGTGGCCGGTGCGCTCTTGCGCGCAGCCTTGGCGGCTTACTGAATCCTCGACGCCTTACCACCGGTGGAATAACAAGCGGTCTGCTTAGTACAAGCAAATATCACTTTATGCTTTCCTGGTAGAGTGGCATTATGCTTTCCTGGTACAGTAACCACCAATCTACAGTGGCGTTATGCTTTCCTGGTAGAGTGGTGGTTTATCTACCAGAAAAGCATAACGTCACTCTACCAGGAAAGCATAAAGTGATACTCGTAAAGGTAGGCATTTAGGCGTTTGTTTTGTTTGAAAAGGTTTCTTAACACCACCGGTGGCCGGTGCGCTCTTGCGCGCAGCCCTGGTGGCGAGCTATTTCCTCGGCGCCTTTTCACCGATGGATTTACGAGCGGCCTGCTTAGAACGCGTGAGTATCATTTTATGCTTCCCTGGTACAGTGGCGTTATGCTTTCCTGGTAGAGTGGTGGTTTATCTACCAGGAAAGCATAACGCCACTCTACCAGGAAAGCATAAAGTGATACTCGTAAAGGTGGGCATTTAGGCGTTTGTTTTGTTTGAAAAGGTTTCTTAACACCACCGGTGGTCGGTGCGCCCTTGCGCGCAGCCCTGGTGGCGAGCTTTTTCCTCGGCGCCTTTTCACCGGTGGATTTACGAGCGGTCTGCTTAGAACGCGCGAGTATCACTTTATGCTTTCCTGGTACAGTGGCGTTATGCTTTCCTGGTAGAGTGGTGGTTACTCTACCAGAAAAGCATAACGCCACTCTACCAGGAAAGCATAAAGTGATACTCGTATACGTAGGCACTTAGGCGTTTGTTTTGTTTGAAAAGGTTTCTTAACACCACCGGTGGCCGGTGCGCTCTTGCGCGCAGTCTTGGCGGCTAACTGAATCCTCGACGCCTTACCACCGGTGGAATTACAAGCGTTCTGCTTAGTACAAGCGAATATCACTTTATGCTTTCCTGGTAGAGTGGCTTTATGCTTTCCTGGTACAGTAACCACCAATCTACAGTGGCGTTATGCTTTCCTGGTAGAGTGGTGGTTTATCTACCAGAAAAGCATAACGCCGCTCTACCAGGAAAGCATAAAGTGATACTCGTAAAGGTAGGCATTTAGGCGTTTGTTTTGTTTGAAAAGGTTTCTTAACACCACCGGTGGCCGGTGCGCTCTTGCGCGCAGCCCTGGTGTTGAGCTTTTTCCTCGGCGCCTTTTCACCGGTGGATTTACGAGCGGTCTGCTTAGAACGCGCGAGTATCACTTCATGCTTTCCTGGTACAGTGGCGTTATGCTTTCCTGGCAGACTGGTGGTTTATCTACCAGGAAAGCATAACGCCACTCTACCAGGAAAGCATAAAGTGATACTCGTAAAGGTAGGCATTTAGGCGTTTGTTTTGTTTGAAAAGGTTTTTTAACACCACCGGTGGCCGGTGCGCTCTTGCGCGCAGCCCTGGTGGCGAGCTATTTCCTCGGCGCCTTTTCACCGGTGGATTTACGAGCGGTCTGCTTAGAACGCGCGAGTATCACTTTATGCTTTCCTGGTACAGTGGCGTTATGCTTTCCTGGTAGAGTGGTGGTTACTCTACCAGGAAAGCATAACGCCACTCTACCAGGAAGGCATAAAGTGATACTCGTATACGTAGGCACTTAGGCGTTTGTTTTGTTTGAAAAGGTTTCTTAACACCACCGGTGGCCGGTGCGCTCTTGCGCGCAGCCTTGGTGGCGAGCTGAATCCTCGACGCCTTACCACCGGTGGAATAACGAGCGGTCTGCTTAGTACAAGCGAATATCACTTTATGCTTTCCTGGTAGAGTGGCTTTATGCTTTCCTGGTACAGTAACCACCAATCTACAGTGGCGTTATGCTTTCCTGGTAGAGTGGTGGTTTATCTACCAGAAAAGCATAACGCCGCTCTACCAGGAAAGCATAAAGTGATACTCGTAAAGGTAGGCATTTAGGCGTTTGTTTTGTTTGAAAAGGTTTCTTAACACCACCGGTGGCCGGTGCGCTCTTGCGCGCAGCCCTGGTGGCGAGCTTTTTCCTCGGCGCCTTTTCACCGATGGATTTACGAGCGGCCTGCTTAGAACGCGTGAGTATCATTTTATGCTTCCCTGGTACAGTGGCGTTATGCTTTCCTGGTAGAGTGGTGGTTTATCTACCAGGAAAGCATAACGCCACTCTACCAGGAAAGCATAAAGTGATACTCGTAAAGGTGGGCATTTAGGCGTTTGTTTTGTTTGAAAAGGTTTCTTAACACCACCGGTGGTCGGTGCGCCCTTGCGCGCAGCCCTGGTGGCGAGCTTTTTCCTCGGCGCCTTTTCACCGGTGGATTTACGAGCGGTCTGCTTAGAACGCGCGAGTATCACTTTATGCTTTCCTGGTACAGTGGCGTTATGCTTTCCTGGTAGAGTGGTGGTTACTCTACCAGAAAAGCATAACGCCACTCTACCAGGAAAGCATAAAGTGATACTCGTATACGTAGGCACTTAGGCGTTTGTTTTGTTTGAAAAGGTTTCTTAACACCACCGGTGTGTTTTGTTTGAAAAGGTTTCTTAACACCACCGGTGGCCGGTGCGCTCTTGCGCGCAGCCTTGGTGGCGAGCTGAATCCTCGACGCCTTACCACCGGTGGAATAACGAGCGGTCTGCTTAGTACAAGCGAATATCACTTTATGCTTTCCTGGTAGAGTAGCTTTATGCTTTCCTGGTACAGTAACCACCAATCTACAGTGGCGTTATGCTTTCCTGGTAGAGTGGTGGTTTATCTACCAGAAAAGCATAACGCCGCTCTACCAGGAAAGCATAAAGTGATACTCGTAAAGGTAGGCATTTAGGCGTTTGTTTTGTTTGAAAAGGTTTCTTAACACCACCGGTGGCCGGTGCGCTCTTGCGCGCAGCCTTGGTGGCGAGCTGAATCCTCGGCGCCTTACCACCGGTGGAATAACGAGCGGTCTGCGTAGTACAAGCGAATATCACTTTATGCTTTCCTGGTAGAGTGGCTTTATGCTTTCTTGGTACAGTAACAACCAATCTACAGTGGCGTTATACTTTCCTGGTAGAGTGGTGGTTTATCTACCAGGAAAGCATAACGCCACTCTACCAGGAAAGCATAAAGTGATACTCGTATACGTAGGCACTTAGGCGTTTGTTTTGTTTGAAAAGGATTCTTAACACCACCGGTGGCCGCCGCGCTCTTGCGCGCAGCCTTGGTGGCGAGCTGAATCCTCGGCGCCTTACCACCGGTGGAATAACGAGCGGTCTGCTTAGTACAAGCGAATATCACTTTATGCTTTCCTGGAAGAGTGGCTTTATGCTTTCCTGGTACAGTAACAACCAATCTACAGTGGCGTTATGCTTTCCTGGTAGAGTGGTGGTTTATCTACCAGAAAAGCATAACGCCGCTCTACCAGAAAAGCATAACGCCGCTCTACCAGGAAAGCATATAGTGATACTCGTAAAGGTAGGCATTTAGGCGTTTGTTTTGTCTGAAAAGGTTTCTTAACACCACCGGTGGCCGGTGCGCTCTTGCGCGCAGCCCTGGTGGCGAGCTATTTCCTCGGCCCCTTTTCACCGGTGGATTTACGAGCGGTCTGCTTAGAACGCGCGAGTATCACTTTATGCTTTCCTGGTACAGTGGCGTTATGCTTTCCTGGTAGAGTGGTGGTTACTCTACCAGGAAAGCATAACGCCACTCTACCAGGAAAGCATAAAGTGATACTCGTATACGTAGGCACTTAGGCGTTTGTTTTGTTTGAAAAGGTATCTTAACACCACCGGTGGCCGGTGCACCCTTGCGCGCAGCCTTGGTGGCGAGCTGAATCCTCGACGCCTTACCACCGGTGGAATAACGAGCGGTCTGCGTAGTACAAGCGAATATCACTTTATGCTTTCCTGGTAGAGTGGCTTTATGCTTTCCTGGTACAGTAACAACCAATCTACAGTGGCGTTATGCTTTCCTGGTAGAGTGGTGGTTTATCTACCAGAAAAGCATAACGCCGCTCTACCAGGAAAGCATAAAGTGATACTCGTATAGGTAGGCACTAAGGCGTTTGTTTTGTTTGAAAAGATTTCTTTACACCACCGGTGGCCAATGCGCTCTTGCGCGCAGCCCTGGTGGCGAGCTTTTTCCTCGGCGCCTTACGACCGGTGGATTTACGAGCGGTCTGCTTAGAACGCGCGAGTATCACTTTATGCTTTCCTGGTAGAGTGGCGTTATGCTTTCCTGGTAGATTGGTGGTTACTCTACCAGGAAAGCATAACGCCACTCTACCAGGAAAGCATAAAGTGATACTCGTAAAGGTAGGCATTTAGGCGTTTGTTTTGTTTGAAAAGGTTTCTTAACACCACCGGTGGCCGGTGCGCTCTTGCCGCAGCCCTGGTGGCGAGCTATTTCCTCGGCGCCTTTTCACCGGTGGATTTACGAGCGGTCTGCTTAGAACGCGCGAGTATCACTTTATGCTTTCCTGGTACAGTGGCGTTATGCTTTCCTGGTACAGTAACAACCAATCTACAGTGGCGTTATGCTTTCCTGGTAGAGTGGTGGTTTATCTACCAGGAAAGCATAACGCCACTCTACCAGGAAAGCATAAAGTGATACTCGTATACGTAGGCACTTAGGCGTTTGTTTTGTTTGAAAAGGTTTCTTAACACCACCGGTGGCCGGTGCGCTCTTGCGCGCAGCCTTGGTGGCGAGCTGAATCCTCGGCGCCTTACCACCGGTGGAATAACGAGCGGTCTGCGTAGTACAAGCGAATATCACTTTATGCTTTCCTGGTAGAGTGGCTTTATGCTTTCCTGGTACAGTAACAACCAATCTACAGTGGCGTTATGCTTTCCTGGTAGAGTGGTGGTTTATCTACCAGGAAAGCATAACGCCACTCTACCAGGAAAGCATAAAGTGATACTCGTATACGTAGGCACTTAGGCGTTTGTTTTGTTTGAAAAGGATTCTTAACACCACCGGTGGCCGGTGCGCTCTTGCGCGCAGCCTTGGTGGCGAGCTGAATCCTCGGCGCCTTACCACCGGTGGAATAACGAGCGGTCTGCTTAGTACAAGCGAATATCACTTTATGCTTTCCTGGAAGAGTGGCTTTATGCTTTCCTGGTACAGTAACAACCAATCTACAGTGGCGTTATGCTTTCCTGGTAGAGTGGTGGTTTATCTACCAGAAAAGCATAACGCCGCTCTACCAGGAAAGCATAAAGTGATACTCGTAAAGGTAGGCATTTAGGCGTTTGTTTTGTCTGAAAAGGTTTCTTAACACCACCGGTGGCCGGTGCGCTCTTGCGCGCAGCCCTGGTGGCGAGCTATTTCCTCGGCGCCTTTTCACCGGTGGATTTACGAGCGGTCTGCTTAGAACGCGCGAGTATCACTTTATGCTTTCCTGGTACAGTGGCGTTATGCTTTCCTGGTAGAGTGGTGGTTACTCTACCAGGAAAGCATAACGCCACTCTACCAGGAAAGCATAACGCCACTCTACCAGGAAAGCATAAAGTGATACTCGTAAAGGTGGGCATTTAGGCGTTTGTTTTGTTTGAAAAGGTTTCTTAACACCACCGGTGGCCGATGCGCTCTTGCGCGCAGCCCTGGTGGCGAGCTTTTTCCTCGGCGCCTTTTCACCGGTGGATTTACGAGCGGTCTGCTTAGAACGCGCGAGTATCACTTTATGCTTTCCTGGTACAGTGGCGTTATGCTTTCCTGGTAGAGTGGTGGTTACTCTACCAGGAAAGCATAACGCCACTCTACCAGGAAAGCATAAAGTGATACTCGTATACGTAGGCACTTAGGCGTTTGTTTTGTTTGAAAAGGTATCTTAACACCACCGGTGGCCGGTGCGCCCTTGCGCGCAGCCTTGGTGGCGAGCTGAATCCTCGACGCCTTACCACCGGTGGAATAACGAGCGGTCTGCTTAGTACAAGCGAATATCACTTTATGCTTTCCTGGTAGAGTGGCTTTATGCTTTCCTGGTACAGTAACAACCAATCTACAGTGGCGTTATGCTTTCCTGGTAGAGTGGTGGTTTATCTACCAGAAAAGCATAACGCCGCTCTACCAGGAAAGCATAAAGTGATACTCGTATAGGTAGGCACTAAGGCGTTTGTTTTGTTTGAAAAGATTTCTTAACACCACCGGTGGCCGGTGCGCTCTTGCCGCAGCCCTGGTGGCGAGCTATTTCCTCGGCGCCTTTTCACCGGTGGATTTATGAGCGGTCTGCTTAGAACGCGCGAGTATCACTTTATGCTTTCCTGGTAGAGTGGTGGTTACTCTACCAGGATAGCATAACGCCACTCTACCAGGAAAGCATAAAGTGATACTCGTATACGTTGGCACTTAGGCGTTTGTTTAGTTTGAAAAGGTTTCTTAACACCACCGGTGGCCGGTGCGCTCTTGCGCGCAGCCCTGGTGGCGAGCTATTTCCTCGGCCCCTTTTCACCGGTGGATTTACGAGCGGTCTGCTTAGAACGCGCGAGTATCACTCTATGCTTTCCTGGTACAGTGGCGTTATGCTTTCCTGGTAGAGTGGTGGTTACTCTACCAGGAAAGCATAACGCCACTCTACCAGGAAAGCATAAAGTGATACTCGTATACGTAGGCACTTAGGCGTTTGTTTTGTTTGAAAAGGTATCTTAACACCACCGGTGGCCGGTGCGCCCTTGCGCGCAGCCTTGGTGGCGAGCTGAATCCTCGACGCCTTACCACCGGTGGAATAACGAGCGGTCTGCTTAGTACAAGCGAATATCACTTTATGCTTTCCTGGTAGAGTGGCTTTATGCTTTCCTGGTACAGTAACAACCAATCTACAGTGGCGTTATGCTTTCCTGGTAGAGTGGTGGTTACTCTACCAGGAAAGCATAACGCCACTACCAGGAAAGCATAAAGTGATACTCGTATACGTAGGCACTTAGGCGTTTGTTTTGTTTGAAAAGGTTTCTTAACACCACCGGTGGCCGGTGCGCTCTTGCGCGCAGCCTTGGCGGCTTACTGAATCCTCGACGCCTTACCACCGGTGGAATAACAAGCGGTCTGCTTAGTACAAGCAAATATCACTTTATGCTTTCCTGGTAGAGTGGCATTATGCTTTCCTGGTACAGTAACCACCAATCTACAGTGGCGTTATGCTTTCCTGGTAGAGTGGTGGTTTATCTACCAGAAAAGCATAACGTCACTCTACCAGGAAAGCATAAAGTGATACTCGTAAAGGTAGGCATTTAGGCGTTTGTTTTGTTTGAAAAGGTTTCTTAACACCACCGGTGGCCGGTGCGCTCTTGCGCGCAGCCCTGGTGGCGAGCTATTTCCTCGGCGCCTTTTCACCGATGGATTTACGAGCGGCCTGCTTAGAACGCGTGAGTATCATTTTATGCTTCCCTGGTACAGTGGCGTTATGCTTTCCTGGTAGAGTGGTGGTTTATCTACCAGGAAAGCATAACGCCACTCTACCAGGAAAGCATAAAGTGATACTCGTAAAGGTGGGCATTTAGGCGTTTGTTTTGTTTGAAAAGGTTTCTTAACACCACCGGTGGTCGGTGCGCCCTTGCGCGCAGCCCTGGTGGCGAGCTTTTTCCTCGGCGCCTTTTCACCGGTGGATTTACGAGCGGTCTGCTTAGAACGCGCGAGTATCACTTTATGCTTTCCTGGTACAGTGGCGTTATGCTTTCCTGGTAGAGTGGTGGTTACTCTACCAGAAAAGCATAACGCCACTCTACCAGGAAAGCATAAAGTGATACTCGTATACGTAGGCACTTAGGCGTTTGTTTTGTTTGAAAAGGTTTCTTAACACCACCGGTGGCCGGTGCGCTCTTGCGCGCAGTCTTGGCGGCTAACTGAATCCTCGACGCCTTACCACCGGTGGAATTACAAGCGTTCTGCTTAGTACAAGCGAATATCACTTTATGCTTTCCTGGTAGAGTGGCTTTATGCTTTCCTGGTACAGTAACCACCAATCTACAGTGGCGTTATGCTTTCCTGGTAGAGTGGTGGTTTATCTACCAGAAAAGCATAACGCCGCTCTACCAGGAAAGCATAAAGTGATACTCGTAAAGGTAGGCATTTAGGCGTTTGTTTTGTTTGAAAAGGTTTCTTAACACCACCGGTGGCCGGTGCGCTCTTGCGCGCAGCCCTGGTGTTGAGCTTTTTCCTCGGCGCCTTTTCACCGGTGGATTTACGAGCGGTCTGCTTAGAACGCGCGAGTATCACTTCATGCTTTCCTGGTACAGTGGCGTTATGCTTTCCTGGCAGAGTGGTGGTTTATCTACCAGGAAAGCATAACGCCACTCTACCAGGAAAGCATAAAGTGATACTCGTAAAGGTAGGCATTTAGGCGTTTGTTTTGTTTGAAAAGGTTTCTTAACACCACCGGTGGCCGGTGCGTTCTTGCGCGCAGCCCTGGTGGCGAGCTTTTTCCTCGGCGCCTTTTCACCGATGGATTTACGAGCGGCCTGCTTAGAACGCGTGAGTATCATTTTATGCTTTCCTGGTACAGTGGCGTTATGCTTTCCTGGTAGAGTGGTGGTTTATCTACCAGGAAAGCATAACGCCACTCTACCAGGAAAGCATAAAGTGATACTCGTAAAGGTGGGGATTTAGGCGTTTGTTTTTTTTGAAAAGGTTTCTTAACACCACCGGTGGCCGGTGCGCTCTTGCGCGCAGCCCTGGTGGCGAGCTATTTCCTCGGCGCTTTTTCACCGGTGGATTTACGAGCGGTCTGCTTAGAACGCGCGAGTATCACTTTATGCTTTCCTGGTAGAGTGGCATTATGCTTTCCTGGTACAGTAACCACCAATCAACAGTGGCGTTATGCTTTCCTGGTAGAGTGGAGGTTTATCTACCAGGAAAGCATAACGCCACTCTACCAGGAAAGCATAAAGTGATACTCGTAAAGGTAGGCATTTAGGCGTTTGTTTTAGTTGAAAAGGTTTCTTAACACCACCGGTGGCCGGTGCGCTCTTGCCGCAGCCCTGGTGGCGAGCTATTTCCTCGGCGCTTTTTCACCGGTGGATTTACGAGCGGTCTGCTTAGAACGCGCGAGTATCACTTTATGCTTTCCTGGTACAGTGGCGTTATGCTTTCCTGGTAGAGTGGTGGTTACTCTACCAGGAAAGCATAACGCCACTCTACCAGGAAAGCATAAAGTGATACTCGTATACGTAGGCACTTAGGCGTTTGTTTTGTTTGAAAAGGTTTCTTAACACCACCAGTGGCCGGTGCGCTCTTGCGCGCAGCCTTGGTGGCGAGCTGAATCCTCGACGCCTTACCACCGGTGGAATAACGAGCGGTCTGCTTAGTACAAGCGAATATCACTTTATGCTTTCCTGGTAGAGTGGCTTTATGCTTTCCTGGTACAGTAACCACCAATCTACAGTGGCGTTATGCTTTCCTGGTAGAGTGGTGGTTTATCTACCAGAAAAGCATAACGCCGCTCTACCAGGAAAGCATAAAGTGATACTCGTAAAGGTAGGCATTTAGGCGTTTGTTTTAGTTGAAAAGGTTTCTTAACACCACCGGTGGCCGGTGCGCTCTTGCGCGCAGCCCTGGTGGCGAGCTTTTTCCTCGGCGCCTTTTCACCGATGGATTTACGAGCGGCCTGCTTAGAACGCGTGAATATCATTTTATGCTTTCCTGGTACAGTGGCGTTATGCTTTCCTGGTAGAGTGGTGGTTACTCTACCAGAAAAGCATAACGCCACTCTACCAGGAAAGCATAAAGTGATACTCGTATACGTAGGCACTTAGGCGTTTGTTTTGTTTGAAAAGGTTTCTTAACACCACCGGTGGCCGGTGCGCTCTTGCGCGCAGCCCTGGTGTTGAGCTTTTTCCTCGGCGCCTTTTCACCGGTGGATTTACGAGCGGTCTGCTTAGAACGCGCGAGTATCACTTTATGCTTTCCTGGTACAGTGGCGTTATGCTTTCCTGGTAGAGTGGTGGTTACTCTACCAGAAAAGCATAACGCCACTCTACCAGGAAAGCATAAAGTGATACTCGTATACGTAGGCACTTAGGCGTTTGTTTTGTTTGAAAAGGTTTCTTAACACCACCGGTGGCCGGTGCGCTCTTGCGCGCAGTCTTGGCGGCTAACTGAATCCTCGACGCCTTACCACCGGTGGAATAACAAGCGTTCTGCTTAGTACAAGCGAATATCACTTTATGCTTTCCTGGTAGAGTGGCTTTATGCTTTCCTGGTACAGTAACCACCAATCTACAGTGGCGTTATGCTTTCCTGGTAGAATGGTGGTTTATCTACCAGAAAAGCATAACGCCGCTCTACCAGGAAAGCATAAAGTGATACTCGTAAAGGTAGGCATTTAGGCGTTTGTTTTGTTTGAAAAGGTTTCTTAACACCACCGGTGGCCGGTGCGCTCTTGCGCGCAGCCCTGGTGTTGAGCTTTTTCCTCGGCGCCTTTTCACCGGTGGATTTACGAGCGGTCTGCTTAGAACGCGCGAACTCAAACTCAAACTCAAACCATTTATTTCAATTAAACCCTTTACAGGCACTTTTGAATTGTCAAAGAGTCAGTTAGTCAGAAAGTTGAAGCTAGTTGCCCATTCCAAAACGTAGATCTCTATGGAGAAGAACGGGCAAGAAACTCCAAGGACACTCTTTTAAATATAGAAATTACAAAATCCTGGGTACATTACTCTTGTTGATTCTATATGTGAGAACAATGTAAAAAAAAAATATATATATAAATCAAAAACGATTAAAAACAAGCCCTGGCAGATAAGAGATGACCAGTCTCAACTGACGGCGCCCGTTCACGAACATGACGCGTGGATCAGCACCATCCAGCTCAACCATTTTGTAGGGAACCGAATGATCCAACACACTCGCCACCATCAGCGAGACATTTAAGTGAGCATGACATACTCTCAACTACCCTGCTCTTTCAAGTCAAAATCAACATAATAACATAGTAAAACGACTCCATGGTACTCACATTTACAAAAATTGAAAATAAAAATGCGTCTAAGTTATACAAAACTATAGTTTGCAAGAATTTTACCACCAAAAGAAAGAAAATCAATAGTATCTATTGGAGTATTCAATAATTAAAACTTAGTTAATAAAATAAAAAAACAAAATAAACAAAAAGTTCGTAGTCAGAAAAAATAAAAAAGGGGAAGCAACTCTACCAATTTTTTTTCATTTTTAACTAGTGAGCCCAAGTGGCTGTGGAGCAGGACCAGCATTTAGCCAAGCATTTTTATCTACGATATAATCATCCAGCTTATAGTATGCTTGTCTACATAGTGTGCGTTTAATGCAAGTTTTAAATTTCTTCTCATTTAGTTGAAGAATATCGAGTGGTATTTTATTATAACATTTTACACAGTACCCCATAAAAGAAGTGTGTACTTTAGACAATCTGAAACGTGGTTGATCTAATTTGTTCCTATTTCTTGTGTTAAAATTATGCCTGTCACTTATCTTACTATAGAGATGTAGATTTTTTCGAACATACATAATGTTTTCATATATATACTGACAAGGTACCGTCATGATATTAATTTTCTTAAAAAATTCAAAATTCAAAATTCAAAAGTCATTTATTCAAACTAGGCTGAGAATCAGCACTTTTCGAACGTCAAAATTACATAAGACAGTCCCCCAAAACGCCCACCCTTCACCACTTCCTAGTGCTTTTGCTGGGAAGAAGAAGTGGCGCAACAAACTCCCCAGCAGCACAACTGTCTGTTCAGTTAGAAAAAAATAAAAAATGATTCTATACAACAGTATGCAAGACAATTTACAATATGCAAAAAGTAATTTAAATTAAATAGCTATAATTAATAGCCATATGACAGCTAGCACACGCCAATATACCAACCAAAAGCATCGAGAACTATACTCAAGCAGAAATAAAAATAACTAAAAGTAAACAATATCTAAAAAAAAAAGAAAAAGTAAACAGTTCCCTAAGAGATTCGCGTCTGCGGAGGTTGTAGATGGCTCTAACAGCCCTCTTTTGCAGAATAAATATAGAGTCAATATCTAAAAAAGTAATTTAAATAAAAAAAATATCTAAAAAAGTAATTTAAATTAAATAGCTATAATTAATAGCCATATGACAGCTAGCACACGCCAATATACCAACCAAAAGCATCGAGAACTATACTCAAGCAGAAATAAAAATAACTAAAAGTAAACAATATCTAAAAAAAAAAGAAAAAGTAAACAGTTCCCTAAGAGATTCGCGTCTGCGGAGGTTGTAGATGGCTCTAACAGCCCTCTTTTGCAGAATAAATATAGAGTCAATATCTGCGGCCCGTCCCCATAGCAAAATACCGTAAGACATGATGCTATGAAAGTAACTAAAATAGACCAGTCTCGCGGTATCCACGTCTGTTAGTTGGCGGATTTTCCAAACAGCGTAAGCGGCTGAACTTAGCCGCCCTGCAAGTGATGTTAAGTGAGGACCCCACTGTAGTTTTGAGTCAAGCGTGATTCCCAGGAAAACCGTTTTTTCGACGAATTCTAGTGTCTCCTTATTCAGTACAACGTGACATTCACTACTTCTAACATTCGGTAACGCGAATCTTATACATTTAGTTTTCTTTTCATTTAATACTAAATTATTTACAGTAAACCAATTATGGACCTTTAGCATAGCGTTATTTACGTCGTCAAGCTCCTGTGCGTGTCTGTTTACCTTAAAAATAAGTGATGTGTCATCAGCAAATAACACCATTTGTGGTCGGTTTTTCAGTAAATGAGGTAAATCATTTATGTATACTAAAAATAGGAATGGGCCCAATATCGAGCCCTGTGGTACACCCATTTTGACTTTTAAACCCAATGAATTTACACCGTTTATTTGAACTTGCTGCAGTCTATCATTCAAATATGATTTTACTAAGTTAAGCGCAAGTTTTGCCAGCCCGTAATGCTGAAGTTTCAAGAGCAGTGTTTCGTGATTAACGCAATCAAATGCTTTGGATAGGTCGCAGAAGATACCTATTGCATCCTGTGCCTCTTCCCACGCGTTAAATATGTGTTTTAATAAAGTGACACCGGCGTCAGTTGTGCAACGTCCCTTGGTAAAACCATACTGTTGATCGTGTAAGATGTTATTACGATTAAAATGATTGAGCATTTGATTTAACATTACTTTTTCAAACACCTTGCTGAAAACCGGCAAAACCGATACGGGTCTATAATTATTAGTATCCTTGCTGTCCCCGGATTTGAAAAGTGGAATAACTTTACTGTACTTCATTAAATCCGGGAAGACCCCTTGATCTACACACAAATTAAATATTAAAGCTAAATAGGGTGCAATTGTCTCAATAATAGATTGACAAACTTTAGTAGACATGCCCCACAGATCTTCGGTAATTTTGATCTTAAGTTGCTTAAAAGCCTTAACAACGACCACAGGGTTTATATGATTAAATTTAAATTCTAAAGGACAGGCTGAAACATTCGCTCTTAATAAATCAATAGCAAGTAAGGGGGAGGAATTTAAAGTTTCTGTAGTTTTAATAGGAATATTGGTAAAGAAAGTTGCAAATTCCTGAGCAACTTCGATCTTATCGCTAATGAGACCGCGGGATGTGTCCAATGTGTAATCAGTATTATGACTTTTGTTCTTGTTCATTTCATTGTTAATAATTTTCCAAACTGTCTTTATTTTATTTTCTGCTGATTTAACCTTGTTGCTAATGAAAGACGCTTTAGCTGCTTTGCAGATAGTTTTAAAAGTTTTAGAGTAAGTAGCAACATACTTATTAAAAGTTTCCGTGTTAATATACGGCTTAAGGCCATACAGTTCAAATAATCTATCCCTACTTTTCCTGATGCCTTTAGTTGCCCAGTCACTGAATAAAAACTTAGGGCAAATAGTTTTAGTTTTTTTCTTAAAAGAGTTATTGAACTCTGTTTGCACTAGTGAAAAAAATTGTTCATACAAAAAATTGACATTGGACATATTTAGGCCCAGACCACATAACTTGCTAATTAAGAAGCTATTAAACTTATTTAAATTACCCGATGTTATTGGCCTAATTTGAATCTGCACTTTTTGTATTGGTGTGTTGGACTCAAAAATAACGGTTTGACCGCTGTGATCGGAAGGGAGATAATTTACAATGGCTTTATCTAAATAGTCGCAGCAACAAAAGACATTATCAATACATGTGGCAGTAGTCGACGTTATTCGCGTTGGTTCTAAAAACACATTTGACAGATTAAATGATTTAAAGAGGCTTAATAATCTACTGCTATTTGAATTATTTTCTAAAATATTAATATTAAAGTCACCACAAATAATTACTGATTTATTACCAGTTGCAAGTTTTGCTAAAACATCTTCCATTACTGACTCGAATATAGAGTAGTTTTGATAATTTGGAGGTCTGTAAACGCACACTATAAAATGCTTATCTAGCTCAACACAGGACAGTTCAATGCTATGTTCCACCGATAGTTCAACTATGTCATTACGAGTCTTAGATTTTATACAATTTTTAATTAAAATTAGTGAACCTCCACGTAGCATGGATTTTCGGTTAAAACAACTGCCCACACTATAATTCTCAAAATTAATTAGCATTTCATAATCTTTCAACCAGTGTTCAGTTATACAAATAATATCAAACATTGTTTTTTCTAAAAACAATTCAATTTCTAATTGTTTGGAAGAAAAACCTTGAATATTTTGATGAAACAACTTCAAGGAATTCTGCTTAGCCCCTTTTTTACACTTAACTAATTGCGTGCCAGAAGATAGCTTGGTGATGGTGAGATTAACAACATTGTTACAGGTACCTTCTGTTGTCTTACTGCCTAGTTTAAATTATGATTGCAAACCACCTTAATATTAGTATTATTACTAATTTTTGTGGTGCTAAATACATAAGACTTCGACATACTACTTATGTCTGAGTTTATAGTAAAAGCTAATAGCCATGCTATTTGACGTCTAAAACTAATAGGCAGATACGCAGTATCCCTAGTCGATTTTAATTTCTCAACAAAAGTGTTGGTGTCAAAAAATATAAGTTTGTCACTATAGTGATTAACTAATAAATGCATATGGTTGTTAAGCATATGTATATAATGATTTTGCCTACTTGACAAGTGCTGAAAGTATGGAAAAGCACACAATATTATTTTCTGACAATTAATCTTCAAGATTTCAGTGACACTGTCAGTGATGTCATCTTTTTTTACATTACTACTATTGCCTACAAATACAGAAATAATGGCTTTCGGATCATATTTATTCCCTGTTATTGATGACATTATCTCTTCGTAGGTTTTCCCTGGCATACAATAATTAATTGCAGATTGACTCAGGTTGTTACTCAATAATTTACCCAACCCTCTCCCTAAACTATCTGAAAACATAATAGAACAATGACCATCTTTACTAGAACAATGGAGAGAATAAGTATCTGTCTGTGCTACTAGAGATGAAGCTTGTGCAACATGTGGTGTATCTTGATCAGGAATACAGTCCTGATCCTCTCCAGACTGGGACGGGTACTCCGTTGCCTCAGGTTGAAGAGCCCCAAGGTTGGGTTCTTTTTGACAAGAACATTGCATGGTGTTAAGAGACATTGGGACCACTCTGTCTGCCTCATCGTTACACATTTCTACTAACTTGTTCGCAGCAAGGATGTGTTCCTTTATTTGTTTTTGAGAGCTCACATACTTAATATAAAGTGAATGTAGTGACTCTTCAAGTACCTCAATTTCAGACTGTAATCGTTTGGTGTCAATTTGATAAATATTTTTACTGTCTTCTAATTTAGTTTGAAAGTTATTTAATTTATTTATTAGAAAAACACGTTCTTTCCTTAGTTTAATATTATTGGAACTGTGTTTTTGTTGTTTCCTGAATTTATTGCATTTATTTATGATTTTATTTAGTTTTGCATATTTTTTTATTTTATTTTGACTTATTTTATAACAACTATTATTATGTTTCAATATTGAATCTTCAGTAAGGTCTATTGTTATTAAGGAATGAGGGTTGCAATTAGTATTGAATAATTCACCATATAAGTTATTGGTTTCCTTAGCCTGAGTATTTTTCTTTTGATTCTGTAGCTTAGTAATTCGTAGATTTGCATGAATTAGTTCCTCTTCTAGGTCCCTAACCTTAGACAAAGCCTCCTCATATAAGTTACTACAGTTATTAAAACCATCCGTGACCACCCGCAGTTTGTCCCGTTCTTCAACAACATCCAGGTATTGTTGATGTAGGCCTACTAGCTCCTGTTTTAAGCTTGTATTTTTGTAAACGACCTTCTCGACTTCCTTCTCACTATCATCTATTTCCTGTAACAGCTGTTCACATTTACTGTTTGAAGCCTTAAGATCTTGAATGGTTGTTCTCAATTTAAGCTCCAATTCCTGAGCAGCAGCCTTACGTGTCATCACAGGCATGGTTTCAGGAATTAGTACTGAAAATAGAATTAAAGGAACAGTGAGAACCAATAAGACAGACAAACCAAAAGGGAAAGTTAGAAAATGAAAGGAAAAATGGGAGAAGTTAGTGTTGGTTTCTAACAAAAAATGAGGTTGGCTGCTAAATCTAATTGAAGTGCAACTATTTTATTTAAATCAAGTACAAAGTTACATTGATTCTACTATCTTATGATTTTACTTTTGCTTATGTGGGTAGGATGCCAAGATAAAAAAATTAAATAAAATCTAGATTTGCATAAAGAGTATCACTTCATGCTTTCCTGGTACAGTGGCGTTATGCTTTCCTGGCAGAGTGGTGGTTTATCTACCAGGAAAGCATAACGCCACTCTACCAGGAAAGCATAAAGTGATACTCGTAAAGGTGGGCATTTAGGCGTTTGTTTTGTTTGAAAAGGTTTCTTAACACCACCGGTGGCCGGTGCGCTCTTGCGCGCAGCCCTGGTGGCGAGCTTTTTCCTCGGCGCCTTTTCACCGATGGATTTACGAGCGGCCTGCTTAGAACGCGTGAGTATCATTTTATGCTTTCCTGGTACAGTGGCGTTATGCTTTCCTGGTAGAATGGTGGTTTATCTACCAGGAAAGCATAACGCCACTCTACCAGGAAAGCATAAAGTGATACTCGTAAAGGTGGGGATTTAGGCGTTTGTTTTTTTTGAAAAGGTTTCTTAACACCACCGGTGGCCGGTGCGCTCTTGCGCGCAGCCCTGGTGGCGAGCTATTTCCTCGGCGCTTTTTCACCGGTGGATTTACGAGCGGTCTGCTTAGAACGCGCGAGTATCACTTTATGCTTTCCTGGTAGAGTGGCATTATGCTTTCCTGGTACAGTAACCACCAATCAACAGTGGCGTTATGCTTTCCTGGTAGAGTGGAGGTTTATCTACCAGGAAAGCATAACGCCACTCTACCAGGAAAGCATAAAGTGATACTCGTAAAGGTAGGCATTTAGGCGTTTGTTTTAGTTGAAAAGGTTTCTTAACACCACCGGTGGCCGGTGCGCTCTTGCCGCAGCCCTGGTGGCGAGCTATTTCCTCGGCGCTTTTTCACCGGTGGATTTACGAGCGGTCTGCTTAGAACGCGCGAGTATCACTTTATGCTTTCCTGGTACAGTGGCGTTATGCTTTCCTGGTAGAGTGGTGGTTACTCTACCAGGAAAGCATAACGCCACTCTACCAGGAAAGCATAAAGTGATACTCGTATACGTAGGCACTTAGGCGTTTGTTTTGTTTGAAAAGGTTTCTTAACACCACCAGTGGCCGGTGCGCTCTTGCGCGCAGCCTTGGTGGCGAGCTGAATCCTCGACGCCTTACCACCGGTGGAATAACGAGCGGTCTGCTTAGTACAAGCGAATATCACTTTATGCTTTCCTGGTAGAATGGCTTTATGCTTTCCTGGTACAGTAACCACCAATCTACAGTGGCGTTATGCTTTCCTGGTAGAGTGGTGGTTTATCTACCAGAAAAGCATAACGCCGCTCTACCAGGAAAGCATAAAGTGATACTCGTATACGTAGGCACTTAGGCGTTTGTTTTGTTTGAAAAGGTTTCTTAACACCACCGGTGGCCGGTGCGCTCTTGCGCGCAGCCTTAGTGGCGAGCTGAATCCTCGACGCCTTACCACCGGTGGAATAACGAGCGGTCTGCTTAGTACAAGCGAATATCACTTTATGCTTTCCTGGTAGAGTGGCTTTATGCTTTCCTGGTACAGTAACCACCAATCTACAGTGGCGTTATGCTTTCCTGGTAGAGTGGTGGTTTATCTACCAGAAAAGCATAACGCCGCTCTACCAGGAAAGCATAAAGTGATACTCGTAAAGGTAGGCATTTAGGCGTTTGTTTTGTTTGAAAAGGTTTCTTAACACCACCGGTGGCCGGTGCGCTCTTGCCGCAGCCCTGGTGGCGAGCTTTTTCCTAGGCGCCTTTTCACCGGTGGATTTACGAGCGGTCTGCTTAGAACGCGCGAGTATCACTTTATGCTTTCCTGGTAGAGTGGCATTATGCTTTCCTGGTAGATTGGTGGTTACTCTACCAAGAAAGCATAACGCCACTCTACCAGGAAAGCATAAAGTGATACTCGTATACGTAGGCACTTAGGCGTTTGTTTTGTTTGAAAAGGTTTCTTAACACCACCGGTGGCCGGTGCGCTCTTGCACGCAGCCTTGGCGGCTAACTGAATCCTCGACGCCTTACCACCGGTGGAATAACGAGCGGTCTGCTTAGTACAAGCAAATATCACTTTATGCTTTCCTGGTAGAGTGGCATTATGCTTTCCTGGTACAGTAACCACCAATCTACAGTGGCGTTATGCTTTCCTGGTAGAGTGGTGGTTTATCTACCAGGCAAGCATAACGCCACTCTACCAGGAAAGTATAAAGTGATACTCGTAAAGGTAGGCATTTAGGCGTTTGTTTTGTTTGAAAAGGTTTCTTAACACCACCGGTGGCCGGTGCGCTCTTGCGCGCAGCCCTGATGGCGAGCTATTTCCTCGGCGCCTTTTCACCGGTGGATTTACGAGCGGTCTGCTTAGAACGCGCGAGTATGTATCACTTTATGCTTTCCTGTTACAGTGGCGTTATGCTTTCCTGGTAGAGTGGTGGTTACTCTACCAGGAAAGCATAACGCCACTCTACCAGGAAAGCATAAAGTGATACTCGTATACGTAGGCACTTAGGCGTTTGTTTTGTTTGAAAAGGTTTCTTAACACCACCAGTGGCCGGTGCGCTCTTGCGCGCAGCCTTGGTGGCGAGCTGAATCCTCGACGCCTTACCACCGGTGGAATAACGAGCGGTCTGCTTAGTACAAGCGAATATCACTTTATGCTTTCCTGGTAGAGTGGCTTTATGCTTTCCTGGTACAGTAACCGCCAATCTACAGTGGCGTTATGCTTTCCTGGTAGAGTGGTGGTTTATCTACCAGAAAAGCATAACGCCGCTCTACCAGGAAAGCATAAAGTGATACTCGTATACGTAGGCACTTAGGCGTTTGTTTTGTTTGAAAAGGTTTCTTAACACCACCGGTGGCCGGTGCGCTCTTGCGCGCAGCCTTAGTGGCGAGCTGAATCCTCGACGCCTTACCACCGGTGGAATAACGAGCGGTCTGCTTAGTACAAGCGAATATCACTTTATGCTTTCCTGGTACAGTAACCACCAATCTACAGTGGCGTTATGCTTTCCTGGTAGAGTGGTGGTTTATCTACCAGAAAAGCATAACGCCGCTCTACCAGGAAAGCATAAAGTGATACTCGTAAAGGTAGGCATTTAGGCGTTTGTTTTGTTTGAAAAGGTTTCTTAACACCACCGGTGGCCGGTGCGCTCTTGCCGCAGCCCTGGTGGCGAGCTTTTTCCTAGGCGCCTTTTCACCGGTGGATTTACGAGCGGTCTGCTTAGAACGCGCGAGTATCACTTTATGCTTTCCTGGTAGAGTGGCATTATGCTTTCCTGGTAGATTGGTGGTTACTCTACCAAGAAAGCATAACGCCACTCTACCAGGAAAGCATAAAGTGATACTCGTATACGTAGGCACTTAGGCGTTTGTTTTGTTTGAAAAGGTTTCTTAACACCACCGGTGGCCGGTGCGCTCTTGCACGCAGCCTTGGCGGCTAACTGAATCCTCGACGCCTTACCACCGGTGGAATAACGAGCGGTCTGCTTAGTACAAGCAAATATCACTTTATGCTTTCCTGGTAGAGTGGCATTATGCTTTCCTGGTACAGTAACCACCAATCTACAGTGGCGTTATGCTTTCCTGGTAGAGTGGCGGTTTATCTACCAGGCAAGCATAACGCCACTCTACCAGGAAAGTATAAAGTGATACTCGTAAAGGTAGGCATTTAGGCGTTTGTTTTGTTTGAAAATGTTTCTTAACACCACCGGTGGCCGGTGCGCTCTTGCGCGCAGCCCTGATGGCGAGCTATTTCCTCGGCGCCTTTTCACCGGTGGATTTACGAGCGGTCTGCTTAGAACGCGCGAGTATGTATCACTTTATGCTTTCCTGTTACAGTGGCGTTATGCTTTCCTGGTAGAGTGGTGGTTACTCTACCAGGAAAGCATAACGCCACTCTATCAGGAAAGCATAAAGTGATACTCGTATACGTAGGCACTTAGGCGTTTGTTTTGTTTAAAAGGTTTCTTAACACAACCGGTGGCCGGTGCGCTCTTGCGCGCAGCCTTGGTGGCTAACTGAATCCTCGACGCCTTACCACCGGTGGAATAACGAGCGGTCTGCTTAGTACAAGCGAATATCACTTTATGCTTTCCTGGTAGAGTGGCTTTATGCTTTCCTGGTACAGTTACAACCAATCTACAGTGGCGTTATGCTTTCCTGGTAGAGTGGTGGTTTATCTACCAGAAAAGCATAACGCCGCTCTACCAGGAAAGCATAAAGTGATACTCGTAAAGGTAGGCATTTAGGCGTTTGTTTTGTCTGAAAAGGTTTCTTAACACCACCGGTGGCCGGTGCGCTCTTGCGCGCAGCCCTGGTGGCGAGCTTTTTCTTCGGCGCCTTTTCACCGGTGGATTTACGAGCGGTCTGCTTAGAACGCGCGAGTATCACTTTATGCTTTCCTGGTATAGTGGCGTTATGCTTTCCTGGTAGAGTGGTGGTTACTCTACCAGGAAAGCATAAAGTGATACTCGTATACGTAGGCACTTAGGCGTTTGTTTTGTTTGAAAAGGTTTCTTAACACCACCGGTGGGCGGTGCGCTCTTGCGCGCAGCCTTGGTGGCTCACTGAATCCTCGATGCCTTACCACCGGTGGAATAATGAGCGGTCTGCTTAGTACAAGCAAATATCACTTTATGCTTTCCTGGTAGAGTGGCATTATGCTTTCCTGGTACAGTAACCACCAATCTACAGTGGCGTTATGCTTTCCTGGTAGAGTGGTGATTTATCTACCAGAAAAGCATAAAGTAACTCTACCAGGAAAGCATAAAGTGATACTCGTAAAGGTAGGCATTTAGGCGTTTGTTTTGTTTGAAAAGGTTTCTTAACACCACCGGTGGCCGGTGCGCTCTTGCGCGCAGCCCTGGTGGCGAGCTATTTCCTCGGCGCTTTTTCACCGGTGGATTTACGAGCGGTCTGCTTAGAACGCGCGAGTATCACTTTATGCTTTCCTGGTACAGTGGCGTTATGCTTTCCTGGTAGAGTGGTGGTTACTCTACCAGGAAAGCATAACGCCACTCTACCAGGAAAGCATAAAGTGATACTCGTATACGTAGGCACTTAGGCGTTTGTTTTGTTTGAAAAGGTTTCTTAACACCACCGGTGGCCGGTGCGCTCTTGCGCGCAGCCTTGGTGGCGAGCTGAATCCTCGACGCCTTACCACCGGTGGAATAACGAGCGGTCTGCTTAGTACAAGCGAATATCACTTTATGCTTTCCTGGTAGAGTGGCTTTATGCTTTCCTGGTACAGTAACCACCAATCTACAGTGGCGTTATGCTTTCCTGGTAGAGTGGTGGTTTATCTACCAGAAAAGCATAACGCCGCTCTACCAGGAAAGCATAAAGTGATACTCGTAAAGGTAGGCATTTAGGCGTTTGTTTTGTTTGAAAAGGTTTCTTAACACCACCGGTGGCCGGTGCGCTCTTGCGCGCAGCCCTGGTGGCGAGCTTTTTCCTCGGCGCCTTTTCACCGGTGGATTTACGAGCGGTCTGCTTAGAACGCGCGAGTATCACTTTATGCTTTCCTGGTATAGTGGCGTTATGCTTTCCTGGTAGAGTGGTGGTTTATCTACCAGGAAAGCATAACGCCACTCTACCAGGAAAGCATAAAGTGATACTCGTAAAGGTAGGCATTTAGGCGTTTGTTTTGTTTGAAAAGGTTTCTTAACACCACCGGTGGCCGGTGCGCTCTTGCGCGCAGCCCTGGTGGCGAGCTTTTTCCTCGGCGCCTTTTCACCGGTGGATTTACGAGCGGTCTGCTTCATGCTTTCCTGGTATAGTGGCGTTATGCTTTCCTGGTAGAGTGGTGGTTACTATACCAGGAAAGCATAACGCCACTCTACCAGGAAAGCATAAAGTTATACTCGTATACGTAGGCACTTAGGCGTTTGTTTTGTTTGAAAAGGTTTCTTAACACCACCGGTGGCCGGTGCGCTCTTGCGCGCAGCCTTGGTGGCTAAATGAATCCTCGACGCCTTACCACCGGTGGAATAACGAGCGGTCTGCTTAGTACAAGCAAATATCACTTTATGCTTTCCTGGTAGAGTGGCATTATGCTTTCCTGGTACAGTAACCACCAATCTACAGTGGCGTTATGCTTTCCTGGTAGAGTGGTGGTTTATCTACCAGGCAAGCATAACGCCACTCTACCAGGAAAGCATAAAGTGATACTCGTAAAGGTAGGCATTTAGGCGTTTGTTTTGTTTGAAAAGGTTTCTTAACACCACCGGTGGCCGGTGCGCTCTTGCGCGCAGCCCTGGTGGCGAGCTTTTTCTTCGGCGCCTTTTCACCGGTGGATTTACGAGCGGTCTGCTTAGAACGCGCGAGTATCACTTTATGCTTTCCTGGTATAGTGGCGTTATGCTTTCCTGGTAGAGTGGTGGTTACTCTACCAGGAAAGCATAAAGTGATACTCGTATACGTAGGCACTTAGGCGTTTGTTTTGTTTGAAAAGGTTTCTTAACACCACCGGTGGCCAGTGCGCTCTTGCGCGCAGCCTTGGTGGCTAACTGAATCCTCGATGCCTAACCACCGGTGGAATAACGAGCGGTCTGCTTAGTACAAGCAAATATCACTTTATGCTTTCCTGGTAGAGTGGCATTATGCTTTCCTGGTACAGTAACCACCAATCTACAGTGGCGTTATGCTTTCCTGGTAGAGTGGTGGTTACTCTACCAGGAAAGCATAACGCCACTCTACCAGGAAAACATAAAGTGATACTCGTATACGTAGGCACTTAGGCGTTTGTTTTGTTTGAAAAGGTTTCTTAACACCACCGGTGGCCGGTGCGCTCTTGCGCGCAGCCCTGGTGGCGAGCTTTTTCCTCGGCGCCTTTTCACCGGTGGATTTACGAGCGGTCTGCTTAGAACGCGCGAGTATCACTTTATGCTTTCCTGGTACAGTGGCGTTATGCTTTCCTGGTAGATTGGTGGTTACTCTACCAGGAAAGCATAACGCCACTCTACCAGGAAAACATAAAGTGATACTCGTATACGTAGGCACTTAGGCGTTTGTTTTGTTTGAAAAGGTTTCTTAACACCACCGGTGGCCGGTGCGCTCTTGCGCGCAGCCCTGGTGGCGAGCTTTTTCCTCGGCGCCTTTTCACCGGTGGAATAACGAGCGGTCTGCTAAGTACAAGCGAATATCACTTTATGCTTTCCTGGTAGAGTGGCATTATGCTTTCCTGGTACAGTAACCACCAATCTACAGTGGCGTTATGCTTTCCTGGTAGAGTGGCGGTTTATCTACCAGGAAAGCATAACGCCACTCTACCAGGAAAGCATAAAGTGATACTCGTATAGGTAGGCACTAAGGCGTTTGTTTTGTTTGAAAAGGTTTCTTAACACCACCGGTGGCCAATGCGCTCTTGCGCGCAGCCCTGGTGGCGAGCTTTTTCCTCGGCGCCTTACCACCGGTGGATTTACGAGCGGTCTGCTTAGAACGCGCGAGTATGTATCACTTTATGCTTTCCTGTTACAGTGGCGTTATGCTTTCCTGGTAGAGTGGTGGTTACTCTACCAGGAAAGCATAACGCCACTCTATCAGGAAAGCATAAAGTGATACTCGTATACGTAGGCTCTTAGGCGTTTGTTTTGTTTAAAAGGTTTCTTAACACAACCGGTGGCCGGTGCGCTCTTGCGCGCAGCCTTGGTGGCTAACTGAATCCTCGACGCCTTACCACCGGTGGAATAACGAGCGGTCTGCTTAGTACAAGCGAATATCACTTTATGCTTTCCTGGTAGAGTGGCTTTATGCTTTCCTGGTACAGTTACAACCAATCTACAGTGGCGTTATGCTTTCCTGGTAGAGTGGTGGTTTATCTACCAGAAAAGCATAACGCCGCTCTACCAGGAAAGCATAAAGTGATACTCGTAAAGGTAGGCATTTAGGCGTTTGTTTTGTCTGAAAAGGTTTCTTAACACCACCGGTGGCCGGTGCGCTCTTGCGCGCAGCCCTGGTGGCGAGCTTTTTCTTCGGCGCCTTTTCACCGGTGGATTTACGAGCGGTCTGCTTAGAACGCGCGAGTATCACTTTATGCTTTCCTGGTATAGTGGCGTTATGCTTTCCTGGTAGAGTGGTGGTTACTCTACCAGGAAAGCATAAAGTGATACTCGTATACGTAGGCACTTAGGCGTTTGTTTTGTTTGAAAAGGTTTCTTAACACCACCGGTGGGCGGTGCGCTCTTGCGCGCAGCCTTGGTGGCTCACTGAATCCTCGATGCCTTACCACCGGTGGAATAATGAGCGGTCTGCTTAGTACAAGCAAATATCACTTTATGCTTTCCTGGTAGAGTGGCATTATGCTTTCCTGGTACAGTAACCACCAATCTACAGTGGCGTTATGCTTTCCTGGTAGAGTGGTGATTTATCTACCAGAAAAGCATAAAGTAACTCTACCAGGAAAGCATAAAGTGATACTCGTAAAGGTAGGCATTTAGGCGTTTGTTTTGTTTGAAAAGGTTTCTTAACACCACCGGTGGCCGGTGCGCTCTTGCGCGCAGCCCTGGTGGCGAGCTATTTCCTCGGCGCTTTTTCACCGGTGGATTTACGAGCGGTCTGCTTAGAACGCGCGAGTATCACTTTATGCTTTCCTGGTACAGTGGCGTTATGCTTTCCTGGTAGAGTGGTGGTTACTCTACCAGGAAAGCATAACGCCACTCTACCAGGAAAGCATAAAGTGATACTCGTATACGTAGGCACTTAGGCGTTTGTTTTGTTTGAAAAGGTTTCTTAACACCACCGGTGGCCGGTGCGCTCTTGCGCGCAGCCTTGGTGGCGAGCTGAATCCTCGACGCCTTACCACCGGTGGAATAACGAGCGGTCTGCTTAGTACAAGCGAATATCACTTTATGCTTTCCTGGTAGAGTGGCTTTATGCTTTCCTGGTACAGTAACCACCAATCTACAGTGGCGTTATGCTTTCCTGGTAGAGTGGTGGTTTATCTACCAGAAAAGCATAACGCCGCTCTACCAGGAAAGCATAAAGTGATACTCGTAAAGGTAGGCATTTAGGCGTTTGTTTTGTTTGAAAAGGTTTCTTAACACCACCGGTGGCCGGTGCGCTCTTGCGCGCAGCCCTGGTGGCGAGCTTTTTCCTCGGCGCCTTTTCACCGGTGGATTTACGAGCGGTCTGCTTAGAACGCGCGAGTATCACTTTATGCTTTCCTGGTATAGTGGCGTTATGCTTTCCTGGTAGAGTGGTGGTTTATCTACCAGGAAAGCATAACGCCACTCTACCAGGAAAGCATAAAGTGATACTCGTAAAGGTAGGCATTTAGGCGTTTGTTTTGTTTGAAAAGGTTTCTTAACACCACCGGTGGCCGGTGCGCTCTTGCGCGCAGCCCTGGTGGCGAGCTTTTTCCTCGGCGCCTTTTCACCGGTGGATTTACGAGCGGTCTGCTTCATGCTTTCCTGGTATAGTGGCGTTATGCTTTCCTGGTAGAGTGGTGGTTACTATACCAGGAAAGCATAACGCCACTCTACCAGGAAAGCATAAAGTTATACTCGTATACGTAGGCACTTAGGCGTTTGTTTTGTTTGAAAAGGTTTCTTAACACCACCGGTGGCCGGTGCGCTCTTGCGCGCAGCCTTGGTGGCTAAATGAATCCTCGACGCCTTACCACCGGTGGAATAACGAGCGGTCTGCTTAGTACAAGCAAATATCACTTTATGCTTTCCTGGTAGAGTGGCATTATGCTTTCCTGGTACAGTAACCACCAATCTACAGTGGCGTTATGCTTTCCTGGTAGAGTGGTGGTTTATCTACCAGGCAAGCATAACGCCACTCTACCAGGAAAGCATAAAGTGATACTCGTAAAGGTAGGCATTTAGGCGTTTGTTTTGTTTGAAAAGGTTTCTTAACACCACCGGTGGCCGGTGCGCTCTTGCGCGCAGCCCTGGTGGCGAGCTTTTTCTTCGGCGCCTTTTCACCGGTGGATTTACGAGCGGTCTGCTTAGAACGCGCGAGTATCACTTTATGCTTTCCTGGTATAGTGGCGTTATGCTTTCCTGGTAGAGTGGTGGTTACTCTACCAGGAAAGCATAAAGTGATACTCGTATACGTAGGCACTTAGGCGTTTGTTTTGTTTGAAAAGGTTTCTTAACACCACCGGTGGCCAGTGCGCTCTTGCGCGCAGCCTTGGTGGCTAACTGAATCCTCGATGCCTTACCACCGGTGGAATAACGAGCGGTCTGCTTAGTACAAGCAAATATCACTTTATGCTTTCCTGGTAGAGTGGCATTATGCTTTCCTGGTACAGTAACCACCAATCTACAGTGGCGTTATGCTTTCCTGGTAGAGTGGTGGTTACTCTACCAGGAAAGCATAACGCCACTCTACCAGGAAAACATAAAGTGATACTCGTATACGTAGGCACTTAGGCGTTTGTTTTGTTTGAAAAGGTTTCTTAACACCACCGGTGGCCGGTGCGCTCTTGCGCACAGCCCTGGTGGCGAGCTTTTTCCTCGGCGCCTTTTCACCGGTGGATTTACGAGCGGTCTGCTTAGAACGCGCGAGTATCACTTTATGCTTTCCTGGTACAGTGGCGTTATGCTTTCCTGGTAGATTGGTGGTTACTCTACCAGGAAAGCATAACGCCACTCTACCAGGAAAACATAAAGTGATACTCGTATACGTAGGCACTTAGGCGTTTGTTTTGTTTGAAAAGGTTTCTTAACACCACCGGTGGCCGGTGCGCTCTTGCGCGCAGCCCTGGTGGCGAGCTTTTTCCTCGGCGCCTTTTCACCGGTGGAATAACGAGCGGTCTGCTAAGTACAAGCGAATATCACTTTATGCTTTCCTGGTAGAGTGGCATTATGCTTTCCTGGTACAGTAACCACCAATCTACAGTGGCGTTATGCTTTCCTGGTAGAGTGGCGGTTTATCTACCAGGAAAGCATAACGCCACTCTACCAGGAAAGCATAAAGTGATACTCGTATAGGTAGGCACTAAGGCGTTTGTTTTGTTTGAAAAGGTTTCTTAACACCACCGGTGGCCAATGCGCTCTTGCGCGCAGCCCTGGTGGCGAGCTTTTTCCTCGGCGCCTTACCACCGGTGGATTAACGAGCGGTCTGCTTAGAACGCGCGAGTATCACTTTATGCTTTCCTGGTACAGTGGCGTTATGCTTTCCTGGTACAGTAACCACCAATCTACAGTGGCGTTATGCTTTCCTGGTAGAGTGGTGGTTTATCTACCAGGAAAGCATAACGCCGCTCTACCAGGAAAGCATAAAGTGATACTCGTAAAGGTGGGCATTTAGGCGTTTGTTTTGTTTGAAAAGGTTTCTTAACACCACCGGTGGTCGGTGCGCCCTTGCGCGCAGCCCTGGTGGCGAGCTTTTTCCTCGGCGCCTTTTCACCGGTGGATTTACGAGCGGTCTGCTTAGAACGCGCGAGTATCACTTTATGCTTTCCTGGTACAGTGGCGTTATGCTTTCCTGGTAGAGTGGTGGTTACTCTACCAGAAAAACATAACGCCACTCTACCAGGAAAGCATAAAGTGATACTCGTATACGTAGGCACTTAGGCGTTTGTTTTGTTTGAAAAGGTTTCTTAACACCACCGGTGGCCGGTGCGCTCTTGCGCGCAGCCTTGGTGGCGAGCTGAATCCTCGACGCCTTACCACCGGTGGAATAACGAGCGGTCTGCTAAGTACAAGCGAATATCACTTTATGCTTTCCTGGTAGAGTGGCATTATGCTTTCCTGGTACAGTAACCACCAATCTACAGTGGCGTTATGCTTTCCTGGTAGAGTGGCGGTTTATCTACCAGGAAAGCATAACGCCACTCTACCAGGAAAGCATAAAGTGATACTCGTATACGTAGGCACTTAGGCGTTTGTTTTGTTTGAAAAGGTTTCTTAACACCACCGGTGGCCGGTGCGCTCTTGCGCGCAGCCCTGGTGGCGAGCTTTTTCCTCGGCGCCTTACCACCGGTGGATTTAGAGTGGCGTTATGCTTTCCTGGCAGAGTGGTGGTTTATCTACCAGGAAAGCATAACGCCACTCTACCAGGAAAGCATAAAGTGATACTCGTATACGTAGGCAATTAGGCGTTTGTTTTGTTTGAAAAGGTTTCTTAACACCACCGGTGGCCGGTGCGCTCTTGCGCGCAGCCCTGGTGGCGAGCTTTTTCCCCGGCGCCTTTTCACCGGTGGATTTACGAGCGGTCTGCTTAGAACGCGCGAGTATCACTTTATGCTTTCCTGGTACAGTGGCGTTATGCTTTCCTGGTAGAGTGGTGGTTACTCTACCAGAAAAGCATAACGCCACTCTACCAGGAAAGCATAAAGTGATACTCGTATACGTAGGCACTTAGGCGTTTGTTTTGTTTGAAAAGGTTTCTTAACACCACCGGTGGCCGGTGCGCTCTTGCGCGCAGCCTTGGTGGCTCACTGAATCCTCGATGCCTTACCACCGGTGGAATAACGAGCGGTCTGCTCAGTACAAGCAAATATCACTTTATGCTTTCCTGGTAGAGTGGCATTATGCTTTCCTGGTACAGTAACCACCAATCTACAGTGGCGTTATGCTTTCCTGGTAGAGTGGTGGTTTATCTACCAGGAAAGCATAACTCCACTCTACCAGGAAAGCATAAAGTGATATTTGCTTGAACTAAGCAGACCGCTCGTTATTCCACCGGTGGTAAGGCATCGAGGATTCAGTGAGCCACCAAGGCTGCGCGCAAGAGCGCACCGGCCACCGGTGGTGTTAAGAAACCTTTTCAAACAAAACAAACGCCTAAGTGCCTACGTATACGAGTATCACTTTATGCTTTCCTGGTAGAGTGGCGTTATGCTTTTCTGGTAGAGTAACCACCACTCTACCAGGAAAGCATAACGCCACTGTACCAGGAAAGCATAAAGTGATACTCGCGCGTTCTAAGCAGACCGCTCGTAAATCCACCGGTGAAAAGGCGCCGGGGAAAAAGCTCGCCACCAGGGCTGCGCGCAAGAGCGCACCGGCCACCGGTGGTGTTAAGAAACCTTTTCAAACAAAACAAACGCCTAAGTGCCTACGTATACGAGTATCACTTTATGCTTTCCTGGTAGAGTGGCGTTATGCTTTTCTGGTAGAGTAACCACCACTCTACCAGGAAAGCATAACGCCACTGTACCAGGAAAGCATAAAGTGATACTCGCGCGTTCTAAGCAGACCGCTCGTAAATCCACCGGTGAAAAGGCGCCGGGGAAAAAGCTCGCCACCAGGGCTGCGCGCAAGAGCGCACCGGCCACCGGTGGTGTTAAGAAACCTTTTCAAACAAAACAAACGCCTAATTGCCTACGTATACGAGTATCACTTTATGCTTTCCTGGTAGAGTGGCGTTATGCTTTCCTGGTAGATAAACCACCACTCTGCCAGGAAAGCATAACGCCACTCTAAATCCACCGGTGGTAAGGCGCCGAGGAAAAAGCTCGCCACCAGGGCTGCGCGCAAGAGCGCACCGGCCACCGGTGGTGTTAAGAAACCTTTTCAAACAAAACAAACGCCTAAGTGCCTACGTATACGAGTATCACTTTATGCTTTCCTGGTAGAGTGGCGTTATGCTTTTCTGGTAGAGTAACCACCACTCTACCAGGAAAGCATAACGCCACTGTACCAGGAAAGCATAAAGTGATACTCGCGCGTTCTAAGCAGACCGCTCGTAAATCCACCGTTGTAAAGGCGCCGAGGAAAAAGCTCGCCACCAGGGCTGCGCGCAAGAGCGCACCGGCCACCGGTGGTGTTAAGAAACCTTTTCAAAAAAAACAAATGCCTTAGTGCCTACCTATACGAGTATCACTTTATGCTTTCCTGGTAGAGTGGCGTTATGCTTTCCTGGTAGATAAACCACCACTCTACCAGGAAAGCATAACGCCACTGTACCAGGAAAGCATAAAGTGATACTCGTATACGTAGGCACTTAGGCGTTTGTTTTGTTTGAAAAGGTTTCTTAACACCGACGGTGGCCGGTGCGCTCTTTTGCGCAACCCTAGTCGCGAGCTTTTTCATCGGCGCCTTTTCACCGGTGGATTTACGAGCGGTCTGCTTAGAACGCGCGAGTATCACTTCATGCTTTCCTGGTACAGTGGCGTTATGCTTTCCTGGTAGAGTGGTGGTTACTCTACCAGAAAAGCATAACGCCACTCTACCAGGAAAGCATAAAGTGATACTCGTATACGTAGGCACTTAGGCGTTTGTTTTGTTTGAAAAGGTTTCTTAACACCACCGGTGGCCGGTGCGCTCTTGCGCGCAGCCTTGGTGGCTAACTGAATCCTCGACGCCTTACCACCGGTGGAATAACGAGCGGTCTGCTTAGTACAAGCAAATATCACTTTATGCTTTCCTGGTAGAGTGGCATTATGCTTTCCTGGTACAGTAACCACCAATCTACAGTGGCGTTATGCTTTCCTGGTAGAGTAACCACCACTCTACCAGGAAAGCATAACGCCAATGTACCAGGAAAGCATAAAGTGATACTCGTATACGTAGGCACTTAGGCGTTTGTTTTGTTTGAAAAGGTTTCTTAACACCACCGGTGGCCGGTGCGCTCCTGCGCGCAGTCTTGGCGGCTAACTGAATCCTCGACGCCTTACCACCGGTGGAATAACAAGCGGTCTGCTTAGTACAAGCAAATATCACTTTATGCTTTCCTGGTAGAGTGGCATTATGCTTTCCTGGTACAGTAACCACCAATCTACAGTGGCGTTATGCTTTCCTGGTAGAGTGGTGGTTTATCTACCAGAAAAGCATAACGTCACTCTACCAGGAAAGCATAAAGTGATACTCGTAAAGGTAGGCACTGAGGCGTTTGTTTTGTTTGAAAAGGTTTCTTAACACCACCGGTGGCCGGTGCGCTCCTGCGCGCAGTCTTGGCGGCTAACTGAATCCTCGACGCCTTACCACCGGTGGAATAACAAGCGTTCTGCTTAGTACAAGCGAATATCACTTTATGCTTTCCTGGTAGAGTGGCTTTATGCTTTCCTGGTACAGTAACCATCAATCTACAGTGACGTTATGCTTTCCTGGTAGAGTGGTGGTTTATCTACCAGAAAAGCATAACGCCGCTCTACCAGGAAAGCATAAAGTGATACACGTAAAGGTAGGCATTTAGGCGTTTGTTTTGTTTGAAAAGGTTTCTTAACACCACCGGTGGCCGGTGCGCTCTTGCGCGCAGCCCTAGTGGCGAGCTTTTTCCTCGGCGCCTTTTCACCGGTGGATTTACGAGCGGTCTGCTTAGAACGCGCGAGTATCACTTCATGCTTTCCTGGTACAGTGGCGTTATGCTTTCATGGCAGAGTGGTGGTTTATCTATTAGTACGCCGTACAGTGGCGTTATGCTTTCCTGGTTGAGTGGTGGTTACTCTACCAGGAAAGCATAACGCCACTCTACCAGGAAAGCGTAAAGTGATACTCGTATATGTAGGCACTTAGGCGTTTGTTTTGTTTGGAAAGGTTTCTTAGGAGCGCACCGGCCACCGGTGGTGTTAAGAAACCTTTTCAAACAAAACAAACGCCTAAGTGCCTACCTTTACGAGTATCACTTTATGCTTTCCTGGTAGAGTGGCGTTATGCTTTCCTGGTAGATAAACCACCACTCTGCCAGGAAAGCATAACGCCACTGTACCAGGAAAGCATAAAGTGATACTCGTATACGTAGGCACTTAGGCGTTTGTTTTGTTTGAAAAGGTTTCTTAACACCACCGGTGGCCGGTGCGCTCTTTTGCGCAGCCCTAGTGGCGAGCTTTTTCATCGGCGCCTTTTCACCGGTGGATTTACGAGCGGTCTGCTTAGAACGCGCGAGTATCACTTCATGCTTTCCTGGTACAGTGGCGTTATGCTTCCCTGGCAGAGTGGTGGTTTATCTACCAGGAAAGCATAACGCCACTCTACCAGGAAAGCATAAAGTGATACTCGTAACGGTGGGCATTTAGGCGTTTGTTTTGTTTGAAAAGGTTTCTTAACACCACCGGTGGTCGGTGCGCTCTTGCGCCCAGCCCTGGTGGCGAGCTTTTTCCTCGGCGCCTTTTCACCGGTGGATTTACGAGCGGTCTGCTTAGAACGCGCGAGTATCACTTTATGCTTTCCTGGTACAGTGGCGTTATGCTTTCCTGGTAGAGTGGTGGTTACTCTACCAGAAAAGCATAACGCCACTCTACCAGGAAAGCATAAAGTGATACTCGTATACGTAGGCACTTAGGCGTTTGTTTTGTTTGTAAAGGTTTCTTGGTGTCACCGGTGGCCGGTGCGCTCTTGCGCGCAGCCTTGGCGGCTAACTGAATCCTCGACGCCTTACCACCGGTGGAATAACAAGCGGTCTGCTTAGTACAAGCAAATATCACTTTATGCTTTCCTGGTAGAGTGGCATTATGCTTTCCTGGTACAGTAACCACCAATCTACAGTGGCGTTATGCTTTCCTGGTAGAGTGGTGGTTTATCTACCAGAAAAGCATAAAGTAACTCTACCAGGAAAGCATAAAGTGATACTCGTAAAGGTAGGCATTTAGGCGTTTGTTTTGTTTTAAAAGGTTTCTTAACACCACCGGTGGCCGGTGCGCTCTTGCGTGCAGCCCTGGTGGCGAGCTATTTCCTCGGCGCTTTTTCACCGGTGGATTTACGAGCGGTCTGCTTAGAACGCGCGAGTATCACTTTATGCTTTCCTGGTACAGTGGCGTTATGCTTTCCTGGTAGAGTGGTGGTTACTCTACCAGGAAAGCATAACGCCACTCTACCAGGAAAGCATAAAGTGATACTCGTATACGTAGGCACTTAGGCGTTTGTTTTGTTTGAAAAGGTTTCTTAACACCACCGGTGGCCGGTGCGCTCTTGCGCGCAGCCTTAGTGGCGAGCTGAATCCTCGACGCCTTACCACCGGTGGAATAACGAGCGGTCTGCTTAGTACAAGCGAATATCACTTTATGCTTTCCTGGTAGAGTGGCTTTATGCTTTCCTGGTACAGTAACCACCAATCTACAGTGGCGTTATGCTTTCCTGGTAGACTGGTGGTTTATCTACCAGGCAAGCATAACGCCACTCTACCAGGAAAGCATAAAGTGATACTCGTAAAGGTAGGCATTTAGGCGTTTGTTTTGTTTGAAAAGGTTTCTTAACACCACCGGTGGCCGGTGCGCTCTTGCGCGCAGCCCTGGTGGCGAGCTTTTTCTTCGGCGCCTTTTCACCGGTGGATTTACGAGCGGTCTGCTTAGAACGCGCGAGTATCACTTTATGCTTTCCTGGTATAGTGGCGTTATGCTTTCCTGGTAGAGTGGTGGTTACTCTACCAGGAAAGCATAAAGTGATACTCGTATACGTAGGCACTTAGGCGTTTGTTTTGTTTGAAAAGGTTTCTTAACACCACCGGTGGGCGGTGCGCTCTTGCGCGCAGCCTTGGTGGCTCACTGAATCCTCGATGCCTTACCACCGGTGGAATAACGAGCGGTCTGCTTAGTACAAGCAAATATCACTTTATGCTTTCCTGGTAGAGTGGCATTATGCTTTCCTGGTACAGTAACCACCAATCTACAGTGGCGTTATGCTTTCCTGGTAGAGTGGTGATTTATCTACCAGAAAAGCATAAAGTAACTCTACCAGGAAAGCATAAAGTGATACTCGTAAAGGTAGGCATTTAGGCGTTTGTTTTGTTTGAAAAGGTTTCTTAACACCACCGGTGGCCGGTGCGCTCTTGCGCGCAGCCCTGGTGGCGAGCTATTTCCTCGGCGCTTTTTCACCGGTGGATTTACGAGCGGTCTGCTTAGAACGCGCGAGTATCACTTTATGCTTTCCTGGTACAGTGGCGTTATGCTTTCCTGGTAGAGTGCTGGTTACTCTACCAGGAAAGCATAACGCCACTCTACCAGGAAAGCATAAAGTGATACTCGTATACGTAGGCACTTAGGCGTTTGTTTTGTTTGAAAAGGTTTCTTAACACCACCGGTGGCCGGTGCGCTCTTGCGCGCAGCCTTGGTGGCGAGCTGAATCCTCGACGCCTTACCACCGGTGGAATAACGAGCGGTCTGCTTAGTACAAGCGAATATCACTTTATGCTTTCCTGGTAGAGTGGCTTTATGCTTTCCTGGTACAGTAACCACCAATCTACAGTGGCGTTATGCTTTCCTGGTAGAGTGGTGGTTTATCTACCAGAAAAGCATAACGCCGCTCTACCAGGAAAGCATAAAGTGATACTCGTAAAGGTAGGCATTTAGGCGTTTGTTTTGTTTGAAAAGGTTTCTTAACACCACCGGTGGCCGGTGCGCTCTTGCGCGCAGCCCTGGTGGCGAGCTTTTTCCTCGGCGCCTTTTCACCGGTGGATTTACGAGCGGTCTGCTTAGAACGCGCGAGTATCACTTTATGCTTTCCTGGTATAGTGGCGTTATGCTTTCCTGGTAGAGTGGTGGTTTATCTACCAGGAAAGCATAACGCCACTCTACCAGGAAAGCATAAAGTGATACTCGTAAAGGTAGGCATTTAGGCGTTTGTTTTGTTTGAAAAGGTTTCTTAACACCACCGGTGGCCGGTGCGCTCTTGCGCGCAGCCCTGGTGGCGAGCTTTTTCCTCGGCGCCTTTTCACCGATGGATTTACGAGCGGCCTGCTTAGAACGCGTGAGTATCATTTTATGCTTTCCTGGTACAGTGGCGTTATGCTTTCCTGGTAGAGTGGTGGTTTATCTACCAGGAAAGCATAACGCCACTCTACCAGGAAAGCATAAAGTGATACTCGTAAAGGTAGGCATTTAGGCGTTTGTTTTGTTTGAAAAGGTTTCTTAACACCACCGGTGGCCGGTGCGCTCTTGCACGCAGCCTTGGCGGCTAACTGAATCCTCGACGCCTTACCACCGGTGGAATAACAAGCGGTCTGCTTAGTACAAGCAAATATCACTTTATGCTTTCCTGGTAGAGTGGCATTATGCTTTCCTGGTACAGTAACCACCAATCTACAGTGGCGTTATGCTTTCTTGGTAGAGTGGTGGTTTATCTACAAGGAAAGCATAACGCCACTCTACCAGGAAAGTATAAAGTGATACTCGTAAAGGTAGGCATTTAGGCGTTTGTTTTGTTTGAAAAGGTTTCTTAACACCACCGGTGGCCGGTGCGCTCTTGCGCGCAGCCCTGGTGGCGAGCTTTTTCCTCGGCGCCTTTTCACCGGTGGATTTACGAGCGGTCTGCTTAGAACGCGCGAGTATCACTTTATGCTTTCCTGGTATAGTGGCGTTATGCTTTCCTGGTAGAGTAGTGGTTACTATACCAGGAAAGCATAACGCCACTCTACCAGGAAAGCATAAAGTTATACTCGTATACGTAGGCACTTAGGCGTTTGTTTTGTTTGAAAAGGTTTCTTAACACCACCGGTGGCCGGTGCGCTCTTGCGCGCAGCCTTGGTGGCTAACTGAATCCTCGACGCCTTACCACCGGTGGAATAACGAGCGGTCTGCTTAGTACAAGCAAATATCACTTTATGCTTTCCTGGTAGAGTGGCATTATGCTTTCCTGGTACAGTAACCACCAATCTACAGTGGCGTTATGCTTTCCTGGTAGAGTGGTGGTTTATCTACCAGGAAAGCATAACGCCACTCTACCAGGAAAGCATAAAGTGATACTCGTATACGTAGGCAATTAGGCGTTTGTTTTGTTTGAAAAGGTTTCTTAACACCACCGGTGGCCGGTGCGCTCTTGCCGCAGCCCTGGTGGCGAGCTATTTCCTCGGCGCCTTTTCACCGGTGGATTTACGAGCGGTCTGCTTAGAACGCGCGAGTATCACTTTATGCTTTCCTGGTACAGTGTTGTTATGCTTTCCTGGTAGAGTGGTGGTTACTCTACCAGAAAAGCATAACGCCACTCTACCAGGAAAGCATAAAGTGATACTCGTATACGTAGGCACTTAGGCGTTTGTTTTGTTTGAAAAGGTTTCTTAACACCACCGGTGGGCGGTGCGCTCTTGCGCGCAGCCTTGGTGGCTCACTGAATCCTCGATGCCTTACCACCGGTGGAATAACGAGCGGTCTGCTTAGTACAAGCAAATATCACTTTATGCTTTCCTGGTAGAGTGGCATTATGCTTTCCTGGTACAGTATCCACCAATCTACAGTGGCGTTATGCTTTCCTGGTAGAGTGGTGGTTACTCTACCAGAAAAGCATAACGCCACTCTACCAGGAAAGCATAAAGTGATACTCGTATACGTAGGCACTTAGGCGTTTGTTTTGTTTGAAAAGGTTTCTTAACACCACCGGTGGCCGGTGCGCTCTTGCGCGCAGCCCTGGTGGCGAGCTATTTCCTCGGCGCTTTTTCACCGGTGGATTTACGAGCGGTCTGCTTAGAACGCGCGAGTATCACTTTATGCTTTCCTGGTACAGTGGCGTTATGCTTTCCTGGTAGAGTGGTGGTTACTCTACCAGGAAAGCATAACGCCACTCTACCAGGAAAGTATAAAGTGATACTCGTAAAGGTAGGCATTTAGGCGTTTGTTTTGTTTGAAAAGGTTTCTTAACACCACCGGTGGCCGGTGCGCTCTTGCGCGCAGCCCTGGTGGCAAGCTTTTTCCTCGGCGCCTTTTCACCGGTGGATTTACGAGCGGTCTGCTTAGAACGCGCGAGTATCACTTTATGCTTTCCTGGTATAGTGGCGTTATGCTTTCCTGGTAGAGTAGTGGTTACTATACCAGGAAAGCATAACGCCACTCTACCAGGAAAGCATAAAGTTATACTCGTATACGTAGGCACTTAGGCGTTTGTTTTGTTTGAAAAGGTTTCTTAACACCACCGGTGGCCGGTGCGCTCTTGCGCGCAGCCTTGGTGGCTAACTGAATCCTCGACGCCTTACCACCGGTGGAATAACGAGCGGTCTGCTTAGTACAAGCAAATATCACTTTATGCTTTCCTGGTAGAGTGGCATTATGCTTTCCTGGTACAGTAACCACCAATCTACAGTGGCGTTATGCTTTCCTGGTAGAGTGGTGGTTTATCTACCAGGCAAGCATAACGCCACTCTACCAGGAAAGCATAAAGTGATACTCGTAAAGGTAGGCATTTAGGCGTTTGTTTTGTTTGAAAAGGTTTCTTAACACCACCGGTGGCCGGTGCGCTCTTGCGCGCAGCCCTGGTGGCGAGCTTTTTCTTCGGCGCCTTTTCACCGGTGGATTTACGAGCGGTCTGCTTAGAACGCGCGAGTATCACTTTATGCTTTCCTGGTATAGTGGCGTTATGCTTTCCTGGTAGAGTGGTGGTTACTCTACCAGGAAAGCATAAAGTGATACTCGTATACGTAGGCACTTAGGCGTTTGTTTTGTTTGAAAAGGTTTCTTAACACCACCGGTGGCCGGTGCGCTCTTGCGCGCAGCCTTGGTGGCTAACTGAATCCTCGATGCCTTACCACCGGTGGAATAACGAGCGGTCTGCTTAGTACAAGCAAATATCACTTTATGCTTTCCTGGTAGAGTGGCATTATGCTTTCCTGGTACAGTAACCACCAATCTACAGTGGCGTTATGCTTTCCTGGTAGAGTGGTGGTTTATCTACCACGAAAGCATAACGCCACTCTACCAGGAAAGCATAAAGTGATACTCGTAAAGGTAGGCATTTAGGCGTTTGTTTTGTTTGAAAAGGTTTCTTAACACCACCGGTGGCCGGTGCGCTCTTGCCGCAGCCCTGGTAGCGAGCTATTTCCTCGGCGCCTTTTCACCGGTGGATTTACGAGCGGTCTGCTTAGAACGCGCGAGTATCACTTTATGCTTTCCTGGTACAGTGGCGTTATGCTTTCCTGGTAGATTGGTGGTTACTCTACCAGGAAAGCATAACGCCACTCTACCAGGAAAACATAAAGTGATACTCGTATACGTAGGCACTTAGGCGTTTGTTTTGTTTGAAAAGGTTTCTTAACACCACCGGTGGCCGGTGCGCTCTTGCGCGCAGCCCTGGTGGCGAGCTTTTTCCTCGGCGCCTTTTCACCGGTGGATTTACGAGCGGTCTGCTTAGAACGCGCGAGTATCACTTTATGCTTTCCTGGTACAGTGGCGTTATGCTTTCCTGGTAGATTGGTGGTTACTCTACCAGGAAAGCATAACGCCACTCTACCAGGAAAACATAAAGTGATACTCGTATACGTAGGCACTTAGGCGTTTGTTTTGTTTGAAAAGGTTTCTTAACACCACCGGTGGCCGGTGCGCTCTTGCGCGCAGCCTTGGTGGCGAGCTGAATCCTCGACGCCTTACGACCGGTGGAATAACGAGCGGTCTGCTAAGTACAAGCGAATATCACTTTATGCTTTCCTGGTAGAGTGGCATTATGCTTTCCTGGTACAGTAACCACCAATCTACAGTGGCGTTATGCTTTCCTGGTAGAGTGGCGGTTTATCTACCAGGAAAACATAACGCCACTCTACCAGGAAAGCATAAAGTGATACTCGTATAGGTAGGCACTAAGGCGTTTGTTTTGTTTGAAAAGGTTTCTTAACACCACCGGTGGCCAATGCGCTCTTGCGCGCAGCCCTGGTGGCGAGCTTTTTCCTCGGCGCCTTACCACCGGTGGATTTACGAGCGGTCTGCTTAGAACGCGCGAGTATCACTTTATGCTTTCCTGGTAGAGTGGCGTTATGCTTTCCTGGTAGAGTGGTGGTTACTCTACCAGGAAAGCATAACGCCACTCTACCAGGAAAGCATAAAGTGATACTCGTATACGTAGGCAATTAGGCGTTTGTTTTGTTTGAAAAGGTTTCTTAACACCACCGGTGGCCGGTGCGCTCTTGCGCGCAGCCTTGGTGGCTCACTGAATCCTCGATGCCTTACCACCGGTGGAATAACGAGCGGTCTGCTTAGTACAAGCAAATATCACTTTATGCTTTCCTGGTAGAGTGGCATTATGCTTTCCTGGTACAGTAACCACCAATCTACAGTGGCGTTATGCTTTCCTGGTAGAGTGGTGGTTTATCTACCAGGAAAGCATAACGCCACTCTACCAGGAAAGCATAAAGTGATACTCGTATACGTAGGCAATTAGGCGTTTGTTTTGTTTGAAAAGGTTTCTTAACACCACCGGTGGCCGGTGCGCTCTTGCCGCAGCCCTGGTGGCGAGCTATTTCCTCGGCGCCTTTTCACCGGTGGATTTACGAGCGGTCTGCTTAGAACGCGCGAGTATCACTTTATGCTTTCCTGGTACAGTGTTGTTATGCTTTCCTGGTAGAGTGGTGGTTACTCTACCAGAAAAGCATAACGCCACTCTACCAGGAAAGCATAAAGTGATACTCGTATACGTAGGCACTTAGGCGTTTGTTTTGTTTGAAAAGGTTTCTTAACACCACCGGTGGGCGGTGCGCTCTTGCGCGCAGCCTTGGTGGCTCACTGAATCCTCGATGCCTTACCACCGGTGGAATAACGAGCGGTCTGCTTAGTACAAGCAAATATCACTTTATGCTTTCCTGGTAGAGTGGCATTATGCTTTCCTGGTACAGTATCCACCAATCTACAGTGGCGTTATGCTTTCCTGGTAGAGTGGTGATTTATCTACCAGAAAAGCATAAAGTAACTCTACCAGGAAAGCATAAAGTGATACTCGTAAAGGTAGGCATTTAGGCGTTTGTTTTGTTTGAAAAGGTTTCTTAACACCACCGGTGGCCGGTGCGCTCTTGCGCGCAGCCCTGGTGGCGAGCTATTTCCTCGGCGCTTTTTCACCGGTGGATTTACGAGCGGTCTGCTTAGAACGCGCGAGTATCACTTTATGCTTTCCTGGTACAGTGGCGTTATGCTTTCCTGGTAGAGTGGTGGTTACTCTACCAGGAAAGCATAACGCCACTCTACCAGGAAAGCATAAAGTGATACTCGTAAAGGTAGGCATTTAGGCGTTTGTTTTGTTTGAAAAGGTTTCTTAACACCACCGGTGGCCGGTGCGCTCTTGCACGCAGCCTTGGCGGCTAACTGAATCCTCGACGCCTTACCACCGGTGGAATAACAAGCGGTCTGCTTAGTACAAGCAAATATCACTTTATGCTTTCCTGGTAGAGTGACATTATGCTTTCCTGGTACAGTAACCACCAATCTACAGTGGCGTTATGCTTTCTTGGTAGAGTGGTGGTTTATCTACAAGGAAAGCATAACGCCACTCTACCAGGAAAGTATAAAGTGATACTCGTAAAGGTAGGCATTTAGGCGTTTGTTTTGTTTGAAAAGGTTTCTTAACACCACCGGTGGCCGGTGCGCTCTTGCGCGCAGCCCTGGTGGCGAGCTTTTTCCTCGGCGCCTTTTCACCGGTGGATTTACGAGCGGTCTGCTTAGAACGCGCGAGTATCACTTTATGCTTTCCTGGTATAGTGGCGTTATGCTTTCCTGGTAGAGTGGTGGTTACTATACCAGGAAAGCATAACGCCACTCTACCTGGAAAGCATAAAGTTATACTCGTATACGTAGGCACTTAGGCGTTTGTTTTGTTTGAAAAGGTTTCTTAACACCACCGGTGGCCGGTGCGCTCTTGCGCGCAGCCTTGGTGGCTAACTGAATCCTCGACGCCTTACCACCGGTGGAATAACGAGCGGTCTGCTTAGTACAAGCAAATATCACTTTATGCTTTCCTGGTAGAGTGGCATTATGCTTTCCTGGTACAGTAACCACCAATCTACAGTGGCGTTATGCTTTCCTGGTAGAGTGGTGGTTTATCTACCAGGCAAGCATAACGCCACTCTACCAGGAAAGCATAAAGTGATACTCGTAAAGGTAGGCATTTAGGCGTTTGTTTTGTTTGAAAAGGTTTCTTAACACCACCGGTGGCCGGTGCGCTCTTGCGCGCAGCCCTGGTGGCGAGCTTTTTCTTCGGCGCCTTTTCACCGGTGGATTTACGAGCGGTCTGCTTAGAACGCGCGAGTATCACTTTATTCTTTCCTGGTATAGTGGCGTTATGCTTTCCTGGTAGATTGGTGGTTACTCTACCAGGAAAGCATAACGCCACTCTACCAGGAAAACATAAAGTGATACTCGTATACGTAGGCACTTAGGCGTTTGTTTTGTTTGAAAAGGTTTCTTAACACCACCGGTGGCCGGTGCGCTCTTGCGCGCAGCCTTGGTGGCGAGCTGAATCCTCGACGCCTTACGACCGGTGGAATAACGAGCGGTCTGCTAAGTACAAGCGAATATCACTTTATGCTTTCCTGGTAGAGTGGCATTATGCTTTCCTGGTACAGTAACCACCAATCTACAGTGGCGTTATGCTTTCCTGGTAGAGTGGCGGTTTATCTACCAGGAAAACATAACGCCACTCTACCAGGAAAGCATAAAGTGATACTCGTATAGGTAGGCACTAAGGCGTTTGTTTTGTTTGAAAAGGTTTCTTAACACCACCGGTGGCCAATGCGCTCTTGCGCGCAGCCCTGGTGGCGAGCTTTTTCCTCGGCGCCTTACCACCGGTGGATTTACGAGCGGTCTGCTTAGAACGCGCGAGTATCACTTTATGCTTTCCTGGTAGAGTGGCGTTATGCTTTCCTGGTAGAGTGGTGGTTACTCTACCAGGAAAGCATAACGCCACTCTACCAGGAAAGCATAAAGTGATACTCGTATACGTAGGCAATTAGGCGTTTGTTTTGTTTGAAAAGGTTTCTTAACACCACCGGTGGCCGGTGCGCTCTTGCGCGCAGCCTTGGTGGCTCACTGAATCCTCGATGCCTTACCACCGGTGGAATAACGAGCGGTCTGCTTAGTACAAGCAAATATCACTTTATGCTTTCCTGGTAGAGTGGCATTATGCTTTCCTGGTACAGTAACCACCAATCTACAGTGGCGTTATGCTTTCCTGGTAGAGTGGTGGTTTATCTACCAGGAAAGCATAACGCCACTCTACCAGGAAAGCATAAAGTGATACTCGTATACGTAGGCAATTAGGCGTTTGTTTTGTTTGAAAAGGTTTCTTAACACCACCGGTGGCCGGTGCGCTCTTGCCGCAGCCCTGGTGGCGAGCTATTTCCTCGGCGCCTTTTCACCGGTGGATTTACGAGCGGTCTGCTTAGAACGCGCGAGTATCACTTTATGCTTTCCTGGTACAGTGTTGTTATGCTTTCCTGGTAGAGTGGTGGTTACTCTACCAGAAAAGCATAACGCCACTCTACCAGGAAAGCATAAAGTGATACTCGTATACGTAGGCACTTAGGCGTTTGTTTTGTTTGAAAAGGTTTCTTAACACCACCGGTGGGCGGTGCGCTCTTGCGCGCAGCCTTGGTGGCTCACTGAATCCTCGATGCCTTACCACCGGTGGAATAACGAGCGGTCTGCTTAGTACAAGCAAATATCACTTTATGCTTTCCTGGTAGAGTGGCATTATGCTTTCCTGGTACAGTATCCACCAATCTACAGTGGCGTTATGCTTTCCTGGTAGAGTGGTGATTTATCTACCAGAAAAGCATAAAGTAACTCTACCAGGAAAGCATAAAGTGATACTCGTAAAGGTAGGCATTTAGGCGTTTGTTTTGTTTGAAAAGGTTTCTTAACACCACCGGTGGCCGGTGCGCTCTTGCGCGCAGCCCTGGTGGCGAGCTATTTCCTCGGCGCTTTTTCACCGGTGGATTTACGAGCGGTCTGCTTAGAACGCGCGAGTATCACTTTATGCTTTCCTGGTACAGTGGCGTTATGCTTTCCTGGTAGAGTGGTGGTTACTCTACCAGGAAAGCATAACGCCACTCTACCAGGAAAGCATAAAGTGATACTCGTAAAGGTAGGCATTTAGGCGTTTGTTTTGTTTGAAAAGGTTTCTTAACACCACCGGTGGCCGGTGCGCTCTTGCACGCAGCCTTGGCGGCTAACTGAATCCTCGACGCCTTACCACCGGTGGAATAACAAGCGGTCTGCTTAGTACAAGCAAATATCACTTTATGCTTTCCTGGTAGAGTGACATTATGCTTTCCTGGTACAGTAACCACCAATCTACAGTGGCGTTATGCTTTCTTGGTAGAGTGGTGGTTTATCTACAAGGAAAGCATAACGCCACTCTACCAGGAAAGTATAAAGTGATACTCGTAAAGGTAGGCATTTAGGCGTTTGTTTTGTTTGAAAAGGTTTCTTAACACCACCGGTGGCCGGTGCGCTCTTGCGCGCAGCCCTGGTGGCGAGCTTTTTCCTCGGCGCCTTTTCACCGGTGGATTTACGAGCGGTCTGCTTAGAACGCGCGAGTATCACTTTATGCTTTCCTGGTATAGTGGCGTTATGCTTTCCTGGTAGAGTGGTGGTTACTATACCAGGAAAGCATAACGCCACTCTACCTGGAAAGCATAAAGTTATACTCGTATACGTAGGCACTTAGGCGTTTGTTTTGTTTGAAAAGGTTTCTTAACACCACCGGTGGCCGGTGCGCTCTTGCGCGCAGCCTTGGTGGCTAACTGAATCCTCGACGCCTTACCACCGGTGGAATAACGAGCGGTCTGCTTAGTACAAGCAAATATCACTTTATGCTTTCCTGGTAGAGTGGCATTATGCTTTCCTGGTACAGTAACCACCAATCTACAGTGGCGTTATGCTTTCCTGGTAGAGTGGTGGTTTATCTACCAGGCAAGCATAACGCCACTCTACCAGGAAAGCATAAAGTGATACTCGTAAAGGTAGGCATTTAGGCGTTTGTTTTGTTTGAAAAGGTTTCTTAACACCACCGGTGGCCGGTGCGCTCTTGCGCGCAGCCCTGGTGGCGAGCTTTTTCTTCGGCGCCTTTTCACCGGTGGATTTACGAGCGGTCTGCTTAGAACGCGCGAGTATCACTTTATTCTTTCCTGGTATAGTGGCGTTATGCTTTCCTGGTAGAGTGGTGGTTACTCTACCAGGAAAGCATAAAGTGATACTCGTATACGTAGGCACTTAGGCGTTTGTTTTGTTTGAAAAGGTTTCTTAACACCACCGGTGGCCGGTGCGCTCTTGCGCGCAGCCTTGGTGGCTAACTGAATCCTCGATGCCTTACCACCGGTGGAATAACGAGCGGTCTGCTTAGTACAAGCAAATATCACTTTATGCTTTCCTGGTAGAGTGGCATTATGCTTTCCTGGTACAGTAACCACCAATCTACAGTGGCGTTATGCTTTCCTGGTAGAGTGGTGGTTTATCTACCACGAAAGCATAACGCCACTCTACCAGGAAAGCATAAAGTGATACTCGTAAAGGTAGGCATTTAGGCGTTTGTTTTGTTTGAAAAGGTTTCTTAACACCACCGGTGGCCGGTGCGCTCTTGCCGCAGCCCTGGTAGCGAGCTATTTCCTCGGCGCCTTTTCACCGGTGGATTTACGAGCGGTCTGCTTAGAACGCGCGAGTATCACTTTATGCTTTCCTGGTACAGTGGCGTTATGCTTTCCTGGTAGATTGGTGGTTACTCTACCAGGAAAGCATAACGCCACTCTACCAGGAAAACATAAAGTGATACTCGTATACGTAGGCACTTAGGCGTTTGTTTTGTTTGAAAAGGTTTCTTAACACCACCGGTGGCCGGTGCGCTCTTGCGCGCAGCCCTGGTGGCGAGCTTTTTCCTCGGCGCCTTTTCACCGGTGGATTTACGAGCGGTCTGCTTAGAACGCGCGAGTATCACTTTTTGCTTTCCTGGTACAGTGGCGTTATGCTTTCCTGGTAGATTGGTGGTTACTCTACCAGGAAAGCATAACGCCACTCTACCAGGAAAACATAAAGTGATACTCGTATACGTAGGCACTTAGGCGTTTGTTTTGTTTGAAAAGGTTTCTTAACACCACCGGTGGCCGGTGCGCTCTTGCGCGCAGCCTTGGTGGCGAGCTGAATCCTCGACGCCTTACGACCGGTGGAATAACGAGCGGTCTGCTAAGTACAAGCGAATATCACTTTATGCTTTCCTGGTAGAGTGGCATTATGCTTTCCTGGTACAGTAACCACCAATCTACAGTGGCGTTATGCTTTCCTGGTAGAGTGGTGGTTACTCTACCAGGAAAGCATAACGCCACTCTACCAGGAAAGCATAAAGTGATACTCGTATACGTAGGCAATTAGGCGTTTGTTTTGTTTGAAAAGGTTTCTTAACACCACCGGTGGCCGGTGCGCTCTTGCGCGCAGCCTTGGTGGCTCACTGAATCCTCGATGCCTTACCACCGGTGGAATAACGAGCGGTCTGCTTAGTACAAGCAAATATCACTTTATGCTTTCCTGGTAGAGTGGCATTATGCTTTCCTGGTACAGTAACCACCAATCTACAGTGGCGTTATGCTTTCCTGGTAGAGTGGTGGTTTATCTACCAGGAAAGCATAACGCCACTCTACCAGGAAAGCATAAAGTGATACTCGTATACGTAGGCAATTAGGCGTTTGTTTTGTTTGAAAAGGTTTCTTAACACCACCGGTGGCCGGTGCGCTCTTGCCGCAGCCCTGGTGGCGAGCTATTTCCTCGGCGCCTTTTCACCGGTGGATTTACGAGTGGTCTGCATAGAACGCGCGAGTATCACTTTATGCTTTCCTGGTACAGTGTTGTTATGCTTTCCTGGTAGAGTGGTGGTTACTCTACCAGAAAAGCATAACGCCACTCTACCAGGAAAGCATAAAGTGATACTCGTATACGTAGGCACTTAGGCGTTTGTTTTGTTTGAAAAGGTTTCTTAACACCACCGGTGGCCGGTGCGCTCTTGCGCGCAGCCCTGGTGGCGAGCTTTTTCCTCAGCGCCTTACCACCGGTGGATTTAGAGTGGCGTTATGCTTTCCTGGCAGAGTGGTGGTTTATCTACCAGGAAAGCATAACGCCACTCTACCAGGAAAGCATAAAGTGATACTCGTATACGTAGGCAATTAGGCGTTTGTTTTGTTTGAAAAGGTTTCTTAACACCACCGGTGGCCGGTGCGCTCTTGCGCGCAGCCCTGGTGGCGAGCTTTTTCTTCGGCGCCTTTTCACCGGTGGATTTACGAGCGGTCTGCTTAGAACGCGCGAGTATCACTTTATGCTTTCCTGGTATAGTGGCGTTATGCTTTCCTGGTAGAGTGGTGGTTACTCTACCAGGAAAGCATAAAGTGATACTCGTATACGTAGGCACTTAGGCGTTTGTTTTGTTTGAAAAGGTTTCTTAACACCACCGGTGGCCGGTGCGCTCTTGCGCGCAGCCTTGGTGGCTAACTGAATCCTCGATGCCTTACCACCGGTGGAATAACGAGCGGTCTGCTTAGTACAAGCAAATATCACTTTATGCTTTCCTGGTAGAGTGGCATTATGCTTTCCTGGTACAGTAACCACCAATCTACAGTGGCGTTATGCTTTCCTGGTAGAGTGGTGGTTTATCTACCACGAAAGCATAACGCCACTCTACCAGGAAAGCATAAAGTGATACTCGTAAAGGTAGGCATTTAGGCGTTTGTTTTGTTTGAAAAGGTTTCTTAACACCACCGGTGGCCGGTGCGCTCTTGCCGCAGCCCTGGTAGCGAGCTATTTCCTCGGCGCCTTTTCACCGGTGGATTTACGAGCGGTCTGCTTAGAACGCGCGAGTATCACTTTATGCTTTCCTGGTACAGTGGCGTTATGCTTTCCTGGTAGATTGGTGGTTACTCTACCAGGAAAGCATAACGCCACTCTACCAGGAAAACATAAAGTGATACTCGTATACGTAGGCACTTAGGCGTTTGTTTTGTTTGAAAAGGTTTCTTAACACCACCGGTGGCCGGTGCGCTCTTGCGCGCAGCCCTGGTGGCGAGCTTTTTCCTCGGCGCCTTTTCACCGGTGGATTTACGAGCGGTCTGCTTAGAACGCGCGAGTATCACTTTATGCTTTCCTGGTACAGTGGCGTTATGCTTTCCTGGTAGATTGGTGGTTACTCTACCAGGAAAGCATAACGCCACTCTACCAGGAAAACATAAAGTGATACTCGTATACGTAGGCACTTAGGCGTTTGTTTTGTTTGAAAAGGTTTCTTAACACCACCGGTGGCCGGTGCGCTCTTGCGCGCAGCCTTGGTGGCGAGCTGAATCCTCGACGCCTTACGACCGGTGGAATAACGAGCGGTCTGCTAAGTACAAGCGAATATCACTTTATGCTTTCCTGGTAGAGTGGCATTATGCTTTCCTGGTACAGTAACCACCAATCTACAGTGGCGTTATGCTTTCCTGGTAGAGTGGTGGTTACTCTACCAGGAAAGCATAACGCCACTCTACCAGGAAAGCATAAAGTGATACTCGTATACGTAGGCAATTAGGCGTTTGTTTTGTTTGAAAAGGTTTCTTAACACCACCGGTGGCCGGTGCGCTCTTGCGCGCAGCCTTGGTGGCTCACTGAATCCTCGATGCCTTACCACCGGTGGAATAACGAGCGGTCTGCTTAGTACAAGCAAATATCACTTTATGCTTTCCTGGTAGAGTGGCATTATGCTTTCCTGGTACAGTAACCACCAATCTACAGTGGCGTTATGCTTTCCTGGTAGAGTGGTGGTTTATCTACCAGGAAAGCATAACGCCACTCTACCAGGAAAGCATAAAGTGATACTCGTATACGTAGGCAATTAGGCGTTTGTTTTGTTTGAAAAGGTTTCTTAACACCACCGGTGGCCGGTGCGCTCTTGCCGCAGCCCTGGTGGCGAGCTATTTCCTCGGCGCCTTTTCACCGGTGGATTTACGAGCGGTCTGCTTAGAACGCGCGAGTATCACTTTATGCTTTCCTGGTACAGTGTTGTTATGCTTTCCTGGTAGAGTGGTGGTTACTCTACCAGAAAAGCATAACGCCACTCTACCAGGAAAGCATAAAGTGATACTCGTATACGTAGGCACTTAGGCGTTTGTTTTGTTTGAAAAGGTTTCTTAACACCACCGGTGGCCGGTGCGCTCTTGCGCGCAGCCCTGGTGGCGAGCTTTTTCCTCGGCGCCTTACCACCGGTGGATTTAGAGTGGCGTTATGCTTTCCTGGCAGAGTGGTGGTTTATCTACCAGGAAAGCATAACGCCACTCTACCAGGAAAGCATAAAGTGATACTCGTATACGTAGGCACTTAGGCGTTTGTTTTGTTTGAAAAGGTTTCTTAACACCACCGGTGGCCGGTGCGCTCTTGCGCGCAGCCCTGGTGGCGAGCTTTTTCCTCGGCGCCTTACCACCGGTGGATTTAGAGTGGCGTTATGCTTTCCTGGCAGAGTGGTGGTTTATCTACCAGGAAAGCATAACGCCACTCTACCAGGAAAGCATAAAGTGATACTCGTATACGTAGGCAATTAGGCGTTTGTTTTGTTTGAAAAGGTTTCTTAACACCACCGGTGGCCGGTGCGCTCTTGCGCGCAGCCCTGGTGGCGAGCTTTTTCCTCGGCGCCTTTTCACCGGTGGATTTACGAGCGGTCTGCTTAAAACGCGCGAGTATCACTTTATGCTTTCCTGGTACAGTGGCGTTATGCTTTCCTGGTAGAGTGGTGGTTACTCTACCAGAAAAGCATAACGCCACTCTACCAGGAAAGCATAAAGTGATACTCGTATACGTAGGCACTTAGGCGTTTGTTTTGTTTGAAAAGGTTTCTTAACACCACCGGTGGCCGGTGCGCTCTTGCGCGCAGCCTTGGTGGCTCACTGAATCCTCGAGGCCTTCTCACCGGTGGAATAACGAGCGGTCTGCTTAGTACAAGCAAATATCACTTTATGCTTTCCTGGTAGAGTGGCATTATGCTTTCCTGGTACAGTAACCACCAATCTACAGTGGCGTTATGCTTTCCTGGTAGAGTGGTGGTTTATCTACCAGGAAAGCATAACTCCACTCTACCAGGAAAGCATAAAGTGATACTCGTAAAGGTAGGCATTTATGGCCGGTGCGCTCTTGCGCGCATCCCTGATGGCGAGCTATTTCCTCGGCGCCTTTTCACCGGTGGATTTACGAGCGGTCTGCTTAGAACGCGCGAGTATGTATCACTTTTTGCTTTCCTGGTACAGTGGCGTTATGCTTTCCTGGTAGAGTGGTGGTTACTCTACCAGGAAAGCATAACGCCACTCTATCAGGAAAGCATAAAGTGATACTCGTATACGTAGGCACTTAGGCGTTTGTTTTGTTTGAAAAGGTTTCCTAACACCACCGGTGGCCGGTGCGCTCTTGCGCGCAGCCTTGGTGGCTAACTGAATCCTCGACGCCTTACCACCGGTGGAATAACGAGCGGTCTGCTTAGTACAAGCAAATATCACTTTATGCTTTCCTGGTAGAGTGGCATTATGCTTTCCTGGTACAGTAACCACCAATCTACAGTGGCGTTATGCTTTCCTGGTAGAGTGGTGGTTTATCTACCAGGAAAGCATAACGCCACTCTACCAGGAAAGCATAAAGTGATACTCGTAAAGGTAGGCATTTAGGCGTTTGTTTTGTTTGAAAAGGTTTCTTGACACCACCGGTGGCCGGTGCGCTCTTGCCGCAGCCCTGGTAGCGAGCTATTTCCTCGGCGCCTTTTCACCGGTGGATTTACGAGCGGTCTGCTTAGAACGCACGAGTATCACTTTATGCTTTCCTGGTACAGTGGCGTTATGCTTTCCTGGTAGATTGGTGGTTACTCTACCAGGAAAGCATAACGCCATTCTACCAGGAAAGCATAAAGTGATACTCGTATACGTAGGCACTTAGGCGTTTGTTTTGTTTAAAAAGGTTTCTTAACACCACCGGTGGCCGGTGCGCTCTTGCGCGCAGCCCTGGTGGCGAGCTTTTTCCTCGGTGCCTTTTCACCGGTGGATTTACGAGCGGTCTGCTTAGAACGCGCGAGTATCACTTCATGCTTTCCTGGTACAGTCGCGTTTTGCTTTCCTGGCAGAGTGGTGGTTTATCTACCAGGAAAGCATAACGCCACTCTACCAGGAAAGCATAAAGTGATACTCGTATACGTGGGCAATTAGGCGTTTGTTTTGTTTAAAAAGGTTTCTTAACACCACCGGTGGCCGGTGCGCTCTTGCGCGCAGCCCTGGTGGCGAGCTTTTTCCTCGGCGCCTTTTCACCGATTGATTTACGAGCGGCCTGCTTAGAACGCGTGAGTATCATTTTATGCTTCCCTGGTACAGTGGCGTTATGCTTTCCTGGTAGAGTGGTGATTTATCTACCAGGAAAGCATAACGCCACTCTACCAGGAAAGCATAAAGTGATACTCGTAAAGGTGGGCATTTAGGCGTTTGTTTTGTTTGAAAAGGTTTCTTAACACCACCGGTGGTCGGTGCGCCCTTGCGCGCAGCCCTGGTGGCGAGCTTTTTCCTCGGCGCCTTTTCACCGGTGGATTTACGAGCGGTCTGCTTAGAACGCGCGAGTATCACTTTATGCTTTCCTGGTACAGTGGCGTTATGCTTTCCTGGTAGATTGGTGGTTACTCTACCAGGAAAGCATAACGCCATTCTACCAGGAAAGCATAAAGTGATACTCGTATACGTAGGCACTTAGGCGTTTGTTTTGTTTAAAAAGGTTTCTTAACACCACCGGTGGCCGGTGCGCTCTTGCGCGCAGCCCTGGTGGCGAGCTTTTTCCTCGGTGCCTTTTCACCGGTGGATTTACGAGCGGTCTGCTTAGAACGCGCGAGTATCACTTCATGCTTTCCTGGTACAGTCGCGTTTTGCTTTCCTGGCAGAGTGGTGGTTTATCTACCAGGAAAGCATAACGCCACTCTACCAGGAAAGCATAAAGTGATACTCGTATACGTGGGCAATTAGGCGTTTGTTTTGTTTAAAAAGGTTTCTTAACACCACCGGTGGCCGGTGCGCTCTTGCGCGCAGCCCTGGTGGCGAGCTTTTTCCTCGGCGCCTTTTCACCGATGGATTTACGAGCGGCCTGCTTAGAACGCGTGAGTATCATTTTATGCTTCCCTGGTACAGTGGCGTTATGCTTTCCTGGTAGAGTGGTGATTTATCTACCAGGAAAGCATAACGCCACTCTACCAGGAAAGCATAAAGTGATACTCGTAAAGGTGGGCATTTAGGCGTTTGTTTTGTTTGAAAAGGTTTCTTAACACCACCGGTGGTCGGTGCGCCCTTGCGCGCAGCCCTGGTGGCGAGCTTTTTCCTCGGCGCCTTTTCACCGGTGGATTTACGAGCGGTCTGCTTAGAACGCGCGAGTATCACTTTATGCTTTCCTGGTACAGTGGCGTTATGCTTTCCTGGTAGAGTGGTGGTTACTCTACCAGAAAAGCATAACGCCACTCTACCAGGAAAGCATAAAGTGATACTCGTATACGTAGGCACTTAGGCGTTTGTTTTGTTTGAAAAGGTTTCTTAACTCCAGTTTTCTTAGTCTTCTTACTCTCCAGTTCCGTGTGAGCACGCACCAGCACAGTACGCTTATGTTCAAAAAAATAGATCGTCAACCTTTTTTACGATTCCATAAAGTTTAACTTATAAATATCTCCTAATAATTACATATTTTAGTCACTATGAAGACGTGTGCAATTTGCAAAGATCAGTTTAACGACGGGGTGCAATGTGGAAGCTGCAAGAAATTCTTGGATTTCTCTTGTGCAAGTGTGTCTGAAGTGGGATGGAGAAAACTGGGACCCGACCGAAGAGCGCAATGGAAATGTTCTGCTTGTAAATCGTCGCCTGCTCTTCTTTCACCGGAACCTTCCGCTTCATTGGATACGGTACTGGGTGAGATTCGCGAGTTGAAGCAGCATCTGCTGAGCTTGCCAACCTTAGTCAGCGACATAAGATCGATCAAAGATGAGTTGACTGAGCTTAAGAAAAGTTGTGATTTCTCTAGTGGTAGACTCGATGACTTCGATACCAGACTTGCTGAACTAGAAAAAAAAAGCTGTGAGTTTGAGAAGCTTCAGGACACTGTCTCTTCATTGCAAACAGAATTAGCCGCAACTAAGCTTGAGCTTTCTTCGTTTGATCAGCGATCCAGGCTAAACAATGTGGAGATTAAGGTTGTCCCCCTAAAGAAGGATGAGAACTTATTCTCAATCGTTGACACCATTAGCAGCAAAATCAATTACAAGTGTTCAAAGACTCAGATTAATTACATTTCGAGGGTGCCTATACATAACTCCAAGGAAAAATTAGTGATAGTGAGCTTCCTCAACAGATATATGTATAAAAGAGGATTTTGTTGCGGCTGCTCGTGCTGATAAGGATCTCTCCACCTCGGACATAGGTTTTCAAGGAGAGCCACAACGTATTTATGTCAACGACCATCTAAGTGTGGAATCCAAAAAACTACTGAATTTAACTAAAATTGCCGCTAGAGAGAAGCACTACGAATTTGTCTGGGTGAAACATGGTAAAATTCACGTGCGCAAGGATGTTAATTGCAAAACCTTTATAGTAAGAAGGGAAATTGATTTAAACAAAATTGTTTAAACAGGTTTTATTCACATTTCAATTGCTACTTTTCTAACAATTTTCTACTTTTTCATACAACAATTTTCTGCTTTTCTACTTTTAAAATGTATCGACGTTCGCACATTAATTATTATTTGCTTGTAAAAGTTTGTAAAAGGTTGAGCGCCTCAGCACTGCTAATGAGCTTCCATTGTATTCCTTATCGCGCTGTTTGTTTTCGAGTTCCAATACTTAACTACACATTTGTCTCCCTCACGCATGTGCGTCTGACATATTGCTGCTTGCTTGCTCGCACAGTCTTGTCCTGCCTGGCATCGGACGATTTATGCATTCTTGCCGATATTACTTATTTTTACCCACATTATAAATTTATACCTCTTTTATGCGTAACTAATATTAACTGTTATGAAATGAATTGGCAAATTTTATTATATTATAATGTTGTTGATGCCTATTCGATTATTGTTGGATGTATGTGCAATGGCTGACAGCAGTGAACAGTGTCTTACTGTCTTTTATCAGAACGTACGGGGATTGCGAACTAAGACCGACTCGTTCTACCGTCAGGTTCTACAGAATTCCTACGATGTTATTGTTTTAACAGAGACGTGGTTATTAGATGGCGTGTTAAACTCTGAGCTGTTTGATGATCGTTACTTAGTGTGGCGCCGTGACCGGGATTATGCTATGACGGGTCAAACGAGAGGTGGTGGTGTGCTTATAGCGACGCGTAAGGAGTTACCTGTCACTCCGCAACCGCTCCTGCACTCCTCGGCGGAGGATCTCTGGATCAACTTACGGCTTAAAAATTCGAAGTCACGACAATACGTGAACCTATATATTTGCACTGTTTACTTGTGCAAACAAAACAAAGGGTTTTCGTTTTCGGAACAACTTAATAACTTCCTGTCCAAATTGAACCATGCTGCTCTGAATAAAACTTCAGATGTGTTTTTAGTGTTAGGTGATTTTAATATGAGTGGGATCACGTGGTCTCCATCTAATAACCTTTCGTTAGTTCCCGTGAACCCCGCCACTAGTGATGAATGTTTGTTCGCGGACGAGATAAGTACGCTGGACTTTGGACAGTATAATGGGGTAGCTAACGGGTACGGGAAACTGTTGGACTTAGTCCTCTCAAATAATTTAGCCTGTGTTAGCGAGTGTGTTGACCCTCTAGTGCCTATTGATCCCTATCATCCTGCGTTGTTAATCAACATTGACATCTTTGAAATACCTCCCCTTGACCGTGCGCCGCGGTTGCGATATATCTATAGTAAAGGTGATTTTGATTCTATAAACAGCGCGATTTCTGGCACTAATTGGGAACATGAGTTTACAATCCGATCACTTGATGAGTCGGTTGAGTACTTTATAGAAACTATTAAACAGTTTCAAAACAAGTATATACCACAAAAGCTAGTATGTAATAATAAATACCCAGTCTGGTTCAGCTCATCACTCATCAAAACAATTAAAGAAAAATTTAAATATCTAAAAAAATACAAGATTTACGGCAATAAATCTGACGAGTTAACTTTTAAATACTTGCGTGACAGAGTCAAAACTATGGAAGCTTCTTGTTATAAATGTTATCTCAATCAAACCGAAAATTCCATTAAAGCTAACCCTAAACACTTTTGGACCTTTGTAAAAAATCGCTACAACTCTAATTCTATACCTAATACATTAAATTATAACGATGAATCATTAGTCACGGGAGATTCCATTTGTGAGGCTTTTTCATCTTATTTCATGTCGACTTTCCTCACCCCCACTTCATCTAATACTCCCAGTCCACCTCCTGTTTTCCCTTTCGATACTAACAGAACTTCATCTGACATTAGTCACATAGAAGTAAATGTTGATGTTGTGACCGGTTTACTTCGTAACCTGGATCCAGCTAAAGGTGCGGGCCCTGATAACATATCATCTAAAGTTCTAATTAAATGCGCGCCTTCTATTGCCGTACCTATTTCAATATTGTTTTCCAAGTCTTTGACTCAAGGTGCTGTCCCCAAAGTATGGAAATCGGCTTTTATTACACCCGTACATAAAAAGGGGTCTAAAACCGAGATTACCAATTATAGGCCTATATCCAAGCTGTGCATTATAGCAAAAATATTTGAGAGGATTGTCTATAACCAGTTATATTCCGCCCTTGCTAGCTCATTCAGCTCCTTTCAGCACGGATTTTTGAAAGGACGGTCTACCACTTCTAACTTAATTTTATTTAATGATTTCATTACGGATGCTATGGATAATGGTAAGCAGGTCGATGTAGTTTACACAGATTATAGCAAGGCTTTTGATCGGATCGACCACGATACCCTGTTAAAGAAACTAAGCTACATGGGCATTCGCGGGGACCTTTTGAGGTGGTTCGCTTCTTACATTGATAACAGGTCACAAGCAGTAGTACTCAATAATTATATATCTAGTTGGGTAAACGTGCCCAGCGGAGTGCCTCAGGGTTCGCTGCTCGGTCCTTTGTTATTTGTAATCTATGTGAACGACATCGATCAGTGCCTCCATTCGTCCAAACTTTTATGCTTTGCCGATGACATGAAAATCTTTGCCACTATTTCAACGCTCGAAGATTGACTAGCACTACAGGCTGACTTGTATCGGCTGGAAGAGTATTGTCGGGCTAATAAACTAGATCTCAACCCATCCAAGTGTTCGGTGATCACTTACACTAGAAAACGTGCAGTCCTAGCCACTACTTATGCTTTGGCTGGCCATATCTTGCCGAGGTGCAATACCATTCGTGACTTAGGTGTCCATCAAGACAGTAAGTTAGTTTTTGACACACATATTGATGCTATTGTCAAAAAAGCTTCTAAACTGCTTGGATTTATAATACGTCTCTCTAAGTGTTTTACTGAAGCTAAAACACTAAAAATATTGTATTGCACTTTTGTAAGAAGTCAGCTGGAGTATGCGTCTCAGATATGGAATCCACGTTATCTTAAATACATTGACCGCATGGAAAACATCCAAAGACGGTTCATAAAATATCTTTGCTTCCATCAAAAGATACCATATCGGTCAACCGATTATCTTGGACTCTGCAGAAAGTATCATTTGCTTCCACTGGTAGATCGACGTAAAATTGCGGACTGTTTGTACTTGTTGAAAATCCTCAACAACAATATTGATAACCCCGAGTTATTGTCAAAATTTTATTTTAATGTGCCAAGTAAAGCGCTTCGTTTTAATCCGCCGATGCGTGTACCTCATACATCTTCGAATTATAGGCAGAACAGTTATATTGTGCGCGCAAGCAAGAATTTCAATGAGATATGCAAGGAATACGATTTTGATCCATTCACAATCAGTGTGAATTCGGCCAGAAGGAGCTTAAGCCTAAAATTTTTCAAGTAGCGGTAGTCTATATTATTTTCTTGTTTTCATTAAGTTCTCTTTTATTTCAGTCACATTTATGTGCATTTGTGTGTGATTTATTGCAAACCCAATGTTTATAAGCTTTTACTTTTATTTTGACGAATTGTTCTTTTTTTTTGTACTCACACAATGAATATTATTCAATATTTATACGTGAGGATTTGTAATTGGCTCTCTGGTGACTATGCTTTGCTTTTTTGTTTGTTTTTATTAGCTGTAAGTCCTCCATGTACTAAATAAATAAATAAATAAATAAATAAATAAATTAACACCACCGGTGGCCGGTGCGCTCTTGCGCGCAGCCTTGGTGGCGAGCTGAATCCTCGACGCCTTACCACCGGTGGAATAACGAGCGGTCTGCTAAGTACAAGCGAATATCACTTTATGCTTTCCTGGTAGAGTGGCATTATGCTTTCCTGGTACAGTAACCACCAATCTACAGTGGCGTTATGCTTTCCTGGTAGAGTGGCGGTTTATCTACCAGGAAAGCATAACGCCACTCTACCAGGAAAGCATAAAGTGATACTCGTATACGTAGGCACTTAGGCGTTTGTTTTGTTTGAAAAGGTTTCTTAACACCACCGATGGCCGGTGCGCTCTTGCGCGCAGCCCTGGTGGCGAGCTTTTTCCTCGGCGCCTTACCACCGGTGGATTTAGAGTGGCGTTATGCTTTCCTGGCAGAGTGGTGGTTTATCTACCAGGAAAGCATAACGCCACTCTACCAGGAAAGCATAAAGTGATACTCGTATACGTAGGCAATTAGGCGTTTGTTTTGTTTGAAAAGGTTTCTTAACACCACCGGTGGCCGGTGCGCTCTTGCGCGCAGCCCTGGTGGCGAGCTTTTTCCTCGGCGCCTTTTCACCGGTGGATTTACGAGCGGTCTGCTTAGAACGCGCGAGTATCACTTTATGCTTTCCTGGTACAGTGGCGTTATGCTTTCCTGGCAGAGTGGTGGTTTATCTACCAGAAAAGCATAACGCCACTCTACCAGGAAAGCATAAAGTGATACTCGTATACGTAGGCACTTAGGCGTTTGTTTTGTTTGAAAAGGTTTCTTAACACCACCGGTGGCCGGTGCGCTCTTGCGCGCAGCCTTGGTGGCTCACTGAATCCTCGATGCCTTACCACCGGTGGAATAACGAGCGGTCTGCTTAGTACAAGCAAATATCACTTTATGCTTTCCTGGTAGAGTGGCATTATGCTTTCCTGGTAGATAAACCACCACTCTACCAGGAAAGCATAACGCCACTGTAGATTGGTGGTTACTGTACCAGGAAAGCATAATGCCACTCTACCAGGAAAGCATAAAGTGATACTCGTAAAGGTGGGCATTTAGGCGTTTGTTTTGTTTGAAAAGGTTTCTTAACACCACCGGTGGTCGGTGCGCTCTTGCGCGCAGCCCTGGTTGCGAGCTTTTTCCTCGGCGCCTTTTCACCGATGGATTTACGAGCGGCCTGCTTAGAACGCGTGAGTATCATTTTATGCTTCCCTGGTACAGTGGCGTTATGCTTTCCTGGTAGAGTGGTGGTTTATCTACCAGGAAAGCATAACGCCACTCTACCAGGAAAGCATAAAGTGATACTCGTAAAGGTGGGCATTTAGGCGTTTGTTTTGTTTGAAAAGGTTTCTTAACACCACCGGTGGTCGGTGCGCTCTTGCGCGCAGCCCTGGTGGCGAGCTTTTTCCTCGGCGCCTTTTCACCGATGGATTTACGAGCGGCCTGCTTAGAACGCGTGAGTATCATTTTATGCTTCCCTGGTACAGTGGCGTTATGCTTTCCTGGTAGAGTGGTGGTTTATCTACCAGGAAAGCATAACGCCACTCTACCAGGAAAGCATAAAGTGATACTCGTAAAGGTGGGCATTTAGGCGTTTGTTTTGTTTGAAAAGGTTTCTTAACACCACCGGTGGCCGGTGCGCTCTTGCGCGCAGCCTTGGTGGCTCACTGAATCCTCGATGCCTTACCACCGGTGGAATAACGAGCGGTCTGCTTAGTACAAGCAAATATCACTTTATGCTTTCCTGGTAGAGTGGCATTATGCTTTCCTGGTACAGTAACCACCAATCTACAGTGGCGATATGCTTTCCTGGTAGAGTGGTGGTTTATCTACCAGGAAAGCATAACTCCACTCTACCAGGAAAGCATAAAGTGATACTCGTAAAGGTAGGCATTTAGGCGTTTGTTTTGTTTGAAAAGGTTTCTTAACACCACCGGTGGCCGGTGCGCTCTTGCCGCAGCCCTGGTGGCGAGCTTTTTCCTCGGCGCCTTTTCACCGGTGGATTAATGAGCGGTCTGCTTAGAACGCGCGAGTATCACTTTATGCTTTCCTGGTATAGTGGCGTTATGCTTTCCTGGTAGAGTGGTGGTTACTCTACCAGGAAAGCATAACGCCACTCTACCAGGAAAGCATAAAGTGATACTCGTATACGTAGGCACTTAGGCGTTTGTTTTGTTTGAAAAGGTTTCTTAACACCACCGGTGGCCGGTGCGCTCTTGCCGCAGCCCTGGTAGCGAGCTATTTCCTCGGCGCCTTTTCACCGGTGGATTTACGAGCGGTCTGCTTAGAACGCACGAGTATCACTTTATGCTTTCCTGGTACAGTGGCGTTATGCTTTCCTGGTAGATTGGTGGTTACTCTACCAGGAAAGCATAACGCCACTCTACCAGGAAAGCATAAAGTGACACTCGTATACGTGGGCATTTAGGCGTTTGTTTTGTTTAAAAAGGTTTCTTAACACCACCGGTGGCCGGTGCGCTCTTGCGCGCAGCCCTGGTGGCGAGCTTTTTCCTCGGCGCCTTTTCACCGGTGGATTTACGAGCGGTCTGCTTAGAACGCGCGAGTATCACTTCATGCTTTCCTGGTACAGTGGCGTTATGCTTTCCTGGCAGAGTGGTGGTTTATCTACCAGGAAAGCATAACGCCACTCTACCAGGAAAGCATAAAGTGATACTCGTATACGTGGGCATTTAGGCGTTTGTTTTGTTTAAAAAGGTTTCTTAACACCACCGGTGGCCGGTGCGCTCTTGCGCGCAGCCCTGGTGGCGAGCTTTTTCCTCGGCGCCTTTTCACCGATGGATTTACGAGCGGCCTGCTTAGAACGCGTGCGTATCATTTTATGCTTCCCTGGTACAGTGGCGTTATGTTTTCCTGGTAGAGTGGTGGTTTATCTACCAGGAAAGCATAACGCCACTCTACCAGGAAAGCATAAAGTGATACTCGTAAAGGTGGGCATTTAGGCGTTTGTTTTGTTTGAAAAGGTTTCTTAACACCACCGGTGGTCGGTGCGCTCTTGCGCGCAGCCCTGGTGGCGAGCTTTTTCCTCGGCGCCTTTTCACCGATGGATTTACGAGCGGCCTGCTTAGAACGCGTGAGTATCATTTTATGCTTCCCTGGTACAGTGGCGTTATGCTTTCCTGGTAGAGTGGTGGTTACTCTACCAGAAAAGCATAACGCCACTCTACCAGGAAAGCATAAAGTGATACTCGTATACGTAGGCACTTAGGCGTTTGTTTTGTTTGAAAAGGTTTCTTAACACCACCGGTGGCCGGTGCGCTCTTGCGCGCAGCCTTGGTGGCGAGCTGAATCCTCGACGCCTTACCACCGGTGGAATAACGAGCGGTCTGCTAAGTACAAGCGAATATCACTTTATGCTTTCCTGGTAGAGTGGCATTATGCTTTCCTGGTACAGTAACCACCAATCTACAGTGGCGTTATGCTTTCCTGGTAGAGTGGCGGTTTATCTACCAGAAAAGCATAACGCCACTCTACCAGGAAAGCATAAAGTGATACTCGTATACGTAGGCACTTAGGCGTTTGTTTTGTTTGAAAAGGTTTCTTAACACCACCGGTGGCCGGTGCGCTCTTGCGCGCAGCCCTGGTGGCGAGCTTTTTCCTCGGCGCCTTACCACCGGTGGATTTAGAGTGGCGTTATGCTTTCCTGGCAGAGTGGTGGTTTATCTACCAGGAAAGCATAACGCCACTCTACCAGGAAAGCATAAAGTGATACTCGTATACGTAGGCAATTAGGCGTTTGTTTTGTTTGAAAAGGTTTCTTAACACCACCGGTGGCCGGTGCGCTCTTGCGCGCAGCCCTGGTGGCGAGCTTTTTCCTCGGCGCCTTTTCACCGGTGGATTTACGAGCGGTCTGCTTAGAACGCGCGAGTATCACTTTATGCTTTCCTGGTACAGTGGCGTTATGCTTTCCTGGTAGAGTGGTGGTTACTCTACCAGAAAAGCATAACGCCACTCTACCAGGAAAGCATAAAGTGATACTCGTATACGTAGGCACTTAGGCGTTTGTTTTGTTTGAAAAGGTTTCTTAACACCACCGGTGGCCGGTGCGCTCTTGCGCGCAGCCTTGGTGGCTCACTGAATCCTCGATGCCTTACCACCGGTGGAATAACGAGCGGTCTGCTTAGTACAAGCAAATATCACTTTATGCTTTCCTGGTAGAGTGGCATTATGCTTTCCTGGTACAGTAACCACCAATCTACAGTGGCGTTATGCTTTCCTGGTAGAGTGGTGGTTTATCTACCAGGAAAGCATAACTCCACTCTACCAGGAAAGCATAAAGTGATACTCGTAAAGGTAGGCATTTAGGCGTTTGTTTTGTTTGAAAAGGTTTCTTAACACCACCGGTGGCCGGTGCGCTCTTGCCGCAGCCCTGGTGGCGAGCTATTTCCTCGGCGCCTTTTCACCGGTGGATTTACGAGCGGTCTGCTTAGAACGCGCGAGTATCACTTTATGCTTTCCTGGTACAGTGGCGTTATGCTTTCCTGGTAGAGTGGTGGTTACTCTACCAGAAAAGCATAACGCCACTCTACCAGGAAAGCATAAAGTGATACTCGTATACGTAGGCACTTAGGCGTTTGTTTTGTTTGAAAAGGTTTCTTAACACCACCGGTGGCCGGTGCGCTCTTGCGCGCAGCCTTGGTGGCTCACTGAATCCTCGATGCCTTACCACCGGTGGAATAACGAGCGGTCTGCTTAGTACAAGCAAATATCACTTTATGTTTTCCTGGTAGAGTGGCATTATGCTTTCCTGGTACAGTAACCACCAATCTACAGTGGCGTTATGCTTTCCTGGTAGAGTGGTGGTTTATCTACCAGGAAAGCATAACGCCACTCTACCAGGAAAGCATAAAGTGATACTCGTATACGTAGGCAATTAGGCGTTTGTTTTGTTTGAAAAGGTTTCTTAACACCACCAGTGGCCGGTGCGCTCTTGCGCGCAGCCCTAGTGGCGAGCTTTTTCCTCGGCGCCTTTTCACCGATGGATTTACGAGCGGCCTGCTTAGAACGCGTGAGTTTCATTTTATGCTTCCCTGGTACAGTGGCGTTATGCTTTCCTGGTAGAGTGGTGGTTTATCTACCAGGAAAGCATAACGCCACTCTACCAGGAAAGCATAAAGTGATACTCGTAAAGGTGGGCATTTAGGCGTTTGTTTTGTTTGAAAAGGTTTCTTAACACCACCGGTGGTCGGTGCGACCTTGCGCGCAGCCCTGGTGGCGAGCTTTTTCCTCGGCGTCTTTTCACCGGTGGATTTACGAGCGGTCTGCTTAGAACGCGCGAGTATCACTTTATGCTTTCCTGGTACAGTGGCGTTATGCTTTCCTGGTAGAGTGGTGGTTGCTCTACCAGAAAAGCATAACGCCACTCTACCAGGAAAGCATAAAGTGATACTCGTATACGTAGGCACTTAGGCGTTTGTTTTGTTTGAAAAGGTTTCTTAACACCACCGGTGGCCGGTGCGCTCTTGCGCGCAGCCTTGGTGGCTCACTGAATCCTCGATGCCTTACCACCGGTGGAATAACGAGCGGTCTGCTTAGTATAAGCAAATATCACTTTATGTTTTCCTGGTAGAGTGGCATTATGCTTTCCTGGTACAGTAACCACCAATCTACAGTGGCGTTATGCTTTCCTGGTAGAGTGGTGGTTTATCTACCAGGAAAGCATAACTCCACTCTACCAGGAAAGCATAAAGTGATACTCGTAAAGGTAGGCATTTAGGCGTTTGTTTTGTTTGAAAAGGTTTCTTAACACCACCGGTGGCCGGTGCGCTCTTGCGCGCAGCCCTGGTGGCGAGCTTTTTCCTCGGCGCCTTTTCACCGGTGGATTAATGAGCGGTCTGCTTAGAACGCGCGAGTATCACTTTATGCTTTCCTGGTATAGTGGCGTTATGCTTTCCTGGTAGAGTGGTGGTTACTCTACCAGGAAAGCATAACGCCACTCTACCAGGAAAGCATAAAGTGATACTCGTATACGTAGGCACTTAGGCGTTTGTTTTGTTTGAAAAGGTTTCTTAACACCACCGGTGGCCGGTGCGCTCTTGCGCGCAGCCTTGGTGGCTAACTGAATCCTCGATGCCTTACCACCGGTGGAATAACGAGCGGTCTGCTTAGTACAAGCAAATATCACTATATGCTTTCCTGGTAGAGTGGCATTATGCTTTCCTGGTACAGTAACCACCAATCTACAGTGGCGTTATGCTTTCCTCGTAGAGTGGTGGTTTATCTACCAGGAAAGCATAACGCCACTCTACCAGGAAAGAATAAAGTGATACTCGTAAAGGTAGGCATTTAGGCGTTTGTTTTGTTTGAAAAGGTTTCTTAACACCACCGGTGGCCGGTGCGCTCTTGCCGCAGCCCTGGTAGCGAGCTATTTCCTCGGCGCCTTTTCACCGGTGGATTTACGAGCGGTCTGCTTAGAACGCACGAGTATCACTTTATGCTTTCCTGGTACAGTGGCGTTATGCTTTCCTGGTAGATTGGTGGTTACTCTACCAGGAAAGCATAACGCCACTCTACCAGGAAAGCATAAAGTGATACTCGTATACGTAGGCACTTAGGCGTTTGTTTTGTTTAAAAAGGTTTCTTAACACCACCGGTGGCCGGTGCGCTCTTGCGCGCAGCCCTGGTGGCGAGCTTTTTCCTCGGCGCCTTTTCACCGGTGGATTTACGAGCGGTCTGCTTAGAACGCGCGAGTATCACTTCATGCTTTCCTGGTACAGTGGCGTTATGCTTTCCTGGCATAGTGGTGGTTTATCTACCAGGAAAGCATAACGCCACTCTACCAGGAAAGCATAAAGTGATACTCGTATACGTGGGCAATTAGGCGTTTGTTTTGTTTAAAAAGGTTTCTTAACACCACCGGTGGCCGGTGCGCTCTTGCGCGCAGCCCTGGTGGCGAGCTTTTTCCTCGGCGCCTTTTCACCGATGGATTTACGAGCGGCCTGCTTAGAACGCGTGAGTATCATTTTATGCTTCCCTGGTACAGTGGCGTTATGCTTTCCTGGTAGATAAACCACCACTCTACCAGGAAAGCATAACGCCACTGTAGATTGGTGGTAACTGTACCAGGAAAGCATAATGCCACTCTACCAGGAAAGCATAAAGTGATATTTGCTTGTACTAAGCAGACCGCTCGTTATTCCACCGGTGGTAAGGCATCGAGGATTCAGTTAGCCACCAAGGCTGCGCGCAAGAGCGCACCGGCCACCGGTGGTGTTAAGAAACCTTTTCAAACAAAACAAACGCCTAAGTGCCTACGTATACGAGTATCACTTTATGCTTTTGAATACTTGAATACTTGGAGGCTAGCAACATTCTCCCTGAATTTCAGTCAGGTTTCCGTAAGGGAAGAGGCACTGCAACGGCTCTGATAGATGTAGTTGGCAATATCCTGGAGGCACGTGATGGGGGGGAGGGGTCGATCCTGGTCCTGCTGGATTTCTCGCGGGCCTTTGACGCTATTAATACCAACCTACTGCTGTCCAAGCTAACATACTATGGTTTTGACCGTGACGCTGTAGATTGGTTTAATAGCTATTTAACTGGTAGGTCACAGTATGTGCAGATCCACAAGGCAGACGGAACGACTCTGTCATCCCCTCCACTCCAGGTGTCCAGGGGAGTCCCGCAGGGATCGATTCTGGGGCCTTTGCTGTACATCCTCTACAGCGCTGATGTTACGGAATCCTTTTTAAACTGCAAATATCATATGTATGCTGATGATATACAATTGTACATATCCTTTAAAGGGGATGATACAGCGTTGGCGGTGCGGAGGGTGAATGAGGACCTGCATAGAGTGGTGACCTGGTCTGAAGAGAACTCTCTGGTTCTGAACCCATTGAAGTCCAAGTTCATGGTGCTGGGTACAAAAAAACAAGTTGCTGCAATACTGTCTGCCAAACCAGAGATTCAGATTAAGGGGGAGATTATTGAGCGAGTAGAACGGGCATGTAGTCTGGGTCTAATCCTAGATCCAGAGCTACGTTTCGAGGCTCATTTGAAAAATGTACTCAGAAATTGTTTTTATAGGCTTAAGGTGTTATATAGTATACGTAATTTTCTTAGCGTACCACTGAGAAAACAACTGGTTGACAGTCTGATCCTATCTAAGCTCAACTACTGTGACACTGTCTATGGGCCCTGCCTGCTCGGTAGGACAGACAGGTTAGTTCAGCGAATTCAGAATGCCTGTGTTCGTTTCTGTGTTCATGTCCCTCGTAGGCATCATGTGACGCCATACATAAACCAACTGAAGACACAAAAAATGGCTGCCAGGCGGAAACTTCACTTAGCCAGTTTAATGTTTGGCATTGTAACAACCCATAAGCCGCACTATTTATATGGAAAGCTCACCTGGAGACAAGCTCATTACAAATATGGTCTTCGTTCTGTAGTTGGCCCGCTAATCATGCAGCAGCATAAAACCGCAGCTTTCAGAGGTAGCTTCAAGTTTGCGGCCACGCGCTGCTGGAATGACCTTCCACCACCAATGCGAGGCCTAAAAACAATACAGTCATTTAAATTTCAGCTAAAGAAGTTATTGTTGCATGTACAACTCTCTGAACAATAAGTTTTTAAATCTCATACTTATTTTTCTCTTTGCTCACCTCATGGGTCATGGCCTGCGGTACTTGGTTTTGGATCTCCGGCAGCGCCGCGGCATGGCATTCGGTCCCCTGTCTGACGGGACTGCTGGCAGTGTCAGCGTTACCCCTGTCCGCATTCTTCCAATGTTGACAACCTATTTATTCGAATACTTTTTGATTTATCATATTACTAGTCCCATGTTTATTGCTAAATATTCATTATTATTTTTATTATTTCTAATTTCAAATTATATTTCAATTACCGTATTCGTTATTTGTGTTGTTCTATTTTGTATTTTTAATCGTGACTGACTTCTAAACTGTTTCATATATATTTATTTATACCTTCCTGTTGTTGGAGCTCCAAAGCTACTATTTTATAGTAGTTGGGACATCGGGTCACCCTTCAGCTTCCAGATTCCAAGGCTTTGTCTTTTTAATTTATTGGGTCCATCTCACCTTTCACATTCACTCACAAACGCATAGTTGCTAAGTTGAACATTGACATAACTTTTGCTGTTGCATAATAATACATCATTGGCCATTTTGTAATTCCTTACATAATTTTGCATAACTTCCTGTTGAGTGTAACCATAGATTATACAGAGTTTTTTATTGGTAGTGATGCTTCGAAAAGTTGCCACTACATAATACGCAAAACGTTTTGAGGATGATATTCTCGTAGCATGTATGTTTCGTTTTTCTTTTATTTTAATCACATAAATTGAATTATATTATTTTTCTGTAAGTACGCTGTACTGTGTACAGTACTGCTGTACAGTGCCGGTGCAGCGTCCTAGTTATTGTTTTTTGCTGCACCGAACGACGTCAATACGTCGGCGCCCGTTGTCGCTGAAAACCAGCGCTGGGGCTCTGTCGTGCATAGGGTCGCAGCATAATGCTGAGCGATAGCCGTTTTGCGTGGATGTGACGCATGTTTCCCGCAACCTTTTCTATTTTTATTTTGTGTAACCTCTTTTTTGCGTCATGTTTACCGCAAATAAACGTATTTTCTTTCTTTCCTGGTAGAGTGGCGTTATGCTTTCCTGGTAGATAAACCGCCACTCTACCAGGAAAGCATAACGCCACTATACCAGGAAAGCATAAAGTGATACTCGCGCGTTCTAAGCAGACCGCTCGTAAATCCACCGGTGAAAAGGCGCCGAGGAAAAAGCTCGCCACCAGGGCTGCGCGCAAGAGCGCACCGCCCACGGGTGGTGTTAAGAAACCTTTTAAAACAAAACAAACGCCTAAATGCCTACCTTTACGAGTATCACTTTATGCTTTCCTGGTAGAGTGGCGTTATGCTTGCCTGGTAGATAAACCACCACTCTACCAGGAAAGCATAACGCCACTGTAGATTGGTGGTTACTGTACCAGGAAAGCATAATGCCACTCTACCAGGAAAGTATAAAGTGATACTCGTATACGTAGGCACTTAGGCGTTTGTTTTGTTTGAAAAGGTTTCTTAACACCACCGGTAGCCGGTGCGCTCTTGCGCGCAGCCTTGGTGGCGAGCTGAATCCTCGACGCCTTACCACCGGTGGAATAACGAGCGGTCTGCTAAGTACAAGCGAATATCACTTTATGCTTTCCTGGTAGAGTGGCATTATGCTTTCCTGGTACAGTAACCACCAATCTACAGTGGCGTTATGCTTTCCTGGTAGAGTGGCGGTTTATCTACCAGGAAAGCATAACGCCAGTCTACCAGGAAAGCATAAAGTGATACTCGTATAGGTAGGCACTAAGGCGTTTGTTTTGTTTGAAAAGGTTTCTTAACACCACCGGTGGCCAATGCGCTCTTGCGAGCAGCCCTGGTGGCGAGCTTTTTCCTCGGCGCCTTACCACCGGTGGATTTACGAGTCTTCTGCTTAGAACGCGCGAGTATCACTTTATGCTTTCCTGGTAGAGTGGCGTTATGCTTTCCTGGTAGAGTGGTGGTTACTCTACCAGGAAAGCATAACGCCATTCTACCAGGAAAGCATAAAGTGATACTCGTAAAGGTAGGCATTTAGGCGTTTGTTTTGTTTGAAAAGGTTTCTTAACACCACCGGTGGCCGGTGCGCTCTTGCGCGCAGCCCTGGTGGTGAGCTATTTCCTCGGCGCCTTTTCACCGGTGGATTAACGAGCGGTCTGCTTAGAACGCGCGAGTATCACTTTATGCTTTCCTGGTACAGTGGCGTTATGCTTTCCTGGTAGAGTGGTGGTTACTCTACCAGGAAAGCATAACGCCACTCTACCAGGAAAGCATAAAGTGATACTCGTATACGTAGGCACTTAGGCGTTTGTTTTGTTTGAAAAGGTTTCTTAACACCACCGGTGGCCGGTGCGCTCTTGCGCGCAGCCTTGGTGGCGAGCTGAATCCTCGACGCCTTACCACCGGTGGAATAACGAGCGTTCTGCTTAGTACAAGCGAATATCACTTTATGCTTTCCTGGTAGAGTGGCTTTATGCTTTCCTGGTACAGTAACCACCAATCTACAGTGGCGTTATGCTTTCCTGGTAGAGTGGTGGTTTATCTACCAGAAAAGCATAACGCCGCTCTACCAGGAAAGCATAAAGTGATACTCGTAAAGGTAGGCATTTAGGCGTTTGTTTTGTTTGAAAAGGTTTCTTAACACCACCGGTGGCCGGTGCGCTCTTGCGCGCAGCCCTGGTGGCGAGCTTTTTCCTCGGTGCCTTTTCACCGGTGGATTTACGAGCGGTCTGCTTAGAACGCGCGAGTATCACTTCATGCTTTCCTGGTACAGTGGCGTTATGCTTTCCTGGCAGAGTGGTGGTTTATCTACCAGGAAAGCATAACGCCACTCTACCAGGAAAGCATAAAGTGATACTCGTATACGTAGGCAATTAGGCGTTTGTTTTGTTTGAAAAGGTTTCTTAACACCACCGGTGGTCGGTGCGCTCTTGCACGCAGCCCTGGTGGCGAGCTTTTTCCTCGGCGCCTTTTCACCGATGGATTTACGAGCGGCCTGCTTAGAACGCGTGAGTATCATTTTATGCTTCCCTGGTACAGTGGCGTTATGCTTTCCTGGTAGAGTGGTGGTTTATCTACCAGGAAAGCATAACGCCACTCTACCAGGAAAGCATAAAGTGATACTCGTAAAGGTGGGCATTTAGGCGTTTGTTTTGTTTGAAAAGGTTTCTTAACACCACCGGTGGTCGGTGCGCTCTTGCGCGCAGCCCTGGTGGCGAGCTTTTTCCTTGGCGCCTTTTCACCGGTGGATTAACGAGCGGTCTGCTTAGAACGCGCGAGTATCACTTCATGCTTTCCTGGTACAGTGGCGTTATGCTTTCCTGGCAGAGTGGTGGTTTATCTACCACGAAAGCATAACGCCACTCTACCAGGAAAGCATAAAGTGATACTCGTATACGTAGGCAATTAGGCGTTTGTTTTGTTTGAAAAGGTTTCTTAACACCACCGGTGGCCGGTGCGCTCTTGCGCGCAGCCCTGGTGGCGAGCTTTTTCCTCGGCGCCTTTTCACCGATGGATTTACGAGCGGCCTGCTTAGAAAGCGTGAGTATCATTTTATGCTTCCCTGGTACAGTGGCGTTATGCTTTCCTGGTAGAGTGGTGGTTTATCTACCAGGAAAGCATAACGCCACTCTACCAGGAAAGCATAAAGTGATACTCGTAAAGGTGGGCATTTAGGCGTTTGTTTTTTTTGAAAAGGTTTCTTAACACCACCGGTGGTCGGTGCGCTCTTGCGCGCAGCCCTGGTGGCGAGCTTTTTCCTCGGCGCCTTTTCACCGGTGGATTTACAAGCGGTCTGCTTAGAACGCGCGAGTATCACTTTATGCTTTCCTGGTACAGTGGCGTTATGCTTTCCTGGTAGAGTGGTGGTTACTCTACCAGAAAAGCATAACGCCACTCTACCAGGAAAGCATAAAGTGATACTCGTATACGTAGGCACTTAGGCGTTTGTATTGTTTGAAAAGGTTTCTTAACACCACCGGTGGCCGGTGCGCTCTTGCGCGCAGCCTTGGTGGCAAGCTGAATTCTCGACGCCTTACCACCGGTGGAATAACGAGCGGTCTGCTAAGTACAAGCGAATATCACTTTATGCTTTCCTGGTAGAGTGGCATTATGCTTTCCTGGTACAGTAACCACCAATCTACAGTGGCGTTATGCTTTCCTGGCAGAGTGGTGGTTTATCTACCAGGAAAGCATAACGCCACTCTACCAGGAAAGCATAAAGTGATACTCGTATACGTAGGCAATTAGGCGTTTGTTTTGTTTGAAAAGGTTTCTTAACACCACCGGTGGCCGGTGCGCTCTTGCGCGCAGCCCTGGTGGTGAGCTTTTTCCTCGGCGCCTTTTCACCGATGGATTTACGAGCGGCCTGCTTAGAACGCGTGAGTATCATTTTATGCTTCCCTGGTACAGTGGCGTTATGCTTTCCTGGTAGAGTGGTGGTTTATCTACCAGGAAAGCATAACGCCACTCTACCAGGAAAGCATAAAGTGATACTCGTATACGTAGGCAATTAGGCGTTTGTTTTGTTTGAAAATGTTTCTTAACACCACCGGTGGCCGGTGCGCTCTTGCGCGCAGCCCTGGTGGCGAGCTTTTTCCTCGGCGCCTTTTCACCGATGGATTTACGAGCGGCCTGCTTAGAACGCGTGAGTATCATTTTATGCTTCCCTGATACAGTGGCGTTATGCTTTCCTGGTAGAGTGGTGGTTTATCTACCAGGAAAGCATAACGCCACTCTACCAGGAAAGCATAAAGTGATACTCGTAAAGGTGGGCATTTAGGCGTTTGTTTTTTTTGAAAAGGTTTCTTAACACCACCGGTGGTCGGTGCGCTCTTGCGCGCAGCCCTGGTGGCGAGCTTTTTCCTCGGCGCCTTTTCACCGGTGGATTTACAAGCGGTCTGCTTAGAACGCGCGAGTATCACTTTATGCTTTCCTGGTACAGTGGCGTTATGCTTTCCTGGTAGAGTGGTGGTTACTCTACCAGAAAAGCATAACGCCACTCTACCAGGAAAGCATAAAGTGATACTCGTAATCGTAGGCACTTAGGCGTTTGTATTGTTTGAAAAGGTTTCTTAACACCACCGGTGGCCGGTGCGCTCTTGCGCGCAGCCTTGGTGGCAAGCTGAATTCTCGACGCCTTACCACCGGTGGAATAACGAGCGGTCTGCTAAGTACAAGCGAATATCACTTTATGCTTTCCTGGTAGAGTGGCATTATGCTTTCCTGGTACAGTAACCACCAATCTACAGTGGCGTTATGCTTTCCTGGCAGAGTGGTGGTTTATCTACCAGGAAAGCATAACGCCACTCTACCAGGAAAGCATAAAGTGATACTCGTATACGTAGGCAATTAGGCGTTTGTTTTGTTTGAAAAGGTTTCTTAACACCACCGGTGGCCGGTGCGCTCTTGCGCGCAGCCCTGGTGGTGAGCTTTATCCTCGGCGCCTTTTCACCGATGGATTTACGAGCGGCCTGCTTAGAACGCGTGAGTATCATTTTATGCTTCCCTGGTACAGTGGCGTTATGCTTTCCTGGTAGAGTGGTGGTTTATCTACCAGGAAAGCATAACGCCACTCTACCAGGAAAGCATAAAGTGATACTCGTAAAGGTGGGCATTTAGGCGTTTGTTTTTTTTGAAAAGGTTTCTTAACACCACCGGTGGTCGGTGCGCTCTTGCGCGCAGCCTTGGTGGCAAGCTGAATTCTCGACGCCTTACCACCGGTGGAATAACGAGCGGTCTGCTAAGTACAAGCGAATATCACTTTATGTTTTCCTGGTAGAGTGGCATTATGCTTTCCTGGTACAGTAACCACCAATCTACAGTGGCGTTATGCTTTCCTGGCAGAGTGGTGGTTTATCTACCAGGAAAGCATAACGCCACTCTACCAGGAAAGCATAAAGTGATACTCGTATACGTAGGCAATTAGGCGTTTGTTTTGTTTGAAAAGGTTTCTTAACACCACCGGTGGCCGGTGCGCTCTTGCGCGCAGCCCTGGTGGTGAGCTTTTTCCTCGGCGCCTTTTCACCGATGGATTTACGAGCGGCCTGCTTAGAACGCGTGAGTATCATTTTATGCTTCCCTGGTACAGTGGCGTTATGCTTTCCTGGTAGAGTGGTGGTTTATCTACCAGGAAAGCATAACGCCACTCTACCAGGAAAGCATAAAGTGATACTCGTATACGTAGGCAATTAGGCGTTTGTTTTGTTTGAAAATGTTTCTTAACACCACCGGTGGCCGGTGCGCTCTTGCGCGCAGCCCTGGTGGCGAGCTTTTTCCTCGGCGCCTTTTCACCGATGGATTTACGAGCGGCCTGCTTAGAACGCGTGAGTATCATTTTATGCTTCCCTGATACAGTGGCGTTATGCTTTCCTGGTAGAGTGGTGGTTTATCTACCAGGAAAGCATAACGCCACTCTACCAGGAAAGCATAAAGTGATACTCGTAAAGGTGGGCATTTAGGCGTTTGTTTTTTTTGAAAAGGTTTCTTAACACCACCGGTGGTCGGTGCGCTCTTGCGCGCAGCCCTGGTGGCGAGCTTTTTCCTCGGCGCCTTTTCACCGGTGGATTTACAAGCGGTCTGCTTAGAACGCGCGAGTATCACTTTATGCTTTCCTGGTACAGTGGCGTTATGCTTTCCTGGTAGAGTGGTGGTTACTCTACCAGAAAAGCATAACGCCACTCTACCAGGAAAGCATAAAGTGATACTCGTATACGTAGGCACTTAGGCGTTTGTATTGTTTGAAAAGGTTTCTTAACACCACCGGTGGCCGGTGCGCTCTTGCGCGCAGCCTTGGTGGCAAGCTGAATTCTCGACGCCTTACCACCGGTGGAATAACGAGCGGTCTGCTAAGTACAAGCGAATATCACTTTATGCTTTCCTGGTAGAGTGGCATTATGCTTTCCTGGTACAGTAACCACCAATCTACAGTGGCGTTATGCTTTCCTGGCAGAGTGGTGGTTTATCTACCAGGAAAGCATAACGCCACTCTACCAGGAAAGCATAAAGTGATACTCGTATACGTAGGCAATTAGGCGTTTGTTTTGTTTGAAAAGGTTTCTTAACACCACCGGTGGCCGGTGCGCTCTTGCGCGCAGCCCTGGTGGTGAGCTTTTTCCTCGGCGCCTTTTCACCGATGGATTTACGAGCGGCCTGCTTAGAACGCGTGAGTATCATTTTATGCTTCCCTGGTACAGTGGCGTTATGCTTTCCTGGTAGAGTGGTGGTTTATCTACCAGGAAAGCATAACGCCACTCTACCAGGAAAGCATAAAGTGATACTCGTAAAGGTGGGCATTTAGGCGTTTGTTTTGTTTGAAAAGGTTTCTTAACACCACCGGTGGTCGGTGCGCTCTTGCGCGCAGCCCTGGTGGCGAGCTTTTTCCTTGGCGCCTTTTCACCGGTGGATTAACGAGCGGTCTGCTTAGAACGCGCGAGTATCACTTCATGCTTTCCTGGTACAGTGGCGTTATGCTTTCCTGGCAGAGTGGTGGTTTATCTACCAGGAAAGCATAACGCCACTCTACCAGGAAAGCATAAAGTGATACTCGTAATCGTAGGCACTTAGGCGTTTGTATTGTTTGAAAAGGTTTCTTAACACCACCGGTGGCCGGTGCGCTCTTGCGCGCAGCCTTGGTGGCAAGCTGAATTCTCGACGCCTTACCACCGGTGGAATAACGAGCGGTCTGCTAAGTACAAGCGAATATCACTTTATGCTTTCCTGGTAGAGTGGCATTATGCTTTCCTGGTACAGTAACCACCAATCTACAGTGGCGTTATGCTTTCCTGGCAGAGTGGTGGTTTATCTACCAGGAAAGCATAACGCCACTCTACCAGGAAAGCATAAAGTGATACTCGTATACGTAGGCAATTAGGCGTTTGTTTTGTTTGAAAAGGTTTCTTAACACCACCGGTGGCCGGTGCGCTCTTGCGCGCAGCCCTGGTGGTGAGCTTTTTCCTCGGCGCCTTTTCACCGATGGATTTACGAGCGGCCTGCTTAGAACGCGTGAGTATCATTTTATGCTTCCCTGGTACAGTGGCGTTATGCTTTCCTGGTAGAGTGGTGGTTTATCTACCAGGAAAGCATAACGCCACTCTACCAGGAAAGCATAAAGTGATACTCGTATACGTAGGCAATTAGGCGTTTGTTTTGTTTGAAAATGTTTCTTAACACCACCGGTGGCCGGTGCGCTCTTGCGCGCAGCCCTGGTGGCGAGCTTTTTCCTCGGCGCCTTTTCACCGATGGATTTACGAGCGGCCTGCTTAGAACGCGTGAGTATCATTTTATGCTTCCCTGATACAGTGGCGTTATGCTTTCCTGGTAGAGTGGTGGTTTATCTACCAGGAAAGCATAACGCCACTCTACCAGGAAAGCATAAAGTGATACTCGTAAAGGTGGGCATTTAGGCGTTTGTTTTTTTTGAAAAGGTTTCTTAACACCACCGGTGGTCGGTGCGCTCTTGCGCGCAGCCCTGGTGGCGAGCTTTTTCCTCGGCGCCTTTTCACCGGTGGATTTACAAGCGGTCTGCTTAGAACGCGCGAGTATCACTTTATGCTTTCCTGGTACAGTGGCGTTATGCTTTCCTGGTAGAGTGGTGGTTACTCTACCAGAAAAGCATAACGCCACTCTACCAGGAAAGCATAAAGTGATACTCGTATACGTAGGCACTTAGGCGTTTGTATTGTTTGAAAAGGTTTCTTAACACCACCGGTGGCCGGTGCGCTCTTGCGCGCAGCCTTGGTGGCAAGCTGAATTCTCGACGCCTTACCACCGGTGGAATAACGAGCGGTCTGCTAAGTACAAGCGAATATCACTTTATGCTTTCCTGGTAGAGTGGCATTATGCTTTCCTGGTACAGTAACCACCAATCTACAGTGGCGTTATGCTTTCCTGGCAGAGTGGTGGTTTATCTACCAGGAAAGCATAACGCCACTCTACCAGGAAAGCATAAAGTGATACTCGTATACGTAGGCAATTAGGCGTTTGTTTTGTTTGAAAAGGTTTCTTAACACCACCGGTGGCCGGTGCGCTCTTGCGCGCAGCCCTGGTGGTGAGCTTTTTCCTCGGCGCCTTTTCACCGATGGATTTACGAGCGGCCTGCTTAGAACGCGTGAGTATCATTTTATGCTTCCCTGGTACAGTGGCGTTATGCTTTCCTGGTAGAGTGGTGGTTTATCTACCAGGAAAGCATAACGCCACTCTACCAGGAAAGCATAAAGTGATACTCGTAAAGGTGGGCATTTAGGCGTTTGTTTTGTTTGAAAAGGTTTCTTAACACCACCGGTGGTCGGTGCGCTCTTGCGCGCAGCCCTGGTGGCGAGCTTTTTCCTTGGCGCCTTTTCACCGGTGGATTAACGAGCGGTCTGCTTAGAACGCGCGAGTATCACTTCATGCTTTCCTGGTACAGTGGCGTTATGCTTTCCTGGCAGAGTGGTGGTTTATCTACCAGGAAAGCATAACGCCACTCTACCAGGAAAGCATAAAGTGATACTCGTATACGTAGGCAATTAGGCGTTTGTTTTGTTTGAAAAGGTTTCTTAACACCACCGGTGGCCGGTGCGCTCTTGCGCGCAGCCCTGGTGGCGAGCTTTTTCCTCGGCGCCTTTTCACCGATGGATTTACGAGCGGCCTGCTTAGAACGCGTGAGTATCATTTTATGCTTCCCTGGTACAGTGGCGTTATGCTTTCCTGGTAGAGTGGTGGTTTATCTACCAGGAAAGCATAACGCCACTCTACCAGGAAAGCATAAAGTGATACTCGTAAAGGTGGGCATTTAGGCGTTTGTTTTTTTTGAAAAGGTTTCTTAACACCACCGGTGGTCGGTGCGCTCTTGCGCGCAGCCCTGGTGGCGAGCTTTTTCCTCGGCGCCTTTTCACCGGTGGATTTACAAGCGGTCTGCTTAGAACGCGCGAGTATCACTTTATGCTTTCCTGGTATAGTGGCGTTATGCTTTCCTGGTAGAGTGGTGGTTACTCTACCAGGAAAGCATAACGCCACTCTACCAGGAAAGCATAAAGTGATACTCGTAAAGGTGGGCATTTAGGCGTTTGTTTTGTTTGAAAAGGTTTCTTAACACCACCGGTGGCCGGTGCGCTCTTGCCGCAGCCCTGGTGGCGAGCTTTTTCCTCGGCGCCTTTTCACCGGTGGATTAATGAGCGGTCTGCTTAGAACGCGCGAGTATCACTTTATGCTTTCCTGGTATAGTGGCGTTATGCTTTCCTGGTAGAGTGGTGGTTACTCTACCAGGAAAGCATAACGCCACTCTACCAGGAAAGCATAAAGTGATACTCGTATACGTAGGCACTTAGGCGTTTGTTTTGTTTGAAAAGGTTTCTTAACACCACCGGTGGCCGGTGCGCTCTTGCCGCAGCCCTGGTAGCGAGCTATTTCCTCGGCGCCTTTTCACCGGTGGATTTACGAGCGGTCTGCTTAGAACGCACGAGTATCACTTTATGCTTTCCTGGTACAGTGGCGTTATGCTTTCCTGGTAGATTGGTGGTTACTCTACCAGGAAAGCATAACGCCACTCTACCAGGAAAGCATAAAGTGACACTCGTATACGTAGGCACTTAGGCGTTTGTTTTGTTTAAAAAGGTTTCTTAACACCACCGGTGGCCGGTGCGCTCTTGCGCGCAGCCCTGGTGGCGAGCTTTTTCCTCGGCGCCTTTTCACCGGTGGATTTACGAGCGGTCTGCTTAGAACGCGCCAGTATCACTTCATGCTTTCCTGGTACAGTGGCGTTATGCTTTCCTGGCAGAGTGGTGGTTTATCTACCAGGAAAGCATAACGCCACTCTACCAGGAAAGCATAAAGTGATACTCGTATACGTAGGCAATTAGGCGTTTGTTTTGTTTGAAAAGGTTTCTTAACACCACCGGTGGCCGGTGCGCTCTTGCGCGCAGCCCTGGTGGCGAGCTTTTTCCTCGGCGCCTTTTCACCGATGGATTTACGAGCGGCCTGCTTAGAACGCGTGAGTATCATTTTATGCTTCCCTGATACAGTGGCGTTATGCTTTCCTGGTAGAGTGGTGGTTTATCTACCAGGAAAGCATAACGCCACTCTACCAGGAAAGCATAAAGTGATACTCGTAAAGGTGGGCATTTAGGCGTTTGTTTTTTTTGAAAAGGTTTCTTAACACCACCGGTGGTCGGTGCGCTCTTGCGCGCAGCCCTGGTGGCGAGCTTTTTCCTCGGCGCCTTTTCACCGGTGGATTTACAAGCGGTCTGCTTAGAACGCGCGAGTATCACTTTATGCTTTCCTGGTACAGTGGCGTTATGCTTTCCTGGTAGAGTGGTGGTTACTCTACCAGAAAAGCATAACGCCACTCTACCAGGAAAGCATAAAGTGATACTCGTATACGTAGGCACTTAGGCGTTTGTATTGTTTGAAAAGGTTTCTTAACACCACCGGTGGCCGGTGCGCTCTTGCGCGCAGCCTTGGTGGCAAGCTGAATTCTCGACGCCTTACCACCGGTGGAATAACGAGCGGTCTGCTAAGTACAAGCGAATATCACTTTATGCTTTCCTGGTAGAGTGGCATTATGCTTTCCTGGTACAGTAACCACCAATCTACAGTGGCGTTATGCTTTCCTGGCAGAGTGGTGGTTTATCTACCAGGAAAGCATAACGCCACTCTACCAGGAAAGCATAAAGTGATACTCGTATACGTAGGCAATTAGGCGTTTGTTTTGTTTGAAAAGGTTTCTTAACACCACCGGTGGCCGGTGCGCTCTTGCGCGCAGCCCTGGTGGTGAGCTTTTTCCTCGGCGCCTTTTCACCGATGGATTTACGAGCGGCCTGCTTAGAACGCGTGAGTATCATTTTATGCTTCCCTGGTACAGTGGCGTTATGCTTTCCTGGTAGAGTGGTGGTTTATCTACCAGGAAAGCATAACGCCACTCTACCAGGAAAGCATAAAGTGATACTCGTAAAGGTGGGCATTTAGGCGTTTGTTTTGTTTGAAAAGGTTTCTTAACACCACCGGTGGTCGGTGCGCTCTTGCGCGCAGCCCTGGTGGCGAGCTTTTTCCTTGGCGCCTTTTCACCGGTGGATTATCGAGCGGTCTGCTTAGAACGCGCGAGTATCACTTCATGCTTTCCTGGTACAGTGGCGTTATGCTTTCCTGGCAGAGTGGTGGTTTATCTACCAGGAAAGCATAACGCCACTCTACCAGGAAAGCATAAAGTGATACTCGTATACGTAGGCAATTAGGCGTTTGTTTTGTTTGAAAAGGTTTCTTAACACCACCGGTGGCCGGTGCGCTCTTGCGCGCAGCCCTGGTGGCGAGCTTTTTCCTCGGCGCCTTTTCACCGATGGATTTACGAGCGGCCTGCTTAGAACGCGTGAGTATCATTTTATGCTTCCCTGGTACAGTGGCGTTATGCTTTCCTGGTAGAGTGGTGCTTTATCTACCAGGAAAGCATAACGCCACTCTACCAGGAAAGCATAAAGTGATACTCGTAAAGGTGGGCATTTAGGCGTTTGTTTTTTTTGAAAAGGTTTCTTAACACCACCGGTGGTCGGTGCGCTCTTGCGCGCAGCCCTGGTGGCGAGCTTTTTCCTCGGCGCCTTTTCACCGGTGGATTTACAAGCGGTCTGCTTAGAACGCGCGAGTATCACTTTATGCTTTCCTGGTACAGTGGCGTTATGCCTTCCTGGTAGAGTGGTGGTTACTCTACCAGAAAAGCATAACGCCACTCTACCAGGAAAGCATAAAGTGATACTCGTATACGTAGGCACTTAGGCGTTTGTATTGTTTGAAAAGGTTTCTTAACACCACCGGTGGCCGGTGCGCTCTTGCGCGCAGCCCTGGTGGTGAGCTTTTTCCTCGGCGCCTTTTCACCGATGGATTTACGAGCGGCCTGCTTAGAACGCGTGAGTATCATTTTATGCTTCCCTGGTACAGTGGCGTTATGCTTTCCTGGTAGAGTGGTGGTTTATCTACCAGGAAAGCATAACGCCACTCTACCAGGAAAGCATAAAGTGATACTCGTAAAGGTGGGCATTTAGGCGTTTGTTTTGTTTGAAAAGGTTTCTTAACACCACCGGTGGTCGGTGCGCTCTTGCGCGCAGCCCTGGTGGCGAGCTTTTTCCTTGGCGCCTTTTCACCGGTGGATTAACGAGCGGTCTGCTTAGAACGCGCGAGTATCACTTCATGCTTTCCTGGTACAGTGGCGTTATGCTTTCCTGGCAGAGTGGTGGTTTATCTACCAGGAAAGCATAACGCCACTCTACCAGGAAAGCATAAAGTGATACTCGTATACGTAGGCAATTAGGCGTTTGTTTTGTTTGAATAGGTTTCTTAACACCACCGGTGGCCGGTGCGCTCTTGCGCGCAGCCCTGGTGGCGAGCTTTTTCCTCGGCGCCTTTTCACCGATGGATTTACGAGCGGCCTGCTTAGAACGCGTGAGTATCATTTTATGCTTCCCTGGTACAGTGGTGTTATGCTTTCCTGGTAGAGTGGTGGTTTATCTACCAGGAAAGCATAACGCCACTCTACCAGGAAAGCATAAAGTGATACTCGTAAAGGTGGGCATTTAGGCGTTTGTTTTTTTTGAAAAGGTTTCTTAACACCACCGGTGGTCGGTGCGCTCTTGCGCGCAGCCCTGGTGGCGAGCTTTTTCCTCGGCGCCTTTTCACCGGTGGATTTACAAGCGGTCTGCTTAGAACGCGCGAGTATCACTTTATGCTTTCCTGGTACAGTGGCGTTATGCTTTCCTGGTAGAGTGGTGGTTACTCTACCAGAAAAGCATAACGCCACTCTACCAGGAAAGCATAAAGTGATACTCGTATACGTAGGCACTTAGGCGTTTGTATTGTTTGAAAAGGTTTCTTAACACCACCGGTGGCCGGTGCGCTCTTGCGCGCAGCCTTGGTGGCGAGCTGAATTCTCGACGCCTTACCACCGGTGGAATAACGAGCGGTCTGCTAAGTACAAGCGAATATCACTTTATGCTTTCCTGGTAGAGTGGCATTATGCTTTCCTGGTACAGTAACCACCAATCTACAGTGGCGTTATGCTTTCCTGGCAGAGTGGTGGTTTATCTACCAGGAAAGCATAACGCCACTCTACCAGGAAAGCATAAAGTGATACTCGTATACGTAGGCAATTAGGCGTTTGTTTTGTTTGAAAAGGTTTCTTAACACCACCGGTGGCCGGTGCGCTCTTGCGCGCAGCCCTGGTGGTGAGCTTTTTCCTCGGCGCCTTTTCACCGATGGATTTACGAGCGGCCTGCTTAGAACGCGTGAGTATCATTTTATGCTTCCCTGGTACAGTGTCGTTATGCTTTCCTGGTAGAGTGGTGGTTTATCTACCAGGAAAGCATAACGCCACTCTACCAGGAAAGCATAAAGTGATACTCGTAAAGGTGGGCATTTAGGCGTTTGTTTTGTTTGAAAAGGTTTCTTAACACCATCGGTGGTCGGTGCGCTCTTGCGCGCAGCCATGGTGGCGAGCTTTTTCCTTGGCGCCTTTTCACCGGTGGATTAACGAGCGGTCTGCTTAGAACGCGCGAGTATCACTTCATGCTTTCCTGGTACAGTGGCGTTATGCTTTCCTGGCAGAGTGGTGGTTTATCTACCAGGAAAGCATAACGCCACTCTACCAGGAAAGCATAAAGTGATACTCGTATACGTAGGCAATTAGGCGTTTGTTTTGTTTGAAAAGGTTTCTTAACACCACCGGTGGCCGGTGCGCTCTTGCGCGCAGCCCTGGTGGCGAGCTTTTTCCTCGGCGCCTTTTCACCGATGGATTTACGAGCGGCCTGCTTAGAACGCGTGAGTATCATTTTATGCTTCCCTGGTACAGTGGCGTTATGCTTTCCTGGTAGAGTGGTGGTTTATCTACCAGGAAAGCATAAAGTGATACTCGTAAAGGTGGGCATTTAGGCGTTTGTTTTTTTTGAAAAGGTTTCTTAACACCACCGGTGGTCGGTGCGCTCTTGCGCGCAGCCCTGGTGGCGAGCTTTTTCCTCGGCGCCTTTTCACCGGTGGATTTACAAGCGGTCTGCTTAGAACGCGCGAGTATCACTTTATGCTTTCCTGGTATAGTGGCGTTATGCTTTCCTGGTAGAGTGGTGGTTACTCTACCAGGAAAGCATAACGCCACTCTACCAGGAAAGCATAAAGTGATACTCGTAAAGGTGGGCATTTAGGCGTTTGTTTTTTTTGAAAAGGTTTCTTAACACCACCGGTGGCCGGTGCGCTCTTGCCGCAGCCCTGGTGGCGAGCTTTTTCCTTGGCGCCTTTTCACCGGTGGATTAATGAGCGGTCTGCTTAGAACGCGCGAGTATCACTTTATGCTTTCCTGGTATAGTGGCGTTATGCTTTCCTGGTAGAGTGGTGGTTACTCTACCAGGAAAGCATAACGCCACTCTACCAGGAAAGCATAAAGTGATACTCGTATACGTAGGCACTTAGGCGTTTGTTTTGTTTGAAAAGGTTTCTTAACACCACCGGTGGCCGGTGCGCTCTTGCCGCAGCCCTGGTAGCGAGCTATTTCCTCGGCGCCTTTTCACCGGTGGATTTACGAGCGGTCTGCTTAGAACGCGCGAGTATCACTTCATGCTTTCCTGGTACAGTGGCGTTATGCTTTCCTGGCATAGTGGTGGTTTATCTACCAGGAAAGCATAACGCCACTCTACCAGGAAAGCATAAAGTGATACTCGTATACGTGGGCAATTAGGCGTTTGTTTTGTTTAAAAAGGTTTCTTAACACCACCGGTGGCCGGTGCGCTCTTGCGCGCAGCCCTGGTGGCGAGCTTTTTCCTCGGCGCCTTTTCACCGATGGATTTACGAGCGGCCTGCTTAGAACGCGTGAGTATCATTTTATGCTTCCCTGGTACAGTGGCGTTATGCTTTCCTGGTAGATAAACCACCACTCTACCAGGAAAGCATAACGCCACTGTAGATTGGTGGTAACTGTACCAGGAAAGCATAATGCCACTCTACCAGGAAAGCATAAAGTGATATTTGCTTGTACTAAGCAGACCGCTCGTTATTCCACCGGTGGTAAGGCATCGAGGATTCAGTTAGCCACCAAGGCTGCGCGCAAGAGCGCACCGGCCACCGGTGGTGTTAAGAAACCTTTTCAAACAAAACAAACGCCTAAGTGCCTACGTATACGAGTATCACTTTATGCTTTTGAATACTTGAATACTTGGAGGCTAGCAACATTCTCCCTGAATTTCAGTCAGGTTTCCGTAAGGGAAGAGGCACTGCAACGGCTCTGATAGATGTAGTTGGCAATATCCTGGAGGCACGTGATGGGGGGGAGGGGTCGATCCTGGTCCTGCTGGATTTCTCGCGGGCCTTTGACGCTATTAATACCAACCTACTGCTGTCCAAGCTAACATACTATGGTTTTGACCGTGACGCTGTAGATTGGTTTAATAGCTATTTAACTGGTAGGTCACAGTATGTGCAGATCCACAAGGCAGACGGAACGACTCTGTCATCCCCTCCACTCCAGGTGTCCAGGGGAGTCCCGCAGGGATCGATTCTGGGGCCTTTGCTGTACATCCTCTACAGCGCTGATGTTACGGAATCCTTTTTAAACTGCAAATATCATATGTATGCTGATGATATACAATTGTACATATCCTTTAAAGGGGATGATACAGCGTTGGCGGTGCGGAGGGTGAATGAGGACCTGCATAGAGTGGTGACCTGGTCTGAAGAGAACTCTCTGGTTCTGAACCCATTGAAGTCCAAGTTCATGGTGCTGGGTACAAAAAAACAAGTTGCTGCAATACTGTCTGCCAAACCAGAGATTCAGATTAAGGGGGAGATTATTGAGCGAGTAGAACGGGCATGTAGTCTGGGTCTAATCCTAGATCCAGAGCTACGTTTCGAGGCTCATTTGAAAAATGTACTCAGAAATTGTTTTTATAGGCTTAAGGTGTTATATAGTATACGTAATTTTCTTAGCGTACCACTGAGAAAACAACTGGTTGACAGTCTGATCCTATCTAAGCTCAACTACTGTGACACTGTCTATGGGCCCTGCCTGCTCGGTAGGACAGACAGGTTAGTTCAGCGAATTCAGAATGCCTGTGTTCGTTTCTGTGTTCATGTCCCTCGTAGGCATCATGTGACGCCATACATAAACCAACTGAAGACACAAAAAATGGCTGCCAGGCGGAAACTTCACTTAGCCAGTTTAATGTTTGGCATTGTAACAACCCATAAGCCGCACTATTTATATGGAAAGCTCACCTGGAGACAAGCTCATTACAAATATGGTCTTCGTTCTGTAGTTGGCCCGCTAATCATGCAGCAGCATAAAACCGCAGCTTTCAGAGGTAGCTTCAAGTTTGCGGCCACGCGCTGCTGGAATGACCTTCCACCACCAATGCGAGGCCTAAAAACAATACAGTCATTTAAATTTCAGCTAAAGAAGTTATTGTTGCATGTACAACTCTCTGAACAATAAGTTTTTAAATCTCATACTTATTTTTCTCTTTGCTCACCTCATGGGTCATGGCCTGCGGTACTTGGTTTTGGATCTCCGGCAGCGCCGCGGCATGGCATTCGGTCCCCTGTCTGACGGGACTGCTGGCAGTGTCAGCGTTACCCCTGTCCGCATTCTTCCAATGTTGACAACCTATTTATTCGAATACTTTTTGATTTATCATATTACTAGTCCCATGTTTATTGCTAAATATTCATTATTATTTTTATTATTTCTAATTTCAAATTATATTTCAATTACCGTATTCGTTATTTGTGTTGTTCTATTTTGTATTTTTAATCGTGACTGACTTCTAAACTGTTTCATATATATTTATTTATACCTTCCTGTTGTTGGAGCTCCAAAGCTACTATTTTATAGTAGTTGGGACATCGGGTCACCCTTCAGCTTCCAGATTCCAAGGCTTTGTCTTTTTAATTTATTGGGTCCATCTCACCTTTCACATTCACTCACAAACGCATAGTTGCTAAGTTGAACATTGACATAACTTTTGCTGTTGCATAATAATACATCATTGGCCATTTTGTAATTCCTTACATAATTTTGCATAACTTCCTGTTGAGTGTAACCATAGATTATACAGAGTTTTTTATTGGTAGTGATGCTTCGAAAAGTTGCCACTACATAATACGCAAAACGTTTTGAGGATGATATTCTCGTAGCATGTATGTTTCGTTTTTCTTTTATTTTAATCACATAAATTGAATTATATTATTTTTCTGTAAGTACGCTGTACTGTGTACAGTACTGCTGTACAGTGCCGGTGCAGCGTCCTAGTTATTGTTTTTTGCTGCACCGAACGACGTCAATACGTCGGCGCCCGTTGTCGCTGAAAACCAGCGCTGGGGCTCTGTCGTGCATAGGGTCGCAGCATAATGCTGAGCGATAGCCGTTTTGCGTGGATGTGACGCATGTTTCCCGCAACCTTTTCTATTTTTATTTTGTGTAACCTCTTTTTTGCGTCATGTTTACCGCAAATAAACGTATTTTCTTTCTTTCCTGGTAGAGTGGCGTTATGCTTTCCTGGTAGATAAACCGCCACTCTACCAGGAAAGCATAACGCCACTATACCAGGAAAGCATAAAGTGATACTCGCGCGTTCTAAGCAGACCGCTCGTAAATCCACCGGTGAAAAGGCGCCGAGGAAAAAGCTCGCCACCAGGGCTGCGCGCAAGAGCGCACCGCCCACGGGTGGTGTTAAGAAACCTTTTAAAACAAAACAAACGCCTAAATGCCTACCTTTACGAGTATCACTTTATGCTTTCCTGGTAGAGTGGCGTTATGCTTGCCTGGTAGATAAACCACCACTCTACCAGGAAAGCATAACGCCACTGTAGATTGGTGGTTACTGTACCAGGAAAGCATAATGCCACTCTACCAGGAAAGTATAAAGTGATACTCGTATACGTAGGCACTTAGGCGTTTGTTTTGTTTGAAAAGGTTTCTTAACACCACCGGTAGCCGGTGCGCTCTTGCGCGCAGCCTTGGTGGCGAGCTGAATCCTCGACGCCTTACCACCGGTGGAATAACGAGCGGTCTGCTAAGTACAAGCGAATATCACTTTATGCTTTCCTGGTAGAGTGGCATTATGCTTTCCTGGTACAGTAACCACCAATCTACAGTGGCGTTATGCTTTCCTGGTAGAGTGGCGGTTTATCTACCAGGAAAGCATAACGCCAGTCTACCAGGAAAGCATAAAGTGATACTCGTATAGGTAGGCACTAAGGCGTTTGTTTTGTTTGAAAAGGTTTCTTAACACCACCGGTGGCCAATGCGCTCTTGCGAGCAGCCCTGGTGGCGAGCTTTTTCCTCGGCGCCTTACCACCGGTGGATTTACGAGTCTTCTGCTTAGAACGCGCGAGTATCACTTTATGCTTTCCTGGTAGAGTGGCGTTATGCTTTCCTGGTAGAGTGGTGGTTACTCTACCAGGAAAGCATAACGCCATTCTACCAGGAAAGCATAAAGTGATACTCGTAAAGGTAGGCATTTAGGCGTTTGTTTTGTTTGAAAAGGTTTCTTAACACCACCGGTGGCCGGTGCGCTCTTGCGCGCAGCCCTGGTGGTGAGCTATTTCCTCGGCGCCTTTTCACCGGTGGATTAACGAGCGGTCTGCTTAGAACGCGCGAGTATCACTTTATGCTTTCCTGGTACAGTGGCGTTATGCTTTCCTGGTAGAGTGGTGGTTACTCTACCAGGAAAGCATAACGCCACTCTACCAGGAAAGCATAAAGTGATACTCGTATACGTAGGCACTTAGGCGTTTGTTTTGTTTGAAAAGGTTTCTTAACACCACCGGTGGCCGGTGCGCTCTTGCGCGCAGCCTTGGTGGCGAGCTGAATCCTCGACGCCTTACCACCGGTGGAATAACGAGCGTTCTGCTTAGTACAAGCGAATATCACTTTATGCTTTCCTGGTAGAGTGGCTTTATGCTTTCCTGGTACAGTAACCACCAATCTACAGTGGCGTTATGCTTTCCTGGTAGAGTGGTGGTTTATCTACCAGAAAAGCATAACGCCGCTCTACCAGGAAAGCATAAAGTGATACTCGTAAAGGTAGGCATTTAGGCGTTTGTTTTGTTTGAAAAGGTTTCTTAACACCACCGGTGGCCGGTGCGCTCTTGCGCGCAGCCCTGGTGGCGAGCTTTTTCCTCGGTGCCTTTTCACCGGTGGATTTACGAGCGGTCTGCTTAGAACGCGCGAGTATCACTTCATGCTTTCCTGGTACAGTGGCGTTATGCTTTCCTGGCAGAGTGGTGGTTTATCTACCAGGAAAGCATAACGCCACTCTACCAGGAAAGCATAAAGTGATACTCGTATACGTAGGCAATTAGGCGTTTGTTTTGTTTGAAAAGGTTTCTTAACACCACCGGTGGTCGGTGCGCTCTTGCACGCAGCCCTGGTGGCGAGCTTTTTCCTCGGCGCCTTTTCACCGATGGATTTACGAGCGGCCTGCTTAGAACGCGTGAGTATCATTTTATGCTTCCCTGGTACAGTGGCGTTATGCTTTCCTGGTAGAGTGGTGGTTTATCTACCAGGAAAGCATAACGCCACTCTACCAGGAAAGCATAAAGTGATACTCGTAAAGGTGGGCATTTAGGCGTTTGTTTTGTTTGAAAAGGTTTCTTAACACCACCGGTGGTCGGTGCGCTCTTGCGCGCAGCCCTGGTGGCGAGCTTTTTCCTTGGCGCCTTTTCACCGGTGGATTAACGAGCGGTCTGCTTAGAACGCGCGAGTATCACTTCATGCTTTCCTGGTACAGTGGCGTTATGCTTTCCTGGCAGAGTGGTGGTTTATCTACCAGGAAAGCATAACGCCACTCTACCAGGAAAGCATAAAGTGATACTCGTATACGTAGGCAATTAGGCGTTTGTTTTGTTTGAAAAGGTTTCTTAACACCACCGGTGGCCGGTGCGCTCTTGCGCGCAGCCCTGGTGGCGAGCTTTTTCCTCGGCGCCTTTTCACCGATGGATTTACGAGCGGCCTGCTTAGAACGCGTGAGTATCATTTTATGCTTCCCTGGTACAGTGGCGTTATGCTTTCCTGGTAGAGTGGCATTATGCTTTCCTGGTACAGTAAGCACCAATCTACAAAGGCGTTTTGCTTTCCTGATAGAGTGGTGGTTTATCTACCAGGAAAGCATAACGCCATTCTACCAGGAAAGCATAAAGTGATACTCGTATAGGTAGGCACTTAGGCGTTTGTTTAGTTTGAAAAGGTTTCTTAACACCACCGGTGGCCGGTGCGCTCTTGCGCGCAACCTTGGTGGCTAGCTGAATCCTCGGCGCCTTACCACCGGTGGAATAACGAGCGGTCTGCTTAGTACAAGCGAATATCACTTTATGCTTTCCTGGTAGAGTGGCATTATGCTTTCCTGGTACAGTAAACACCAATCTACAGTGGCGTTATGCTTTCCTGGTAGAGTGGTGGTTTATCTACCAGAAAAGCATAACGTCACTCTACCAGGAAAGCATAAAGTGTTACTCGTAAAGGTAGGCATTTAGGCGTTTGTTTTGTTTGAAAAGGTTTCTTAACACCACCGGTGGCCAATGCGCTTTTGCGTGCAGCTCTGGTGGCGAGCTTTTTCCTCGGCGCCTTACCACCGGTGGATTTAGAGTGGCGTTATGCTTTCCTGGCAGAGTGGTGGTTTATCTACCAGGAAAGCATAACGCCACTCTACCAGGAAAGCATAAAGTGATACTCGTATACGTAGGCAATTAGGCGTTTGTTTTGTTTGAAAAGGTTTCTTAACACCACCGGTGGCCGGTGCGCTCTTGCGCGCAGCCCTGGTGGCGAGCTTTTTCCTCGGCGCCTTTTCACCGGTGGATTTACGAGCGGTCTGCTTAGAACGTGCGAGTATCACTTTATGCTTTCCTGGTACAGTGGCGTTATGCTTTCCTGGTAGAGTGGTGGTTACTCTACCAGGAAAGCATAACGCCTTTCTACCAGGAAAGCATAAAGTGATTCTCGTATAGGTAGGCACTTAGGCGTTTGTTTAGTTTGAAAAGGTTTCTTAACACCACCGGTGGCCGGTGCGCTCTTGTGCGCCAGCCTTGGTGGCGAGTTGAATCCTCGACGCCTTACCACCGCACCGGTGGAATAACGAGCGCTCTGCTTAGTACAAGCGATTATCACTTTATGCTTTCCTGGTAGAGTGGCATTATGCTTTCCTGGTACAGTAACCACCAATCTACAGTGGCGTTATGCTTTCCTGGTAGAGTGGTGGTTTATCTACCAGGAAAGCATAACGCCACTCTACCAGGAAAGCATAAAGTGATACTCGTAAAGGTAGGCATTTAGGCGTTTGTTTTGTTTGAAAAGGTTTCTTAACACCACCGGTGGCCGGTGCGCTCTTGCGCGCAGCCCTGGTGGCGAGTAAATGTAGCTCAAATGCTATAAATATTTATACAGACTGTACGAAGGAGGTTCCATGTCCCTCACTCACTATGAGCTCACTGCCTGGTGATGACACTGAGGTCATGGGGTCAACTCCGGATAGTCATTTAAACTAGTTTGTAAGACAACAGGAGGTACAAGTAAGAATATTCTTATAACTAACAACAACAAGGTATCTTCTGGCTCTAAAATAAATATTTACCAAAAAAGAGATCAGCAGAATGCCTTGAAATTATTTCATCAAAATATTCAAGGTATTTCTTCCAAGTTATTAGAAATTGAAATGTTTTTAGAAAAAACAAAGTTTGACATTGTTTGTTTCACTGAACATTGGTTAAAGGATTACCAAATGCTAATTAATTATAAGAACTATAGTATGGGCAGTTGTTTTAACCGTAAATCTATGCTACGTGGAGGTTCTCTAATCTTGATTAAAAATTGTTTAAAAACTAAGGCACGTAATGACATAGTTGGTTTATCAGTTGAACATTGCATCGAACTGTCCTGTGTTGAGCTGGATAAGCATGTTGTAGTGTGCGTGTACAGACCCCCTAATAATCAGAACTTTTCTTTATTTGAGTCAATAATGGAAGATGTCCTAGCGAAACTTGCATCCAGTAACAAAACCGCAATTATTTGTGGTGATTTTAATATTAATATTCTGGAAAATACTTTAAATAGCAATCGATTATTAAGTCTTTTTAAATCATTCAATTTATCTAACATTTTTACAGAACCGACTAGAGTAACTTCAACTTCCGCTACTTGTATTGATAATGTCTTCTGCGATTGTGATTATTTAGCTAAAGCCATAGTAAATTATTTGCCGTCTGATCATAGTGGTCAAACGGTAACTTTTAAGTTTAAAACAGCTTTGCAAAAAGTGCAAATACAATTTAGACCAATAACAAATGGCAAATTAAATAGATTCAATAGTATCCTAAATAAGGAGTTAAATGTTCTAGGCCATAATATGGATGATGCAAATAAATTGTATGAGGATTTCTTTTCAGTAGTGCACACTGAATTCAATAAAACTTTTGAAAAGAAAACAAAAAATATTAGCCCTATTTTTATATTTAGTGACTGGGCAACTAGAGGTATTAGGATAAGTAGGGAAAGGCTTTTCGAGCTGTATGGCCTTAAGCCTTACATTAACACTGAAACTTTCAACAAGTATGTTGCTACATATTCCAAAATTTTTAGAAATACCTGCAAGATAGCTAAAGCCCTGTACATTAGCAATAAGATCAAATCAGCAGAAAATAAAATAAAAACAGTTTGGAAAGTTATAAATAATGAAACTAGTAGGGAAAAAAAACGAAACACTGATTACACATTGGAGACTTCACGTGGTGCAATAAGCTCTAACTTAGAAGTAGCTCAAGAATTTGTACATTTCTTTACTAATATACCATCTAAAACGACCGAAGCTTTAAATTCTTCACCCGATGTCTCAATTGATTTATTAAGAGCGAATGTCCCAGGCTGTCCGGTTGAATTTCAATTTAAACATATAAACCCTATGATAGTTATTAAAGCCTTTCGGCAAATTAAAATCAAACTGACCGAGGATCTATGGGGACTATCTATCAAAGTTTGTACATCCATAATCGAGACTATAGCACCATACTTAGCTTTAATATTTAATTTGTGTGTGGATCAAGGAGTCTTCCCGGATTTAATGAAATACAGTAAGGTTATACCACTTTTTAAATCTGGGGACAGTAAAGACACCAACAATTATAGACCAGTATCCGTGCTGCCGGTATTCAGCAAAGTGTTCGAAAAGGTAATGCTAAACCAAATGCTTAATCATTTTAACACCAACCAAATCTTACACGATCAGCAATATGGTTTCACCAAAGGTCGTTGTACAACTGACGCCGGTGTCACCTTATTAAAACACATATTTACAGCGTGGGAGGAGGCTCAAGATGCCATAGGAATCTTTTGTGACCTCTCCAAGGCATTTGACTGCGTAAATCATGAAACCTTACTCTTGAAACTTGAGCATTACGGACTAGGTAAACTTGCGCTCTGTTTAGTAAAATCTTATTTAAACGATAGACAACAGCAAGTTCAAATTAATGGTGTAAATTCACTCGGTCTAAAAGTAAAAATGGGTGTTCCTCAAGGCTCGATATTGGGTCCTTTCCTCTTTTTAGTATATATTAATGATCTACCCCATTTATTAAAAAACCAACCACAAATGGTGTTATTTGCTGACGATACTTCCCTAATTTTTAAGATAAATAGACGTGCATCAAATCTTGACGATGTAAATAACGCCCTACTGCAGGTCCAAAATTGGTTTACTGCTAATAATTTAGTATTAAATGGGAAAAAAACTAAATGCATAAGATTTGCTTTACCGAATGTTAAAAGTAGTGATTGTGATATAGTATTGAATAAGGAGAAGCTAGAATTTGTAGATAAAACTGTTTTCCTGGGGATCACGCTCGATTCAAGGCTGCAATGGGGTCCTCATTTAACATCTCTTGCAGGACGGCTAAGTTCAGCAGCATATGCTGTCAGAAAAATCCGTCAATTTACTGATGTAGATACCGCGAGGCTAGTCTATTTCAGTTATTTTCATAGTATCATGTCTTACGGTATTTTACTTTGGGGACGGGCTGCAGATATTGACTCTATTTTTATTCTGCAGAAAAGAGCCATTAGAGCAATATATTGCCTCCGTAGGCGCGATTCTCTAAGGGAACTGTTTAAAAATATTAACATCATGACGGTACCTTGTCAATATATTTATGAAAACATCATGTACGTCAGGCAAAATCTTAAACTCTTCAGTAAAAGAGGTGAAAGACACAATTATTGTACTAGAAATAGGGACCAATTAGTTCAACCGGGTTTCAGACTGGCTAAAGTAGACTCATCTTTCATGGGGTACTGTTTAAAATGTTACAATAAAATACCTTCCCATATACTACAACTAAATGAAACGAAATTTAAATCTTGTATAAAACGCACACTATGCTGCCAAGCATATTATAAGCTTGGGGATTATATCGCTGACAAAAATGCTTGGCTTAACGCTGGTCCAGCTCCACAAGGGCGCATAAACTAATTGATTAGCATTCAAAAATATTGTTGGAATTGCTGAAGATTGCAAAAACTATCTTTGAATTGTATAGCTTCAATCTCTTTTTTTTTATTGTATAATTGCATAGCACATGTGTGAGCACTGTGACCATGTACCTTCTATAAAGCTGCCATTTGCTGGGTACGTCTTTCATTGACTCGATATGCCCTGGCGGCTAAGAGTATGTCATGCTCACTCAAATGTCTCGCTGGTGGTGGCGTGTGTGTTGGATCGTCGAGTTCCCTTCAAAATGGTTGAGCTAAACGGTGCTGATCCATGCGTCATGTTCGTGAACGGGCGCCATCAGTAGGGACTGGTCATCTCTTATCTGCCACGGCTTATTTTAATTTTTGAATTGTTTTTTTATTTTAATTTTTTATTACGGACGCTTTTTACGTACACGTCTTTCTACATTGTTCTCACATGTATAATTTCAACATGAATGATGTAAACAATATTTTGTAAGAATATAATTTTTTTAAAAGAGTGTCCGTGGAGTTTCTTGCCCGTTCTTCTCCATAGGAACCTACGCTTTGGAATGGGCAACTAGCTTCATATTTCTGACTGACTGACTCCTTGACAATTCAAAAGTGCCTGTAAATGGTTTAATTGAAATAAATGCTTTGAGTTTGAGTTGAGTTTGAGTTTGAGCTATTTCCTCGGCGCCTTTTCACCGGTGGATTTACGAGCGGTCTGCTTAGAACGCGCGAGTATCACTTTATGCTTTCCTGGTACAGTGGCGTTATGCTTTCCTGGTAGAGTGGTGGTTACTCTACCAGGAAAGCATAACGCCTTTCTACCAGGAAAGCATAAAGTGATACTCGTATACGTAGGCACTTAGGCGTTTGTTTAGTTTGAAAAGGTTTCTTAACACCACCGGTGGCCGGTGCGCTCTTGCGCGCAACCTTGGTGGCTAGCTGAATCCTCGGCGCCTTACCACCGGTGGAATAACGAGCGGTCTGCTTAGAACGCGCGAGTATCACTTTATGCTTTCCTGGTAGAGTGGCGTTATGCTTTCCTGGTAGACTGGTGGTTACTCTACCAGGAAAGCATAAAGTGATACTCGTAAAGGTAGGCATTTAGGCGTTTGTTTTGTTTGAAAAGGTTTCTTAACACCACCGGTGGCCGGAGCGCTCTTGCGCGCAGCCCTGGTGGCGAGCTATTTCCTCGGCGATTTTTCACCGGTGGATTAACGAGCGGTCTGCTTAGAACGCGCGAGTATCACTTTATGCTTTCCTGGTACAGTGGCGTTATGCTTTCCTGGTAGAGTGTTGGTTACTCTACCAGGAAAGCATAACGCCACTCTACCAGGAAAGCATATAGTGATACTCGTACACGTAGGCACTTAGGCGTTTGTTTTGTTTGAAAAGGTTTCGTAACACCACCGGTGGCCGGTGCGCTCTTGCGCGCAGCCTTGGTGGCTAGCTGAATCCTCGGCGCCTTACCACCGGTGGAATAACGAGCAGTCTGCTAAGTACAAGCGAATATCACTTTATGCTTTCCTGGTAGAGTGGCATTATGCTTTCCTGGTACAGTAACCACCAATCTACAGTGGCGTTATGCTTTCCTGGTAGAGTGGTGGTTTATCTACTCGGAAAGCATAACGCCACTTTACCAGGAAAGCATAAAGTGATACTCGTATAGGTAGGCACTTAGGCGTTTGTTTAGTTTGAAAAGGTTTTTTAACACCACCGGTGGCTGGTGCGCTCTTGCGCGCAGCCTTGGTGGCTAGCTGAATCCTCGACGCCTTACCACTTGTGGAATAATGAGCGGTCTGCTTAGTACAAGCGAATATCACTTTATGCTTTCCTGGTAGAGTGGCATTATGCTTTCCTGGTACAGTAAGCACCAATCTACAAAGGCGTTTTGCTTTCCTGATAGAGTGGTGGTTTATCTACCAGGAAAGCATAACGCCATTCTACCAGGAAAGCATAAAGTGATACTCGTATAGGTAGGCACTTAGGCGTTTGTTTAGTTTGAAAAGGTTTCTTAACACCACCGGTGGCCGGTGCGCTCTTGCGCGCAACCTTGGTGGCTAGCTGAATCCTCGGCGCCTTACCACCGGTGGAATAACGAGCGGTCTGCTTAGTACAAGCGAATATCACTTTATGCTTTCCTGGTAGAGTGGCATTATGCTTTCCTGGTACAGTAAACACCAATCTACAGTGGCGTTATGCTTTCCTGGTAGAGTGGTGGTTTATCTACCAGAAAAGCATAACGTCACTCTACCAGGAAAGCATAAAGTGTTACTCGTAAAGGTAGGCATTTAGGCGTTTGTTTTGTTTGAAAAGGTTTCTTAACACCACCGGTGGCCAATGCGCTTTTGCGTGCAGCTCTGGTGGCGAGCTTTTTCCTCGGCGCCTTACCACCGGTGGATTTAGAGTGGCGTTATGCTTTCCTGGCAGAGTGGTGTTTTATCTACCAGGAAAGCATAACGCCACTCTACCAGGAAAGCATAAAGTGATACTCGTATACGTAGGCAATTAGGCGTTTGTTTTGTTTGAAAAGGTTTCTTAACACCACCGGTGGCCGGTGCGCTCTTGCGCGCAGCCCTGGTGGCGAGCTTTTTCCTCGGCGCCTTTTCACCGGTGGATTTACGAGCGGTCTGCTTAGAACGTGCGAGTATCACTTTATGCTTTCCTGGTACAGTGGCGTTATGCTTTCCTGGTAGAGTGGTGGTTACTCTACCAGGAAAGCATAACGCCTTTCTACCAGGAAAGCATAAAGTGATTCTCGTATAGGTAGGCACTTAGGCGTTTGTTTAGTTTGAAAAGGTTTCTTAACACCACCGGTGGCCGGTGCGCTCTTGTGCGCCAGCCTTGGTGGCGAGTTGAATCCTCGACGCCTTACCACCGCACCGGTGGAATAACGAGCGCTCTGCTTAGTACAAGCGATTATCACTTTATGCTTTCCTGGTAGAGTGGCATTATGCTTTCCTGGTACAGTAACCACCAATCTACAGTGGCGTTATGCTTTCCTGGTAGAGTGGTGGTTTATCTACCAGGAAAGCATAACGCCACTCTACCAGGAAAGCATAAAGTGATACTCGTAAAGGTAGGCATTTAGGCGTTTGTTTTGTTTGAAAAGGTTTCTTAACACCACCGGTGGCCGGTGCGCTCTTGCGCGCAGCCCTGGTGGCGAGTAAATGTAGCTCAAATGCTATAAATATTTATACAGACTGTACGAAGGAGGTTCCATGTCCCTCACTCACTATGAGCTCACTGCCTGGTGATGACACTGAGGTCATGGGGTCAACTCCGGATAGTCATTTAAACTAGTTTGTAAGACAACAGGAGGTACAAGTAAGAATATTCTTATAACTAACAACAACAAGGTATCTTCTGGCTCTAAAATAAATATTTACCAAAAAAGAGATCAGCAGAATGCCTTGAAATTATTTCATCAAAATATTCAAGGTATTTCTTCCAAGTTATTAGAAATTGAAATGTTTTTAGAAAAAACAAAGTTTGACATTGTTTGTTTCACTGAACATTGGTTAAAGGATTACCAAATGCTAATTAATTATAAGAACTATAGTATGGGCAGTTGTTTTAACCGTAAATCTATGCTACGTGGAGGTTCTCTAATCTTGATTAAAAATTGTTTAAAAACTAAGGCACGTAATGACATAGTTGGTTTATCAGTTGAACATTGCATCGAACTGTCCTGTGTTGAGCTGGATAAGCATGTTGTAGTGTGCGTGTACAGACCCCCTAATAATCAGAACTTTTCTTTATTTGAGTCAATAATGGAAGATGTCCTAGCGAAACTTGCATCCAGTAACAAAACCGCAATTATTTGTGGTGATTTTAATATTAATATTCTGGAAAATACTTTAAATAGCAATCGATTATTAAGTCTTTTTAAATCATTCAATTTATCTAACATTTTTACAGAACCGACTAGAGTAACTTCAACTTCCGCTACTTGTATTGATAATGTCTTCTGCGATTGTGATTATTTAGCTAAAGCCATAGTAAATTATTTGCCGTCTGATCATAGTGGTCAAACGGTAACTTTTAAGTTTAAAACAGCTTTGCAAAAAGTGCAAATACAATTTAGACCAATAACAAATGGCAAATTAAATAGATTCAATAGTATCCTAAATAAGGAGTTAAATGTTCTAGGCCATAATATGGATGATGCAAATAAATTGTATGAGGATTTCTTTTCAGTAGTGCACACTGAATTCAATAAAACTTTTGAAAAGAAAACAAAAAATATTAGCCCTATTTTTATATTTAGTGACTGGGCAACTAGAGGTATTAGGATAAGTAGGGAAAGGCTTTTCGAGCTGTATGGCCTTAAGCCTTACATTAACACTGAAACTTTCAACAAGTATGTTGCTACATATTCCAAAATTTTTAGAAATACCTGCAAGATAGCTAAAGCCCTGTACATTAGCAATAAGATCAAATCAGCAGAAAATAAAATAAAAACAGTTTGGAAAGTTATAAATAATGAAACTAGTAGGGAAAAAAAACGAAACACTGATTACACATTGGAGACTTCACGTGGTGCAATAAGCTCTAACTTAGAAGTAGCTCAAGAATTTGTACATTTCTTTACTAATATACCATCTAAAACGACGGAAGCTTTAAATTCTTCACCCGATGTCTCAATTGATTTATTAAGAGCGAATGTCCCAGGCTGTCCGGTTGAATTTCAATTTAAACATATAAACCCTATGATAGTTATTAAAGCCTTTCGGCAAATTAAAATCAAACTGACCGAGGATCTATGGGGACTATCTATCAAAGTTTGTACATCCATAATCGAGACTATAGCACCATACTTAGCTTTAATATTTAATTTGTGTGTGGATCAAGGAGTCTTCCCGGATTTAATGAAATACAGTAAGGTTATACCACTTTTTAAATCTGGGGACAGTAAAGACACCAACAATTATAGACCAGTATCCGTGCTGCCGGTATTCAGCAAAGTGTTCGAAAAGGTAATGCTAAACCAAATGCTTAATCATTTTAACACCAACCAAATCTTACACGATCAGCAATATGGTTTCACCAAAGGTCGTTGTACAACTGACGCCGGTGTCACCTTATTAAAACACATATTTACAGCGTGGGAGGAGGCTCAAGATGCCATAGGAATCTTTTGTGACCTCTCCAAGGCATTTGACTGCGTAAATCATGAAACCTTACTCTTGAAACTTGAGCATTACGGACTAGGTAAACTTGCGCTCTGTTTAGTAAAATCTTATTTAAACGATAGACAACAGCAAGTTCAAATTAATGGTGTAAATTCACTCGGTCTAAAAGTAAAAATGGGTGTTCCTCAAGGCTCGATATTGGGTCCTTTCCTCTTTTTAGTATATATTAATGATCTACCCCATTTATTAAAAAACCAACCACAAATGGTGTTATTTGCTGACGATACTTCCCTAATTTTTAAGATAAATAGACGTGCATCAAATCTTGACGATGTAAATAACGCCCTACTGCAGGTCCAAAATTGGTTTACTGCTAATAATTTAGTATTAAATGGGAAAAAAACTAAATGCATAAGATTTGCTTTACCGAATGTTAAAAGTAGTGATTGTGATATAGTATTGAATAAGGAGAAGCTAGAATTTGTAGATAAAACTGTTTTCCTGGGGATCACGCTCGATTCAAGGCTGCAATGGGGTCCTCATTTAACATCTCTTGCAGGACGGCTAAGTTCAGCAGCATATGCTGTCAGAAAAATCCGTCAATTTACTGATGTAGATACCGCGAGGCTAGTCTATTTCAGTTATTTTCATAGTATCATGTCTTACGGTATTTTACTTTGGGGACGGGCTGCAGATATTGACTCTATTTTTATTCTGCAGAAAAGAGCCATTAGAGCAATATATTGCCTCCGTAGGCGCGATTCTCTAAGGGAACTGTTTAAAAATATTAACATCATGACGGTACCTTGTCAATATATTTATGAAAACATCATGTACGTCAGGCAAAATCTTAATCTCTTCAGTAAAAGAGGTGAAAGACACAATTATTGTACTAGAAATAGGGACCAATTAGTTCAACCGGGTTTCAGACTGGCTAAAGTAGACTCATCTTTCATGGGGTACTGTTTAAAATGTTACAATAAAATACCTTCCCATATACTACAACTAAATGAAACGAAATTTAAATCTTGTATAAAACGCACACTATGCTGCCAAGCATATTATAAGCTTGGGGATTATATCGCTGACAAAAATGCTTGGCTTAACGCTGGTCCAGCTCCACAAGGGCGCATAAACTAATTGATTAGCATTCAAAAATATTGTTGGAATTGCTGAAGATTGCAAAAACTATCTTTGAATTGTATAGCTTCAATCTCTTTTTTTTTATTGTATAATTGCATAGCACATGTGTGAGCACTGTGACCATGTACCTTCTATAAAGCTGCCATTTGCTGGGTACGTCTTTCATTGACTCGATATGCCCTGGCGGCTAAGAGTATGTCATGCTCACTCAAATGTCTCGCTGGTGGTGGCGTGTGTGTTGGATCGTCGAGTTCCCTTCAAAATGGTTGAGCTAAACGGTGCTGATCCATGCGTCATGTTCGTGAACGGGCGCCATCAGTAGGGACTGGTTATCTCTTATCTGCCACGGCTTATTTTAATTTTTGAATTGTTTTTTTATTTTAATTTTTTATTACGGACGCTTTTTACGTACACGTCTTTCTACATTGTTCTCACATGTATAATTTCAACATGAATGATGTAAACAATATTTTGTAAGAATATAATTTTTTTAAAAGAGTGTCCGTGGAGTTTCTTGCCCGTTCTTCTCCATAGGAACCTACGCTTTGGAATGGGCAACTAGCTTCATATTTCTGACTGACTGACTCCTTGACAATTCAAAAGTGCCTGTAAATGGTTTAATTGAAATAAATGCTTTGAGTTTGAGTTGAGTTTGAGTTTGAGCTATTTCCTCGGCGCCTTTTCACCGGTGGATTTACGAGCGGTCTGCTTAGAACGCGCGAGTATCACTTTATGCTTTCCTGGTACAGTGGCGTTATGCTTTCCTGGTAGAGTGGTGGTTACTCTACCAGGAAAGCATAACGCCTTTCTACCAGGAAAGCATAAAGTGATACTCGTATACGTAGGCACTTAGGCGTTTGTTTAGTTTGAAAAGGTTTCTTAACACCACCGGTGGCCGGTGCGCTCTTGCGCGCAACCTTGGTGGCTAGCTGAATCCTCGGCGCCTTACCACCGGTGGAATAACGAGCGGTCTGCTTAGAACGCGCGAGTATCACTTTATGCTTTCCTGGTAGAGTGGCGTTATGCTTTCCTGGTAGACTGGTGGATACTCTACCAGGAAAGCATAAAGTGATACTCGTAAAGGTAGGCATTTAGGCGTTTGTTTTGTTTGAAAAGGTTTCTTAACACCACCGGTGGCCGGAGCGCTCTTGCGCGCAGCCCTGGTGGCGAGCTATTTCCTCGGCGATTTTTCACCGGTGGATTAACGAGCGGTCTGCTTAGAACGCGCGAGTATCACTTTATGCTTTCCTGGTACAGTGGCGTTATGCTTTCCTGGTAGAGTGTTGGTTACTCTACCAGGAAAGCATAACGCCACTCTACCAGGAAAGCATAAAGTGATACTCGTATAAGTAGGCACTTAGGCGTTTGTTTTGTTTGAAAAGGTTTCTTAACACCACCGGTGGCCGGTGCGCTCTTGCCGCAGCCCTGGTGGCGAGCTATTTCCTCGGCGCCTTTTCACCGGTGGATTTACGAGCGGTCTGCTTAGAACGCGCGAGTATCACTTTATGCTTTCCTGGTACAGTGGCGTTATGCTTTCCTGGTAGAGTGGTGGTTACTCTACCAGGAAAGCATAATGCCACTCTACCAGGAAAGCATAAAGTGATACTCGTATACGTAGGCACTTAGGCGTTTGTTTTGTTTGAAAAGGTTTCTTAACACCACCGGTGGCCGGTGCGCTCTTGCGCGCAGCCTTGGTGGCGAGCTGAATCCTCGACGCCTTACCACCGGTGGAATAACGAGCGGTCTGCTAAGTACAAGCGAATATCACTTTATGCTTTCCTGGTAGAGTGGCATTATGCTTTCCTGGTACAGTAACCACCAATCTAGAGTGGCGTTATGCTTTCCTGGTAGAGTGGCGGTTTATCTACCAGGAAAGCATAACGCCACTCTACCAGGAAAGCATAAAGTGATACTCGTATAGGTAGGCACTAAGGCGTTTGTTTTGTTTGAAAAGGTTTCTTAACACCACCGGTGGCCAATGCGCTCTTGCGCGCAGCCCTGGTGGCGAGCTTTTTCCTCGGCGCCTTACCACCGGTGGATTTACGAGCGGTCTGCTTAGAACGCGCGAGTATCACTTTATGCTTTCCTGGTAGAGTGGCTTTATGCTTTCCTGGTAGAGTGGTGGTTACTCTACCAGGAAAGCATTAAGTGATACTCGTAAAGGTAGGCATTTAGGCGTTTGTTTTGTTTGAAAAGGTTTCTCAACACCACCGGTGGCCGGTGCGCTCTTGCGCGCAGCCCTGGTGGCGAGCTTTTTTCTCGGCGCCTTTTCACCGGTATATTAACGAGCGGTCTGCTTAGAACGCGCGAGTATCACTTCATGCTTTCCTGGTACAGTGGCGTTATGCTTTCCTGGCAGAGTGGTTGTTTATCTACCAGGAAAGCATAACGCCACTCTACCAGGAAAGCATAAAGTGATACTCGTATACGTAGGCAATTAGGCGTTTGTTTTGTTTGAAAAGGTTTCTTAACACCACCGGTGGCCGGTGCGCTCTTGCGCGCAGCCCTGGTGGCGAGCTTTTTCCTCGGCGCCTTTTCACCGATGGATTTACGAGCGGCCTGCTTAAACGCGTGAGTATCATTTTATGCTTCCCTGGTACAGTGGCGTTATGCTTTCCTGGTAGAGTGGTGGTTTCTCTACCAGGAAAGCATAACGCCACTCTACCAGGAAAGCATAAAGTGATACTCGTAAAGGTGGGAATTTAGGCGTTTGTTTTGTTTGAAAAGGTTTCTTAACACCACCGGTGGTCGGTGCGCTCTTGCGCGCAGCCCTGGTGGCGAGCTTTTTCCTATGCGCCTTTTCACCGATGGATTTACGAGCGGCCTGCTTAGAACGCGTGAGTATCATTTTATGCTTCCCTGGTACAGTGGCGTTATGCTTTCCTGGCAGAGTGGTGGTTTATGTACCAGGAAAGCATAACGCCACTCTACCAGGAAAGCATAAAGTGATACTCGTATACGTAGGCAATTAGGCGTTTGTTTTGTTTGAAAAGGTTTCTTAACACCACCGGTGGCCGGTGCGCTCTTGCGCGCAGCCCTGGTGGCGAGCTTTTTCCTATGCGCCTTTTCACCGATGGATTTACGAGCGGCCTGCTTAGAACGCGTGAGTATCATTTTATGCTTCCCTGGTACAGTGGCGTTATGCTTTCCTGGTAGAGTGGTGGTTTATCTACCAGGAAAGCATAACGCCACTCTACCAGGAAAGCATAAAGTGATACTCGTAAAGGTGGGCATTTGGGCGTTTGTTTTGTTTGAAAAGGTTTCTTAACACCACCGGTGGTCGGTGCGCTCTTGCGCGCAGCCCTGGTGGCGAGCTTTTTCCTCGGCGCCTTTTCACCGGTGGATTTACGAGCGGTCTGCTTAGAACGCGCGAGTATCACTTTATCCTTTCCTGGTACAGTGGCGTTATGCTTTCCTGGTAGAGTGGTGGTTACTCTACCAGGAAAGCATAATGCCACTCTACCAGGAAAGCATAAAGTGATACTCGTATACGTAGGCACTTAGGCGTTTGTTTTGTTTGAAAAGGTTTCTTAACACCACCGGTGGCCGGTGCGCTCTTGCGCGCAGCCTTGGTGGCGAGCTGAATCCTCGACGCCTTACCACCGGTGGAATAACGAGCGGTCTGCTAAGTACAAGCGAATGTCACTTTATGCTTTCCTGGTAGAGTGGCATTATGCTTTCCTGGTACAGTAACCACCAATCTAGAGTGGCGTTATGCTTTCCTGGTAGAGTGGCGGTTTATCTACCAGGAAAGCATAACGCCACTCTACCAGGAAAGCATAAAGTGATACTCGTATAGGTAGCTTTATGCTTTCCTGGTAGAGTGGTGGTTACTCTACCAGGAAAGCATTAAGTGATACTCGTAAACGTAGGCATTTAGGCGTTTGTTTTGTTTGAAAAGGTTTCTCAACACCACCGGTGGCCGGTGCGCTCTTGCGCGCAGCCCTGGTGGCGAGCTATTTCCTCGGCGCCTTTTCACCGGTGGATTAACGAGCGGTCTGCTTAGAACGCGAGAGTATCACTTTATGCTTTCCTGGTACAGTGGCGTTATGCTTTCCTGGTAGAGTGGTGGTTACTCAACCAGGAAAGCATACCGCCACTCTACCAGGAAAGCATAAAGTGATACTCGTATACGTAGGCATTTAGGCGTTTGTTTTGTTTGAAAAGGTTTCTCAACACCACCGGTGGCCGGTGCGCTCTTGCGCGCAGCCCTGGTGGCGAGCTATTTCCTCGGCGCCTTTTCACCGGTGGATTAACGAGCGGTCTGCTTAGAACGCGAGAGTATCACTTTATGCTTTCCTGGTACAGTGGCGTTATGCTTTCCTGGTAGAGTGGTGGTTACTCTACCAGAAAAGCATAACGCCACTCTACCAGGAAAGCATTAAGTTATACTCGCGCGTTCTAAGCAGACCGCTCGTAAATCCACCGGTGGTAAAGCGCCGAGGAAAAAGCTCGCCACCAAGGCTGCGCGCAACAGCGCATCGGCCACCGGTGGTGTTAAGAAACCTATTCAAACAAAACAAATGTCTAAGTACCTACTTTTACGAGTAGCACTTTATGCTTTCCTGGTAGAGTGGCGTTATGCTTTCCTGGTAGAGTAACCACCACTCTACCAGGAAAGCATAACGCCACTCTACCAGGAAAGCATAAAGTGATACTCGCGCGTTCTAAGCAGAGCGCTCGTAAATCCACCGGTGGTAAGGCGCCGAGGAAAAAGCTCGCCACCAACGCTGCGCGCAAGAGCGCACCGGCCACCGATGGTGTTAAGAAACCTTTTCAAACAAAACAAACGCCTAAGTACCTACCTATACTAGTATCACTTTATGCTTTCCTGGTAGAGTGGCGTTTTGCTTTCCTGGTAGATAAACCATTAACACTGGTGGCGAGCTGTTTCCTCGGCGCTTTACCACCGGTGGATTAACGAGCGGTCTGCTAAGTACGCCCGAGTATCACTTTATGCTTTCCTGGTAGAGTGGCGTTATGCTTTCCTGGTACAGTAACCACCACTCTACAGTGGGGTTTTGCTTTTCTGGAAGAGTGGTGGTAACTCTACCAGGAAAGCATAACGCCACTCTACCAGGAAAGCATAAAGTGATACTCGTTTATGTAGGTACTTAAGCGTTTTTTTTGTTTGAAAAGGTATCTTAACACCACCGGTGGCCGGTGCGCTCTTGCGCGCAGCCTTGATGGCGAGCTTTTTCCTCGGCGCCTTACCACCGGTGAATTTATGAGCCGTCTGCTTAGAACGCGCGAGTATCACATTATGCTTTCCTGGTAGAGTGGTGGTTACTCTACCAGGAAAGCATAACGCCACTCTACCAGGAAAGCATAAAGTGCTACTCGTAAAAGTAGGTACTTAGGCGTTTGTTTTGTTTGAATAGGTTTCTTAACACCATCGGCGGCCGGTGCGCTCTTGCGCGCAGCGTTGGTGGCGAGCTTTTTCCTCGACGCCTTACCACCGGTGGATTTACGAGCGCTCTGCTTAGAACGCGCGAGTATCACTTTATGCTTTCCTGGTAGAGTGGCGTTATGCTTTCCTGGTAGAGTGGTGGTTACTCTACCAGGAAAGCATAACGCCACTCTACCAGGAAAGCATAAAGTGCTACTCGTAAAAGTAGGTACTGTAGTGCTTTAGTGGCTGGCAGTTTGTATGACTGGCAGCAACATTCCAACATTTAAACTTAGAATTACTTTTTGATATTTACGGGTCTAGCTTTTGTCTTGTGACAGATAGTGCTAGGGCCCCGTCTCGTGCAAGCGTGAATCTTATTATTGTATTTACTTGTGAGCTTATAATATAGCGGTCCTCTGGACCTCTTAAAGTACCTCCGCATATTTTATTTTATAGCTACCAAACCCCTGTGAGGTTAAACCCTCACAGTACTTAGGCGTTTGTTTTGTTTGAATAGGTTTCTTAACACCACCGGTGGCCGGTGCGCTCTTGTGCGCAGCCTTGGTGGCGATCTGTTTCCTCGGCGCCTTACCACCGGTGGATTTACGAGCGGTCTGCTTAGAACGCGCAAGTATCACTTTATGCTTTCCTGGTAGTGTGGCATTATGCTTTCCTGGTACAGTAACCACTCTACAGTGGCGTTATGCTTTCCTGGTAGAGTGGTGGTTACTCTACCAGGAAAGCATAATGCCACTCTACCAGGAAAGCATAAAGTGATACTCGTATAGGTAGGTACTTTAGCGTTTTTATTGTTTGAAAAAGTTTCTTAACACCACCGGTGGCTGGTGCGCTCTTGCGCGCAGCCCTGGTGGCGAGCTGAATCCTCGACGTCTTACCACCGGTGAATTTACGAGCGGTCTCCTTAGTACGCGCGGTCTCCTTAGTACGCGCGAGTATCACTTTTTGCTTTCCTGGTAGATTGGCGTTATGCTTTACTGGTAGAGTGGTGGTTTATCTACCAGGAAAGCATAACGCCACTCTACCAGGAAAGCATAAAGTGATACTCGTATAGGTAGGCACTTAGGCGTTTGTTTTGTTTGAAAAGGTTTCTTAACACCATCGGTGGCCGGTGCGCTCTTGCGCGCAGCGTTGGTGGCGAGCTTTTTCCTTGGCGCCTTACCACCGGTGGATTAACTTATTTCTTATAAGTCAAACACTGATTTGACTCAACTGTTGTTATTGTCTCCAATATCTTGGTTGAATTATGTAGTAGGGTCACACTGATTTATATGTTGTTCCTATATTTAAATACTAAATGATTGAGGATACAAGTTTTATTAAATTATTTTGTTAAGAATATCTAAGAGATTAGTTTACGTATAAATTATATTTTTGTAAAGGTATTATTACAGTTTATAGTTTAAAAGTATTTGTTTTGTACTAATAGTTCAGTTCATTTTATCTGTGGCAATATTCATGTTAGATAGGGTAAGGTAGACAACTGTCATTTGAAATGTTTTAAAAGGTCGTGTAACTTAATTCTTGTTCTCTTTTCTGTACGTGTCACTGGACTGGTAACAATATAAAAGCTTATGTTAACATCTAAGAACAGACCCTGAGTGATGTCCATGTCCGTAATATTGAGTTGCTAAAAGCTAATATAAGGAAATAATGTTGCTTATCAGAAGTTCTGCTTTTATTGTAAAATGGATTGAAATAAGGATCATCAGATCACTTCTGATGAAAGATCGACTAACTACAATGTTCATGTAAGTTAAATTGTCATTATATCTTGATTATTGCTGATAACTATGATGTTCTGTATGTATTAAAATATTGCTAATATTGCTACATAAGTGTTAAATCGAATTAAGGAATATTCATATTCTATTTGTCATTGATAAAGTTGTTAGCTTTAAGAAATGGTCCAAGAGATTAATGTAATAACAAAACTAAATGCTAATGTAAAAATATGTTGATAAAATACTTCAAAACAAGCTTCCGTGGAGTTTCTTATCCTTCTTCTCCACGAAGACCTAGATTTGGAACGGATAACTAGCTTTCTCATTAACAATACCTATTTATTGACAAGTCTAATTGAAATAAATGCCTAGTCTTGTCTCCATGTGCTTTCTTATAATCCTTTTCCCTACACGCCATATTCATAGATATTAAAATACATAACATAACATCACGCCTTGTTTCCCCGAGGGGTTGGGCAGAGGCGCACCTGTAGTAGGTACACCCACATATTAAAATGCCTACATGATTAAATAATTAACTAATAGGTAACCTGAAAATCCTGACACTCAAAACTTGATAGTTAAGTGGATATCAATGCCTCTAAATGTAGTATATCTAATAATCTTTTTCTCGCACGCGCAAGAGCGCACCGGCCACCGGTGGTGTTAAGAAAACTTTTCAAACAAAAAAAACGCTTAAGTACCTACCTATACGAGTATCACTTTATGCTTTCCTGTTAGAGTGGCATTATGCTTTCCTGGTAGTGTAACCACGACTCTACTAGGAAAGCATAACGCCACTGTAGAGTGTTGGTTACTGTACCAGGAAAGCATAATGCCACTCTACCAGGAAAGCATAAAGTGATAATCGCTTGTACTAAGCAGACCGCTCGTTATTCCACCAGTGGTAAGGCGCCGAGAATTCAGCTCGCCACCAAGGCTGCGTGCAAGAGCGCACCTGCCACCGATGGTGTAAAGAAACCTATTCATACAAAAAAAAAAACGCCTTAGTACCTACCTATACGAACATCACTTTATGCTTTGAAGATGAAGAAACCTTTTCAAACAAAACAAACGCCTAAGTACCTACCTATACGAGTTTCACTTTATGCTTTGCTGGTAGAGTAACCACCACTCTACTAGGAAAGCATAACGCCACTGTAGAGTGGTCGTTACTGTACCAGGAAAGCATAACGCCACTCTACCAGGAAAGCATAAAGTGATACTCGCGCGTACTACGCAGACCGCTCGTTAATCCACCGGTGGTAAGGCGCCAAGGAAACAGCTCGCTACCAAGACTGCGCGCAAGAGCGCACCGAACACCGGTAGTGTTAAGAAACCTTTTCAAACAAAAAAAAACGCTTAAGTACCTACCTATACGAGTATCACTTTATGCTTTCCTGGTAGAGTGGCATTATGCTTTGCTGGTAGTGTAACCACGACTCTACTAGGAAAGCATAACGCCACTGTAGAGTGTTGGTAACTGTACCAGGAAAGCATAATGCCACTCTACCAGGAAAGCATAAAGTGATAATCGCTTGTACTAAGCAGACCGCTCGTTATTCCACCAGTGGTAAGGCGCCGAGGATTCAGCTCGCCACCAAGGCTGCGCGCAAGAGCGCACCTGCCACCGATGGTGTAAAGAAACCTATTCATACAAAACAAACGCCTTAGTACCTACCTATGCGAGTATCACTTTATGCTTTCCTGGTAAAGTGGCGTTATGCTTTCCTGGTAGAGTAATCACCACTCTTCCAGGAAAGCAAAACCCCACAGTAGAGTGGTGGTTACTGTACCAGGAAAGCATAACGCCACTCTACCAGGAAAGCATAAAGTGATACTCGCGCGTTCTAAGCAGACCGCTCGTAAATCCACCGGTGGTAAGGCGCCGAGGAAAAAGGTCGCCACCAAGGCGGCGCGTGTTATATAAATGTAATTATTGTGTCTAAAAATAAATAATATGATATATAAATTTAATTATACTTGATAAACTATAAAAGTAATGATTATCTATGGTCAATTTACTAAATGAATTAACAAACTTATTTTTATAAGTCAAACACTGATTTGACTCAGCTGTTGTTATTGTCTCCAATATCTTGGTTGAATTATGTAGTAAGGTCACACTGATTTATTTGTTGTTCCTATATTTAAATACTAAATGATTGAGGATACAAGTTTCATTAAATTATTTTGTTAAGAATATCTAAGAGATTAGTTTACGTATAAATTATATTTTTGTAAAGGTATTATTACAGTTTATAGTTTAAAAGTATTTGTTTTGTACTAATAGTTCAGTTCATTTTATCTGTGTCAATATTCATGTTACATAGATAGGGTAAGGGCAGACAACTGTCATTTGAAATGTTTTAAAAGGTCGTGTAACTAAATTCTTGTTCTCTTTTCTGTACGTGTCACTGGACTGGTAACAATATAAAAGCTTATGTTAACATCTAAGAACAGACCCTGAGTGGTGTCCATGTCCGTAATATTGAGTTGCTAAAAGCTAATATAAGGAAATAATGTTGCATAACTAGCTTTCTCATTAACAATACCTATTTATTGACAAGTCTAATTGAAATAAATGCCTAGTCTTGTCTCCATGTGCTTTCTTATAATCCTTTTCCCTATACACCATATTCATAGATAGTAAAATACATAACATAACATCACGCTTTGTTTCCCCGAAGGGTTGGGCAGAGGTGCACCTGTAGTAGGTACACCCACATATTAAGATACCTACATGATTAAATAATTAACTAATAGGTAACCTGAAAATCCTGACACTCAAAAGTTGAAAGTTAAGTGGATATCAATTCCTCTAAATGTAGTATATCTATAATCTCTTTTTCTCACACGCGCAAGAGCGCACCGGCCACCGATGGTGTAAAGAAACCTTTTCAAACGCCTAAGTGCCTACCTATACGAGTATTACTTTATGCTTTCCTGGTAGAGTGGCGTTATGCTTTCCTGGTAGATAAACCACCACTCTACCAGGAAAGCATAACGCCACTGTAGAGTGGTGGTTACTGTACCAGGAAAGCATAAAGTGATAATCGCGCGTACTAAGCAGACCGCTCGTGAATCCACCGGTGGTAAGGCGCCGAGGAAACAGCTCACCACCAAGGCTGCGCACAAGAGCGCACCGCCACCGGTGGTGTTAAGAAACCTTTTCAAACAAAACAAACGCCTAAGTACCTACCTATACGAGTATCACTTTATGCTTTGCTGGTAGAGTAACCACCACTCTACTAGGAAAGCATAACGCCACTGTAGAGTGGTCGTTACTGTACCAGGAAAGCATAACGCCACTCTACCAGGAAAGCATAAAGTGATACTCGCGCGTACTACGCAGACCACTCGTTAATCCACCGTTGGTAAGGCGCCGAGGAAATAGCTCGCCACCAAGGCTGCCCACAAGAGCGCACCGGCCACCAGTGGTGTTAAGAAACCTATTCAATTAAAACAAACACCAAAGTACCTACTTTTACGAGTATCACTTTATGCTTTCCTGGTAGAGTGGCGTTATGCTTTCCTGGTACAGTAACCACCACTCTACCAGGAAAGCGTATCGCCACTGTAGAGTGGTGGTTACTGTACCAGGAAAGCATAATGCCACTCTACCAGGAAAGCATAAAGTGATACTCGCGCGTACTAAGCAGACCGCTCGTAAATCCACCGGTGGTAAGGCGCCGAGGAAGCGCTCGCCACCAAGGCTGCGCACAAGAGTGCACTGGCCACCGGTGATGTTCAGAAACCTATTCAAACAAAACAAACGCCTACGTACCTACTTTTACGAGTATCACTTTATGGTTTCCAGGTAGAGTGGCGTTATGCTTTCCTGATAGAGTAACCACCACTCTACCAGGAAAGCATAACACTACTGTAGAGTGGTCGTTACTGTACCAGGAAAGCATAACGCCACTCTACCAGGAAAGCAAAAAGTGATACTCGCGCGTACTAAGTAGACTGCTCGTTAATTCTCACCGGTGGTAAGGCGTCGAGGATTCAGCTCGCCACCAGGGCTGCGCACAAGAGCGCTCCAGCCACCCACCGGTGGTGTTAAGAAACCTTTTCAAACAAAAAAAATGCCTAAGTACCTACCTATACGAATATCACTTTATGCTTTCCTGGTAGAGTGGCGTTATGCTTTCCTGGTAGAGTAACCATCACTTTACCAGGAAAGCATAACACCTCTCTACCAGGAAAGCAAAAAGTGATACTCGCGCGTACTAAGCAGACCGCTCGTAAATCTACCGGTGTTAAGGCGCCAAGGAAACAGCTCGCCACCAGGGCTGCGCGCAAGAGCGCAACGGCCACCAGTGGTGTTAAGAAACTTTTTCAAACAAAACAAAGTACGCTTAAGTACCTACCTATACGAGTATCACTTTATGCTTTCCTGGTAGAGTGGCGATATGCTTTCCTGGTGGAGTAACCACCACTCTACCAGGAAAGCATAACGCCACAGTTGAGTGGTGGATACTGTACCAGGAAAACATAACGCCGCTCTACCAGGAAAGCAAAAAGTGATACTCGCGCGTACTAAGTAGACCGCTCGTTAATTCTCACCGGTGGTAAGGCGTCGAGGATTCAGCTCGCAACCAGGGCTGCGCGCGAGAGCGCACCAGCCACCGGTGGTGTTAAGAAACCTTTTCAAACAAAAAAATGCCTAAGTACAGTCCGTTGTCAACATTATCTGACCCACCCTAAAAACAAACGAATTTGGACCCTCTGACATTAAAATTAAGGTTTATTCAATTTATATGATCTAAACAGGCTCGGGGCTCCAGTGCTCGAGAACTTGATGAACTAATACAATAATAATACAGACACGCCAATTTGATCTCTAAGATATTAGCATTAGGTTATATGTTATAACTACTTGTTATAATATAATTAGTCTAATAGCTTATTTTAAAAATTGTGTTCAAGTAATTCTGATCTCGTGGTCTGTGTCTTAGACTGAGAAAAACAAGTTGCGAGATCAAATCCTGCGTCGAAAATATTGTTTTGCTTTCAATTTAGAATTTATTCCAAAACTATTTCTTGTATTATTGTAAAAAACTATAGACGGATGATCTTCAAATATAAACTTTCTAAAATGGTAATATTTTCGCATAACTTGTAATAAGTGGGTAGTTGAAAAATAAATATTTGTATTAATTGTAAAACCTAAGGGTATGCAGTGACTACGCGCAAACATATTTTACCTTACCTTACTAAATTGCAAAAACAACGTCTCTTTACAATTTTTTGTTTTCTATTTTATAGGTAGTTTTTTTAGTATCATGTCTCAATGGAGTGATTATTAAAATACAAAATAAACTATTTGCACGAGGAGAAGATTGGCTGTTTGTGTTGTGCAAGAATAAACTTTATGAATGTATACTATAAGGTTCAAATTCTTTAGAATATTGCGTGTAGCATTACAACTAAGATCAAATTTCAATACTACTTATAAGAGTTGAGTTGGTCTTGTGGTTACTAGGGTAGTGCGATGTTCATCGTTATCTACGTTCGAACCAAGTTTAACCTAAATACAGCTTCTTGTTCAGCTGTTCTTTTTTTAATTATTTTATTACACTTGTGCAAGTATGCACTAGGTTTTATAGAATATTTTTACATTTTGTCTATGTTTTTACTACTTATTGGTTTTAATTTTGATTGACTTAAGATACTTTTGTTTTTACTACCGAGAACCAGCGCCTTTTTCTTCTGGTAGTTAATATTTGGTCCTATCTACGGAAAAATGGTAGAAACACGTTCTAAACGCGCAAAGGTGGAAGCAATGTGTGCAGGAGACGGCACCCAAATTGCGGAGAGGGAGACTGCCCCGCCCGCGCAGCAGAGCGCGGACCTGCCCCCTCACGCCGCGGTTCCGGCGCCTTCCCGCCCGGCCAGCGCCGTTACCTCGCGCTCTTCCGCCACCATCGTGGCGCGTCAGCTGGCGGCTCAGGCGCAACACGCGCGCCACCTGGCTGATTTGGAGCGTCAAGTTTTAGAACGAGAGCGACAGGTCGCTAATCTCCATTTACAAGCTGAACTCGCCGCGATAGAGGCGGACGCCAGCCAGCGCGGCAGCCACGGCATGCGTAGCCGTGCTAGTGTTCAAGATTGGGTACAAAATGTAGTGCCTAATCCCGATGAGCGAGATTTTTTAAGTGCCAACCCACATTTCAGGTACGGTGATACAGCCCAGTGTGCGACACCGGGCATGAGAGCGTCGCACGGCCAAGAGGCTGTGGCGACTACGCATGCTCTCAACCAAGTTCGTAATGAAGACGGAGGAGTGACGCGCTTAATAGACTCGCTCGGAAAATTAATAAACAAAGTTACTAAGCAAACTGCTACGAAGACGGACTTGCCTACGTTCGATGGCAGGTCCTATTTAGATTGGCTAGCTTTAAAACGTGCGTACGAAAATTCAACTCAAAGTTTTTCAGCATCCGATAATTTAGCGAGGCTGTCGTGCGCCCTGCGCGGAGCAGCGCGCGACGCAGTAGTGGGCCTACTCGCGGCGGCATGCGCCCCTGGTGTGGTGCTAGATGCGCTCGACGCGCGCTACGGCCGCCCCGAGTTCGTAGTGATGCATGAAGTGTCTGTGATACGTGCGCTGCCTAAGGTAAACTACGATAGCAAAGACCTCGTAATTTTTTCCAGCCGTGTACGAAACTGTGTGGAAGTAATCCGCCTGTTAAATCAGCCGGACCACTTACGCTCGCCCGAGCTGTTTCAGGCACTGTGGAGCAAGCTGCCAACGTTATTGCGACCACGGTGGCTGGATTACGCTCATTCGTGCGATGGCACATTATCTAAAATCGAAATGTTTGCCGATTTCCTCTCCCGTGAGGCTAACTTGCAGTGTAGGTTCGGCGGCGTTACTGAGTGCTCGTTGCCCACTGTAGCACGTCCTAACACTGATAACAGAGGCTTCAGGGATAGGGTGAACGTCGTAGCTGAAATTCATCATCAAAATCGTAACGTTTCAGCAGAAACGTTATCAACTACAAATATTATTTGTTCGTTGTGTCAACAAAAACATGAATTGAAGTTTTGTGATAGGTTCGTCAAAATGTCAGTAAATGATCGTTGGCAATTTATTAAGAAAAATAAAATATGTCATAGATGTTTAAAGAAAGGTTGGCACAAAAATAAAACTTCTTGTATTAAAAGAGTTTGTACCGTAGAAGGTTGTGACATGCGTCATCATGCTTTGTTGCACGGGTCGAAATTCGAGCGTGCAGTCACCGCGCACGTCGACGTGGAAGACGACGCTGAATCCAAGCCATCGACATCCAGCGCGGCCGAACCCCCGACGTGCAGCGCGCTGTTGCCGTGCGGCGCGCCCGCTGCCTGCGACCAGACCGGTGTGCCATCGTCTGAGGACTCGGATCACGAAGTCTTGGCTCATGCATCCTCCTTGTCAGCCGCGGAACGTTCTGTTCGGCCGTTGTTGAAAATAGTTCGCGTGATCGTGTCGGGACCTTCCAGTAGTGTTGATACGTACGCTTTGCTAGACGACGGTTCCACAGGCACCTTCATCGATTCTAAGCTGGCGGCTCAAATTGGTTGCAAGGGCCAAGAGAAACTTATTCATTTAGACTGTGTAGGTGGTCTAGGAATGGATGTGAACATTCAGTACGTCAATTTCAAGATAAAAGGCCGTCATTCAAACGAAATTCACTGCGTTAAGCGAGCCAGGTCGATGAGCGGTTTGAGCGCTGCGCGACAGTCTGCGCATCTTGAAAGCGTACGTAAGTATCCATATTTGGCAGACATTGCTAATGAATTTTGTTATGAAGACGTTAAGCCCATGCTGATTATAGGCATCGACAACTGGCACTTATCCCTCGCTAAAGCTACGCGCAAAGGAACCAAAACACAACCAGTAGCTATTTTAACTGCCTTAGGCTGGGTGTTGTACGGTTTCGGTTGTAGCAAAACTAAACTGGTCAAGGTCGCCAACCACGCCACGGTTAGCGAACCTGATATAGCGAACGATCGGTTGACTTTGGAAGGTCTTATTAGGGAGCAGTTTAAAATTGATTCAATCGGTATCTCTAAACAGGAACCTCGTAGTGCCGTCGACGTACGCGCCGTGCAACTACTCGAGCGCACCGCGCGCCGTCTGCCCGGTGGTCGCTTTGAAGTAGGCTTGTTGTGGAAGGCAGATAAACTAGATATTCCCGACAGTTACAAGTTAGCTGTGTCTAGGTTCCATAGTTTAGAAAAAAAAATGGTAAAAGATCCTGCCTATGCTGAACGCTACCGTCGGAATATCCATGATATGCTATCAAAGGGCTATGCTGAACCGTGTTCAGCTCCTCCTAACTTGGGGTCTCCGTTGTGGTACCTCCCTCACTTTGGCGTTATTAATGTAAATAAGCCTAACAAGTTGAGAACGGTACACGACGCAGCCGCCAAGTCCCACGGCGTGTCATTAAATTCTATGTTATTAACTGGTCCAGACCTTTTGCAACCCCTGCTAAGTATTCTGATGCGCTTCCGTGAGGGTAAAGTCGCTCTGATAGCTGGCATTCGTGAAATGTTCCCTCAAATTAAAATAATTGAAAAAGATAGGGATGCCCAAAGATTTCTGTGGCGCGACGGCCCGAATGAGCCTATACGTGCATACCGCATGTCATCCATGATTTTTGGCGCTGCGTCCAGCCCCTTTACTGCAATCCATATCAAAAACAAAAATGCATTAGAGTGGCAGGATAAATACCCTGATGCAGCTCGAGTAATTATACATGATCACTACATGGATGACTGCATCACTAGTTTAGACAACGTTCACGAAGCGGCCAAACTGGCTGCGGATATTTACAACGTACATTCTCATGCTGGCTTTGAGATGCGAGGCTGGACGTCAAACGATCCTATGGCGCTCTCGTTGCTATCCAAAGAATCCTTGCTAGAGGCGCCTGTTGTGAAAGACGTGGACTTAGGTTACATGGCTACGAATGTGCGCACGCTCGGCCTTATCTGGCAACCCACCCGTGACGTGATTGGTTTTAACACGGGATTCCATGAGGGTGTGTTGCCACAAAAGCTCACCAAGCGTGAGGTCTTAGCCCATGTGATGCGAGTCTATGATCCTCTTGGAATCATTGCACCAATCGTAGTTCGAGGCCGCATCATGTTTCAAGAGGCTTGGCGTAAGGGCTTGGAATGGGATGAGAAGCTCTCTCAAGGTGACAGCGCTGCGTGGAAGTCGTGGTTTTACGATTTATCCTCGGTTTCTAGTTTACGAATTCCACGTCGCTATAACTTGAATGATCTCGAACTAGCAGGCTGCGAACTTCATGTATTTTCGGACGCCAGTGAGTCTGCCTTTGCCGCTGTCGCTTATTGGCGGTTTTTGTACGCTAACGGTGACGTTAGACTCTCTCTTATCTGCAGCAAAGCTCGGGTGTCACCCCTTAAACCTGTCTCTATTCCCCGCTTAGAGCTCCAAGGTGCTCTAATGGCTACACGTCTTGCTACGTCTGTGTGCGAAGCCCACCGACTCAAACCGACGAGACGCATTTTCTGGTGTGACTCAATGACGACCTTAGGTTGGCTTCGCAGCGACGCTCGCACTCTTAAGCCTTTCGTGTCTCATAGAGTAGGTGAGATACTGGAGCTCACGGACGTGGGTGAGTGGCGTTGGATTCCGAGTGATTTAAACGTGGCAGATGATGCAACTCGGGTCAAACGATTTAAGTTAACTCGAGAATCTCGCTGGATCTCAGGTCCTGCCTTCTTGCTCTCCTCGGACTGGCCCACTGAACCCGTGATCGATGTCAGTGGACTAGGCCGCGAAGAATTCAAACATCATGTTCATCTCATAACTGATACTGACCTGCCCGCACCAGTCTCCACAGATCCACTGCGTTTCAGCTCATGGTTGAGAATGGTGCGAGCAACAGCAAAAGCGCATCAATTCATTTCTTTACTGCGTATGCGTAGTTTGCAAAGACGAGGCATTGACGCCAATTTAACTCGTCTGAAAGGAAGTTTATGTACATTTATTCCCTCTTGCACATCCTCTCCTAATGTTCCCAATAACCTCAATGTATCAGCGAGAATAACAGCAAACGATTTACGCTTGGCCGAAGCCCACATCTTACGGCAGTCTCAGCTCGATTCCTTTAAAGAAGATATTTTGCGGATTAAGAACCAACAACCGTTGCCTCGTAATAGCCGCCTGTTCCAGCTGTCGCCATTCATAGATAATAATTTATAATAATAATAATAATAATTTTATAATAATAATTTTTTTATTGAATAAAACGTTTACAAGAAGTGTACACATAGTCAACATTAAGTAAATATTATCCAAACAATAATTATAGTGCCTAAAAATAAACTAAAACTAATATATGTTAAGAACAGGTGCAAGTAATCATGGTATGGAATTACAATGTTAAGTAGCGACTCGCCCGACCTAGGTTAATTCAAACCTGTGTTTCAGGCCATCACTTTACATTTTAATTAAATTGGGACACTAAAATTTTAAGTTAAACCGATATAAAATAATCTGTTAAAAACTATGAGAAAAAGCATTTTGGTTTCTTATTATCTAAAACTAAACCTATGTAAATATACAAAAGTAAATACTTACGACATAAATTACCATCATGACAAATTTTCTAGAAGTTTTTCTGTGTCTGTGTAATTTAGTATCGCTAAATGTTCTGATAACATTTTACTACATGTTTTATAACTTACACTATAGAAGGTTAATAACTTGTTGAGCCTATTATACAGAAAAGGTCCTAAAAATACATAAAATCGATTAGCAAACGCATGTCTAGTTTGAGGGTTTATGCAAACTAAGTCCTTCCTTCTCTTGTCGGAGGGTACTGGGTCAAAGGGAAGTGCAGTGTGCTGGTGTAGTACTATGCTTAGTATAAATAATTGCCGTACTGTTAGTACATTACATGCTATATAGAGCTGGTGTGTAGGAAATCTAAAAGGGCGAAAGGTAGCAACCTTTAGAATTGCTCTTTGAGCACGCTCTAGAGGGAGTAAAATTGTTTTTGCAGCACCACCCCAAGAAGTTATGCAATAGGTAAGAATGGATTGACACAAAGCGAAATAAACCTGTTTAATTAATTTATAGTCGGCTATGTTCCGCAAATTCTTAAAGACATATATTAATTTGCGCACTCTAGTACATAGTAACTCGATATGTTTACGGAAATTTAGATTGGAGTCAATAGTGACACCTAGATATTTTAAATGGTCAGCTTTAGCTAAAGTGGGGCAGGAACATGCAGTGTCAGCGTACGTGCTACAATTATGTGCGTATATGTTTATATTAGTAAGCGGTATGTTAGTATTTCTCATTGTAAATAAAATGTATTTTGTTTTATCTGTATTTAATGTTAGTAGATTATTATGAAGCCAATTTGACACAGTGTTAAAACCATTCTGAGCATGTTCATAGACCTCAACTCTTGATTTTGCTGAGAACAATAGAGCGGTGTCATCCGCATAAGACATTATGACACCATTTTGGAGTAACAAGCGGCACAGTTCATTTATATAGATTAAAAATAACGTGGGGCCCAAAATGCTGCCTTGTGGTATTCCAAAACAACTATTTTTAAGTTCAGAACTTGTATACTGATCAATTTTTACACATTGCTGACGATCGCTAAGATAATCAGAAAATAATTGAAGTTGTGCTCCTCTTATCCCAAGTGTTTCAAGCTTGTGCAAAAGTAAAGAACATGAAATAGTGTCGAAGGCCTTGGCAAGGTCTAGAAAAATGCCAATTGTGTGCATACCATTATCTAGATTGGTAGTGACATAATTAGTCAATTTGTGTACTGCTTGGCTAGTTGATCTTTTGGGCCTAAAACCAAATTGACTATCTGAAAGTAGTTTGTAATCTTCTAGATATTTTATTAATCTACTATTAATGATTTTTTCTAAAATTTTTGAGAGGCCTGTTAACACAGAAATGGGTCTGTAGTTATTCACACAGCCTTTGTCTCCAGACTTAAATACTGGTGTTATCACAGCTTTTTTTAGTAATTTTGGGAATATTCCTGTAGATAAACATAGCTGAAAAATGTGTGTTAGCGGGGGGGCAAGTAGGTATTTAAATCTTTTTAATATATTATTAGGTATGTCATCCCACCCATAGTAATAACACTTCAAATCCGTTCATGTTTCTATTAATGCTGCGAATATTCTGTGTGAGCAGGGTTAACGTTTTTCCACTAGAAGGAAGAAGGTGCTTACAGTCCTCAACATTACAGATTTTAGATTCCGACACAGAAAAACTATCTAGATCACAAATAAGCTGATTTGTCATGAAAGTTACAAACTAAGTGAAAATATAAATAGAGGATAAACTACCTGTTTATGTGCTAACTAAATAAAGTATTTGGTGGCGCTCTTAGGCGCCGTCATAGTCTATTGAGTTGATGTAGTTGAGCTCTGCATATTTGCGCGCCGGGCAACTTACATCACCAGTTGGATGGTCACATTTCCTCTTGAAGCGTTTGCACGTCGCACATTGAGCGGACGAAGATTTGCTGCTACATTCCTTGAAGGAGTGTCCAGTCTCTCCACAGTGGTTGCAAGTAGGACTAGTTTCCCGGAAAAACTTGGCTGCATGTCCAAACTGTTGGCAATTGAAGCACCTGGTGACTATCGTGAAATCTCTCACAGGGCACGATGTCCAATTTATAAAAATTCGGCTTTGATTTATTATAATTTTTCGTATGCTAGCAGGTAGTTCCAGGACGTAGTTGCAGGTAGGAAGGTCCTTCTTACCCGATTTATGGCTCAATTTGATGCTCTCAAGGAAGGACTCACGAGTTATATTCGGCAACTTCTCTGCAAGGTTCTGCTCGTAAATACATTCAAAGACCTCCTTCTCTGTAAGAGTTACGGGAACACCAATGACGGCGACCCTAGGGCGGCGTTTAGAAGGTTCTTCTATTGTAAGGCCAGATGATACCAGTTTTTCCGAATTCTTTAGCTTGTCAATATCGCCTTTGTTTTCGGTGCTAATCAAAACGCCCCCATTTTTCACTTTTCTCAGGCCACGGACATGTAGCTTAAGTTGTTCGGGGGAGATTATTTTTTGAACAAGTGACTTGGTGTCGTCACTCGTTTGGGTCTTATCGTTGGGATAGATAGCGACTGATCTCAAATTTGCAGGACGGACGAAGATATCGGAACCTTTCTTCACCATGCTAGCATATGAAGTATTGCCTGAGGGATTCAGCTTTGCTTCTACGACCTCTTTGAACTGCTGGAGAGAGTTCACAACGTTCTGGTGACCCTGTAGGTGCTGGATTGTGGTATGGGCCTGTATTGTTTTCTGCTTCAACGATTGGTATAAGACAGCCATCTGAGAAGTCCCACTTGAAACCTTCCGGCAAAGAGTGGAGACACGAAGCTTCTGATCTGAGTTCATTTTCCCATCACCGACAATAGTGCAGACTTCGTTTAAAATTGTATCAATAGATCCTAACCATTTCTGGATCTCCGGCGTACTGATGACTTCACTTGGCAACTCATTCTCTTCGGGTACTGGTGGGTTTGGCTCACTCGGGGGTAATGGCTCAGTAGGCGTCGGTGGAGGGCTTCGTCGTAGTAATTGGCTACGACCAAACGGGCTCGATCCTAGTTGAGACATACTACTAAAACTTTATATATTGTTTATAAAAATAATTTAGTTCATTTTGCAACTCCGGTAAAAACACTCTTGAAAGTCGGTAAAAACCTACGTCACACGCGACACACTTTACTTTATACTGACGGCGCAAAAAATTATATTTATTTGTCGTAATTGTTTATTTCATTATACTTAATAAATACAAAACACACGTCCGCTTAGTCTCGCGTCTCGTAAAGCCATAGATGATGATAATCAGCTGCGAATGTCAAGCCGCATTGTTGCTGCCTCAACCGTTACAGATGACGTTAAGCGTCCGCTCGTTCTGGATGGAAAACACCCAGCAGTTCGTCTTTTGATCCTCAGATATCATCAGAAGGCCGCGCATTCGCACCTAGATTTGGTAATGAACGAGCTTCATCAACGTTACTGGATTATTGGGCTCAGAAACGCTGTTCGATTCGTGGCCCATACCTGTCAGCTATGCAAATTGCGCCGTGCTAAACCGTTCCAACCACCTATGGGAAATCTGCCAGAAGCTCGCCTAGCTCATCATCAAAGGCCCTTCTCATTCACCGGTCTCGATTATTATGGGCCCGTTTACGTCACGGTTGGCAGAAGAAAGGAGAAGCGCTACGTGGCCCTATTTACATGCTTGGTCGTCCGGGCCGTACATCTGGAGGTGGTGCACAGCTTATCGACTGACTCGACGATCATGTGCCTACGCCGCTTCGTGTCACTCCGAGGAACCCCAGTGGAGATATGGTCCGACAACGGCACTGCCTTTGTTGGAGCCAGCCGAGAACTGCGAGAGTTGTATGGTGATGCGGTTGAGGACTACGCTGCCAGTGAGTTCATAAACTGGCGTTTCATCCCCCCTTCGGCACCATTTATGGGTGCAGCTTGGGAGCGCCTTATCCGAAGTCAAAGGAGCGCTGAAAATTACACTTCACGAGCGGGCTCCCTCTGATGAGGTACTGAGAACTCTGCTAGCTGAAGCCGAAGCCTTGGTAAATTCGCGGCCACTAACTACGATCTCACTCGATGCTAATGCCGAAGAAGCACTAACGCCAGCTCACTTTCTCCTAAACGGATCACCAGGGCGTCCCATCCCAGCCACGCTTCAACAGTCGGACCTCTCGAGCAGAAGTCATTGGCGGAGGGCACTCAGACTAGCCGATCATTTCTGGCAGCGATGGGTTCGAGAATACCTGCCTTCGTTGTCACCCAGAAGGAGTGGAGGCACCACGCCCTCAATTGCGGAGGGCGATGTGGTAATAATTTGCGATTCAAATTTACCGCGTGGTTCATGGCCCAAAGGCCGGGTGGCGAGATTGTTCCCCGGCAGAGATGGAATAGTGCGGGTGGCAGATGTTGCCACTGTGGCCGGCACGATCAGGAGGCCCCTTCGAAAGCTGATTAAGCAGCCCATTTAATAAAAAAGGGGAGAATGTGCAAGTATGCACTAGGTTTTATAGAATATTTTTACATTTTGTCTATGTTTTTACTACTTATTGGTTTTAATTTTGATTGACTTAAGATACTTTTGTTTTTACTACCGAGAACCAGCGCCTTTTTCTTCTGGTAGTTAATAACACTCTTTTACATTTCTTTAATGGACGACGTGGGGTCTTGTCTTTTTAAACGGGCAGTTTTTAAAGAAATAAAACTAAATAATTGCAAGTTACAAATGTTTATTATTTCATTAAAACACTTAGGTAAGATAAAGTAAGTAAATGCTCATAAATTTCCAAATTAATATACATTTTATATTAGTATGCCTTAATCAAATCTAACCATTTATAAACATTAAAAAAGGCGTGCTTATGCTTAAAAGTTTGTTATCGAGAAAATGAATTCATCTGTGAAATGCTTTACAGATTTAGGTATAGCTGCCTATATGTAGTGAATAAATATGTTATTTAAATAGAAAAAAAACTATTTATAACAATAACATCACCACATAATATGCAACATTCTAATGGTTTAACAATCAATCCATTGAGCATTTACTTACATTGTCATGGTGTTTTTAATAATAAAAATAATAATAAATATAATTAAAATTTAAATATTCCTGGGCAAAACGGACCCTTTCTTCGCGATGAGCAGGTGTCAATGCAATTTTCTGTGCCGGTTTATAATTCCTTATCCCAGCAGCTTGTGCCTTCTCACTGTTTCCACTAAAATATTGTGGTTTATTGCGGTTACACGAATGGGCAAAAATGGATTTTCAACATGGCTTGAACCAATAGCCCGGTGGCGTTCGAATACGGGACTATACTTGATGGCTTTAGCTCCTGGACGAATCCGCTGAATATTTCCATTGTCTCCATAACCTCTTGGCCATAGCTTGACCGTATTTCTCTAAAACAAAAAAAACATTTTTGAAACCGTGTATGTAACATAGAAAGAGTGAATGTAATGGTAAAACAGCCAACTACGCGTTCATTAATCACAATCAATAAAATAAAATAGGTATAAAAAAACACTTACTGCACATACTAAGTCGACGACCAATCTCTCTAATTCCAACATTCTGCTCATGTAAAAATATGATTTTATGTTTGGTATAGTCATCAAGTTGCGATATGATGCTTTTTTACACCAAATGGCATAAAAATAGTTTTAACGAGTTATGTGGAACGATTTACAAATGTGTGTGCGCAGTCACTGCTATTAAGCGTAGTGTAACTTTTGTCACTTAGATGAATTTATTATCTACCTCACGAAGCAAATACTATGTTTTACTTCGTATCCAACCATTCCTTGGAAATATAATATTTTTGAACTTAAAGTTTTTAAATTTACCCACCTGTTTACAAGATAAGTATTAGGCGTAATTCATATCCGTCGTTCTTTAATAATGCAAGCAATATTGTAGAAATGACAACAAATTAAAAAAGGAACTGATATTAGGTGGAATGTTTTCGAACCCACATGTTTTTCGGTGCCAATCCAGCATCAAACCGTTAAGCCACAAGAACTTGTTAAGAATACGCGAAATTAAAGATTTGGTTGTAATTATGTAGTGTGACTTAAGCTTTTCAACTTTAATGTCAACGAGATAATGATTAAAATAGCTTAACAAAATGATATATAATGCCGGTGGCTCGGACAATGTTGGGTGGGTTTGCCTTAACGTTACGTGTTAAAGATCAAATTTGCGTGTCTGTATTATTATTGTATTTGTTCATCGAGTCCTCAAGCACTGTCTGATTAGCTCATATCAATATCGGCAGAGGATGAAAAAATATAAAAATAAACGAGATGTATTTGAATATGTATTACTTAAGGATCGATCTAACCGAAAAATAAAAGAATTGTATCAGAAGTATTTACAAAATGTACAAAGTAATGTGATTAAGAATCCTAAATACTTCTGGTCATACATAAAAAACAAACGTGATAGCAAAAGCGTTATACCAAGGTACATGAGGCTCAACGATAGCACTGCGACCGACGGCATAAGCATAGCTAATTTATTTGCGGAGAACTTTGCATCGGTATACAACCCTATTTCTGGCAGTGGTCCAGACCCTGCACATATTTATAAATCCAGCAATAGTAACAGCTTACATCAAGCAACACTATCTGAACTTGACATACAGAGAAAACTAAAGAACTTAGATGTTGCTAAAGGGCCCGGCTCTGACGGTATACCCCCACTGTTTATTAGAAAGTGTGCTGATATTTTATCTAAGCCATTGTGTATAATTTACAACCGATCGTTATCTGATGGAGTTTTTGTTGTAAAACCTACTTATTCAACTTACTATTTGTTAGGTTTTATGAATATTTTCTAATGTCAATAAAAAAAAAAAAAATTGTACTTTGAACGTTGAATACAGCAACCATCACACACGTCTACGTTTTTCTTTTTCCTTAGCAATCCTAATATTTATTAAGGAACTCAGTCTACAACTACAACACGTTATCAGCACGAAGGCTCTGTATCTATATTTGATCTACGATCGAACTTAAAAGAAGATTGGTGGTGAAATAATTGATACCTAGTTAACATATTGGTCATCATGTCGTCTGCAGTTCATGGTATGTCTCTAATAAATGGTATTCCGATACTTTGTAATAGAGAAGGTTACACTCTGTGGAAATTTAAAATGCGCATGTTGTTAATCCATGAAGGGTTGTGGGAAACTGTAAGCGGAGTAGTTGTCGTAGGGAGTAAGACGCCCGACGATGTACGGAAGGATGAAAAAGCTCTTGCTAAAATATGCCTTACTGTGGATGGTGCTGCTATTTCGATTGTTCGACCAGCTAAGACCGCAAAAGAAGCGTGGGATGCTCTTATGAAATCCTACGAGGATCGAAGTTTGGGTCGTAAACTGTCGTTGGAACGTAAGTTGTACAGGTACACCTTATCTGACTTTTCTGATTTAGAAGCTTACTTAACGGCAATAACTACAACTGCACTAGACCTGGCCGACATTGGCAAAACCATTGAAGATAGTTCTTTAGCAGCTATTATTTTGGGAGGTCTAACGTCTCGCTACGAGCCCTTGATAATGGCGCTTGAGAATGGGAGCGTTGAAGTCACAACAGATTTGGTAAGAAGTAAGTTATTGAGCGAAATGACGAAAGAGACTAAAGATGATGTGGCTGCGTTGCATGCTAACAAGCAAGTTATTTGTTTTCGATGTAAGAAGCCAGGGCACAAGAGTCCTAATTGTCCTCTCAAAAAGAAGGAGAAAAAGGCAAAGGCGAGTTGCTCAACAGAAAGTTGTTCTAAAGATAAGGGACTGACTGTTTTTAGTTCAGGGAATATGGATGCATGTGTCACGGAATTGTTTTTGGATGGTGTCACGGGACTGGCTTTGTCTGCACCAAGTGTTCAGATGTCTGAGAAGTGGATAATCGACTCTGGTGCGTCTACTCACATGACTCCACATGCTGAATGGTTTAATAGTTACAAATCCTGTGATGGGAAGATAACTGTAGCAAATGGTAAATGTTTGCCGGCTGTGGGTTTAGGAGATGTTGATATTGACACAAAAACCAATTTTAAGAAGATTATTAATGTTGTACATGTTCCTGGCCTAGATTGTAATTTACTCTCAGTCAAAAAGGCAGTAGAGAAAGGTTTCTCGATTGTTTTTGATACGAATGGCTGTAATTTTTATAATTCTAATGATGTTTCTTTTAAAAAGGATCCTGTTTTACATGGTTCTAATTGTGGTGGATTGTACACTTTAGATTGTACAGTAAAACCGCAAGGTATTTCAGCTTATAATGTTTACACTAATTTGTCCCAGTTTCAGCTTTGGCATAAGCGTCTAGGACATCTCTGCCGTATTGGTATGGATCTACTCAAAAAAGGTCTAGCTGTTGGTGTAGAGTATACTGATGTTGACAAAGAACCATGCGTACCTTGTGTAGAGGCTAAACAGGCGCGGAAGCCTTTCAAAGGGATTAAGTATAAAAAGGCTTCGTCACCATTAGAATTGGTCCATACGGACGTTTGTGGTCCCATGACCACTGAATCTTTTAAAGGTAATAAATATTTCATTATTTTTGTTGATGATTATACACGTTTTATATACCTTTATTGTATGTCATCTAAGACAGAAGTTCAGAAGTTTTTTTGTGCTTTCCAAGCACTTGTTGAGAGACAGACTGGTACTAAGATTCGAACCCTTCGGTCAGACAATGGTACTGAGTATGTCAACAAGGACCTGACAGACTATTTGCAGGCTCAAGGGATACGACATGAAACGTCTGTACCATAGAGCCCTCAACAAAATGGGGTAAGTGAACGTAGCAATCGTAGCATTGTGGAGAAGGCCCGTTCCTTGCTGGCACAGAGCTCTTTGTCGAAAGCTTTTTGGCAGGATGCTGTTGAGACTAGTGTTTATTTAAAGAATAGGTCACCTCATCGTGCACTTAATGGTATGACGCCATATGAAATGTGGTGTGGTAGTAAACCCGACCTGTCTAATTTAAGAGTGTTTGGTTGCCGAGCTTTAGTTCATGTGCCTTCATGTCAGAGAACTAAGCTAGACATGAAAACTTCTGAACATATCTTCGTTGGATATTCAGACGATCCAAGGAGTTATTATTTCCGTAGCGCGGAAAACCCTCGAAGGTTGATTAAGTCACGGGATATTACGTTTTTTGAAAATATTTTTTCAGGATTGAAGGACAAATCTGTTCAGCCTGAAGCTGCTGTGAGCACTAATGTCATTAATCTTTTATTACAAACTTCTTCAGATACCACATCGCCACGGGCGATTTCTATCTCATCTGCTTCTACTTCTTCACCTACTTCAGAGAGTGTGGACATGGAGGTAGAGCAAGTTGACGATTTTGTGGACGCGATTGAAGAAGCTGGTGGGGTTTGTGACACGGAGTCTCTACATTCAGGTGAACAACGTGTTCTGTCCCTGGTTCCTTCAGTTGAACTCAACGATGCATGTCCTGAGAGAAGGTATCCTGAAAGAGTACGTAAACCTCCTGATTATTATTCATACGGCACTCACGGTGTTGATTTGTTGTGTGATGATCCAAAAAGTTATCGTGAAGCTGTTAATAGCGATGATAAATATAACTGGATCTCCGCAATGAAGGATGAGTACAACGCCTTATTGAATAAGCAGACTTGGACATTAGTGGATAAACCAAATAAAAAGGTTATTCCATGTAAATGGGTGTTCAAGATAAAGAGGGACCCGAACGGTGTAATAGTCAAGTATAAGGCGCGACTAGTTGCGAAAGGTTTTAGTCAAGTTTGGGGGACTGATTATAACGAGACTTTTGCACCTGTAGTTCGAAATTCATCTTTGCGTACCCTTATAGCGTTGGCTGCAGAAATGGATTTAAAGATCCAACACATGGATGTCGATACAGCATTCCTCAATGGGGACTTAGAGGAGGAAGTGTACATGCAACAGCCTGAGGGATTTGCTGAGCACGGGGCAGAAGGTAAAGTCTGTTTGCTTAGAAAATCCATTTATGGTTTGAAGCAGGCAGCTCGAGCCTGGAATATCAAATTGCATCAAATTCTATCGAAAATTGACTTTGCACGAACATCTGCGGAATCATGTTTACATAAAAAAGTTTGGTAATGAAACCTTAATACTTGCAGTCTATGTTGACGATCTAATTGTCTTTTATAAAGAAAAAAGTTCGTTTGACGCTGTCAAAAATGACTTGGAGAAATTTTTCTCGCTAAAAGATTTGGGTGCATTGTCATATTGTTTAGGCTTAAATGTTAACCGTGTTGACGATAAAATTGTGGTCAGTCAGAAGACCTATATCCAGTCAGTGTTGGAGCGGTTTAATATGCGAGATTGCAAGGAAATGTCTACACCTTTGGAGAATAACAAATTGGAGAAAGGTAATCCAACATCTCTTGGTGAATATCCTTACCAAAACTTGGTAGGATGTCTCATGTACCTAGCTGTTAATACGAGACCCGATATAGCTTATGCCACAAGCTATTTAAGTCAGTTTAATAACTGTCATGATAAGAGACATTGGTTGGCCGCTAAAAGGGTGTTACAGTATTTGAAAGGTACTATGGATTACTGTATTACATACAGAAAAGTCGGTGGACGTCTGTGTGGATACACGGATGCTGACTGGGCGAACTGTGTACATGACCGTCGGTCGTACACTGGTTATTACTACACGCTAGCAGGTGGACCTATTAGTTGGGAGTGTAAGAAGCAGCCGACGGTAGCCTTATCGTCTACAGAAGCTGAGTATATGTCCTTGAGCAGTGCTGCAAAGGAGGCTATTTTCCTCAGACGGTTAGTGTATGACATTACTGGTTTTGCTCATAGGGTGTTGCTATACAACGATAGTCAAAGTGCACAGAAAATTGTGCTCAATCCTATCCACCACAATAGAACTAAACATATTGATACGAGATATCATTTTATTCGTGAAAAGGTTACTGAGGGTCTTATAGATATAAAGTTCATACCTACGGATAAAATGACAGCCGATGTTTTAACCAAGCCCTTAAGGCGCATAAATCATCTTAGCTGCGTTGTTAATATGGGTTTAATGATAAATGAGTAGAATATTTTTTCTATTTATTTATTTTTCGTCGGTTTATGTTTTATATTTTTGTTTAGTCTGGTAGTAATGTTTTATTTTATTCTATTGTGTTCAGCATTACTACTTTATCTTTTTATTGCCATTAAGGGCGGATGTTGTAAAACCTACTTATTCAACTTACTATTTGTTAGGTTTTATGAATATTTTCTAATGTCAATAAAAAAAAAAAAAATTGTACTTTGAACGTTGAATACAGCAACCATCACACACGTCTACGTTTTTCTTTTTCCTTAGCAATCCTAATATTTATTAAGGAACTCAGTCTACAACTACAACAGTTTTTCCGGAGATGTGGAAGGAAGCCATAATAATACCAATTCCAAAATCAGGGGATAAGACTGATGTCTGCAATTACAGGCCTATTAGTATATTACCCACTTTGGCAAAGGTTCTCGAATCACTTTTGTGTCCCATCATGAATTGGCATATCAAAGACTCTGTTACGGAACATCAACATGGCTTCTTTAAAAATAGATCGACTGCCACAAACTTGACCAACTTTGTCGAACGAACTCTAGCTTACATGAGTAACGGTAACGAAGTTGACGCCATCTATAGCGATTTCAGCAAAGCTTTTGACAAAGTTGACCATAGCATTTTGCTACAAAAGCTCGAAATAACATTCGGTGTTCATGGGTCACTTCTGAAATGGTTCCAGTCTTACTTAATTGGCCGAACAGCAAGAGTAGTAGTAAATGGACACTCATCCAACAAGTTCACGCCCACATCTGGTGTACCACAGGGGACCCACTTGGGCCCAGTATTGTTCACAATGTTTGTTGATGATATTAAATATTCCATACAAAACTCTAATTTTGAAATGTATGCCGATGACTTAAAATTTTATAGGGTTGTAATGACAAAGAACGATGAAGATCTTCTGCAGAAGGATATTGATAGGCTCTGTGTATGGTGTGAGAAGAACAGCATGCAAGTTAATGTTGGCAAATGTTATCATATGAAATTTTCTCGTAAAAAACATAAATTTAATTCTACGTACATAATGAGGAACCAAATATTAAGTAAAGTGTCTGAAGTTAGAGATCTGGGCATCATTATCGACTCTGAAATGAAATTTCAAACACACACCGAAACCGTCATAAATAAGAGGAATAGAATGTTAGCATTTTTAAACCGTAACACAAGACAATTCAGTAATTTGACAGCACTGAAAGTTCTGTTTTCCGCATTAGTTCGTAGTCATATAGAATACTGCTCTATCGTCTGGTACCCAGTACATAATATCCATATTCAACGCATCGAAAGAGTTCAAATAAAATTTATAAAAAGACTCTCTTATAAAGCAGGTATAAGGAATACAGTTAAAAACTATGAAGATAGACTGAATCACTTTAAAATGAAATCTTTGCACTGGCGTCGAGATTTTGCAGGTCTAATTTTCTTATTTAAGATATTAAATCAAGGCGTGGATTGCTCACAGCTTCTATCTTCAATTAATATTAGTACGCCCCGGTCGTCAGCTAGACTTCATAATTATAAGCCTTTTGCTCCTGGTGGCCGCAAAACCAAGTACGGGAGAAATGCCCCCCTTTCCTATATTCTCAGAAGGTGTAACGACATTTTTCACGATTGTGACCTCGACATATTTTCAGACAGCATCACAAAGTTTAAACGAGCTTTGCTCAATAATATGTAACTCTTGCTCAATAATGTCTCTCTTTTTGTTTTTTAATTTAATTTCATTTAATTTAATTTATTTTGTGTCTGTTTATTTTTTTTTTGTGTGTGTGCTTTGATTATAATAATTTTAGTTAGTTAAGTTTTTAGTTTGTTAGTTAATTTAATTCAATTCAATTTAATTTAATTCAATTCAGTTTAATAAGTTAATTTTATGTACTTATAAAATATAAAAGATATAATATTATGGTTCTAATTGCATTGTTATCCATCTTTATATTGATTATTATTGTATAGTGAGATCAAATTAAAATGCTGTGCTTACCTATAATTTAGATGCATGCAATTCTATTGTATTTGTTAATGATATGTACTTTGAATGTCCTTGTGTGTATTTAGTTGGTTTGCCTAAATAAATAAATAAATAAATAAATAAATATAAATTTAATAAACCTTAATCTTACATGCACAGGGTCCAAATTCGTTTGTTTTTAGGGTGGGTCAGATAATGTTGACAACAGACTGTACCTACTTTTACGAGTAGCACTTTATGCTTTCCTGGTAGAGTGGCGTAATGCTTTCCTGGTAGAGTAACCACCACTCTACCAGGAAAGCATAACGCCACTCTACCAGGAAAGCATAAATTGATACTCGCGCGTTCTAAGCAGACCGCTCATAAATCCACCGGTGGTAAGGCGCCGAGGAAAAAGCTCGCCACAAAGGCTGCGCGCAAGAGCGCACCGGCCACCGGTGGTGTTAAGAAACCTTTTCAAACAAAACAAACGCCTAAGTGCCTACCTATACGAGTATCACTTTATGCTTTCCTGGTAGAGTGGCATAATGCTTTCCTAGTAGAGTAACCACCATTCCACCAGGAAAGTATAACGCCACTCTACCAGGAAAGCATAAAGTGATACTCGCGCGTTCTAAGCAGACCGCTCGTAAATCAATCCACCGGTGGTAAGGCGCCAATGAAACAGCTCGCCACCAAGGCTGCGCGCAAGAGCGCACCGGCCACCGGTGGTGTTAAGAAACCGTTTCAAACAAAAAAAACGCTTAAGTACCTACCTATACGAGCATCACTTTTTGCTATCCTGGTAGAGAGGTGTTATGCTTTCCTGGTAGTGTAACCACGACTCTACTAGGAAAGCATAACGCCACTGTAGAGTGTTGGTTACTGTACCAGGAAAGCATAACACCTCTCTACCAGGATAGCAAAAAGTGATACTCGCGCGTACTAAGCAGACCGCTCGTAAATCGTATAGTAGGTACTTAGGCGTTTGTTTTGTATGAATAGGTTTCTTTACACCATCGGTGGACAGTGCGCTCTTGCGCGCAGCCTTGGTGGCGAGCTGAATCCTCGACGCCTTACCACCGGTGAGAATTAACGAGCGGTCTACTTAGTACGCGCGAGTATCACTTTTTGCTTTCCTGGTAGAGTGGCGTTATGCTTTCCTGGTAGAGTGGTGGTTACTCCACCAGGAAAGCATAACGCCACTCTACCAGGAACGCATAAAGTGATACTCGTATAGGTAGGTACTTAAGCGTTTGTTTTGTTTGAAAAAGTTTCTTAACACCACTGGTGGCCGTTGCGCTCTTGCGCGCAGCCCTGGTGGCGAGCTGTTTCCTTGGCGCCTTAACACCGGTAGATTTACGAGCGGTCTACTTAGTACGCGCGAGTATCACTTTTTGCTTTCCTGGTAGAGAGGTGTTATGCTTTCCTGGTGGAGTAACCACCACTCTACCAGGAAAGCATAACGCCACAGTAGAGTGGTGGATACTGTACCAGGAAAACATAACGCCACTCTACCAGGAAAGCAAAAAGTGATACTCGTATAGGTAGGTACTTAAGCGTTTTTTTTGTTTGAAAAGGTTTCTTCATACCACCGGTGGCCGGTGCGCTCTTGCGCGCAACCTTGGTGGCGAGCTTTTTCCTCGGCGCCTTACCACCGGTGGATTTTCGAGCGGTCTGCTTAGAACGCGCGAGTATCACTTTATGCTTTCCTGGTAGAGTGGCGTTATGCTTTCCTGGTAGAGTGGTGGTTTATCTACCAGGAAAGCATAACGCCACTCTATCAGTAAAGCATAAAGTGATACTCGTATAGGTAGGCACTTAGGCGTTTGTTTTGTTTGAAAAGGTTTCTTAACACCACCGGTGGCCGGTGGGCTCTTGCGCGCAGCCTTGGTGGCGAGCTTTTTCCTCGGCGCCTTACCACCGGTGAGAATTAACGAGCGGTCTACTTAGTACGCGCGAGTATCACTTTTTGCTTTCCTGGTAGAGTGGCGTTATGTTTTCCTGGTACAGTATCCACCACTCTACTGTGGCGTTATGCTTTCCTGGTAGAGTGGTGGTTTATCTACCAGGAAAGCATAATGCCACTCTACCAGGAAAGCATAAAGTGATACTCGTATAGGTAGGCACTTAGGCGTTTGTTTAGTTTGAAAAGGTTTCTTCATACCACCGGTGGCCGGTGCGCTCTTGCGCGCAACCTTGGTGGCGAGCTTTTTCCTCTGCGCCTTACCACCGGTGGATTTTCGAGCGGTCTGCTTAGAACGCGCGAGTATGGGCGTGGACACATGTCTGCGGTGCGGCTCCGGCCACCGTGTAACGGCACGGCACCGCTACCGGGAGGCGGCACGGCGTCGTGTCGCGACACGGCGCCTTGTGCGGTGGGGAGCGCACCGCTCGCTAGTTAATGTTTTGTTGGTGTTTAGTCTGCACGTGTTATTTAATGCATAATAATGGCTGCCGATTTAGATGTCGACTTTTTAATTTCACTCGTGGAAGCACGTCCCGTTCTCTGGGACAAGACAAAGGAGAATTATAAGGATAAAAATTTGAAAACTGAAGGGTGGAAAGATGTATGCCAAAATATTTTTCCATCTTTCGACGAGAAGGACAATAAAGAAAAAACAAGTCTCGATGAGTACATATTTTATTCATTTATCTTTTTGACATAATAATAGGTGAAAATTTAAATGTAAAAAGTTTAAAATACAATTAACATTTAAATGTGAATAAAATGCGTTAATGTTCAATATGCCAACTTGTGGAGTTTTTTTTTTAACTAAAACTCAGTCGCAAACGCAGAACAAAGCGAATTTCGTACAGTGATAACCATTGTATCACTCTGTCTAACTTGCACAATATTATATATTGCCATCCTTTACACATACTCAACACTTTGGCTTTGTTAGTCGGCTCAAAAAACAGGTAGAAAATTGTTTGTTCCGGGACCGAGCTTTAGTTATATTTTGCTTAATTGCCAACTAAGCGCACCGACATCACTATTAAAGTATTTACAAAATTCGCCTCTTATATCGACTGGATTTGATAAAGAATCTGCATCTGTTGTTTGTTGAATGTTTAAAAGAGTGTTATCAATACATAGCTCTTCAGACTTTCTAACTCCATCTCGAGTAACAACAAAATTGTGTAAGACACAGCATGCTTTAATAATGTCTGTCGCAAAATTATATTGAACATTTAAAGGCCGGTGAAATACTCGCCATTTATTTGCGAAGATACCAAAAGCTCACTCGACATATCTTCTTGCTCGACTTAAACGATAGTTATAAACCCTTTGTTTCTACACTTAGATGCTTCCCTGGGTATGGACGCATTAGATTGTTCATTAATGGTAGACCTTCATCTGCGATAAAAACATAGGGAATTGAATTTTGAAGCCCCGGTAAAGGTTTTGGCGCTGGTATTGGAAGTCGATTCTGTAATAATAATTCGTATAATTTTGTATTATGAAAAATCGTGGAATCGCATTCCTTCCCATACGATCCTATATCGACATATACAAATCTATATCTAGAGTCTACCAATGCCAGCAAAACTATAGAATTATAGCTTTTATAGTTGAAAAAAAAGAGATCCACTGTGGGCAGGACTGCAAATTCTGATGTGCTTCCCGTCCAATGCCCCCATGCAATTTGGGAAATTAGTTTTTATGTCAAAATCTTCATCTATTTGTTCTATTAGCTCTTTAGTTATTTTCGGAATGCTTTCTCTTAAAAGGATGTCCCATATAGCCCGACAAACTTCTCGTATAATTTTCCCGATTGTGCTTTTTCCACGATAATCTGTGAATTCCATATCTCTGAATGAATTTCCTGTCGCCAAAAACCTGTAAATAAGATATTTAATTAACTTTTACAGAGATATTAAAAAACAACTATTTAATTACATATTTCTAAACATTTTTTTTATGATTGTTACAGGTAATGACGTAATTAGAAAGTGGACCAACATTAAAGATAATTTTATGAAATATATGAAGAAGATAGAACTTTCAAAAAAATCTGGAGCTGGTGCAAAACATATAAAAGAATACCATTTGTACAAACAGCTCATGTTTTTGCAAACAAATGCTCCAAATGTAACCGACGACAGCATAGAAGAAGGATTTCAAAATCCAAAAACGAGATCACGATATCAGCTATACAGTACAACTACGCGACAGCGAAAACCAAGTAGTGATGAATTTGAGAGGCAAATTATTGAAACTTTAGGTATAATTTATACTGCATAGATTATACATAATAAAAAACTAACAGACTTAAAATAATAATATTAATAATATGTACAAGTATTTACATAAAATTGGGGGGGGATAATTATAGGGCATCAAAAAATTCTTCCGCATCGCTGTCAACAGGAAAAGTGCCCAAAAGGCTGGCTGCATTGCCACGTTGAATGGCAATGCTGATTCTTTGGCCAAAGAATAGGCCAGCCCTCTGGTCACGTGAAGAGTCGACCAGCCGCTTGGCGATGTCTTGAAAAACTAAGTGGGCACTCGGACCCCATGGCCCTAGTGTTTCAACCCCAAACGGCTCAAACATATAAGTCCCAATAAGATTGGAGTATTTGCGCCATTTGAGGTTTTCCGCACCTGCAGCAGCAGCCCCAGCACAGCCCGCCGTGCTAGGAAGATGGGATGGCGCAAGGGTGTCGACGCAAGTTGCATCCCACACCAAAGGCCTACCTACCTTCCAAGGCATTATGGTCATTCCGTCTGGTCTCTTCCCATCGTCGCGTGCCAAACCATTGGGTTCTAAAACAGCTGGCACTCCGGCGGTGACAAGAGCACGACGGATGATGTCATTGATGCTGGCGTGCCGTGCTATCCGGCCTGCGCTCTTACTGCAGGATAGGCCATGGTGTCCGAGACAGTCAACACCTTCACCGCATCGGCAGCGATGCGGAGCCACACAAGGAGCGCCCAGACGCAGACAGGTAGCGAGCCGGAAGGTGGTATCACCCAGCATAGTGCCTATGTTGGGTGATGGTAGCGCCTGAAGCCAGAGGCCCGACTCCCACTCACCCACAGCCAGCAGGCGGGCACGCTCAGCAGTATTGGTGGACGTATTAATAAGATTATTCCGTACCAACCTGCAGAGCGGCTCATCCCACTGTCTCTGGGAAGATGGGTTCACGGGCCGATCTGTATTCGGGCAAGCCGCTTTCCAGGCGTTCTCCGCATCGGTCAAGCAAGGCACTTCAGAGTAAACCAGGCAGGGGGCTAAAATTTTGGTCGGTCAACTTTTCAGTGCTGCGGACAGAGGACAGGAACGCGGGTAAGCTAATACTGGTAATTTTGCGGACGCCGAGGCCACCAAAACGGATGGGTAGTGTGGCTTGTAGCCACGCTCGGTCGTCCAAGGCCACATTTAAAATGGATGATAGTGTGCTGCGAATAATTTGGTCAATTTTGTCCAAGAGGTGTGACTGCTTCCATAAAGGGGAAGAGCGTAAAAAATATATAAAATTTGGACCAAAACAACAGTATTTGATCAGGGTGAATGCCGAATGTAAATTAATTTTGGAGAGTCTGTCCGAAATGTCGTTGAAGTTTTTGATTTTTTCGTCGATGAAAGAAGGAAAGCTGTCTTCTAAAATTGGGGAACCTAGGAGCTAAAGTGAACTTTTTTCTAAAATTTTGATTTGTGGGGCTATTGCATTAAATTTCTCCAGGATCAATTGTCTGTCGGTAATGTCAGAAAGGAAGATTTCGCATTTTGATGGGTTAAGGTCCAAGCCAATGGATTTAAATTGTTGCTTTATGAGTTGTAGGTCTTTCAAAATGGTGTCTACATCACCTCCTAGCGTTCCATCATCCAAATACCACACGTTAAATTTTGAATTTAGTTTCTGTATAATTGGATGGATAGCCAGGCTGAAAATGACTGGCCCGAGAGGGTCACCTTGTTGGCATCCTACTGCAGATTCCAAAACTTTAGGTACTTCAGAAAATCGACATCTGTCATTTTTTAAAGCTATTTTGCCATCTTTAAACAAGTTAGATGACCACCAGACTTTGATGTTTCAAAGTGGAGTTTTAAAGATTTTAACGGATTTCCATCGACCACCGTGTCAGTCATATAGTGGATACCAGACAGCAACTTCTTACGACACTAATTATCACCAAGCTACACGATCACCACAAGCTACAACGTCTTATGAGACTTATCAAACAGCTTATAATTCATCCATTCAAAGCATAAATCGTCACCAAACATCACCAATCTCGCCTTTGGAAGAAATTCTATCCAATACCACGGATACACAAGAATCAGAATACGACTTTTCTTAAATAATAATATACTCAATCATTCGAATTATTACTCTTTTGATTTGAATAAAAAAATATATCAATGTAAAATTCTTTTATTTCTTACCGTATAGTTAAACCTATCATTTCCTTAGGCTCCACAGGTTTTCTGAACACGTACTGCTTTTGTATACGAGGTGCAATTTTGGTCAGCAGTTCTTCAAAACTTGATATAGACATTCTAAAATATTCGTAAAATTTCTCATCACCACATTTTTTCAGCGCTTCATATTTCCTCTCAAAATGACCTCCATCATGGTTCATTATAGAAAGATATGGATTCACCCAATATTTTCTTTTATTCTGTTTCTTCTTCATTCGTCGTCTTACTAACAGGAGCAAAATGATACGTCTTTCGCGGTCCATATCAAGATAAAAACTGAACAATGGTTACTGTTTGTGCCCGCGTTGCACCGCACAAGGCGCCGTGTCGCGACACGACGCCGTGCCGCCTCGCGGTAGCGGTGCCGTGCCGTTACACGGTGGCCGGCGCCGCACCGCAGACATGTGTCCACGCCCTATCACTTTATGCTTTCCTGGTAGAGTGGCGTTATGCTTTCCTGGTAGAGTGGTGGTTTATCTACCAGGAAAGCATAACGCCACTCTATCAGTAAAGCATAAAGTGATACTCGTATAGGTAGGCACTTAGGCGTTTGTTTTGTTTGAAAAGGTTTCTTAACACCACCGGTGGCCGGTGGGCTCTTGCGCGCATCCTTGGTGGCGAGCTTTCCTCGGCGCCTTACCACCGGTGGATTTACGAGCGGTCTGCTTAGAACGCGCGAGTATCACTTTATGCTTTCCTGGTAGAGTGGCGTTATGCTTTCCTGGTACAGTAACCACCACTCTACTGTGGGGTTTTGCTTTCCTGGAAGAGTGGTGGTTACTCTACCAGGAAAGCATAACGCCACTCTACCAGGAAAGCATAAAGTGTGTAACGTTACATTTTCCCGGGAGGGGGAAAATGTAAGGTCACGAGGTAACAGTCACCAGAACTGGAGGAGTCCCGGCTTAAAAGAAAAAGTAAAAAAAGAAACGGTAAAATAATTTAATTTAAGTAAATAAGGCCAGGGAAACCGGGGTAAAAAAATTGAAAGTCCAGGTTGTGAAGAAAAGAGGCTCGCAGGTTGTGAAGTAAAGAGGCTCGCAGGTTGAGATGAAAAGGGCCTCGAGTCAGGCCTCCACGTCGCCGACCTCGGAGGGGCAGGCTGTGGTAGAGAGGACAGGCAGAGGGCTGAGAGCTATCAGCGGTCGGCGTCACAGGTTTGCACGACGTTATCCCACGAACGATTTCCGGTGTAAAAAGACGCGTAGACTTGAGTTTCGAGTTTGAGTTTTCTTCCAGCACAGCCCCCGCTATCAGAGGGCACAGTCCTCCCACCGAGCGCTATCAACAGGACCTCCTGCCAAGGCGAGCCCAAGAGTAAAAACTGGTCTGCTGGCCCCGGCTCCCTTCCTTTTCGGATCGGTTGTCATTTCAAAATAGCAATGTGATTCTAGAACATACAAGAAGAATAATAATTTATAACAAGGTCTAATACGTATACAACCTAACCTACTGGCAGCTCCAGCAATAAATTAAAAATAAAACCTAGGCTTGTCATTATCTGACATTACAAAAGGTAAACAAACATTTGGAAAGCACTAGAAAATCTAAATAGCTCTAAATATAGAGGCCTAGGATTGCTTAAACTACAGACAATGGCCATGCAGATAATTGGAGAGAACATATAATATCTAATTAAAATAGCCAAAACGTAAGTAAAAAAATACGAACATTACATTTCCCCGACAACCCCGGAAATTTTTTGATTACAATGAAAAAAATTTGTTATTATAAGATAAGGCATTGACCAGCTAAAATTAACCTATATGACTATTTATAGTGGTACAGAGAGTTTTACAAAAGATAAAAATTACGTTACCCGATAACCCCAGAAAATTAACAACTGAGAAAATTTCGATGTTGTAAAAAAAAACCTTGCTCTTTCATACACCTTTCATCAACCCACATTTCATACTCCCTCAATCATACATCACCAACATACTTAGGGGATATGGTTCACATTCTATGACTCATACTCCACAAGGAAATTTTTTTTTAGAGTTACGAAGGCTTATTTATTTTACTTAGGTGTCGTAATCCGCACCTTTTTTTAAACCCGCTAAAACTAAAATAAATATTTACAAAGCTTTCCCAGCTTAAGAAAAGCAGTCAAGGTTTGAAAGCATAATTGCTTAAGAAAAGCCTACAAGTTTCAATTATGTTCGAGTATTAAAAATAAAACTTTCCAGCTTAAGAAAAGCAGTCAAGGTTCAAAGCATAATTGCCTTTTCAAGTAGCTAAAAGTATTAAAAAAAAATAAGGGTATGGACACACCAAGGCTTATTTAACGAGTTAAGTACCGCTCGACACAATGGCTTATTTAAAGAGTTGTGTACCGCTCTATAAAAAAAAAAACGGACTAAAAATGCCAAAAGTTTTTGGAGAAAATAAAACTTGTGAAGTATTTACAATGAACTTAATGTTAAATGGTTTTTAAAATTATAAGTAAAAAAATATTTCTAGAGACATCAAGGGAAAAGCGACCGTTAAGTCATTCAAGTTAAAAAAATAAAATAACCACTAAGTTAATTAAGAAGTTGAGATATAAGATTTTAAAAAAAAACTTTTAAGCATAAAATATTATAAGACATTAAGATACAACAATTTTATACAAAAACACAGGAGATAAACTACACTTTAAAATCTTTAACGTGCAATTTTCCTCTTAAGCCGTTCTGATCCTCCAAAATAAAAACCAGTGGTGACAGTTTCTCAACAACTGTACATTTTACGTATTTAGGGGCTAACTTGGCACTAAAATAGGCGCCGGCATTACTTATTATTATTATTATTCATTTTAATTTAAAGTTACAAAGACTCATTTATAAACACATACAATAAACACACAGAATAAATTAAAACATTACAATACAACACAAAACAATAACCACACAAAACACATTTATGTTGATAGCCGATGACTGTAGGTGACGTGCAGGTCATTGCAGCGACTGATGTATGGACAGTCGAGCCTGTCAGCTATCATCACCCGCTGTTGGAGCTGCCGCGAACTCTGCGTACCAGGGATGCGCTCCGCTTACGCATCGTGGCATAAAAACAGTCGACACTAGCGACAGCGAACATGCCCGAGGCACTACAATGTCGCGGCAGCCCCATCAGCGCTCTAAATGCGTTGTTATATTGGATGCGGAGGGCTTCGTATGCCTTTTGAGTGTGATTCACCCACAGGCTGCACGTGTACAGAGAGGTACAATAAGCCCTGAAAAGGGTCTGCTTGACCGGCCCTGAACAACGCGAAAACCTGCGAGCTATCATATTTCCTCTTACAGTCAAAGCCCTCCGCTCCCTCTCGATATCAGCATCATCTCTGAGACCGGCTGTTACTACATGCCCCAGGTATTTGAAATGGTCCACTCTGACCAAGGGAACCCCGTACAGTTCGATGGGAGGTACTGCTATAGGACATTTAGAGCCGGCCCCAAAAACCATGAACTGACTTTTCGTCACATTATATTTAAGACCATGTTCATCTGCATACGTCTCACAAATCCGCAACAATGTTCTCATGCCACAAACCGATGCGCTCAGCAGCACCATGTCGTCCGCATAGCTAAGATTATTTAGGCAAACTCCATCAATATGACAGCCGACATGATGACTGCTGAGAGCAACAATCAGAGCGTTCACATATAGGTTAAAAAGTGCGGGGGAGCTCAACCCCCCCTGCCTCACCCCGCACTCCAACCCATATGGTTCCGACAGTGAACCGGCCCACTTAACACTATTGATCTGGCCCCCATACCAACATTTAAAAAAATTTATAAGTTCCTTGGGAAAGTTAATCTCCTTCAATTTCTTCCAAAGAATGTCATAAGAAACCAGATCAAAAGCCCTGGACAAGTCGAGGAAGCACGCGTACACAGGAGTATGCCTGTCTGTATAGTACCTGACGGCATGCTTGAGACACAATATAGAAAAGAAAGAAAAAAAGAAAGAAAATATGTTTATTCTGCACAAACGAAACGCACATTATAACAAAAGAAAATAAAATAAAAATTATACAAAAATACAAAGGTAGCCAAAAGCCTCGTATTCAACCAGAAAAAAAAAATAAAAAAACGTTTTGAAATGTTGTTCATTGGTTGATGTCAAGGCCTCGGACCAAAGAAAATATTGCGTAATTACTGTTGCGACATTACATAATCTGTGGTTGCGACATTGTCAAATGACAACAAAAACATAACAAAAACAAAATGCCGATTACAGAGTTACATAAATTTGTAATAAATAATATGAGAAATTAAACTGTGCGTCGTATCTGTGCAAGAACAGGTCATTGCTCAGCGAAATGCTGTGACTTCGGGCCAACCTAACGTCAACAGCGCTGGTTTTCAGCAATTACCTATGGAATGACATAATGACGTCCCCCTGTGTGATGTAATTTATCGGGTAAGTACTCCTTTTCACTGAATTATGTGTGATTCAACCGAACGTAGTGTATGTACATGTAATAACAATAAATATATACCTTTAACTGTAAATGTGCGTAACATAAATTTATGAAACAATAATATTAATACATAAACTAATACAATAAAACAATGAGAATATAAAATAAGTACCAAATTACTAATTAAACGATGTGTACAGCGTGGTGTGTTAGTTAGTGCGTGGTGTTATAGCACTTTCTGTGGAGAGTCCTGGCCTAAAACCAAACTGGTTATCGTGCAGATGTAGATATTTATTTAACTGTGTATCAAGCAAACCGTCAAACACCTTCGCAATGACAGTCGCTAATGAAATGGGCCTATAATTATTTTTATCTGACAGGTCCCCTGTTTTATTTTTAACAACTGGCACTACTACTGTCCTAACAAGGTCAGAGGGCAAGAAGGCATGACTGACACAGAGGTTAAAAAGCATTGCCAATACTCTCGGTAGGTGATGTCCAGCCTGCTGAAGATGCTCAATGCTGAGACCATCATGGCCAGGGGACTTGCCTCTGGACATTGACTTAACAGCACATGCTATAGTTTTTGAGCTAATTCTTGTACCCACTTGACCGTGACATGTCTCAACATTAAGCACCTCCAGTGAAGGCGACCCCAGGGGTGATTTCACATGAAAATGTTCTCGAAAGAGATCCGCAACACCCTTAGGGTCACTCACACCATTGACGCCCACTGGGAGGCCAGGCCGAAGTGTCATTTTATTAGTGTCTTTCCAGAAGTTACGGAAGTCTTTTTTAGAATGATGTGAAGCAAGGATATCCATTCTAATCTGGTGCTGATGGTCTTGGCACCATTTAAGCCTTGACTTAAACACCCTTCTACAACTTAGAACGTAATTTTTCCGCCAGACGGTATCACCGATATTAAACTCTTTAAAACTGTGCCTTGTATTATAATGTAAAGCATTATTTGTATGTGCCTTGTATAGTGCAACCTGTACCTTATCGAAGATAACAGATAATAACCCTATATTAGCGGCATAGTCATCTCGAGGAAGGAAAATGATTTCGTCTAGGTTAGAGCAACTAGAATAGAGTGAACCACATGTTATGATTTCACGGCCAAAGACAAGAAAAGATGGGGAGAATCCTGTCGCAGCATTTACAGAGCTATTTAGAGCTAATTGAATCTTTTGTAACGGAACGTCCCATGAACGGTGATCATCCCCGACTAACTGCGATAGTGCCGTGATAATCGTTCTATTATATCGTTCAGTTGGATTAACTTGAGGGCAATATCTAGGCGAATAGAATATAAAGGGTACTTTATAATTATTTAAAAATCGTTGGAACTCATTAGGCTGAAATTGTGAGCCATTATCCATAATAATGGTTTGTGGTACACCATGTACTAAAAATACTAAGTTTTCAAGATGTTGTTTAATAATAGTAGTAGTAGCTCGTTTAATAGGAAAAATAAGGCAGTATTTTAAAAATGAGCACGTAATCATAAGAATATATTGATTACGCTGCCTCGTCATAGGCAAAGGACCCATGAGATCCAATGATATATTCTGGAAAGGCCTCGAACAAATTTTTGGATTACCCATAAGGCCATAGGGTGAATGATTCGAATGTTTATAGGCAAGACATGTTTCGCACGTAGAACACACTTTTGCCACTTCTCTAAACATACCAGACCAGTAGTATCTTAAGGAAAGCTTCTTGTAAGTTTTAAAGATACCAATGTGAGGATTATTATTTACCAAGCCATGGCAAGATTTGATAAGGTCGAGCCTCTCAGATGGAGGAGGAACTTCCTTCCATGAAAAATCTTCATTAAGATCATCTATTGAGTCAGAATAACGATATAGCTTATTTTCGCGGATTTTATAGTTAGGATAATCATCAGGGTTATCACGACATTTGGTAAAAAGTTTATTGAAATGTTCCAACTGAGACGCATTGTCTCTAGACACAGGGGCAACCCCATCTAAAATTTCTGTATCAGGGCCCTTATAACGAGAAAGTAAGTCTGGGACTACATTATCCTTACCTTTCTTATGTTTCAGATCAAAATCAAAACATGATAAACGAAGAGTCCAACGTGCTAATCTCCCAGAAGGATTAGATAAATTTTGAAACCATTTCAGTGCAGCATGATCAGTATAAACCGTAAATCGTTTACCATTATCAAGATAACAACGCCAATGTTCAAGTGCAGCTATAACAGCTAATGTTTCGCGTTCAGTAGTAGAATAATTTTGCTCATGTTTACTAAGAGTTCTGCTCATGTAAGCAATAACCACTTCAACATTGTTTTGTTCTTGAGTCAACATAGCTCCTATACCATAATTAGAAGCGTCACAGTGAACAAAATAAGGAAGGTCAAAGTCAGGGCAAGCTAGAATCGGGGTCGAAGTCAAACATTCTTTCAGTTTGGCAAAACTGAAGTCTGCGTCCGGATTCCAAACAAATTTTGGAGAATTCTTCCCAGCAGCAGTTAATTTGCAGAGGGGCGAGGCAATAGAACTAAAATTGGGAATGAAACGACGGAACCAACTACATGTACCCAAGAATGGCCTAACCTCTTTTTTAGACGTAGGAACAGGATAAGCTAAAATAGCTTCAATTTTACTAGGATCAGCTCTTAGTCCTAGCTCGTCAACAACGTAGCCAAGGTATTTGAGTTCTTTACGAAAGAACTTACTTTTCGCAAAGTTAATAGTAAGCCCAGCATAAGAAAGTTTTTCATGAACTTTAAGTAACAGAGAGATAATTATGTTCCTCAAATGTGGAACTGATGATTATAATATCATCTAAGTAACAGAATACTTTATTATCGAATTCAGGAGTAAATAAGTGATCCATGAGCCTTTGTTGAGTCGCAGGGCTGTTAGTTAGACCGAAGGGCATTACCGTAAACCTAAAAGAACCTCTGCCAGGCACATAGAAACCAGTTTTATCTCTATCTTCAGGATGTAAAGGAATTTCCCAAAATGCTTTGGCAATATCTATGCTAGACAAATACTTACAGCCTTTAAGGTTATCAAGTATTTCAGAAATAAAAGGAAGGCTATAAGCGTCCTTACGAGTAACTGAATTTAATTTCCTACTGTCAACGCAGAAACGCAATTCTCCGTTCGACTTAGGGGTTATAAGAACAGGAGATAACCAAGGACTTTCGCATTTTTCAATGACCTTTAATTCGAGCATTTTATCGACTTCGTCAATAAGAATCTTTTGCTTTTCAGGAGAGAGACGATAACAACGTTGCTTAATAGGCAAAGCATTACCGGTATTAATCCGATGACAAATTAGATTAGTAAGACCTAATTTACCTTTGTGTTCAAAAGAAATGTCTTTAAAACGATCAATCATAACCCTGGCAATATTTATTTGGTTATCGGAAAGGTGATCGAAAGACATGATTTTATTTTCAATAGCACAGTTTGTAAAATCTCTACTATCAAGATTAAGTTTAGACGAAAGTAACTTAGGACACAGATCAAATTCTTTCCAGAAGTCCCAGCCAAGAATCAAAGATGGATATATCTCCGGAAAAACAAACTTTAATGATACGAGTTTGATTATTAAAACTCAACGGTAAATGGAAATAACCAGAAGACGATGATTTTTGTTTATTAGCAACCATAACCTGAGCTGATGACTTGAATAGCTTAAACCCTAGCTTTTGAATATCCTTATGAGAATTATTTCCTAAAATAGTAAAACAGCTTCCGCTATCTAAAAGACCTGAAAAACTTAAGTTGTTAATAGATACGTTAATAAAAGGTCTATTACAGTCCCTTTCCTTGTCATAGATCGCAGAAGTTGTTTTATAATAAAACATAAAATTTCGGATAGTGTTTAACCATTGATTCCAATCGCTAAGGTTAAAATTTTGAGCTTTAGAACTATTCAAGTCACTATTTAGTTTTTTGCTTGAGAATCCGGTGTACATTTAGGACAATTTGAAATTTTCACGCCTTTCAGACCACACTTGAAACAGATCGAGTAACTCGGTTGAGTACACGCTCTCAAAGAATGACCCTTAACACGACAACGCCAGCAGAAATCTTCCTTGGGCTTATCTTGACTTGGACCTGAAGGAGTTTGCGAGGAAGAGGGCAATTTTGAAGAAAAATGTGGTTGCTTATTCTGTATCGCGTTAGAGTGACTAAGGTTAGAATTATTTTTAGGAGTCAAGGGACGATAAGCGAACTCTGCAGCGCAAGAAGGGGTATCTGAATATCTGGGTTCATGAAAATTCAGATCTCTTTCTGAAATCTTTTCATAGCTCTGACAGGTTGAGATCAAGGAATCGATTGAATTAACATCTTTAAGCGCAACGAAAACTGAATAACAAGGTTTTATGTTGTGAAGTAAAATTTCCAATTGGTCGCTTTCTACAAGTTTCTTGGAAAGACGATTGAACATGCCGAACATAATAGACACATATACAATGATAGTCTCAGTTGCCCCTTGAGTGCGATTCCTAATAGCTTCTAGTAATTTGTAATCATAGTCCTGAATTCCAAAATCTTTAATGAGTAGAATATGGATCTGGTTCCAAGTCAACGACGGATTCCGACTATGCTGAAACCTGAACCAATGTAGCGCATCTCCGACAAAAATCTCAAAAGCATGTTTAACCAAAGTTACTTCTGATATATTCCTAGAAATTCGGAATTCCTCTAACTTCTGCAGGAAAGACCTAGGACATGTTTTACCATCATATGAAAACCTTTTAAAATCTTTAACAAAATTGCACGGCGAGTGACAATTCTGGTCTACCGAGGAATATTGCGGCATACTCCAAACCGCAGTGGGATATGGAACCGGTTGAGAAGAAGCGAGAACCTCAGAAGGTTCGGAAATTCGAGGACCGAAGAGAAGGTCAGCTTGATTCTGAGCAGGAGGGTTAGATTGGTTCAGAGCAGGGGGGTTAAATTGGTTCAGAGCAGGAGGGTCCGATGGGTTCAGAGCAGGAGGGTTAGATGGAGGGTTAAATGGGTTCAGAGCAGGAGGGTTAGATTGGTTCTGAGCAGGAGGGTTGTATACTTCCACCAACACGTCCTCCTCAGTTTCAATATGATCCAAACCTAGAACTTCAAATCGTTTTTGGAGTAAGTAAAACCGAGATCTAATATTCGAGCTTAATTCGATTAACGGTGAAACAGCACTAATACGTTCTAGTCGATAGTAAAGATGATTCATAAACGACTCAATCTTTTTTAAACTACTACGATCCCTAGATGTTTTAATATACGAAATTTTACTCTCAACATAGTTGAGAGTAGTTTCAGCTTGTGATAGATCAAGTTGAAGATTTTATGTCATCTGATAGAACATGACTTAGTTTAGTCATCTGATCTCTCAGATTCGTCAAAGTTGAAGCAGGTCTTTCAGCTCTGATGGACACCTCGTATTCAAGTTCAAGTTTATTTAGGTACGAGTATTTTATTGGTCTCTCCATGCTTAAGATTTAAAAATATTTAAGAGTTTATTAGTTTAGTCTAGGTTTATGTATATTTTCAAGTAATCTTCGTACAGGTTGCACTAGCCGTGGTAACAAATCAAACTAAATGAAGTAATGTTTAAAAATGTGTTGTTTTATGTTAAGTTTTGTATAAACGACCACAGGATATTGTCCTGCAGCCGTCGTGAAGTGTGCCAGCCCCCAACTAGTTAGTGACCACGAATGGTTTTAAGAACACTCACTAGCGAAGACTGGTTACGATTACCAGAGGGTAACCGCAGTGGTGTGCAAGTGTGTGGGATGCAGTATAGTGAGGTATTAGTAGAGAGTTATAATGTACCTAGGTGGTAACGACTATAGGATATTCTCCTATAGTACGTCGTAGAGTAAGCCAAACCCCAACTTGTAAGTGACCACGAATGGTTTTAAGAACACTTGCAAGCGAAGAATGGATGACAATTACCAGTAGGTAAAAGTAGTGTGTGTGTGTTTGTGTGTGTATGTATTTGTGTCAGTATAAAGAAGTCTTGTAAAGGTTGAGATGGATGAGGTGATAAAAATAAAAGCTTACCAAATAAAAATCACTTGAGCAAGTTTGTTTTAGAATTTTGAGAAATCTGAAAAAGTTTAAGGAGGGAGGGGTTAGTAAAAATTGGGCGCCAGATTGTAACGTTACATTTTCCCGGGAGGGGGAAAATGTAAGGTCACGAGGTAACTGTCACCAGAACTGGAGGAGTCCCGGCTTAAAAGAAAAAGTAAAAAAAGAAACGGTAAAATAATTTAATTTAAGTAAATAAGGCCAGGGAAACCGGGGTAAAAAAATTGAAAGTCCAAGTTGTGAAGAAAAGAGGCTCGCAGGTTGTGAAGTAAAGAGGCTCGCAGGTTGAGATGAAAAGGGCCTCGAGTCAGGCCTCCACGTCGCCGACCTCGGAGGGGCAGGCTGTGGTAGAGAGGACAGGCAGAGGGCTGAGAGCTATCAGCGGTCGGCGTCACAGGTTTGCACGACGTTATCCCACGAACGATGTCCGGTGTAAAAAGACGCGTAGACTTGAGTTTCGAGTTTGAGTTTTCTTCCAGCACAGCCCCCGCTATCAGAGGGCACAGTCCTCCCACCGAGCGCTATCAACAGGACCTCCTGCCAAGGCGAGCCCAAGAGTAAAAACTGGTCTGCTGGCCCCGGCTCCCTTCCTTTTCGGATCGGTTGTCATTTCAAAATAGCAATGTGATTCTAGAACATACAAGAAGAATAATAATTTATAACAAGATCTAATACGTAAACAACCTAACCTACTGGCAGCACCAGCAATAAATTAAAAATAAAACCTAGGCTTGTCATTATCTGGCATTACAAAAGGTAAACAAACATTTGGAGAGCACTAGAAAATTTAAATAGCTCTAAATATAGAGGCCTAGGATTGCTTAAACTACAGACAATGGCCATGCAGATAATAGGGATGATGACAAAAAAATGTTTTTTGTCCGTAATGTAGATTATGAAAAATTAACATACACGTATTTTTTCTTTTTTTACGTTATAAAAAGATTACGGCGATACAATGAGTTCTAATGTGCCATGACGTCACTTGTATGTAGATTTTATACATACTTGTGACGTATCAACCCCCACTTCCCAACTTTAATGCGTTGTATCTAAGTCATTTTTTATTAATATGATAAAGCAAAAAATACGTGTCTAATATTTTTTTATTATCTGACTGACGGACTAAATAGAATTTCTTTTTTTTGACCCAGGCATCATCCCTATTGGAGAGAACATATAATATCTAATTAAAATAGCCAAAACGTAAGTAAAAAAATACGAACATTACAAGTGATACTCGTATAGGTAGGTACTAAGGCGTTTGTTTTGTATGTATAGGTTTCTTTACACCATCGGTGGCAGGTGCGCTCTTGCGCGCAGCCTTGGTGGCGAGCTGAATCCTCGGCGCCTTACCACTGGTGGAATAACGATGTATATCAGAACGTTCGGCCAGTCGAGATAGGAAGCTGGCTGCTACTCCAGTTTTTAGAGACGATTATGTGACGCATAAAGATGCCAGCCAAAGAATTTGTGACAGAACAGTTCGAAAGTTAGAAGCATTTATTTATGGCCGAACGACCTGATATCAGAACTTTTGGCCAACCTGAATCTCCATAACTGAGGACATTAGAGAAACTGTTACTGAATAAAGATTTAGTGACAATTTGGTGACAAACAACCAATGCTTTACTTTTACTCGTATTGCCACCGATTAAAAGTAAAATGAATTTTGGTTCCTGGAACATCAGGACTTTCGGCCAACGTAATCTCCATAGCTGAGGACCTGAGAGAAACCGTTAATGAATAAAGATTTAGTGACGAGACTGAAATTAATTTTTATTGCTTAATTTTTTTTTGTGACGGCCCCTTTAAATAGTAAAATGAAAATTTTACATATAACCTCAAAACATTGGGATTATCGATTCCTCCACAAGGAAGAAGCCCAGAGAAACCGTTAATCAATAAAGATTTAGTGACGACACTGAAACGAACTTTTATTATTTATTTTTATTTTGTGACGGCCCCTAATAAATAGGAAATTGAAAATTTAACATATAACCTCAAAACATTGGGATTATCGATTCCTTTACAACGAAGAAGCCTAGAAGACTCGTAAAATCCCTGATGTGTTATAGGTTTTCAGTGCAATAGTGTCAGTATTTTTGTTAATTCAAAATTAATCTATAAAAATGCTATGGCGGATGGCGACTGAAATAGGGTGACCATGTATTCCAACAAAACAAGTATTTATCGAGTAGGTACCTATTTATCTACTGACTGAAGTCAAACACGTGGAAATAGTTGAAATAAGGTGACGATGTAGGTATTGCAACAAAATAAATAGATACGCGGACGGAGGAATATGAGAAGAAGTGCAGTTATCTAATATTTTATATAATATGCATTAGAATTAAATTGTTATAAAAAACATTACACACACCACCATGCGTTATGGTGTGGCCTCTTTGCTTTACTTTTTTATTATTTTTCTGTATCTGTCACTGTCACATGAATAAAAATAATTGAAAGTATCGATCTAATTTCGACCGACCAATAGGCCACCACTAGTTTTACTTCTTTGGTGTAGTTATTGTATAATCTTACTGTGATTTATCTATAGAACTGTTATTTAATTTTAAAATGTGTAATGTAGTTTATCAAACTAATAATAATACTGTCGGGCCACAAGTTTCAAGTCTAATCACCTAGCAGTAAACACAAGAAGCTGTCAAATCGATATATCTTCTCACGTGGTGAACCAATTTAACTGTAATTCTAAAAACTACAAATTATTATGTACCTAACTACCTACAGCTTTTTTGGATGATTGATTACAAATAAGGCATTTTTTAATTTGTGTAGGTACCTATTTATTGAAGTATTCTTGTACTTAGTAAAAATTTCCCGATTCCCAATGTCAGTCACCTTTCCAATTTCGTTTGCTTGTAGCCAAAATAGACTCGATTAATATAACTAAAACTTCACAAGTGCAGTTCACTGGTATGCAGGCATCAGCGCAACGTTGCTTGTACCTATATAATTTAATATTACGACCTGTTTTGCTTCATTGTTTAGGTAATTAAGTACTCGATAAATACTTGTTTCGTTGGAATACATGGTCACCCTATTTTAGTCGCCATCCGCCATAGCGTATTTTTTAAGATTAATTTTGAATTAACAAAAATACTGATACTATTGCACTGAAAACCTATAACACATCAGGTGTTTTATGAGTCTTCTAGGCTTCTTCGTTTTGGAGGAATCGATAATCCCAATGTTTTGAGGTTATATGTAAAATTTTCAATTTCCTATTTATTAGGGGCCGTCACAAAATAAAAATAAATAATAAAAGTTCGTTTCAGTGTCGTCACTAAATCTTTATTGATTAACGGTTTCTCTGGGCTTCTTCCTTGTGGAGGAATCGATAATCCCAATGTTTTGAGGTTATATGTTAAATTTTCATTTTACTATTTAAAGGGGCCGTCACAAAAAAAATTAAGCAATAAAAATTCGTTTCAGTCTCGTCACTAAATCTTTATTTATTAACGGTTTCTCTCAGGTCCTCAGTTATGGAGATTACGTTGGCCGAACGTCCTGATGTTCCAGGAACCAAAATTCATTTTACTTTTAATCGGTGGCAATACGAGTAAAAGTAAAGCATTGGTTGTTTGTCACCAAATCGTCACTAAATCTTTATTCAGTAACAGTTTCTCTAAGGTCCTCAGTTATGGAGATTCAGGTTGGCCGAAAGTTCTGATATCAGGTCGTTCGGCCATAAATAAATGCTTCTAACTTTCGAACTGTTCTGTCACAAATTCTTTGGCTGGCAGCTTTATGAGTCACATAATCGTCACTAAAAACTGGAGTAGCAGCCAGTTCCCTATCTCGACTGGCCGAACGTTCTGATATACATGAATAACGAGCGGTCTGCTTAGTACAAGCGATTATCACTTTATGCTTTCCTGGTAGAGTGGCATTATGCTTTCCTGGTACAGTAACCAACACTCTACAGTGGCGTTATGCTTTCCTAGTAGAGTCGTGGTTACACTACCAGGAAAGCATAATGCCACTCTACCAGGAAAGCATAAAGTGATACTCGTATAGGTAGGTACGTTTTTTTTGTTTGAAAAGGTTTCTTAACACCACCGGTGGCCGGTGCGCTCTTGCGCGCAGCCTTGGTGGCGAGCTGTTTCATTGGCGCCTTACCACCGGTGGATTTACGAGCGGTCTGCTAAGAACGCGCGAGTATCAATTTATGCTTTCCTGGTAGAGTGGTGGTTACTCTACCAGGAAAGCATTACGCCACTCTACCAGGAAAGCATAAAGTGCTACTCGTAAAAGTAGGTACTTAGGCATTTGTTTTGTTTGAATAGGTTTCTTAACACCACTGGTGGCCGGTGCGCTCTTGTGCGCAGCCTTGGTGGCGAGCTGTTTCCTCGGCGCTTTACCACCAGTGGATTAACTAGCGGTTTGCTTAGTACGCGCGAGTATCACTTTATGCTTTCCTGGTAGAGTGGCGTTATGCTTTCCTGGTACAGTAACCACCACTCTACAGTGGGGTTTTGCTTTCCTGGAAGAGTGGTGGTTATTCTACCAGGAAAGCATTACGCCACTCTACCAGGAAAGCATAAAGTGATACTCGTATAGGTAGGTATTTAGGCATTTGTTTTGTTTGAAAAGGTTTCTTAACACCACCGGTGGCTGGTGCGCTCTTGCACGCAGCCCTGGTGGCGAGCTGAATCCTCGACGCCTTACCACCGGTGAGAATTAACGAGCGGTCTACTTAGTACGCGCGAGTATCACTTTTTGCTTTCCTGGTAGAGTGGCGTTATGTTTTCCTGGTACAGTATCCACCACTCTACTGTGGCGTTATGCTTTCCTGGTAGAGTGGTGGTTACTCCACCAGGAAAGCATAACGCCACTCTACCAGGAAAGCATAAAGTGATACTCGTATAGGTAGGTACTAAGGCGTTTGTTTTGTTTGAAAAAGTTTCTTAACACCACTGGTGGCCGTTGCGCTCTTGCGCGCAGCCCTGGTGGCGAGCTGGTTCCTTGGCGCCTTAACACCGGTAGATTTACGAGCGGTCTGCTTAGAACGCGCGAGTATCACTTTTTGCTTTCCTGGTAGAGAGGTGTTATGCTTTCCTGGTAAAGTGGTGGTTACTCTACCAGGAAAGCATAACGCCACTCTACCAGGAAAGCATAAAGTGATACTCGTATAGGTAGGTACTTAGGCATTTTTTTTGTTTGAAAAGGTTTCTAAACACCACCGGTGGCTGGTGCGCTCTTGCGCGCAGCCCTGGTGGCGAGCTGAATCCTCGATGCCTTACCACCGGTGAGAATTAACGAGCGGTCTACTTAGTACGCGCAAGTATCACTTTTGCTTTCCTGGTAGAGTGGCGTTATGTTTTCCTGGTACAGTATCCACCACTCTACTGTGGCATTATTCTTTCCTGGTAGAGTGGTGGTTTATCTACCAGGAAAGCATAACGCCACTCTACCAGGAAAGCATAAAGTGATACTCGTAAAGGTAGGCACTTAGGCGTTTGTTTTGTTTGAAAAGGTTTCTTAACACCACCGGTGGTCGGTGCGCGCTTGCGCGCAGCCTTGGTGGCGAGCTGTTTTCTCGGCGCCTTACCACCAGTGGATTGAAGAGCGGTCTGCTTAATACGCGCGAGTATCACTTTATGCTTTCCTGGTAGAGTGGCGTTATGCTTTCCTGGTACAGTAACCACCACTCTACAGTGGGATTAACGAGCGGTCTGCTTAGTACGCGCTATTATTACTTTATGCTTTCCTGGTAGAGTAGCGTAATGTTTTCCTTGTGAAGTAATGGTTACTCTACCAGGAAAGCATAACGCCACTCTACCTGGAAAGCATAAAATGATACTCGTATAGGTAGATACTTAAGCGTTTTTTTTGTTTGAAATGGTTTCTTCATACCACCGGTGGCCGGTGCGCTCTTGCGCGCAACCTTGGTGGCGAGCTTTTTCCTCGGCGCCTTACCACCGGTGGATTTTCGAGCGGTCTGCTTAGAACGCGCGAGTATCACTTTATGCTTTCCTGGTAGAGTGGCGTTATGCTTTCCTGGTAGAGTGGTGGTTTATCTACCAGGAAAGCATAACTCCACTCTATCAGTAAAGCATAAAGTGATACTCGTATAGGTAGGCACTTAGGCGTTTGTTTTGTTTGAAAAGGTTTCTTAACACCACCGGAGGCCGTTGGGCTCTTGCGCGCAGCCTTGGTGGCGAGCTTTTTCCTCGGCGCCTTACCACCGGTGGATTTACGAGCGGTCTGCTTAGAACGCGCGAGTATCACTTTATGCTTTCCTGGTAGAGTGGCGTTATGCTTTCCTGGTACAGTAACCACCACTCTACTGTGGGGTTTTGCTTTCCTGGAAGAGTGGTGGTTACTCTACCAGGAAAGCATAACGCCACTCTACCAGGAAAGCATAAAGTGATACTCGCATAGGTAGGTACTAAGGCGTTTGTTTTAAATGAATAGGTTTCTTTACACCATCAGTGGCAGGTGCGCTCTTGCGCGCAGCCTTGATGGCGAGCTGAATCCTCGGCGCCTTACCACTGGTGGAATAACGAGCGGTCTGCTTAGTACAAGCGATTATCACTTTATGCTTTCCTGGTAGAGTGGCATTATGCTTTCCTGGTACAGTAACCAACACTCTACAGTGGCGTTATGGTTTCCTAGTAGAGTCGTGGTTACACTACCAGGAAAGCATAAAGTGATACTCGTATAGGTAGGTACTAAGGCGTTTGTTTTGTTTGAAAAAGCTTCTTAACACCACTGGTGGCCGTTGCGCTCTTGCGCGCAGCCCTGGTGGCGAGCCGTTTCCTTGGCGCCTTAACACCGGTAGATTTACGAGCAGTCTGCTTAGTACGCGCGAGTATCACTTATTGCTTTCCTGGTAGAGAGTTTTTATGCTTTCCTGGTAAAGTGGTGGTTACTCTACCAGAAAAGCATAACGCCACTCTACCAGGAAAGCATAAAGTCATACTCGTATAGGTAGGCACTTAGGCGTTTGTTTTGCTTGAAAAGGTTACATAACACCACCGGTGGCCGGTGCGCTCTTACGCGCAGCCTTGGTTGCGAGCTGAATCCTCGGAGCCTTACCACCTGTGAATTTACGAGCGGTCTGCTTAGTACGCGCGAGTATCACTTTATGCTTTCCTGGTAGAGGAGCGTTATGCTTTCCTGGTTAGATTGGTGGCTACTCTACCAGGAAAGCATAACGCCACTCTACCAGGAAAGCATAAAGTGATACTCGTATAGGTAGGTACTTAGGCGTTTGTTTTGTTTGAAAAGGTGTCTTAACACCACCGGTGGCCGGTGCACTCTTGCGCGCAGCCTTGGTGGCGAGCTGAATCATCGGCGCGCGGTCTACTTAGTACGCGCGAGTATCACTTTATGCTTTCCTGGTAGAGTGGCGTTATGCTTTCCTGGTACAGTATCCACCACTCTACAGTGGCGTTATGCTTTCCTGGAAGAGTGGTGGTTACTCTACCAGGAAAGCATAACGCCACTCCACCAGGAAAGCATAAAGTTATACTCGTATAGGTAGGTACTTAGGCGTTTGTTTTGTTTGAAAAGGTTTTTTATCACCACCGGTGGCCGGTTTGCTCTTGCGCGCAGCCTTGGTGGCGAGCTGAATCCTTGGCGCCTTACCACCGGTGGATTTACGAGCGGTCTGCTCAGTACGCGCGAGTATCACTTTATGCTTTCCTGGTAGAGGAGCGTTATGCTTTCCTGCAGCCTAATTGCGCAACACATTTTATTTTTGATATCAATTCCGAATCGAAACCAAGTCCAGTTTAAATCGCATGCCATAATTGGAATTACGATAAACATTTTTTACCAATCGACCGAAATTGAATAGGGTTGTTCATATAAAACGGCTATACGTCTTTAATTTATATGTTTTGTTCCACCATATAGGCATGATTAATTTCCAAATTATTGTGCTTTAATTTTATTTTATTTTAATTATAACTGATGCTCTACTAGTGCTTATAGATGAAAATGTACAATGATTGCCGAAAATTTTAAAACCATTTTTTAAAACACTTTCTATCAAAAACTACCATAATTGAAATGCGTAACAAAACGTTTCCTTTCCCCGGTTTTTTTTATCTGTGGCCAATGACAAAATCGTAGAAAAGCAGTGTTGTCAACTTAGTGGGATTTCCACTAAACCTGGGGGTTTGGACACTCCTACTGGCGAAGAAATTGCGGGTTGCTTTTAGTGGCTGGTGGTTTTGTCTAGTGGTTAGTTTAATTCAATTTGTAGAAAACAATACAATCAATTACTAAAACTGACTCGAGAAAATATTAAAATAACAAGATAATGGCATGTTTTATTGTTTGTCTAAAACCTGTGTCAGTGATTTTACGATGTATTTCTTTCAAATGCCGAAACCACTGCAGATTCGAACGCTGTTTTGGCAAAACTGTTCACCATGATGAATATGTTGAAACCAATCAGAGGCTCCGCCCGAGTAGTGATCGCAAAACGACGTCATTTCTAAAAAATATTTCTCGGGAAAATACTACCGGGGTAAAAAAAATCTGCCGTTATGCCTAAGTTATGTATAGATCTAACAAACATTCAAACATCTTCACTAACTTTTTCATTAATTATTGTAGATTAAGTTGGATGATGTTTAAAAAAATACTTTGACCTTTTGTTTTATTTTCATTCTTAAATTTTCAAATGGACCTCCAAAACAGCGACCGAATGTCAGTAACAGAAAAATAAAATTTAAAAAATTGTGACTAAACTATACTCTATTTGAAATAAGATTATACATTTAAATAAACCGTTTCGTGTTCGGTTGAACATTAAAAGCAAAAAAGTGGTTACAATACCAAGTGTTTACTGAAGCTGCCATTTGTCATGTCACCAACGCAATAGAAGTCAAAATCGGTTGAACGGATTATAAAAAATGTCTCATCTTATTTCTTTTTATAGCACTCGGGGAAAAAAAATGGCAACACTGAGAACAACACAAAATTGTATTATATTTACAAATTTTAATTTAATATCCTATACGAAACGTGGGCCTATGTTAGGCAGTTTTGGAACATTTTTCTTGTGGCTTGTGTAAGCCGGATGAACTGGAAAATTCTCTCATTAAATCAATACTGTTTTGCTCAATAGCGAAAAATACGTCGAGATTATCACTACAAGTAAGTAACCCAATATAAATAGGAATAACGTGAGTCCCTACGTCCGTCAACCTTACATTCTAACTGAAATTGTTAATTGATATTTTTGTACATAAGTACCTACATGCTGAAATAAACTATAGTAACCACTAACCTAACTACAAAACATATTCATAATATTTTCACAGACGGTGCTAGAGCTGAAAATACATGAATGGAACACTACCCAACATGAATCTTCTTAATTTCCTAACAAAGAAGTTGGATGGCTAGATGGCAAAAATGCTGTGAATGAAAATGTAAGCTTTTAGTCACATAGAAGAATAAGAATCAAGTGAGGCAACTTACTTTATAATAAAATTATGAATATTTATTTCCTTGGCCGAACTTTCTACATCATAATTATATTTTATGTATACCTAACTAATGTTTACATAATTTAGTATTACAAAATATCTGGACATTGAAAAATCAGCCCTAAGTAAAGAAGAAATTATACAAACAGCAGCAATAACTAGGCTAATGGCTTTTGTCCAGCCATGGGCCCAATGAATGCCTACTTTACTTTGCCACAGGGTTTATTTATAAACATTGCTTAAAGTTAAATGACGTTCAAATGTCAAAAATGTATGGTTATACAGTTGTTAATCATTACTTAACTTTAAGTAACGTTTATAAATAAACCCCATAATGTTTAAGTACTTTATTTGAGCAGAAAATAATATGATTTTGTTTTAAAACTGTAGAGTTCCTGGGAAGTTTCACCTATGAAGACATGAAGGCAGCATGAATGAAGGCACCTGCTGCGTTGCTACTTAGAAACTGAAGATAGTTCTTGAAATATAATTGTATTTTTTGAAAACTGTTGAGTCTTGAATGACAGTAATATAAATGTATGTTCCTATTTTGTTAATTGATAATGATAACAGTGTAAACTACAAATAAAAATAACTTTGAAGTTTTTTTTTTCATTAACACAACAATTAATAAAATTATGTCTCTTTGGTCTAGGGGTCGCAAGAGCTACTGCTGAGTATGAGGTCCTGGGTTCGATGCCTGGGTTGGGCATAGTGTTATTGGGTTTTTCCACCTGGAATTTCTTAGTAGTGCCCGGTTGATGGCAATAGGCTCGTCCCCTATTACATGGGACTTAAACATAACTGGTGAAATGTGTGTGTACAGGCAAAGCTCTGCCCAACTCTTCAGAGAAACAGTGATATTATGTATGTATTTTCAGTAGGTTCAGTAAATAGAGCGAAATAAATTATGGAAAACAAAGCAAACAATAGCCTTTATTCACATTTATGAAATATTTACACATGGGGCAAAAAGAAATTGGAAAATATATTGTAAGGATTAGTGAAATTTAATGTATTCCTGTGGAATTCATCATGGATTATGTATGTACTGCTTGCTAATTCTTGCTGTAAGCGCATGAGAGTTTATACTTTTCCTCAATAATGAAGTTGAGCCTGACACCTGAAAAAAAAAAGAATTTAAGTAAATCTTCTATATTATGTATATTCCATGATCCATTACATCCATCCACAAAATAAATTCTAACTGGCCTCTCCCTTAAACACTTCAATGAATACAACAATTATTAGGTTCAATGACTTTATTAAATGTATGAAAGTTTATGTTTGATGGTGCATTTCGTAGTCACCAACATAACACGTAGGTACCATGTATGTTTAAATAAATAAAACATTGTGCTAAACACACATTCAATGTTCAACACTTAGATATAAAAGAATATTGTTATTACTTATGTACCTTAGATGGTGGTGTGGTATGTTCATTGATGTCCTTACATAATCCACTGTCTTCTATGCTCAGTACAATAAATCACTATTATTGATTTATCATTGAGGTTTTACACAAAAACACATTCACAATTTATTAAAACGATGTTCACTTACATAATTTCGTAATATTAAGGAGATTATACGAGTAAATCCCAAAAATATTACAAAGAAAATCAAATGCGAGGAGTACATTGCCTTCTATTATAACTGACAGAAGAAACAAATTACTCGTTGATTCTAAACCAATTCAGCGCTGTCAAAATGGTTACGTAATTCGAATTATAGCCTTTTTATACGCGTATCGTTCACTCTTTAGCGTCTCATTCAGACTGCAGTTGATATCAAAAATTTTAGAGTTACGTAATACGAAAGCTGTCAAATTTTTCAATTTCCAGTTTAAATGATATCAATTCCACTCAAATTTGTATTGAAAATGTGTTGCGTAATTAGATAGCTGCAGCCTAATTGCGCAACACATTTTATTTTTGATATCAATTCCGAATCGAAACCAAGTCCAATTTAAATCGCATGCCATATTTGGAATTACGATAAACATTTTTTACCAATCGACCGAAATTGAATAGGGTTGTTCTTATAAAACGGCTATACGTCTTTAATTTATATGTTTTGTTCCACCATATAGGCATGATTAATTTCCAAATTATTGTGCTTTAATTTTATTTTATTTTAATTATAACTGATGCTCTACTAGTGCTTATAGATGAAAATGTACAATGATTGCCGAAAAATTTAAAACCATTTTTTAAAACACTTTCTATCAAAAACTACCATAATTGAAATGCGTAACAAAACGTTTCCTTTCCCCGGTTTTTTTTATCTGTGGCCAATGACAAAATCGTAGAAAAGCAGTGTTGTCAACTTAGTGGGATTTCCACTAAACCTGGGGGTTTGGACACCCCTACTGGCGAAGAAATTGCTTGAAATTGCGGGTTGCTTTTAGTGGCTGGTGGTTTTGTCTAGTGGTTAGTTTAATTCAATTTGTAGAAAACAATACAATCAATTACTAAAACTGACTCGAGAAAATATTAAAATAACAAGATAATGGCATGTTTTATTGTTTGTCTAAAACCTGTGTCAGTGATTTTACGATGTATTTCTTTCAAATGCCGAAACCACTGCAGATTCGAACGCTGTTTTGGCAAAACTGTTCACCATGATGAATATGTTGAAACCAATCAGAGGCTCCGCCCGAGTAGTGATCGCAAAACGACGTCATTTCTAAAAAATATTTCACGGGAAAATACTACCGGGGTAAAAAAAATCTGCCGTTATGCCTAAGTTATGTATAGATCTAACAAACATTCAAACATCTTCACTAACTTTTTCATTAATTATTGTAGATTAAGTTGGATGATGTTTAAAAAAATACTTTGACCTTTTGTTTTATATTCATTCTCAAATTTTCAAATGGACCTCCAAAACAGCGACCGAATGTCAGTAACAGAAAAATAAAATTAAAAAAATTGTGACTAAACTATACTCTATTTGAAATAAGATTATACATTTAAATATACCGTTTCATGTTCGGTTGAACATTAAAAGCAAAAAAGTGGTTACAATACCAAGTGTTTACTGAAGCTGCCATTTGTCATGTCACCAACGCAATAGAAGTCAAAATCGGTTGAACGGATTATAAAAAATGTCTCATCTTATTTCTTTTTATAGCACTCGGGGAAAAAAAATGGCAACACTGAGAACAACACAAAATTGTATTATATTTACAAATTTTAATTTAATATCCTATACGAAACGTGGGCCTATGTTAGGCAGTTTTGGAACATTTTTCTTGTGGCTTGTGTAAGCCGGATGAACTGGAAAATTCTCTCATTAAATCAATACTGTTTTGCTCAATAGCGAAAAATACGTCGAGATTATCACTACAAGTAAGTAACCCAATATAAATAGGAATAACGTGAGTCCCTACGTCCGTCAACCTCACATTCTAACTGAAATTGTTAATTGATATTTTTGTACTTATATAAGTACCTACATGCTGAAATAAACTATAGTAACCACTAACCTAACTACAAAACATATTCATAATATTTTCACAGACGGTGCTAGAGCTGAAAATACATGAATGGAACACTACCCAACATGAATCTACTTAATTTCCTAACAAAGAAGTTGGATGGCTAGATGGCAAAAATGCTGTGAATGAAAATGTAAGCTTTTAGTCACATAGTTAAGAATCAAGTGAGGCAACTTACTTTATAATAAAATTATGAATATTTGTTTCCTTGGCCGAACTTTCTACATCATAATTATATTTTATGTATACCTAACTAATTTTTACATAATTTAGTATTACAAAATATCTGGACATTGAAAAATCAGCCCTAAGTAAAGAAGAAATTATACAAACAGCAGCAATAACTAGGCTAATGGCTTTTGTCCAGCCATGGGCCCAATGAATGCCTACTTTACTTTGCCACAGGGTTTATTTATAAACATTGCTTAAAGTTAAATGACGTTCAAATGTCAAAAATGTATGGTTATACAGTTGCTAATCATTACTTAACTTTAAGTAACGTTTATAAATAAACCCCATAATGTTTAAGTACTTTATTTGAGCAGAAAATAATATGATTTTGTTTTAAAACTGTAGAGTTCCTGGGAAGTTTCACCTACGAAGACATGAAGGCAGCATGAATGAAGGCACCTGCTGCGTTGCTACTTAGAAACTGAAGATAGTTCTTGAAATATAATTGTTGTTTTAGAAAACGGTTGAGTCTTGAATGACAGTAATATAAATGTATGTTCCTATTTTGTTAATTGATAATGATAACAGTGTAAACTACAAATAAAAATAACTTATTATGAAATATTTAACAATTGAAGTTTTTTTTTCAATAACACAACAATTAATAAAATTATGTCTCTTTGGTCTAGGGGTCGCAAGAGCTACTGCTGAGTATGAGGTCCTGGGTTCGATGCCTGGGTTGGGCATAGTGTTATTGGGTTTTTCCACCTGGAATTTCTTAGTAGTGCCCGGTTGATGGCAATAGGCTCGTCCCCTATTACATGGGACTTAAACATAACTGGTGAAATGTGTGTGTACAGGCAAACCTCTGCCCAACTCTTCAGAGAAACAGTGATATTATGTATGTATTTTCAGTAGGTTCAGTAAATAGAGCGAAATAAATTATGGAAAACAAAGCAAACAATAACTGACAATAGCCTTTATTCACATTTATGAAATATTTACACATGGGGCAAAAAGAAATTGGAAAATATATTGTAAGGATTAGTGAAATTTAATGTATTCCTGTGGAATTCATCATGGATTATGTATGTACTGCTTGCTAATTCTTGCTGTAAGCGCATGAGAGTTTATACTTTTCCTCAATAATGAAGTTGAGCCTGACACCTGAAAAAAAAAAGAATTTAAGTAAATCTTCTATATTATGTATATTCCATGATCCATTACATCCATCCACAAAATAAATTCTAATTGGCCTCTCCCTTAAACACTTCAATGAATACAACAATTATTAGGTTCAATGACTTTATTTAAATGTATGAAAGTTTATGTTTGATGGTGCATTTCGTAGTCACCAACATAACACGTATGTATGTTTATATAAATAAAACATTGTGCTAAACACACATTCAATGTTCAACACTTAGAAATAAAAGAATATTGTTATTACTTATGTCTTATGTACCTTAGATGGTGGTGTGGTATGTTCATTGATGTCCTTACATAATCCACTGTCTTCTATGCTCAGTACAATAGATACAGAACGAGGTACGAATTTGTCTTTCAATAAAATACCTACCTCGTTTCTGAAATTTCATAATATATATCTTTAGTAGGTTGTAACAGAAGAGAACTTGGTCAGTGGGTCGTCTTATGGGCGGATAATTTTCACAATATTATTAATTTATCGACCGCTTCGATATTATTTTAATATATCACTATTATTGATTTATCATTGAGGTTTTACACAAAAACACATTCACAATTTATTAAAACGATGTTCACTTAGATAATTTCGTAATAATTAAGGAGATTATACGAGTAAATCCCAAAAATATTACAAAGAAAATCAAATACGAGGAGTACATTGCCTTCTATTATAACTGACAGAAGAAACAAATTACTCGTTGATTCTAAACCAATTCAGCGCTGTCAAAATGGTTACGTAATTCGAATTATAGCCTTTTTATACGCGTATCGTTCACTCTTTAGCGTCTCATTCAGACTGCAGTTGATATCAAAAATTTTAGAGTTACGTAATACGAAAGCTGTCAAATTTTTCAATTTCCAGTTTAAATGATATCAATTCCACTCAAATTTGTATTGAAAATGTGTTGCGTAATTAGATAGCTGGTTAGATTGGTGGCTACTCTACCAGGAAAGCATAACGCCACTCTACCAGGAAAGCATAAAGTGATACTCGTATAGGTAGGTACTGAGGCGTTTGTTTTGTGTGAATAGGTTTCTTTCAATGTTTCTTTACACCACCGATGGCCGGTGTGCTCTTGCGCGCTGCCTTGGTGGCGCGCTGAATCCTCGGCGCCCCACCACCGGTGAATTTACGAGCGGTCTGCTCAGTACGCGCGAGTATCACTTTATGCACTTTATTTGTATCTTAACTTTCATTTATAATAATAATTGAAACGCTCTCAGAACTCATCAAAGAGGTTTTTGGTACGATGGTATATGACTGGCCTTTCGATCACTGAATTTGAAAATAAAATCTGTAAAGAACAGAAAAAAACAGATGATGTGAAAAAGAACACCTCAGACACTGCAGTACTATTCTGTAACCATCTCACCGTGAAAACTTAGGTGAAGTGAGTTGTCATTCCAACAGGGTGAGATGACACTGACAGCTCACTCCACGCTCACTTCACGTGTTTTCACGGTGAAGTGGTTACGGGAATCGACATGCTGATATAAAAGGGGACTTCTGACACATTCGAGAAAGAAATCTAGTCTGGAAACGCTCGAGGACTCATCTCCTGCATAAAAGTCTCATAAATTGGACGTTATCCCTTGAAAACATACTCGAGTCCCGATACTGCGTCCCTGCCAAGAGGGCCATCCACTACCTGATCCTGCCAAAACAACTGGGAGGCTGGTTGCTTCGAAACTGACGAGGCCTGACCAGAGTGCCGTATCATACCTCCCTCATAAAACCTCCCACCTTTTATCTCTGAGAGTAGGTAGGTTATTTTAGGTAGGATAGTTATTTTTTTTAAATTGTTTCTGTATTTTTTTGACTAATTTAATAATATAAAATATACTAATAACTTGTCTACTTACTGTTTTATTTTTAATAGGCAAGTAGATTCGTTACAGTTTGGCGCCCAATGTAAAATCAAAGCTAGCCCTATCCAATCCCTTTTCAAAATTCTAAAACAAACTATCACTAGTACTATTTCCTTTTGGACTCTTATTTGGCTTAATCTCTTTTTTATAACATGTATTAGGTTTCTGATAGGTCTAATACTAACTTACTTTCCTCTTCAGCCCTCCTCTTGAAGACTTCTTTACTCAACACATCTACATACATAACAAACTTATTACTTAGTTACGTTTACCCACTGGTAATCGTATCTATTCTTCGCTTGTGAGTGTTTTTTAAAACCATTCGTGTTTGGCTTACTCTACGACGTACTATAGGAGAATATCCTATAATCGTTACCACCTACACATAACCCTTTACTTATACCTCACTACCCTGCACCCCACACACTTATATATATATAATATATATAATAAATATAAAAAGCCTTTATTCACTGACCATTTTACTTATATGCTATTCTTATAAAACAGTAGTATTCTTAAATCTAATTTACATTGCAAAAAATAATAAATTTATTAGCAACCACTTTGGTCAGGTTGTCTGTCGACATAGGCCTCCCCCAATTGTTTCCACGTCTCTCTATCCTTTGCAGACCTTCTCCATCCTTTTGGTAAATCGTTCTCCCATCTTTTGATTTGACCTCCTCGTTGTCTTTTCCCGTTCCTCGGATACCACTCTATTACATCCTTAGTTCATTTTTCTTTGTTAGTCCTCATTATATGTCCAGTCCAGTTCCATTTTAGTTTTCTTATTTTTTGTAACACGTCACTGACCTTTGTTCTTTTCCTTATTTTTGAAGTTGTCCATCGATCCCTTAGTCTTATGTTAAGCATACTCTTTTTCATGTTGCGTTGACAAACTGCTAGTTTTTGGTTGTTTTTGCTCGTCGCAGGCCAAGTTTGACATCCATAAGTAAAGAAAGTAGAATACATGTGTTATATAATTTGCTTTTCATTGCCATGGGAATTGTTTCATTTTTAACTATTTCTTTTAGAGACCAGTATCGTTTCCAAGTGTTGCATATTCTTCTATCTATTTCTTTAGAATGCTGATCTTTTGTTGAAATAAGTTGTCCTAAATATATATATTCATCTACATATTCTATAATTTCTTGTCCTATTACTATATTTTCTTTTACGTTATTCGTCATTACTTTAGTCGTTGGGTTCATTGATAAACCTGCTTTTCTGCTTTCGACATCTAATTGTTGTAACATAGTTTGTAGTATGCTTGGTTTCTCAGCGAAAATTACTATGTCGTCGGCAAATCTTAAATGATTTAGGTTCAATCCGTTAATATTGATTCCAAAATGTCCCCAGTCTAAGTTCCTGAATATATTTTCTAACACTGCTGTGAAGAGTTTTGGGGAAATTGGATCGCCTTGCCTAACGCCTTTTTGAACTCTAAATTCTTCGCCTTGTTGTTCAAGTTGGACTGTTGCTGTGGTGTTTTTGTAAATTTCTTTTATGATTTTTATGTATTTGCCTTCAACTCCTTGGTTTTCTAGCGTTTTCCAGATATAGGTATGACTGAGCGAATCAAAAGCCTTATTGTAATCGACGAAAGCCATATAATACAGTTGCCCGTATTCATTGAGCTTTTCAATTACTTGCTTCACAACATGGATATTGGTCGATGGTAGAATAATCGGCGCGAAATCCAGCTTGCTCCCTCGGTTGGTTTTCTTCCAGGTGTTTCGATATTCGCCCGAGTATTATTTTAGAAAACACTTTGTACAGATTGGACATAAGGCTTATAGGTCTTTAATTATTTATTTCAATTTTGTCACCTTTTTTCTGTAGTAGGATGATGGTAGATTTCGTCCATTGAATGGGTATTTGTTCAGTTGCTATTATTTCATTGAAAAGATGGGTTACATATTTGGATATCACGGGTAGCGACTGTTTTAGTAGTTCGTTAGATATTTTATCATCTCCAGGAGCTTTTCCACATTTTTGTGATTTTATAGCCTTTGTGACCTCAGATTCTAGTATACAAGGTATTTTTTCTTCTTCGTAAGCTTCCTTTTTTTCTTCTTCTGGCGTCGTTCTGTCTGTCTCCGTGTATAAGTTTTTGTAAAAATCTGTCGCTACTTTCGCTATTGATAGTCTCTTTGTCGTAATTTTCTCGTTTTTCTTCTTGTTTTTAGTTTTCATGCCGGGTATCCATTGTGTATATTCTTTTAATTGTTTTAGACCTCTCTTAATTCCGCCTGTTTTTTCTATTTGTTCTTTCAAAACATCCAGTCTTTCTGCTTTTTTATATTTTCTTATCGTTTCTTGAATTTTCTTACTAATACTTGCGATGTTTTGTTTGTTATCTTTTCGTTTGTCTAACATTTCATTTCTCTTTTCCATCAATTTTACTGTTTCTTCTCCTAACTTATTTTTCTTTACTTTTTTCGTACTCAATTTGTTTATATTCATAAGTTCTTTTTCCAAAAAATTATACTTCTCTTGCAATGTTTCAGTATCTTTCATTCCATTTAATGTAGTCCCTAGATCATTCAATACATTTTGTGGTATCGGTGATGTTATTGTCTTGTTCATGGTTGAGTGCATAATATGTTTTCTTGATTTGTTGTTTCTGTCTTGTATAACTCCTCTTACCATTCTATGATCTGTGTTAAAATTTAACTTATTAAGTACTTCAATGTCATTAAATATATGTTTTTCTCTTGTAAGTATAAAATCAATTTCATTTCTATCTATGCCATTCGGTGCTAACCATGTCCACTTTCTCGACTTTCGTTTTTTGAAGAAATTATTCATTATTTTAAAATTGTAAGCATAAGAAAAATCTATTAATCTTTGTCCGTTGTCATTTCTGTCACCACTACTGTACTCTCCTAAGACAAATTCATATTTGTTTGATTTCTTACCAACCTTGGCGTTAAAGTCTCCCATAATAATTATGTTCTTCTTATGCACCAACTCTGTCATGTCTTTGTAGAATTTATCTTTCGCTAATTTTGTATCTTGTTCTGTGGGTGCATGTACTTGGATAATCGACAATGGTTGTTTAGATTCTGTTAATTGAACGTTGAGTACGGCGATTCTATCTGATATTCCTTGGAAGCTAATTATTTTGTCTTTTAAATATTTTTTTATAGAAATCCCATTCCATATATACCTTTTAGTTTTTTTGTTTTTTTTTGTTTTTTTAAGCATAAAAAATGTATTTCTCATATTCTCTTATCTCTTCTCTTATTCTTCTTACTTCACAAAGACCTATGAAATCCCATTTAATAGGTGTTATAGCTTCTTCCAATTCTTGTAGTCTGTTGTCCGACATTAACGTTCTAACGTTGCAACATAAATCTTATTGTAGTTTCTATTTTGATGTAGGGATGTATTTTTATGGGGGGTGGTGGTCGTACAACCTCACGGAGACCAGCCGGATTGGGGTTGTTCTGTCTCTGGTTGCTAATGTTTAGTTGCTACTTAGTGTTGTTTGAAATATTAGTAATTGAGCTTGACCTTGGTCTCATAAAATCATATGCGTTTTTTCTATTTTCCTTCATTATAGAACTGTTGGTTACTGTTGTCTTTTTGGCTTGCTTCTGGTTATCCGGCGAAGTCAACAGGTCTCTTTTCCTTTTTTCTTTGATTGGGTTACCCTCTTTCACTACCAGTTTATCGTATTTAATGTATGCAGTGTTTCCTTTCGCACGTTCTTCCATTAGTTTCGGCTTTAATTCCCTTCTTTTTTCTAGTACTTCTTTAGGAAAATCTTCAGTGATGTAACCATCTTTCAAGCTCCTTTTCATTTTTAATATCTCGCTTTTCTTCCAGTTGTTTGCAAAACTAATGAGAACCGGTCTTATTTTATTCTCTTTGATGGGACCAATGCGGTGGATTTTTGATACATCGCTAGCTTCCAAGGTAATTTTTAGGTCTTGTTTAAAAATTTCTTGGACCCTCTGGAGCAACTCAAAAGAAGAGTCACTTTTCTCATCCAACCCAAAGTACAGAATGTTGTTTTTCTTTTTTTCCTTTTCGAAATAGGGTCAGTGCGCCGGTTTCGCGACCACCTCCGGTAACCGACCACTTTGTCTGACTAGGTTGCTTTAATTAAAGATAATAACCTTTCTTTAAGACATAACAATAAATAGTATGTCTTAAATATTATTTGAATAGTTACATAATAAGAATTTACAAAATTTTATACGAACCGCTTGACCCAAAATAAAGAAAAATTACGCTAAATTCTCGTGTTGATTAAGTGGTGTGTGAATGTGCTGCGCAAGAGCAAAAAATTAGCCAGGCGCGCGGCGTTCCAAGCTAAGTTTTGCTACTTATTTTAAGTTTTTTACTCAAATTAGAAACGTGGGTACTTCAATTATGTATTTATTTCAATTATTTAATTGCATTTAAGTCAATTTTTACCATAATATTAAACTAAAACCCAGTGGTCGGTTACTGAAATGCATATTTTAATAATACGTTAGAAAGCGACCAGGTGGTCGTATTCTGACTCACACAGTTTTATTTTGTTTTGCTTATTATGTTCTCAATGTTTTATTTATGGTTACACTATTTAGGGTTTTGGTGTTGTAAAAGCCTAAACTTGCAATTCTTCAGTAAACGACCATGTTTTTTGATAAAACTTATTTAATTTATCCAGAAATATTGGTCCTAAAAGGTGGTCGCTATGTGATACAGTTAGAAAAGTACGATACTAGTTTGCGACCACAAATATTTAGTACGAAAAGAACGATGGCCACAAACTAAAGTTTAGCTTAAGTATGTTCAGTATTCGAGCACATGTGATTATTTGATTTAGTTTATGTAGTTTTTTTCAAGATGAAGCCTTCGGAAGCAAGTCCCTAAAAGGAAGAAAATTCAAATTCAAATTCATTTATTTGTCCGAATATGGTACATTGCATGGTCTTAAATTAATAAATTGTTTCATCACATTCTGCCACGTGGGGCGTGCAAATATCAGATAAGTACACAAATAAAATTATTGCAATACAAAATAAAAATAATAAGTAAATATTGATGAATTGAATTAATAATTAGGTACGAATTAATATTACATTAAGAGGTTAAAAATATTATCTAGGTTAATGTCAAAGTATTATTCAATGTCAAACTATCAAAGAGAGATTTCAAAGTTTAAAAGGTTACAATTACATTCGGATGTCAGTATCAATCAAAAAGTCGTTTAAATTATAATAACACTTTTTACATAGCAACTCTTTAAGTTCCTTTTTAAACCCGTTTAAATTTAGTTGTTTGATTTTGTTTGGGATTTTATTAAAAACTTGCGGGGCTATGCAGAATATGCTTTTCCACATTAATGCTGTTTTAGCTCTTCGTCCGCGTAACATATCATTCCGCCTGTTACGTTTAACTGTATCTGATAATTTAGGAAACAGGTGTGAATTCAGCTTAACAAATAAGGCAGTTTCATAAATATACAAAGACGGTAGTGTTAAAATTTTGTATTTCTTGAAAAATGGTCCACAACTGTCCGTTATTTGTAGTCTGAACATGGCTCTGATGGATCGCTTTTGCGCTTTAAAGGCGATTTCTCTGTTTGTAGAGTTACCCCAGAATATAATACCGTAACGTAATACAGATGCTACAAGACCATGATAAGCTGTAAGTAGAGCATCTATGTTAACTGTTGGGGCAAGTTTATACAGGGCATAGGATGAAGTACTGATTTTCTTGCATAGTGCTTCAATGTGATCCTTCCAATTGACCTGCCTGTCAATTATCAAACCTAGAAATTTTGCACTATCAACATCGTGAATTTTGTTATTTTGGTATTGGACCTCCATTTTCGAACTAGGTTTTTTATGGCCAAAGTGCATTATTTGTGTTTTGCCAAGATTGATTCTTAGATTATTATTATCAAGCCAAGATATTATTGAAGTTACCGCGTTATTAACATCAGCTTCATATGATTCTGGTTTATCACATGCAATTATTACCGTACTATCGTCAGCAAAGAGTGTTATTGGGAAGTCTATAGCTTTGGGCAGGTCGTTAATGTAAATTAAGAACAGTAGAGGACCCAATACACTGCCCTGTGGTACACCAAAGTATATTGAGCGCTCTTTAGACAGGTATGTTACTTCTTCTTTAGTCTTTAAGTTTAAGTTTGTTATAGCGGTAGATTGTTTTCTTTTTGAGAGGTAAGTGCTTAATAAGTCCAGAACGTTACCTCTTATACCATAGGAGTCAAGTTTGTTTCTTAAGATAGTATGGTCAACGCAGTCAAAAGCTTGCGTCATATCACAGTACACAGCACAAACAGGTGTCTTACTATCAATATTAGTCATAATTTTATTTAAAAACTCATATATAGCCATGTTTATTGTCATGTTCTTTCGGAAACCTTTTTGTTCGTTGCAGAGAATCTTTTGTTTTTCTAAGTAAGTGTAGAGCTCATTATAAATATATTTCTCGTATATTTTGGAAACAATTGGCAAAAGCGCAATAGGTCTATAATTTTGCATATGTTGCTTATTACCTTTTTTAAATATAGGCTTCACTATGGAGAATTTAAGACGATCCGGAAAAATACCGTGGCTGATACATAGGTTAAGAATATGACTCAAATGTTTAGAGATTAAGTCGGCAACATGTTTTATAATTTTAGTAGAAATTTCGTCATACCCTACGCTATTAGTGTTTTTAATACATTTTATTATGTTAAATATTTGTATCGGTTGACATGGAGGCATGAACATTGACTTTTGTTTGTTTGTGATATACGCACTCGATCTTTTGCCTGATCCGGGTATTGGCATAATTTTTTCTACAAAATAGTCGTTGAAGTGTTCAGCAATTAATTGCGGTTTGTTAATCGTTTTATTGTCAACTTGTATAATATTTATTGAGTCATTAGGTAGATTTAATTTAGAGTTCTTTATTATTTTCCATGTCATTTTGCTTTTATTGTCAGAAGATTTAATATTGTGGTCATTTTGTGAACGTTTAGTCAGATTAATAATTTTTTTAAATATCTTTGTGTAATTTAAATATTTTGATTTATTTATTTGAGTAGGATTAAGTCTAGACGTCCATAATAATTGCCTTTTTTTTAAGCTACATAACTTAAGTCCTCGCGATATCCATTTAGGTTTTTGGCTTGTTGGTATTTTAATACGTCTACGAGGGAAGCACAGGTCATAAAATAATTTAAATTGTTCAATAAACAAGTTGAATGCATCATTTGGATCATCATTGTCATAGATTTCAGAGAATGTTAGTTTTTCCAGGCAGGTTCTAAATTTAATAACATTCTCCGAGCTAAAATCCCGAAAAAAGACTTGGAGCATTGGTAAACAGTTTCAGGGATATCACATCCCCCTGTCTCGCTCCTCTGAGCAGTTGGAAGGGGCTCGTTTTCTCATCCTGGTTCTGAACAGTCATTGTGGCAGTGTCATACGAGCATCTCAACACTTCAATATGGCGCCAGTCAATTCAACATCGTTGCAGAGAGGCCAGAACTGCCCATATTTCGATGGTGTCGAATGCTTTATCGTAGTCCACAAATGCCAAACACTGATTATACTCCTCGATCTTTGCAGTACTTTCTCAGTACAATTTGCCGAACAGTATGGATGTGGTCTACGGAACTAAAGCCTTTTCGAAATCCGGCTTGTTCTGGTGGCTGGGTCGTCAAGTCTCCTGGTTAGAGGGTTCGTGACGATTCTCGAGAACAGCTTGTATTCGTGGCTCAGAAGTGAGATGGGTCTAGTTCTGTAGCAAGGTTTTGTCACCTTTTTTGAAGAACAGAACCATCGCACCGCTGCGCCACGCCTCGGGCGTTATACCCTCATGGATGACGGAGTTAAAGAGACTCTAGCTCTCATGACTGGAACTCCGCCCGCTTGCCCGTTGCCAAGTGCGGATTCCCAATTAAGAAGCAGAAGCTTCTGAATACTGTCAATTTTTTTTGTCATTTACCATGTATCAAAGAATCCCTTCAAAGAAGATCGTCCAGGACAAATTGGTGTGGAACAGGACAAAGTGACTTCTCTATGCCCTAAAACTTGATAAATTTTTAGCTCCAAAGGGATATCGAAATTTGTACCAGGTTAAATCGCGCAACGAAAAAGATTTATTTTATTTGATTAATTTAATAAAAAAAGTTAAATCCGATGATTAAATACTATTTATGTTTATGATTATTAGATGTTTAATCTAAAGTGAAAAATAAATAATATTTTTTATCCATAAAAGTGGTTTAATTACTTTATTTTTATGTTTTTTAACAGTGGTCGTAATCTAGCGTACTAGTGGTCGCCAACCGAAATAAGTGGTCGTTAACTAGCATTTCGGCTATTTTTGCACTTTTTCCATAATTTTTCATATTTTATTAATGGAAGCGTGATATTTTATATTTAATTTCACAACTAGACTATATTAAGAACCAATTTACATTGTCGGCAACTACTTTGCGTGTAAATGTCGTATATTTTGATTCGTCCAAAGTTAGGAACTCAACTAACTGGTCGCTAACCGGCGCTATCACCCTACTCAATTTTCTTTTCTAATATTTCTATTTTATTTTTCAAAATTTTGTTTTCATTTATTAGTGGTTCTAGTTTTTCATCCATTTTTTCGAATATAATATTTGTTGGCTTTTCCATCTCTATTTTCATTTGGTCGAAAAGTAGTTTTAATTTTCCCTCCATTTTTGTGGGTTTTTTTTTTATTTTTTACTGGCAACACTGATATGTATTTGACGTTTGATGTTATTGTTAATCTGTGCTATGACATCCGTCGGCACTTTCGTCGAATGTCAAAGTCAATGACGTATCACTCGCTTACTTTCTTATAACCTCAAAATAATGGAGTTAAAAAAGCATAATAAATATAAAATGATGTTAAAAAAGCATATTTACTTGTAACTTCACGGTGTCTATTTCCCAAGATGTTCGGTGTCACTTGATGTTTATGTTTATTGCAGCAGTTGGTGTAATAGCGCTGAATAACTAGTGATTTCCAATTATTTCGGCGGACGAATTGCAAGGTAATGTTTACTTTTTGACAGCCAATGACAGAAAAAAAAACCCACACACTTGCACACTACTAAATTTACGCACTGGTAATCGTATCCATTCTTCGCTTGTGAGTGTTTTTAAAACCATTCGTGGTCACTTACAAGTTGGGGTTTGGCTTACTCTACGACGTATTATAGGAGATTATCCTATAATCGTTTATACAAACCTAAACATCTACATAACACCTATTCCAAATACTTCACTACCCTACACATACAACATACAATGTGCCACGCCTGCCTTTTTTGTTTTTTATCTTTAACACTCTTGAGTCCTCTTTAACGGATAGTAGCCGAGATAGTAGCCGGTGCGCGCATTGGTTAACATCAAATTTGTTTCGCTCTGTGTTTAAATTATATTAACTGTGAAAAATTCCAAAAGTTGGTCTTAAAAGTTACACCAGAAGAAAGAAGATCTCGTGAGGTTTCAAACTAAAACTAAAAACTGAATTTACCGAACAAAATTAATAAAATAATCAAATATAGAAAAAAAAACTGGTGAATATTTAAAAACGCTTTGCTAACACACCGAGTTGCGTGAATCATCGTTGGTGGCGGTCATTGACCCCGCCTCTACGTCTTCGGCACACACGATCATCGCAGCTCATTGGTTGAAACACTGGACGTCGATAACGCTTACTACCAGGTTTTTAAAATAACTGTCAATAATAATGAATTGCCCAGCTTGCAATCAACAAATACAATATGCTGGAGAGACTCTGAAATGCATTGGATGCTCAGCTAAATACCATCATGCATGCCTTAACATAACATCTGCCTATTATTTAGAAAATAAGCAGGAACTTAAGAAATGTTGGCGCTGCCCAGACTGTGCTAATATCACTCGTCGTTTTAGGAATGATAATACCCCTGTCCAAAAACTACACTTATCACAACTAAACGACACTACAATGTCAATTGACGATGCACAAGATGCTGAACCTAACACAAATATGACCACATCTGTCGAGTGTAAAACACCCATCCAAAATAACCAAACCATCACTAGAACTCAGGAAATTGCAACAGACGGCCTTTCGATTACTTTAGACAGTCTCAGTAAATTGCTAGATTCTAAACTAGAAAAGAACAATAAATCCCTACTCCTAGTACTAAAGAACACTATCCAAAATGAAATACAAAAAACTATCACAGAATTAAAGGAAGATATTTTAAAAGATACCCACAAGCTAACACGCGAGCAAGAAATAGTAAAAAGCAATATAAACACACTCAATGAGAAAATAAAAACAATACAAGAAGAAAACAAAGAACTTAAACAACAGTTAAAAGAAATAAAACAAAATATGACTATATCAGAAAATCACCAACAGGACACTAATTTAAAAAAAATGGTACTATTCGGACTTCCAGAATATGATCATGAATCCGAAAATCAATTAGATTATCGTATAATTGAAGCCTTTAAAGATATCCTAAATGTTGACCTGACTGGATATATTGAGGGAGTTTCTCGTATAGGAAGATACAAAAACCCTCGGAGACCTACTATAATTGAGCTAATAAGCAAACGAATGACGAAATATATATTAGACAACGCAATGTACTTCAAACATACAGGGCTTTTTATTTCAGAATACCTTAATGAGACAGCACTTCGCCAAAAAAAAGTATTGCAAGAAAATCTACGCTCAGCAAGACAACAGGGACACCACGCAATCATTAAAAATAATAAATTAATAATAGACGGACGACAACAAAAACTCACTGAAATGACCAAACAATTCTACGTAACCAAAAAGGCTGACTACAACCCACCTATTGATTCACAAAAAAAACGACATGACTAATGAAAGCATAAATAACACAGAAGAACGAGATACTGACTTCTCACGGGCTAACACAAATGAAATGAGCACCTTTCGTCACTCAAGAAATTGACTTCACAGTATTATACCAAAACATGCAATATCAATAATAAACTACACTTATTAGAAGCATTTCTCGATGAAAAAGGAAAGTACCAAGCACTTTGTTTATCGGAGACTTGGTTATCACAAGGAAAGAAGGAATTAATAAACTGCAACGGATACATCCTCGCTACGTCATACTGTCGACTAAGCTACGAAGGCGGCGGTGTATGCATACTATTGCGGGAAGACTTAGAATTTATTGAAAGTAAGGATAAATAAGTGCCATTGAATTGCCTAAACTTCAAATTATACTAATAACTTTGTATTGGAACAATAGTTAGCCTGATGTATTCTATAAACAATTAAAACTAATTCTAGAAATTCTATTAAAAAAAAAAAAAAAAAAAAAAAATATTTTCGGAGGTGATTTTAATGTAAATAATTATCTTGGAAAATAGCTTGCAAACCAAAACATTATTAAACTTAATGCTAGAATATAAGTTCTTCATTCAATCTATTAAAAATCCAACACGAGTGACATTAACACGACAAACAACAACACGAGTGACGTTATAAACTTTGACTCTAAATTAATAAATACTCAGGTGCATGATTACGGTTTTTCTGATCATAAAGGAATAATTGTGAAACTAAAACTAGACGCAGAGACTATAAAAAGTAAAGACTGGAAAACTAAAACACGAATTTTTAATTGTAAAAACATGGAAAAATTTAAATCATCATTAAAAGAAATAAATTGGAATCTAATAATAATCTTGGGAAAAACCATGAATGAAAATTACAACTCATTTGAAAATCTTTTACTCAAAATATGACAATATACCCTTAAAAACAATAAAACTAAGTCGAAACAATAAAAAGATTGGTTGACAAGTGGCATTAAAATAGCATGCAAAAATAAGCGGTTGTTAAGAATTCTTACTTCTTACTCTAACGATCCTGTATTAACTAAGCACTATAAAATATATTAAAAAACATTAAAACAGATAGTCAGTAAATCAAAAAAAATACAATATATTCGGGAAATCAGAAACTCAACTAACAAAACAAAATCGATGTGGAAAATAATAAAGGAGCGTACAAATAAAAACCAGCCTAAGACACAACAAAACATAGCATTGAAGATCCACGATAAACTTACGTCCGACCCAAAACAAGTTTCTAACTCATTCAATGATTTTTTCGCATCAGTAGGACAAACAAGGCGGAGTCAGAGCCGCGCGGCCGGCCTGTGCTCCAAACAACGGAGAATACAAAGTTTTTACATGCACCCACACCGCAAGAAATAAAAAATATAATAAACACCCTTAAAGGCAAATTTAGTCACGGATTAGACGAACTACCCCCTATATTAATAAAAACGTGTGCTGAGGAACTTACATTACCATTTTATTTATTAATTAATCAATCATTTTCTGAAGGGATATTCCCAGACGCGTTAAAAAATCGTTTAATAAAACCTATTCACAAGAAAAACTCGAAGTTAGATCCAAATAATTACCGTCCTATTGCACTATTACCGACATCATCAAAAAAATTCGAAAAAGCAATGTGCAAACGTGTTTATAACTTTTGTGAAAAGTTTAATGTTTTTGATAAATGTCAAAATGGTTTTCGGAAAAAAAGATCCACGACTTTAGCGACATTTAAATTTACCAAACAAATACTTGATGTTTTAAACAATAAAAAATACGCTATCGGAATTTTACTTGACATGACCAAGGCTTATGATAAGGTGCTGTATAGAATATTATTAGAGAAGTTACACGGTATCGGCGTTAGAGGAATAACTCACGAGTGGTTTGCATCCTACCTACAAAACCGAGAACAATTTGTAGAAATTGAACATTGGGATAGTGTCACTGGGGAACTCAGCCTAACACGATCAAATGGGCTCTGCATTAAGAATTCAATTCCGCAAGGTAGTGTTGTCGGGTGTTTGCTATTTTTAATTTATGTCAACGACCTCCCCAAAATTATGACAGAGTCGTGCGTACTGTTTGCCGATGATATTTCCATAATAACTTCTTGTAATGATTCTCAACATCTAAATGAAAATCTACATAACATAATGTTTAACATACAAAATTGGATGAATGACCACAATTTAGAAATCAATTTCTCGAAAACAAAAATTATGCAATTCAGGCCTTATCAAAAAAAACCCTTGTCTATAAATTTTACGTTTAACGGTATTAAAGTGGAATGTGTAAATACTTTTACTTTGTTGGGTCTAGACTTAGATATCCATATGACCTGGAAAGCGCACATACAAAAACTGAAATCAAAACTATCTAGTTTTATAGAGTCTGGCTAACGAAAGTAGGCCTTGGAATTATTTGCGAACTTTTTATATAGCAACTCTGTATGAACGTCAACGTCAATTTGACAAGGTTGTCGTTCGGTATCTCTGGTGTCAAATTGTATGCGTTTGTGTAAATTGTGATTCTAATTACGGTTTAAAATGAACAAATCTATCAAAAGTGGTGTACGAAAGATGTTGTTTTGCATGATTGGCAAGTTCAACGAAAAACAACAACAGCGTGATGCCGCGTTTAAACAAAAACAAGATTGTCTACGTGTGGTGTTGAATTTCATAGGTTAGTAGACAATATTATTTTGATACTTTGAAAACCTACCTATCCAGTCGTCTTAATAAAATTTTGATTTATAATTTACGTATCCTTACAAATAAGTTACTTTCGCTTTTTCGTATTGAATAAAACTAATTATATTCATTCGTACATCGCATCAGTCAACGTATTCATTTTAATAACATCACCTATGTTTTACGTATATACTCATAATGAATTTTTGCTGTATTTTTGTTGGTAATTTATTATTTATTATATGCTTTATTGTACATACAAAATGATATATAACAGAGGAAAAAAAAACAATTAAAATACATACAATGGTAATTTTAAAACGATTAACTTTCTTTAACAGAGAATCTGCAAGATGTCGAAGGAGTTGATGAAATAGTAAGAACTATTGAAAATCTCACTGAATTAGAGCAGAAAGATAGGATAATAACCCAGAATCAGTACTTAGAAGAAATAACTTCAATGACTGGTAAGTTTTTACTATACACTGGTGTTTTGAAATTATGCCGAAAAAAACCTTTGCATTTACGTAAACCAAGAATTAATTACATATTTTGTATATCTTCTTTGCAGAAGTGAGTGTCAGAACACTAAAGAGAGTAAAAAGGGAAGGTGCAGTAAATGAAGGTGTCTGGAGTACCCCGGGGAAGAAACGCCCACGGAAACCTACTGTGTCTAACCTAGATAACTTTGACATAGATGCTATGCGTAACAAGATAAACGAATTTTATATTGTTAAAAAACAAGTTCTTACACTGAGGACACTGTCGGTGGAGTTAAAAGAAAGTATTGATTTTAACGGATGCAGAGAAACTCTGCGCCGCTTGTTATTAGCCAATGGCTATGAATTTAAAAATAATAAAAATGAGCGTTCTGTATTAATAGAACGCTATGACATATCTGCTTGGAGACATAGATTTTTAAGAACTATAGCAGGAAAACGTGCAGAAGGCAAGCCAATCATTTATTTAGATGAGACTTATGTCCATAGAAACTACAAGCCTAAGAAGTCATGGCAAGGTCCTTCAACTAGTGGTGCAATTGAAAATGTTTCGACCGGGAAAAGGTACACTATAGTTCATGCTGGATCAGAGAAAGGCCCCGTACCAAACTCTTTGTTAGTGTTTAGTACTAAATCAAAAAATGCTGATTATCACCATGACATGAATGCTGAAAATTTTAATAAATGGCTTAAAGAAAAACTTATACCAAATTTGGAAGAACCAAGTGTAATCATAATGGATAATGCTAGTTACCATTCGGTAATTATAAATAAGGTTCCGAACACACAAACACGTAAAAGTAATATAAGAGAGTGGCTTCGTGATAATGGAATTCAATATGAGGACTACCACACGAAAGCAGAGCTGTTGTGTATTTTAAAACGAAATACGCCTAATCCAATATATGAAGCTGATGAAATTTTAAATCAATGTGGTCATGAGGTGTTGAGACTTCCACCCTACCATTGTGATTTAAATGCGATCGAGCTTGTGTGGAGTTTGGCAAAACGTAAAGTGGCTAGCAAAAATATTGCAGTTACTACAGCTGCATTAGAAGAAATAATTAAAGATTCATTTGAAAACGTAAGTTCACAGGATTGGAAGAAAATTACTGATCATGTAATACATGTTGAAAATAAATATAAAGAGCGTGATAAAATAACAGAAGAAAATTTAGAAAGTTTTATTATAAATGTTGGAGACAGCGATACTAGTGACAGTGATGAATCTTTTGGCATTGAAATGTTAGAATCTGATTTTGATTACGATGAATAAAACTAAGTTATTATGTATGGAATATTATCGTATTTTATTTGTCTATTTATTTTCGGATTCCGCTCATATTTACCTCATATACTAACACCTATACCAGATCAATAAATCCTTAAAATCCCGTTACAAACCTGATACATATCAAAAATTAACACATGTGTAGATAAATTCTGTTTCTTTATTTCCCTAACATAATGTTCAACTGTCTATATATAGGGTTTTTCATTAAAAGCGCTCGAACTTTGAAATGAAATAAAACAACCTGTTTAAGTGATATTACTACAATTTTTATAACATTTTAAAGAATATTCAATGACATTATGTGTGGAAAATAATATCAGCCAAATGGCCACTGCGACTCCGCTGTAGATGGCGTATTCTGGTGGACTAATCTTGGAGGACGTCTTCGCATAAATGGTCAATTTCACGAAGAACGCGAGTTATGTTGGCCTTTAGGGCAACAATTGACTGTGGTTTATCTGCGTACACTAAAGATTTCATGTAACCCCACAGAAAGTAATCGAGCGGTGTTAACTCACACGATGAATGCCATAAATTGAACACAACGCACAGAACGTAGGCGAATAGACAACTGGTTTTGATAATAAATTTTACACAATTTCTACGCGTTGTTGAAGCGTGTAGCGTTCCATGGTGAAATGTCACGACAAAATATATATTCATGCCAAATTTGGTAGCAATCGCATTACCGAAATGGCCGCTATGCGCTGCTAAAGTTCGAGCGTCCTTATTGAAAAACTATGTATATGATATTTTTAATAATGAATTACCAAGTATCAAAGTAGGTTATTCCAATTTTCATAGTATAATTTTAGTGTTGTCATGAATGTATTTTTTAAATTTGCCGCCAATATTCTGGGGCCAACCTTCGTTAGCCAGACTCTATATGCATTGCGTGAGCTCAAAAAAACTACAGATTTAAAAACTGCCCTATCCACTTACTATGCTTATGCATACGCATGGCTTAAGTATGGTATAATTCTTTGGGGAAATAGTGTAGATAGCAATGACTTGTTTATCCTACAGAAAACATGTATTAGGATAATGGTCTACATTGACAATGACGTAAGTTGTAGACCGCATTTTAGGAAACTAGACATTCTAACTTTGACATCCATTTATATTCTAGAAATCTGTAAATTCGTTAGACAATATCCACACTTCTACCTTAAAGTTACAGACCAACCTCGCCGATATGCACCACGTTCACGGTTTGATAATGCCCTCGTAATACCACAATCTAAGCTAAAATTACACAGCACAAGCCCTCACGTCACATCAATTAAAATATACATTATAATACCAAACGACATAAAAATGGAACAAAATGAAAATATATTTATTAAACGGCTCAGAAAATTACTAGTGGATAAATGCTATTATTCACTAAATGATTTTTTTAATGATGACATCAAATGACTTCCAACATTTACCCAGTTTTAGACATTGATTTTTATTATACTTTATTTGACTTATATTTGAACTTATGATACTATTTTAATCTGTGACATTATTTGTTTATATTAATTGACTTTTTGACTTTATTCGAATATCTTGTAATTCAATTGAATTTTTTAATACTTTATCTGACTTTTTATAATTTTATCTGTGACATTATTAATTTCAAATGAATTTAACACTGAATCTTCCTAATTATTTTACTTTATTTTTATAAATTGTATTTGTGATATGAATTATTACATTCCATTTGTGTGTGATCGAATTTACTTGAAATTAATATTGATACTTTTTAATAATTGCTAGAGGTAATATTTTCAAAGACGTATATCACAAATTATGTGATATTATTTGTAATATAATTTTATTAGTTTTTTTTTTAACGATAATTTTTTTTTTATATTTTTATTTACTGCATTTATTATCATGCTACTAATCATATTTTATGTTATTGTTGTGCCCGACAGGGTCCATGTGAACTATTTTATTATTATCAAGACCTTGTAAACACATGTGATTTATGCAATAAAGTTTTGAATTTGAATTTGAATTAACACTCTTGAGTCCTCTTTAATACTCTTGAGTCCTCTTTAACACTCTTGAGTCCTCTTTAACACTCTTGAATCCTCTTTAACACTATTGAGTCCTCTTTAGCACTCTTGATTCCTCTTTAACACTCTTGAGTCCTCTTTAACACTCTGAGTCCTCTTTAACTCTCTTGAGTCCTCTTTCACTCTCTTGAGTTTTCATTAACACTCACTCTCTTGAGTTTTCATTAACTCGTTATTAACCCTCATTTACCTCATTTACCCATTTACCTCATTTCACACATTTTTATCCTCTTCAAATTATTTTTTTAATCATGGATAGAATTATTTTCTTTGAACTTTTAAACAAAGCTGAGTTAGAATATGAAATCAAAATAAGATTAGAGGAACCAAAAGATACAGTAATAGAGCTTAAAAAACAAATCCTTCAACTCGCACCTCAAACTCCCTCTGAAGATATTTTAGACTCGTTATTGGATGTTAAAACTGATTTGGACGAACTTACCACTTCACTAAATTATATCGAATCAAAAATACTATTGTTAGAACAGGGTAACCATAGACTCAACAACAAAAAAATCAAACTTTTATTAATCATCTATTTCATCGACTAGAGAGGATCGATACTGATTCATATCCCTCAGAGGTAAATCGTTTAACTCAAACTAAAGAGAGATTTTTCACCTTAGAATCAAAATTTAATTCTTTAACAACTGTTTCCAACGACATCAACCCTCAACCTATAGCAGTCCCTTTTCTACTCCTAATAGTCCCAATGAGACGATGTTTCATACTATACTCCCCGATATTCAGTCTCAACCTCTAAACTCTATTCCCAATAATTCCCTTAACGAATTAAAACGAATAAAGTACGACGGAAACTCTTGTCCTCGTTCATTTATCCAGAAAATTCAGGAATTTAGTATTTCTAGGAGTATTTCTTCAAACAAATTATTTGATCATGCGTTCGAATTACTTACCGATAACGCTTTACACTGGTACCGTTTTAAACGTGACTCATTATTCAATACTTTATTGCATGCCATAATGTGTACATAAAAACAGTTGATAAGTTAAACATAGAATCAATTATGGACCCTGTCGGGCACAGCAAAGTGGATTTTTACAACTATTATTTACAAACATTTCATTAGGAGAGAGGATGAAGGCGCTTCTTATTTAGAAAAAATAAATAAATGAAAATTAATTAGTACCTACAATAGTTTTTTTGTGCTATTAATAAGGGTCGTTGGTTTTATGTTATTGCATTATTAAATTTAAGTATTAAATTAAAATTATAAATATAATTATATAGATATAGGCTAAAATATAATACATACAATTAAATAGTGTACCTAATCATTTTAATGGTATTTTTGCGATTTAAAGATAAGTAATTGATTAAAAATTAAATAAAAAATTAAATGTCACCTAAATTTTTATGTCAAAATGGTTTTATTGCTATTGAAATTTATCGTTTAAGTACTCGTCAATAGTGTAATAGCTTTTAGTTATTAGAAATTGTTTCAATTTATTAGTAAATATATTATTTTTGTCAATATTTTTTATGTTTTCCGGAAGCTTGTTATATATTTTAATGGACATAACATATGTACCAGAAGAGTGCATTTTTAATCGTGAAGTGGGTATGTTTAGTCTGTTTTCATGTCTGAGTGTAATTTTATTTTGAATATCTCCTCGTTTGGAATAGAATTGGGGATAATTTCGTACAAATTTACAAATTTCGAGTATGTAGAGGCAGGGCAGGGTTAATATTTTGAGGTCTTTAAAATGGGGTTTACATGAGTCTGTTTCCTTGATATTCATTAATATTCTGATAATTTTTTTCTGTAGAGTGAATAGTGTAGGTGCGTCGGTACTATTTCCCCATAAAATGACTCCATATTTGAGCCACGCAAATGCGTATGCGTAATACGTTACTAGAGCTGTTTTTAAGTCTGTTGTTTTCTTGATTTCACGGAGGGCGTATGAAAACTTAGACAATTTTGTTCTTACTTTTTGAATGTGCGATTTCCAATCTACGTGTGAATCTATGTCAAGGCCTAAAAGGGTGAATTTATTTACTGCTTCTAATTTTGATCCATTGTATTTGAAATTTATTGTTATAGGTATTTTTTGTCGGGGGTGGAAAGTTATTATTTTTGTCTTATTGATGTTAATTTCAAGGTTGTGTTCGTTCATCCAGTGTGTTGTAGTGTCTAGTATAGAAGTAAGTTTTTGATTTAAATTTATATTGTTGTCACATGATGTTAAAATAGAGATATCATCGGCGAATAATACGCATGATTCATTGATATGGTTGGGGAGATCATTTATGTAAACAAGGAATAGCAGACACCCTATTACACTTCCTTGTGGTATAGATGCTTTTACGGGTATGCTTTGGGATCGTATTAATTCTATTTCTTTTGATTTATGATTGCAGTGTTCTATTTCTACAACTTGTTCTCTGTCCATTCGTAACTTTTCCCGCGGGTGCCAATGTTGTACAGTTTATTTAATAGTGTATCGAACTGAACCTTGTCATAGGCTTTTGTCATGTCTAATAACAATCCAACAGCATATTTTTTATTGTTTATTGTATTGAGTGCCTCTTGTATATATTTATAAACAGCCAAAACGGTAGATCGGTTTTTGCGAAAACCATTTTGGCTATCATTGAATATTGTATTTCTCACCAAAATCATATACACGAACGCACATAGCTTTCTCAAATATCTTTGAGGCTGTTGGTAGGAGAGCAACGGGACGGTAGTTGTTTGGGTCAGTCTTTATATTTTTCTTGTGGATCGGTTTTACGAGAGCTTTTTTTTAGCAAATCGGGAAAAACGCCTTCTTCAAAAGATTGGTTAATTAGTATGTAAAATGGCAATGTTAATTCGTTAGCGCATTGTCTTAATAGGGTGGGTGGGATTTCGTCAATTCCATGGCTTCTTTTGTTTTTTAAATTTTTGATTATTGTATTTACTTCGTAAAGATCTACTGGGCTAAGATATAATGTATTTTGTGTAGCTGAAACCACCGGGGAGCGTTTTCGTGTGCTGGCAGTAGTTAGTGTGCTGTCCCCACCAATAGAGGAAAAGAAATTATTAAATATGTTGGCTACCTCTTGAGGATTTGAAGTTAGGTTATTATTTATTTGTAGGGTTATGTTATGCTTTTCACTCTTTAGTTTCTTGTTTGTGCGTTCATTGATAATTCCCCACATTGTTTTAACTTTGTTGTTAGATTGCATCATTTTATTTTTAAAGTGTAGTTTCTTTGCAACTATTACAGCTTTTTTCAGTGTTTTTTCATACGTTTTATAGTATCTTGTTATTATTGGATTTTTTGTTTTTATTGTCAATGTCTTTAATAGTCTTTTATTTAAACTAGATTTTTTTATACCTACAGTTAGCCAGTATTTTTTATATTCTGTTTTTAGTTTTATTTTACGCACATACGAGTACATTGATTTAGAATAGAAATTAGTTTGTTATGAAATGTTTTATAATTTATGTTAATGTTGTTTTTGTTTGTAAGAATATCGTTCCAGTTGAGTTTTTGTATTTCCTCTTTGAATTTTGTTATATTTGTATTATTAAATAGTCTTTTCATTGTGTACCAGTTGTATTTTGCTGATTGTTCAGGTATTTTTAAATTTAGAATTGCACTATGATGGTCAGAAAAACATAGCTCTTCAGTGGTTGTATACATGTCTTTGTTGTTATTTGTGAATATTAAATCTATGCACGTTGCAGTGTTTGGTGTAATACGTGTAGGGGTCTTTATATGTTGAGTGTAGTTATGTTCCTGCATGAGATTTAAAAATTGATTTGTTTTTAAATTGTCTGAAATTATATTAATATTAAAATCGCCTCCTATGATTACATTTTGTTTATAGTATTTATTGTTTATATATTTAAGAATTTGTTTTAATTGTTGGTATAAAACTTCCTCCTCTCTTCTATTCCAGTAGGTACATAGTTACTATTAATAAATTCTCTTTCAGTAATTCCGTGGCGCATAGTTCAATTATGTATTCTTTAGACATTTCTGAAATATCATTTCTATTTATGCATTCGATATGTTCTTGTAGAAGCATACAAACACCGCCGCCTGTTCTTGTAGTGCGACAGAAGGAAGATGCAAATTTATATCCGCTAAAATGGATGAGATCAAGTTTTTCTAGAGTTAGCCATGTTTCTGAAATACATATTACATTATACATTGAATTTTTATCAAGAAACGCTTCGAGTGTATCTTGTTTATTATAAAGGCTTTGAAAATTTTGGCACATTATTTTAAATGGTTGGTCGTTGTTTACGAAATGTCTGGTTCTCTGTCTCAGTTTCATTAGTCATGTTTGTAGGACAAGTTTGGTTGATGTTGTTCAATGTTACTCGTAAATTGTCTTCTCGGGTGTTGTAGTCATATTGAAGTTCGTTTTTTTCTAGGTTAATGAGTTTTCCGTCTATATATAGTTGGTTGTTTCTTATAATTGCATGAGATCCGTTTTTTCTGGCTTTAAACAATTCTTCTCGCATTTGTGCTCTGTGCTTGCGTGCATTGGCATCTAAGAAATCAGATACGAATAAGCCGGTTCCCTGAAAATAGCTGCTATTGTTAATGATATATTTAGTCATTCTCTTGCTAATAAATTCAATAACAAGCGGTCGGTTCTTATGTCCACCGGGTCTTCCAAGTCTATACAGGTCTTCTATATATCCTGAGACGTCTATGTTGACTATATCACGGAACAGTTCTATCAATCTATTGTGAAGTGAACTTTCAGGCTCTTTGTAGTAGTCGGCCAGGCCGTAGAGTACAATTTTCCTACGATTATTTTCTTGTATATTTGGGACTCTTGATGCTTCTGTTGCTAGTTTTCTTATTTCTTTCTTTAGGTTTTCATTTTCCGTTTGAAGTTTTTCTAATTTTTTGTTAATGTTTTCTATTTCTTGTTTTCTTTGGTCGTTCTGTGCTGTTAGCGTATTGGTTTTATAGTCTAAATCTTGTCTTAGTTCTGTAATAACACTATATATTTCTGTATGTATCGTGTTTTGTAATTCTTGTATTATAGATTTGTTGTTTTCTTTAAGATGTGTGATTATTAGTTTACTCAAAGTTTCTATTGTTAATTGAGTGGGAGTAACATTTATCTTTAAATTTTCTTCTGTGTGGGTAGTGTCCAAAAATATGGTGTCGCCTAAAATACTCTGATCGTCGGAACAAATTGTGTCATTATTTGACTTTATAGTTTTCTTTCCCAAAGTGACATTAGCTTCTTCAGGTGGCGTAGATGGTAGCTGATTTAAGTCAGTGTCTCTAGGGACACGTAAAGGGGTGTTTGTATTTCCAGTCTTGGGTATTTTACAGACGCATGTCTGGCATTTCCATGTACTTTTATTTTCCAGTGTCATCTTTTTAGTGTAGTAGTCTTTAGAAACACCGCCACAGTCAAGATCATATCTGCATTTACAAAGCACACAAATAAGGTTTTCCCTTATGGGTAGCTTATTTTTGCATCCAGCGCAAACTGGTGTAGATGCCATTTTGGTAACGTCAGAGTAGTTTTATAATTATTATGATGAATAAGCACGTTCACTGTTGCAAAACTCGAATAAGCGACATCTAGTGTGTAGTAGCGAAAAAAAAAACCTGAACGATCTTTGTGGTACTTAGTTTCGGCCTTTATCAGTAGATGGCGCTGGTTTATAGTTTTGAAGATGATGACTGTCGGTTTTTGCAATTAGGAATTAGTTTTCATAGGTGTTATTTGAATGATTATGTACCTTTTTCTGGATGTTTTCTTTCTTCTTTCAAGTATATGTTCGTATATAACACTTTTCCAAACGTTTCTCCCACTATTTGTCCGTATTTTTTTAAACTGTTGATTCGTTAAAACTTTTATTTGTAATGTTTAGTTTTATCTCACTGGGTAGGTCTTTCACGTGTACTCCAATATCACACACTATATATAGCTTGAGCATTCGAATAAATACTTTTTCTTATGCATCTAATCACTTATACTATTTTTTTGAAAATATAAACACAGAGCTATTATGTTTGTTGACACACGGTGGCGCCCTCTCTCTAATTACGTTAGCTGCAATCGGAGGATTTAAAAAAAACCAAAAATGATTTTACTTAATTTATTTTAAATAAAAGAATTACATTGATTATATCTTAATTTAGCCTAAGTGCCTATTCGAAGTATGAATATGGAATGGAATTTTACAGAGTTACAATAATTGGGTAAACTAGGTCCGTGCGTCACAAAGTGCTATCTCAGCTCGCCGTTTCCGTCGTTCGTTAATTTTGCAGCGTATGTTTCTATAATAAAAGTATTGAGTGCTGAGTGGGCGATTCCCCTTATGCAGCTGCGTGTAACATCTCCACCCGCAGATCAGGAACTATTTTAGAACTTTGAGAGAAAATGTTGCTGGAACTTGTCCTCTGGGCGCGCGATCCTCTTCTTTTTTATCAGGTTCCTCGTACGTATGTCCCTTGGTGTTGGGCGTTTCAGAGCGTTTGCAAAACCATTTTTTGCGATAGCCTAGTATGGCTATGAAAAGTGCGCCTGCACTTAATAATGCAATGTAGAAGGGTATTGTCGTATGGTATATGACATCTGACTGCAGCTGGTTAAGTTCTATCGGCTGGCTCGTCATGACTTGGTTCTGTATGCTGTGTAATCCTCTTAAGTCAATTGAACTAAGATGAACTTGGGTTAATGCAGCACTCGGTGTCTCCGCGTCATAGGGAATGTTCATTAATTTCAAAGGCTGCCCTTGTATTACGTCGTTGTCGTTGATTATAGTTAGTTCCTTTGTGCGGAGGTAACAATTGATAGGTATAGTAGCGAGGTAGCTTCCTTGTAGCGAATTAAAGTCTTCTCTCCCGCAGACTAATTGCACTTTTGTTGGATTTGGAAACGATAAAATGTAGTGCTGGTCATCTAATTTTTCCATCGCTTCTTTTTCCAAAAATACTGTAGTAAATTGGCAGGAACTCTTGAGGGCTTGGTTCATGATAAGTTCTTGTATGCAGTCAGTTTTTGTTCGTATTTGGTGGGTTATTTCCTTTTCACAGAGATACCAGTTACTTAACTTCGAGCATTCTGCTTCTATGTACACTAAAGAGTCCCCATTAGTTGCTATAAAGGGATAGGTAGGGATAAGGGCTTGACGGTTTTTATTGGGTACTATAGATAGCTTATATAAATCATAAACAATTTTGGAAATTATAGGAAATCTGAAAACTATGACTATCTGTTTTTCATTGAAATAAGATCCGGATTGGATGATGTCGTAATATTCTCTGAGCTCTAAACTTAGTATCTCATCCTTACTGTATATTTTTTCTAACCTATTTACCATAGACTTAAGTGTATCTACGTCTATCATAGAATGAACAGTGCTTGATGCATGTATAAACGCTAACATATTTTCTATTCTAACTAATTCTAATCTTAAATCTTCTACGTTTTCACTTATAATGGACATGAGTTGACCAAACTTTGCATATGCTATTAGATTACCTGTTGTATACGTGTTATTTAATAGTAACTCTAAGGTGCTATTGATTCTACTTTGATTTTCGATTAATTGTATTAGAACACCGTTGTGCTTGGACATCCATTCTTTGCTAAGACTTATGTGATTGTTAAATTCGTTAACTAACTTATTGTTATTAATCTGTAGAATTTTGATAGCATTTTCGTATTTTAAGGCATCTGTGTAGTCTAGATTTCCAGTTATACTCTTAATTACTGATCCAAGACTGTCTACTAGACCTCTCTTGACACGACCAGGCTCTAAAGATTTTAGCTGATTAGATACTTTGCCAATTTTGTTAGTAAGATAACTAATTTGGAATTCAAAAAGTGTATAAGTGTCATTACTAAGCCGACTTTTGTATTCTGATATCTGATATTGTAGTGTTGTAATTTGATTTTCTATGTCCCTTAGATTCACGTACTGAAGAAATGTATGATGATGAGTGGTCATTCTCGTCGGTCCAAGTTTATACGGTAATAAGCCAGGTCCATTCGCCAAGCTTTCAAGTTTTATCTCCGATGACTGGGTCTCGCGAAGAACCAGCAATAGTAGAATCCTGCAACAAGTTAGGTTCCTTAGGGCCTCTTTTTAATCTATTTTTGGCTACGGGCCCACGTTTCTTGGATGTATAAATGTGTATGGGTAAATCAGCCAAAATAGTATCTTGGGTATACCGCGGTGGGGTGCTTGGACAGGAAACCTCCCCGTGTGCCTGTGGGCTGGAATTCCCTTCGGACGCGTCCGGGGGGAAGGCCAGTCTTCAGGACGGTGCACCCTGGGATGCGGGCAATGTCTCCCCATTAGGTACTGTGTGCCTAAGGGGTCTCGTTGTCTGCATGCCAATATCCTGTCGGAGGAACGCTCTAACGTGTACTCGGAGAGAGCACACGTTGAGCAGCGTTCGAGTACGGGCCCGGCGTGCACTAACACTGCCGTCGGGCAGGCAGAAGGAAGCCTTCTGCCACCGTTGGTCTCGTAGCCCCGAAGAGTGTCAAGGTCATGTCTCTGGCACTTGACGGGGGTCGAGGGTCTTGGCTTAACCGCCCGGACCGCGAGGAAGAAATCCTCTATAAAAAATTACCCCAAACCTCCAAGCGGCGGCGCACCGTGAGGGAGGTTGTAAGCTTGACTAATGGGTAGCTATTTGATAATTAGTCGCTAGTGCGAACCGCATTTTTTGAGTCAATAAAATATGTTAAATACTCGTGGGAACAAATATGGAAATTTCTAAACAAACAAAAAACCAAGGAGAGGGGAGTGATGCGGGGTCGGAGTCCGACGTTGCGTCTGGCGCGATGAGCTCGGGTCAGAGCTCAGAGCGCGAAGTGGTGGTGGGAGCGACCGTGAGGAACCAAAAGTTCCTCCGGAAGCGCCCTAAACCGGGGGATGGCCAGGGGTCGTCCGCCGAAGAGGGGGTCTCGGGCCAAGGCCACAGGAGGAAGATCCACTCCAGTCGGCGGGGTGCGGCCCGGGGAAAAGGTGTGGGAAGAGGGCTCACCACAAAGGAGGCCGGCAAGCCGAGCCGGGCCAGCCCAGCCACGCTGGAGAAGCCCTCTACCGAAGAGGAAAGCAACCCTGTAGGGACGAGCACCGTGGCGGCCCCTACAGATTCGGCAGGCGGTGAGCCGGATGCCGCTGGTGGCTCCAAATCGGAGCAAGCGGCCAGGTTTGCGGAGGCTGTGGCTGCCGCTATCAAGGGTTTGGCCTTGAAGAGGACTCAGTCCTCTAAAGACAAGGCCATACCCGCGGTCATGGCCTCTATTTTGGCGGCAGCGGAGGCCTATCACCTCAGACCTCCGTCGGACGGCATGTCCGAGATGCGGGCGAAGGTCGCCCGCTTGACAGCCGCCATGGAGCTTCTCCGAAAGGAGAACGAGGAGCTCCGAGCGGACCTGGCCGGGCTCCGAAGAGCCGGCCCTTGTGAGGTGCCGCAGTGGAGGGAGCAGCATGGGCAGGGACAGCCCGTGCCTGCGGAGGACCGGGTTTTGACCCTGGTGAGGCAGGAGATGGCTTCTTTGCGGTCTCGTTTCTCCGCGTTAGAAGCCATCGTCCTGCGCCCTCCTCTAGCGGCAAGCGGGCCGGCCTCTGTCCAACAGAAGATGGCGTCGTATGCCACCACCGCAGCTGCCTCGGCCAAACCAGGCTCATCGGGGCAGAAAAAGGGTGGGGCGGCTACACAGGTGACGAAGGCCCCGGCCGCGGCGGCGAAGGCCCCGGCGGCTGCGGCGGCAAAGGCCCCGGCCCAAGCGGCGAAACGGCCGCCCCCGCCTCCTCTTAATTCTACTCCAGCTGACGCTGAATGGCAAGTAGCCGGAGAGAAGAGGAAGGCGGCTAAGGCAAAAAGGGCGGCTAAAAACAAAGAGAGGAGGCAGCGGCGCAAGGAACGAAGCGTCGCGGCTAGGCTCCGCGCCCCGAAGTCCGCAGCTGTAGTTATAACGCTACAGCCAGAGGCGGAGAAGAAGGGCGTGTCCTACCGCGACGTGCTCGCCAAGGTGGCGGCGGCGGTGGATCTAAAGGAGATCGGCGCCGCTGATGGCATCCGGGTGAGGGTCACTGCGACTGGGGCCCGGATGCTGGAGGTCCCCGGTGCGGCTAGCGGCCCGGCCGCTGACGCTCTGGCCGAAAGGCTTAGGGCGTCCTTAAATGCGGACGAGGCCCGAGTGTCCAGGCCCACCAAATGCGCTGACATGCGTATTCAGGGCTTGGACGACTCTGTGACGGAGGGACAGGTGGTGGCCGCTGTCGTTAGGACTGGGGGGTGCTCTGCCGAGCAGGTTAGGGCAGGCGCCATCCGTCCTGACTTCACGGGGATGCGAGCCGTTACGGTGAGCTGCCCCGTGTCGGCGGCCAAGAAAATTGCCGGGGAGGGCCAAAGGTTATTGGTGGGCTGGGTGTCCGCGCAGGTCAAACTGCTGGAACCCAGACCTCTGAGGTGCTACCGCTGCCATGTGGGCAACCACGTGGGAGCTAAACGCACCTCAGAGGTGGACCGCAGCGGTCACTGCTACCGCTGTGGTCAGCCCGGTCACAAGGCCGGCTCCTGCGAAGCCACGCCGCATTGCGTCGTATGTGCGGCGGCTGGCAAGCCAGCCGGCCACCGGATTGAGAGCAAGGCCTGCGCTCCACCCACCAAGGCTAGAGGCAAGCCACCTGCCACCGCCGTCACAGCCGCAACCGCCGCCACCACCGCCGTTGCCGCCTCCACAGCCGTCGTCGCCGCCGCAGCCGCCGCGGCAGGGCCCTCACAGGGGGCTAAGGAGGGGGCTGACATGGAGTGCCAATAATGGCCCCATTTCGCCTCCTCCAGGCGAACATCAACCACTGCGCCGCAGCTCAGCATCTGTTGCTCCAGAGCATGGCGCAGTGGTCGATTAACATCGCCGTGGTCGCTGAGCCGTACTTTGTCCCGCCCAGGGATGACTGGGTGGAGGACCTTAGCGGCTCAGTGGCCCTAATTTCGTCGGCCGCCACCGGTACCCCGTCCCTCGAGGCTGTTAAGAGAGGACGGGGTTGCGTTGCAGCACGGTTTGGGGAGATTGTCGTGGTAGGGACATACTTCTCCCCGAACCGAACTCTCGCCGAGTTCCACAACTCCCTTGCGGAGTTGAGAGTCGTCGTCGTCGGGTTCTGTTCCCTGCCCGTGTTCGTCCTCGGGGACTTCAATGCCAAGAATGTGGCTTGGGGTTCCCGGTATACGGATACACGGGGCAGAATGGTGGAGGACTGGGCGCTGGAGACAGGCCTGGTCGTCCTTAACCGGGGTTCTGTCCCCACGTGTGTGCGGATGCGGGGTGAATCAGTGGTGGACATCTCGTTCGCCAGCCCCGCTCTGTCGCCGCGTGTCATTGACTGGCGCGTCATGGAGGGGGTGGAGACGTATTCCGATCACCGGTACATCCGGTTTGACGTCTCCGCCCAGACCTCGAGCGCGCCGGTCCGACAGGCCCCGAGTGGTCCGCGGTGGGCGCTGAAGCAGCTGGACCGGGAGCTCCTCCTGGAAGCCTCGATCGTGCAGGCCTGGGTGTCATCACCGGACAGGCCTGCCGACATCAACGACGAGGCGGAGTGGTTCCGGGAGGCCATGTCCGAGATATGCGACGTGGCAATGCCCCGGGTCCAGCCCGGACGTGCTTCGCGCCAGGTGTACTGGTGGTCGCGTCAGCTGACGACACTGCGCAATGCGTGCGTTGCTGCGCGACGCCGGTACACTAGGCACCGCAGGCTCCGTATTCGACCTCCGTATACGGAAGCCATTCAGGCGGAGCTGTACGAGGGGTACAGAGCGGCGAAGACCGCCCTCCAAGCGGAGATCCTGCGGGCCAGGGCACTGGCCCGCGGGGAGTCGCTGGAGACTCTGAACAGAGACCCGTGGGGACGCCCATATAAAATGGTGCGGGAGAAACTCCGCCCATGGGCTCCTCCACTGACGCAGAGTCTCCGGCCGCAGCTTGTGGGGAACGTGGTGAGCGCTCTGTTCCCTTCGAGAGGGGAACACGCCTCCCCGCCCATGGCTCCGCCTACTGCGGTGCCTGATGCGGACCACACCGCCGACGACGACGACGATGCTCTGGAGGTGACCGAGGTAGAGATGAGGGTGGCGGTACGTAGGCTGAATGCCAGAAATACCGCCCCAGGACCCGACGGCTTACCTGGGAAAGCCTGGGTCCTGGCCTCAGAGGCTCTCGGGCCTCGACTAAGGGGGCTCCTAAGCGCATGCTTGGAGAGGGGCCAGTTCCCGCTTCGTTGGAAGACGGGGAAACTGGTCCTCATCAAAAAGCCGGGGCGCCCTGCGGACTCTCCGTCCGCTTACCGGCCCATAGTGCTGCTCGACGAGGTGGGCAAGCTCTTTGAAAGAGTCATTGCAGACCGCCTCGTCGGGCGGCTGGTGCGGGTGGGGCCGGATTTGGCGGAGAGCCAGTTTGGTTTCCGCAGGGGGCGCTCCACGGTGGACGCCATCATGCGCGTGCGAGCCCTCACGACGGGGGATGCGGTGGCTCGGGGTGGGGTCGTCTTGGCGGTGTCTCTAGACATCGCCAACGCCTTCAATACCCTGCCCTGGAGTTGCATCAGGGAGGCACTCCGGTATCACCGGATGCCGACCTACCTCTGTCGTGTGGTCGAGGCCTATCTGGCAGACAGGGCCATCATCTACCCCGGTCACCAGGGAGAGTGGAACCGGCGAGAGATGTCGTGCGGTGTCCCACAGGGATCGGTCCTGGGGCCGCATCTGTGGGACATCGGATACGACTGGGTGCTGCGCGCCGACCTCCCCAATGGCGTCAGCGTCGTTTGTTACGCTGACGACACGTTGGTCCTGGCGCAGGGGAGGTCGCACCAGGCGGCGGTCGAACTAGCGACACACGGGGTTGCGACAATCGTGGCCAGAATCCGGCAGTTGGGACTCGAGGTGGCCTTGCACAAGTCCGAGGCCATGTGTTTTCATGGTCCTCGGAATGCGCCACCGTCGGGTTCCCAAATAACGGTAGGAGGGGTTCACATCGGCGTCGAGTCGACGATGAAGTACTTGGGACTCGTCGTCGACAGTCGGTGGAACTTCGTGGAGCATTTCCGACGTTTGGCTCCCAGACTGGACCGGGCCGGGGCTGCCTTGAAGCGGCTCCTGCCCAATCTAGGGGGTCCAAACGCCTCTTGCCGGAGGCTATACGCGGGGATCGTGCGGTCCATGGCCCTGTACGGGGCACCGGTGTGGGCGCATTCGTTGAGGCGGCGGCCTGCCCGCCGGTTGAACGCGTCCCAGAGGGTCATGGCCACCCGGCTGGTCCGGGGATACCGCACGGTCTCTGGTGAGGCGGCGAGCCTCCTTGCCGGATTGCCGCCATGGGATCTGGAGGCAAAAGTCCTCGCGCATATTTGGGAGTGGCGCGAGGAGGCGAAACGCCGGGGCTTGACTCCGATGCCGCGAGAAATCGCGGCACAGCGGACAGAGCTCCGACGGGATCTCATGGCAGCATGGAGAGTGCGATTGTCGCAACCCAGTGCTGGGCACGCCACTATTGCGGCGATAAGTCCCCTCTTTGAGGAGTGGCTGGAGAGGCGCCACGGCGTCCTCACCTTCCGCCTGACGCAGGTCCTCACCGGACACGGCTGTTTCGGGAGGTACCTGTTTCGGATAAGGCGGGACGAAACGCCCGGGTGTCATCACTGCGTGGATCGCCCGGAGGACACGGTGGAGCATACGGTGGAGGTATGCCCTGCTTGGGCAGAGCACCGCCGTGTCCTCGTGGAGGCGATCGGTGGCGGGGATCTCTCGCGTCCGGCCCTGGTCCAGGCCATGGTACGGAGCGAGAGGGCATGGGAGGCCGTCACCTCCTTCTGCGAAGCAGTAATGCTTGCGAAGGAGGAGGCGGAGCGCGTGAGGGAGAGGCAAATTTCGCGCCCTCACGCCCCTAGCCGCCGCAGGAGGAGACGCCCCGGGCGTCGGGAATCGATCGCGGATTCCCGGCCACCGTAGGCGCGGGCTTGCGGACGGTGAGCAATGGGTAGCTCACCGTCCGGTAAGGACCAAGCCCGGGTCGACGGCGCGTTGTGTTCCACGCGCGCCTCAAAGAGATGTCAGCGAGTGAAGGGGTCCGATGAGACCATTGCCTGCCGGGGTTGCGGGAAAGTCCGAAAGGGATACCGTGGCCCCCTGGCATTGCACAGGCAAGAGAAGGAACACGGGTGGGTTTTAGTCAGTAAGAGTCTGACACGCCCTCCCGCTCCACCCAGAGTGGGAGGAGTCATTTGATGATTTCCCACCCGAAAAAAAAAAAAAAAAAAAAAAAAGGGTATACCGCGGTGCAGTTTTCTGACGGCTTGCAGAAGGGTTCTTAATGAATACCTGTTGTTGAGGAAAGTATTCTATTTCGGATTCGCGGTTCCGATTTCTATTTTCTATCAACGCAGTACGATTTGATAAAGAGGTTTCGTTGATAATATTATAGACTTCCTTCATTTGCGCCCTATGATTATGAACGTACTGTTGTAATGATTGTTGGGTAAAATCTATGTCTAAAATATCGCGTGGATCAAAGTGTCCTGTTAATAAATCGAATGGTCTGCATCTAGTGAAGCTATGTATTGAAGAATTATAACCAATTATAGCATAAGGCATAAGATTTACGATAGGCTCCTCTTTGTGTTGTAACTTTAATATTCTTATATGTTCAAGGAGAGTTGAATGGAAGCGTTCGATGTTACCGTTATCGTTAGGCGAATGCGGTAAAACTCTATGATGGTTTATCTTGTGAAGGCGTGTGAATTCTAGGAACAGTTGATTAGTAAACTCCGTTCCGTTGTCAGTCACTAAAGTCAAGGGAACTCCATGGTGGGTACAATATTGTAATAATGATTGAAGTATACTAATGCCCGTGCCATCTCGAAGCTGCGTGCTTGTCCATATTTGGTAAAAACATCTATAAATGTAACATATTTTTCATTGTGAACAGTGAATAAATCCATATGAACTATTTCGAATGGTTTTGTTGCCGGGGGTACAATATTAAACTGGGGTCTAATAGGTCTCCGGTCATATTTAGCTTGCCCGCAAATAATGCATTCATTGATGAATTTGGTTATTTGGTCTTTCATTTTGGGCCAGTAATACTTTCTTGAGAGGGCTAAATAACATTCGGTAATTCCTCGGTGATTGGTTTTGCCGTCATGGTAGTGTTGAATTATCTCTTGCTGACGTAGATAATCTTTAACGTTTTCTAATTCTATCTTAGCTAGTACTAAGTTCATAGATGAACTCTTAAACTTGTCCTGTATGACTGGTATGATGGAATACATGGCAAGAGGTGGATTTATTAGGATACCGGTTTTTACTTTTGGGTTTACATACTCTTTGAGGGCGTTGACTACATCTTGTTCTAGTTTAGATGATGATATCTGGACTGCTATGCGCGTGTGAGTTTCGAATGGCTTGGTAACTACTGGTTTGCGTTTGACATCTTCTACTATCGTAAAGCATAGTTGTCTATGGAACCTGTTAAGGGGTTCGTCTGTTATTGGGATTTCTAATATGGGATGTTCATGACTGGTATGTACAGTTGCAGTGGATGAATTCGCAGATGGCGGGTTTTCTGATGGGTTAGGAATCAAAGAACATAATTCGTCTAATAAGGTGTTAGTATCTTCATTGTGAATCTCCACCCGAGATAAGGCATCGGCGTTCGTATTGGATTTACCTTTCTTGTAGATAACGGTGAAATCGTATTCACTAAGTTTCAGCCTCCATCTTGTCAATCGCGAATTGGGTTCTTTAAGGTTCATCATCCACTGTAAAGGTTTATGATCTGTTAATACTTTAAATTTACGACCATACAAGTACGGTCTAAAGTACTTGGTGGCCCAAACTATGGCAAGAAGTTCTTTTTCTATGGTGCTATAGTTAAGCTCACTTTCATTCAATGTTCGGGATGCAAAGCACACAGGTTTGTCGGAACCTATATGTCCTTGAGATAGAACGGCTCCAATAGCAACGTTCGAAGCGTCTGTTGTCAGTATGAATTCCTTATTAAAATCGGGATACTGTAGTATGGGGTCATTTGTTAAGAGATTCTTACACTTTTCAAAACTGTTTATGTACTCGGAGTCTAGTACAACTTTTCTACCTTTTTTTAAACAAGTTGTGAGAGGTTTCGTAATCTTTGCAAAGTCCGGGATAAATTTCCGATAATAACCTACAAGGCCTAAAAATTGCTTAATTTCTTTTGGGGTCTTTGGAATGGGGTATTTTTCTATTGCATGAATCTTATCCGGATTAGGTTTTATTCCTTCACTACTTATTATGTGTCCGAGGTAACCAGTTTCATGCCTTAAGAATTCGGATTTATCCATTTGGATCTTAAAGTTCGATTCCCGAAGTCTATTGAAAACTTTCTCGAGATTGGTCATATGCTCTTGTAGTGACGTAGAGAAAACGATGATGTCATCAAGGTAGACCAGGCATATGTCATTTTGGAGACCTCTGAGAACATTGTCCATAACCCTTTGAAATGTGGATGGTGAATTCTTAAGTCCCATGGGCATTCGAAGGAACTCGAAATGTCCATGTTCGACATTAAAAGCTGTTTTTTGAATATCCTGAGGGTCCATTTCGACCTGGTAAAATCCACTGGCCAGATCTAGGTTGGTGAAGTATTGGCACCTACCTAGTTTGTCGAGAACATCGCTAATGTTCGGGATAGGGTATTTGTCGTTGATAGTTTTTTCATTGAGTTTCCTAAAGTCAACTACTAAACGCCATTTTTGTTTGCCCGAGGCATCCATTTTCTTGGGGACCACCCAAATGGGTGAGCTCCATGCTGAATCTGAAGGCTTTATTATTCCCTGATCTAACATTTTTGTAATCTGTTCCCTAACCTCTTGGCGATGAATGAATGGGTATCTGTAACTTTTTGTGTAAACCGGGACCTCATCTGTGGTCTTAATACGATGTTTTATTCGATTGGTAAAGGTTAACGCTTCGCCTTCGATGTAAAACACGTCAGCAAATTTTGAGCAAAGAGCTATAAGGTTGACTTTCTCCTCCTCGTTTAAATGATCTGTTCGTAATCGCGTTGTCACTTCTTGAACCCGCGTGGTACAATGTTCGGTGCGCGTGCACTCGATATTAAATAAACTTGCGTGCACTGGTCGGTCTAATGATATTATAATATCATTCGGGCTCGTATTTTCTATCTCTAAGTAGCCGCGATTATTGTCCACAATAGTAAGGCATTCGCGTACGATGCAATTGCATATAGTCTGTTCACTAACTAATGCTGCACCATTTGGAACGTCGATCGGTATTCTAACTAATTTCGAAGATTGAGCAGGTATTATGTCTTCATATAAGTTTACATTGCAGGAATTATACATACGGATAGGATTTGATGATGTGCGTGTTATTAACCTCTGATCTTTTAAGTCTATCTTAGACTCCCATTTAGTTAGCAAATCTAAACCAATTAAACCGTCGAAATATTCATGAAAACGGTATACAAATAACTTAATGAACTCTGGATCGTTAAATTCCGCAAAGCAAGGTAGACTTATAGAGTAATTATTTCTAGTAACCGCGTGTACATTGGTAACTTCAAACGGGTCGTAATTTAAGGGAAGGTGCGGAAAATATTTCTCTACAGCTTCTGGACTTATAAAAGACTGATTCGCGCCGGTGTCAATTAGTAATTTTAAAGGTGGTTCCGATATTAGTATGTACGGCAACTGACGTTGAGTTTGGAGATTTAATTCTATTTTGGTTTTTTTGATTTCTGTGCCTCCTGAAAATCCTGACTTGGACCCGCCTGGGGTTCAGTTGAACCTGTAACTTGACCTTGAACACCTACATCGCTTAAAGTCGGATCATGGTTGCACTCTAATGTAGCGAACGGGCTATAATCGTAATAAATGTCATCGTAATTAAAACAGTTCGGATCGTAATAATACTCCGTCGGGTAATATGAGTCGTCGTATGACGCGCATTCATTCATGTTCATTTCACGATTTTTAATATAATTAGTTGGTGGCGGATTACCTGAATTCTGCCAATTATGGCCAGATAACATGGGTTTAGGTGTAAAATGCTGTACACCGCTCATAGGTTTAGGACCTTGATTTTGATTTTGCGCCGGAATGTTTCTAGGTGGCAAACGGAACATGTTACTTTGAGCGTTATAATTTTGAGGTACCGCACGGAATATTTGCTGCGTACGGTTAGGCATGCGATATTGAGGCTGCTGGTTAATAAAGTTAGGATTGAACTTAAATGGTTGCGGTGGTGGTAATTGGTTGGGTCTAATTCCTATGGGATTGGGCCAATTGGGAATTGGTATTGCGAAATTATTACTACGTGGAGCAACTGGGTTAGAATTCTTTTGGGTAGTGGATTTTGAAAACTCACTACGTTCCTGTAAATACATAACATTAAGTTCTTCCTGTACATATTCAAGGGCCTTTTCAATAGTATCGGGGCGCATGCATCTTATACGGGACCCCAATGGTTCTTTTAATCCTTTTACAAAAGCCTGCATAGTAACTTTTTTATACAACGTACGTTTCGCTTCTACTGTGGTAGGAATTTGCTCATGTAGTGTTACATACGTCATTATCGTACTGAACAGAGTTTGGCATTCCTCATAGAATTCTTGAGGTGTCTTATTTCCTTGCGTAGCTAAGGAAAGGTCTCTATACAAAGCTGTTTCATCCCGTTGATCCGAAAAATTGTTGATTAAGGCTGTCCTAATCCCTAGCCAACTATCAGGTATGCCGTTGGAATTAATGGTACTAGCGGCAGAGCCTGTTATCTTATTTAATATACCATTTAGTAGGCATAAGTTGTTTAACTCGCTACCTGGGGCATTACTAACGTACTGAGTTACTATTTGATCGCATATTCTAACAAACCTAATCAAAACGTTTGGGTTCCCATCGAACTCTGGGACCATGCGAAGGGTCTTGAAAATTGTATCTGGGTCGGGGGCCATATTTACGCTATTTATACTACTAACTTCACTAACACTATTTAAATCTGTACTATTATCTATAGTACTCCAGCGAGCCGTACGGGATGCGGGCTCTTGGGAATTGGAATTTTTCGGGTGAAAAATCTTGGAAGTTGGAGGTGGTATTAAGGGCTAAAAAGGAGGCAACACAGGAACAATTCAAGTGTACTCACAAATTTTTCATCTCTGGTTTTCTCGTGAATCGAAGTCTGGATTCTCCCTCCGGAACTGCAGCTGGACCGTAGATTCGGATATTCGGCGCCGGGGCTCGATAGCCACCCAGGCGATTCGCGTACGCGGATATCGATATTAGAGATCCCTAAAGCTTGCGAACCGGCCCGCGAATATCCTACCGACTGCGCCAATTACGTTAGCTGCAATCGGAGGATTTAAAAAAAAACAAAAATGATTTTACTTAATTTATTTTAAATAAAAGAATTACATTGATTATATCTTAATTTAGCCTAAGTGCCTATTCGAAGTATGAATATGGAATGGAATTTTACAGAGTTACAATAATTGGGTAAACTAGGTCCGTGCGTCACAAAGTGCTATCTCAGCTCGCCGTTTCCGTCGTTCGTTAATTTTGCAGCGTATGTTTCTATAATAAAAGTATTGAGTGCTGAGTGGGCGATTCCCCTTATGCAGCTGCGTGTAACACTCTACTTCTCCTCATTGTTGGTGTCTCTCGACTCATTGTTATCATGGGACGAACTTTGCGAAGCTTTGATTACAGACTTTGGCGGTTTTGACTATGACTATAAATTACTAGAAGCCATCAATAGTCGAACTCAAGGCAAGGATGAACCTATAGTTACTTTTATTTCCATACTGACTGGCATGTTTTCCAGACTTTCAGTAAAACTATCGGATACTAAAAAACTCGAAATCATTATTCGTAACATCCATCCTTGTTACTCACCTTATATCGCGAATAATAATATTAACTCTATTCTTGCGCTTATTTCATGTTGTCAAAAATATGAAGAATTCCTAGACAAAGAGAAACGTTTCAGCGAACCTCAAACTACAAATAATCCCTTAACTGTCGAATTTAATTATAAACCTTCTAATTTAACGCCAAAGCCTTCAATCTCTAACGCGTTTTCTACTAGAAGAAATTGTAATCGTTTTAACAATAAACCTCAAGTTAATATAATTAACAAAACTAATAATAATGCTTTTTGTGTACGCTGCCGCATTCATAGATATCCAGAGATATGCCTTCATTGCGGAATAGTAAGGAATCCTAGTGCGACCGTTTATCTCCCACCAAAATAATTACAACATTAACAAATAGTGTATACGACACACACTTAAAATTTGAACTCGCACACTAAGAAGAAAGCAGCTACACTGAATCAATTTCTAATAGCACACATACATAGAATGGGCGGGGCTTTCACTTGTAAACACTTGCTATTTGCGAACATTCAATGCACACGCATGCAATTAGGGAATCGAAAGCGATGGTCGATAATTTTTATCGATATTTATTTTAGCACATTCTTGTATTATTATAACTTCGTTTAATTTTCTTTATATAATTTATTTTGTTTTTATATACCTATCCGAAAATATGGGTTATTTTTACTAAAATAAAATGTTTTTTTTTTTTTATATTTTATTTCCGGGTAAAGGGAACCCTCTCTGTTAAATATTATGCTATGCACGAGTAACTGTATTGAAATGACAATGTCTTTATTTGCTTCAAACAAAATTAAATTAATAACAAATTTAACTCTTAAACTATACATGTAATACGAGAATATCCATTGAGTTCTGTAAAAATAGATTCGACTGCAATAATAAGCATGTCGATAAAATCAGCCGCATGCACTCGATTGCACCTCTCTAAATCCAAAACGTTCGTTCCGTTCGGAAAGATTCGGGCTAGTTCGGGCTAGTTCGTATCGCTCCGGACGCAAGTTAGTAAATGATTTAAAATATTAAACAGTGACTTAAATGTTTATTTACCGGTGGTAGGACACGCCATTTGTCTTCAGGTTGATGGTACTAGACCTATTTTTACAAATTATTACTGCACAGCTCGGCATTTTGGTTTTTTACGCATCAATAGTACACTGTACGCAGTTGCAAAGCGACTGAATGATGCGTACAGCCGCCGTTCGAACATAAGCCCAATTTAGCAATGTCGAGGCGCCACGTGCCACGCCTCCAAGGCATATCCCTCGATATCCGTGGCCGCATTAATGGTCATACACTAACTAATTGCTCGCAACCTCGTACACTAATTGTTTGTTTCAAATGTGATTTAAAAGATGTTAAATCTACTGACTGCCCTAATTGTAATAAAACTAAGAACTCAAAAAACTAAGCAATGACTTGGGTAATAAAAACTTTAATCAATCAGACTGGCATGATTGGTTACAAACCTTAAAAAAAATATTTCATTTTTACAAAATAACTTCAATATATGATAATGAAAAAGATTTTAATCGTCCTTTTATTGATATTTCTATCAATAACAAAATATTTTCCGGCTTACTAGATAGCGGTAGTTCTATTACAATACTTGGTAATAACTCCCATCTAGATATTTTAAAATTAGGCTTCACGTTATCCAAGTCATCTTCAATGACGATTACTACTGTCAGTAATCATAAAAGTAAATCCGTTGGCTTAATTGACATTCCGATTAGATACAATAATCAAACTCATCTAATCCAAGCCTTCGTGTTCCCAAATATATTATCTCCTTCAATTATTTTAGGCATCGGTGTTTGGAAAAAGTTTAATCTTATTCCACATATTCTTTCTTCGGCTTTTAAAGCAATTACTAAATGTTCAGTGGTTACTGAAACTACTAAACAAGTACTTCCATATAATCATCTCTCTTTAGAGCAAAAAACTATCGCTGATGACTTGATTAAACGATTTAAAGCTATATCCTTCGAAAGTAGAGGAGTACTGGGCCGCACTCATCTTATTAGTCACCATATCGATACTGGTGATACACCTCCTATTAAACAACGTTGTTACCGTCTTTCTCCTGAAAATCAAAAAGCTCTCATTATAGAAGTTGATAAAATGTTAGAATGGGGTGTTATTGAAAAATGCGAAAGTCCTTGGCTTTCTCCGGTTATCATTACACCTAAAAAGAATGGCGAATGGCGTTTCTGCGTTGATAGTCGTAAATTAAATTCAGTTACTCGTAGAGACGCTTACAGTCTTCCATTTGTTAATGAAATTTTAGATAATCTAAAAAACGCTAAATTTCGTTCTAGCATTGATATTGCTAAAGCATTTTGGGAGATTCCTTTGAAAGAACAATCAGATAAAGATAAAACAGCTTTTTATTTTCCTGGTCGAGGCATGTATCGCTTTTTTACCATGCCCTTTGGTTTAACTAATGCTCCGGCTACTCAACAAAGACTTATGGACATGCTCTTTACTCCTGAGTTTCAAAATTCAAAAGTCATTTATTCAAACTAGGCTGAGAATCAGCACTTTTCGAACGTCAAAATTACATAAGACAGTCCCCCAAAACGCCCACCCTTCACCACTTCCTAGTGCTTTTGCTGGGAAGAAGAAGTGGCGCAACAAACTCCCCAGCAGCACAGCTGTCTGTTCAGTTAGGAAAAAAAATGATTCTATACAATAATTTATAAGATAATTTACATTATGCAAAATAAAATTTAAATTATAAATTAATAGCCATAAGACAGCTAGCACACGCCAATATACCAACCAAAAACATCGAGAACTATACTCAAGTAGAAATAAAAATAACTAAACGTAAACAATATCTAAAAAAAGAAAATAAAGCCTCCAGGCATAAAGGGCGTGCCCGCTTACATAGAGCTGTAACTAGAAGTTATAATTGATAAACTAGGACCATCGAGATAAAATAAATAATTGTCCAGGTCGCTAGCTAACCACATATTGTAATACAACTCATTAAAAAAAACATTGTAATGAGTAGATTATGTCAACAATAAATAAAAATTAAATAAATGTACATAAAAAGTGAAATTATAAACTTTTATATAAACTCATAAAACCTGTCAGTAGGTAAACTAATTCTGGAGAAAGAACATTTAAACATTGTCTTGAGTTAATCACAGCGACCAACTATTCTTATCATTTAAGTAGTCGTTGATAGAATAGTATGCCTTTGAACAAAGGTTGGACTTTACTTTAGTTTTAAACGCATTAAAAGGCAAATCTAGCAAACAAGAGGGTAGCTTGTTATAAAAGGTTATACCAAGCCCAACAAATGAGTTATGAACCTTATGAAGCCGGTGGGAGGGAGCACGTAGTTTATCCTTACTTCTAGTGTTAACATTGTGAATATCACTGTTTTTAGTGTATAAGTGTATATTCTGCCTAATATATATAAGATGTTGGCGAAGATGTATTGTGATGCCACTGTGAGGATACCGATATCTTTGAAAAAATCTCTCAGAGAAACTCTGGCACCTAGCTGGTAAATTGCTCGAATAGCTCGTTTTTGGAGGACAAATATATTTTGAATATCTGCAGCTTTGCCCCAAAGCAGAATACCGTAGGACATAACGCTATGAAAATAACTAAAATATACTAACCGAGCTGTATCAACGTCAGTGTATTGTCTTACTTTTCTGACAGCGTAGGCGGCCGAACTGAGCCTTCCCGCTAGGCTCGATATATGTTGGCCCCACTGAAGTTTAGCATCTACTGTTATGCCCAGAAAAACTGCCGAGTTTACAGTTTCAAGCACCTCTTTATCTAAGACGATGTTGGGTCCTAGATTTCTAACATTTGGGAGGGCAAACTTTACACATTTCGTTTTCTTGGCATTGAGAACTAGGTTATTTGTCGTAAACCAATCCGTAACCATTGACAGTGCACTGTTTACATCGTCAAAATCTTGTCTATTCCTGTCTACTTTAAAAATAAGAGAAGTGTCATCTGCAAACAGTACAACTTCACAGATATCCTTTAAATAGAATGGTAAGTCATTGATATACACTAAAAACAAGAATGGACCCAGTATTGAGGTACACCTAACTGAACTGGTAGCCCGGAACATTTTACACCATCAACATCTACACATTGCGACCTATTATTTAACCTTTTAAATGTCTTAAGTTACACAGTTTAAAACGTTTAGAGCTTCGTTTAGCACACCGTAATGACGCAGTTTACGCAAAAGCGTGTCATGGTGCACGCAATCAAAGGCTTTGGAGAGATCACAGAAAACTCCAATAGCATTTTGAGAGTTCTCCCATGCGTTAAATATGTGTTTCAGCAGAGCAACACCCGCATCTGTAGTCGAACGACCCTTTGTAAAGCCATATTGTTCATTATGAAGGAGGCTATTTAAATTAAAATGTCTTAGCAACTGCTTGAGTATTAACTTTTCAAATATTTTGCTGAATGCTGGTAAAATAGAAATAGGCCTGAAATTGCCAACGTCATTTTTATTACCTGATTTAAATACTCTTCATGAGATCAGGAAAAGTTCCTAAATCAACACATTTATTAAAAGTAACAGCTAGATAGGGGGCTAAGATGTCTATTATATTACTTAAAAGTTTAATGGAGATTCCCCAGTAATCACCAGTGTTTTTACACTTGAGTGTGTTAAAAACATTAACTACATCACGAGGCGTTACATGTTCGAAGCTAAATATGCGACTACTTTTAGACACACTACTAAGCAGAAGGTTTTCGGCTTTAGATGGGGACGAATTTAAGGAGCGAGTCGTAGTTATAGGTATGTTGGCAAAAAACTCATTAAACGCCTCAGCTACGTCAGCTGCTTTAGTAACTAATTTACTATCGACCATAATCTCGAGTTGTTTATCTTGCTTAACCGATTTACCCGTTTCATTGTTAATAATTTTCCAAGTGGTTTTTACTTTATTATTGGAATTTTTAACCTAATAAAATCGGTTATAATTTGTGCACTCAGCAAATACCTACTTTTTTGTACTCTAAAAATTCCATTGTACACCAAAGAATAGAAAGAATTTGGTGCACATAAGTAATTTAGGTATTTTAGGGTGTGCAATTAGTATTTTTGGTGGGTAAGGTTAGTTTAGTGAACAGTTATACATGACTAATAAAATTATGAAGCAGACGATTATTTACCTTCGTTTTCAGGTCTATTTTCGTGGTATCCTGAATTACAGGAGCCAATAGATCTATTAGAACCCTTATTAAATCTTTATCTAATCTGAAGTTTTTAATGACTTCTGTTTCGCTCAAGTCGTAAATATCGACGGTGGGATAAGTGCGTTGTTGTCGCCGTGTATTGGCCAGTTGCTCGCCACTTTCCAACAACTCCGAGATAAAAATGCTAATAAACTCGTCCATCTTTCAGTGGTTTCAAGTCCAATCGTGGGTACACAAATTACAGAGTCTGTTATTAGCGCGAAGGTCGTCGTTTCAAGAAAACACAATGCACAAATCAAAGAGTATAAATCGAATTTCCAGTAGGTATGAGATGCCAAGCCGTATTTTATTTAAAAATTAAAGAAAAGAAAACACAGTGTACAATCCAAAACTCAACGAATTCACTCAGAAATGACGTATCTCTACAATCGACATGACATCTCTACTGCTCAGAAGCACTCGACATGAACTCTAACGTTAGCCTTCGACAAATGGCAAATTCGACATCCCCAGAATAGCAACTGTTAAAAATTTGACGAAAAAATGACGTCATTAGAAATTTTTGTCGAGTTCGACACCATCTCTAAAATCGAGAATTGGCCCCCTGACCTAACTACGTAAGATGTCGGTGTGATTGGATGAAGTATGTACGTCTTGTGAATGCTGTAATACTTTAACCATTACAATTTTTTTGTTCTAGACCAAAAATTTTCTCGGGGTCGATGGGGAAATATACCTAGTATCTACATACTACAGACATTTACATCATCTATTTACATTTTGCATTCATTAATATTATGTATTATACTCCTTTATTATTTCGCGAATCGTTCTAAAACGATTAGTTTTCTTTAATTTTCATATTTTTCAATGTTATGACACTTACGTCAGGCTGTCAAGCTGTCATTATTTTTTCTTCTAATTTTGCTCTCATAGTTTTCTTATTGGCTTAGTCCATGAAGGTTACTTTTGATTTATATAATTTAAATTATTTCTATCAATATGTTTAGCTCAAATATTGTATTTTATAGATAATTATAATTGTTTACTGTATAATATTTGTATCTTAACTTTCATTTATAATAATAATTGAAACGCTCTCAGAACTCATCAAAGAGGTTTTTGGTACGATGGTATATGACTGGCCTTTCGATCACTGAATTTGAAAATAAAATCTGTAAAGAACAGAAAAAACAAATGATGTGAAAAAGAACACCTCAGACACTGATATAAAAGGGGACTTCTGACACATTCAAGAAAGAAATCTAGTCTGGAAACGCTCGAGGACTCATCTCCTGCATAAAAGTCTCATAAATTGGACGTTATCCCTTGAAAACATACTCGAGTCCCGATACTGCGTCCCTGCCAAGAGGGCCATCCACTACCTGATCTTGCCAAAACAACTGGGAGGCTGGTTGCTTCGAAGCTGACGAGGCCTGACCAGAGTGCCCTATCATACCTCCCTCATAAAACCTCCCACCTTTTATCTCTGAGAGTAGGTAGGTTATTTTAGGTAGGTTAGTTATTTTTTTAAATTCTTTCTGTATTTTTTAGACTAATTTAAAATATAAATATACTAATAACTTGTCTACTTACTGTTTTATTTTTAATAGGCAAGTAGATTCGTTACAATAGGTCGCTCTTGCGCGCAGCCTTGGTGGCGAGCTGTTTCTTCGGCGCCTTACCACCGGTGGATTTACGAGCGGTCTTCTTAGTACGCGCGAGTATCACGTTATGCTTTCCTGGTAGAGTAAACACCACTCTACCAGGAAAGCATAAAGTGATTTATTTATTTATTTATTTATTTATTTATTTATTTATTAGGGACAAAAAACAGTTACATGCTACAAATTACAGAAAAATACTTAAACTAGGATTGAACAAGCACGTAACCCACACCATTGTCCACGTTTTAACTTAAGGTTAGAAGTGCTAAATACATTTAAAAAAGAAAATATTTAAGTAAAATAATAGTCGCTGCCACAATAGTATAACTATGTTAGGTACTTAGCTTAGCTCAACAAAAACAAAAATTACAAAAATTACTCGCTAAACAAAATATCCATAGCCATAGCCATTTTCTTAAATGCTAGCTTCGATAAACAAAATATGTCCAGTTCAACAAAATGCGTGTTGTAGGAGTCAACAAGGCGACGAAGAGGTGCACGTTCCCCAGCGTTAGTCCTGCAAATGTCTGTATGGAATAGTTGAGGGACACGGACCCCCCTTCGAATAACACTTTTGGGTACCTTGTAGCACAATTTGTTTGTGAGATCAATACAATCAAATTTGTTACTGCATATGCCGTGTAGTGTCATGACATCAAGTAACAGCCGCCTAGATCCCAAATCTAGTACGCCATACCGCTTCAATAGCTGCACGTAAGGAACCTTTGACCGGAAGCACTTATAGTTCATGCACCGTAAGAACTTCTTCTGTACACTTTCAATTCTAGTGCCGTATTTGTCATAGAAAGGGTTCCAGATCGGGACGGCATATTCTAACTGGGATCGTACCAAAGTCTTATAAAGCAGCAAGAACGTAGAGGGCCGCACAAAGTCACGTGATGATCTCATGACGAAACCATACATCTGATACGCCTTGTTTACTATATTGTCAACGTGTTTGTCGAAGTGCAAACTGTCATCCAGTGTAACACCTAAGTCACGAACAAAACTAACTACATTTAAGAGGGCGTTATTAATTGAATAATTAAAGTTTATTTTAATTCTCTTTTTGGTAAATGAGATCGCATGACACTTGGGTAGACTGAGAAAGAGCTTATTGTTCTCACAGTATGTGTACAACCTATCTAGGTCCTCTTGAAGAAGAAGACAGTCTTGTATATTCTTGCAAGATTTGTAAATTTTTATATCATCTGCGTACATTAAAAACTTAGAGTTGATAAAACATTGTTTAATGTCATTAATAAATATAATGAAGAGAAGAGGGCCCAAAATGGATCCCTGTGGCACGCCAGACGTAACAACTATAAGGTCTGACTCGTAACCATTAACCACAATTTTTTGGGACCTATTATAAATATATGACACAAACCATCTAAGCAAATTACCACGTATTCCGTTGAACGCTATTTTTTCTAAGAGCAGTGTATGGTCCACCTTGTCAAAAGCCTTCTGGAAGTCTGTGTACACCGCGTCCACTTGAACTTTTTGATCCACTCTTTCAAACAAGTAGTTGGTAAATACTAACAGATTAGTTGTGGTTGAACGACGTTTGACGAAACCGTGTTGCTCGGGTAAAATAAGCTGATGAATGTGGGGGTACACGGCGCCAAAACCTTAGACAACGTAGAGAGGATAGAGATGGGGCGATAATTCTCTACATTATTCTTGTCACCACTCTTATACACAGGGGTTATAAACGCACGTTTCCAAATTGCAGGAAAGACTCCCTCACGCAGACATTTATTAAAAATTATATACAGTGCAGTACACAAGCTATCACGTGTTCCTATGAAAAAGCTAGGTGGTAAGCCGTCAGGTCCAGCCCCTTTAGAGGAATCTAAAGATTTTAAAGCCGCGCGTATAACTTCCATGGATAAACATATTTCTGCAATGCAAGACGAGCCATTAGCATAGTGATCGGGTGGTTGCCATGTAACGGGGTCCAAAGTAGAGGGTTCGTAGACAGAAGAAAAGAAAGATGAAAATAGATTGCAAATGTGCATGGGGTCATCTGAAGAAACACTTCTGAAATACATACTAGCCGGATAGTTAGCTTTTCCTTTTCTAGATGAGATGTAGGACCAGAAATGTTTTATATTCTTAGTGATGCCGTCTTCGACCGAATCAATATATTTCCGATAACATATAAGCAATTCTCCGTGGAAAAGCTTGCGATAGTTAGAAAACCTAAAGTAGTCAGATTGATTATTGTACTTCTTCCATCTTATCCAAGCCCGTTCTTTTGTTTTAAAGATTCTTATGAGAGAGGGTGTAAACCAGATAGGAAAACTTGAGTTTCTTATTCTAGTAAGCGGAACATGTGACTTAATAGTACCGTACAATTTCTCATAAAATACGTTAACAGCTTGATCAGGGTCAAGGTGAGATAGGACCAAATTCCAGTCAATTTTACTCAGGTCAGAATTTATATTATCGTAGTTGGCTTTATGAAAGTTATGTCTACGAACCGAGCGGTGTTTTAGTGGAGTGTAATGCGTATTCAGACAAGTCAATACAGAAAAAACTGGATGATGACCATCGGGGTCAAGGAGAGCATTGCATGATACGGACTGGCAGTCTACGTTTAAGATAAACAAGTCTAGTATTCGACCTAATTTGTTTTTTGTAATATTGAATTGTGAACCACCAATTAAATTAATGAAATTCAATAATATTCGTCCGATTGTGTTCGAAGCTTGTGCAACTGCATGATTCCCGTGGTCCAACCAGTCAATGTCAGGTAGGTTAAAGTCACCGATAAAAAAGTAAGAGTCGGTAATGGGATCGTTAGCTAAGTCTTGCAGCATGTCTAAGTAATGTGTATATACTACTTCATGCGTTCGCGGTGGCAAGTACGCAGCGCTGATGATATTGCGCTTATTGTGCTGGGAAGCAGGCAGTTGGACAATACTGTGATACTCGTATAGGAATGTACTTAGGCGTTTGTTTTGTTCAAAAAGGTGTCTTAAAACCACCGGTGGCCGGTGCGCTCTTGCGCGCAGCCTTGGTGGCGAGCTGTTTCCTTGGCGCTTTACCACCATTGGATTTGCGAGCGGTCTGCTTAGTACGCGCGAGTATCACTTTATGCTTTCCTGGTAGAGTGGCGTTATGCTTTCCTGGTAGAGTGGTGGTTACTCTACCTGGAAAGCATAACGCCACCCTGATTGACCATCCAAGCACGACGAGCGTGCTTGGATGGTCAATCAGGGTATAAACAGCAAACTCGACGAGATGCTTCGCAAGCAGGCAGCTAATTTTAAGGCATTCCGCAGAACGGTATCTAACATTAACTTGGAACTTATTTCCGAAAAATGGGAATTTGAAGATGTCCTCAAAACACTGCAATCTAGGTGGATAGCAGTCGATACTCTGCATTGGGAAATCGATTCTGAATTAATCTAAGAAAATGGAGAGTATGAACAAACATTCTTGAGTCATGAAAAACAATACAACAGTCTGAAAAAGGCGATTAATACTAAAATGTGGTCCGTGGCTCATAGAGAAAAAACTACACCTACATTAGAAATACCCGTTTTTAGCGGATGTCTACGGCTACGGGACTACGGGAATGGCCGGGAACACCTGGCCATTCCCGTAGCCCCCCAGTCTGGGGGGCATGCGGGGCCCGCCAGCTAGGCGGGCATGCGCCGGGAGGGTCGTGGATCTAAAGGCTACGCCGGTTTCCCATGGCCCTCTCATCACGGCGAAGTGGGAACACCGCTGAGTTTTAGTGGGTATACTGTCGATCCGACAGGAGTCCCACACACCCCGTCTCGTCCCCCACGAGCGGCAGTGCAAAAAGCATTTCTCAGCGTCAAAAAAAAAAAAAAAAAGGTTAGGTTGGGGTCTTAAGCCCGCTGCGACTGCTCCTGCAGCCGAAAAGGGTCCAGCCGGAGGGAGGAAGCTGGTTCCTCCCAAAACCGCGGCCGTCGTGGTGACCATCACCCCGAAGGCCACGGAGCGAGGCGAGACGTACGAGTCCGTCCTAAGACGGGCTCGTACCAATGCGGACCCCTCCTGGCTGGGGTAGAGTGGCGTTATGCTTTCTTGGTAGAGTAACCACCACTCTACTTTAGCGTTATGCTTTCCTGGTAGAGTGGTGGTTACTCTACCAAAAAAGCATAACGCCACTCTACCAGGAAAGCATAAAGTGATACTCGTATAGGTAGGTACTTAGGCGTTTGTTTTGTTTGAATAGGTTTCTTAACACCACCGGTGGCCGGTGCGCTCTTGCGCGCAGCCTTGGTGGCGAGCTGTTTTCTTGGCGCCTTACCACCGGTGGATTTACGAGCGGTCTACTTAGTACGCGCGAGTATCACTTTATGTTTTCCTGGTAGAGTGGCGTTATGCTTTCCTCGTAGAGCAACCACCACTCTACATTAGCGTTATGCTTTCCTGGTAGAGTGGTGGTTACTTTACCAGGAAAGCATAACGCCACTCTACCAGAAAAGCATAAAGTGATACTCCTATAGGTAGGTACTTAGGCGTTTGTTTTGTTTGCGCCTCGCTGCTCCCCCTAGAACTCGAAAATTCGAGCCCCGGTTAGGGTTCGGCGGCATGTGATGCCGCCGATCCCCAGCCAGGAGGGGTCCGCATTGGTACGAGCCCGTCTTAGGACGGGCTCGTACGTCTCGCCTCGCTCCGTGGCCTTCGGGGTGATGGTCACCACGACGGCCGCGGTTTTGGGAGGAACCAGCTTCCTCCCGCCGGCTGGACCCTTTTCGGCTGCAGGAGCAGTCGCAGCGGGCTTAAGACCCCAACCTAACCTTTTTTTTTTTTTTTTGTTGACGCTGAGAAATGCTTTTTGCACTGCCGCTCGTGGGGGACGAGACGGGGTGTGTGTGCGACTCCTGTCGGATCGACAGTATACCCACTAAAACTCAGCGGTGTTCCCACTTCGCCGTGATGAGAGGGCCATGGGAAACCGGCGTAGCCTTTAGATCCACGACCCTCCCGGCGCATGCCCGCCTAGCTGGCGGGCCCCGCATGCCCCTCAGACTGGGGGGCTACGGGAATGGCCAGGTGTTCCCGGCCATTCCCGTAGTCCCGTAGCCGTAGACATCCGCTAAAAACGGGTATTTCTAATGTAGGTGTAGTTTTTTCTCTATGAGCCACGGACCACATTTTAGTATTAATCGCCTTTTTCAGACTGTTGTATTGTTTTTCATGACTCAAGAATGTTTGTTCATACTCTCCATTTTCTTCGATTAATTCAGAATCGATTTCCCAATGCAGAGTATCGACTGCTATCCACCCAGATTGCAGTGTTTTGAGGACATCTTGAAATTCCCATTTTTCGGAAATAAGTTCCAAGTTAATGTTAGATACCGTTCTGCGGAATGCCTTAAAATTAGCTGCCTGCTTGCGAAGCATCTCGTCGAGTTTGCTGTTTATACCCTGATTGACCATCCAAGCACGACGAGCGCCTTGACCCAACTGCGAAGGTTGACCATCTTCTCCCGGCTGCTGTTCGTCTGTAGACTCCTGTTCAGTCTCGAATTCTTTACCAAAAAAAGTACCTTCTCTAGGCCGTCCTTGATTATCACTTCTAGATGGAGCTTCCAGCAGTTGTTGATGCATCTGGTTGATCAGTGTTTCGAAAACTTGGTACGACTGGCTTGTTTTTTCGTACTCCTGTTCCGTAAAGTAGGCATGTGACTTACTTACTTCTGTTGAAAGGCGATCATGGTTAAATTGATACTCATTACACTATTCTTCTAAATTATTCAAACACTTTTTCAAGTATTCGATGGTTCGCCTTTGGAGACCAGTCTTCTTCAAATTAACCCCGATCTTTTCGATGTTGATGGCGAGCCCCAATTGGACGTCGTAAAGCTCAGCCATTTCGCATGTTGTTTAAGGACGTAAAATCTCCCAAGGCGTAGAAAATAATGGAAAGATCTTACTTGTGGTCTTCTGTTATACCACCGTTGATGTTCTCCTCAGATCAGGAGCGTTATCCAGTCACCAACCAGTCCAGAATACCACCTTAGTCCACACACTACACTGTTGTTCACGCAACACTCGCGATTACTTTTAGAAACGCGCGTGATCCGGCTCGAAGGACCATTATGTGCGGGGTGCAAGTTTGTAGGTAATATTAAATCACTGATTGGTTTTGGATTGTATGAGTTTATTAAAGGTTCTTCAAGTTTAATGGAAAATGTCTTAAAGTAAAATGTTATGTTAAATTCTATGTTAAATGTTATGTTATAATGTTATGTTAAATGTTATGAATGCACCCGGTCCGTATGAAGTCTGGTAATGCACTGACGTTAAAGTATTATAAAATTGTCACTTAGATACAAGTACAGTTATTGTTGTAAAATGCTGCGTTGGCAGGTGTTCGGTTGCTTAGACCGAACAGTTGATCATAAAAATATTCTCTCTAATCTTGACCCTTCAGCGAAAAACCAGCGTATTGACATTTGTCTGCGTAAAATAAAGATAAAGATAAAGACAAATTAAGATAAAGTTATAGATATAGTTATTTGTAAACATGTGTATCATTATACCTACATAATTAAATGCAAATGTGGATGTAAAAGTGGAAATCTGTGAGTTTCAACATATGTTGCTACCATTAGCGTACAAAATAAATTATAGCCACTTGAAATATGAGACAAATAAGAAATTAAAAAAAAAAGCATAACAAAATTAAAATATAACACAAATAGATTAGAAACTACCATTTTAAAAAAAAACATAATAGTTGTATAACCTTGTATGCACTGTGTCAACTAAGTTGCACAGTTTTATTAAATTAGTTATCGATGCCTCGATAGATGGCGTTGAACGATTAACTCGCGGTGTTAAGATTTTCCGTCGACACTATAAGGTCCCTGTGGACTTAGAATAATTGAGTCTGGCTAAATATATCGTTGTGGAACAAGGTTGCTGCGTTTTATTTAAAACCTTCGGAATTCGGATGGTGCATCCGAAGTCCGAACGGACATCATCAGGTCGGACAATAGTAACATTTTTCAGTAAGTAACGTATTAAGTTCTCTTTTTAATAAGTTTGGCTGCTTTATGTTTTTAATAGCCTCTGGAATCTTATTATATATTAATGGTGCCATACAAAAGATGCTTTTATGAAGGAGTGCTGTAATTGCAGAGTGAAGCTGTAAGAAGTTCTTATATTTAGTATGTCTATTTCTAGTGACATTGGTGCCGATTCTGTTGTTCACAAACTAAACTAAATTTAAGTTTAGTGCATCTTTTTCTTTCTATTTCATTAAGAAAAGGACAGAAGATACATTTTAGTTTAGTCCTGTCAAATTAATCAGCGCCTGACGTAAATTGACGTAATTTTAGTGGGCAAGTTTTTAATCATGTCAAAACTTGTATGGATTAGTATCAGGGGCTGATTAATTTGACAGGACTAAACTAAAATGTATCCACTGTCCTTTTCTTAATGAAATAGAAAGAAAAAGGTGCACTGAACTTAAATTTAGTTTAGTTTGTGAACAACAGAATCGGCACCATTGTCTGACAAAAGAGGAATACAGTGAGGATTGCTTCTAACAAATAAAGCTATTTCCAAGATGTATAGTGACGGAAGTGTCAGTACATGATATCATGGTATAATCATACTTCGCCAGGTATTCTCTTCCCGTGACAGCTGGGTCACGTGATTGGCCTAAGAATACGTCATCAGTTGCGATGCGGCTCTCAAACTTTTTTAGTGGAGAAAAAAAAAAAAACAACAATACTCAATTTTTATCATTTATAATAAATCGACATGAGGGTGACACTGTAAGTTCTTAGAAAATCAAAAACTGAACAAACTAGCAAGTCTTATTATATCTTTTCAAAATAGTGTCCATTTACATCAATACATAGCTGCATCCGATGGAACCACTGAGAAAAGCACTGTTAGAATAAAAGAGTATGTTTTTTATAACGACCTTTTTTTTTCTGACTAAATTTATTTTTCTACCTTACTTTTTGACATGTCATGTCTTCTGTTCGATTCCTTTACCTTTTCAATGTGTTGTCAAAGTGAATAAAACTAAAAATATAAGTTTATCTCAACTTTTATTTTTATCAACCAGTTTTATCATCTTCTGCATTCAACATAGGTACAAGCACACTGCACGCTAGTAGGACATATGTAGCCCTACTAACCACGCTCTACTAACAGGTTATGTGCCCAGGAAACAAAAGAACGTAGGGCTTGGTAGTGGTCTAGTGGTAACAAGCGTTCTCATAGAGAGCAGAACTCAACAATGGCACAAAATACAGACTCTTCAGGTAGTAGTGGGTTGCCCTCTATAGAGAGATTAGATGGTAACAGCAATTACGCCACATGGAAGTTTTTGATGGAGTTATATCTTGTTCACGATGACTTGTGGGAGTATACAAGAGTTACACCTGAAACGACCGATGTGAAAGGTATGAGAAAAGACCAGAAAGCTAGAGCAAAGATTTGCTTGATGATTAGACCTCATTGCTTGGTGCATGTACGAAAAGCGAAAACAACGAAAGATGCTTGGGAAGCAATAATGAGTGCGTTCGAGGACAAAGGTCTGAATAACCGCTGCCGGCTACTTGCAAAGCTGGTGAGCATGAAGCTGGAGCAATTCCCATCGGTTAGGGAATATGTCACATCTGTGATGATGGTATCTCAGGAACTTCAAGACCTAGGAAAGGAGGTTGACGATGAACTGTTGGCTGCTTTACTTCTTCAAGGCCTTACCATAGAGTTCCAACCAATGAGACTAGCCATAGAAAATAGTAACGTTGTTCTTACTACCGACTATGTAAAGATGAAGCTTCTTCAAATGGAGGATACCTATTCGGCAAGCACGAGTGCAATCCAAGCGACTTCAGCACTATTGTCAAATAAGCATAAGGGTAAGAGTACACCAAAGAAGATCAGAAAAAAGATCAAGTGCTTTATTTGTGATGGACCACACAAGGCACATGAGTGTCCTGAAAATCCAAAATGGAAGAGGGAAGCTCTTCAAGCTTTTGCGTTTGGCATGTCGCCGTCGATTCCACCGGTAGAAGACTGGATCATTAATTCTGGAGCGTCGACACACATGACGAATCGCAAATCTTGGTTCAAAATTTTTAAGGATACCCCTAAATCTTTGAGAGTGACTTGTGCAGATGGTAATGAAGTGTTCGGTGCAGGTGAGGGTACGGTAGTATGTGAGTCAGGATTGACAGTCAGCAACGTTACGTATGTACCTAAGTTAGCTTCTAACTTATTGAGTGTGAATGCAATTGCGAAAAAGGGTAACGTGGTAGTATTTACAGATAAATGTTGTGACATCTACAAGAGAAATGAGTGTGAGGTGCGAGGTAAGCCAGTTGTGAAAGGTGTGGAAGAACGAGGCATTTATAAAATTAAGTGCTGTACACAGGGTTCCGCGCTAGCAACAGGAAAGCAAGACCAGCAGATGTTATGGCATCGGAGGATGGGACATCTTGGTATGCACAACCTCAAACTACTGAGAGATAAGATGGCAACAGGAGTAAGTTTTCCTGATTTTTCTTCTAAACTGGAATGTATATCTTGCATTATGGGAAAACAAACGAAACAGCCGTTCCGTAAAACTGATGCAACGAGAGCTACGGAAGCATTAGGTTTAGTGCACTCAGACGTGTGTGGACCTATGAGTATACCTTCTATTAGTGGGTTCCAATATTTTTTGACGTTTATTGACGATTTCACTCGAAAATCTTTTATATATTTTTTTAAACAAAAAAGTGAAGTTTGCGAAAAATTTATAGATTTTAAGGCGTTTGCTGAAAATCAATGTGGCAAGAAAATTAAGATCCTGCGCACTGATAACGGGACCGAGTACGTCAATAGGCGAATGGATGACTTGCTGAAGAATTGCGGAATCCAGCATCAACTGACGGTGGAGTATACGCCAGAGCAGAATGGCGTAGCTGAACGGGCCAATCGCACCATTTGCGATAAAGCAAGAACCATGCTACATGAGTCCGGATTAGAAAAACGTTTTTGGGCTGAAGCTGTCCATCACGCCGTATTCCTAAAGAACAAGTCACCCACGATTTCGGTGAAGAATATGACTCCGGATGAGAAATGGTCAGGGAAGAAGTGTGACCTAAGCATGCTAAAAACTTTTGGGTGCAAAGCATATATGCACATTCCTGATCAAAAAAGGACTAAGTGGGATGTAAAAAGCAGAGAGCTTATCCACACAGGCTTCGATGACAACGCGAAAGCGTATCGTCTTGTGCATCCTACTACCGGAAAAATATTTAAGGCCAAAAATGTTGTGTTTTTGGAGAATCAAAAATACAAAAATGTACAAGAACAATTGCAAGAGAAACCAGAAATAATACTTCTACAAGATGAAGCAATTGTCAGCAATATAGCAGAACCAGATGTTTTGCAACCTCAACAAGAGTATGATGATGATGTTAGCAATGTTCCTAGAGAGGAACAAGAACAAGAGAGTTTTGCTGGAAATCCTGTTCAACATGAAATGGTTATTCATGAACCAGAGGATGTGGAGTTTCAAGATTGTGAGTCAGACGTAGCTGAAGATCGACCACAAGAGGTGGAACGGAGGTACCCACTAAGAGACAGGAAACCCAAAGAGTTCCCGGATCATGTTCTATACCATGCAGTGGAAAAAGAACTTGACCCTACTACGGTTCAAGATGCACTGTCTAGGCCTGACAGTAGAGAATGGAAAGCTGCGATTCAGGAGGAGCTTGATGCTTTAAAGAAAAATGGAACTTGGACTTTAGTCAAACCTGGACAAGCGAGCAACGTTGTAGATTCGAAATGGATTTTTCGAATTAAAGAAGAGGCGGGAAATAAGAGAAGATACAAAGCTCGGCTTGTTGCCAGAGGTTTTAGCCAAAGATGGGGCATCGATTATGACGAGACGTTCTCTCCAGTGGTGAGGCACAGCTCTCTAAGAGTCCTCCTGGCGATGGCAGCTAAGAGTGGCCTGAACGTTGACCAAATGGACGTAAAAACAGCGTTCCTGAATGGAGACTTGTCTGAGACGGTCTACATGAAACAGCCGGTTGGTTACGAAGAAAAAGGAAAGGAAGATTACGTGTGTCCTTAAACGTTCGCTTTACGGCTTAAAGCAATCCTCCAGAGCTTGGAACAATAAACTGAATAATGAGTTATTGCAGTTGTCGTTCAAACGATCCATAAATGAGCCATGCATTTACATGAGATTCCAGGGTAAGAAAGTCATCATTTTAGCAGTGTACGTGGATGATGTGCTAATTTTTTGGAACGACGCGGAGGAGCTGCGAAAAGTTAAGCGAGACTTTATGTCAAAATTTGATATGAAGGATCTTGGGAAGGCAGAGTACTTTTTGGGAATGGACTTAACGCAGAACGATATTGGAATCAAAGTCGACCAAGAGAAATATGTCGAAAAAGTTTTGAAGGTTTTTGGGATGGCTGATTGCAAAGTAGCTTCAACCCCATCAGTTCCTGGGCAAAATCTTGTGAAACCTGGACTAGAACATAAACCTGATTCGAGGATTCCATATCAAAATCTAATTGGTTCACTGATGTACGTATCTGTTTGCACGAGGCCAGATATTGCACATGCAGTTAATTATCTGAGCCAGTTCAACTCTTGCTATGCTGAAGAGCATTGGATAGCCGCAAAAAGAGTGCTCAGATATTTAAAGGGTACTAAATGCCTTGTGCTACAGTATAAGAGGACAGGAATACATAAGGTACAGGGCTATGCAGATGCTAGTCATGCCACTTGTCATGATAGGAGATCATACTCGGGTATGGTATTTCTGCATATGGGAGCTGCAATATGTTGGGAAAGCAGAAAACAAAGGACGATTGCTCTTTCCACAGCGGAGGTTGAGTATGTAGCTATGTCAGAAGCTGCTAGAGAGGCAATTTTCATAAAGAGGACTTCGGAGGTCTCTGGTCAAATTGAGATGCCAATGAAAATCTTCAGTGACAGTCAATCTGCTGTTGCTATTGCGCAGAACCCTGTACACCATCAACGCACAAAGCACATAGATGTGCGACACCACTTTGTAAGAGAGGCAGTTGAGCATGGCCATATTGAACTAGAGTATGTAGAGACAAGTCGTATGGTTGCGGATGTTTTAACGAAACCTCTGTTGAAAGGGAAGTTCAACTGGTGTACGCTGAGTATGGGTGTTGTATGATTGTGTGATGGATGAAAGTAGAGAAATGAATTTAAGGAGGAGTGTTAGAATAAAAGAGTATGTTTTTTATAACGACCTTTTTTGTTCTGACTATAGTTATTTGTGCAACAAGAGAGCAAAGTCGTTTTTTGCTGCGAGTGTTGATTTTGAATCCCGAGTAAGCGAAGGATTCTATAATTGAATCACGAGCGTAGCGAGTGATTCTAGGTTAGAATCCTGAGCGCTGCGAGGGATTCAAAGACACGAGATGCAAATAACTTTGCTCTCGTGTAACACATACAACTTTTCACCTCAGCAGCGAGAACATACAACATGTAAAAAAAAACCCTGTCTGATCCGTGAGGGTGTTGTTAGGTATCGTACTGTGAGCATATTTATGTGGACATTTTCAGGAAAAAAGAAAAAATAATCCCTACATTTTTTTTCAATGGTGAATTTGACCGAATTTTACATTTGGTGCAGGCGGCGGCCGTCGTTTAGCGGGTGTCTAAAAGTCATAAGTTATGAATTTTGCAATTTTTTATGGTTTGGGGTAATTTTGGAACTAAAAATGTGAATTTTAAATACCAATAACTTTTTTACTATCAATAATAATCAAAAAAATACTGTTTTGTAATGCTACTGCAGTACCATATGCCCATTTTCCCCAGATTTTCGGATCGGACAAGGTTTTTTTTTACATAAGCTTCATCACCTCGTATTTTGCAGCCACCATCTTGGATTTATATTTTGACCTCACTATCGACTTTAGCACCCTCGAAAACTATGAAAACGACACCCATGTCGAAAAATGTGAAAATTTTCGCAGCCGCCATCTTGGATTTTTATTTTGACTTCACTATCGGCTTAAGCAAGCTTGAAAACCATAGAAACGATACCCATGAAGAAAAATTTGAAAATTTTCGCAGCGGCCATCTTGGATTTACATTTTGACTTCACTATCGGCTTTAGCAACCTTGAAAACCATAGAAACGATACCCATGAAGAAAAATTTGAAAATTTTGGCAGCCGCCATCTTGGATTTACATTTTGACCTCACGGTCGGCTTTGGCACCCTTCAAAACTATGAAAATGACACCCATTATGAAAATAGGGAAAATTTTCGCAACCGCCATCTTGGATTTTCATTTCGACTAAATTCACACTTACTATCTCTCTCTTTCTCTTTGAATTAGAAGAAGACAGTCGCAAGCGCCTTTTCGCGTGACGATATCTGCCACTGCACTCTTACCCCAAGCCGCTCGTTCCAAAAATTTAATAAAACAGAATTTAAATAAAACCTTATCAGATGATTTGCAATTTTAAGGTTTTATGTGTACATCCGAACGTTTTATTGTTTGTTTCTTTGTAGGCCTTACTAGGCCTAGAAACAAGTCGAAAAATTCCATACCTACCTACTGGTAGGTATGGAATTTTTCGACTTGTTTCTATCTCTCGCTTTTTTCGTATCGAAGTGAAAGTGACAAAACTAATTGAAGTTCAAATCTTTAGAATTTTGTGAGTAGACCCAACACTGTTTTCGGCATTTAAAAAAAATAATTAAAAAGTTACTTTGTCTCACGCTCGCAGCAAAATCGAATTTTGCACACTGTTTTTTGACAGCAAAACTTGCTTGTTTGAGGTGCTGAGGTGAAAAATTTATTTTTCTACCTTACTTTTTGACATGTCATGTCTTCTGTTCGATTCCTTTACCTTTTCAATGTGTTGTCAAAGTGAATAAAACTAAAAATATAAGTTTATCTCAACTTTTATTTTTATCAACCAGTTTTATCATCTTCTGCATTCAACATAGGTACAAGCACACTGCACGCTAGTAGGACATATGTAGCCCTACTAACCACGCTCTACTAACAAGCACTTTGCCCACTCGTCCTTAGGGGTCTCTTCGACGGCATTTTGAAACGCAGCCACTGCTTCCTCGGCGTCCATAAAACATTACCCTCGAAGTTTTTATTTTATTTTCGAAAATAAATAAAAATCGCAAGGTGCGAGGTCAGGGCTATAGGGCGGGTGACCCAATAATTCCACGTCTGACGTCGCCAAGTAGTCGATTGTTTGCTTGGCGGTCTGCGACGAGGCATTGTCGTGGTGAAGGAGGATCCTACTGCGAGATCGTTTCTCCCGAACTTTTTCCAAGACAAGTGGCAAACAATTGTTAGTGTACCACTCTGCAGTAGGTAACTGTTTTTCGATCCTCTAAAACAATTGTTGCGTAATGACCTGTCCTTCTGAAGAACGAGGCCACCATCTTTTTTCTTACGCTTTGACCTCTCTTCACTCAACAACTCCTCGGAAGGAAACACCCAGACAGCAGACTGTCTCTTAGTTTCAGGAACCAACCTTAGTAAATTAACCATAGATAATAATTACATATATAGGTATAAAAAGTATAATTACATTTATATATTATATAATTACATTTATTTAACACGTTCATGAGGAAAAGGGTTTAGGGACAAAGGTGGAAGGTATTCCACCTGTCTCCTTTTACGATATTGGAGGTGAAACGTAGTTAGAGAGCAGAAGAGAAACTTCAACTTGTAAGTACTTATTAAATGATATTTTAATCATCACACGTATCAGTCTAATATTAGGTACACTATTAGTACTTACAACTAATTAAACTAGAATGGACAAAATAAACTAATGACATAATATAATATCTAGTCTGTCCCGCGAGGGTTTACAAGCCAACTGGTGAGGGACGCTACGTTACATCATTGACATATAAAACATATGGACTTGAAATGTTTGACTGTAGAAAAAACAGTTATACAAATACGAGGCATATCGACGCCAAAATCAAAAAAATATATCTCTTTTTAACTTCAATAATTTTGCCTAAGTGAAAAAGAATAATAGTGTTTTTGACAGTTACTATAGTGGCAACCCTACATTTTCTAGTCATTGAAATACCTATTTGCGGCCGGTTCGCCATTTTATCATTGACTTTTAAAACATACGGACTTGGCATACCTACAAGAAAAACGTGCCATACCTACACTTTACTGAGAGGATAAAATGGCGTCTACTAAGGCAGCCCTTATCGATATTTCTATGTTATAATATCGATAAAAGATTGTGAGAATGTTTTCATAATGTCACAGTACAATATTTACGGATAAAAATACCTACTCCAAGTTTTCTAACATTTATGCCTTTCATTTGTTTGTTTAATTTAATTGCTTCGTCATTCTTTCGCGGCTAAACCGTAGAACTTATTTTGATGTTTCCCATTGTTATAGGTTGAAACCTGGAGGACAGATATAATACTTACTGCTTTTATCGACCTAGTATTCTGTAACTGATTTCACTCCATTGTATACTACATATATGCAACAAGTTCATCTCTTTGCCGATACATCTATGTACATAATATATACACAGTATACATATAGCTCATGGGAAGCGTGCGATGACGATGACGCGAGACTCACGCTTTTTGTTCACCCAAAAAGTACACATATACACACAGTATACATAAAGCTCTTGGATAACGGGACTTCCATGATTTTTGTTCACCCAAAAAGTGCCTAACGCGCTTAAAGAAGTTTTCACTTCAAAAAAACTATCGGGCAGATGCCCGGCAGACACGACACCCATCTGGTCGGAAGGTCCTCCCTTTTCTATAGAGGATGAATGAATTTTACACCCTGTTCCTCATACCTCTAAAAGGTGGCTCCGCCAATAGCCCGCAGATGGTAATTTTTAATAGAAATATTATAATTTATATTATTATCATTTTATCTTTGTGTATCTCATTTTGATCAACATACAAATTTGAATTTCACAGAAAACCAGTGAGAAAGAAATAAAGAAATTTTGAAAATTGGCGGAGCCACCATAATTAATATTGTTGATGCTAAGTTTCTAACACGCAAATGATTATGGGTTTTAATTAAAAGTCAACACTAATTATAATAAAGTTATATTAAATAAATCAATCTTTAAGTTCTGAACAATACAATTTTGTTCAGGTAATTTCTATGTAATGTACGGAGGGCGGACTAAAGGCGAGTAAATGATACAACGAATGCTGTTACAATACTGAGTTTATTATAATAGAACACAGGATTATATATCATGATTACTACTTCACACCTTCCCCCTAAAATTCAATAAAATAAAGGTTTTAAATTTATTTTATTGTCAATATTAAGATATACACACATTTTGTTAATAATCAATACAAAAATTAATATTATGACACATTGATATAAAATGCGCTGTAAGTATACAATATTATAGAATATGATTTCATTGATAACATAATTATATGGTTAGAGATCTTAATTATAGTAGTCTCTGGTTACATTCGTCATCATAACTTTCATAAGTGTTAGTACATGCTTACATTATATTAATATGTAATTTAAATTCTAGTGATCACTGTAACATTTTTTTTTTTATCCATAGTATGGTTTTGTTCTGTTTTTATGTATAATATTATTTTTTCCATTGTATTCGATCTCTACATTTGGTGACAAATCCCTAATCACTTTGTATGGTCCAGAATATAAATGTTTAAGTTTATTACCAGTTTCATTTTTTATTAAGACTTGATCGTTAGGCTTATAGTGTACTAGCTTTTGCCCGCGACTTCGTTCGCGTGGAATAGTGACTTCCGGCAGATTTTTGGTTTTACCCACATAGCTCCCGATCTCACGGGATCTCTTCAAAAATGAAATGTGGAAGATATTCTAGGGAAACTCTTCAAAAATCAACATAATGAGCTCTGAGTTTGAATTGAAGATAATGTATACTCACTTAGGGCATTAAAGCCGATATTGCCGATCGAAAAAGGCGATAATGTTATTTTTCCCTTATTTTCAAAATATTATTTTGATTTGCCATTTCAGAAAAAAATACTGTTTCTCCCTTGACAAATTTTCTATTATTTTAGGCTAGCTAGATTATTAAAGTTTCTTACACCAATACATTTCTGTATACCCCGTTTTTAGTTTTGCCATCCTTTGCAAAAATATTATATAGGTCTTGTGGTTTTGACACTCTTGAGCACGCAACGTAGAGCGTGTAACGAAACCATAGCGCGATCTATTTCGATCCCAGCGCCATCTATCGAGCATAGTGACAACTCGGATTATTTATCTATACTCCGTTCGGGCATTTTCTTTGTACTAAAAGTTTTATTATATTGATTTTATTTTTTTCATACCTTTTTACTATTTATTTACTTTTTTCCGATGAATTAAAACAATAACATGAACCGAACTCGTGTAACGATCGACACCATTGCGCGATCACCAACTCGACATATTATAGTACTAATAGAATTATCTATACTCCATTAGAGCATTTTCTTTGTACTAAAAGTTGTATTATATTATATTTTCATAACTTTTTAGTATTTATTTACATTTTTCCGATGAATTTTCAGTACTGAATTGATGCCGACTCTTGACCAATAGATGGCGCTGTATGTCCGGAATAAATTTTATTTTTTATTTTATTTTTTGTAATAAAAACTATTCTATGTCCTTTCTCAAGTTCCAAACTATGTCTGTACCAAATTTCACACAAATCGGTTCAGTAGTTTAGGCGTGAAGCAAAGACAGACAGACAGACAGACAGAGTTACTTTCGCATTTATAATATTAGTTTGGATTGGATTGATTTATTTATTATTTATTTATTAATTTATAGTTAATTAAAACGGCACAGGTCCAATTACATTAATTAACATTGAATTGAGAAAAATAAAATAACAATAAAAATGAAAAACAATAATAACAATAACATAACATAAACATGTACAATACAATTCCATTCAATACGTGGATAAAATGATTAATAATTATTTGATTAAATAGTTAAATTAATTATACACGTCACAAACTAATATATAACAGTGGACACCCTCGCATATTGTCTCTCACAGAACTCCAGACAAGCACGCATAATCTTCTTCCATTCATCAGCAAACACATCACATTCAGGGTCGGCAGTCAGGAGGGCGTTTAGCATCTTTAGGGTTCGACATACTGGAGATTCGGCTCTAGCGACAGATCTAGATAGCGGTGGCGCGAACAGATTGTGACGGCGGCTTTGACGGTGCCCAAGGTATTTGTCAGGCACAAACAGACGGCAGAAAAGTCCGTGGAGTTCAGGGCAGTCAATCCGACCACTTAGGGTCTTACAAGCAACCGCGAGCTGATCAAAGCCCCTTCTAACCTCCAACGAATTGAAACCTAATACCCCTAGTTAATAATTGGTTGGGTACATAAATGGGAAGAAGTGGTACCGCCTTTGATACAAAAATCTCAAGAAGGTTTTCTGAACTTTCTCAAGCATCAGAGTCTGAGACGCAGTATGTGGATGCCAGACACAGGCGCTGGACTCGAGTTTACTCCGAACCAAAGTGGTGTATAAAAGTTCAATAACACTGGGATTGCGAAAGTCACGAGCGTTCCTCAAGACAAATCCCAGGCGCTGGAAAGATTCCTTTGCAAGGGCAGACACGTGATCTTTAAATGTCAGACTGCGGTCGAACGTCACTCCCAAGTCCTTAACGCTGGTGACACGAGTGACCACTGTACCCCCCAAACTATAATCGAATTTTATTGGTCTCAACCCTCGACCATATGTCATAACGTAACATTTATTAATATTAAATAATAACTTGTTCGCAATGCTCCACTCATAGACGGTTTCGATATCTTTTTGTAGGAGTTCGCAATCCACCTCAGTTCTGATCTGCGCGGCTAGTTTTAGATCGTCGGCATACAACAGGCATTTTGCGAACCTAATCTTAGAAATTAGGTCATTGATCATGATCAGGAACAGCGGGGGCCCCAACACGGATCCCTGACTCACGCCCGAGCGAGTATAATAAGACTTCGATTCAAAGCAGCCATGCCGGACGAACTGTTTGCGATCCCGTAGGTAGTCGGCGAAGAAGTTAAGAAGGCCAGATGAGAAGCCCGTAGCCCCCAACTTTGTCAGTAGCACATCGTTGTCCACTTTATCAAACGCCTTCCGGAAATCAAAGTACAGCGTGTCGACCTGCCCACCGGATTCCAGGCTACTGGATATGAAGTCAACATGAATCAGTAGATTTGAGTTCACGGAGCGACCGGGTCGAAAACCGTGTTGAGCGTCAGAAAGATACATATTTGTTTGTTTGCAGATATCGGTGTGTAGTATATGCTCAAAAACCTTTGCAATGGTTGATAAGATAGCGATGGGTCTGTGTTCCTCGACAGATGTCTTGTCGCTGGTTTTAGGGATGGGAGTAACACGCGAAGTCTTCCACGGCTCCGAATACACGCCTGACTGAAGAGCTAGGTTAAAAACATGGCATAAAGGAGCTGCCAAGATACTGCTACATCCCTTAACGATATATGCAGGGATGTTATCAGGGCCAACCGAACTGCATGGTTTGAGTTTGGAAATTCCCCTAATCACGTCTGAGGCGACTAAAACGGGCAGGGGAAAATTACCTCCGTCACTATTCACCGTGATTGATTTCGGGTCCAATACAGGTGTGTCCGGCAGAAATACGCCGGAAAAATACTCAGCAAATGCCTCGGCCGCTTTGACACCCGAACTGACTGACTGATATATTGATCGTATCTACTTTTCCTATCTATCTTGCTGGCTATCAAATTTTTTCGCGCTTCCGTTTGAGAAACTTGAAGACGGTACTTAAGTTCAAGGGGATAGTTGTCGTAGTTATAAAGTGGCTCTACGCATTTTGCCAAATTATTGGGTAGGTTACACTTTCTACCATATACTAGTTCAAAAGGTGTAAATTTTGTTGACGTGTGAACTGTGGTATTATACGCAAAGCACCAGAACGGTAACCAAGTACTCCACAATTCGGGTTTTTCTTCAGTTTGAATTCGTAAAAACGCGCCTAAATTTTTGTGTGAGTTTTCTAACGCTCCAATGCTTTGGTGATGATATGCTGTTGAATTTAGTTTTTTAATATGTAGTAATTCACATACCTGTTTGACGGTGTCAGACATGAACTCCGTGCCTCGGTCGGTAGCAATCTCCCTCGGTACACCATGTTGAAGTATAAAGTTATTTACGAAGGTGCGCGCTACTTCTGTAGAGGTTTTGGTGACAAGGGGGTAAGCACACACATACTTTGTTAGCTCGCATTGCAGTGTAAGTATATAGGAAAAATCGTAACTGTCTTTATCTAATGGTCCTACCAAGTCTAAGTAAATTTTATCAAAAGCGGACTGAGCTGTCGTCGTGATTACCATGGGTTCTCTTACCTGCACTGTGTACTTATGTTTCTGACATTGAGTACATTTTTTAACGTAATTTTTGACATCACTTTCCATACCTGGCCAAAAATGGTATTTTTTTATATTGGTCAACATTCTTCTCACGCCCGCGTGACCACTAGTGGGTAAAAGATGAAAGTCATTGAGTATCACCTTTCTATCGTCTTTATCGTCTATTCTCTCTATATCTTTTAATATACACAATCTGGGACCTTTCCAGTTGCTTTGTGCCTTTATTTCGCTGGTAAGCTTTTCTACAAAAATCGTATTTTTTGATTGTTTTATGAAGTATACTTCAACTATATTAAGTTTTTCACAACAATCACTCAGGTCTCTCGCAAATTCGGCTCGCGTAATTTGTGATTGAGACGCTGGTTTTATAAATAAAGTTTTCATTTGGGCAACATAAAACAATATTTCAGTTTCTAATGTTATTATATTTTTATTTTTGAGATTTTCGTAACTACTATTGTCTGAAAATCTTAACTCTACTGCGTTTTGCGGTTTGATATGAGTTTCCACGACATTTGGTTGTTCTGCGAAATCGTGGGCGGTCGCGGTGGTCAGCTCATCATCTGTGACGGTAGCATCCAATTTTTGTTTTTGAGCGCGCGTCATTACTGAACACAAACGTTCATTCATTTCTTTCAGTTCGTTTGAAGAAATTTTTATTCTCGATAGTGCATCGGCAACGGTATTCTCGCTCCCTTTTACATATTCTATTTCATAATCATAGTCTTCGAGAACTAATCTAAATTTAAAAAGTCTACTGGAGGGGTCTTTCAAATTAAATAAGTATACAAGGGGTTTGTGGTCAGTAAGTATTTTAAATGTACGACCATATAAATACGGTCTAAAATATTTGACCCCCCAGACCACAGCTAGGAGCTCTTTCTCTATAGTGGGGTAATTCTTTTCTGCTTTATTGAGGCCCCTACTGGCGTATGCTACGGGGCAACCATTTGAGTTACATAAAACTGCCCCTATCGCGTACCCGGATGCATCCGTTTGAAGTATAAATTGATTTTGTTCTGAGAAATCTGGGTACTGAAGAATTGGCGGCGACATCAAACTATTTTTAAGGGTTTCAAAAGACGTTTGACAAGAATCATTCCATATAAATTTTGAGTCTTTTTTGCATAGTAGATTCAAATGATATGCTTTGTCTGCAAAATGTTCTATGAACTTTCTATAATAGTTCGCAAATGCAACGAAACGTCTGACTTCGTCCGCATTTGTGGGAACTGGATAATTTTTCATTATTTTAATTTTGTCTGGGTCGGGCAGTATACCGTTGCCTGATACGACATGACCTAAATAGAGAATCTCCTTTTTTAAGAAGACGCATTTAGATGGATTTAATTTTAAATTCGCACTGCGCAATTTTTCAAATACTTGTATTAAATTTTTGTTATGATCGGAAAGACTTCGTCCTATACAGATGAGATCATCTAAATATACTAAACATTTTTCATAGGATAACCCAGCCATTGCCATGGTCATCATTCGCGAGAATGAGCTTGGACTAGTCTTAAGCCCCATTGGCATCCTTGTCATTTGGTACTGACCACTATCTACACTAAATGAAGTATATTTCCTGCTGCTTTCTTGCAGTGATATATTATAAAATCCCTGATTTAAGTCTAAATGTGTGAAGTAAATGCAGCCAGTCAATGAATCTAATATGTCTGTAATATTGGGCAGGGGGAATTTATCATTCTGTATACAATTGTTAAGCTTACGATAATCTACTACTAGCCGCCATTTCTTTTCCCCGGTGTCGGATTTTTTAGGCACTAGGAGTATTGGGCTAGACCATTCACTAGAACAAGGTTCAATAATATTTTGCTCTAATAAATTATCCACTTGTTTCTTTATTTCATCTTTCTGTGAATGTGGCATTCTGTAAGGCTTAACGTATACTGGTGCCACGTTTGGTTTCAATGTTATCGTATGTTCGTATAATTTGGTTGTGCCTAATTTATCTCCCGGAAGGAAGAAAATGTCTGAATATTTTGCACATATTGATTCTATAGACAATTGCTCCTCTTTATTTAAATGGTTAAACGACAAAGAAGTGACACGATCGGCATTATTATTAGTTTCTTGAAACGTACAGACATCATACTCGCTTGCTTTATGAAGAGTGAGATTTATTGTTTTTAAGACTATATCTGAGTCAGTGGTATTTAAGATTCTAATGGGTATTTTCCCATTTGTGGGTTTAACTAAAGTACTCGCTACAAAAATTCCTTTTTGTATTTCCTCGTATTGGTTCGTAATTCGTTTTCCACATCCGCTCTTCGTTTCCAAATAGAATATCGTAGTCTATCCCTTCTGATTCCGTTTTCAATCCATTGGTTGTGACAATTTTTGTATACTTTGAAGACACCGTACAAAAACGCCAACGATACTAATAAGAGCACCACGATCAAGATAATATTGGTCGTGCTGGCGTGCACTGCCAGCTGCCTGATGTCAGCTACGTTACTTCCACCTGCTACGTTTTGTGGAACTATTACCTCTTCCTTCGTGTTAGTAGTTCCCATTTTGAAAAGAACTTGTAAAATTTTCACAAAATAGAACAGTTATTGGGCCGAGTTCGGACAAAAGATTGGTCCCGATGCTATACATTATGACACCACTTGTGCCGTTTTGGTCAATGGAATGTAAACACTTATTTTACTGTCACGGTCGCCATGTACGGAGGGCGGACTAAAGGCGAGTAAATGATACAACGAATGCTGTTACAATACTGAGTTTATTATAATAGAACACAGGATTATATATCATGATTACTACTTCACAGTAATATTCTTTCAGTAGATTTCTTCCCATAATATTTGTATCTCAAATTCATGTATATCTCTTTTACATTGTGAGTTTGTCTGATTTTGATCATTCTCATTTAAAATGCCAGACATATTTATTCAAATCGCAGGCTGTAAACAAGCAAAAAACAGATTAGTATTTTTATTGTTTCTTGATTTTATTAATAGAATTTTTAATTGATCTTAAGTCTTAAGACCACAATCAAACACATTCTTTACATCACTCTTTGATTCCATTAAACAAATATTGCAAATGAGGACATCACCATCATTTTCAACACCAGCCACTAGAGAATCATGTTGGACAAATTTATAACATGTTACTTACCAATACGGTTCGTGAAGGTAAAACATCGTCACATAATGTTACCTTATTGAGTATCCGGTTGAAACATACTTCTTCAAAGTGAAAAGAACAAAAATATGAACAGTTTATTTTGACATCTTTACATTTTCCACATCAATTAATTTTTGTTTTTTCGTTTATTAGCAAGCAACCTTGAAAGTAAAACATAAAACCAATAAAAAAAACCATAAAATAGCATTATCGATAAATAAAATGTCTAAATGCACTACTCTATCCCTTCAATAACAAGAAAATGATTTCGTGAAGTAAAACTGTTGAAAATAATGGCAAAAGGGAAATTATGTATACTTTACTGTTGAAGCTCTTAACGAATGCAGAATCTTTTGTTTATCGTCTAAATCTAAAAATATTTCAGCTGAAATTTATGTACGTACCTACTGGTGTAATGTTATTTTTGGGTGATGTCCGCTTCTTTTGATGCCACATTCGATTATATTGCGATTGGGCATCTTGCTATTGATGATTTGCACAATAGGGCCGAGTTTAAACGCAATAACACAGCAAATAACTCCAAAATTCACAAATTTTAACCACAACTCAAGATCATTTGACAGTTGACGTACCCAACTTGGTACCAAACACCGAGAGGATAAAATGGCGAACCGGCCGCAAGTAGGTATTTCAATGACTAGAAAATGTAGGGTTGCCATTATAGTAACTGTCAAAAACACTATTATCCTTTTTCACTTAGGCAAAATTATTGAAGTTAATAAGAGATAGCAGTATTTTTTTGATTTTGGCGTCGATATGCCTCGTATTTGTATAACTGTTTTTTCTATAGTCAAACATTTCAAGTCCATATGTTTTATAGGTCAATGCATTTTATCATCTCGGTGTTTGGTACCAAAGTTGGGTACGTCAACTGTCAAATGATCTTGAGTTGTGGTTAAAATTTGTGAATTTTGGAGTTATATGCTGTTATTGCGTTTAAACTCGGCCCTATGGTGGAAATCATCAATAGCAAGATGCCCAATTGCAATATAATCGGATGTGGCATCATCTGAAATATCTTTAGATTTAGACGATAAACAAAAGATTCTACATTCGTTATGAGCTTCAACAGTAAAGCATTCAAAATTTCCCATTTGCCATTATTTTCAACAGTTTTACTTCACGAAATAATTTTCTTTTTATTGAAGGGATAGAGTAGTGCATTTAGACATTTTATTTATCGATAATGCTATTTTATGGTTTTTTTATTGGTTTTATGTTTTACTTTCAAGGTTGCCTGCTAATAATCGAAAAAAGAAAAATCAATTGGTGTGTAAAATTTAAAGATGTTAACATAAACTGTTCATATTTTAGGTCTTTTCACTTTGAAGAATCATGTTTCAACCGGATACTCAATAAAGTAACATTATGTGACGATGTCTTACCTTCACGAACCTTATTGGTAAGTAACATGTTATAAATTTGTCCAACATGATTCTCTAGTGGCTGGTGTTGAAAATGATGGTGATGTCCTCATTTGCAATATTTGTTTAATGGAAACAAAGAGTGATGTAAAGAATGTGTTTGAGTGTGGTCTTAAGACTTAAGATCAATTAAAAATTCTATTAATAAAAGCAAGAAACAATAAAAATACTAATCATTTTTTTGCTTGTTTACAGCCTGCGATTTGAACAAATATGTCTGGCATTTTAAATGAAAATGATCAAAATCAGACAAACTCACAATGTAAAAGAGATATACATGAATTTGAGATACAAATATTATGGGAAGAAATCTACTGAAAGAATATCACATAGAAATTACCTGAACAAAATTTTACTGTTCAGAACTGAAAGACATTGATTTATTTAATATAACTTTATTATAATTAGTGTTGACTTTTAATTAAAACCCACAATCATTTGCGTGTTAGAAACTTAGTATCAAAAATATTAATCATGGTAGCTCCGCCAATTTTCAAAATTTCTTTATTTCTGTTTCACTGGTTATCCGGGAAATTCAAATTTGTATGTTGATCAAAATGAGATACACAAAGATAAAATAATAATGAATGAATGAAATGCACCGATCCCAGCGTGGTTTAACCAGACTCGATAAATCGAATGAACCCCAAGATTTGCACTAGCCCCTGGAGCCTCATGTTTCATGGTGATACACAGGCTATTGCATATCAAGGAGTAGACCGGGGGGCGCGGTAATGGTAGGGAAGACGTGCCCTCAGGATAGGAAAGGATTTACGAGCCATACCGGATATGCATCCTTGAGTAAGCAATGGACTAGTGGAGAGACGGGTGATATTTATCAATGGATGGGGCATCTTTTTACGACGTCTGTCACGACGTCAATCTTCGCCTGTGAAGCCTTTGGCGGAGTTACGCTGCTTACTAGATCTTACTGTTGTAATGTGTTACACTTTACTGTTTTCTATGTCTTCATCAGAAGACTCGTTGTCCGTTTCATGTTTCTTGTATATCTCGCTGGCCGTCTTCTTGATCTTGTATCGGTCTTCAGCCGTGTCCATCCAAATTGATTTCCTTATCGAAGTGCGTCATGTCCTGTTTAAGGTTGTCGTTCCATTTGAGAAAAGGCAAGAGGTAACGGGCAACCTTGTTTGACTCCCTTTCCTTTGATGATCCACCTACTGTCCACACCATTTCATGTGTTCGTTCGCTCATGCATACCTTGATTATTCTGTTGATTAGTGTTTTGTTAGTACGTTGCATTAAAATATCAAATTCAGATTCATTTATTTCGTGTCACGCAGTGCTTGGCGGTCGACATTGTCAAAAGCTTTTTCTATGTTCAGGGCGAGTACATAAATTATTTTTCCTGCACGCCATTCTTCATCCCGCTTCCTTCACAGCGGAAATATGTGGACATCTGTAGATGTGATGTTTAAAAGAGCTGCTTGGCCCAATTCTTTTATTATTTCGTATATTTTTTTATTTTTATTTTTGTATGTAGGAGGCGTAAATTCTGTAACCCGTATTTCAAACCGCTATTCGGCGATAATCGTTTGTATCTTTAGGGTAAGTTTGTTTCGGAATAGGTACCTGCGTGCGTTGTGTCTTGCCATGTGTCGGGTACTTCATTTTGTGTCCAGGCTTTATTCAAATGTTTGGTGACGGCTTCCTGTAACATTTGTTTTGAGATCCACGTCAGACTTAAAACGACCAACCACTTCTCTGTCTGTATTTATTTCATTCCTTAGTTCGCCCACATGTTAAATATGCTTGTATGATCTGGGATCCATATTATAGTAAATATGAGATTGCAATTGAGAGAGTTCAGCGTAATTTCCTCAATGCAATGTATGCAGTACAAATGTCGCACCGTACATTTACCATATTATAACGCTTTGAGTAAGTTTAACCTATTAACATTATGCTCGAGACGCTTGTTGCTTCAAGGAATGATGCTCCATGGACTTGTGCATAAAAGGTTTGATTGCTCTGGCTTAACTAGTAAAATTTGCTTTATTGTACTTAGAATAGTAATGAGACGTGAGACACACTCTTATCCACAGTTTGCTACAACTCCCTGTCGTAAAAATGCGGGGGAGAGAGCGCCGCTCCAGAAATTGGTTCAGGCTTATAATAATAATTTTAATGATATCGATGTGTTTGCCCTATCGAAACTTAAATTCAAAAAACTACTTATTAATATTTTTTTTATTATTTAAGCATTATTTAAGTATCCATCTACTATTTGGTTTTTATATTTATATTTAGTTTACAAAATTATTTTATTGTTATCAAATATTTATTTTAAGTAATTTTACCATATCTGTATTTTTTAAGCTAGCATCATGTGGAAACGTAGTGGAATAAACATTTGATATAGCACACTGTAGATCTAGATGTATTATACAATGTACGATTGTCTGTTTTCCCTAATAAAATAAAATAAATTCAAATGTGTGGCATCGCTTTGTAGAGCTCGATTACCACTTTGTCTGTTTCTGGGGCTGTCCCGTTACGTATGCTGTTAATGATTCCCATTACGTCATCCACTGTGGGTCCATCATTTTGCGTGGCTGTTAACGGCTTTGTTATTATTATCGGCGGTAAAGGTAGGCCCTCGATATTTATTATTATTTTATTTTTTAATTTGTTCCCTTTTGGACCTTGGTATTGGTATATATGCGTTTTGTTTCTAACTTGTTTCTCCTGTAACATAAATAACGTACTTATCTGCAACCGTTTTGAAGGGTGTTTATTACCCAGTCCGGTAAAGAATTGCGCTGTATTCTTTTTTGCCCTCTTGGCGTTTAACCTTTTGAATTGTTGCCTGACATTCTTTTACACGATTATGTCTATTTGAATTATCAGATTCTTTGTAAGAGTTTGGCCTTTTGTAGGTTAGCAAGAGCTATTGGATGATCCCTAGAGTTACTCGGCTGAAAAATCAAGGTTTCCTGGGTAGTTAGTCACTTTTAAAACTCCAGTTATGGAGCTCCATGGTATGTAGATGCTTTCATCCGCTGAGCTGATTTCTATGTTTTCCAGTTTTTTTGTTATGCGTGTGTTATATAAATGTAATTATTGTGTCTAAAAATAAATAATATGATATATAAATGTAATTCTACTTGTTATACCTATAAATGTAATTATTATCTATGATTAATTTACTAAATGAATTTAATAACAAATATATTTTTATAAGTCAAACACTGATTTGACTCAACTGTTGTTATTGTCTCCAATATCTTGGTTGAATTATGTAGTAGGGTCACACTGATTTATTTGTTGTTCCTATATTTAAATACTAAATGATTGAGGATACAAGTTTTATTAAATTATTTTGTTAAGAATATCTAAGAGATTAGTTTACGTATAAATTATATTTTTGTAAAGGTATTATTACAGTTTATAGTTTAAAAGTATTTGTTTTGTACTAATAGTTCAGTTCATTTTATCTGTGGCAATATTCATGTTAGATAGGGTAAGGTAGACAACTGTCATTTGAAATGTTTTAAAAGGTCGTGTAACTTAATTCTTGCCCTCTTTCTGTACGTGTCACTGGACTGGTAACAATATAAAAGCTTATGTTAACATCTAAGAACAGACCCTGAGTGATGTCCATGTCCGTAATATTGAGTTGCTAAAAGCTAATATAAGGAAATAATGTTGCTTATCAGAAGTTCTGCTTTTATTGTAAAATGGATTGTAATAAGGATCATCAGATCACTTCTGGTGAAAGATCGACTAACTACAATGTTCATGTAAGTTAAATTGTCATTATATCTTGATTATTGCTGATAACTATGATGTTCTGTATGTATTAAAATATTGCTAATATTGCCACATAAGTGTTAAATAGAATTAAGGAATATTCATATTCTATTTGTCATTGATAAAGTTGTTAGCTTTAAGAAATGGTCCAAGAGATTAATGTAATAACAAAACTAAATGCTAATGTAAAAATATGTTGATAAAATACTTCAAAACAAGCTTCCGTGGAGTTTCTTATCCTTCTTCTCCACGAAGACCTAGATTTGGAACGGATAACTAGCTTTCTCATTAACAATACCTATTTATTGACAAGTCTAATTGAAATAAATGCCTAGTCTTGTCTCCATGTGCTTTCTTATAATCCTTTTCCCTACACTCCATATTCATAGATATTAAAATACATAACATAACATCACGCCTTGTTTCCCCGAGGGGTCGGGCAGAGGTGCACCTGTAGTAGGTACACCCACATATTAAAATGCCTACATGATTAAATAATTAACTAATAGGTAACCTGAAAATCCTGACACTCAAAAGTTGATAGTTAAGTGGATATCAATGCCTCTAAATGTAGTATATCTAATAATCTTTTTCTCACATCAGAAGTGGGATTGTGCCCTGTCTTACATAAGCGATTTCTAATGAATTTTATTTTGCTATTTTCATAATCAATGTTGGAGCTATTGGTGGTATTGCTGGAAGCCGTGGTGTCGCCGGATAGCTGTCAAAGCCCTCACCATGAGGATGACATCATGCTGCCAACTCCTGGAGTAGGACTCTATCGGAGATTTTGCTGGAAGCCGTGGTGTTACCGGGTAGCTGTCTAAACCCTCACCATGAGGATGACATCATGCTGCCAACTCCTAGAGTAGGACTGTAAGTGGGAGCTGCAGGGCCGGTAAGGCCTTTAGTGGCTCTGCTTTGATATTACTTTGAAATGAGAGAACATCAACTGATGGTGCATCATAGAAAAAGTTTTGTAACCTTTAAACTAGAATATTTTAAAACAGGATGGTGCCGATTCTCTTGACGCAAATGCCTTTAAACTGGGCTGGAAATCGCCAAAATTTAGTTTACTCTTGTCAAACGATGATTTCCCATTCTGAAATAGACAAAGTATATTTGACTATATTTTGAAACAACCAACAACAACTTAACTATATTTTAGTTTGACAGCACTAAGATGGTACTGAGATTTTAATTTAGTGTAAAAGACAATTTTGCTATTCTGTATTTTGCCTGACTGAGTCTGACCTTAAATTAGGTGTCATGAACTAAAATTCACACGAACACCTCGACTTCGGGTGCAATAACAGTACTGTACTGGATTTTTTTCTTTTCTTTTGCTTGTATCTCGAAAATGGTGTGTCCTATCGCAAAAATAATGAAAATTTCGACCCCCTTTATAAAACCCTTAAACCCCTAATACTCAACAAGTAGGTAATATTTTTTTAATATTTTCCATGCAAAAAGTGAAAAATTCCAAATAAAAAAGGTCGAGGCTAAAAAAAAAAAAAAAAACGGAATAGGGCAAACAAGTATGTACCACGTGGAGTCGTAATTGTCAAATTCAATTTTGGTTGTTTCAAAATATTTTTTGAGTTCAGACTATTTCAGAAAAGCTTTACGATTCTCATAGCCAGGAGTGAAGTCTTGGTGATAGTTTGGTTGGTTTTGTTTTGTGTACGGGAGAATTGCCACCAGTGTTTGTCATTAAAAGTTAAGCTTCAATTGGTATTTTAACAAATTTCAAAACAAAGGTCTCTGAAAACAATGGTATCTATTTGCATAAAAATATACTTATAAAAAAAAAGAAAAATGTGCCTACTTACAATGATTAAATATGTTGAAAGATCATTAGGTAATGAACCAAAAATAGTGAACATCTAATTGAAACTTAGCTTATAAAACCAATAATAACTAGGTACGTTGTTACTCTAGCTAGATTATAATTAATTAATTTTTGTTCTCACAAAGATGAGACTGAGAATAGGATACTAGTGTTCACTTTGATGAAACTTGGCATTACAAGAGTACTAATTTAATGTATATATAAATTAGGTAACACAGAAAAACCAAAAATGAGATTGGGTTTCTGAACAGGACATTGCAAGGAATTGTGTACTAAATTACTTAGACCATTGTTTTCAATCTTTGATCCTGCTTTAAGAACTGAGTTACATATATACTGATGCTACTGCTATACGATATGGTGCTTTTTAACCCAGAAATACGATAGTGATTTTTAAGTCATTTGTTTTAGTAAAAGAACTACACCTGCAGAGTCAAAATATAGTTCTTATGATTTAGAAACTCTAGCTATTCACAACGCCTTGAAACACTTCCGTGTCTATTTACTAGAAATTAACTTTATAATTATCACAGATTGTAACACTATGTGCAATGAACAGTCAGAGTGGCCGAACGTTCTGTGGAAAGTACAACAATTAATTAACACAACTGTACAAAATCCATGGGCTCTACCCCTTTGCTATTACTTACGACGTACTAGAAGAAAAAGATAGACAAAATCCAAATAAATTAGAGGCTGACCGAGAAATAGCTAGACAAATTGCAGAAAAATTCAATAAACGTTTAGATGTCACTCGTCGTAACAATGTAAACTTTAACGTAGGAGATGTAGTGTATGTCTCGCGGAATCATATGCGTAATGATGAATTGGCACCTAAATTAAAGGGCCTTTGAAATATATTCTATCCTTTCTAATGATCGTTTTGCTCTGCAAGGTCTAGGTAATTTACGAAACATTTCAGTAGCCAAAGAAAAATTAAGATTCTGACACTTTACCTAATTACATTTTCTTATTTTTGTGTTGATATTTTGTTCTATTAATCTGACATGTTAAGTTACTGAAAGCATATTTTAATTAATTACACACTGATGTGGATTTAATTCGGAAATAAATAGAAAGAATTATGTATAATTATGTAACTTATAATATTATATATATACTGCTGGTCGGTCACTGCCCTGATACCTTTCTGAAATTCATGCGCAGCAGGTGATAGGACTGGTATGTCAAGGCCAGAGGCTACTTATGATATTACTGCTGGTCGGTCACTGCCCTGATACCTTTCTGAAATTCATGCGCAGCAGGTGATAGGACTGGTATGTCAAGGCCAGAGGCTACTTATAACATTACTGCTGGTCGGTCACTGCCCTGATATCTTTCTGAAATTCATGCGCAGCAGGTGATAGGACTGGTATGTCAAGGCCAGAGACTTCTTGAAAACAAATATTTATTTATTAAAATATAATTAGTTGGGTACTTCGAGAGCGAAGTACAGGTCGTGATAGATTATTTTTTTAAATAATTACCATTTGTGATGGTTATTTTGGTACATTTCAGTTTAATAGAACATCCAAACAATAGATTTACATATACTTTTAATTGATCCTAGTAAAATATGTGTTATTAGGAGCTTAAAATCATATGAGATACACTTATGATTCTTTACCTAATTGCATTTATATATAATAATTAAAAAAAAAAAAATGTTTCCGCTGGTCGGTCATTTGCTTGGTGCAAGTATATCCCACTAGCAGCGGGTGGAGGGGACTTGACACGTCGGCAATTGGCAAAACAAAAGTAAAACAATTGTAGAAAAAGGGACTCTAAAGTACTTCGAGAGCGAAGTACTTGTCAGCATGGCCGTGTTATATAAATGTAATTATTGTGTCTAAAAATAAATAATATGATATATAAATGTAATTCTACTTGTTATACCTATAAATGTAATTATTATCTATGATTAATTTACTAAATGAATTTAATAACAAATATATTTTTATAAGTCAAACACTGATTTGACTCAACTGTTGTTATTGTCTCCAATATCTTGGTTGAATTATGTAGTAGGGTCACACTGATTTATTTGTTGTTCCTATATTTAAATACTAAATGATTGAGGATACAAGTTTTATTAAATTATTTTGTTAAGAATATCTAAGAGATTAGTTTACGTATAAATTATATTTTTGTAAAGGTATTATTACAGTTTATAGTTTAAAAGTATTTGTTTTGTACTAATAGTTCAGTTCATTTTATCTGTGGCAATATTCATGTTAGATAGGGTAAGGTAGACAACTGTCATTTGAAATGTTTTAAAAGGTCGTGTAACTTAATTCTTGCCCTCTTTCTGTACGTGTCACTGGACTGATAACAATATAAAAGCTTATGTTAACATCTAAGAACAGACCCTGAGTGATGTCCATGTCCGTAATATTGAGTTGCTAAAAGCTAATATAAGGAAATAATGTTGCTTATCAGAAGTTCTGCTTTTATTGTAAAATGGATTGTAATAAGGATCATCAGATCACTTCTGGTGAAAGATCGACTAACTACAATGTTCATGTAAGTTAAATTGTCATTATATCTTGATTATTGCTGATAACTATGATGTTCTGTATGTATTAAAATATTGCTAATATTGCCACATAAGTGTTAAATAGAATTAAGGAATATTCATATTCTATTTGTCATTGATAAAGTTGTTAGCTTTAAGAAATGGTCCAAGAGATTAATGTAATAACAAAACTAAATGCTAATGTAAAAATATGTTGATAAAATACTTCAAAACAAGCTTCCGTGGAGTTTCTTATCCTTCTTCTCCACGAAGACCTAGATTTGGAACGGATAACTAGCTTTCTCATTAACAATACCTATTTATTGACAAGTCTAATTGAAATAAATGCCTAGTCTTGTCTCCATGTGCTTTCTTATAATCCTTTTCCCTACACACCATATTCATAGATATTAAAATACATAACATAACATCACGCCTTGTTTCCCCGAGGGGTCGGGCAGAGGTGCACCTGTAGTAGGTACACCCACATATTAAAATGCCTACATGATTAAATAATTAACTAATAGGTAACCTGAAAATCCTGACACTCAAAAGTTGATAGTTAAGTGGATATCAATGCCTCTAAATGTAGTATATCTAATAATCTTTTTCTCACACGTGCTTGGTTTTTTGTTTTGGTGGATTTTTTATTGAGAGCGGCATAATAGCATTGCTTGTGGTTGAAATCTTTGATCTCAGTTCTTGTCCGATTCTTTCGTGTCTAGCGTTTGGTGCTTTCAGCTTTGTTTAAAATTCGACTTGTTTGAAGCTGTCCCCAGATTATTTTATGATCGGAGATTTCCCTAAAAAAAATTCTGTTACCTGTGGCGTAATAATAATGTAATCCAGTTGGGATTTCTGCCTGCCCTTAGACCGTGTTATCCTGCATGATGATCTCGCTTTTGTTGTTTCTTATTGCAGTTTTTCCCTATTGGCTATATCCATTAACCTTTCCCCATTGTAGTTACAATATTCATGGTGTAGATTTGGTAGATTTGGGGAATCAGCCCTTTGCGTTGCGAATTAAGTGTATTTTATCTAGAAATATGATCGTTAAAGTTGCCTAGGATTAATAGAATACATTTCCTTGGTTTTTGTCTAATCAAGTTTTAGTTGATTGTTCATCGTTGTATTGTCGGTCATTATATTGTTGTATTGTTCATCGGCAATCATGACCCTGCTGTCATAATGCTGGTCCTTGTATGTTTCCCCGAACTGAAATTGTAGGTGAATACAATAGTATGTTCTCGTTATTTATATGCACATGCACACGAGATAGAAATCTGACGCAGCGATTATTATGTCTTCTCCTCCCCAGAACGTTTCGTTAAATTGCGCGGTTATGTATTTTGTTATTATTTGTTCCTATGAAAGCTTGTTGTTAGGATAAAACTCATGGACGTTATTTATAGGTGATAAGCAAATTCTGGCGTCACCTCGGTTTGTTGAGACATGATAGCGAGGTCTCGGTGGACAGACACGTGGTCGAACGTCATCCCCATTATGTTATTTATTTAAAGGGCTATTGCCCTAAACAGGCAGTTACCATCTTTTTGCATGGGTGCTAATTATTATCATTGTAAAAACTTTTGTTTGGATATTAAAGTGGGTTTCGTTTCGAGGGATACAAAACTTTGACAGGGCTGCGGGTTGCCCGGAGATTTATTATTGCTTCTTAGTTTTTCTGTAGCAATGGATATTGTTATGCAGACTTAGAAGTTTTGTTTTTTGTTGAATGGGCCACTCATGCGGATTCTGTCACAAAAAAACCCCCGAACGAAGTCCTGCCCGAGCATGCGGGTATAATAAATCTTGATTAATAGCTGTCAGAAGTTAGATTTGTTGAAGAAACGTAACGTAACCTTTTGTAATTAAGAAAGCTTGATGTTATAATGCAGCATGAAAATACTTTTTATACTAAATCTAAAGCGATACTGTTATTTTGTTATAATCATTTTGTAGATTAGTCTATCTTGCCATGATATATTTCATATGCCTATAACATATAGTATATTGTTATGAGCTTATAACATTAGCTTAGAAAATAATATAAAAAAAGTTGAATGTGCGCTTGACATAAAACGCCAGTCAATCGATGTTGACCCTTAATCTATTAAATAAAATAAAGATTTGGCTAAGGGAAGCGACACCCTGAAGGAAATGGAACGCTCTCACCAGATTATGTGTTGGGTTCCTTGGCTCGCCTGAGGTTAGGAACGTACTTAGGTCGTCGTAGGCACGCACCTCACTTTAGCACTATTTTAATGTATTTATTTCACTAATTTAAAATCACAGCAGTATCAAAACAAAGAATCGATGTTCGATTTTGCATGCAAGCGCCGCGCCACATGTGCAAGCAAGGTTCGCTGCTTTATTAATTTTTTTTTTTTTTTTTTTGCGGACGGAGCTCGCTCCCGGCACGACCACGCTCTTTGACGTCTAACGACCGACCGACCGATACACAAAGATAAAATAATAATAATATAAATTATAATATTTCATTTAAAAATTACCATCTGCGGGCCATTGGCGGAGCCACCTTTTAGAGGTATGAGGAACAGGGTGTAAAATTCATTCATCCTCTATAGAAAAGGGAGGACCCTCCGACCAGACGGGTGTCGTGTCTGCCGGGCAACTGCCCGATAGTTTTTTTGAAGTGAAAACTTCTTTAGGCGCGTTGAGCACTTTTTAAGTCCCGTCATCTTCACCGGACGTTTTCCAAGAGCTATATGTATACTGTGTATATATGTACATACATATATCGGCAACGAGATGAACTTGTTGCTTATAGTATATGTAGAATGGAGTGAAATCAGTTACAGAATACTAGGTCGATAAAAGCAGTAAGTATATATCTGTCCTCCAGGTTTCAACCTATCACAATGGGAAACATCAAAATAAGTTCTACGGTTTAGCCGCGAAAGAATGACGAAGCAATTAAATTAAACAAACAAATGAAAGGCATAAGTTAGAAAACTTGGAGTAGGTATTTTTACCCGTAAATATTGTACTGTGACATTATGAAAACATTCTCACAATCTTTTATCGATATTATAAAGATAAAGATATTTATTCGTCGGATATGGTACATACAAGTTGTTTAAGTGAAGTAATTATGTTCAGGATACATCCGCCGCTAAAAGCGGCATACGAATATTTACATGGTTAAACCCTAACTTATTTATTACATATACTCTATTAACAATACAACTATAGCATAGAAATATCGATAAGGGCTGCCCTAGTAGACGCCATTTTATCCTCTCAGTAAAGTGTAGGTATGGCACGTTTTTCTTGTAGGTATGCCAAGTCCATATGTTTTATAAGTCAATGCGTTACATCGGTAACAACCATTGACATACATGTATTGTATATAACATGGACTTGAAATGGTTGACTATAGAAAAAACAGTTATACAAATACGAGGCATAACGACGCCAAAATCAAAAAAAATAAATAATAATCTCTTTCAAAAAAATAATCTCTTTTTAACTTTAATAAATTTGCCTAAGTGAAAAAGGATGACAGTGTTTTTGACAGTTACTATAATGGCAACCCTACATTTTCTGGTCATTGAAATACCTATTTGCGGCCGGTTCGCCATTTTATCCTCTCGGTGTTTGGTACCAAAGTTGGGTACGTAACCTGTCAAATGATCTTGTGTTGTGGTTAAAATTTGTGAATTTTGGAGTTATTTGCTGTGTTATTGCGTTTAAACTCGGCCCTATGGTGGAAATCATCAATAGCAAGATGCCCAATTGCAATATAATCGGATGTGGCATCAAAAGAAGCGGACATCACCCGAAAATAACTTTGCACCAGTATGTACATACATTTCAGCTGAAATATCTTTAGATTTAGACGATAAACAAAAGATTCTGCATTCGTTGAAGAGCTTCAACAGTAAAGCATTCATATTTTCCCTTTTGCCATTATTTTCAACAGTTTTACTTCACGAAATCATTTTCTTGTTATTGAAGGGATAGAGTAGTGCATTTAGACATTTTATTTATCGATAATGCTATTTTATGTTTTTTTTAATTGGTTTTATGTTTTACTTTCAAGGTTGCCTGCTAATAAACGAAAAAAGAAAAACTATTGGTGTGGAAAGTTTAAAGAAGGCCACATATTTTTGTTCTTTTCACTTTGAAGAATAATGTTTCAACCGGATACTCAATAAAGTAACATTATGTGACGATACTTTACCTTCACGAACCTTATTGGTAAGTAACATGTTATAAATTTGTCCAACATGATTCTGTAGTGGCTGGTGTTGAAAATGATGGTGATGTCCTCATTTGCAATATTTGTTTGTTTGGTAGCAAAGAGTGATGTAAAGAATGTGTTTGAGTGTGGTCTTAAGACTTAAGATCAATTAAAAATTCTATTAATAAAATCAAGAAACAATAAAAATACTAATAATTTTTTTGCTTGTTTACAGCCTGCGATTTTAACAAATATGTGGCAATATCTGGCATTTTAAATGAGAATGATCAAAATCAGACAAACTCACAATGTAAAAGAGTTATATATGAATTTGAGATACAAATATTATGGGAAGAAATCTACTGAAAGCATATCACATAGAAATTACCTGAACAAAATTGTATTGTTCAGAACTGAATGAGATTGATTTCTTTAATATAACTTTATTATAATTAGTGTTGACTTTTAACTAAAACCCACAATCATTTGCTTGTTAGAAACTTAGCATCAAAAATATTAATTATGGTGGCTCCGCCAATTTTCAAAATTTCTTTTTCACTGGTTATCCGTGAAATTCAAATCTTTATGTTGATTAAAATGAGATACACAAAGATAAAATAATAATAATATAAATTACAATATTTCATATAAAAATTACCATCTGCAGGCCATTGACGGAGCCACCTTTTAGAGGTATGAGGAACAGGGTGTAAAATTCATTCATCCTCTATAGAAAAGGGAGGACCCTCCGACCGACGGGTGTCGTGTCTGGCGGGCAACTGTTCGATAGATTTTTTGAAGTGAAAACTTCTTTAGGCGCGTTGAGCACTTTTTGGGTGAGCAAAAATAATGGAAGTCCCGTCATCTTCACCGGACGTTTTCCAAGAGCTATATGTATACTGTGTATAAATGTGTACTTTTTGGGTGAATAAAAAGCGTGAAACTCATCGTCATCGCACACTTCCTATGAGCTATATGTATACTGTGTATATGTTACGGGCAATTTGATAAGTCCGGGAACTATTAATAATGGCCGGTCTATATTCATAATGCCCGACTCAATTGGGCAATGTGATTAAAACAGCATGATTAATCACTTTTCCCGGCCATTATGAATAATGCCCACCCTATCTTGGGCAAAGTAATAAAATAGGTGAACTATAGTGTTTTTGTTTACTAAATGAAATTAAACTTACAATTTTTTTTATTAAAGTGAAAGTTAGCAAAAAATAAACTATTGAACATAGTAGTTAAAAAATAAACAGTTAAAAATGTAATAACATCAGTAGTTACCTACTTTTATTTTGATAAAAATATTACTTAAGAACAATAGTTAAAAAATTAGTAAACTGAGAAAAATCAACAGAAATATCTAATAATTCAGGACTGTGCAAGAAAGTTATTAAGCTTAGAATTATTTATTCTTGCAAAACGAGCTTTTGTGACATTTGGAATTGCAATGAATGTTTGATTTCTTGCATTTACAACGTTTTGAATTGCAGTCACCACTACAGTTACAATGCTGGAAGCCTTGTCCATCAAAATGAGAGTCTCTTCGAGCATTCTCGAAGAGTAATATAAACTTTTGGAACATCGTCGATCGAATTGAACTTTCTTTACACACAGTAAACTCATTTCTGGAGTACAGTTGGTTTAAAATACCGTGTTTAGTTCCAAGTTTGTAAAGTTTTTCATTTTCAACAGATATAATAATAGCAATTATATTACGACTATCCGTCTTAGCTCCAACTACATCTGGTATCCTTACTCGAACGCTTTGGCCTATTTCTGCAATAGGAAATTTTGCCTTTGAACGCGCCAACATTTTTTCGGCTTGCTTATCAAGTGATACTTTAGCTGCGTTACGAGCCTTTTGATTTTGCGTTGAGTAAAGATGCAGCCTTTTCATTATCAGAATTTTCCTTTTCATTGCTCATATCCCCTCGCATGTTGCAAGGCACGGCCGCGGTCCAATTTATCACATTGCCCGGCTACAAGTAGGGAATTATTCATACTGCCCGGTCCAAGTGATAAATTCAAGCTATCTCAAACCCTGACTTATTACATGGACCACGGGCCGTCGGGCATTATTAATAATGGTCGGTCAAAGTGATAAATTAATCACTTTGCCCATCGCTCTTGGGCATTATTAATAATGGCCGGTCCTTATTAATAATGCCCAGTTAATCACGTTGCCCGTAACATATATATGTACATAGATATATCGGCAATGAGATGAACTTGTTGCATGGTATACAATGGACTGAAATCAGTTACAGAATACTAGTTCGATAAAAAGCTGTAAGTATATAATATCTGTCCGGTTTCAACCTATTATAATGGGAAACATCAAAATAAGTTCTACTGTTTAGCCGCGAAATAATGACGAAGCAATTAAATTAAACAAACAAATGAAAGGCATCAGTTAGATAAATTGGGGTATTTTTACCCGTAAATATTGTACTGTGACATTATGAAAACATTCTCACAATCTTTTATCGATATTATAACATAGAAATATCGATAAGGGCTGCCCTAGTAGACGCCATTTTATCCTCTCAGTAAAGTGTAGGTATGGCACGTTTTTCTTGTAGGTATGCCAAGTTCATGATAAATATGTCAATGGTAACAACGCCCCGCATCGTGGCTTTGTGTTGCACTTACAAGGGTGCGTTCCTGACTACTTATAATTAACTAAACTTATTACAGGCGACGACGACGCTACGTATACTAATGTGCGTTCACAAATTTCACAACACGTGACGCCACTAGGGTAATAGGATTATAATTATTATAAAAACAAAAATATGTGATGTAACAAAAAAAAATAGGTTTTCAGAATTTGTCCTATAAACGTGCTATAAAAAATCGCTTCATGCCAAATTTCAAGATTCTAGGTCGACTGGAAGTACCCTTTAGGTTTTGATTCCCTTGCGAGTTTGATAAAAAATTGCTGTTTCTTTTGATTGCGTTATCATAGAATAATAATATGTTTGATTTTGTTATAGGTATTATAGACTTGAGTATTTGATATGAATTTCAATTTAATACCTCTACGCGTTCATGAGGAAAGGGGTAGTAAGTTTAAAATTATTAAAAATATTTTTATAATAATAATATGATCATCTGCCTAGCCTTTTCCCAACTGCGTTGGGGTCAGCTTCCAGTCTAACCGGATGCAGCTGAATACCAGTATTTTATATGGAGCGACTGCCTATCTGACCTCCAAAACCTGGGTTTTGGAGGTCAGATAGGCCAAAATAACCATACAACCATAGGGCCCAATTACTGGTAATTGGGTGATACAATACCCCTTGGTAAGACTGGTTATCAGACTTTTGGGCTTCTGACGACCCGTAACGACTGTCAAAGATCCACGAATGACAGCCGGGACCAACGGCTTAGCGTGCTTTCCGAGGCACGGAGGAGTCTCGGTACGTAAAGATGGTCACCCATCCACATGCCAACCTCGGCAAGCGTAGCTTAACCTGACGGATCGACCCGTGCGGCAGTTATTACTTAGCCACGAGCTACTCGCCGAATATTTTATTATATGATGTAACTAAAATTTACCATTTTCCTTTATCTGTGCTTTAAGACGTTGCTTCGTACCAAATTTCAAGATTCTGAGTTCACTGGAAGTACCCTATAGGTTTGATTCCCTTGCGAGTGTCGAAAATTTGCGGAAATTTGCGGCAGAAACGGCTGTATCTTTTGATTGCGTTGACTTAGAAGTTTGATTTTCACAGCTCCAAGGGACAGTAGACTTGAGTATTTTCTATAAATTCCAGCTTGATACCTCATTGCGTGCCTGAGAAAAAGGGTCTTGATAGACAGACAGAAGGACGGACAACAAAGTGATCCTATAAGGGTTCCGTTTTTTCCTTTCGAGGTATGGAAACCTAAAAATAAACAGATTTGTATAAGTACGCACTAAGAGAACTACGTAAAACAGAGAATGAAGAATCAGCTATTCACGCAACACATTTTCGTAAACGGTTACGATAAATTTGACAGTTCAACAACATTCATTGCGTGATTTACCTACGTTATTGAGCAGATTTTTTCTTCGAAATTATGAAGCAATGGATTAGCAATTTGTTTCAAAACGATTCAAATTCCGATTGATTATGTATTACGTAATTAGGGTACTGCACTCAACGCCTATCACGGCTACGTAGCCTCTGTATTGAGGTACGGCTTACTCTTATATACTACGTTTATTACATTGACTTATAAAACATATTTATAAGTCAATGGTTTATTAGCTGTGCAGTGAGTGAACAATTTGGCGCCTGGCGCGTAAATCTGTTATCAGACGCTTCACTTTTGCGAGGACAATGCATGCTAAAGTAAGGCCATAAGTCAATGAAGCAAATCGAAAAATTACTCGTATCGGTCATTATTACAATAAATATGTAATTGTAACTGAAAAAAGATATCTAAAAAACGAAAAAATATATTATTTTATGCCCGGCGTTACAAAATTACGTTGTTGAATTTTGATGAAATTGTCAAATGTTACAAAATAAAATAGTCTTACTTTAGTAAGTAGATAACTTCTTATTAGTACTGTGCTCGTCCTACAACTACTGATACACATAAAAAAAAATTGCGATCAGTCTGTTTTTTTTTTTGTTTCTTTTGATTGTTTATTCTTTTTTTTTAATGATTTACATAAAAATATAGAGGATATAAAAAAACTAGTATTTTTCCATAAAAAAAGAATTCAATCCAAAGGAAAGTTGTGATTTATAAAAAGCCAAGAGGAATATCAGAAGTTATACGAGCTAGAATATTGTAACTATGAGGGAAGAAGGATATCCCACGAGAGAAATAGCATGCAGAGTTGCTGTTGCGGCATGGATAATTTAGCTGATCGACCCCGCAGTGGTCGCCAAACTGTTCTGACTGCTGCTCAGAAGCGCTATATCAGATTGCTGGCAGCCCGTGAACAATCAACGCCACTACAATAAAAGCAAAAGTGCACGCCCCCTCTGGACTTGAAGTTAGCACTCAGACTGTGGCGTCACGTATTGTGAATTTGTGAAATCACAATAGTATACGTAGCGTCCCTCACCAGTTGGCTTGTAAACCCTCGCGGGACAGACTAGATATTATGTCATTAGTTTATTTTGTCCATTCTAGTTTAATTAGTTATAAGTACTAATAGTGTACCTAACATTAGACTGATACGTGTGATGATAATATTATTACTTACTTCAAGTTGAAGTTTCTCTTCTGCTCTCTAACTACGTTTCACCTCAAATATCGTAAAAGGAGACAGGTGGAATACCTTCCACCTTTGTCCTTAAAGTGGTGACACCGACGTGATCTGCGATTGCGTCAATCTGAGGTGAACATCAGCAAGCTACGAGTTGAACTCGTACCGCGTCTGAGCTGGACATACAATGAAGAGGAACCCGACCACGCCCTGGACATTGCTGCTGACAACTCATCGGAGTCTGCGGACTGCGAGACTTCGACTCATTTTATTCGCAGAGTTCCCGCTTTTCGTCCGTTTACGAGTGCTATAGTGTTCTAAAATTGTTTTTAAGTTCAAAAGTACAAACATTTAGTGATCAAATTAAAACCAAGTTTTTTTTGTGAGTGCGTATTCTATTTTTAGACATTTCGAGTGGTCGACCCGACTCAGGTAGTGCTGCAAAATTCGTTGAAATTCGTGTCCAGCAAGTTGCACGCCCTCTGTCGCTATCCGGTGACAATATCTGACACTCGAACGACAGCTGTCACTACTGACAATTGTCGACTGTCAGCCGTCAACTGTCAACTGTCATAAACGTTCCAGTAAACGTCCACGCAAGTATTGCTCATGTTAATATCTTGAACATTTCCCTGTTTCGCGTTTACATTTCTGTACGTCGAACATTCGGCGTTTACTTTTGTTTACTTATTATGTATATTATGTATTCTTTACTCATCTAATATATTTTATTACAAACTTTTAATCTATTCTATTTTTAGAATGTTTTTTTGACTAGTGTTTTTTAGACAAATCAATCACAAAACAGCCGGTGAAATTGAGGACATTGTCACCAACCCACCTGCTGAAGGCAAGTGCCAGAAATTGAAAGAAACTCTACTTAAACGCTTTTCAATATCTGCAGAGCAGCGAGTTGAACGACTTCTTAGCGACGAAGAACTTGGAGACAGAAAACCGTCACAGTTCCTCCGTCACTTACAGTCACTCGCAGGCAATACACTGACTGATGACAACATCTTGCGTCAGTTATGGCTTCGCCGCTTGCCTCAGCACGCGCAAGGCATCCTTGCGGCCCAGGCTGATCTTGACCTTGACAGGATAGCGGACATCGCCGACAAAATTGTCGAGATTCAGCCAGGACCTGCAAACATCTACGAATCAGCAGCTACACCTTCGTCCTCTCTATTAGAGAGAGATTAGGTAGAACGAATTGAGGAGCTGAGCAAAAAAAATAAATAGAACATGAATATTCCTTAATCCAGTTCAACACTTATGTAGCAATATTAGCCATATTAAAATACATACAGAACAACATCCTAGTTATCAGCAATAATCAAGATAATTTAACTATTAACTTACATGAACATTGTAGTCAGTCGATATTTCACCAGAAGTGATCTGATGATCATTATTTCAAACTATTTTACAAAAATAGCAGAACTCCCGCTATGCAACATGACTTCCTTATATTCGCTTTTAGCAACTTAATATTACTGACATGGACACCACTTCTAAGGTCTGTCCTGTAAAAGTCAGAGGTCTTCTCTTGTCCAACAGCTAAACCCAAGTTCCCTTTAAAATTGGCGGTCACCCCATCTTATAACCTATCAATCCTCAAATATTGCCGCCCTTTCTCCCGCCATTTTAGACGAATCATAGATGGTCATACTTATATACTAAATAACTTATAACCTGAGTAATAATTAACAAATCTTATGTAGTGGAACTATCTTAAAACTTAATAAGATTATTTAGCAATTTAGTATGTATATAATTAAAGTAATCTTTATGTAAAATCTCATAATATAATAACATCAACTGGATGTTCCGAAAATCGTTAAAAACAACATGTTTATTTAAAATTGCATTATAAAATCGTAATAAATGTTATTAGTATCATATTAATTATTAATTATATCGTGTACTGCTAAAATAATAAACATTTGTTTTGATCTATAAAAACCACAATCATGACTGACAACGATTCTAGATCGTTGTTTGTGAAACAGCCTTTTAGATCACATTGAAAACCATTTGTAAATAATACATCTGTCTATGAAATATCAATCAGAGAAATGCAAATAACAAATATTATTACAACCGTTATAATCTTATAAAAGATTAATTTACGTTTAATAAAATATTGTTGAAATGGAACGTAAGAACGTTTCTATAAGTCAATGTCATCTATCATTCTGACAGCTGACGTTCATACGGTGATAGATTGTTGTAAACAATCAATAATTATGTGATCAATACAATTAGATATTCTCCTGTAAATATTAATAATCTCACAGATGCGCTTAGGAGCCCCCTTAGTCGAGGCCCGAGAGCCTCTGAGGCCAGGACCCAGGCTTTCCCAGGTAAGCCGTCGGGTCCTGGGGCGGTATTTCTGGCATTCAGCCTACGTACCGTCACCCTCATCTCTACCTCGGTCACCTCCAGAGCATCGTCGTTGTCGTCGGCGGTGTGGTCCGCATCGAGCACCGCAGTAGGCGGAGCCATGGGTGGGGAGGCATGTTCCCCTCTCGAAGGGAACAGAGCGCTCACCACGTCCCCCACAAGCTGCGGCCGGAGACTCTACGTCAGCGGGGGAGCCCATGGGCGAAGTTTCTCCCGCACCATCTTGTATGGGCGTCCCCACGGGTCTCTGTTCAGAGTCTCCAGCGACTCCTCGCGGGCCAGTGCCCTGGCCCGCAGGATTTCCGCTTGGAGGGTGGTCTTCGCCGGTCTGTACCCCTCGTACAGCTCCGCCTGAATGGCTTCCGTATCCGGAGGTCGAATACGGAGCCTGCGGTGCCTGGTGTATCGGCGTCGCGCAGCAGCGCACGCATTGCGCAGTGTCGTCAGCTGTCGTGACCAACAGGCGCGAAGCACGTCCGGGCTGGACCCGGGGCATTGCCACGTCACATATCTCGGACATGGCCTCCCGGAAGCGGAACCACTCCGCCTCCGCGCCTATGATATAATTTTCATATGCTATAAAAACATTTAACCTAATTTCATATGATCTAATGTAATATTTGATATAATTTTCATTTACTCTAATTTCATTTAGTTTATCGTTCATTTCATATAATTTTCAAATTGTATAATGCTCTTTTTATATAATATTCATTTGACCTAACTTTCATATTAACTAATTTTCTAAGGTAACGCATCGTTCTGGAGAAAAGCAAATTATATTGTAACCTAACCTCAAAACAATAAAGTTGCTTCTGCATCGTCTCCGGCGCTGCGGGAAGTGCAACCCCTTCGCCCTGACGTAACAAAGCATAGGCACCCGTGCGAGCCTTGCTGGCTTCGGCTTGCTGGTCGCCTCCGGCGACCAGCAAGCCGAAGCTGCGTAGGTGAGCTGCGGGCGGGGGTTGCTCTCCCTCCGCGCCTCCGGTTTTTATATACACTCTAGGGGTAGGAGCCAAAAGACTACGTAAAGTCGGAGTGGCCCGATTCGGTTTTGGAGCAGATTCAACCTATAAATAATTTATATTAAACGTTACTTATAGATTTTGAATATTATAGCAACTGAATATTATATTAATTGAATATTATTTCAAATGTTGCATTATATAAACTGTTCATTATACCATATGAAATTACATCAATAATTCATTATATCATTTGATCGTTATAATAAAAAAAAAAGACGTGTGGCACTCGGAGACTGCCGCGTTAAAGCTATTGCATAGCATTTTTTATCAACATAAGCAATTATAATTATATATTTATTTTATTTATGCAGTATTTTTTTTTTTTCATTGATAATAATTCAAGTTACACTGAGCGTGGTGACCGATAAGAAAACATTTTTTTTTTCTTTTATTAAATAAATGAGAAGTTAATATTGTTCAAAATATTTTTATCTTTTCTTAACCTCACTGCCAGCTGCTTAACCTCACCCATCCTTTTCTTAACCTCAGCTACTTAACCCCACCCATCCTCTTCCTCACCTCACTGCCAGTTGCTTAACCCCACCCATCCTTTTCTTGACCTCACTGCCAGTTGCTTAACCCCACCCATCCTTTTCTTAACCTCACTGCCAGTTGCTTAACCCCACCCATCCTTTTCTTAACCTCACTGCCAGTTGCTTAACCCCACCCATCCTCTTCCACACCTCACTGCCAGTAGCTTAACCCCACCCATCCTTTTCTTAACCTCACTGCCAGTTGCTTAACCCAACCCATCCTCTTCCACACCTCACGACTAGCTGCTTAACCCCATCCATCCTTTTCTTTACCTCACTGCCAGCTGCTTAACCCCACTCATCCTCTTTCAAGCCTCACGACTAGCTGCTTAACCCCACCCATCCATTTCTTAACCTCACTGCCAGCTGCTTAACCCCACCCATCCTTTTCTTAACCTCACTGCCAGTTGCTTTACCCCACCCATCCTCTTCCACACCTCACTGCCAGTTGCTTAACCCCACCCATCCTTTTCTTAACCTCACTGCCAGTTGCTTAACCCCACCCATCCTCTTCCATACTTCACGACTAGCAGCTTAACCCCACCAATCCTTTTCTTAACCTCACTGCCAGCTGCTTAACCCCACCCATCCTCTTCCACACCTCACTGCCAGTTGCTTAACCCCACCCATCCTTTTCTTAACCTCACTGCCAGTTGCTTAACCCCACCCATCCTCTTCCATACCTCACGACTAGCAGCTTAACCCCACCAATCCTTTTCTTAACCTCACTGCCAGCTGCTTAACCCCACCCATCCTTTTCTTAACCTCACTGCCAGCTGCTAACCCCACCCATCCTCTTGCACACCTCACTGCCAGTTGCTTAACCCAACCCATCCTCTTCCACACCTCACGACTAGCTGCTTAACCCCATCCATCCTTTTCTTTACCTCACTGCCAGCTGCTTAACCCCACTCATCCTCTTTCAAGCCTCACGACTAGCTGCTTAACCCCACCCATCCATTTCTTAACCTCACTGCCAGCTGCTTAACCCCACCCATCCTTTTCTTAACCTCACTGCCAGTTGCTTTACCCCACCCATCCTCTTCCACACCTCACTGCCAGTTGCTTAACCCCACCCATCCTTTTCTTAACCTCACTGCCAGTTGCTTAACCCCACCCATCCTCTTCCATACCTCACGACTAGCAGCTTAACCCCACCAATCCTTTTCTTAACCTCACTGCCAGTTGCTTTACCCCACCCATCCTCTTCCACACCTCACTGCCAGTTGCTTAACCCCACCCATCCTTTTCTTAACCTCACTGCCAGTTGCTTAACCCCACCCATCCTCTTCCATACCTCACGACTAGCAGCTTAACCCCACCAATCCTTTTCTTAACCTCACTGCCAGCTGCTTAACCCCACCCATCCTTTTCTTAACCTCACTGCCAGCTGCTAACCCCACCCATCCTCTTGCACACCTCACTGCCAGTTGCTTAACCCCACCCATCCTTACCCATCCTTTTCTTAACCTCACTACCAGTTGCTTAACCCCACCCATCCACTTCCACACCTCACGACTAGCTGCTTAACCCCACCCATCCTTTTCTTAACCTCACTGCCAGCTGCTTAACCCTCACCCATCCTCTTTCAAACCTCACGACTAGCTGCTTAACCCCACCCATCCTTTTCTTAACCTCACTGCCAGCTGCTTAACCCCACCCATCCTCTTACACACCTCACTGCCAGTTGCTTAACCCCACCCATCCTTTTCTTAACCTCACTGCCAGTTGCTTAACCCCACCCATCCTTACCCATCCTTTTCTTAACCTCACTACCAGTTGCTTAACCCCACCCATCCACTTCCACACTTCACGACTAGCTGCTTAGCTCCACCCATCCTTTTCTTAACCTCACTGCCAGCTGCTTAACCCCACCCATCCTCTTGCACACCTCACTGCCAGTTGCTTAACCCCACCCATCCTTTTCTTAACCTCACTGCCAGTTGCTTAACCCCACCCATCCTTACCCATCCTTTTCTTAACCTCACTACCAGTTGCTTAACCCCACCCATCCACTTCCACACTTCACGACTATTTGCTTAGCTCCACCCATCCTTTTCTTAACCTCACTGCCAGCTGCTTAACCCCACCCATCCTTTTCTTAACCTCACTGCCAGTTGCTTAACCCCACCCATCCTCTTCCACACCTCACTGCCAGTTGCTTATTCCCACCCATCCTTTGTGATATTTCAAAAAGTCATTAAAAGTTCTGCTATTTATTTATCGATAGATGGAAAAACTAAAAAAAGTATCACCGCTATGCCGGTCGGAGTGGGGGGTGTTAGGTATTTTTCGTTACGGAATTTCTGGATTCGGTCTCCACGCTCAAGGCCCGCGATAGAAGCTATGCAATAGCTTAAAAATATATTAAATGAAATTAGGTCTTATGATCATTAGAACTTTTGTTATTATATCAAACGTTACACACCCGATGATAATCGACCACTGCGCCATGCTCTGGAGCAACAGATGCTGAGCTGCGGCGCAGTGGTTGATGTTCGCCTGGAGGAGGCGAAATGGGGCATTATTGGCACTCCATGTCAGCCCCCTCCTTAACCCCCTGTGAGGGCTCTGCCGCGACGGCTGCGGCGGCAACGACGGCTGTGGAGGCGGCAACGGTTGCGGTGGCGGAGGTTGCGGCTGTGACGGCGGTGGCAAAGGGCTTGCCTCTGGCTTTGGCGGGTAGGCACCGCTCCCTGTCGTTTCGGGTGACGCAGGTGCTCTCGGGGCATGGTTGCTTCGGGAAGTACCTGTGTCGCATAAACAGGGAGCCGGACGCTCGGTGTCACCACTGCGTCGACTGTCGGGAGGACACGGCTAGGCACACGCTGGCAGAGTGTGTTGCTTGGGAGGAGCCGCGCCGTGCCCTCATCTCAGGTGTCGGCAGTGACCTGTCGCTGTCGGCAGTTGTCGACTCGATGGTCGGCAGCGAGGAGTCCTGGGACGCGTTGGTATCCTTCTGCGAAACAGTCATTTCGCAGAAGGAGGCTGCGGAAAGGGAGCGGGTGATTGCTTCCGCTAACCCGATCCGCAGCAGGCGCACCGGGCGTCGGCGGAGGGCGGATAACGCCCTCTTCCAGCCCCCCTAAATAGGTCCAGGGGCGACGGATCTGGGGAAATCCATCGCCTCCTACTCCTTAGGACCCGAGATGGCGGCGCGTAGTGTTCCACGCGCGCCTCTCTATGATGTAAGGGGGGAGTTTAACACCTCACTCCCCCCAAACTCGAGGTGGCCCGCAAAAGCGGGCTGGCACCAGCCGAGGGTCGCGGAAGTATCTGCGTTCCCGCGACCCCCGACGTAGGTGTGAGATGGAACACCGGGGTGGTTTTTAGTCAGTACGAGTCTGACAGACCCCTCCGCCCACCCCAGGGCGGAGGACATCCATGAGGATTTACCACCCCGAGACCAAAAAAAAAAAAAAAACACCGCGTCCCAGGACTCTTCGCTGCTGGCCATGGAATTCACGACGGCCGGCAGCGACAGGTCACTGCCTACTCCAGAGACGAGGGCACGGCGCGGCTCCTCCCAAGCGGCACCCTCTGCCAGCCTATGCTGTGCCGTGTCCTCCCGACAGTCGACGCAGTGGTGACACCGGGCGTCCGGCTCCCTGTTTATGCGACACAGGTACTTCTCGAAGCAACCATGCCCCGAGAACACCTGTGAGACCGCAGCCGTCGCCAGCAACGCTGCCTCCCTGTGCGAACTCCCCCGGGCCGTGACCAGCGTGTCATCTGCATAGCACGTCAGGTCCACGCCCGGCTGGAGTTCGCCCCTCAGCACCCAGTCGTACCCGATGTTCCTACGACCGAGCCCTGTGGAACACCGCACGACATGCGGCGCTGGTTTGCGCCATCATGTCCCACGTAGGTGACACACCTCTCCGAGAGATAAGCCCCAACGATGCGGCGGAGGTAGAGAGGCACACGGTGATACCGCAGTGCCTTCCGAATACAACTCCAGGGCTGGGTGTTGAAGGCGTTGGAGATGTCCAACGACACCGCCACCATCACCCCGCCCCGGGACACCGTTTCCTCCGCCAGGACTCTCACCCGCGACACAGCGTGTATGGTGGAGCGCCCGTACCGAAACCCGAACTGACAATCGTCCACGTCCAGCCCCTCTCCGCGCAAGTGGCCGACGAGGCGGGCTGCGATGATTCGCTCAAACAGCTTACCCACCTCGCCAAGCAGCACTATGGGCTGGTACGCTGATGGCGAGTCGGCAGGGCGCCCCGCTTTCCTGAGCAGGACCAAACGACCAGTTTTCCACAACGTGGGAAAGTGGCCCCGCTCAAGGCACGCCGTGTGAGTCCTCTCAGCTGGGGCTCTAGCTCTTTCAGAGCGAGGGCCAATACTAGGCCGTGAATCCCGTCCGGCCCCGGAGCTAGGTTCTTGGCCCGGAGCCGCAGCACGGCCACCCTCTAGTCTGTTTGTGTCACCTCTGGGACGCTGATGGCGTTCTCATCTTCAGGCTCTGCGGCTGTGGGCAAAGCCATCGGCGGCGGAGTATGCTCCGCTCTAGCCGGGAAGAGGGCTGCGACTACCTCCTCCAGCAGCTCAGGTTGGAGACTCTCCATGAGTGGGGGCGTCGCGGCTCTGAGTTTCCCTCGAACCGCACGATAAGGGCGCCCCCACGGATCCCCGTCTAGAGTCTCCAACATCTCTTCCCTGGCTCGCGTCTTCGGGCGCGCCGATGGCCAGCCACTGAGCCTCCTTCGCCGCGCGGTACACCTCATACAGCGCGGCTTCTTCGTCAGTCGGTCGTTGCCGACACCCGGATCCAGGCCTGGACAATCGCAGCCTCCTCGAGAAGTTCCCTGTCGATGCGCTTGCGTGACCAGCGCGGGCCGTCCGCTCGTGTTCGCAGGGCTAGGAGACGTCCACTATGGATCCGCCCCGATGTCGCACGCACGTGTGTACCGAGCCCCGGTTCAGGACAACCAGGCCGGTCGTGAGCGCCCACTTCTCCAGCGCCTCACCCCTAGCATCGGTCACCGGGGATCCCCACGCCGCAGATTTGGCGTTGAGATCACCCGGCAACAGCACGGGGCGAGGGTGGAGTTGGCCTACGACGGCACCCAGGTCGACAAGGAAGTTCTCGAAGTCGGCGAGACTCTTGTTGGGCGAAAAATAGTACGGTTCGGCGACCACAGCCACACAAATCGACCACTCCGCCATGCTCTGGAGCAAAAGATCCTGAGCTCTAGCGGAGTGGTTGAGATTGCCCTGGAGGTAATGGTAGACCGCCATTTATGCGGAATCCATTCTCTCCACATCATGCCTAGGCCGGGAGTCGGCCGAAGGGCAGCCAGGCTGACGGGGGGGTAAAGAGCCCCCAGCAGCCTTGGCCCCCATGCCACATGCCTTGCCGCCCATTCTGTGTCCGGCGGGCCTCCCTGCAGCTGTACAGAGGCTGCAGTTTGGCGACGCGAAGCACTGGGCCGCCTTGTGGCCGGGCTGACCGCAGCGATAGCATTGCTCGCGGTCTGTTTCGGCGGTGCACTGCGCCCGGACATGCCCAATGTCCAGGCATCGGTAGCACCGCATAGCCCTGGGCTGCAGAAGCTTGACTCTCGCTGCAGCCCACCCCACCAACAAACGCCCCCCATCGGCGACTTTATTCGCCACCGCCACCGGGCACCGCACCCAAATCGTGCCGAGTCCGGAAGCGTCGGCGCGAATGTCGCCCGTCCGCACGTCCTGGGGCGGACATCCACCGGCTTTGGCAACGGCTGCCACGACCTCAGCCGGGGTTGTCGAGTCATCCAGGCCATCGACGCGCAGCTCTGTGGTCTTCATCGGCCTGGACACCCGGACGTCATCTGGATTGAGGACCTCTCTCAGCCTGGTGGCTAAGAGGTCCGCTTTTTCCCCGCTGGAGGCACCCGCAACCTCAAGCAGTCGCGCCCCCGTCATCGTCGGCTTCATTTTGAAGCCGGACGGTGTGCCAAGGTCGGGGAACGCGACTTTGGTTTTAGCCTCCGTGAGGACCGCCTTGTATGTTAGGACCCTTTCGATGGCTCCAGGCTGCAGTGTTATCACTACAGCCGCGGAGTGTGGGGCTCTGACCTTAGGCGGTCCCTTTGCCTTCTGGGGTGCCGGTGCTCCAGCGGGTGCTGGTGCTGGTGGCGCCGTCTTTTTCTTCCTGCGGCCCCTCTTAGCGACCGACATCCAGGCCTCCATGGTAGCCCCAGATGCGGCCGCCAGAGGCATCACAGGAGGCGCCGCTGGAGGTGCCGCTGTCCGGGAGGTAACCGCCTGTGGTGGAGCAAGCTTTTATGCTGCTACCCCCCTGGATTAGCCGCCGCTGCCGCCGGGCCCCACTTGTCGGACCCCTCCTTCCTTCGCCCGTCTCCAGCGAGCGGAGGGCGGGTGGACTCTGCCGGCAGGAGCCTCGCCTCTATGGCCTCGAGGCGGGCCCCCACCATGTCTCCGCACTGCATCATGCAGTTGCGGCCGATCTTTTCGACCTCCGCATCGCTACTCGAGGGCTGAAATGGAGCCGACGTCGGGGCCGCAACGAGAGAGGACCCGGTGGCCGCGGCAAACTGCCGCTTGAGGTCTTCTAGCTCGGATCGGAGACGGCCGTTCTCCTCACACAGCTTCGCCATCTCCTCCGTGCCAGTCCGCCCAACGAGGACCTCAACCACCTCTCTTATACCTTCAGCCGCCTCCTTCAGGGCTCGCGTGAACGTGCCCTTCAGGTTGCCCGATTTGGTGGCCACCTTCAGGACCACGTCCACGCCGTCCAACACCTGGCGACTGAGCGACACCGCCGTCGGGCTCCCTCCGGCCATCCGAGCAGAGCGCCGCTCTCGCGCTTGTTGGGCCAGCTCGCTGACCTCGTCAGCCACGACAGCCCTTTGCTGCGCCCGTTTAGCAGCAGCGGCCTCCGCACGGTTACTTCCCACACACGTTGCGGTATAAAACTGATTTACATCCGTCACCTCACACTTCAGGTTCAGTTGAAAACCAGCGTCAGGCACTAGTTGTCTGGCATATATGCTGAACTGGGCCTATTTGGCGTAGCCGCGAGGCACACATTCCTGCTGGTATCATGCAACGCAGTTTTACACTTTTATTTTGTATTCTTTCCTTTTATCTTATTTTTTTTTTTTCTCTTTTTACTTGTGTCTGTGCCAAATAAATGTATTTTCTTTCTTTTCTTTCCCAACAGGGACACAGTGGAGCCCCCACTCGAGTCCGCCATGGTGAGCCCGGGGTCGCTCTCGGCACTCACTCCTGGTGTATCAGGGCGCTTGAAGCAACCCCGAAGGTCACGCGCTGCCTTCTGGGCGTGAAGTCAGGACGGAGGGCGCCTGCCCTAACCTGCTCGGCAGAGCACCCCCCAGCCCTAACGACAGCGGCCACCATCTGTCCCTCCGTCACGGAGTCGTCCAAGCCCAGAATACGCATGTCTGCGCATTTGGTGTGCCTGGACACTCGGGCCTCGTCCGCATTTATTGACGCCCTAGCTTTTCGGCCAGAGCGTCAGCGGCCGGGCCGCTTGCCGCACCGGGGACCTCCAGCATCCGGACCCCAGTCGCAGTGACCCTTACCCGAATGCCATCAGCGGCACCGATCTCCTTGAGGTCCACCGTTGCCCCCACCTTGGCGAGCAAGTCGCGGTAGGACACGCCCCTCTTCTCCGCCTCTGGTTGTAGTGTTATCACTACAGCTGCGGACTTCGGGGCACGGAGCCTAGCCGCGACGCTTTGCTCCTTGCGCCGCTGCCGCCTCGCCTTTCTTTGGGCCGTCCTGTTCTTCTTCCCTGCCTTCCTCTTATCCCCGGTTACTTGCCATTCGGCGTCAGCCGGTGCAGCTTTAGGAAGAGGCGGGGGCGGCTGTTTCGCCGCTAGGGCCGGGGCCTTCGACGCTAGAGCCGGGGCCTTCGCCGCCACGGCTGGGGCCCTCGCCGCCTGTGTAGCCGCCCCACCCTTGGTCTGCCCCGACGACCCTGGATTGGCCGAGGCAGCTGCAGTGACGGCATATAAGGCCGCCTTCCGCTGGCCAGAGGCCGGCAAGCTCGCCGCTAGAGGAGGGCACAGGACGATGGCTTCTAGCGCGGAAAAACGAGACCGCAAAGAAGCCATCTCCTGCCTCACCAGGGTCAAAACCCGGTCCTCCGCAGGCACGGGCTGTCCCTGCCCATGCTGATCCCTCCCCTGTGGCACCTCACGGGGGCCGACTCCCCGGAGCCCGGCCAGGTCCGCTCGGAGCTCCTCATTCTCCTTTCGGAGAAGCTCCATGGCGGCTGTCAAGCGGGCGACCTCCGCCCGTATCTCAGATATGCCGTCCGACGGAGGACTGAGGTGATAGGCCTCCGCTGCCGCCAAAATAGAGGCCATGGCCTGGTCTTTAGAGGACTGAGTCCTAAAACTTGGCCGCTCGCTCAGAGTTGGAGCCGCCAGCGACATCCGGCTTTCTGCCTGCCGACTCTGTAAGGGCCACAACAGTGCCCGTCTGTACAGGGTGGTGTTCTTCCTTCGTAGAGGGCCTCTCCACCTCAGCTGGGCTGGCCGGACTCGGCTCGCCTGCCTCATTGGTGGTGAGCCCTCTACCCACACGTTTTCCTCGGGCCGCACCCCGCCGACTGGAGTGGATCTTCTTCCTGCCTTGGCCCGAGACCCTCTCGTCGGACGACCCCTGGCCTTTCGGTTCCTCTCGGTAGCTCCCACCACCACTTCGCGCTCCGAGCTCTGACCCGAGCTCATTGCGCCAGACGCAGCGTCGGACTCCGACCCCGCATCACTCCCGTCATCACATCCCCCCTCCTTGGTTTGTTTGGTTTTTTTCGATTTCTATTCATTTTTCCATTTCGCCGAGCCCGTGCTCCAACGCTGCTCAACGTGTGCTCTCTCCGAGTACACGTTAGAGCGTTCCTCCGACAGGATATTGGCATACGGACAATGAGACCCCTTAGGCACACAGTACGTAATGGGGAGACATTGCCGGCATCCCAGGGTGCACCGTCCTGAAGACTGGCATTCCCCCCTGACGCATCCGAAGGGAAATCCAGCCCATAGGCACACGGGGAGGTTTCCTGTCCAAGCACCCCGGCATACCATCCCTGCGCCAACGGCATGATTGAGCGTGTTCATCGCCAACTTAAGGCTGCTCTCATGTGCCACCAAGATTCTTGGGTACGTGCACTGCCTTTCGTCCTTCTTGGCATGCGATCCGCTTTCAAAGAAGACCTGAAAGCTACAGCTGCTTAATTGGTTTACGGAGAAACACTTCGGTTGCCCGGCGAATTGCTTGTTCCAGTTTCCGGAACTGATACCACTAACAATCCCGCAGACTTTGTTGTACAACTTCGACGTAAAAAAATAAATAAAAAATAAATAAATCTACGTTTATCTTCAAAGATCTCTCGTCAGCAACTCACGTTTTTCTTCGTGACGATACAGTCAGACGCCCCTTACAAACATCCTACACAGGTCCATACCAAGTCATTGATCGCGCTGGCGATGGAAAAACAATGACTGGTCATTAAGGGTTAAAACGTCGCTGTAAGCATTGATCGCGTCAAGCCGGCTTACATGGAACACGCCAGTCCTGCAGCCCTTGATCCTCCAACTCCAACAAAAGCCACTCATACATCCACATCAAAACCTAAACAGCCCGATCCATCTCCAAACGCCAATCCAACAACAACTACAAAACTACCTTAAATTACTCGTTCTGGCAGACGAGTCAAATTCAAGGATTTCTCCGATTCCTGTTAAATTGGTTCATCTTTCTCCGTGGGGGGGTGGTGTGGCGTCACGTATTGTGAATTTGTGAACGCACAATAGTATACGTGGCGTCGCGCGTCGCCTGTATTATGTTTAGTTAATTATAAGTAGTCAGGAACGCACCCTTCACCCTTGTAAATGGCAACACAAAGCCACGATGCGGGGCGTTACCGATGTAACGTAGCGTCCCTCACCAGCTGGCTTGTAAACCCTCGCGGGACAGACTAGATATTATGTCATTAGTTTATTTTGTCCATTCTATTTTAATTAGATATAAGTACTAATAGTGTACCTAACATTAGACTGATACGTGTAATGATTATATTATTACTTACTGCAAGTTGAAGTTTCTCTTCTGCTCTATAACTACGTTTCACCTCCAATATCGTAAAAGGAGACAGGTGGAATACCTTCCACCTTTGTCCCTAAAAGACTATTCGGAATTGCTTACACTGGTGTTAACTGGACTACAAACATGGAGCAAGCAAGCCTTGGCGAGCACCTCTGAATTCACGACGTCAGCGACGGAGATTGCAGTGGGCTAGGCTCCGGAAAAATGAAGAAGATGGGGAGGAACACATTTGGTAAAACTGTCTTTTCATTGACGAATCGCGAATCAGTACTCATCCAGATAACCGACTTTTTCATGTCTGGAGAAGACCTGGAAACTGAAAGGCAAAGAAATGCCACTGGAACCGTTCAGCAAGGTGGGAAATCGGTGTCCTTTTGGGTGGAATTATGATTGGAGCTAGAACGCCTTTGTTCCCGTATCGAGGCTCCATGACGGCAGATACATCCTCCATGACCGTACAAAACAGACGCTATTAATCGATGGAGTTGTCAGACCTTCTAAGTAATCCGTGGGCACCAATTCGTAATGGTCGATGATAATGCGCCCGCAAATCGAGCTCAACGAGTCAATGCTGCTCCGAGAATACGACATAACAAGGTTAGACTGGCCAGCCGGCTCGCCAATAGAGCACGGGTGGGATGCTCTTAAGCGAGCTTTTTGTAACCGTCACTCACCTCCCCAGATAGTGCTAGAGACCAGGGAAGCCGCTATTCAAGAATTTCGAAAACTATAATACCATTTGTTTTTCCTATTTTGTATTTCCGCCATGGCACCAGTGCTGCAGAAACGGCTCGAAGGATTAATGATGTGTATGGCGGCGGTGTTGCAAAAGAAAACAGTGCGTTTTTGGATCCAACGTTTTCCTCCTACGCTCCTTAAGTTCTGAGTTGAGCCCCACGATTACTTACAAATGCTTGCACTGACAGGACAGGTCCACTCAAATCTGTGTGGTTCATTTCTCAAAAGATCATTTCAGACTAATCTACATGGTCCTCATATGGCCTGACCAAGATTATGCCTGGACTTTAAAAGAGACTGTGACCTCTGACTTTGTTTCGGCATTACGCCGAACTCATCTAGCAAATTTTTTATATTTTTTTTAAGATGACTGACGTATAAAGGTGATTCAATTATCCTATTTACAGAATAAACAATTTCATTTCATTTAGTTCTGGAAATTACGACCTGCAGCCTGCAGAACAAGCCCCGTGGACGGCCGGGGACCAAAGTTGATAATCAAGAATTTAAGGTTATTGTGGAAGCGGATCCATCGCAAACTACGTCCGAGTTAGCTGCAGGCTGTGGTGTGATAAAACTGTTTGCACTTGAAGCAAATTGGGGAGGTGAAAAAGCTTGAAAGGTGGCTACCTCACGAATTGAGTGAAGCAAATCTGCAAACGGGCGTCGACTGGACTGCTGCGTTACATTAATCAATCGGCACAATAATGAAGGGATTTTAAATCGAATCATTGGCTATGATGAAAAGTGGATCCTATACGATAATCGGAAGCGCTCATCGCAATGGCTGAACCCTGGCGAACCAGCCAAATCATGCCCCAAGCGAAAACTGACTAAAAAAAGTTACTTGTGAGCGTTTGGTGGACCAGTGCCGGTGTCGTCCACTACAGCTTTCTTAAATCTGGCCAGACGCTTACGGCAGATGTCTATTGTCAGCAACTGCAAACCAAGATGGAAAAGCTAGCTGCTAAACAACCAAGGCTGGTCAATCGCTCTAGGCCACTGCTGATTCAGGACAACGCTAGAGCACACACTGCTCAACAGACGGCTCCCAAATTAGAGGAGCTTCAATTGGAATGTCTAAGACATCCACCGTACTCTCCGCACCTTGCTCCAACAGATTACCATTTTTTTCGAAATTTTGGTAACTTCTTGCAGGGAAAAAAAATGAACTCCGATGGGGCAGTCCAAACCGCTTTCAAAGATTTGATTGATTCCCGTCCGAATGGTTTTTTTTTTAGTAAAGGGATCAATTAACTACCTATGAGATGGAAAAAGTGCATAGATAACAATGGTACATACCTACTTTGATAAATATTTTATATAAAAAAACTACTGTTCCGCTCATACAAAACGCCAATTTCGTAAGTAACGATCTACTTTAGAGGAGGCGAATATCTGCGAAATGATTCGCCTGGACTCGGCGAACCTAGCGGACGCGAGCCTTTACGTTGAGGGAAACGGAACGGGAAAGAAAAAGAACATGAAATGTCAAACTATCAAAAGTGACATTTACGATATCGAATTTAAATCTTGATGAAAACAGAAACACTGAATTTAAAGCAAACGAACAGATTAAAAGATTCATCATAATGGATTATAAGAATCGCTGTCGGACATGCTTAGGCAGTGAGAAGGAGATGCGCCTTATACATTCCCGTGTAAGAATCGCTGGCGAGGAGGTTCATCTATCAGATATTCTTCAGAGTTTTTACAATTACAAGGTATTTTTTTTAGCTACTTTTAACTTCACTGCTTAATTTTGGTGTATATTATTCAGTTCACGAGAGTTCGACTATGGAGTCACGGTCGATAATTTTTAAGCGCTAAGCAATTACAGCAGTCGTTACGGGTCGTCAGAAGCCCGAAAGTCTGACAACCGGTCTTACCAATGGGTATCGTATTACCCAGTTACTGGGTTGTGGAGGTCAGATAGGCAGTCGCTTCATGTAAAATACAGGTGTTCAGTTGGATCCAGTTAGACTGGAAGCCGACCCCAACATAGAAAAAGGCTAGCCAGATTGATTTTGGCTTTACTGACCTGGATCTGGTTAAACTCCTTGAGAAATAATTTCATTGAATTAAAATAATGCTGTTTCAATTTGCTAGGTAATTGTTTTTCTGTAGTAAAAGTAGTGATTAAATTAAACTACAATCTTTTGCACGGTAAAATGTGTAACACACCAATGGTAATAAATGATTGAATTTAACTTTGTTCTAGGTTGCCCCAGACCCAATTTTTCCAGAAAACATATGTATCAACTGTGTCCATCAACTCACCATTACTTATTCCTTTAAAGTCCTCATAGATTCTAGCTCTAAAACCTTGATGGACAACCTCTCTCTTCTTGATTCAACAAGTGAAAACTATGATTGTATCTATGAATCTGATGACCAAAAACCAGACTGCCATATAAACATGAAAAAGAGAAAAATAAAGAAGATAGAACAAAATATTGATGAGATTCGGTTGCTGTTTTGCGTTGAATGTAAAGCTGAGTTCCATTCTGTCAAACTGCTAAATGAACACTGCACAAATAACCATCCTACTAAGTCAGAAACTGGAAGGGATTGTGATTATTGCAATGAGAAATTTGAGGATTTTCGTTCACTAGTCTTACACAGAAAGTTACATTTGAAACCATATTTATGTGAAAACTGCTGGGAAGGGTTCTACAATGAAGATGAGCTGAACACCCATTCCTGTCAACCTAATGTAGAAAATAAGGAGAAAAACAAGGCTGAAAGGGTATTGCGTCAGTGTGATCAATGTGGAAAGTCATATCCTCCTGGATACATAAGAATCCATATGTTAACACACAGTAATGATCGTCCATACAGCTGTAAGTTCTGTCCAAAGAAGTTCAAAGTACCGGGTGGCCTCCATTCTCATGTCCTGTGGAATCATAAGCGAACGAGAAACCACAAATGTGAAGTCTGCAACGCTACCTTTATATCTTCAAGTTCCAGAAGTTCTCACATAAGGAAGAATCATCTAAAAGAAAAGAAATATGGCTGTGACAGTTGTGGAAAACGATTCTTCTCCAAATCCGAATTACAAAGACATTCTCTGACCCACACTGGAGTTAAGAATTTCCATTGCCATTTGTGTGACAAATCATATCAAACTAGATACGGTTTGAATGTGCATTTGAAATCTCATTCACCAATGAATGTGTTGAATTTGTAAAACAAAGTACAAAAATGTTAATTTGATCTCAATTGTTTAGGCTAAGTATTTATTAATGAATCATTTAATTATTTATGATTGCAGTGTATAAATGAAATATAGTTTTGGAAGAACACAAGAAATATTTTTCATTTAAACCTTTCTACCATTTTGGGTATCAAATAATAAATCTTTACTGTGCAGGTACGGTACAGAAACTTTAATAAAATTAATTGGAATATAATTAATTTACCGTAAATAATCATTAATCAGGAATTAATTATATTCGAAAAAATCAATATTAATTTGAAACAGAATGGCAAACACTTATATTTAACGTCTTCAATACAATTTGTGTTTGAAACAAAACAATGTAATAGTATGAGAAATATTATAGGATATTAATAAAGTATTGATAGTCACTTAACAGCAATGATTATAAATTTTGACTCCTATTTGAAGGTTTTGTTAAAGCACCAAGTGTACAGCATTATTTTAAAGTAAGAGTATCCGAATACGTAATAGCACGATACGTATATCTTATAAGTTATGTTAATATAATTAAGTAGGTAATTGACTTTTCTATTGCTTTGCGATCTATGGATTTCATAATTATATCTATTCTATTTATTCCTGTGCAAACTTAATTTCATCTAAATACCATCTTCTGGTAGTTTTTTTTAAATTTATTTATACAATTAACTATTTACATTGTCATGTAGGAACATTATTTGTTATGCCTCATTTACATTCAGCCCCTGCTGCTGCTCCTCGTGCTGCCGGCAATAATTCCCTAAATACTACCGTAGCAGGGTCGTGGGAAGTGTGTTTACATTCTGCCCTAGCACACATCGCTTTCGACTTTCGACAACGGCAGACTTCGAAATCATTTCGGCTTCCACGCTGTCTTCTTGCAATACATAATTGCAAAATAAAATTACACAAATGTTTTGATTTGTGGTTTTTGTAGTTTATATCCCATATTGCTTTTTCGGATTCCAGCAGTTCGAAAAACTTTATAGTGTTTGCATTTACTCCAGTCGAAGCGCATTTTGGTAGATCGTAAAAAAAACAAGGCGACAAGCACGTCCGATTCGTCCAAGCGCTTGGCGAGAAGTGAACGACACAACAGAGCACGGAGCTGACTGTAAACACGCAGCACGCACTGCCGCTCGCGCTGCCGTTCCTTGACTTCCGCACAAAAACCGCTCATTTGGGAAGCATCGGGCAGCGCGAGTAGCAGTGGCGGCAGCATGAGAAGTATCGTGTTTACATACTCGTCCTGCCCACTTGCTAGTAGCAGTGGCGGCAGCATGAGAAGTATCGTGTTTACATACTCGTCCTGCCCACTTGCTAGTAGCAGTGGCGGCAGCATGAGAAGTATCGTGTTTACATACTCGTCCTGCCCACTTGCTAGTAGCAGTGGCGGCAGCATGAGAAGTATCGTGTTTACATACTCGTCCTGCCCACTTTCCTACCTACTTTCCTGGTCACTGCCGTGGAAGTGAGCCGAGCGTAAATGGGGTATTAATACCAAGAACGTGTGCACGTCTATCCAATCTATATACAATCATTTTGGTGGGATAATACTTGAATAAGAGTCATTTAGAATAATCAAAAACTATATTTTAATGCCCATTTAAATAAGTTTAAGTCAGACAGTCCAAGACTTTTGGCGATAGTTCAATAACGTAAAATAACTATAAAACAATGCCACACTTTCTTCATTCTCTTACTTTCGACGGTATAGTCGACTCGTAATTGATTTACCACCCTCAGGTCTGTCTATGTGACAGTTGTATAGTTTCAACCTTAGTACTGTTTCAATTTACTGGAAATTGTTGCCAAGTGTGAAAGCAATACAATTCCAATTCAATTATAAATCCCTTTCAGTTTTTCTACACAGAAACAGTCAGTCTGTGTATTAAATTGTGGACTTCGAAGAGGAGTCAAACATACATAGATATAAAGCGTGTATTTATAAAAATATAAAAATATCACTCTCTGTCCAGTCTGTTAACCAACAATGTAATATGTATTCGTTCGCTAGGCAAGCAACGCCCAAACAGTTTTCGTAACTATACATATTTGTAATCCGTTATATTCGAGTGTATCCTGAAATAGAAAAATAGATAATTTAATATTTTTGTTTATTTTTAGTGTTGGCGATATTGAATTTAATTGATGGTGTTGCCACATGCAAATGCTGATTTTACTTATAAATAGATTTTAACAAGTGCAATTTTATTTACAGAGGTAGTTATTTACATTAAAAATAGAATTCATAGATCACAACAATTTTGCAACTTCGAAGAATATCAATGAAATACAAGGAACCTCACACCACATTGCTGCATGAGTACACAATATAAACATACATTTCACAAACTATACATTTCCAAAATTCAGTGCTCACCATTCAAGTGCAACTATGACAAGAAAACCAGGGTATTATATTGTATTGTATTGTCTAATATTATAATAGTAGTTTCAGAGAGTAGTTGTAGAAAATTTCATTCTTAAGAATGTATTTTTTGTACAAATTAGATATTTAATTAATTATATTTTCTTTACACATGAAGTTAAAAGAAGAAGTGGTTATGATTTTACAAATTTCTGTCTCCTATAATAGATACCGATTTAATATTTCGTAAATACCATAATATGATGTTAGTACTTAAAAATGAACTGTAGGAATTGATAACATTAGTATCAAATATAATAAATAAAATATAGTCGTCAACAAATTGCAAACAAGTTATTCTCAAAAGAAAACTTTATATTTAATCTAACAAGCACTACTCTATTAAAATGTTTTACCTATAAAATTAGATAAAGATTGATGTTTGTACTGGAAATGCTTCATGGAAATTATTATATCTAGCTATTTCTAATCTATTTATGTTTCTATCTACTAGATTATAATGGCCTGTAAGTATGTGTTAGCAAGCAATGTAAATATTTGATAATATGTATTTGATAGGGACTTTGAATTGGGCCGCTCCAAGTTACTCTACAGATTAAAATACAAAGCATGCATCTGTATTTCGTGAGACGATCCGATGATCGACGATCGAGATTGACTCTGGTAGCTTCATCAGTCAATCTATTAAAACAATTGAATTAACTGTAACTAGCATTCAGTGTTATTTGCTCGAACTAACAAAAAACTAACAAATTCTTAACATTTTGATAATATTAACTAACATTACTTCAATTAAATAAAATGTTGGTAGGAATTCCAGTTTGAAAATCAATAATAATGACTGTTTAGAATTGCATCAGCATCATCAGCCTGCCGTGCTGGGACTGCCTCTCGCTGAGCTCTCGCCGGCGCGGTCGGTACATGTGCTGGTGTAAGCGGCTCTTTAAACTTGCTCTTTGCAATTGATTAAACGCGATAAATAATGTTCTAGTTTGAAAGCCTTCAAAGTACCGCCACTAATTACAAGCGACCCAATCCACTACATAAATATACATAAAACAGATAATCACCGCCGTGCCTAAAAGTTCATGTCTAAGCCTATTTGATACATAACTTCGTCCATTTCCTGACCGAACATGCCGGTTTTTTCATCCCCTGTCACCGTACCATTTGGTTCGACCTTCGAGGTGGTCGGCTCGTCAGCTTCCGAGAGGTTCGAAGAGGTGATGTTGAGGGTCGGGAGCCCGAGGACGAGGCGGATCTGGTCTGTGAGGTGCGGTGCGGAGACCACTTGGTGGTATATGCCCTCGGCGGTACTGAGGATTTTGTCCACGTCCAGGCACATGGATAGGTCGTTTACGTGCTGGAAAAGAGGATTAATTTAACTAGCGGATCTCGACGGCAGGCGAGTCCAGCTCAAAAGTAACTCACCCTCCAACATGCAATAACATTACAAAAATGGTAATCTAACTCGTCCTCTCTACTATACTCTATTGTGCACGTACTTTTACTTCAAAAATAGGCTACAAAAGCCATGTCGTGGCCAGAACTTAAAATTGATGATTCATGAAATGAACATCGACCACTGGTCACATCATGATGTGGCCTGGCCAAATCTTCGAATACTCAACGTTTAACGATACTACTTCATGATGTGGCCCAACATTTACTGAAAAACCGACCACAAATGGTGTTATTTGCTGATGACACATCACTTATTTTTAAGGTAAACAGACACGCACAGGAGCTTGACGACGTAAATAACGCTAAGCTAAAGGTCCATAATTGGTTTACTGTAAATAATTTAGTATTAAATGAGAAGAAAACTAATTACCGAATGTTAGAAGTAGTGAATGTCACGTTGTACTGAATAAGGATACACTAGAATTTGTCGAAAAAACGGTTTTCCTGGGAATCACGCTTGACTCAAAACTACATAATAATAATAAATAAAATAAAAAACGTTTATTCATCTCCACAAATTACATCGTAATGTATAGGTTGACAGGTAGTTTGGCAGAAACTTGTAATTTGTGGGAGATCTGGAGTCTAAACTAAGCCTAGGCCTGTATTTCAGAACTCCAAGCCCCCCCCATCACATCATAAATAGTGGTTGTCAACGTAGAAATAGTGCGAACCTGATGATGGTGTGTATGCGTATGTGTGTGTGTGTATGTGTTGTGTGTGTGTGAATAAAATATAAGTATGTATACATCTATTGCATAATAAGTATTTTATGAATATATAATCTTACATAAATAGTATAAGTACGCAAGTGAGTACTACCTAGCCTGCCTACTTGGCTACCTCAAGTAATTTTTTCGTTTCCGTATAGTTTAATTTTAACAACCATTTGATAATTTTAGATTTACACTCAACCTTACTACAATTTGCTATATTTATAATTTTATTTAGTTTTTTGTACAATTCACCACAGTGGGGTCCTCACTTAACATCACTTGCAGGGCGGCTAAGTTCAGCCACTTACGCTGTTTGGAAAATCCGCCAACTAACAGACGTGGATACCGCGAGACTGGTCTATTTTAGTTACTTTCATAGCATCATGTCTTACGGTATTTTGCTGTGGGGACGGGCCGCAGATATTGACTCTATATTTATTCTGCAAAAGAGGGCTGTTAGAGCCATCTACAACCTCCGCAGACGCGAATCTCTTAGGGAACTGTTTAAGAAAATTAATATCATGACGGTACCTTGTCAGTATATATATGAAAACATTATGTATGTTCGAAAAAATCAAATAAAGTGACAGGCATAATTTTAACACAAGAAATAGGAACAAATTAGATCAACCACGTTTCAGATTGTCTAAAGTACACACTTCTTTTATGGGGTACTGTGTAAAATGTTATAATAAAATACCACACGATATTCTTCAACTAAATGAGAAGAAATTTAAAACTTGCATTAAACGCACACTATGTAGACAAGCATACTCTACGTTGGATGATTATATCGTAGATAAAAATGCTTGGCTAAATGCTGGTCCTGCTCCACAGCCACTTGGGCTCACTAGTTAAAAATGAAAAAATTGGTAGAGTTGCTTCCCCTTTTTTATTTTTTCTGACTACGAACTTATTGTTTATTTTGTTTTTTTATTAAACTAAGTTTTAATTATTGAATACTCCAATAGATAATATTGATTTTCTTTCTTTTCAAATTCAAATTCAAATTCAAAATCATTTATTTGCTAATATGGGTAATTACATAAAGGTGTTAAAAAAAAAAATAAAAAAAATAGTTCAACCATATTACGCCTTGAGGCATGCAAATCTCAAGCTTTGACTATGTCACAAGCACAACATTGTTATTTATTATACAATTCATTGCAACAATCATTTATAATTAAGTAATAGCATAATTTTGGCAATTTCACCGTGGCAAATAATAATGAAATATTAGCAAATAACAATGTCACTAGAATAATTGAAAATTAAAATAATAAGAATGTCAAGATAGATTTGTAAATTAATGTTAAAAATAATAATAATAGATAAATAATTAATCAGTGCATTAATCACATGTCACATCAACAAAATTATTTTTGAGTACAATTTGTTCTTACATCCTCTACTAAATAATCCTGAATACTATAATAACATTTGATCAGCAAGAATCTTTTTAATTTCTTTTTAAATTCATCGATGGATGGAGTATCTAGTATAGACTTTGGTAAGTGGTTGTATATACGCGGTGCCATACTGAAAATGCTTCTGGTATACAAGGCCGTTCTGCTAGATTTGCTACAAATTTTATCACCATGCCGCTTACTTCTATACTTGTCAAAAAGATGTTTGTTAGTTCTTGCGAAGCTAGCAATCTCATAAATGTAAACACATGGCAATGTCAATATATTATATTTGACAAAATATGGTCTGCTGCTATCAGTCTGGTTGATATTAAACATGCCCCTAATACACCGCTTTTGCGCCTTGAATGCAATGTCCTTATTGGTGGAATTACCCCAGAATATAATACCATACTTTATCAAGGACCCCACGTAGCCATGGTATGCTACAAGTACAGCAGAAGTGTCTACCGTTTTTGCCAGCATATGAAGAGCGTATGATTGCTTATTTAGTTTTTGAATTAAAGAATCAACATGTGTTTTCCAATTCAAATTATAGTCAATTGACATGCCTAAGAATTTAGTAGTTGCTATTTCATCTATTTTGTTGCCTGTATAATCTATATTAATGTCAGTAATTTGGGCTTTACGATTGCGAAATATCTTAATTTTAGTTTTGTCAAAGTTCATTTTTAAATTGTTATTAGTAAGCCATTTTATAATATCACTTAGGGTCCTGTTTATGTCTTGTTCTAGGGACAATTTATCATCACTTGTGAAAACAACAGTACTATCATCAGCAAAAAGTATAGTGGGATGATTAGTTACTTTGGGAAGGTCATTTATATAAATGATGAATAGCAGAGGGCCCAAAACACTTCCTTGTGGGACGCCTTGTTTCATTTCTCTATATTCTGAAGTGTAGTTAATTTCTGTACTTGTTTTGGTGCATACTCGTGTAACTAATGTGGACTGTTTTCTGTTGGTAAGATAAGAAGCTATCAGTTCCAATGAAGTGCCTCGAATGCCATACCTGTACAATTTATTTAACAGAATTTGGTGAATTTGATTTTGGTGGTAAAATTCTTGCAAGCTATAGTTTTGTATAACTTAGACGCATTTTTATTTTCAATTTTTGTAAATGTGAGTACCATGGAGTCGTTTTACTATGTTATTATGTTGATTTTGACTTGAAAGAGCAGGGTAGTTGAGAGTATGTCATGCTCACTTAAATGTCTCGCTGATGGTGGCGAGTGTGTTGGATCATTCGGTTCCCTACAAAATCGGGCGCCGTCAGTTGAGACTGGTCATCTCTTATCTGCCAGGGCTTATTTTTAATCGTTTTTGATTTATATATTTTTTTTTTACATTGTTCTCACATATAGAATCAACAAGAGTAATGTACCCAGGATTTTTTAATTTCTATATTTAAAAGAGTGTCCTTGGAGTTTCTTGCCCGTTCTTCTCCATAGAGATCTACGTTTTGGAATGGGCAACTAGCTTCAACTTTCTGACTAACTGACTCTTCGACAGTTCAAAAGTGCCTGTAAAGGGTTTAATTGAAATAAATGCTTTGAGTTTGAGTTTGACATTAGTGATCATAATTATCGTAAAATAGTTAGATTATCCACCGGTAGAGGCGTTGATGCCGCCTTGTTTTTGTTGTGCATCATGGATTCATGGCAGAGACAAATGAAACAAAGTAGGGTGACCACGCAAAAAAAGTCGATGGACTTTTATTGGGTTTACAAATATAATATTATGGAAAGCGATTAACTTGGAAGTAGCGCTCGCTGGCGTGATATGCAACATAGCACATATTTTTTTTTTTTTTTACATTTTAAATGGGTTAGGTTAGAACTGTGAACAACCGCGCGAGCCGAGCGAGCGGTGCCGGGGCAGCAGCCGGCGAGCGCTACTTCCAAGTTGCTCGCAGTTACTTGGCTAAACGATATGACCAATGTTAGCTGGCTATTTCATGAAATGGTCAATTCTAAGATCTGGTCACGATAGCCATATTATGAGAGCGCACGCTCGTAAGCCATAAAATTCAAGTCATTTATTCAAACTAGGCTGAGAATCAGCACTTTTCGAACGTCGAAATTACATAAGACAGTCCCCCGGCACGCCCACCCTTCACCACTTCCTAGTGCTGCCGCTGGGAAGAAGAAGTGGCACAACAAACTGTTCAGCTACACAGCTGTCTGTTCAGTTAGAAAAAAATGATTCTGTGTGCAAGATAATTTACATTACGCAAAACATAATTTAAATTATAAATTAATAGCCATATGACAGCTAGCACACGCGAATATATATGTCGGCGTCACATTGTAAACAACACGTGCATCGGGCTACGCTGTAGCACTATGGCGCGGTACCGCGCTACGACATTCTCCCACCTCCTCGCTGCTGGGCGGAGTTAGTAATCGCTACGTCGTAGCACGCTACGTCTTTGCCCCACCTACAATACTACCGTATAAAAGAGTCCGCACGGCGGCGAAATGGCATTCTACCTTCAGGCGTTGCCCGGTGCGCAGGTTGTATTGCTTTCAATTATTGTTACTCTGCCTCTCTGTACATTGTTACTATTTTGTGTAAACTAAGCTATTACTGGGTGTCATGGCTATTTGTGTCTAGAAACTGATTAAGTGTAGTTTCGTGTAAAATTAATTGATTAAATAATTTATAAGAAAATCTAAATTCTTATTATTTAAAGAACCTCTTTTATTTTACAATATATCTGATCCTGTGCCTTCATCAGAAGTGAAATCAGACCCACTCCCACCTTTATCTGGGACTGCCAGTAATTAAATACAGGAACAAATGTAATTTTTTTCGGCTAGTATGGAATCAATTATTAAAAAAAAAAAAAAAAAAAATGCAGATAGTATGACACCTAGCTACATGACACCCAGTACGCAGTCAATGCTGGTTCCTTTCGATCCTGATGCACCTGAAACTGACATGATCAACTGGTGTGCGTTAAAATCAAGCCAGATAATATTTCATGGGTTGTTGTTAAGGAAATTCTGGTCTTAAAATTTTCCAAATCCATGACAATTAAAGATCATTTTGATTTAATTATCAAAATTCAAATTGATAATAAAGTCGAGGCAGGAATGCGAATTTACCGGAAAATGTACTAACCGGTTTTGGCATATCTATTCTGTCACAGTGCGATGACAAAATTTGGCCTAAACTCAATTCTGTCGTTATAAACGATAAGAATCAACTCTTCCGCATACTACGCAGCTTCTCATTAAAGAGAAGAATTGAAGAACCAGGTACGTCTGAATCGTACACTTAAATGCCCCGTCCGTCAACACCATTTCGGAGAAATTGCAATTCGATCGGTTCTGATAACGTTAATTGCTCACTCCAAATAAAATTCCCAACCATGGTACAAAACTGTGTTCTCGATGTTACATATCATATCATGTCTTGCCTGACAAATTTCTCAATGAAAACGTATTATGAGGTCGCGTCATTTTGGGGCAAGGAATATCCGTTGTAGTTAGTAACGATGCCTTAACTTTTTCCAATAATAAAATTTCAAATCTTAGCTCTAAATTGGAAATGCCTCTTGACATTAATTCGATTGACACAGATCTTACCGGTAAAGAAAAGGAACTTTTGATTGAAATAAATATTCCTCATATTTTATACAAAATCTTCCCATTACGCGTATTACCAAGGAGCTAAAATCGATCTCATAAATCCAAATAAAACTGTACATAGGCGACCTTACAGGCTATTTAGGAACACAAGACCACACAAGTTTACACCGAGTTAGGAATCGTTATTCTCATAATTCGAGAAAATTCTTCGCCTTTCGCGAGTCCCATATTATTAATTTAAAAAAAAGGGACGGTAGCGATCGCATGTGTGTTGATTATCGGGAACTTAATAGCAATACTCGACAAGACAGCTATCCTTTACCTACCACTAATTAGTGATCAAATCGATAAGTTACATGGGGCCTGTTTCTTCTCTAATTTAGATATGGCCACTGGATTTCACTAATTTGCGTCCATAAGGAGTCTATAGAAAACTGCTTTTGTTATACCTTCGGGTCAATTTGAGTACCTAACCATGCCGTTTGTTTTACGAAACGCTCCACAGGTTTTTCAAAGGGCTATAAATACGGCACTTAAACCTCCTGAATCAGAGACCGTTCAAGAAGGGCTGGTTCGTTTAAATAGATTAACTTTAATGGGTATCGTAATATCCTCTGGAGAGGTTGGAGCAAGTCCTCATAAGGTTGAAGCCCTAAAAAATATCCTTCCTCCAAGCACTGCTACTCAGGTTCATCAATTTACAGGCCTGGCCACATATTTTCGACAATTAATTCCAAATTTCTCAAAATTGATGAAACCTTTGTATCCTCTAACCGCGGTCAAAAAGGTTACTATTAATTGGACCTGTGAACATAATGATGTACATCAGAAAATAGTAAAATATGTCATTTCTGAGACAGTTAAAAAAAAAAATTGACCCTTTACCCATCGAACTCCACACTGATGCAAAAAGGGAAGGATATGGGGTTATACTAAAAAAAAAAAAAAAAATAGTCTACCTCATGTTGTCGCTTATTTTAGTCAGAAAACCACAAGTGCTGAAAGTCGTTATCATTCGTATGAATTGGAAACATTAGCCGTAGTTAAATCTGTGGAACAACACACGTTTTCAACATTACCTGTATAGGCGTAAATTTACGGTTTTTACGGACTCTAACGCCTTAAAGGCCTCTCATTTCAAAAAGAAAATTATACCTAGAGTACACAGGTGGTGGGCAATTTTGCAGTCGTATGATTTTTTATATAATTTATAAAGAAGGAAAAAATATAGCACATGCAGTCTTTCTTTTACGTAATCATGCTGACACATCTTTTATTCATAAACCAGCTAAAATTGTAAATTTGGCTGAACTAGAGAGGTGTTGGTTATCTATAGAATAACCTGATTCTGAAATATCAGACATTATTTCCAAATTCTGTTCAAATTACTTGCCGTCTGAAATATCACACACATACGATATTAGACAGGGCATACTTTATCGTAAAATCTAACGTAATAAAACCACTAAATGGTTACCAATATTGCCACACTCTTTAACCTGATCAATGATTAATCATGGACACAGCGAAATAAAACACCATGGTTATGAAAAAACGCTCGATAAATTATACGATCCTTATTGGTCCCAAAAATGTTCAAACTTAAAAAAAAAATGTAGATTCGTGCGTCGTTTGTAAGGTTTCCAAAGGTCAGTCGGGTGCCCAGCAGGACCATCTATATCCAATCCCTAAATTGCTCATTCCATGGCATACAATTCATTTGGATTTAACTGGCAAACTCAGCAGAAAAAGCGAGCGTAAGGAGTATTGTTCCGTGATTATTGATGGTTTTTACAAAATTCGTCTTGTAAGAGCATACCTTAACCCAAATGCATCTGATGCTATTAAATCACTTAAAAATGCAGTGAACTTGTTTGGCGCTCCTAAAAGAATAGTTGCATATCGTGGTAGGTCATACGACAATGCTGAATTTAAGAATTTTTGTAATGATAATCATATCATATTATAGCCACTGGTTCCAGTAGGGCAAATGGTCAGGTCCAGCGTATGCTCACTATAGTTGAAACATATTCGGACAGCTTATGGCAAGATCATGTAGGCGACATCCAATTAACTCTCAATAGTACTCGTTGTAGAGTAACAGGGTTCACGCCCTTGGAATTAATGTTTGGTATTAAGGGCAGTTCATTAAGGATATCAAGAGTATCTACTAATAATCCTAATGAAGATAGGTTAAACCTCGTAACCATTCGATCCGATGCTTCTGCTAGTATAAAAAGTTGGCTCAATATGACACAGGTCGATTTAACAAGGGTAAAGATATAGTTAAACCTTTTTCAGTAGGTGACTCTGTCTTTGTTAAAAGCGAAGAAAGACACCAAACGAAACTAGACCGTAAATGCAAAGGCCCCTTTAAAATAACCGCTATTTTGGAAAATGATGGGTACGAATTAAAACACATTAATGGAAACAATAGAGTCTACAAATACTCTCACGAAAACTTGCGAGAAGTACCCCGTGGTCAGTCATTGTTTTTGGAAATCACAGAATATTTTGATGAGGATGACGTGTCGGCGGATAATAACAACACAGAGTTTCTTGTTCAAGAGACTAGGCAACATATTAACTTTGATGATATTCAGTCTACTAATAGTGATACTATCTCTGCCGATAATAATACCATGTCTGCCAATAGTGATACCTCTGTCAATAGTGATACCATGTCTGCTAAAAGTGACACTATATCTACCAGTTCTCATAGTAATGCATAATGTAGAAACGCTGGTTTACGTGCTGTTTCAGTAGAATCTATTGGACCTGAATCAATTAACATTGTAACAGAAGCACTTGTACATCAACCAAAGTATTGAGCTATTTGTTAATTAAGCTAAAGGAACGATACTTGTTCGGCCTAGCTAGATCCGGTCCAGTTTAACTGAAGGGATACACCTGAAGGGCAAAACTATTGCCGGACCAGGGGACTGATCTTGTAGGGTCAGAAGTTGACCGGACCAAGCCTTGTAGAGTCATAACTGACAGGACCAAGTGGTCAAATATCTGGAGGGTCAGAAGTTGACCGGACCAAGCCTTGTAGAGTCATAGCTGACTGGACCAAGTGGTTAAATATCTGAAGGGTATAAGTAGACCGGACCAGAAACAATAGCAGGATGACCAAACGGTACTTAATCAGTTTTTCATGTTCTAGATGTGGCATTGTGGGCTAAGCGTGCGAGGACGTCCGCACGTCAGCATGGCCGTGTCGGCGTCACATTGTAAACAACACGTGCATCGGGCTACGCTGTAGCACTATGGCGCGGTACCGCGCTACGACATTCTCCCACCTCCTCGCTGCTGGGCGGAGTTAGTAATCGCTACGTCGTAGCACGCTACGTCTTTGCCCCACCTACAATACTACCGTATAAAAGAGTCCGCACGGCGGCGAAATGGCATTCTACCTTCAGGCGTTGCCCGGTGCACAGGTTGTATTGCTTTCAATTATTGTTACTCTGCCTCTCTGTACATTGTTACTATTTTGTGTAAACTAAGCTATTACTGGGTGTCATGGCTATTTGTGTCTAGAAACTGATTAAGTGTAGTTTCGTGTAAAATTAATTGATTAAATAATTTATAAGAAAATCTAAATTCTTATTATTTAAAGAACCTCTTTTATTTTACAATATATCTGATCCTGTGCCTTCATATACCAACCAAACACAAAGAGAACTATATTCAAACAGAAATAAAAATAACTAAACGTAAACAATATCTAAAAAAGAAAATAAAGCCTCCAGGCATAAAGGGCGTGCCCGCTTACATATAGCTGTAACTATACAGTTATAATTGATAAACTAGGACCATCGAGGTAAAATAAAATAATTGTCGAGGTCGCTAGCTAACCACATATTGCAATACTATTATGTCAACAATGAATTCAAATTAAATTAAAATAAATTGGCTTAAAAAGTAAAATTATAAACAATTATATAAACTCATATAACCTGTCAGTAGGTAAACTAATTCTGGAGAAAGAACATTTAATCATTGTCTTGAGTTAATCCCAGCGACCAACTATTCTTATCATTTAAGTAGTTGTTGATAGAATAGTATGCCTTTGAACAAAGGTTGGACTTTACTTTAGTTTTAAACGCATTAAAAGGCAAATCTAGCAAAGAAGAGGGTAGCTTGTTATAAAAGGTTATACCAAGCCCAACAAATGAGTTATGAACCTTATGAAGCCGGTGAAAGGGAGCATCCTTACTTCTAGTGTTAAGTGTATATTTTGCCTAATATATAAGATGTTGGCGAAGATGTATTGTGATGCCATAGCCGTCAAGAGCAGTAATAGTCACCGTAGCCGAAGTCGCCATGGGATTATTAATATGAGCTCAGGACATAACACCACATTTTTAGTCAGTAATAATTGCCGTCATGTCCACTGTTCACAAACTAAATATTGGTTATCTAAGTAGGTCGCCTTTTTGTCATGGTCGAGGAGGTCTACAAGTTCTTGTAGATAAATTATAAACGATCATTTCACATTCTTAAATAAGAAATTGTAGACTGTACAATTAGTATCGTAAAGTTTAATAGGTAGGTACTCACTTTCAATATTTCAGTAAATCCATAATCTTTACTGATGAGAATATCTTTTTCTGCGTCGAGTATGGCAACACAAATCAATAAGTGAAAGTTTGCACATGGCAACGACGTCCATAATACTTCCCATAGTCTGAAAATAAATAAACAGTATTTAGTGTAATATATGTTCGTGCTGCGACTGGTACGTTGAACCATCCGCCTTGGTACAAATATCTGTACAATCAATAGCCCGGAAGTTACACAACCAGTAACGTTTTAGGATAGACATAAGTATAACTACAGATACATTTAGTTAGACTGCGAGCCGACTCTCAATACGAAAAAAGAAAGTCTGATTAGTAGAAAAATGGTTTTGAGGGTAAATCGTTTGTGGCCTCCGTGTTTGTGACAGACATACAATACAGAACTGCACTTACGAAAGTGTTCCTTTTCTGCATGGAAATCATTGTTCCTGCCAGTTTTGGTACGGAACACTAAACATGCATTAGCGATTTTTAGAAAAGAAACAGACTCATACCTCATAATATCTCTATGCGAAAACTCCCGTTTGAACCAGACCAGGAGCCAGCGGAAGCAGAAGTACATGTTGCCGGAGTCCTTCTGCGCGAGGTGCGCGGCCAGCGCCGGGCTCGCGAACGTCAGCAGCTGCTGCAGCTGCAGCAGCTGGTGCTTCATGCCGGCCTGGTCCATGTCGAAGTTGGAGGCCTGTACACAGTGCGGCAAAGACCTGACGTCACACAGCATCCTGCATCGCGCAATAAGAGTTTACCGCGTGATCGACAGATATACAAGCTCCCGACATAAACCGTTGGGCAGTTGCCTGCCAGACACGACACCTCCTCCGATCCGAAAAGGGATGCTCCCTTTTCTATGGTGGATGAGTAAACTTTACACCCTGTTCCTCATACCCCTAAATTATATTGACTATTTTATTTTTTAATGGAAAAATAATTATCTATTTGAATTGCGTCAAATTTTTATGGGTCCTGCTGTATATTTGGTGGTCATAGCTCTATAATTACAAATCTCTACTCAGTCAAGTAGATAAAAAAAAAAATGTGGTATGAATTACGTCTTTTTTTTGTTTATGGTGACCAAGATCTTGTCTACAAATTTCAGACACCATAGACTATACCCAAATGTCAGCTGTTTTCCGAACGTAGTGAATCCAGCAATGGAGTGTCTTTCGATGACGCGGGAATTATGAAGGGGAAAAGCTGCCCTAAAAGTGACACACCGAAAATAAATCTAATTTCACTTACAATCTTATCCATAAAGCCGACAAAGCACCAAAAGCTGTCAACCTCGTTGCCTAGCAACAGTAAGAGCGGCGCCAGTATATCCGACATGCCCTGCACGTAGCCGAGGTCGAAGTTGTACATCACGTACGTCAGTAGGATGTCTTGTAGCACTATTAAGTTAGGATTATTGTCTCCAGCGAAGAATGGATGCGTCCTATCCGTTCGGTTCACGTCTTTTTCTACTAGGCTTTTTCTGTCTCTGTATTCTGAGAACCTGGTGGAAAGATTGTAGATTAAAATTAAAAGATAAGGTAAGTCTAGTTGTTGTAAGGTTCAATCTTGTAATCCTGGATTCGGTCGGAAATTAAAAGACCAGAATTAAGTACCTAAGTTATTTTTCTGGGAGTATTGAAGCTGCAAATTTAATAAGTGTTAAAACTCAATACTCAATTATCTTTATTGCTTTACCATAATGTGTACTTAGGTGGTAACTATATAATTTAGAAACCCAACACAACATCATAAAAAAAACATGGGTCTTATTCATGGTTTTTGATAAAACGAATGCCGAAAATATAGTCTAAATCCAAATCCAAGATGGCCCAGAAAAAATACGACGTTTTCGTTACGGGTGTCATTTTTGCAATGTTAATAAAATTCTTTGATGGACCATGAGAGTTTGCTGCGTATATGTGTGTCGGCTTTTAGTGTGGAGAAAGTGGAGAAGGCGATAAATTTGCTTTGTCTCCGTCACTACCGAAATAAAGAAAGAAAAGAGAAAAACGAAATGTGAAGACAAAATATAAAGGGAATTGGAGAAGAAATTCTAACAGTGCTTAAGTGTAGACCTAGACCTAGATTTTTGTGGCGAATGAGTTACACAAGTTAGCACCTGTGACCTTTGATCACGTACATGTACAGCTACGCGAGGTGGAAACGAGGTATTGTAGTGGCAAACATAGTCCAATAATTAATAAGCGGCAGAGATCCTGGGTCAATAAATCGGTATTATAATAATGTAAGTAACCCTGTATTAAACAAAACTACACACATCAAGTGTCTAGGGATCAAGTACATTTTTAACTACCTACCTATAAAAAAATATCCAATTAATATTTACCAAATCTATTCTTCCAGACTGACCTAAAAAGAATAGTTATTTATCCAACATGTGAGGAAAGTTCGTTTTTCCTATGAGTTTTGATTTTGAGTCTTGAGCGAACGAAGGATTGAAAAATAGAATCACGAGCGCAGCGAGTGATTATAAATTTCAATCCTGAGTAAGCGAAAGACTCAACAAAACGAATAGCAAATGAACTTGCTCACATGTTGCATACAAAACTTTTCACCACAACCAGCAAGAAAGTATTCAGTCATCATGGGTAAATAAATTAAATAGACACAAAGCAAATCTAGATATTTTAAAATATAAAGAATTATTTTGATTTGCTTTGTGTCTATTTAATTTATTTACCTATGATGACTGAATACTTTCTTGCTGGGAGTGGTGAAAAGTTTTGTATGCAACTTGTGAGCAAGTTCATTTGCTATTCGTTTTGTTGAGTCTCAAAATCAAAACTCATAGGAAAAACGAACTTTCCTCACATGTTGGATAAATAACTATTTCACCACTCCCGCACGAAAGAAGTGTCTTTCCTCTACGAAAACAGTGAGGAAAGTTGGTTTTTCCTCACTGCTTGAACAGTGAGGAAAGTTGGTTTTTCCTCACTGTTTGAACAGTGAGGAAAGTAATGATCCCGTTCAGAAACTAACCTTGCCTGATTTTTTTATGTTAAGATTTACAGATATTTTAAAAAATAAAGAATTATTTTGATTTGCTTTGTGTCTATTTAATTTATTTACCTATGATGACTGAATACTTTCTTGCTGGTCGTGGTGAAAAGTTTTGTATGCAACATGTGAGCAAGTTCATTTGCTATTCGTTTTGTTGAGTCTTTCGCTTACTCAGGATTGAAATTTATAATCACTCGCTGCGCTCGTGATTCTATTTTTCAATCCTTCGTTCGCTCAAGACTCAAAATCAAAACTCATAGGAAAAACGAACTTTCCTCACATGTTGGATAAATAACTATTGTTTTATTTTTTGTGAAAAAGTTTTTATTTTTCACTTTTTAGTTGTGGTACCTACACAAAACCCCCACATAAATTTGAATACCCATTACCTGCTATGTAAATTACAGTGACAGGAACTATTAGAATATCGTCCATACATACAAGAAGGGAAAAGTACGTATTATTGAAGCTAACTCAAAAACCCCTCATCAGATCTTGACCAAATTTGTATGGGACCATTTCTGAAGTATGCCCTACCAAACAAAAAAAGAATCATCAAAATCAATTCATAATTGGCGGAGAAATCGCGTAACAAACATACAAAAAAAAATACAACCGAATTGAGAACCTCCTCCTTTTTGAAGTCGGTTGAAAAGTCCGCGATGTCATATGTCTATCTTCTAAGGATGACCCACAGTAACCATAATAATCTTTCAAAATTTGATAAAAATAAATTATTGTTATTTCCGGCATGACCGGTATCCAGGTATCGGTAATCCTCATCCTATAAAATGTTATTTAAATTGGGCATTTAATTTAGATTAATGCATAATATCATTTAAATGAATAGTTTAAAAGATATCACAGATTCAAAATTACGCGTAGCAAAATAATTATGGTTGACGGCTACGCGGGCGCAGCGGTAGGAGTCAATGACCTTTTCCTCGGCTATTAGGTATGTAATCCCGGTAGTACGTTCCCGTGGGATATTTTGCGACATCCACGCGGGTGAAGCCACCGGCAAAAGCTAGTGTTTTATAATTCATGTTTATGTCACGGTTACTTGCCTGAAGAGCTGACGAAAACAATAGTAGTACCGATTGTCAAGAATAAAACTGGTGACATGTCAGATTTAAGAAAACTATCGACCAATCTCGCTGGCCAGTTGGCAACTATAATGGCCAAGGTGCTTGACAGCTTGCTTAACAACATTTTCCTGCAGCACTTATAGCTGAATGATGCCCAATTTGGGTTCAGGAGTGCGCTGTCAACAGAGAGCGCCATCTTGTGTCTTAAGCAAGCTGTCGGGTACCACACGGAGAGTATTGCGTCCTTCCTGGACCTGTCCATGGCCTTAGATAGTGTTATGTAATAATCAGTTAATTTGAAGGAGCGGGTGTGACGACCGAAGTCAACTCCATGTTGCGCCATTGGTACACGTGTGGAGGAGGAGGTGAGATGGGCTGGTGCGCTATCTGATGCATATGGCATGGAGTGCACTGTACGCCACACTCCAGGGCAGCAGGGGGGGGGGGGTAACCTCTCCTCTGTTATTAAATCTGTATGTTAATGACCTCATCGAGGAGCTTAGCAGTACTTAGTTATGCATACCAGGCATTAGTTCCCACAGTAGAGAATCACTCGACACCCTAAGCTGTTTCTAACCACTTAATATTAGTACCACGTATTAATTATTTAGTTAATAGCCATGTCACCGATTGCAGTTATTTATTATACATCTCTTTCGACACGACACCTTTTTCTAACACTTAAGTTTCAACGTTGATCTGAAGTGGCCTGGTGGTCCCTTCCTCGAAATATTGTTTTTTTAGTTTAACCTTTTTTATATTAATTATGTATCAATAGTTCGTAAGCATTCCGTCTGCATCGCTCTAACCGAGCACACCTCCTAATTATTGTAAATATCGTAATTAAAGTTTATTTTAAACTAAATCACTGCCGTTCATATTTGACTGGCGCAGCCGGGGTCGGATAAAGTTCGCGAAAAGTTTCTTCGTTGTACGTGCTCTAAAAATTGGCCTAGCGGAGTGCTGATCGTTTGGCATTATCCGGGAACCTACACAAACAAATTGTCATCGAGCGGCAGCACGAAGGAGATCAACACCAGCAGACGAGAATCGGCATGGGATTGAGCAGTACTTTAATGTGAGTAGACCTTTTCGCATTGTATTGTTCCCTCCCTTGTCTATCCCTTTCCTACGTTATATTGGACAAAAATCGCCATTTAACGTCATTAGTTAGTTTAATCAACCTCTTGGACAAAAATCGCCATTTGTGTTGTGTATAAGTTTTTCAATTCTATTTTCTTCTATTAACGTTATATTGGACAAACATCGCCGATATTACGTTATTTTTCTTTCCCTCTCTTACGTTATATTGGACAACAATCGCCATTTAACGTCATTAGTTAGTTTAATCAACCTCTTGGACAAAAATCGCCATTTGCGTTGTGTATAAGTTTTTAAATTCTATTTTCTTTTATCAACATTATATTGGACAAAAATCGCCGATATTACGTTATTAGTTAGTTTAATCAACCTCTTGGACAAAAATCGCCATTTGCGTTGTGTATAAGTTTTTAAAATTATATTTTGTTTTATTAACATAACATCGGACAAACATCGCCGTTATTACGTTATTTGTTTGCTTTTTAAATTCAATTAATCATTATTTTAATATTAACTAAAACTTAGAATAGTATTGTGGTTATCTTTATATAGAAATGAATCAAATCCAGATAATCCCAAGGGAAATCCTGGACATTATTCCTAAATTTGACGGGGATGAAAAACTGTTAAATCTTTTTATTTCCAAATGTGAATATGTTATTAGATTTTTTTACGAAGAAAACAACCCTGCGCAACAACTTTACCTATATCATTGCCTAACAAGTAGGTTAGTCGGTAAAGCAACGATTCTCATTAGCGAACGCGAAAATGTTTCCTCTTGGGAAGCACTGAAAGAATTGCTTGTTCAGCACTTTGGCGACCCCAGATCGGAATCGTGTATCGCGATAGAACTAGAAACCCTTAAAATAAAACATGGAGAGTCATTCATTGATTTCTGTCACCGCATCCAGATGATCGAAGTTCTTTAATATCAAAAGTTAACCTTTTACAAGATGAGGGAATTAAGGCAGCCAAAATTATAATATACAATAACACCAGCTTAAATATTTTTATATAATTTACCCGAAGATATGATTAGATTTGTCCGATTGAAACAGTGTACGAACTTAAAATCCGCGCTTAGCGTTGTGATGGAAGAGGTAAATTTCCAAACTCAATACAACGCCAGGAACAAAATGAAACCAACAAATACTCAGAATAACCCGTTACAATTAAATAAAAATAACACACATCTACAACCATCTCAATTCAAATTTGGAATTCCACAACAAGGTTATAATCCTCAATTCAGACCAAATTTTATACCCGTCAGACAAAAGTTCGGTGTGCCTTATGCCCAACAAAATGCAATTCCGAGACCACATAATAACCAGCAAATTTATAATAGGCAAACAATAGCAATGCCTATTCAGCAAAATCGGCAGTCGCAGCAGTTTCCGCAAACAGTAAACAATTATAAACAATCCGGTTTCCTTAGAGTCAACCCATATCAACAGTTTCGCCTAGGAATACCCAATCAACCAAAAAATACACCTATACATAATTCAGACGTCTCTATGAGAACTATTCACCAAAATAATATGCTAGATTCTTCCAACAATCTTTTTAAACGACGATGAGGTACTTGAATTGTACCCTGAAGAGCATTTTATTCAAAATTGTGATCAAACGCAAGTAAATGCCAATGAAATACCAACGACAGAAGATGTCGCTTCAAACTCGACCCCCGTTGAAACTACAGAAATTTTTCACAAACCAGGCAAACAAAACAGTAATGCTGATGCTCTCTCGCGCATAAGAGTTAACGCATTAGACGACGACTCATCTATGATAGTTAACATAGACATTCAGGAACAACGAAATAATATATCGATAGACGCAACTCCTAGTTCCATTGTTATGTCATCCGACAATGACGACGACAGACCGAGACCCCCATATTCGATTCAATCATTCGATAGTGGAACTCTTACAGCCTCTGAAAAACCAGGCTCCTTAACGAATATTACAGTTCATTCTGAAGAAAACACTGAATCTGCTGACATACCTATACTAAACGAAGCTATTGGTGCAAAACCTACACAAATAATAATTTTCACATGGAATAGAAATAAATTTATAGTTAAAGATCTGTCTAGAGATAAACAAAAGGTACTTGAAGTGCACATGCCTACGGATAACCCCGTACTAGTTAAAAAATTCCTTAAAGAGTACATACGACCTAAAATTAAATATTTCCTTTATTTCGAAGACAAAAAACATAGAAAATTATTTTCCAAGGTAATTACAAACCTTTATAAAAAGGATTCAGTTAGGTTTTTTGCAGTAGATTTTGATAAAGTTTATACCCAAAAATTCGTTACAGAACACGCAAAGAGATCAAGATACTTATATAATTATTTAACCGATAAAATGGTTAAAAACAAAGAAACCATAAGACAAAAGCGTAGTGGAGAAAATAAATTCGATATTAAAGTTGAAGATAACATTTCAATTAAAGGCGTTAACACTCGACGAATGAAAAATAAGCCACGTTATCAAAAAGCTATAGTAAGAAGTAATATTCACCGTAATACTGTCACGGTACAGACCAATCAGAGACAAACTAAGGTTCCAATTAAAGACATAAGGCGTCCCCCACAGTTTCGTCCTCCTGATAGATGACTGTCACAACATAGTAAAAGTTCTAGATTTATAATTAAGTAACAATTTAGATTATAATATTTTAGAATACGTAGAAATTAGTAATTGTAAGTTCTATGTCTTAAAGAACATTGTTCAAATATAAAAGGCAAACGAATAATATTTAATAAATGTATCAATTCCAACCATCCAACGAAATATCGTTTATAATTATTAGCAATTACACCCATTCCCAATGTATAACCCCTCAACAAACCTTACATTCCTTATCATTCCCAAACATACAATATTCTTGCGAAAGGGTTGAAAATATTAGCGCTCTCCTAGCCATGCAGGGAAATGGACGACGGAAAGTTTATTTGTTACGAGACAGACGTCTCTGATGATTTTGAACTTATGGATGGAGGAGTTATGCATACCAGGCATTAGTTCCCACAGTAGAGAATCACTCGACACCCTAAGCTGTTTCTAACCACTTGTATTAATTATTTAGTTAATAGCCATGTCACCGATTGCAGTTATTTATTATACATCTCTTTCGACACGACACCTTTTTCTAACACTTAAGTTTTAACGTTGATCTGAAGTGGCCTGGTGGTCCCTTCCTCGAAATATTGTTTTTTTAGTTTAACCTTTTTTTATATTAATTATGTATCAATAGTTCGTAAGCATTCCGTCTGCATCGCTCTAACCGAGCACACCTCCTAATTATTGTAAATATCGTAATTAAAGTTTATTTTAAACTAAATCACTGCCGTTCATATTTGACTACTTACTCGTATGTGGCTTGTTTTGTAGACGAAGTGAGCAGAAATAACATCAGCTATGCGGAAGACATGGTACTCCTGGGACCGTCGGAGGGGGCGGTGCGCAAGCTTGTGTCAATCTATGAGTCGTACGCGGCGGAGCATGGACTGAGGTATAACTCGAAGAAGAGCGAAGTGGTCGTTTTAAAGAGTGGAAAATGTGGTCTAGTGCATGTTCCGCCTATTATGGTTAATGGTGCGGCTCTGCGGGTGGTGAGCAGCTTCAAGTATCTGGGCCACATTGAGAAAGATGAGTTGCAACATGACGCAGACATGGAGACTGGAGAGGAAGCGCAGAGCATTGGCAGTCAGGGGGAATGTGGTTGCACGCAGATTTGCTCGCTGCTCGAGGGCAGTGACAATTACCCTTTTCAAGGCGTAATGTCAATCGTTATACTCGAGCAGTCTGTGGGTAACCGTTACTCTAGGGCTGCTAGTGCTCTGCGTGTCCAATACGATAACGAATTCAGGATGCTGATGCGGGTGCCTTGCTAGTGTAGTGCGTCCGGAATGTTTGCGGAGGCACGAACGGACGGCTATCATGACGCTATACTGAAGAAAGTAGCCTCCTTGTTGCAGCGCGTGCGAATTTCCCTATCCAGAACAAGTCACCAGTATGACGAATCTTTACTTTTGCGAGGTTGCCAAACTTCGCAGTAGTGTAGTAAAATAAATAATAAAATATGTAGATAAGTTGGTATTAATATTCGCACTTTTGCTTGACTAGAAAATTCGTATCTTCATTGAATAATTATGTGCGTTACATCAAAGTAAGTGTTTAATGACATAGAAGACTAAATACGGGTTTAATCATAGATATCCAGAGATATGCCTTCATTGCGGAATAGTAAGGAATCCTAGTGCCACCGCTTATCTCCCACCAAAATAATTACAACATTAACAAATAGTGTACTTACGACACACACTTAAAATTTGAACACGCACATTAAGAAGAAAGCAGCTACACTAAATCAATTTCTAATAGCACACCTACATAGAATGGGCGGGGCTTTCACTTGTAAACACTTGTAATTTGCGAACATTCAATGCACACGCATGCAAATAGGGAGTCGAAAGCGATGGTTGATATTTTTTATCGATATTTAATTTTATCACATTCTTGTATTATTATAACTTCGTTTAATTTTCTTTATACATTCTTTTGTTTATATATACCTATCCGAAAATATGGGTTATTTTTACTAAAATAAAATGGGTTTTTTTTTAAATATTGTATTACCGGTTATAGGGAACGCTCTCTGTTAAATATTATGCTATGCACGAGTAACTGTATTGAAATAATAATGTCTTTATTTGCTTCAAACAACATTAAATTAATAACTAATTTAACTCATAAACTATACATGTAATACGAGAATATCCATTAAGTTTTGTAAAAAAAATATTCGACTGCAATAATACGCATGTTGATAAAATCAGCCGCACGCACTCGATTGCACCTCTCTAAATCCAAAACGTTCGTTCCGCTCGGGAAGATTCTGGCTAGTTCGTATCGCTCCGGACGTAATTTAGTAAATGATTTAAAATATTAAACAGTGACTTAAATGATTACTTACTGGTGGTAGGACACGCTATTTGTCTTCAGGTTGATGGTACTAGACCTATTTTTACAAATTATTACTGCACAACTCGGCATTTTGGTTTTTTACGCATCAATAGTACACTGGGAGAGACGGGTTGGTCGTCGAACAGTAAGGTCGTTTCGGGAGCGAGCTCCGACCCATTATTATTTTGCGAAAAAAAAACTGTTTGTACATATGGCAAGATCGCGTCGCTTGCCGGCGAATTCGAACAGTGCGTTGATACTGGTGTTTTTATATTGTTTTTGATAATGTTGTGACCTTATTAATCGCCAAATAAATACATTAAAATAGTGCAAGTGTGGTGTAAGTGCGTTCCGGACATCAGGCGAGCGTTCCAGAGCATTCAAGGATCTCAAATTTATCTGGTGAAATCTTTCTTTATCTTTCAGGGCGGTGCTTGCAATGCAAAATCTGTAATTTATTGGATAGATTAAAGGACAACATTTGCAGCGGTGAAGTGCCAAGCGCACATTAAACTCTTATTTTCTAAGATAATGTTATAAATACTATTAATATTATTCTATTATTTATTATGCGCATATTAAATACCTATATAATGGCATTATCGCTTTAGATTTCGTACAAAACTATTTTCTCGTATAAGACCATCAATTTAAGTCACTTGTTCATTCTGCCCCTACACAGGTTTAATTGTTTCGGGTATCCCAATAAATGCTCTGTATAATCTGACATTGAAAGCGTAACGGTAGATGGTGTTAAATGTGACATACCTACTTTGTTTTATATCATTTATTATTTTTAAGTATTACATAAGTTGAGTTGCTGCACTCTACAAAATACACACCTCGACTTGATAAGGACTGCGCCAACAGACGCAAAAAGTACAGTATTTTACAAAATACCAAACTAATATAATCACTCAGTCAATTAATCGGGTTCCCATATTTCAAACTCATGGTTAATGTTAACTCCAACGATAGATCCAGATACAGAAATGATTTCCATTTTGAATTGGCTCTAGTATCTAAGTGTGGCGAACAGGGGTACTGAGCTAAGCTCCCGGCACTACTTCGATTACGTGGCTAAAATTCAATGGCAAAGCTCGGTATATTATTGGATAAATTAAGGGTCAGCATAGTGAGCGCGAATTTGCAGTTGCGTAGCGTCTGGTGAAATTGGAAGGTTTGATGCTACGCGCAGAATCAACTTTTATCTGTAAGCTGCATGTATAAGATTATAATTGTGCATAATAAAAGGATAATGGCAAGATAAAATAACATACTGTATGATTCTAACGAAAATAACAGCTAACTATGGCGCTGTTGATGTCGTGACATCTTGCATGCAGATAACTATAACATCAAGCGACCCTAAACAATTTGGCAATTTCGTTAGCCTTACAAAGGCAACCCTTTTTTTGTGTTTTGTAGAACAATTTACAGGAGTTTTTGTGAAGAAAGGCACGTGAGCGGTTACGCTTAAGTCCATCTAGCAAAAACAAAAAACTTCAAAATGAGATACATTTCTATAGAAAAACGAAGAGGAACTCATAAATTTCAAGTCAACGCACGACCCTGTCAAAGTTTTGTATCTCTGTCTCGAAACTTAATCTGCTCGCCCGGCCATTGGCACCATGGGGTTCCGACTCCCAAACAATATTTTTACAATGGTAATAATAGCAGCCATTCAAGGGGACGGCAATTGTCTGTTGGCGCGATTGCGCACCAAATAAATAGCATAATGGGCCTAACTTTCGACCACATGTCTGTCTGCCGAGACCTCGCTACCTAGGTATGTTTCGGATAACCGCGGTGACGCCAGAATTTGCCTAGCATAAAGGAATAACATTCAAGACTTTATTCCTAACAGCAAGCTTTCTCAGGAGCAAATGATAGCAGAATACATAGCCGCGCAGTTTAACGAGACCTTCTGTGGAGGAGAAGACATCATAATCGCCGCGGCCGAGTTTTATCTCGTAAACGTGCATGCGCATATAAATCACGGGAACACACTGTTGTGTTCACCGGCCGGCAACAGTACTCGGAAATATACATAATTATCCTTTACAATGATCATCACTATGATAGCTGGGTCATGAGCGCCAAATCCAAGTTCAAATTCAAATATTTTATTTCACATAAACCTGCCTAAACTTACCGCCGACGAACAGTACAACAATAATCCTCAAAGACTAACGCAAGAAACAGCCCACAAAAGTACACCACAGCATGCCTAAACGGTAGGTAATAATTAAATACAACAAAAAGAGACGAACAAAGGTAGTCTACGGGACCCCGCTTCCTGAACAGCCCCCAATAAGTTAGCTCATTAACACCGTATCAACAATTAACATCAACATTGTGTACACCGTTATCGGTTGAAGTCGCGGATGACAATGGATACACAATACTTGGAAATCAGCCTTCTTCCGCAACTAAGTACACTTGCTCAGAGCTGTACCTGCGTTTGCAACGTGGAACGTCCGTGGGGCCTTGAAACCGCCATAAAACCCGACACGTGGCTAGAAACAATGCAAGTACCAATTCCGAAGAATCCACGAATATCGGTTTGCAATACGGGCTACAGAATCTAATATTCCTACGTTTATAAAAAAAAAAAAAATAGAAACTTATCATAACATCACGCCTGTAATCCCCGAAGTTTTGGGCAGAGGTGTACCTAGTACACCCACATTTTTCCAGTTGTGTTTGAATCCCATGTAATTGGAGGCGAGCCTATTGCCGTCGACCGGGCACATATCCAGACTCCGGGCTGCTACTGAGGAATTTCTGATGAAAGAACCCAATAACACTGCCCGACCCGGAAATCGAGCCCGGGACCTCATGCTCTGCAGTGGCGCTTGCGACCACCAAACCAACGAGGCAGTTAGTAAAAAAAAAGAAAACGAAGCAATAAAACAATTAGACAGCTACCAAGCGGCCTTTTTAAACAACAGATTTATAGACGATCACATATTTACGCTAAAAAGGGTTTTGGACGAAGAATGGCGCGCAGGTAAAAGAATTTATGTACTCGCTCTGGACATAGAAAAAGCTTTAGACAACGTCGACCTCCCAAGCACTGCAAGACATTTCAACACATAGAACAAAGAAGTCACTAACCAACAGGATAATCAAGGTTTGCATGAATGAACGCACACACATCAAATGGTGTGGTCAGCAAAATAGTTGGATTATTAAAGGAAAGGGAGCCAAACAAAGTTGCCCGTTATCCCCTCGCCTTTTTACACTGGTCATGGATGAGGTCCTTACTCAATTGATCAAACTAGACCAAGATCGCGAAATCTCACTCCCCCTGGTGCTAGACTGACGACCTCATCTTCATTACAGATGATCTAAAAGGGTTAGACGGAAACGTATAACATATTAAACCCATACTATACCTAGTAGGGGTTTAATATGGTATATGACACTACCGTGTCGGCCTACAAATAAACGAAACAAAACAAATATACTAATTGGAGACCGAATAGCTAAGCAGAAAGCGACCTACGTGCCAATTAACGGATTAAATCTTCATACTGTCGAGGAAATTAAATACCTAGGCACATACATAGGAAAAGCACACTATTACCATTCATAAGAAACTCAAAGAAGGACTGGAAACTAGCCAGACTCATGTATGGAATGGTGCTCGTACCTTGTATGATACATATTGAAAGTGTCGGCAATCACTAAAGCTAACAACTCGGTCAAGACCGAGAAGATATGAGAGAATCATCATGAGAGACTTGATTAACTACGCCAGAAATAAACCAAGACAAAAGCAAATGCATGAAATCTTAGACGGAAAGACAGTAACCAAACGCATCAAGAATCGCAGGATGTGCTATCTCGCACACGTTCACACGGCACGGCAAACCGCACCAGTTACACGCAGCAATGCAGAACAAGGCCAAATCCAAGAAAGTAGGCCGTCCTATTAACACATGGAACGACAAACTTAAACAGTAGTCGACCAACTCCGACAAGGAATTCAACTTTTGGATGGACACAGCTACAGACCGATACAGACCGAGATAAGCTTAAGAAGACTGCTAACGAGATTTACAAGAAACCTGAAACGGATAGCAGCGAAATCCTCAGAGGAAGACTTTGGAAACAACAAAAACTGGAACTTAAAAAGAGCCCTTCCACAGATAAAAATCACCCGTCTCTCCACTAGTCCATTGCTTACTCAAGGATGCATATCCGGTATGGCTCGTAAATCCTTTCCTATCCTGAGGGCACGTCTTCCTTACCATTACCGCGCCCCCCGGTCTACTCCTTGATATGCAATGGCCTTTGTAGCCCCATGAAATATGAGACTTCATGGGCTAGTGCAAATCTTGGGGTTCATTCGATTTATCGAGTCTGGTTAAACCACGCTGGGATCGGTGCCTTTCATTCATTCATTCATTCATTTACGCATCAATAGTACACTGTACGCAATTGCAAAGCGACTGAATGAAGCGTACAGCCGCCGTTCGAACATAAGCCCAATTTAGCAATATCGAGGCGCCACGTGCCACGCCTCCAAGGCATATCCCTCGATATCCGTGGGTTTAATCGATATCGATTTCATTTAAAAGTTACGACAGCACAACGTATCACAGCGCGCGGCGCGCAAGAGTTGCCTAGATACTTACAATGATAACTCGGTGAAGTGCACCTGCTACGACTCGGATTTTTCACTCTCTCATTGGCGCTTGTCGCTTTGGGTAAGTAAGATAGAGCTATTAAGTAGGTTCCTGCGTAGCGTCACGGGCTCGCACGGGACGGGCATCAAGCTTAATAATGAGTTCTATGTGTGTGTAGTGCTCGGAATATCAGGGTTGTCACCTACGAGTTTATAATGCGTAGGTAGTTAGGTACGTAAGATTTTTTAGTCTTTCATTCATTAGGAGTCATTGGTGCCGATTCTCTTGTCACAAATGCGTCTAAACTAGACTAAAAATCACCAAAATTTAGTTTACTCCTGTCAAACGATGATTTCCCATTCTGAAATAGACTAAAGTGGCACAACTTAACTATATTTTAGTTTGACAGGACTAAGATTGTACTGAGATTTTAATTAAGTGAAAATGACTATTTTGCTATTCTGAATTTGACGTTTTTCACCTAAAATTTTAATTTTCTAACTAATTCTGACTATTTTTAATCGCCACCGAAAATGGTGTGGAATATTATTAGTTGTCATGAACTATAATTCACACGAACATCTCGACTTCGGGTGCAATAACAGTACTGTACTGGATTTTTTTCTTTTCTTTTGCTTATATCTCGAAAATGGTGTGTCCTATCGCAAAAATAATGAAAATTTCGACCCCCTTTATAAAACCCTTATACCCCTAATTCTCAACACGTAGGTAATTTTTTTTTTTTTTTCCATACAAAAAGTGAAAAATTCCATTTAAAACACGTCGAGGCTGCCCCCACTGCGCGCCTCCGGCTCTAAAAAGTATGTACCACGTGGAGTCGCAATTGTCAAATTCGATTTAGTTGTGTCAAAATATTTTTTTTTAATTTAGAGACTTTTTACTACAGAATAGCGTTTAAGATTCTCATAGCCAAAAGTAAGGAATTTTAGTGATAGTTTAGTTAGTTTAGTCCGGTGTACAAGAGAATCGGCACCATTGGCGTTTTTTCTGATTTTCCCTAAGTTAATTCTTCTAAGCGAAACGAACGGCCTAGATAGCCACATCACATGCACTTAATATGTCTTAGATATTCCAATTAAATAACTGGAGAAGACTTGTAGGTACAAATCAATAAACGAATTTAAAAATGTTTATGTTGGTTTTCATGTGTGTCCTAGCTGTTTACTTTTCTGAAGCACTAAAAAGTTTTTCATTCCAATGTGCAAAGTTGAAATGACGTCATTTTACAAGGATAGTAGTGCCGATTCTCTTGTGCACCGGACTAAACTAACTAAATTATCACTAAAATTCCTTACTTTTGGCTATGAGAATCTTAACGCTATTCTGTAGTAAAAAGTCTCTAAATTTAAAAAATATTTTGACACAACTAAATCGAATTTGACAATTGCGACTCCACGTGGTACATACTTGTTTGCCCTACCCCGTAAATTTTTTTAGAGCCGGAGGCGCGCATTGGGGCATCCTCGACGTGTTTTATATGGAATTTTTCACTTTTTGTATGGAAAATAAAAAAGATATTACCTACGTGTTGAGTATTAGGGGTATAAGGGTTTCATAAAGGGGGTCGAAATTTTCATTATTTTTGCGATAGGACACCATTTACGAGATGTAAGCAAAAGAAAAGAAAAAAATCCAGTACAGTACTGTTTTTGCACCCGAAGTCGAGATGTTTGTGTGAATTTTAGTTCATGACAACTAATAATATTCCACACCATTTTCAGTGGCGATTAAAAATGGTCAGAATTAGTTAGAAAATTAAAATTTTAGGTGAAAAACGTCAAATTCAGAATAGCAAAATTGTCATTTTCACTAAATTAAAATCTCAGTACAATCTTAGTGCTGTCAAACTAAAATATAGTTAAGTTGTGCCAATTTAGTCTATTTCAGAATGGGAAATCATCGTTTGACAGGAGTGAACTAAATTTTGGTGATTTTTAGTCTAGTTTATGACAAGAGAACGCATTTGTGACAAGAGAATCGGCACCAGTATCTAGTTTGCGTGGCTAAACATAACTAAAGTTTAGCTACCCAAACTAGATACTATCGTATGCTGTTAAATTGTTGAGTAACATTAAGTTCCTTGATGCCTTCGACCTTTTTTATAATATTATTCATACGCATTTTACCAAACACGAAATCAAACCTGTCCTGATCGGATCTCACTTTCACAACTAGTTTATGACTCAGCTACCTACATAAATATTGACAACCCTACTAATTCTTTTATCCGACACCGACCTGTTAGGTACCGAATACAATGAACGATGTGTCTAGGTATCTAAGTTTCATAAATACGAGTAATTCATTTTTATTCAAACCAATCATTCATATTTAAAGCTAAGAAAATGCGACGTTGTCATATTTCACGTAAGGGTGTTTTACATTAATAATCGTGACTTTGTCGAATTATTTTGTAAGAAAAATGAAAAAAAAAGGATTTTTGAAACATATATATTCTTTGATATGATCTCAATCATACCCTAGAGTTAAGGAATATAAAAAAGAACACGTTGTAAGTATGCCTATGAACTGCAAAGTTAAGTTTTTTCTTCAATCTGGAATCACAAATTCATAGGCCGTAGTAACGTTTAGTCTCTATTTATTTATTACTATATTGTTCTTTTTCAATTGAAAAGTTAAGTTTCCTACAATCCAGATTTGGAAATTCGGCCAGCCGAGCAAGCACAGCTTTGAGAGGGAACCCTCAGGGTCCTACTCACACTTGTCCAGATTTATATGATTCTAAATGCCTTTCTTAAAATACTAATTATTCATTTTACTATTATTATCACCATTGATTTGTAAGACCTACTCTTGCTGCCATTGAACACATAATACTAACACGTACGAAAGGTTAGGTTAAAGGTTGATTTAATGAAACATAGTAAAGTAGTACCAATTTTCAAATCAGGTACTAAGAGTGATCCCTCTAATTATAGACCTATATCTGTGCTACCAGAATTGAGTAAAATATATGAAAAAGTCATGCTAGACCATATGTTGTCACATTTTAATTCAAATGGGAGTTTAAATAGTCACCAGTTTGGTTTCCCGAAAGGTAGGTCGACGACTGACGCTGGAGTAAAACTCATCAGTAACATTTTGGAATCCTGGGAGTAGTCCCCAGGATGCAATTGGCATTTTTTGTGACCTCTCAAAAGCGTTTGATTGCGTTGACCACAAAACACTGATCTGTAAATTACACCACTACGGAATTTGTGGACAAGCTGGTGATTTTTTTCTTTCCTCTCTATCAAACAGGCAGCAAAAAGTAAACGTTAACGGGACGACATCTTTGGGGTCTCTAGTTAAGATGGGCGTGCCTCAAGGATCAATTCTTGGCCCTTTCCTATTCCTAGTTTTATATTAATGACCTTCCTTACATGATGGCTAACTTATCAGATATAATTCTATTCGCTGATGACAATTCTCTTATTTTTAAAATCGATAGAAAAGATACGGATGGCATACATGTTAACGATAGTCTGGCAGTTCTTTCGAAATGGTTCGCAGCTAATAATCTTTTACTTAATGCGAACAAAACTCTCTTAAGTTCTCATTACCAAATGTACCTCAAGTAGGTCTAAATTTAAAAATTGATGGTAAGAAACTAGATGCTATTACGGAAACCGTATTTCTAGGAATTACTTTAGATTCGAGATTGCAATGGGGCGCCCACATTAGAGCTCTTTCAGGTAGTCTAAGTTCAGCTGCATATGCAGTAAGAAAAATAAGGCAGATGACTGATGTAGCCACAGCTAGGTTAGTATACTTTGCTTGTTTCCACAGCATTATGTCTTATGGCGTTCTGCTGTGGGGTTCGGCAGCTAACGTAGATTCAATTTTTATTTTACAAAAGAGTCCTCGCGAGTCCCTTAGAAATAAATTCAAGGAAATTGATAATACTAACTCAGCCTTTTCTTTATATCTTAGAAAGTATTTTGTATGTTCCGAAAAACTTAGGACTTTTCAAAATAAGAAGCGATTTCCATAATAAGCATGAAATTGTGATACCCAAATTTAGGTTAGATAAAACTAGTAAGTCATTTGTTATTATTTTGTCATTTGTTGTTATTTGTTGTTTGTTTGATTTTATAACAAGTTGCCAAAGTCAGTTCCAGAACTTAGCGATGGATAGTTCAAAACCCACATTAAACGTGTCCTTATCAAAAAAGCATATTACAAGATTAAAGACTACGTTGAAGACAAGAAAGTTTGGCAATAATTCCTTCTGCACATGTGGCTTCCCTGGGACCTCATTAAGGCATTACTATATAAATGTTTATTAACTGCTCCCAAATTAGATGATTATTTTATTTTACCTATTTTTTTTCTTTTACATACTTCCTTGACATATTTTTTTTGTTATTTGACATTATATAACTTCAATATTCTAATAGGTTGGGGAATAAGTTGCTTCGCATTTTTTAAGACAATTCCAAACATTTTTTAATATAGTTTATTTACATTTGTTAAAGTATGTAGGTACAATTTTGTTCGATAACTTTTTGCCATCTTGTAGGTAGGGACATGATCCCATTGCTATAGAAATTTTGGGACTTTCAAAATACCGCGACAAGTGGTTTTGGCAGTCCTCTCGTGATGTTAACCTGACACTGCCTAAGGAATTCTGAAGAGACCGAAACAGGTGGAAATCTGAAGGTGCAAAGTCAGGACTATACGGCGGATGCATTAACACCTCCCAGCCAAACTATCTTAATTTTTGCTGAGTGGCTAAAGATGTGTGAGGTCTAGCGTTATCATGATGAAAAACCACACCCCTTCTGTTGATTAATTCCGGCCGCTTTCTCTCAACTTCTTGCTTTAATCTCATCAGTTGTAGTAGAGTTCAGAATCGATGGTCCTGCCTGGTGGTAACAGCTCATAATGAATAATGCCCTTCCAATCCCACCGCACACACAGCATCACCTTGTTGCGAGTTAACCTGGGTTTCGTCACAGTCTGTGAAGCCTGACCGGCCTTTGACCACGACCTTTTTCGCACGTTCTTATCGTACGTGATCAACTTTTCATCACCAGTTATCAGCTTCTTCAAAAATGGTTCGGTTTCATTACGTCGTAATAAAGAATCACACAATCAAGTACACGGTTCATTAGGAATACCGCAAGGAAGCGTCCTGGGACCATTATTGTTCCTAATATATATAAATGACCTTCCCCGTCAAATCAGCCACCCAATGGTTCTGTTCGCAGATGACAGCACCGCCTTAATAAAATGTACAAATAAAGAAGCATATGCCTATGATATTAACAATTCCTTGAAGGTAATAATAAACTGGCTAAATATAAATAATTTACTAATAAATATCCTTAAGACAAACATAATGCACTTTCACCAAAGAATTCGTACGAACAATTTAAACATAAACTATGATGGCCAAAATATTGAACAAGTATCCATAGCAAAAATTTTAGGAATAACTTTGGATAGTCAATTAACGTGGAAGGCACAAGCTGAGGTTATATGTAAGAAACTTAGTGCATCTGCGTATGCTCTTTATAATTTAGCTAAAAAAAGTTAATACTAAGACAGTTCTAGTTGCATACCACGGTTTAGTTGTGTCGAAATTAAGATTTGGAATTATATTCTGGGGCAATTGTAGTCTGAGAGAAAGCATCTTTAAGGCGCAAAAGCGCTGTATAAGGTCCATGTTCAATATTAAAGTCACAGATAGCTGTGTTCCTGCTTTCAAAACACATAAATTATTAACATTTCCTTGTTTGTATATTTTAGAGTTAGCCATGTTCGTAAAAGGTAATCTTCATCTTTTTAAGATGTATTGTGAAATTCGACACCGCACTACTTTTATGAGACCTCAGTACCAAAACTTATTATACACAGGCGGCTATAAAACAGCTCTGTTAAAAAAGAGTGTTTTTGGCATGGCACCTCAAATTTATAATAAGATACCTGACTGTATAAAAGCACAGCCAATAAGAATTTTCAAAAAGAAGCTCTTTGCTCTACTTGTGGAAAAGTGTTATTATTCCACCAATGATTTCCTGAATGATCCGTCAATAATAAATAATAGAGTACTATAAAATTTAACTTGTGTAGCGATAGCTTAATTTATATCTTCTATACCTAGTTTAGCTTAAGTAAATTAAGTATCGGATGTTTAATTTTAAAGTCTAGATTAAGTAAATTAAGTTTAAAATTTGCATGCCTAATAGGCAGAATGTACAAGGCCCTGTAAATAATATTCTAACACCAAATTGTAAATACCTGCATTCAAAGCAAATAAATGTATTTCATTTCATTTCATTAGGTTTCTTTCAGTGAGCTCGTGAGGTACCCAAATATCGAGCTATTTTGTGTACCCAGTTTTTTTCAAATGCGACAAAACTGTTTTGTGATCAATTCCCAGTTCTTCAGCTACGTCGTAACTACTGATATGCCGATCTTGCTCCACTTTTTCAAAAATGGCATCCATTTTATCCGTAATAGGGCGACCAGAGCGACGTGCATCTTTGACATAAAAATTTCCGAATTGAAAACGCTTAAACCAAATTTGTGCTACTCTCACAGACACTGCACTAGGTCTATAAACTTCGCAATTTTTTTTCGCGGCTTGCGTTGCATTTTTACCTTTTTTGTAGTAAAATTTTAAAATGTATCGAATTTCTTCATTAGATTCACTCATCTTGACGGTACGAAAAACAAATGAAAATCACACATTTTCCTAATTTGAATTTGGAATTATGTTCTTTAAAATTTAAACTTTCAATGATACCAAAACCAGCCAGATACAAATAGTATAGTCAAAGAGATTTTATTACAAGTTCATACATACTATAATGCGAAAAGACTTTTCCCCAACCTAATATATATTTTTTAAATTAAATTAGATTTATTACAGCTGTAGTGGAAATCACGTCATTTTGTTTAATACGTTTTTTATTTTTATATTTTTTATTTTATTTTTCTTTTATATAGATTCTCTTCTTTTAGATTTTGTGAATGTGAGAACGTTGTAGGCTTAACAGACTTGTAGATCTGTCGACCATTTTCTATATTGCTGAGTACTGCAGTGTGCAGTGTGGGTCGGGGTAGCGGGAGGACCGGTATGGTTGGCTCACGTGTAGTAGGGTGGAACAATAACGTCAGAGAGGCTCATCGGGTGGCCAGAGCTAGGTTTACTGAATGGGTAATATGCGGCAAACCTTGGTGCGCGGAAGTATATCGCGAAATGTGCGGAACCAGAAGGGTATTCAAATCCCGGCTTAAGTGGTGCCAAGATCATCAGGACCAATTGAGAATGGATACCCTTGCTGTGAAGCACTCGAACGGCACTTGAACTCGTGGTTTTTGGAAGGGTACCAATAAGGTAAACTTGGGTCCTGGCCTACCGGTGAGCGTCGACGGGGTTAGTGAACCGGCAGATATAGCGAGTCTATTTAAGTCCTACTTTTCTGTAAAGCCACAGTTGGGAACGCGGAGCGCGGATGTCAATGCTGAAGAGTTTGCGGGAGTAATGGAGACTATGATTTTGGCCCGTGAGGTGGGGAAAATCATAAAATATATGACTAGAGGAAAATCTCCTGGCCATGATGGCCTAAGTATTGAACACTTGCAGTATGAAGCATGTGTTTAGGGTTTTAGCTATGTTCTACTCGCTATGCCTGAGCCATTCATACTTGCCGTACGATTTCATGAGAACTATAGTAGTACCTGCGGTTAAGAACAAAACTGGTGATCTAGCCGATAAAACTAACTACACGCCTATCTCTCTTGCTACTGTTATAGCAAAGGTGTTTGACGGTTTGCTTGATACACGGTTAAATAAACTTGTGTCACTGCATGATAATCAGTTTGGGTTTAGACTTAAATTATCTACTGAGAGTGCAATACTGTGTCTCAAGCATGCCGTCAGATACTACACGGATCGTAAAACACCAGTGTACGCGTGCTTCCTCGACCTGTCCAAGGCCTATGACCTGGTTTCGTATAATTTGTTGTGGCATAAACATGCCGCATGAACTTGTTAACATCTTCAAGTATTGGTACGAACACCAGGTTAACAATGTCAGATGGGCGGGTACATTATCGGAGCCATACAGGCTTGAATGTGGGGTGAGACCGGGTGGGGTAACCTCAGCCACACTTTCCAATCTCTACAGGGATGCACTCATCGTCGCGCTCAGTAGTCGGCATGTGGGCTGCCATGGTGATGACATGGTGCTGCTGAGCGGTTTGTGGATTACGCAAGCTGCTGAATATCTGTGAGGAGTACGCGGGCAGCCATGGTCTTATGTATAATGTCGCGAAAAGTCAATTCATGGTATTTCAGGGAGGCGCAAATGCCCACAGCAAGTACCCCCTATTCACTTGAATGGTGTACCGTTGGAACGGGTGGATAAATTTAAATACTTGGGGCACTGGGTAACAGCAGATCTGAAAGACCATGTCGACATTGAGCGGGAGCGGAGGGCACTGTCTAAGAGAGCAAATATGATAGCCCATAGGTTTGCACGTTGTTCAAATCAGGTTAAAATCACGCTTTTTAAAGCTTTCTGCACCTCCTTATACACGTGCAGCCTATGGGCATCTTACTCACAAGCAGCTTACAGTGCCCTTCGTGTCCAATACAACAATGCGTTCTGCAGTGCCTCGGGCATGTTCCCACGCACCATGCGCAAGCGGTGCGCGTGAACGGATGTCGATCAAATTTGGCAAGGAGATAGATTGCATTCCGGGGAAGGACATAGGCTTTTTGTCTCAAAAATACAGAAGATAAACTGATTAATAATAATAATGATTTTCAGGATCAATCTCACCTGGCCTCCTGCCCCTCAGTCATGGATCTCCACTGCAGCTTCATCGAGAAGTACTCTTCTGTTCTCTTCTTGGTCAGCACTCGCAGCTCGGCGTGCGTCATGTGCCACGGGTAGTAGTCCAGTAAGTACTTCCATACTGCCTGTCTTATTGAATGGGCTACACCCTGTAAACGAGATTTTGTGATTCATTTTATTCTGATTCTTAGAACACGAGGCACTCAACATACTAAACAGACGAACTAAAAGAAACAGACTCTAAATCAGTCGGTATTTTTAATTTTGCCACCTGTTTAGTAGATGAAAATAATGTTCTTACAAATCCTAGTTGTTTTTACACTACAATTTTTGTTTTTATAATAGCGTAACTGTTTACTTCCTAGGCACTTTAAAGTTTTATTTATTCATGGTAATCTGTGAACAGCGCATTTGTAATATTACATTATGTAGCTGTTTATTGTTCCAAGCTTATAAAATGAAATAATATGCAATATGCAGCGATTGCTTTACACGAAAAATACGTAAACGGTTATAAAGCACGTATCCCCTCACCCCTCTAAATATAAGCTGTTTGACTCCTTCCACCTCTGTGACCCTCCCCTCGGTGTCCTGCAGTCCATCCCACTTCTCTGTGGACAGGGGAGTTCCTCTGCAACAACAGAACATTATTTTGATAAATGATAATAATTCGGTGATAGGCTCGTAGTTCACAAGCTCGTCGTGACGCCGCACAGTGGGCTGGGATTACAAGGTTGATGAATGAATGTCTTAAGAGATCAAATGTATTTTTTGGTATCTAGGCATAAATTTAAAACGTTTTTATTCTTTGACTTTTTTTAATTTAACGATATCAAATTTGTATGAAGAGTCATGTTATTTTAGTTAAGCAATTTATTCCAATTAAATTGAAATTGATAATAATGTATACTAAACGGCCTGAAAACCTCAATACCTACTTAGTTCTTTAAAAAAAAACAATGTTCGAAATTTTCCACCACCATAGGTAGGTATGACGTAATTTGTTTTGAGACTTATTTCCGGGAATCAAGGGACAAGAGTGCGCGAGCGCAACAACAAGTTATGACGTGTCGTAACGTGATTGGTACAACGATAGGGTATCTACGGAATGTTCGGTTGCATTCAAACGTACTTCAGTGTTCTATTACCCACCATAATAGACGCACTACCCCCACACATTCATTACTTACTTATTTGTTATTTTGTATTTGTGAAAATGTTTGAAAATTTAGTGACAAACCTTGATCTTTTCTTTATTTTAAAAAACAGTGGCAGTATTAAAAGTAATGACAGTTTGTGTAGTGAGATAAGGTCTAAATTTTTTGTCGAATTAAGTGATGATCACGAAAAGACCTTAAAGTTGTTTTGTGCAAAATTTTGTTATAATTTAAATAGAAGATGGGAAAACGCTTATCGTAAAGAAAATATATTCAGAACTAAAAATAGTGAATGGTTACAAGAAAAATAGTGAATGGTTACAAGAAAACATAATATGGCCAGACTTTATTAAGTGTTTAATAGGCAGTAATGAAGATCAACCAGCACCGAGTACATCAACTCAGTATGTATCACCATCAAAAGTTTCTGTCGGTGTCTCCACCGAACAAAGCCCAAGAAAACATTTTTGTGTATTAGCGCCTAAACAGAAAAAAAGACGTGCAGAAAACATTCATTTATCTTCGGACGAAATAAAATATGCATATTTTGAGCAGTTGAAAGCGGATGGGAATGAGGAGGTTGCTAAAATACTAGAACATTTACTAAAGAATCCCCAAGATGTAAAAAAAGTTAAAAAGTGCATATCTGTTAAAGAAACAAAACCTGTGTTTTCTCCGGAGGAGGCTTTAGGGTTATTTTTATCACTTAAGCTGACCTGCCACTTGGTCAGCTTAAAATACAATACTTTAAGAAAAAGTGTTATCGAAAAAGACAGTAATATATTTCCATCTTATTATCAAGTGCAACATGCGAAACAGAAATGCTATCCAACAAAAGATGCTATTACAGTGACAGAAACCTCAGCTAAAATAAAGTTACAAGCTCTATTGCATATAACGACAGCAAGAATAATGACGTGATGATAGATAGTGGTTGTAAAGAATTTACACTAATCAGTAAGTGGGGATTTGACGGTGCTTCTAATCAAGCCAATTACAAACAAAAAATGCAAACAGACGATGAACAAGAAAGTCAACTTGACGATTCAAGCATATTTATGGGTAGTTAAGTGCCAATAAAATTAGTGTGTGGCGAACAAGTTATCTGGCAAATCGATTCACCAAATTCATCTTACTGGTGTCGTCCAATCTTTTTCGAATTTGTGAAAGAAAATAAAATAACGATATTGCGGGAAAAAAGTGCTATTGAGGAAGATATTGTAAATTTAGTGAAAACAGAAGATGGAGAAATACAAATTTCACACTCTTTATTAATGACTATGATAGACGGAAAAGCAACATCAATTTTATGTGATACTTCATCTCAGAGATGCGACATTTGTAAAATCACTCCAATAGAGATGAATAATTTGCCCTTAATTGCATTAAAACCGACTGATCCAGATCTCTGTAAATACGGATTGTCATCATTGCATACCTGGATACGAATGATGGAATGCATTCTGCATATAGCCTACAGATTATAGATACAGACATGGACAGTAAAGGGAGACAACAAGTGCATCATGGAAAGAAGAAAGAAAGACATACAAGACGCTTTTAAAAATAGAATGGGACTTCTGATTGATGTTGTTAAACAAGGGCACGGCTCCACGAATGACGGAAATACTGCTAGATTTTTTTGCAAATCCAAACATGATTGCTGAGATAACTGGTGTTAGTGAAGAATTAATAAGGCGATTTGCAATCATTTTAGAGGCAATTTCATCAGGTACCACATTGACACAGCGAAATTTCACGAATATGCTCAAGTGACCATGCAACTGTATTTGGAATTATATAGCTGGTATTATATGCCTTCAAGTGTTCATAAAGTTCTTATGCAAGGTGCAGCTATTATTGAAAGTTTTGGTCTAATACCAATTGGACAGCTATCTGAAGAAGCTGCTGAAGCTAGAAAAAAAGACTTTCGTAGGTACCGCCAACACCATTCCAGGAAATGCAATAGAAAAACTACAAATGAAGACATTTTAAATAATTTATTGACCAGCTCTGATCCACTCATCTCAGCGAAACGTCACAAACTTCGCAGAAAACATAAAACTTTGTCAGTAGAAGCACAAAGTTTATTAGTAATTGAACAAGCGGAAACATTTGATGATGACGAATACGAAAATTTTGCATTCGTTAATGTGGTTACCCTTGACAGTGATTAAATTAAAACAGTGCAGTGGCCAGTAGTGATTGTGATTTTTACTTATTTATTTATTTATTTTATTAGTCCTTAGTGGATTAGGCCTAAAGGGGAGACCACTACATAAAAAAACGCGCCTAGTTCTTAACCTCTATGGTGGTGTGGAATAGAGAACAAAATTTGAAATTGCGACCAAATCGCAGAAAATCGCAACCCGAGAATAGGCGCTAAAATAGGACAAATATACGTACTATGCATACGTAGAGTCAATTATTTGAGAAAATTTGAGAATTTCGAGATTTTCACATTTTTTTCTTTTGCTTCATACAAAAATTACTTTGGATATTTATAACTCCGAAAATACTAAGTTATCTGAACGACCCTCATAGAAATAATTACTTATAATCGATAGATAAATCCAACACAATATTTAAAATTTCACAAAAATAAACTTTTTTTTTTTAAATGCTAAGTCCTTTACCGCCCCGTTTCAACCCACTATGCGCCGTATCGTCGACACGCATGAGTCACACGTGACACTCGATAGGTGAGCATTGAACTAACAAGTCTTTATTTCAATTTAAGTTGACTCCAGAAAGTCCATTACTATTGAAAAAGTAAAAAAAAAAAATGTTGTAGCACATACTAAACTTTATTTGTAGTTATTTTTTCTTCCAAAAACACACATTTGTTTACATGTTTGGAAACGAAAACGCGAACGCAGAATAGTTTCTGTATGGAACTCATTTACATCAGAACCACACCAACCCACTATTTAACATGTGATGTAAAGTCACCTCAAGAGTTTTGCTAGATCACAGGAAAAACACTCGGATGATAACAAGCTGTCAAAAAAATTAAAACGGGTAATGAAATACATACACGCATAAAATAAACTCACTCCTTCTTCCCACGGAGGTAGGCAGAAATTATATAACTGGAGCTTTATACTGGAAGAAAATGATGTCCATGAAATAACTGTTACCTAGGTATACACGGCCGGGGTGGTAGTGTAGGCTTGACACTGATGACCTCGTACTCATCGTTCCTGGCCACAGTGGTTGCGTCCTCCATGGCACTCATACTCTTTGTGAGCAGGTCCGCTACTTCTTCTGACACGTCGCGTTTGCCGTTCATACCTTCGTTGCCGTAGTATACTGGAAAATTTGAGAAAAAATAGCTTAGTAGGAAAAACACTTTGATGGCTCAGCCTACGACATTCCACTGCTGGACCCATGGTCAACAATGGAATGTCTTCTTAATTCAACTTAATTTTAAATTAACTTGACTTCTGGAAATCATTTTAATATCAGGTACAATAAAAACCGGCCAAGTGCGTGTCGGACCACGCACAATGAAGGGTTCCGTAGTTGGGATGAATTTATCGCAAGAACAAACTTAACATTGTAGTTGAAAAACATGTTCTCCCATGCGGAATGTATGGGAGAACATGATTTTCAAACTGCAAATTTAAATTGGTCGATTATTATTTATTACTTTACGTAAAGCCTACTTAGCTGTGATAGTTTTCCTTTTAACTTCGTTATATAATATACTACTGCTGTGTTTTTTTTTTCACAAATCCAAGTACATCCATTTGCAACACAACAAAAATTTGCACTTTAAAACTTAATATTTCGCAAATCAATTCAGGGATCCGTCCCTGAATTGAAAAAAATGTTTTCAAACACCCACAATATTTTTGAACGTGTCGGTGTGACGACCTTTCCAACGACACCCCACAGGGTGTCGTTGGAAAGGTCGTCACACCGACAAAGTGGTAACATAAAAACAAGAAAAAAATATGTTATCTCCCCTACACGTAAAGTAGGGTTTTTTTTTCGTCTACCATGGGGTAGACGAGAAAAAAATCCCTACTTTACTTTAATTTTGCATGGGTAGATACTCCTATACATATTAATCACACCGACAAAGTGGTAACATAAAAACAACAAAAAAAAATGTCCCAGGGGAGATAACATTTTTTTTTCTTGTATTTATGTACGAGTACCTACCCATGCCAAATTACAGCATTCTAGTACTAACAGTCTCTGAGCTAAGCCGCGGTCAGACAGACAGACAGACAGACGTACATGGCGAATCTATAAGGATTTCAAACTCAAACTCAAACTCAAAGCATTTATTTCAATTAAACCATTTACAGGCACTTTTGAATTGTCAAGGAGTCAGTCAGTCAGAAATATGAAGCTAGTTGCCCATTCCAAAGCGTAGGTTCCTATGGAGAAGAACGGGCAAGAAACTCCACGGACACTCTTTTAAAAAAAATTATAATCTTACAAAATATTGTTTACATCATTCATGTTGAAATTATACATGTGAGAACAATGTAGAAAGACGTGTACGTAAAAAGCGTCCGTAATAAAAAAACAAAAATAAAACAATTCAAAAATTAAAATAAGCCGTGGCAGATAAGAGATGACCAGTCCCTACTGATGGCGCCCGTTCATTCGATTCCTTGTTTACTACGGAACCCTAAAATGAAGAAATAAAAAAAAGGAATGAAATGTGTAAATCTTTATAATTGTATTTGTTTTTCACTGTCCAGACATATTATATTTAATTATTGAGAGTTTGGCTGGCTGTAATTACTTGATTACTTAATTGCAAACATTTGTACGCTCTGGGATAAAATAGCACTCTTTATTCTATACTTTTTCGGGTTCCAGACCTCAAAAGGAAAAGCGGAACTCTTTTAGAATCACTCGTATGTCTCACTGTCTGACTGGTTTTCTGTTCGTCTGTCGCAGCCAATTTGCTCCGTTTTTTTTAAATAATTTTAACATATAACATCATCATAGAGGGCGAGCCTATTGCCATCAACACTTTGCCCGACCTGGGAATCGAACCCAGGACCTCATGTTCAGCAGTAGCGCGACCACTAGACCAACGAAGCAGTCTTACGAAACATAAATACTTTTAAAGATATTTAAGAAGAAAGAGACCAAGACTCTCATAAGACTCTTATAAGAGATCGATATATTATCTTAAGAACCTTCTCTACCTTATTTATGCAAATAAATGATTTTTCATTCTTTTTTTAAGAAAATAGATGGTAATTGATCATTCCCCCCTTATCTCCCGCTTAAAATTTTGAAAAAATACAGACAATGGTTCTTTACTCATAGATTACAGGAAAACCTATAAGAAGTCTATGGCCTTAATATAACATGGTAAATCTATCAATATCGTGTGTACAAACTTACATTTGCAGTTGGAATGTATGGGAGAACATGTTTTGTCAACTACAATGTTAAGTTTGATCTGGAGATAAATTATTAATCCCAACTACGGAACCCTTCATTGTGCGTGGTCCGACACACTCTTGGCCGGTTTTTTTTCTCTACATACCATTATTATTGTACCTTTGAAACAAATTAATAAATGACTTATAATAGTTTAGTGGTACCTACATGTCGTGGCCAGATCTTAAAATTGATCATTTCATGAAATGAACATCGACCACTGGTCACATCATGATGTGGCCTGGCCATATCGTAAAATAGTTAGATTATCCACCGGTAGAGGCGTCATCTCGCAGGTATACCACTAAGGTATTTACTGCTCAACCGAACAATCCTGTGGCTGCCTTAAGAACTACACTCAAAGCCTCCAGCCAGGAGCAAAACTATTCAAAGTCAAAGTCAAAGTCAAATAATTTATTTCATTTAGGCACAAAAAAGGCACTTATGAACGTCAACATTTACAGAAAAAAAAAAATATAATAATTGATTCTAGTCGCCCATTCCAAAAGGTCGTTTTCGTATGGAGAAGAATGGGCAAGAAACTCCACCGTTACTCTTTTAAAATATTTTCACAATATTCTGTATACATTAATTATATAATTATATGTGAAGACGATGCACCTAGAATAAGATTACTATACCACGATAGGTAAAAAGAATGAAAAATGAAGGAATGACATAAATTAATTATGTGATAGATGCATGGTGCTCACATATTTACAAACATTGTAAAATTATACGATATTCTTAACATTTTAACACGTACTACTAATAATAAGTCAGTGTGTGAGTTCAAGTAATCACAGAATATAAAATTAATGTTTAAAAAAAAAAAAAATATTATACAATTAAATTGGCAACCAGTTTGATTTTGTCTAGATTCTAAATTGTCCTATGGAGCAGGACCAGCATGTTTCCAAGCATTTTTATCTTGGATATAATCCTCTAATTTGTAATATGCTTGTTTACAAAGTGTACTTTTTATATGAGTTTTAAATTTTCTTTCATTTAATTCTAATATATCACAAGGTATTCTGTTGTAACATTTAACACAGTACCCCATAAAAGATGTATTTACTTTAGATAGTCTGAAAAATGGTTGATCTATTTTATCTTTATTTCTAGTATTAAAATTATGTCTATCACTTATTTTATTAAAAAGATGTAGATTTTTTCTCACATACATAATATTTTCATAAATGAATTGGCAAGGTACCGTCATAATATTAATCTTTTTAAATAGTTCCCTGAGAGATTCGCGACGACTTAGATTATAAATGGCTCTGACAGCTCTCTTTTGTAAAATAAAAATGGATTCAATGTCAGCAGCCCGACCCCATAGTAAAATGCCATACGACATAATACTGTGGAAGTAACTAAAATAGACCAAACGCGCGGTTTCTACATCTGTTAACTGTCTTATCTTTCTAACAGCATAAGCGGCCGAGCTTAGCCGCCCCGCGAGAGATGTTATATGGGGTCCCCATTGTAATTTCTCGTCTAGCGTGATTCCTAGGAAAACTGTTTGATTAATAAATTCCAGTTTTTCTCCATTCAATATGATGTCACATTCGCTGCTTCTAACATTTGGTAATTTAAATCTAATGCATTTTGTTTTTTTATTATTTAGTACCAAATTATTTACCGTAAACCAATCTTGGACCTGAACAATACAGCTATTCACGTCGTCGAGATTTTGTGACCGTCGGTTTATTTTAAATATCAATGATGTGTCATCTGCAAATAACACCATCTTTGGTTGATTTTGAAATAATTGGGGTAAATCATTTATATAAGCTAAAAAGAGGAATGGACCCAATATCGAACCTTGAGGAACGCCCATTACCATTTCAGACCCTAATGAGTTTGTGCCGTTGACTTGAACTTTAGCCTTTCTATCTTTCAGGTATGATCTTAGTAAATCAAGAGCTGTATTCCTAATCCCATAGTGCTCCAGTTTCAGCAGAAGTGTCTCATGGTCTACGCAATCGAAAGCCTTCGAGAGGTCGCAAAAAATTCCAATGGCATCTTGTGCTTCTTCCCAGGCGTTAAAAATGTTCTTTATTAGGGCGACACCGGCGTCAGTGGTACAACGCCCTTTGGTGAAACCGTACTGTTGATCATGAAAGATGGAATTTTTATTAAAGTGCCGTAACATTTGGTTGAGAATCAACTTTTCAAACACCTTACTGAGAACTGGCAGAATTGACACAGGCCTATAATTGTTGGGTTCCTTACTATCACCGGATTTGAACAAAGGAACTACTTTACTATGTTTCATGAGATCCGGAAAGACGCCTTGGTCTACACTAGTGTTAAATATGAAAGCTAAATAAGGCGCAATGGTTTCGATGACAGATCTACAGACTTTTACAGACATTCCCCACAGATCCTCTGTTGATTTAATTTTAAGATCTTTAAAAGCTTTTATAACAGCCTGGGGGTTTGTATGCTGAAACCTAAACTCCAAAGGGCATGGCTTTACATTATTTCTAAGTAAGGCAGCAGAAAGCGCGGGTGAGGAATTTAAAGCTTCAGTGGTTTTGTGGGGAATATTAACAAAAAAGTTTTCAAATTCCTGAGCTATTTCTACATCTGAGTTGATGGGACCATGAGCAGTCTCTAGATTAAATTCAGTATTACGTTGTTTTTTCCTACCGGTTTCATTATTTATTATTTGCCAGGTAGTTTTTATTTTATCATCAGCTGATTTTATTTTATTGCTAATGTGAAGAGCTTTAGCTATTTTGCACACACTTTTAAAAGTTTTAGAATATTTTGCAACATACTGATGAAAGCTTGTATTATTCATGTGTTGCTTTATTTTTATTATTATTATTCTAAATTAAAATTAGGCGAACGCTCGCTAAGGGCACCCCCTGTGGGGTACGAACCTCGGCTTAGGGCGTCGCTGAGGGGAGGACAGCAAGATGGGACAGGCTGGATCAAGGATGTATCATTATTATTATACGGGGAATAGGGATGATGACTAAAAAAATGTTTTTTGTCCGTAATGTAGATTATGAAAAAATAACGTACACGTATTTTTTCTTTTTTTACGTTATCAAAAGATTACGGCGATACATTGAGTTATAATGTGCCATGACGTCACTTGTATGTAGATTTTATCCATACTTGTGACGTATCAACCCCCACTCCCCAACTTTAATGCGTTGTATCTAAGTCATTTTTCATTAATATGATAAAGCAAAAAATACGTGTCTACTATTTTATTATTATCTGACTGACGGACTAAATAGAATTTCTTTTTTTTGACCCAGGCATCATCCCTATTTAAAGCTACGCGCTGAGCTGCGGCGCGGGCTGGCGCTTCATCGGACAAGGGTCGGGGGGGAGTATTATTTACTCGTGAGGGTCGCGCTCGCGGAGGACCTCGGCGGCGAGGTCGGTACGACGGGTGTTGGGTGTATTTGTGCACTGTACTGGTGGCCCTATTGCTCTCCTGGAGGAGAGTGGTGGGATCATCTGGATCGGAGAGAGGTAGAGGCGTTGATGTCGCTTTGTTTTTGTTGTGCATCATGGTGGCGGCATACAACAAATAAAAAAGTAGGGTGACCACGCAAAAAAAGTCCATGGACTTTATGGGTTTAAGAAAAATAAATTATTACGCCGTTTATGTGGCACCCCGACCTAACGGAAATGGATAGGATAGGTTAGAAATGTGACCAACCGCTAGCCGAGCGACTGAAGCGAGCGGTGCCGCGGCAGCGGCCGGCGAGCGCTACTTCCAAGTTGGTTGCAGTTACAGTACGATTCACGAAAGATGACCACAAATGGCGGCCGTCTGCGCACGTACACTCATGAAGAAAAGACTTAAGACAAAATACGTACGTCGTCGTCGTTTCATCATTAGGCGTCGCTCCGGTCTTGACGCATTCCGCCCGCGCCTCACCTCGCACCTCCAAAGGGACCTAAAATATGCCTTCTGCGCCGTGGTCATCTTTCGTGAATCTTACTGTACTTGGCTATTTTTACAACACCTTACATCATGGATACCCTACATTAATGATATGGCCAAACGTCGACTGAAATATCATTAAACGTTGACGTTTAAACGATATTGCCAATGTTAGTTGGCCATTTCATGAAATGGTCAATTCTAAGACAAGGATCACATGTAAAAAGAATTGTGTGGAGAATTACAATCATCATTATTTTTGTTGGATGGATTTCTGTGTTCTAGTTTGATGGGTGCCGTTAAACAGGTGCAAGTATGGGGTGTTATATCTTTTTGTCTGATGTCAGAAACACATTGTCATCTGTTTGGTGTCGGCATCCATAAGTGGTTGGAAACCTCGTTTAAATAGGTCAGCCACTGGCCTGTTTACCAGCCCAAATACAGAAATGGTTATCGAGATGAAAAATGGGCAAAAGATTTCAAAGAATCGAAAAATTATTCCTTACCAATATCAGTGAGCTTCGAAAAGGCTTCCAAAGTAGTCTCATAGGGCCTTTGTTTAAAATTTGACACTAAATTCCACACCACATCCGTTGTATTTTCCGTAAAGATATCCAGTTCCGCAAAAGACTTATTCAGTACTTGAGACTCAATATTCGGTTCAACAACGACGTAAGTGTTTCTGTCATGACGAGTTTTCGCTGTCTTTACATGATTCTTTAAGTAAGCGACGAATATCTCTGCATTGCCATGTTGGAAGTAGAACGTGGTCAGCCAAACTCCTGGTTTGGTTGAGAACTGCATTTGCTGGTTGTTTCTGGTTACCCTGAAGGTTTTGAGCTCGTCTATGGGTATCTTAATGATGCGTGCGCGGGCTGTTGCGTAGTCCGACGTCATGCTGCCACTCAGGGTACGCTGGCGGCGACCTGGTGGTCATGTTACGTTAATTAGGTAGAAACGAATATTAAAAATAAGTTATAAAAGCAGTGATCGGAAATAAGTGAGGTAAAATACCTAAAATTCGAAAAAGAACAGACAAAGTGGAGACGCCTTACGACAAAATATTTTTTCGGGACTAATGTCCCGGGTTTCGGAACTTTATTTAAGTACAACTAAAATTAATAAAGTAAAACAACTATCGAATTAATTTCCGTTTCTGTTTAAAAAAACGAGTACTTATGCACGATTTTTATTGTTTTCTTTTCGTAAAATATGGTTTAACGATAGGACTGCGAATAGGTACAACATTTGAGCACGGACTAAAATATAAAACTACTGTTTGAATAAAATTCCATAAATTGTTGAATAACATTTGTATTACAATCTTCAGCAGCTCCAACAGTATCTTCAAAATGTTAATCAATTAGTTGTGGTTGTGGCGCAGCTTTAACTTCAAAACATTTATTTAAATTAAACCATTTATAGGCACTTTTAAACTGTCAGTCAGAAATATGAAGCTAGTTGCCCATTCCAAAGCGTAGGTTCCTATGGAGAAGAACGGGCCAGAAACTCCACGGACACTCTTTTAAATCATAATATTCGCAAATCTTATCTCTGTGATGTTCTTGTGATTATAAAATGATTTAATTTGATAAGAATTGATATTTTCTTGTTTAAATAATCATCCAAACAGAAGTAAGTCGAAAAAAACTTTTTTAAAACATAAAACGAAATATAAAAGTTAAAATACAAAAGATAGGAATATGGTGTCGCGGACTTTTTTGTAGAAATAATTAAGGCGAACCAGGTTGCCAAACTTTACTTTCAATTTTATTTTAAACAACTGTTTAGGCAGCGCATGCAAATTATTCTGTTTTCGGAGGTATTTCTTTCCGACTTGCTTGACGAAAATTATGATAGCTCGGCTAATAATAAATAAGGCTCAAGATGCCATAGGAATCTTTTGTGACCTCTCCAAGGCATTTGACTGCGTAAATCATGAAACCTTACTCTTGAAACTTGAGCATTACGGACTAGGTAAACTTGCGCTCTGTTTAGTAAAATCTTATTTAAACGATAGACAACAGCAAGTTCAAATTAATGGGGTAAATTCACTCGGTCTAAAAGTAAAAATGGGTGTTCCTCAAGGCTCGATATTGGGTCCTTTCCTCTTTTTAGTATATATTAATGATCTACCCCATTTATTAAAAAACCAACCACAAATGGTGTTATTTGCTGACGATACTTCCCTAATTTTTAAGATAAATAGACGTGCATCAAATCTTGACGATGTAAATAACGCCCTACTGCAGGTCCAAAATTGGTTTACTGCTAATAATTTAGTATTAAATGGGAAAAAAACTAAATGCATAAGATTTGCTTTACCGAATGTTAAAAGTAGTGATTGTGATATAGTATTGAATAAGGAGAAGCTAGAATTTGTAGATAAAACTGTTTTCCTGGGGATCACGCTCGATTCAAGGCTGCAATGGGGTCCTCATTTAACATCTCTTGCAGGACGGCTAAGTTCAGCAGCATATGCTGTCAGAAAAATCCGTCAATTTACTGATGTAGATACCGCGAGGCTAGTCTATTTCAGTTATTTTCATAGTATCATGTCTTACGGTATTTTACTTTGGGGACGGGCTGCAGATATCGACTCTATTTTTATTCTGCAGAAAAGAGCCATTAGAGCAATATATTGCCTCCGTAGGCGCGATTCTCTAAGGGAACTGTTTAAAAATATTAACATCATGACGGTACCTTGTCAATATATTTATGAAAACATCATGTACGTCAGGAAAAATCTTAATCTTTTCAGTAAAAGAGGTGAAAGACACAATTATTGTACTAGAAATAGGGACCAATTAGTTCAACCGGGTTTCAGACTGGCTAAAGTAGACTCATCTTTCATGGGGTACTGTTTAAAATGTTACAATAAAATACCTTCCCATATACTACAACTAAATGAAACGAAATTTAAATCTTGTATAAAACGCACACTATGCTGCCAAGCATATTATAAGCTTGGGGATTATATCGCTGACAAAAATGCTTGGCTTAACGCTGGTCCAGCTCCACAAGGGCGCATAAACTAATTGATTAGCATTCAAAAATATTGTTGGAATTGCTGAAGATTGCAAAAACTATCTTTGAATTGTATGGCTTCAATCTCTTTTTTTTTTTTATTGTATAATTGCATAGCACATGTGTGAGCACTGTGACCATGTACCTTCTATAAAGCTGCCATTTGCTGGGTACGTCTTTCATTGACTCGATATGCCCTGGCGGCTAAGAGTATGTCATGCTCACTCAAATGTCTCGCTGGTGGTGGCGTGTGTGTTGGATCGTCGAGTTCCCTTCAAAATGGTTGAGCTAAACGGTGCTGATCCATGCGTCATGTTCGTGAACGGGCGCCATCAGTAGGGACTGGTCATCTCTTATCTGCCACGGCTTATTTTAATTTTTGAATTGTTTTTTTATTTTTATTTTTTATTACGGACGCTTTTTACGTACACGTCTTTCTACATTGTTCTCACATGTATAATTTCAACATGAATGATGTAAACAATATTTTGTAAGAATATAATTTTTTTAAAAGAGTGTCCGTGGAGTTTCTTGCCCGTTCTTCTCCATAGGAACCTACGCTTTGGAATGGGCAACTAGCTTCATATTTCTGACTGACTGACTCCTTGACAATTCAAAAGTGCCTGTAAATGGTTTAATTGAAATAAATGCTTTGAGTTTGAGTTTGAGTTTGAGTTTAATATGTATGATATAAATATAACTTATAGCCTATAGCACTCAGGAATAATGTAGCTTTCTACCAGTGAAAAAAAATTTGGAATTGGATCGTTAGTTCCGGAGATTACCCCCTACATTCAAACTTACAAATTTTACCTCTTTATAATATTATTAGTATGTTAGTATAGTATAGACAATATCACAATCACTACTTTTAACATTCAGTAAAGCAAATCTTATGCGTTTAGTTTTTTCCCATTTAATACTAAATTATTAGCAGTAAACCAATTTTGGACCTGCAGTAGGGCGTTATTTACATCGTCAAGATTTGATGCACGTCTATTTATCTTAAAAAATTGGGAAGTATCGTCAGCAAATAACTCCATTTGTGTTTGTTTTTTTTAATAAATGGGGTAGAAAATTAATATGTACTAAAAAGAGGAAAGGACCCAATATCGAGCCTTGTGGAACACCCATTTTTACTTTTAGACCGAGTGAATTGACACCATTAATTTGAACTTGCTGTTGTCTATCATTTAAATAAGATTTTACTAAACTGAGCGCAAGTTTACCTAGTCCGTAATGCTCAAGTTTCAAGAGTAAGGTTTCATGATTTACGCAGTCAAATGCCTTGGAGAGGTCACAAAAGATTCCTATAGCATCTTGAGCCTCCTCCCACGCTGTAAATAATTTGTGTTTAATAAGGTGACACCGGTGTCAGTCGTACAACGTCCTTTGGTGAAACCATATTACTGATTTGGTTGGTGTTAAAATTATTGAGCATTTGATTTAGCATTACCTTTTCGAACACTTTGCTGAATACCTGCAGCACGGATACTGGTCTATAAATTGTTGGTGTCTTTACTGTCCCCAGATTTAAAAAGTGGTATAACTTTACTGTATTTCATTAAATCCGGGAAGACTCCTTGATCCACACACAAATTAAATATTAAAGTATGTTGCTATAGTCTCGATTATGGATGTACAAACTTTGATAGATAATCTCCATAGATCCTCAGTCAATTTGATTTTAATTTTCCGAAAAGCTTTAATAACTATCATAGAGTTAATATGTTTAAATTGAAATTTAACCGGACAGCCTGGAACGTTCGCTCTTAATAAATATATTGAGACATCGGGTGAAGAATTTAAAGCTTCCGTCGTTTTAGATGGTATATTAGTAAAGAATTGTACAAATTCTTGAGCTACTTCTAAGTTAGAGCTTATTGCACCAAGTCAGGTCTCAATGTGTGTGTGTTTCGTTTTTTTTTTTCCTACTAATTTTATTATTTATAACCTTCCAAACTGTTTCTTTTTTATTTTCTGCTGATTTGATCTTATTGCTAATGTAAGAAGCGATACGCATGATAATGTATGAAGCGGTACGCAAAGGGAGGTCACAGAAAATTTTTGTTTACGGATGAGAAAATCTTTACAATTTAGCACTATTTTAACAAACAAAATGACTGTATTTATGCTTTAAGCTCTAAGGAAGCTTCCCAATTAGTCGACAGAGTGCAACGTGGGCATTATCCGACTTCAGTGGAGCTTTAGCCATCTTGCAGGTATTTCTAAAAATTTTGGAATATGTAGCAACATACTTGTTGAAAGTTTCAGTATTAATGTAAGGCTTTAGGCGATACCATACAGCTCGAAATGCCTTTCCCTACTTATCCTAATACCTCTACTGGCCCAGTCACTAAATATAAAATTAATCTTTAGAATGTCTTAAAAGTCATTTAAAATTCTTAAACTTACCAAGCAATTTGATTACCAGAGCAAATGTCAGTATGTCACTAACCGATAAAATGTACAGGTAAAAAAAAAAACAATTCACGAGTCAAATATGCATATACAACTTGAGGAGCTACATGAGTGATGCGCGCACGACGACGCTTGGAATGCGAAACATCTCTCTAGCCCTTTACCCTTTTGTCATTGTTTACCAGTGACAAACCAATGATAGAAAGAGACAGCAAGTTTTGGTTATTCTGGGAAACGAAAACATGAGGCGGACCCAGTTCTTTACCTGAATTACATAACATAACATCACGCCTATAATCCCCGAAGGGTTAGGCAGAGGTGTACCTATAGTACACCCACATTTCGCCAGTTATGTTTAAGTCCCATGTAATAGGTGGCGAGCCTATTGCCATCAACCGGGCACATATCCAGACTCCGGAATTAATAACATTAGAAAACGTATCTACTGGTATTTTATTCGTAAGGAAGTCTTCGCTTTTTTTGTCTCTGTTCTTTGGACTTTAGGTATATTAGCTGACCTATTTCCGATCACTAGAAACTAACAGTAGTAAGTTGTTAGAATTTTGTTAGAAAGTAAGAAAAGAAGACAGAAACAATTTGAAATTAATAGGTACTAGTGAACAAATTCCTACTCGTACTAGCAACGAGTTTGTAATTGTGTATTTACATAGGTTGGAATACCATCACCAGCCAAATGAATATAGGTAAGTAAAACATTAAAAACGCATAATTATTATCTATGTGAAAACCAGGCCTGACGTGCACAAGATGACAGACGCAATGACCAGGAAAAACAGTTTTTAATAGTTCCCGTGCGTATACTTGACAGCAAGAATTTGAAGGAATGTTTCAAAAGAGGTTAGGGTGCGTTTATAGAGAAGCTTTGAGATCTCATACGGTGCTCTCCAGTTCGATGCGCCCCGTCACCCTCGTTAACCTCACAGCAGCACTGACCGTATGTCAATCAGCCGACTTTTCGGACGTCACTCGGGTTGGCCGCGATACTAAGGTCAAGGTAAGGACAAAAAGGGTCGACACCACCAAACACGCAGCCGAAGCGGCGAAAAAAACTATAAATATATTAATCTACCTTTAGCATAAGACATGGTAATACCAATAGTATTGACGACTGCCCATTCTTGGTCTTGGGTGTCAGAATCTATGGTGATAAGGTCGTTAGGTCTCCATTCGATGCACTTGCTGGTGTCTTGGTTCTGCACAATGCACAGCATTCCGATGGCGTTGAGGTCCGTGACTGGTCTACCCAGGCACGCTTTGAGAAGCACTCCATCTTGGGTGAACAGGTCCTGTAAAGGCGAAGGTTTATAATATAATGCATTTGTCAGAAACTTGCATTTGGGAAGTGTACTTCAGTCGGTCTATTATGTAAAAATCTGACTGAGCAAACTTTAAGGTGGTGCTGTCATCTTGCCTGATGGCGGGATTGATTTGTGTTCACGGTGACTATAGTAAAGAATAAATCGACAGATTTACGTCAATTAACGTTATAGTCAATTCGCTGCTGCCGCGACAATTTCGTTTTGAGTCTGTGAAACATAGCGCAGTGGTAGCTTTATAATGATGGTCCTATTGTTACTAAAAATAATTTATTAAATGACAAAAACCTAGTGAAAAAATGTCATGTGGCCGGCTCGTTAGATCGAGACCATAGATATCCGTGATCGAGACCGATCCCACGAGGCCCATTCTCACCGGCGTGGCGCGGCGGCGGCGTCGGTGACGGCGGCGTCGGCGCGCCTTGACATCATTCTACGAATTTTACTAATACACATACAAATAACATCACGCCTGTATTTCCCGAAGGGTTAGGCAGAGGTGTACCTATATTACACTCACATTTCGCCAGTTATGTTTGATTCCCATTTATTTACTATGAATATTCGTTATTTCGTCATAGACCTGAGTATTTTTTTCCCTCCATCCTTAGGATATTACAAATTACAATGATATGAATAATATAAAATGCCAAAGGCGTTAAGTCCACCTCTCAATAGTTTGTGTAATTTAAGTAAATAGTAATATCATTAAAATAGGCCTATTTTAGTTAATACCACTCTGTCTATCCCTTTTGAAGAATACCTTCGCGCATGATGTGTTAAGGAAAACCATTAATTCCGAGAAAGAGAGTAGGCTGCGATGGATGAAAAGGAGGCCGCCTGAATACGAAGGGAACTTGGCGTACCAGTCCAAGACCCAGAGCCAGACTCAAAACAAAGGGGGAAAGCTGTAGTGCTAAAGCACATGAAAGATGGTCAGGTATCCGAAGACGATGTCCAGGATAGAGCCCAGTGGAATAGAAAGACCAGGAAGGCTGACCCCACCACCATGTGGCACACAGCCTGGCTACATAGCCAGGAAGAGTGAGATTAATTCCGAAGTAGGAGATGGGTTATCTGTAAGCTTAAGGTGAAAGAAAGAATAATATATATTTGACACAGTTCGTGAAACACTAATAACAAAATAAAAAGTGAAAATAATCATAAAGCAATAATAGTGTGTGCCTCACGGCTGCACCAAAAAGGTTAATTTCAGCATTAATGCTAGACAAATGCAGTGTATGGACCAGTGACGAGGAGTACCAACAGTTTCAACTTACCTAATACATAATTAGGGTGTTAATTATTAATGAGGTGGATCCGTAGTTGTAGCCCGCGAAATTAAGATCTTCTTGCGTTGTTTGTTTTGCATGTACACCCTCCCCATGTCAAATGTATGCCAATAAATTATATAGTTTTGGAATGTGCTCATCAAGGCCTTCAATTGGATACCCCTATTGTAAACAATGAAGTTTTTTTTTTACTTCTGATTATGGAGCCATGCTACCGCCATTTTGTTTTTTTTTTAGCCTATTTCACTTGGGATTATGTTAGGATTCTAACTATACCCCATACATCCGAATCTGTTCAGGCATTTAAAAGTTATGGTGGAACAAAGAAACTCGCATACATACACACATACATGAACCCTGAAAATATTACAGTTTTGGGCAGTCGTGTAATAATAAATACACAGAAAATATTTATTTTTACAAAGGTTGTTACAGCCCGATTCAAACTTAATGGCGCCTCGGAACATGAGGCGAGTCGGTGCGCAGTATAAACGAATTCATGGGACAGCGGGGGTGAGGGGGCGGTACTGCGCAGCGAGCAGCTAACTTCCGAGCCGCCATTAACTTTGAATCGAACTATACCTACTAGGGAATGCAATTTTGAGTTGAGGTTGGCAACTCGAGATATCGCGCGCAAGGGCTGGGGTCGACATTGGGAAATCCAGATCTCGCGTGCTAAATCTAGGATTGAGATTGGCCATTCGAGATTCACGCCCGGGAATTATTCGAGATCTCGCGAAATCGAGACTGCATTCCCTAGTCAATTTGATACAATGGGTAGTCTTATCACAATCAAGCTTTCTTTTGCAGAAAACCTTAGACTGGGCAGAATTATTATTATTGCTGGGTGTCTGACGCCCAGCAAATGCTGAGATGGATGGACCTTTTCGGTATGGGCACGCTCAGCATAATTTTACAGCAATTTTATTGTGCTGTGTCTGTATCGAATAAATGTTTTCTATTCTATTCTATAATTTAAAAAAAAACTGTCATTAGGAAAGCACTTTCAACAGCATTTATCAAGCTCAAGCTAGATTTACCAAGTAGCATCAATAGGGGGGCCACAAATATTTGTACATGCTGATATATCATGAAAGCTAATAATTATATATAACTTCAATATTTGGAACATCAACAATTCTGATAAGCTTACCAGTATAAAAAATATTTTTAAGTCACAATAGATATTGGTAAGTGTAGAATCATCCTACAGCAACGCTAAAGGAAACATACATACATATACTCACGCCGGGGTTAGGCAGAGACTACAGAACACCACCTGCTAATCACAGCAGGTGGTGTTCTGTAGTCTCTGCCTAAAGTAGTAGGTAAGGTGATCCTTACCTACTACTTTTGCCTCATTTACATTCGTACGCTAAAGGAATATGGTCTTGAATGGTCTTGTGCCTCACACAAGCTCTATGTCATTATGTAATTAAACTAACTGAACTACTATAGTTTTGTCATAATTTGAAAAAAAAAAATGTTTGTCCATATGTTTTATAATATAATAATACCAGCCTATTATTGGCCCACTGCTGGGCAAAGAGCTCTTCTCATACAGAGAAGGCATGAGCATTGATCATCACCCTTGCTCAAGATGAGTTGACAATGTCAGAAATATATTAACAATAAACACAAGCCAGTTTTGATCACAACGTTTTCCTTCACTGATAATAATGTCCAAGATAAACTTAAAGTCCATATGAATTGAAAAAGTCAAAATGGTACTTGCCCGGATTTGAACCCACAACCTCATGTATGAGAGGCGAGGCCTGAACCACTGGGTCATCATGACTATGCTCTTCTTTACTAGGGAAGCTTACGGCTATACTTTATTAATTGTAACCAAAATGTGTGATATTAATCAGATAATTGTTTCTTAAGTTGTAGCAGTGAGCAGTTAATCCATTCCATTTTAAAATATGTGTAGATTTAATACTATTTCTGTACATGCAAGAAGGATTACTAGCCTACAAGGTTCATAATAATCTTTAGAATTTTGTGCTCATTTTGTTTTTTAAAGAAACAAAATTGCATTCACAGATTTCTTAACCAGCTTACCTAAACCAGGAAGCGAATCAACAAAAAATTCAAAAAATAAACACTCGCTATTTTATTTCACCAGTTGATACAGTCAATGATAAAATTAAATTTTATGAAACTTTAGGTCTTCACTCGTCTGTCGTACAAGATATCCATAAAATCTAATATTTAGTACACGTGGGCAACACTCAACATTACCTAGACTAGAACTGTTCACTTTCAACCAGTAAAAGACACGTTATAATTTTTACTCGTCAAATTATCTTTTTAATTGGATGAGTATTGATAACTATGATATAAAAACACCTGGAAAATTCAACATAACTTTATCATAGGCAACAAGAGATAGCTAATTTAATGAAAATGCTTATCATGAGGAAAATGTTGAGTTTTTTTTACGTGAATGATTATGTGATTTTGCCTTCTCACTTTTTAACAGTCAAAATACTCAAATTCAATTCATTATAGGTTTTTTAAGCCACTCAACCTATTATTTTCTATTAAAATGTCAAGCACTGTTTTTTTTTATAATAATTAAGTACTAGAAAGTAAGTTCAGTATGAAAATCTCTAGTAGTAAAACATAAGGAAAACCACATACTGTAGGTATGTTGTTGTTTACAGGGCTTTTTACATTATTGGCAAGGATGAAAATAATATATACTTGGTTGTAAGTAATTTGTGTTCAAGATAATATTATTATCTTACTATGGTTTTGATGACTGCATGTACGTAAGTCAATTTCAATCAGATGATACAGATTACCAAGATCTTGATACAAACATTATACATAATAGACTGTGGAACGCGCCTAGTGAGTTTAGATAACTGATCAAGAATCTCCTGCCCGACATAATAACACAAAACCAAGCAATTTTTATGACGCAATACCAAACACGGCCTTCGGTAGTATCATACAATTACAGCGTTGTTTACAAATATCTAACGGACTGTTAAACAGCAAATGTGAGCAAAGGTCACTTCCCGACGAACAACGGAAATTGAATAAATAAACAACAAAAAAAAAAAACATCAAACTCACTTTACATTGTTCGGGAATATCTTCCACGGAGCTCGATCTCGACATTTTGAATACACAAGACTCTCAACGATGAAAAACACTTCGAAATCAACGAAAATACGTGGAATAATAGATTTACGCCATACTTTACAATGATTTCCTGTTCAAAATAAATAAAAACACAACTCTATCACAATAATGAGCACGGTAGAGTAGCGATGTGAAAAACTAAACTTTCCTCACAAAATTAAAAATCAAAACGAGTTCAATTGACAAAGAAGTATAATTTCAATAACTTAAGAATTTCAAAACAAATAAGCAATTTCTATGGATTGACGTAAGTTTTAGTAAATTTGTATCATTTTTATTTAATGTTTTAATTGTATAAAACAGCATTAAATATTTCCGCAACTGCGGGACATATTTGTGACACCATGTGGGTAACACTGAACAAACGTCAATCTTTAAAGCGTTCCATTTCAAGCATTAGATAAAGATAAAGATATTTATTCGTCGGATATGGTACCTACAATAGTTGGTTGAGTTTAATTATGCTCAGCCGACTAGTATATCTGTGATGCTCAGGAAACCACACATCCGCCGCTAAAAGTGGCATACGAATATTTACATGGTTAAAACCTAACTTATTTATTACGTATACTTTAAAAAGCTATTCTGTAGTAAAAGTCTCTAAATTTAAAAAATATTTTGACACAACTAAATCGAATTTGACAATTGTGACTCCACGTGGTACATACTCGTTTGCCCTACCCCGTGATTTTTTTTAGAGCCGGAGTCGCGCTGTGTGGACGTGTACTCGACATGTGTTAGATGGAATTTTTCACTTTTTGTATGGAAAAAAATAAATAATTACCTACTTGTTGTGTAGGGGTTTATGGATTTTATAGAGGGGGTCGAAATTTTCATTATTTTTGCCATAGGACACACCATTTTCGAGATTTATGCAAAAGAAAAGAAAAAAATCCAGTACAGTCCTTTTTTTGCACCCGTAGTCGAGATGTTCGTGTGATTTTTAGTTCATGACAACTAATAATGGTGCCGATTCTCTTGTCACAAATGCGTCTAAACTAGACTAAAAATCTCCAAAATTTAGTTTAATCCTGTCAAACGATGATTTCCCATTCTGAAATAGACTAAAGTGGCACAACTTAACTATATTTTAGTTTGACAGCACTAAGATTGTACTGAGATTTTAATTTAGTGAAAATGACAATGGTGCCGATTCTCTTGTCACAAATGCGTCTAAACTAGACTAAAAATCACTAAAATTTAGTTTACTCCTGTCAAACGATGATTTCCCATTCTGAAATAGACTAAAGTGGCACAACTTAACTATATTTTAGTTTGACAGCACTAAAATTGTACTGAGATTTTAATTTAGTGAAAATGACAATTTTGCTATTCTGAATTTGACGTTTTTCACCTAAAATTTTAATTGTCCAACTAATTCTGACTATTTTTAATCGCCACTGAAAATGGTGTGGATTATTATTAGTTGTCATGAACTAAAATTCTCACGAACATCTCGACTTCGGGTGCAAAAACAGTACTGTACTGGATTTTTTTCTTTTCTTTTGCTTATATCTCAAAAATGGTGTGTCCTATCGCAAAGGGCTCGCTAGATGGCGCTGTATTTGGCTTAACGTATAAGCAAACGCTCTGTTATAAAAAAAATGTTTAAAAATACAATTAGTGCATAAAAGTTAATAAAACACAGTGAATCAAGGGATCGTTACCTAATAACTAAGTGACAGTGTTATTTACAAGTTTTAAATACAAACAGTGAAGTTAAGTCTAAAAGTATAATACAAAACTATCCTGCAAAACAATAATGTAAAAAAGTGGCATTTCCCAATAAACAAAACATTACGAATTATATAAAAGTTCTGTAACCCAAACACATTAAAATAAGTGCATTAAAACAAAAGTTATATAGACGAAGCAAAAAAGTGATTCATTCTGTGATTTAAATTCCAACCGTCACAATTTATCAACAAACAATTTGCGAACTAAACATTGAATAAAAGGCAAGTAGTGTGAATTTTGATCTCAATTTCACATGTACAGGTGGCAGAGTGCGTAGTGTCGCCATTCTTTTGCAAATAACTAGCCTCAATGAGTGGTCGCTAGTTCAAACCTCAGTCTCACAAACCACTTTTAAGAAATTTAAAAATTTCATGTTTGTGAGTTATTAAAATTATATGAGTCCTCACTGGATGTGTAGACTATACGTAACAAGCACCAGCACTATCATCAACTACTAAATACTTACAGCAATATACGCAAGATGGCGATGGCGCCACTAGTTACATGTTATGAATGTAAAAAAATAGTAAATATAAAAAGCACTGCTCTGTGCTCCGCCTGCGATAAAAGGTATGAATTTGATTGCATCGGTTATCCAGAACCAACTTACCGACTCAAGAATGCAGAAGAGAAAAGGAAATGGAGATGTACGATGTGTATCAGGAATAAAAAACATAGTAATACGGACGAAACATCTAACATAACCATAAGGAAAAAACAAACTTCATTAACAATACCTTCGCAAACAAAAGGAACACAAGATGCAAAGAAAATAGATACTGACATAGATAATAGAGCACTGGGTTATCAAACCTCAGCTCGAAATACTGCAAACTTACCGGATTCCCATATACTAACTGACTTAGAAACATCAGATGATTCGTATAGTACTCCCAATAAATTATCAAGAAGCATTGACAGAACAGTATCTGACCTCGTATCGGCCTCAGAAATGAAAGAGACGATTGCTCAGCTTACACATAAGCTTGAAAGTACTGAGAAAGAGCTAGATAATACATTATTAGAAAACAATGACCTTCATAAACAAATAAATAAGCTAACCATAGAAAACAAAACTCTGAAATCTTTATGCCTTTCCTCCTCAATGCTAGCAACTCCTGGTAGCAGCAAGAAAAAAAAACTAGCTTTCTCACATCAAAATGACATGCGTCCTGCGCCGTCCACCCCATTGTCTTCCAGGTTGAGCGACGACACCAAAGAGGATGTAAATATATCAAACTTGAAACAAGTCATCAGAGCACTACAAGAACAACTAAAGATCGCAGAACAGGAGATTGCAATGCTCACGCAGCGTATAGGAGTATTAATTCAACAGAAGCACACTACCTATGAACCAAAAGTTCAGGAACTAAAACGGGAATCTATGACCGCCTGTATTCAGGCTTGTACTGTCGAAAATGTGCAAAATACGACTCATGAGAAGAAAATATATGTTTTTGGCACTCAGCGTTGCGTCGGACTTGCTGCAGCTATCTCACATTCGAGAACAAATACACAATATGAAAAATATAGAGTTGTAGCCGAAACAATGCCAAATGCGCCGTGCAAGGCAGTCGTAGCGAAATGTAGAAATATTAGACTGACAACTGACGACAAACTTGTAATATGCATAGGAGAGAATGACCGTAACTTAAACTTAGTCTTGTCTGAATTGCAAGTCATATTGGATATATTTAAAAATAACACTGTAATTGTATTAAATGTCTTAACTAACAACTCATATCTGAATGTCAACAAATTAAATTATTTGTTAAAAAATATGTGTAATAAGTATAAAAAATGTCACTTTGTAAGTCAAGCGCACACTAAATTAGTACATATTTGTGAGTCATTAAATTACATTATAGATTGTAGTGATTACAGTGATAAATACTTGAACCCTAAAGAAATTAGAAAAAGGATAGCGAGTAGCAAATCAAGTTTTAAAGTAAACAACAGTTTAAGAAAACCTAAAAAAGGGACAATTCCGTACTATTTTAAATGTCGTGAAATAGTAGAGCCCCTAGAATGTAGCACCCCTACACAACTCAAAGCAGCAGCCTAATTGCGCAACACATTTAATTTTTGATATCAATTCCGAATCGAAACCAAGTCCAATTTAAATCGCATGCCATAATTGGAATTACGATAAACATTTTTTACCAATCGACCGAAATTGTATAGGGTTGTTCTTATAAAACGGCTATACGTCTTTGATTTATACGTTTTGTTCCACCTTAAAGGCATGATTAATTTCCAAATTATTGTGCTTTAATTTAATTTTGTTTTAATTATAACTGATGCTATAATAGTGCTTATAAATGAAAATGTACAATGATTGCCGAAAAATTTAAAACCATTTTTTTAAACACTTTCTACCAAAAACTACCATAATTGAAATACGTAACAAAACGTTTCCTTTCCCCGGTTTTTTTTATCTGTAGCCAATGACAAAATCGTAGAAAAGCAGTGTTGTCATCTTAGTGGGATTTCCACTAAACCTGGGAGTTTGGACACCCCTACTGGCGAAGAAATTGCTTGAAATTGCGGGTTGCTTTTAGTGGCTGGTGGTTTTGTCTAGTGGTTAGTTTAATTCTATTTGTAGAAAACAATACAATCAATTACTAAAACTGACTCGAGAAAATATTAAAATAACAAGATAATGGCATGTTTTATTGTTTGTCTAAAACCTGTGTCAGTAATTTTACGATGTATTTCTTTCAAATGCCGAAACCACTGCAGATTCGAACGCTGTTTTGGCAAAACTGTTCACCATGATGTGTGAATATGTTGAAACCAATCAGAGGCTCCACCCGAGTAGTGATCGCAAAACGAAATCATTTCTAAAAATATTTCACGGGAAAATATATACTACCGGGGTAAAAAAAATCTGCCGTTATGCCTAAGTTATGTATAGATCTAACAAACATTCAAACATCTTCACTAACTTTTTCATTAATTATTGTAGATTAAGTTGGATGATGTTTAAAAAAATACTTTGACCTTTTGTTTTATTTTAATTCTCAAATTTTCAAATGGACCTCCAAAACAGCGACCGAATGTCAGTAACAGAAAAATAAAATTAAAAAAATTATGACTAAACTATACTCTATTTGAAATAAGATTACACATTTAAATAAACCGTTTCGTGTTCGGTTGAACATTAAAAGCAAAAAAGTGGTTACAATACCAAGTGTTTACTGAAGCTGCCATTTGTCATGTCACCAACGCAATAGAAGTCAAAATCGGTTGAACGGATTATAAAAAATGTCTCATCTTATTTCTTTTTATAGCACTCGGGGAAAAAAAATGGCAACACTGAGAACAACACAAAATTGTATTATATTTACAAATTATAATTTAATATCCTATATGAAACGTGGGCCTATGTTAGGCAGTTTTGGAACATTTTTCTTGTGGCTTGTGTAAGCCGGATGAACTGGAAAATTCTCTCATTAAATCAATACTGTTTTGCTCAATAGCGAAAAATACGTCGAGATTATCACTACAAGTAAGTAACCCAATATAAATAGGAATAACGTGAGTCCCTCTGTCCGTCAACCTCACATTCTAACTGAAATTGTTAATTGATATTTTTGTACATTATGTACCTACATGCTGAAATAAACTATAGTAACCACTAACCTAACTACAAAACATATTCATAATATTTTCACAGACGGTGCTAGAGCTGAAAATACATGAATGGAACACTACCCAACATGAATCTTCTTAATTTCCTAACAAAGAAGTTGGATGGCTAGATGGCAAAAATGCTGTGAATGAAAATTAAGCTTTTAGTCACATAGTTAAGAATCAAGTGAGGCAACTTACTTTATAATAAAGTTATGAATATTTATTTCCTTGGCCGAACTTTCTACATCATAATTATATTTTATGTATACCTAACTAATGTTTACATAATTTAGTATTACAAAATATCTGGACATTGAAAAATCAGCCCTAAGTAAAGAAGAAATTATACAAACAGCAGCAATAACTAGGCTAATGGCTTTTGTCCAGCCATGGGCCCAATGAATGCCTACTTTACTTTGCCACAGGGTTTATTTATAAACATTGCTTAAAGTTAAATGACGTTCAAATGTCAAAAATGTATGGTTATACAGTTGCTAATCATTACTTAACTTTAAGTAACGTTTATAAATAAACCCCATAATGTTTAAGTACTTTATTTGAGCAGAAAATAATATGATTTTGTTTTAAAACTGTAGAGTTCCTGGGGAGTTTCACCTACGAAGACATGAAGGCAGCATGAATGAAGGCACCTGCTGCGTTGCTACTTAGAAACTGAAGATAGTTCTTGAAATATAATTGTTGTTTTAGAAAACTGTTGAGTCTTGAATGACAGTAATATAAATGTATGTTCCTATTTTGTTAATTGATAATGTTAACAGTGTAAACTACAAAAAAAATAACTTATTATAAAATATGTAAGAATTGAAGTTTTTTTTTTCATTAACACAACAATTAATAAAATTATGTCTCTGGTCTAGGGGTCGCAAGAGCTACTGCTGAGTATGAGGTCCTGGGTTCGATGCCTGGGTTGGGCATAGTGTTATTGGGTTTTTCCACCTGGAATTTCTTAGTAGTGCCCGGTTGATGGCAATAGGCTCGTCCCCTATTACATGGGACTTAAACATAACTGGTGAAATGTGTGTGTACAGGCAAACCTCTGCCCAACTCTTCGGAGAAACAGTGATATTATGTATGTATTTTCATTAGGTTCAGTAAATAGAGCGAAATAAATTATGGTAAACAAAGCAAACAATAACTGACAATAGCCTTTATTCACATTTATGAAATATTTACACATGGGGCAAAAAGAAATTGGAAAATATATTGTATGGATTAGTGAAATTTATTGTATTCCTGTGGAATTCATCATGGATTATGTATGTACTGCTTGCTAATTCTTGCTGTAAGCGCATGAGAGTTTATACTTTTCCTCAATAATGAAGTTGAGCCTGACCACTGAAAAAAAAAAAGAAATTAAGTAAATCTTCTATATTATGTATATTCCAAGATCCATTACATCCATCCACAAAATAAATTCTAATTGGCCTCTCCCTTAAACACTTCAATGAATACAACAATTATTAGGTTCAATGACTTTATTAAATGTATGAAAGTTTATGTTTGATCGTGCATTTCGTAGTCACCAACATATCACGTATGTATGTTTAAATAAATAAAACATTGTGCTAAACACACATTCAATGTTCAACACTTAGAAATAAAATAATATTGTTATTACTTAAGTACCTTAGATGGTGGTGTGGTATGTTCATTGATGTCCTTCCTTACATAATCCACTGTCTTCTATGCTCAGTACAATGGATAGGTACAGTACGAGGTACGAATTCGTCTTTCATTATAATACCTCGTTTCTGAAATATCATAATAATATATCTTTAGTAGGTTGTAACAGAAGAGAACTTGGTCAGTGGGTCGTCTTATGGGCGGATAATTTTCACAATATTATTAATTTATCGACCGCTTCGATATTATTTTAATATATCACTATTATTGATTTATCATTGAGGTTTTACACAAAAACACATTCACAATTTATTAGAACGATGTTCACTTACATAATTTCGTAATAATTAAGGAGATTATACGAGTAAATCCCAAAAATATTACAAAGAAAATCAAATGCGAGGAGTATATTGCCTTCTATTATAACTGACAGAAGAAACAAATTACTCGTTGATTCTAAACCAATTCAGCGCTGTCAAAATGGTTACGTAATTCCAGTTATAGCCTTTTTAGACGCGTATCGTTCACTCTTTAGCGTCTCATTCAGACTGCAGTTGATATCAAAAATTTTAGAGTTACGTAATACGAAAGCTGTCAAATTTTTCAATTTCCAGTTTAAATGATATCAATTCCACTCGAATTTTATTGAAAATGTGTTGCGTAATTAGATAGCTGGTCATAGAGGGACTATACCTTATTACTTCCGTGCTTTAAACAAGGGCGACTCCTTAAATAAGCAAAATTCATTTTTTCGTGTCCAAAGTCACTAAAAGACATCATTTTAAAATACTTCACCAGAATATCGCTAGTATCCTGTCTAAACGAGAGATACTAGAAATTACGATCCAGGAGTTAAAAGAAGCAAATAATTATCCTGATGTAATTTGTCTATCAGAAACTTTTGTAAAAAAAGGCTGTGAAAACTATATCAAAGTAAACAACTATGAAATGGCTACCAACTTCTGTCGAGATAAACAAAGGGGAGGCACTTGTATACTAGTAAAAAAAGGATTAAATTACAAAGAATTGACATTCATAAAATCCTATGCAACACAGAACACATTTGAAGTCTGTGGCTTAGAGTTGAGTAATAAATTAGTAATTATATGTGTGTACAGAACACCTCAGTCTGATCCAAATCAGTTTCTTATAAAATTGGAAACACTTTTACACAATTTGCTTATGAAATACAAATCTAAAATAAATATAGTGATAGCCGGAGATTTAAATATAAATACCCTCAAAGAAGGCCACATCACAAATGCGTTTCAGGACATGTGTAAAAATTATAATTTAAAAATTCACATTGATGTCCCTACGCGCAAACTATCTTGTATTGACCACATATTAAGCAATATTGCCAATGCAACTGCAACCGTACTACCTCTGTATCTTTCAGACCATGACACCGCGCAAATGTTAAGCTTTCCTAGTAAACATCAACCAATAAAATCGCCAGGATACTACATTTATAAGAGAGATTTCAACACAGACAATATCTGGAAATTCAAAGAATGCTTGCAAAACCTCTCTTGGTCCGACATCTATGCAAACGCTATTGATGCAAATTATGCATTCAATGATTTTCATGAATTGTTCTGCCTATTTTACTATCTGTGTTTTCCTAGGGTAAGAGTCAAAGTCAATAGTAATAATAAGAATACACAAAAGTGGATAAGCAAAGGTTTAAAACAAAGTTGTAAAACTAAACGTAATCTGCGCTATCAGTACTACAAATATAAAAACTTAACTAATAAAACGAAATATAAAAATTATTCAAATCTACTGAAAAAATGTATCTATAGTTCCAAAAAAAACGCGAATATAAGCTATATTAATAAACATGATAATAAGTGTAAAGCGACATGGAGCGTCATTCAAAACGAAATTAAGAATACTAACCCTAAATATAATATAGAAAGTATAAAGATAAACGATAGTATGATAACAGACCCTGTAAAGATAGCTTCGGTATTTAACGACCATTACGTAAACCTATCGCCTTTACCTACACAAAAAAGTGTTGACCCAAGCTTTAGGAAAAATAATAGTGTTAACTCAATGTTTCTGAAACCAATGTTAGAAAGTGAGGTGAGCCAGGAAATAATGTCACTACGCAACACCAAAGCGGAAGGCTACGATGAAATTAACACGAAAATAATAAAGGCTTGCTGTTATGAGCTGACTGGTGTTTTAACTCACTTAATTAATATGTCGTTTTTGATCGGAGTTTTTCCCGAAAAATTAAAATTATCAATAGTAAAGCCCTTATACAAAAAAGGTGATATATATGATATCAATAATTACCGTCCCATTACTTTAATACCTATTTTATCAAAAATATACGAAAAATGTATGTTTAAAAGACTAATTGATTACTGCAACAAATTTCAAATTATATGCAGCGAACAGTTTGGTTTCCAAAAAGACAAATCCACTACGTTAGCTATTTATTCTCTTATGAAAATTATACTCACAAATATTAATAATAACTATCTGACTACAGCTCTATTCTTTGATATGTCTAAAGCCTTCGATTTGGTGTCACACGACATACTGCTTCAAAAGTTGGAAACAATTGGGATTAGGGGACCTGCACACCAGTGGATATCATCCTACTTAAGTAATAGGCAACAATGTGTTATTATCAGTAAAATGAACGAAACCAAAGACATCACATCATACGTATCGGAATATAGACGTAATAAATATGGCGTCCCCCAAGGTAGCGTACTAGGCCCAATATTATTCCTTTTATATATAAATGATATCATAAAAATAACTAATCATAAATGCATCTTATTCGCTGACGATATATCAATAATTGTGACATCTGATAAAAAACAAAATACCGTTATAGATCACGAGACTGACATTAATAATACTATTGATATACTACTACACTGGCTTGACATACACCATTTGAAAATAAATTTAGACAAATCAGTATACATACAATTTAATCAATCTAATAATAATAAAAATAATAAAAATAATAAAAATAATAACCTGGCAACACCTTGTCAACAGAACATCTCCTGTACATAATTTTAACAAATATATTAATTTTGACGCATGTTCACGAGATTTTTCCACATAATTTAATACATATTAAACCTAAAACCGGGAAACCACAGTAAATTTCAACAAAAAGATCACAATCCACCAAAATGCAATAGAATTTTATTAAAAACTGCCGAATCGGGGGTGACATGACAGATGTCACCTCCGATATAACAAGAATAAACAGGAAAACGATGATCAAATGAAGATGTTGACAAGATCGGCCGCACGCCTAGCACGCCTACCACCTCCGGACTCTTCGCTCAGCTCCGCCTCGCCGCCGCCGGTACCCAGCCCCACTGTGAGCGCTGTGACGACACCGGCCGCGGCAGTTGCGTCGAGCTCGAGCGACGAGTATTTCTCTCCGCCCACGACGCCACCACCTGTTCGTCGACGGGGAGGACGCCGGCCGCCGGACGGCTTAGGACCTCGAGGCCCACCGGTCTCTGATAGGGTCCCAGCTCCCGGCGGAAGTGTGCAGCGCATGAGATGGACACAATCCATCAACGAGAACGTCATGCGCTCATACTATGGGGCTACAGAGGGGGGAAACAACCTGACCGCGTACCGTGTTCGGATGCTCTCTCTTTTTCAGGTGCTTGAGCCAGCTGTCAACGTTTCGGCACAACGACTGTCGGATCAGGTACGGGTCATTCAGCGTAATCATATGTTGGATGACACTGTACTTGATCGCCTACGAGATGAAATGCGAAGTAGCCATGTCATCGCCCCCCCGTCGCAGAATGTCATAGTACCACCACAGGTGACTACAAGTCAAGCTGACGAGAGGATTGATGACAGGGCTACAAACGTAAGTACCCAGTGCAATGAGGAATTGAGGAGTGCTTTGGAGGGTGCGATTCGGGAATATCGGTTCATGTCGCCCGAACTTAGACCACGCTTACCTCGTTTGCCCATGCATAACAAAAATAGGGCGCTGGTGGCGGCTCTGGATTCGCAGCTATCAAACTATTTTGATAACTGCGAAGACCTCACCGATACTCATTCGATTCTGTACTGCGCGGCTGTAGCGGCATGTCGTGTAGCTCACGTCAAATTTGCAAATGACTCTAGAGCTACACGACCGAAACCAGCCGTACCAGCTTGGCAGTGCAGGATTGAGCGCCGTATTGGTGGGGCCAGAGCACTCATTGGCAAACTTATCTGCTTCAGGGAGGGCAATACTCGCCCTAGAGTAATGCGTTTTGTGAGACGGGCGTTCTCAGGGACTGATATCGGCCCTGAGGACTATGTGTCCCGTGTCACAGAACGCATCGACTTTCTGAAGCAGAAAGTATATGCATGGGCAAACCGTATTCGTAGGTATAAGCGGCGAGTAGAGCGATACACTCAGAACCGCACCTTCCAAAGTGATGAAAGGTGGGTTTATAGGGATTGGGAGCGACCGACCCAAGGTTTGGTTGACACGCGCCTTCCTGATGATGATGCCATGTGTTCTTTCTGGCGGAGTATCTGGTCGGCGCCTGTCAGCCACACCGAAGGAGGTTGGACTCGGGAAGTCGAGCGAGCCTGCGATCCAATAACAGAAATGGGGGCTATTACCATCTGCCCCCAAGATGTAGCTCGTGCAGTTCGCCCGTTGCCCAACTGGAAGTCTCCAGGGCCGGACGGGCTGCACAACTTCTGGATAAAATGGTTTACAAGGTCGCACGCTCGCTTGGCGGCTCAGTACCAGACTGCATTGGAGTCTGGTTCGCTACCCCAGTTCTTAACGACAGGAGTTACCCACCTGCTCCATAAATCTGGTAGCACCGCGGAACCCAAAAATTATAGACCGATCACATGTTTACCGACGGTCTATAAAGTTCTTACATCTATTTTGAGAGCTAAAATTAACAAACATATAGACACTAACTCCATCATGTCTGCCTCTCAAAATGGATGTAGGAACGGATCCCGTGGTACTAAGGAGCTACTCCTCATTGATATGGCCATTGGCCAACAGGTTCGTCGTTCCCGAAAGGATCTGTCGACATGTTGGATAGATTATAAGAAGGCCTATGACTCGGTGCCACATACATGGCTCATGAGGGTGCTGGAGTTGTATAAAGTAGATGCAATTCTGCGCACCTTCCTTATGTCGTGTATGGGGCAATGGAGGACGGTCCTTCGCTATCCAGGATGTCGAAACATCCAGAGGAATAGCGAACCGATAAGAATCGAGCGAGGCATATTTCAGGGCGATAGTTTAAGTCCACTTTGGTTCTGCTTAGCCCTGAATCCTCTCAGCACACTGCTGGAGTATTCAGGCTTAGGCTATCGGCTGAGGAGAGGTGGTCAGGTTATATCTCACCTCCTCTACATGGATGATCTAAAACTCTTTGCCCCCAACAACTTGCAACTGATGGAGCTACTGAAAGTAACTGAAACTTTCAGTAGAGCCATCAGGATGGAATTTGGTGTGGACAAATGTGCGGTCATGCATGTAAAGCGAGGGGAGATTGTGGAATCCGTTGGAACCCAACTCTCGGATTCCATAAACCTTAGAGCCCTCTCCGCATCCGAAACCTATAAGTATTTGGGTATGTCGGAAGCGTTGGGCATCAATGTTACTGACATGAAGCAATCGTTGAAGGAGCGCTTCTTTGGCCGCCTGAAGAAAGTATTTAATAGTCTTCTATCAGGCGGAAACAAGGTGCGCGCCTTCAACGGTTGGGTCATGCCGGTTTTGATGTACTCTTTCGGCGTACTCAAATGGACTCAGACCGAACTCGACGCCCTGGATAGGAGGGTCCGTACGCTGCTGACTGCATATCGAATGCATCATCCACGGTCATCGGTAATGAGACTGTATATCCCGCGAAAGTGTGGAGGTCGAGGCTTTTTAAACGCTAAGACCCTCCACAATCGCGAGATATGCAGTCTCAGGGAATATTTCCTAGAAGCCGACGGGGGGATGCTTCGAGATGTGGTCGCGGTGGACAAGGGCCTTACCCCGCTCTCGTTGGCTAAAGAGAACTGGCGCAGGCCTGTAGTACTTGACACTAACGATCGCAAGGAGGTATGGCAGAGTAAGGAGCTTCACGGACGCTACTTCCGGGCCGTACATGGACCCGATGTAGATTTATTAGCGTCCGTAGCCTGGCTGCGTTTTGGTGACCTCTTTGGGGAAACCGAAGGTTTTGTCTGTGCAATTATGGACGAAGTTATGATGACGAACAATTACCGGAGATTCATTGTGAAGGACGGCACGGTTGACATCTGCCGGGCATGCCACCGTCCGGGAGAATCAATCCGACACATTATCTCCGGGTGTTCTCGTCTTGCTAACGAAGAGTACTTGCATAGACACAACCTTGTAGCCAGGATTATCCATCAGCAACTTGCTCTGAAATACTGCCTTGTGGAATCGGAAGTACCGTACTACAGGTATGTGCCCGACCCAGTTCTCGAAAATGGAAATATCACATTGTACTGGGATCGATCCATCATCACTGACAGGACCATTGTTGCTAATAGACCTGATATAGTGGTGGTGGATCGAGGAGAGCGGCGCGCAATGATCATTGACATAACGGTCCCGCATGACGGGAACCTCGTGAAAGCCGAGAAAGATAAACAAATTAAGTATCTTGACTTGGCTCGCGAGGTTGTCGACATGTGGGATGTGGACTCAGCGATCATTGTGCCGATAGTCATATCAGCCAATGGCTTAATTGCTAAGAGCCTCGACCAACACCTAAGGAGGCTCTCGTTGGGCAGCTGGATTAAGGGCTTGATCCAGAAAGCGGTACTCCTGGACACGGCTCGCATTGTTAGGAGGTTCCTCTCTCTGGAGCCCTGACCGCCGGTAGCTTGGACCCTGCTCCCGATACCGGTGGGCTACTATTTTTTATATTTTTAAATGTTTTTATATTTTCTTTTATTCTAATATTTAAAAATATAATTTATGTGTAATAATGTAAAATAAAGGAAATAAAAATAATATCAAACTTAATATAAATAAAATTAAACAAGTACCACATACAAAATTTTTAGGAGTAATAATTGACCAAGATATAAACTGGAAGGAACACATAAATAACGTCAGTGGTAGAATTAATAAATTCGTATACGCCTTGAAGCAAGTCAAAAATGTAACAAACATAAAAACTGCTATTATATCTTACCATGCATATGTTGAATCGTTACTACGCTATGGTCTTATAATGTGGGGAAATAGCACTGATCTAAATAGAGCGTTTATCGCTCAAAAGAAGTGCCTAAGATCAATTTATGGACTTCAGCCGGATGATACATGTCGGCCAATATTTAAAAAACTTGGTTTGTTACCGCTTCCATCTCTGTATATTTACGAAATATGTGTGTTTGTGACCAAGAATAAGCAATTATTCAAGACAGCAAGCGATGTATGTACTCGGAGCAGACGTGATCCTTATGCACTGGTGTTAAATGATTTACCAAAGCTAACCAAATATAGTAAAAGCTGTCTAGCAATGTGTGTGCGTACTTACAATAAAATACCAAACAATCTCAAACTATTAAATGTAAGATTATTTAAAAACAATTTATACAAATGGCTAAATGAATGTAGCTTTTATAGCTTGAAAGAATTAATGGATAAAAAAGATTGACATTTTAAACTAACATAATGTACTTAATTATAATTACCCTGTAACATTAAATTTTTGCATGCTTTGTTTTATCTTAGCTAAACATGTTTGTGCCACTCTGACCTATGTATAACACCATTGTATACCATGTTTTACGCAAATAAATTATTTTACTATTACTATTACTATTACTAAAAATAATGAAAATTTCGACCCCCTTTATAAAACCCATAAACCCCTAATACTCAACACGTAGGTAATATTTTTTTTTATTTTCCGTACAAAAAGTGAAAAATTCCATAAAAAACACGTCGGCTGCCCCCACTGCGCGCCTCCGGCTCTAAAAAAATTCACGGGGTAGGGCAAACAAGTATGTATCACGTGGAGTCGCAATTGTCAAATTCGATTTAGTTGTGTCAAAATATATTTTTTAATTTAGAGACTTTTTACTACAGAATAGCGTTAAGATTCTCATAGCGAAAAGTAAGGAATTTTAGTGATAGTTTAGTTAGTTTAGTCCGGTGTACAAGAGAATCGGCACCAATTTTGCTATTCTGAATTTGACGTTTTTCACCTAAAATTTTAATTTTCTAACTAATTCTGACCATTTTTAATCGCTACCGAAAATGGTGTGGAATATTATTAGTTGTCATGAACTAAAATTCACACGAACATCTCGACTTCGGGTGCAAAAACAGTACTGTACTGGATTTTTTTATTTTCTTTTGCTTATATCTCGAAAATGGTGTGTCCTATCGCAAAAATAATGAAAATTTCGACCCCCTTTATGAAACTCTTAAACCCCTAATACTCAACACGTAGGTAATATTTTTTTTTATTTTCCATACAAAAAGTGAAAAATTCCATATAAAACACGTCGAGGCTGCCCCCACTGCGCGCCTCCGGCTCTAAAAAGTATGTATCACGTGGAGTCGCAATTGTCAAATTCGATTTAGTTGTGTCAAAATATTTTTTTTAATTTAGAGACATTTTAATACAGAATAGCGTTTAAGATTCTCATAGCCAAAAGTAAGGAATTTTAGTGATAGTTTAGTTAGTTTAGTCCGGTGTACAAGAGAATCGGCACCATTATTCCACACCATTTTCAGTGGCGATTAAAAATAGTCAGAATTAGTTAGACAGTTAAAATTGTAGGTGAAAAACGGCAAATTCAGTATAGCAAAATTGTCATTTTCACTAAATTAAAATCTCAGTACAATCTTAGTGCTGTCAAACTAAAATATATTTAAGTTGTGCCACTTTAGTCTATTTCAGAATGGGACAGGAGTAAACTAAATGTTGGTGATTTTTAGTCTAGTTTAGACGCATTTGTGACAAGAGAATCGGCACCAATAAAAAACTAAATAAATCTAATAAGTAGGTATTACCCTAGTAATCAAAAAATTCTTTCAGTGTATAAAAAATATTTTGGAGAATCTTTTAGATTTCTTTTGTAGTAATTAAATGGTAGTTCTCATATTACTTTTGTAATATGGTTGTAAATTTTTATGGGCATATGATAGCTGTTTCTGTAGTGGAGAGCACTGTTACAAAATTGGTAGGATCCTTTTTGTAGGTAGATACTTATTGTTTTCGGTGACTGTGGAGAAGAAGAGTGTGAATTTTTCCTAACAAATATTTCTATATCTAAAATATAAATAGAAGCTAGCGTTAAAACCTTTAACTTTTGAAAAAATTCCATTTTCCCAGATACGGTGGGATGAGCCGCTCTGCAGAGTAGTACAGAACAATTTACTTGACACGTCTGCTACTGCTGCGGAGCGTGCGCGCCTGTTGGCTGTGGGTAAATGGGAGTCGGGCCTGTGGCTTCATGCACTACCGTCATCGAACTTAAGCACTTTGTTCGACGACACTACCTTCCGCATCGCTTCCCTGCGACTAGGAGCCCCTTGTTGTTCTCCTCATCGCTGTCACTGTGGCGAAGTTGTCAACAGCCTCGGACACCACGGTTTATCTTGCAGCCGAAGTGCTGGTCGCTTAGCGCGGCACGCGAACATTCATGACATCATCCGACGAGCTCTTGTCACCGTCGGCGTTCCAGCTGTGCTAGAACCTAATGGTTTGGCACGCGATGATGGAAACAGACCGGACGGCATGTCTTTATTTCCATGGAAGGTGGGTAGGCCTTTAGTGTGGGACGCAACGTGTGTTGATACTCTTGCGCCATCCCATCTTCCTGGCTCAGCGTGCTGTGCTGGCGCTGCCGCTGCGGCTGCAGAAAACCTCAAGCGGCGAAAGTATAATAACCTCATAGGCAACTATATTTTCGAGCCGTTTGGGGTTGAAACCCTAGGGCCGTGGGGTCCGAGTGCTCATGGTCTATTAACTGAAATCTCTAAACGACTGGTTGACACTTCCCGTGACCCAAGGGCTGGTTTTTACCTTGGCCAGAGGCTAAGCATTGCCATACAACGTGGCAATGCGGCCAGTCTCTTGGGCACACTACCAGTCGACAGCGATGCGGATGAATTTTTCGACGCTATATTTTAGTTTGCATAATAATATATTAGTTTTAATTTTTTATATATATTAAACATTTGTTTATCACAATACAAATTGAAAGATTGGTCTACAGCTCTCATATTATGGAGGCGCCTCAGTTATTGCTCTCAAGCATTTTTTTTGCGCTATGAAAGCTCTTTGGAAATGAGACGAGTTACCCCATAATTAGTCTTTCGTTGACGAATTGCGAATCAGTACTCAACTCATCCCAGATAACCGACGTGTCCGTGTCTGCACCATTGACTTATAAAATATATAAGTCAATGGTCTGCACAGACTACATACAGCTATTTACTCACTGTCATTGTGTAACTGTCAAAATTGACAGATAGCTTGATTTTGATTTTATTGATTGCCGAGTAGAAATAACCTCTATAAAATGTTTTTCCAATCACCCGACGAAACCAGTAAAACATTGAAAAGTAACGCACGAAGCCGACGGCAAAAAAAATTGAGACGCAAGAACAAACTGAAAGCCATAAAAAAATATAAGAATCAGATCACAACAAATCAGAAGGCGCCCACTCTAGTTCCAACTGTTCCAATTACAATGTCATCCTGGGCTGAGGACTTTACAAAAGCTGCTACATGGCAACTGAAGAATGAAGTAGCTTTCTGGAAGTCTAAAGCTAAGGCTTTGGAGTATGAAAACAAGATATTACATAGGACGATACGTCAAAATAGCGTTGAAGCGGAGATGAGAAAGAAATATCTCAATGAAAGCCGTGCAACCCTCGTCCAGTTCGAATGCGATTCACCAGTAATACCGAATTTACCAGACCTTGATGACGAACCTTGGGAAAAAGCTCCACCTGTAAGAGAACCCTCTGTGCCTGAGTTTGAGGTGAGTGAAGAGTATATCCAGTTCCTGAGGGACAATCAGGTATACAGAGACTTTGCTAGGCAAGAGAGGGAGAGGATGAAGGCTCAGAATGATGCTGAAAAAACACATATAGAGGAAATGGAGGCTGGCCCCACAGAAAATGCAGAAGACAATCAGGAAACATTGAAAAAATTGTATGGAGATGGTTGGGAAAGGATATCGGCATTGGAAATGTCTTTGAAGACCCAATTTATTAGTATATGTGATCAGGACAAACCAATGTACTGGCCGAATATACCCTTCAATTTTAACTTTGGTTGAACTCTGTGAGTTTTAATCAACTATTTTAGTTACTATAATTTTCTAAGGACTGTAAATATGTTAAAATAAAGTAATTGCTTTTAATATGTTACGATTATCTTGTTATTCGGTTTTCAGTAAGTACTTATTATTTTGAAGGTGTGAATCTTGCACTGATTGTCCATTAGCCGTTATTAGGTTTTAATAATTTACAACATCAACTCTAAATGTGTTGTGTTAATACCGCATTCAGGACAATGAACGAGACACAATATAATTAACGCATTCAGGACACTGAACGAGACACAATAGAAGTTTTATTGTTTATGACAATGCAGTTTTATTGTTTACTGTAGACTATGTTTAGTATAAGTAAGAATAGTAGTCTTAAGAATTTACTATGTGATAAGCAATGAAAAAAAAGTAAACTGAGGCAGGTAGCTTACAGTGCTTCATAATTGGAAAGCCATATTTTGTATTGATGATGAGAATGTTGCTTCAAATGGTTTTTACAACTTGACAAAAACATTGAGATTCCTTTATTAAGTTAGTAGTTGGTAAGTTTTCTTTAAATGATGTTCAAAACTACATAAAATTCAGTTGCATAGATAAGAAGAACACCATGGTCACACAGAAAGACACGAAAAGCAACTGAAAGATGACAAACAAAAGAAAAATATAGCAAGAGCGAGTAATTTAACTACTTAATATGTTGACATAGTACAGACGCCACCACATCAACCTACTTACAATCTGTCAAATTTATTTTCAACTTTATTACTAAAGTATTAGGTTCAAAGTTGATTGGGAAAATTTGTCATTTTCGGGTAGGTTGACCTGCTGGCGTCTGTAAATTGTGTGTAACATAATGTCACTCTGGTTCGCACTGAAAGAACACTAGGTACTATCTTTACTTATAATATCATTGGTGATAAGTAACTTAAACTAAGGCATTCACTTAAATATGTCTGAGCATCATAGTATCTACACTAGCTGTTGTCAGTCTTAATGTTGTCATAGGCCTGCTCACACTACAAAAAAAAAAAATTGTGTAGCACTAAACATATTATATAGCGATAAGGAATAACGAGTAAGGAATTTTAGTGATAGTTTAGTTAGTTTAGTTCGGTGTACAAGAGAATCGGCATCAATTGTTTTTTTCTTTAGTTGTATGTTAGTTTGTATTGAGTTTGTAGTTATGTTTTCAATAAGAATGCAGGTGTAGTAAATGTAGGTATAGCTGCATTGATGTATTAAAAGTCAATGTATAGCTGTCTAATATTTAATAGTTAAGTTTTTTCGTTTAAGGCCATTGTTGGAGTGAGATAAGGATAATGGAACAGAGTTTTAATTATTTTATTTTGAACTCTTTGAAGTGGGTTTATATTAGTTACTGCTGCTGATCCTCATATCTCAATTAAATATGCTACGTGCGATTTGACTAACGAGTCATAAATCAAAGTGCAAACTTTACTTGGAATACAGTTTGCTACTTTCATAACATAAAAAGTACCTTGAAACTTCAATTTTTTGTGATCTAGGTTTCCAGGTGTCTCTACCGGTTCCATAACTATCGCTCTCTACTGGTGTCATTACCTTTGCCCGTTTTCTAGGTAGGTATATTTAAATTCTTCGAATCAACATTCTCTTATCTAATCTCATTTTTTTTCAAGCCTGTAGAAGTACGTACTTACTAGGTTCTTCAATATTTTGTTCAGGACTACAGTGCAAATCAAGAGTGCAGAATCAATCATCATTCAGGCGAGAGGGCGCTGTAATGTAATTTAGTGAAAATTTAAAACGCCTCTGGTGCTCAATAGCAAAAACCTTTATTCAAAATGTCGTCCGTTGATACGACAGTTTGATAGATGTCACCAGTAGATAGCATCACCAGTAGATAGCATCACTTTCGTGTGCGTTACCCCAGCCAGATAATGTCGAAAATCGTCATCTAAGTGCAATAGATAATTAGAAATACAGCTTCTGTAATTGTTAAGCAGATTTTTAAATTTGGTAGGTATGCTGATAGTTTTTTAATTATTTGATAAAAACACTTCCGGCTAGAGTAACGTTACCCCAGCCAGATATTTTGTTTTCTAATGGATATTTTGAAATAAATTTTATCTAAATAATTTGAAATGAATTTGAAATAAATGGTACAACTTAATTTGTATTTGGTGTGGTTGCGAAGATATTAAAATCCTGCTGGAGTAACGTTTCCACGATTGCTGTATCTCGGCATTGACTATACGGATGATTGTAATATTTGTACATGAGATCTGGCTAATTAGTTATAATTTGTTACGCAATAAACGAATCTACTATAATGCACCGTTTTGAAGTTATTTTAGTAAATAGAAAATTGCTTTAATAGGTCCTAGCACTTCCATTATGCGCCCCAAAGACTAAACTGAAACGTTATTATATAGATAATTACCGTCTTTAAATGGTACTGAAGTTTAATTAGTATCCTATACGTAATTAAAAAGATAAGATGATTTTCCGGCCACGGTGCGCAGCTCAGTTATTTGACCACCGATTAACCGAGTTTACTGTAGTAGTGGTAACTGAATTTTAGATCAATAATTAGAAATACAGTTCAATTATATACATGTCAAATTTCAGACTTACATTGTACACTAATATTAATTAACGAGATAATCGAAAAAAAATATGTATGCGTGGTAACCCGACCAAATCTAGAATGTTATAATAAAGCGGGCGCGCAATAGGTACATTACACCAACCTTCTAAAAAACTCCAAAACTTTACTAAATCGGATTTCTGTATAATCTATATAGGTAAAGAAGATTTCAAAAGAACACAAAACTACAAAGAACTTGTTGTACTAATTCATAATAAAATATTGGCTCTAAATCATACTAATTTTATAATACCTATGCCTACCAGTTTTCAAATAGGTATATGAATTATGTTAATATTATGTTCAACAGTCGAGTTGAGGCTTTCAATAATCTATTATATAAGGATGTACAAACATGTAATTATGCTTACATATTAGCCCTTAACTTACTTATTTACCTTAACTTACCATTTACTTATGAAACATATAGCCCAAATTACGGGACACTTAATAACAAAGGTTTACGAATTGTTATATTAGATATAATAAGCATGATCTTATAGGTACTGTACCACTATGACAGCCACTACTTCTCATAGCTTAGAAATAGATTGTTCCCAAATTACACAAAAAGAAACAACAAGCATAGTCACAAAATAATTCTCAGTTTTTTTCTATAAGTAGGTACTTAAATATACTTCACCAAAATATAGCGGGACTGATGAACAAATCAGATATACTAACAGTCAAAATAGAAGAGCTTCATAACACAGGAAATAATATTGATGTAATTTGTATAACAGAGCATTTTATCGAGACAGGTTATGAACATTTGTTGCATATACCTAATTTTGTACCAGCAGCTTTTTTCTCTAGAAAGGCCAAGCGCGGGGGTACGTGCATTCTTGTTAGAGCGGGACTTCAATTTAGAGAAATACCAGACGTTGCAAATCAGTCGGTGTCAGGAATCTTCGAATCCTGTGCCATAGAACTAACAGATCAAAAGATTATTATTATTTATATATCGCATAGGTACCTACCTAAACACAATTATAATATATTTTATGAAAAATTAGAAAACATATTAAGAAAATTTTGTACACTTTCTAACAAAAAGGTTATCTTAACTGGGGACTTTAACATTGACATCCTAAAAAGAAATAAAACTACATTAGATTTTGAACAATTTTTAACACAATTTAACCTTCATTTAGCCCTCTACAAGTACAAATACTAAGTGTACCCATAAATAAATCATGTAAACTGAAATACTGGAAAACTCAAAAGCAAGACATAACAACCGAAAATTTGGAGAAGTTTAAAAACTATTTAAGCAGTTTGTCCTTCAACCAAGTGTATAGCTCAAATGATGTGAACGAGTCGTATGACTTATTTATAGAAGATTTCTTGATGCTTTATAAATTATGTTTTCCAACAAAAACTGTAACAATAAAAACAAACACTAGAACCAAATGGATATCTCGTGGTATAAAGATCTGTAGTAGGAAGCAAAGAAAACTACTTTGGTCATATAGACATAAGCCTGACAGTAAAAGTAAACTTGATTTTAAGAATTATACTAGAATTTACAAAAAAATTATACAACTGACACAGAAAACTCAAAATAACCATTTCATAAACACTTCTCAAAATAAATCAAAAGCTGCATAGCAAGTTATTAATAAGTCTAAATATCGCCTACCACAACAAACTAATACCGTCCCTAAAGAAAGATGATGTCACAATCACACATCCCAAGGAGATTGCAAACAAATTTAATAACTTTTTTGTAGATGTGATTGAAAATAATATAAAAGGTAACGTTTCTCCACCAACTAAAAATATTTTTAACAACTTAACTTCGCAATCTTTATATATGCAACCAGTTTTACGCATTGATCTAATCAAAATAATTAATAATCTAAAAAACACAAAACTGTAGGCCTAATGGAGCACACAAGTCGTAAAATATACCAAAGATGCTATAGCACCACCACTAACTCATATTATTAATTTGTGCATAACAAATGGTGTTTTTCCTAATAGTCTTAAGAAAGTAATTATCAAGCCCTTATTTAAAAAAGATGATAAATATGATGTTAAAAATTATAGACCCATAGCAAAAATCCCTATTTTTTAAAGATTTTAGAAAAAGTTACTTATCTACAATAGGGATGATGCCTGGGTCAAAAAAAAGAAATTCGATTTAGTCCATCAGTCAGATAGTAAAAAAATATTAGACACGTATTTTTTGCTTTATCATATTAATTAAAAATGACTTAGATACAACGCATTAAAGTTGGGCAGTGGGGGTTGATACGTCACAAGTATGTATAAAATCTACATACAAGTGACGTCATGGCACATTATAACTCAATGTATCGCCGTAATCTTTTGATACCGTAAAAAAAGAAAAAGTACGTGTAGGTAATTTTTCATAATCTACATTACGGACAAAAAACAATTTTTATTCATCATCCCTATTCTATTTATAATTATTTTGAAAAATATTTTTTTTTTTGCAATGGACAAAAAGGATTTCGCAAAAATATTAATATCAACATGGCACTGTTTGACCTCCTTTCTCATATTATGGTGTCTGTCGATGAAAGAGCTCCGGTATGTGTTCTATACACCGACATGACGAAAGCGTTTGACTTCGTGAGTCATAAAATTTTGTTAAAAAAACTAAATGGGTATGGAATACGAGGAAATATTTTGAAACTTTTGTAGTCTTATCTGGAAAATAGAACGCAATGCACAGAAGTATCACAACTCTGTCCAAAAAGCAATGTATTAACCATTTACACATCTGAACCAAGAGTTCTAAAATACGGGGTACCTCAAGGTAGCGTGTTAGGGCCGTTGCTTTTTTAAATTTATATCAATGATCTCCCAAAAGTCGTATCTCAAAATATGGTACTGTTTGCCGATGACAGTACGGCTATTGTGAAGTGTATAAGTAGTGATAATCTTGCCTGTTACGAGAGAAATATTAATGATTGTCTAAGAAAAATTATTGAATGGCTTATTAGCAATAACCTTCTCATTAATTTTAATAAAACTAAAGTAATGTACTTTCATCAAAGGTGTGAAAAACCTCCCGTTCACATTGAATATGATAAGTACAAAATAGAAGAGACAAACGAGGCTAAATTTTTAGGTGTAAGTATTGACAGTAAAATAACATGGAAACCGCATATCGAAGAAATTTGTATAAAATGAAATAAATCTGCATATGCACTATTTCAGTTATCAAAAAAGTAAATACACAAACACTTAACAGCATATCACGGATTGGTTGCATCAGTTCTGAGGTATGCTATTATTTTTTGGGGGCAATCTACTGAAAGAGAGACTGTTTTTAAAGCGCAAAAACGATGTATTCGATCCATGTGTGGCTTAAAAACTACTGAATCTTGCGCACCCCATTTTAAATCTTTAAAATTACTAACATTACCAGCTATGTACATCTACGAAACTGCTTTGTTTGTTAAAATGAATTTACACATTTTCACAAAAATTTCTGATGTAAAAAAAACTCCAATGCGCTCTCAGTACATAAATCAATTGTGCGGTATAAAATGCAGAACCGCTTTGATGAAAAAAAGTTTCTTTGGAATGGCTTCGAAAATTTACAACAAAATACCTGATAGTATTAAAAACATGCCATTAACAAAATTTAAGAAAGTTCTTGCCGCTCTATTAAGAGAAAAATGTTATTAAACTGTTCAAGATTTTATAAATGATAATTTTTAATTTAAATTTGTTTGTTAATTTTAGTCTTGTTGTTTATTGATTGTTTTATTTTGATTTTAAAATTTGTATGCCTACACGGCAAAACATAGCGCTCAAATATGTTAAACTAACACCAATATGTAAATACCTATGTTTAACAAATAAAGATTCTGATTCTGATTCTGACCTACTCGGGCCGCCAAATTCGGTTGCTGTTAGGGCTCCTCATAGGGCGTTTTTGTCGTTGATTCCCATAATGTTTTTGTAAGGCAGCATGCATTTTTATTGTACTTATCGATTTTCAAATATCTTCAAAATATAGAATGTTAATTTGTATTTTAAAAAAAGGATCCGAATGTAAACTGAGACCCTAAGTTCAAGAGGTAGTTTTTACGGCCAAAATAAGGTATTTTTCAAGTGGTTGGGTTGGGTATCTGATACATTCTAAATAAACATTTGTAGCAGCCGAAACTCCGTCTGTGATATGCATATTAAAACCAAACAATATATTAAAATAGTAACCCAAGCCACTTGGCGTTCAGTTACAAAGGAATTGAACAATGAATAGACCCTTTGTTATCGCTCGGCGCGCACGGTCGATCAAATGAGTCATGATAACGTAAACATGTGTGATAAGAAAAAAATGTATGGGGAAGTGTGTTCTTTTTATTTATTAATATGAAATTATGTACATTTATAAAGATAAAACAAATCCTTTTTGAAATAATGGTTCTATTTTGTAATTAGAACGACTTTAGTAAAAAAAAACAAAACGTGAAATTAATATTGAATTTAGTGGTTCAGTAAAATAAAACAAAAAAAAAATTGAGTAGCTCTGAGGAACCGGAACTCTTCGTTCCCTGATGCACCTTTAAAAGAGCTACGGGACGACATGAAACAGGAATCCAGAACTCTGATTCAGGTATCAGCAGAGCATGGTTAAAAAGTAAGATTAGAAGAAATCAAGATTTATTTCAGTGTCTCAGTAAGCAGGCCCAAAAAAATATTAAGTAGCAGTGAGGAGCCCGAACTCCTTGAATTTTGATGCATTAATAATAGAACAATCAGAAAACATGATTTAATAGTCCAGAACTCTCACTAAAGTATCAGCAGAGCATGGGTAAAGATTTAAGTAAGTTGAAAATGACATTTAATTCAGTGTTTCAGTAAGCAGGCCCAAAAAAATATTGAGTAGCACATGGGAGCGGGAACTTCTCGATTTTTGATGCATCTATAATAGACTAATGAGAAAACATGATTAAGTAGTCCAGAGCTCTCATTCAAGTATCAGCAGAGCATGGGTAAAGATTTAAGTGAGTTGAAATTTATATAAAATTCAGTGTATCAGTATAAAATATCAAAAAGAAAAATTGAGTAGCACTGAGAAAACATGATTAAGTAGTCCAGAGCTCTTTTAAAGGAGCATCAAGAAACGAAGAGTTCCGGCTCTTCGTTTCTTGATGCTCCTTTAAAAGAGCTAGCGGAGAACATGAAACAAGAACACAGAACTCCGACTCAGGTATCAGCAGAGCATGGTTGAAAAGTAAGATTAGAAGAAATCAAGATTTAATTCAGTGTTTCAGTAAGCAGGCCCAAAAAAATATTAAGTAGCACTGAAGAGCCTTACCTTTTAAATACTGTCACTATCCAGAAAACTTTTTCTGCACGCCGAAGACCCCAACACTTTCGTCTCAGTTTTTGTCGCAACTGACGTATAAAATAACAATGGCGGTATCATAAGCAATCACAATGTTGCCAGGAAGGCAGAAAAAACACAAATTAGTAGATTTTGTCTTGTGTAAGATATCAAATTCACCGTGACGAAACCGGATTTTCTCGTAGTATGGTTTTCGTAGGACAACATTAATATAATGATATTTCTTAAAATAACTATAAATTTATCACATAACGAATGAAAATATACAATACAATACAAAACATTTATTCGACACAGACACAACACAACAGCAACAAACACATTTAAAAAAAAAAGAACAAAAAACATAACAATAAAATTGCCGTAAAATTTTGCTGAGCGTGCCCATACCGAAAGGGTTACCATCTCAGCATTACATATACTTTTACACATACTTACAGAGACTATGTTCAAACACTTAAACATACTCAAAGACTAATGTTTTACAAGTGAGATGTATTTGAAATCTCCGAGAGCACCGTGGGAATCAAAATCTTCACCTCCTATTTTGTTTTTTTTTTTATATAAAAATTAATATCCACTTTTTTTGAAACATTTACTTACATTTAGGTCATAAAAATCATATGAATGTGAAAAAATCATGTAAATCATATAAAATTTCACTTCCACATGGGCCATATAAAAAAATAAAAATAAAAATGTTTGAAGTTGTGTTACAGTCCGATTACCTATGCTATGGTCATTTTTTGTGAAAAACACCCACTACTGGTCGGATGGTCTCTAAAAGGCCTAGATTTCGAGATAACCTAATATGTTGAAATATCGGCATGGTAAACATATTTCCAAAAAACGCATTACTAGTGTTTAAATTCACTAACGATTCCCCAAAGTAGTCAACAAAAATAAAGCGAATATTGAACATACCTAATTACTAATAAATATAAATGCCGTCGAGTCGTTATGAATAAATGACAAGTAGGTACAGCTAATAATAGATATCTACCCACTCATAAACACACACACACACACACGACACCGCACTGCGTCCGTGAATATTACTATCTCTGTTTGACAAAAGATGACAAGCGGGTCATCTTTTGTCAAACAGAGATAGTAATATTTCGCAATCGTCTAGTGAAATACACGCAGCTTAATCGAATTAACCTACAGTGGTGAAAAAAAAAGTAGCATATTGCTGAACATTATATTGTTTTTTTTTGGAAGGTATTGACCCAAGCTGTCACCCCCTGCAATATGTCGTACTATTTGCTGAACACCCTGTATGTACACCCAAATCTGTTGCGTGGCGTGTTATAGGTTAATATAAGAGTGAAGAGTGGAGCGTCAGTTCCAACCGATCCCCACCAGCGACTATGAACATGTCGCAGCAGTCGAGAAACACCTGGAAGACTACTTCGCAACGCCGATAGCTTTCGATGGAGGACCCTGTCTTCTTCTCGCCTGGCGCTGTTAGACGTGCGATCCTAAGAACAAAGCTCGGTTAGTCTATTTTCAACCGACTTCAAAAAGGAGGAGGTTCTCAATTCGGTTGTGTTTTTTTTTTTTTGTATGTTTGTTACGCGATTACTCCGCCAATTATGAACTGATTTTGATGATTCTTTTTTTATTTGGTAGGGCATACTTCAGGAGTGGTCCCATATAAATTTGGTCAAGATCTGATAAGGGGTTTTTGAGTTAGCTTCAATAATACGTATTTTTCCCACCTTGTATGGTGTTCTAATAGTGTGGATGATATTCTAATAGTTCCTGTCACTGTAATTTACATAGCAGGTAATGGGTATTCAAATTTTTGTAGGGGTTTTGTGTAGTTACCACAACTAAAAAGTGAAAAATAAAAACGCTTTCACAAAAAAATAAAACCGGCTTCCAAAAAAAAAAACACTACAAAGTGAAAAATAACTTTGATTTCGGAAGTCGGTGGCAAAAAAACAAAAATAAAAAACCAAAGACACCGACTTCCGAAATCAAAGTTATTTTTCACTTTGTAGTGTTTTTTTTGGAAGTCGGTTTTATTTTTTGTGAAAAAGTTTTAGTTATTTTCATAGCGTTATGTCCTACGGTATTCTGCTGTGGGGAAAAGCTGCAGATATTCAAAATATATTCGTCCTCCAAAAACGAGCTATTCGAGCAATTTACCAGCTAGGTGCCAGAGTTTATCTGAGAGATTTTTTCAAAGATATCGGTATCTTCACAGTGGCATAAGGTTCATAACTCATTTGTTGAGCTTGGTATAACCTTTTATAACAAGCTACCCTCTTCTTTGCTAGATTTGCCTTTTAATGCGTTTAAAACTAAAGTAAAGTCCAACCTTTGTTCAAAGGCATACTATGCTATCAACGACTATTTAAATGATAAGAATAGTTGGTCGCTGTGATTAACTCAAGACAATGTTCAAATGTTCTTTCTCCAGAATTAGTTTACCTACTGACAGGTTATATGAGTTTATATAATTGTTTATAATTTTACTTTTTATGTCAATTTATTTTAATTAAATTTTAATTTATTGTTGACATAATCTACTCATCACAATATTTTTTTATGAGTTGTATTGCAATATGTAGTTAGCTAGCGACCTCGACAATTATTTATTATACCTCGAAGTCAAAGTCAAAGTCAAAGTCAAATAATTTATTTCATTTAGGCACAAAAAAGGCACTTATGAACGTCAACATTTACAGAAGAAAAAAATATAATAATTGATTCTAGTCACCCATTCCAAAAGGTCGTTTTCGTATGGAGAAGAATGGGCAAGAATCGATGGTCCTAGTTTATCAATTATAACTTCTAGTTACAGCTATAGATATGCAAGCGGGCACACCCTTTATGCCTGGAGGCTTTATTTTCTTTTTTAGATATTGTTACGTTTAGTTATTTTTATTTCTGAAGGGGTTCAGAATCATGTACTGAATCCATGGTATCAGTTTTCGCGTCGATGTCCCTTCCACCCTGTACGTCTATATGTATAATTAATTTTTATTTTATTTTTCTGTGTTTGTAAATTGTAACGCGAGATTCTCTTAACGATAACGTTTCCGAATGTATTCCACTTGAAGTTCAGCGGGGAATTTGACAACTTCATTCATGGGCAATGTGTATTGTTGCAACTAATACAATAATACTATTGTATAGTTTGTTTAATAATACCTACTCTCTGTAAAAAGTACCCCGAAAGTTATGGTTGTAGCGGTTACACCGCCACATACAAACTACGCATCAAAGACATGACGTCATACAAATCCTGCATCGCGCAAATAGAGCTTACCGCGTGAACGACATATTATAAGACTATCCGACATCAATAGTTGGGTAGTTGCCCGCCAGACACAACACGCGTCTGGTCGGAGGAGGTCCTCCCTTTTCTATGGTGGATGAGTGAACTTTACACCCTGTTCCTCACGCCCCTAAATTGGTGACCCCGAATATGAACGTCAGCGCAGCCTTCGTGCAACTACTTCAGCGTGACGTCATCATCATAATCACTCCCGCAAGCTTTCGTGAGGCGAATCACACAGACAGCCAGCACTCTCGGCTGCAACGGGTATCCTGACGACCAACATGCAGCGAACGCGCATTCCTGGTCATCACCCTCAGCCTCATCACCCCGACTCACTGGGGAATCACCGCAATCATCTCAATCACCGAAATCACCTCAATCACCACAATGACCACAATCGCCACAATCACCGCAGACAGTTCCGACTCACCGTGAACTGTGCGGCACCCGGTTCCGACTCACTGGAACCTTAGCCGGCACTATGAAGCATCGCAAGATACAAGACTCAGTCCACTATCGGCCTCCGGTCTCCGGAAGGGAGTGATGTAGCGGTTACACCGCCACCAACGAACTACGCATCAAAGTCATGACGTCACACAAATTCTGCATAGCGCAATTAGAGTTTACCGCGCGGACGACATATTATAAGACTATCCGACATCAACAGTTGGGCAGTTGCCCGCCAGACACACCACCCGTCTGGTCGGAGGATCCTCCCTTTTCTATGGTGGATGAGTGAACTTTACATCCTATTCCTCATGCCCATAAATGCTGATAGTTTTCCTCGATTACCGCGGTGTAGTGCACTACGAATTTCTTCCAGATCTCAGTGTGACAAACGGTGATTATAGAGTATTATTTAGGCGTCATGAGGCGTTTGCGAGAGAATAACCGCCGAAAACGGCCCAGATTTGTGGAACAACAATTCATAGATTTTGCACCATGATAATGCACCATTGCACAAAGCCATCATTGTGCAAGAGTTCTTAGCCAACAACTCGGCGAATGTCATCGACCAAGCACCGTAGGTATTCACATGATGGGGTGCTTGGACAGGAAACCTCCCCGTGTGCCTGTGGGCTGGAATTCCCTTCGGATGCGTCCGGGGGGAAGGCCAGTCTTCAGGACGGTGCACCCTGGGATGCAGGCAATGTCTCCCCATTAGGTACTGTGTACATAACGGGTCTCGTTGTCTGCATGCCAATATCCTGTCGGAGGAACGCTCTAACGTGTACTCGGAGAGAGCACACGTTGAGCAGCGTTGGAGTACGGGCTCGGCGTGCACTAACACTGCCGTCGGGCTGGCAGGAGGAAACCTTCTGCCGCCGTTGGTCTCGTAGCCCCGAAGAGTGTCAAGGTCATGTGTCTGGCAATTGACGGGGGTCGAGGGTCTTCTCGGACCGCGAGGAAGAAATCCTCTATAAAAAATTACCCCAAACCTCCGAGCGGCGGCGCACCGTGAGGGAGGTTGTAAGCTTGATTAATGGGTAGCTATTTGATAATTAGTCGCTAGTGCGAACCACTATTTTTTGAGACAATAGAATGAAATATACTCGTGGGAACAGATATGAAAAATTTAAAACTAAAAACCAACCATAAAGAGAGGAGTGATGCGGAGTCGGAATCCGACGCTGCGTCTGGCGTAATGAGCTCAGGTGGTGGGCGTGACCGTGAGGAACCGAAAGTTCCTTCGGAAGCGCTCCGAACCGGGAGATGGCCAGGGGTCGTCCGCCGCCGAGGGGGTCTCGGGTCAAGGCAGGAGGAAGATCCACTCCAGTCGGCGGGGTGCGGCCCGGGGAAAAGGTGTGGGTAAAGAACTCACCACCAAGGAGGCAGGCGAGCCGAGTCCAGCCAGCCCAGCTGAGGTGGAGAGGCCCTCTACGGAGGAAGAATACCCTGTAGGGGTCAGCACTGGGGTGGCCCCTACAGAGTCGGCAGGCGGTGAGCCGCATGCCGCTGGCGGCTCCAATTCGGAGCGAGCGGCCAGGTTTGCGGAGGCCGTGGCAGCCGCAATGAAGGTTTTGGTCTTGAAGAGGACTCAGTCCTGGAGGGAATGTTCGCGCGTGCCGACACGTCTGTTTGGCCGCACATCAAGCAGATTGTGCCCTGGCATACGCACCCCCCTGACGCGAGACCCTTGCGCCGTGACCTGGTAGCGGACGACTGCCTTAATCTCACCGGACTGTTGACGCCTCGAGTAAGCAGCATCCAGGTTACACGCATCTTACTCGAATTAAATAAACTCTACAGATGTATACACACGTCTGAAGCGTGGCGTGTTCTAGGTTAATATAGGTATGTCACGCAACTAACACAGACAAGCAGGCGCGACGCGGGCCACGACGCGCGTTGACACTGAGCGGCGTTACACTACAATACAAGCAACTCACACATCCACGACAATTTATCCCTCAATCTGTAAACGGCTAGATCTGTGAGCGAAGCGAGGGAAAACTACATATCTACCTGAAGGAGCGTCGAGTCGACATCTCCGTGGCATGGTCGTCCCCCGCTGGGCCTCTCCTGGGAATCTGGGAGTCTCACCTGGCGGAGACAGACCGCCGAGATGTCGTCCAGATAGCGGCGCCATAGGATTTAGCGTCGTGGCGCGCCTACAGAAATATTTATTGCAACCAGTCACACGGACGCGTTAAAACTGCGTTCGATCATCTTTTGCCGAAATAGGAAAACAATTGAGGGGTCAAACCAAGGCAGTGGCGGGCTACCGTTCAGACTCCGCTGGCGAGGGGCGAAGCTCCAACTCAACGTATGTATCTACTGGGTAAGTCAATGTTCGACTTGATGACGTCCAGCCAGGGTCTGCTTAGGGCTTCGGGTGCACCATCCGAAGGTTTTAAATAAAACGCAGCAACCTTGTTCCACAACGATATATTTGGCCGGACTCAATTATCGATCGTGGGATGTCGCGACGCCCCCGCCAGGGGGCGTGGCGAGCGAGGTCAGGGCTTCGCCCCTCGCCCGCGGAGGCATACAGTGGCCCGCTGCTACGGGCCCTCTCACTCTAGTCGGCCTAAGTGCGGCCTGTAGCATTTGGCGTAGCTAGCTACGCCTGTGTGAATGGTTGCTATGAATATTTCTGTAGGCGCGTCGCGACGCTATTTCACATAGCGCCGCTTGCTTCACGACACCACGGCGGTCAGTCCCCATCAGGTGAGACCTCCAGTTACCTGGAGGAGGCCCGATGAAGACGACCAGCGACAGTGATGCCGACTCGACGCACCTACAGGTAGATATGTAGTTTACCCTCGCCCCGCTTACAGATCTAGCCGTTTACGGATTGAGGGATAAACAGTCGTGTTTGTGTGAGCGGCTTGTGTTGTTGTGTAACACTGCTCAGTGTCAACGTGCGTCGCGGCCCGCGTCGCGCCTGCACGTGTTATGTTGGATGCATGTGTAGTTAAGGTTGTCTGTATTTAGTTACGTGATATGCCTATATTAACTTAGAACACACCACGCAACAGATGTATGTGTACATCTGTAGAGTCTTATTATTTCGAGTAAGCTGCGTGTAACCTGGGTGCGGCTTACTCGAGGCGTCATATCCGGTGCGATGGGGTCAGTTGTCCGCTACCAGGTCGCGGGGCAGGGGTCTCGCATCAGGTGGGCGCGCGTGCAATGGCGCTATCTGCTTGACATGGGGCCAGGCAGAAGCGTCGGCACGCGCGAACATTACCTTCGCGAGTCGCCCTACAAACTCGTCCAGGCTCTCAATCCCGAGGTCCCGGTGGAGTACGTCGTTCCTCACGAAGCGAGGAGCGTCAACAATGGTCCGCAGCGCAAGGTTTTGTTGCGCGCGGAGCGTCTTGCGGCTCGACTCCTTCGTGAGGGCGAACCACGCTGGGGCGGCGTACGTCAAGATTGGGCGTATGTACGTTTTGTACACGCCCAACTTGACGCGCGCCGGGATGCGAGATGAGAGCACAGGTTTAAGGAGGTTGCGGGCGACCTTACCCTGCGCGGCGACCTTGCGGACATGGGGCCCCATCGTGAGGCGGCGGTCGATGGTCACACCCAGGTACTTGGCCCGGGGCGACCAATCGACGTCGACCCCATGTAGTTTCAGGGGTGGCGGGACGGGCGAGTATCCGACGACCATCGCCTGCGTCTTACCCACGTTCACCGATAGCCGCCACTTCGACAGCCACTCGGGAAGCAGATCGAGGGCGCGCTGCATTTTGAGCGCCGCGTGCTTCGCATTGAGCGAAGTGGTGATGTACGCGGCGTCATCAGCATACAGCGCGAGCGTCGTCTCTGTCGTGGTGGGGATATCGTCGGTGTAACGCGTGTAACACGCAGGCGACACGCAACTGCCCTGCGGCACACCTGCCAGCACTGGGCGAGCGCCGGATAGCGCCCCGTCGACCACCACCCTGAAGGATCTGTTGGACAGAAAGGATGCAACCACCTTTACAACGCGACGGGGCGCGTCGGAGGTGGCGAGTTTATAAATTAGACCGTCGTGCCACACACGGTCGAAGGCCTTCTCCATGTCGAGGAATACTGCCACCGAGCATTCCTTCTTATCTAAAGCTGTCGTCAGGTGGTGCAGTACCCTCGACAGCTGAAGCGTCGTGCTGTGCTCCGCCCTGAACCCAAATTGCTCGGGGCGTGGGGCGATGTGTTGGGTGAGGTGTCGCAGCAGGAGTACTTCGAACACCTTGGAGACTGTCGGCAGCAGAGTGATAGGCCGATAGCTCTCCGGCTTCGCTGTGTTCTTTCCCGCCTTGGGCAGCATAATGACGCGCCCCTCCTTCCACGAGGTGGGAAAGACCCCCGTGCGCAGTATCGCCGTGAACAGGCGCGCCAGCGCCGCTACTGCACGGAACGGCAGGTGGCGCAGCGCTGTGTTGGTGATACCGTCAGCACCGGGGGCCTTTCTGGGCTTCGTTCTTAGGATGGCGCGTCTAACTGCGCCAGGCGAGAAGAAGATAGAGTTCTCCTCGGGAGCTACCGGCTGTGCGAAGTAGTCTCCTAGGTGTTGCTCGACCGCTGCGACATGCTCGACGTCGTCGGTCGGGTTAGGGCGGAACTGACGCTCCAGGTGCTCGGCGAAGACCTCCGCCCGGTCCTCTGCTACATACTTAAGCGCCCCGTCGCTGTTAAGTAGAGGGCGCACCGGGGCTGGGGTATTCGACAGCTGGCGGCAAAGACGGTGTACAGACGGCCAGCTGTCGACAGCGGCGTCTATTCTCTCTTCCCAGCCCGCGGCGGCGTGGGCCGATAACTCGGCCTTGACCTTCTCCGCGAGACGGTTGAGCTCTCTCTTCATGGTCGGGCATCTAGTCTGTTGCCACTGCTTGCGAAGGCGCCTTTTCGCGGCAACCATCGCGCTGATACGCGCCGGTAGGGGCGGCAGTAGCCCTCTCCCCTCCGGTTGTATTGTCGTCGCCGCTTCTAAGGCGCTCTGGATGCAAGCAGTGACGTCATCCGCCGCTTGTTCCACGTCCGCGGAGGAAACTATGGGCCGAGTCGGCGTGGTGGTATGCATCCTTTCTGTGAACATAGTCCAGTCCGTTGATCGGCGTGGCGCTAATGGTTTCAGTCGGGTCGGCTGCTCCGCTAGGACGACGAGTACCGGTTGGTGGTCCGACTGTAGCTCGTCGTCTATCACATGTTGCGTGATCTGGCGGTGCAGCCCTCGGTGGACTGCGATGTCCAGGACGTCCGACGTGTATGCCGCCGCGTCCGGGTAATGGGTGGGCGTCTCCGGGCCGGACACCGTAAACCCGAAGGCTTCCGCATCCGCGAAGAGTCGCCGGCCGTCGCTGTTTGTTTGAGCTGAGTTCCACGCCGGGTGCTTACTGTTAAGGTCGCCGGCAAGGATGGTAGCGTTGCCATGCGTGCTAAGTAGCGCCCGCAGCTCAGCCATGACAAGGCGAGACGCGGGCGGCTTGTAGCACGCATAGATGTTAATGTCCTCGCCGGCGACATGCAGCTGTACACCCAGGGCGTAGAAGCTGGACAGCGACGGCAAGGGGAGCTCCTGGTGGACGACTCTTCGCCTCACTAGTACCGCCAGACCACGGTAGCGGGCGTGATGAGCCGACCTTTCGTCCTTGCGGTAGACGTGATAACCCGGGAACCTGACCCTATCTTCGGTTCCCAGGTGCGTCTCACTGATTAGCGCCACGTCGATGTCTTGTTCCCGAAGGAGGTGGCGGAGGGGGGCGACCTTATCCCTAAGGCCGCGGGCATTCCAATGTACAATCCTCAACGGCCTAGCCATCACAGAGCGACAGCAACGTGGCCAGACCGTCGAGGATGACCGCCTCAATATCTCGGCCCTGCCTTATAGCTCTGATAAGGTCCATCAGAAGCTTTATCGCGCAGGTTGTGAATTCCTTATTAGTCGTCGCGCTTTGCGCGGTAGGGGCGACACCACTCGCCGCCGCAGGGAAGCTTCCCTTTGCCGCGATTGGCCGTTGTGCCATCATGGCGTCGGCGGCGACGGTGGTGGTGCCTTGCGGCTTTTGGGCGAACCTACTAGCTGTAGTTCTTACGTTCCGCCGCTGCGTCGTTTTGTCGCTACTAGTAGGTTCGTCCACTAGCGCGTGCGCCGTCCGTCGGTCGACAACCTGCGCGATGGAGGCAGGGCCGGCCTCAGGGATGGCTTCTACCTCTTCCTGTGTCGCCGGGGGGGTGGTTTTCTTCCTCCCCCTCCCCCCCCTCTTCTTCTTCCTCCGCTTAGAGGAGGCGGAGGCTTGGCCTCTTTGTGTGGGCTCGTTGGCCGCCGCCATCAGCGTCGGTCCATCGGCCTCCACGATGGCCACTGTTTGTGGCCCGGCCGCTACTCTGTGTGTAGCCGTAATGGCGGCGGTCCCCGCTCGCTTGTTCCGAGTTTCCTTCGTGAACACGGGGCACTTGATGAAGCTCGCGGGGTGCGGGCCACCGCAGTTAACGCATGTGGCCGGCTCCTCCCGCGGGCGTGGGCAGTCTCGTGCCGCGTGCTCACCCCCGCATCGCACACAAGCGAGCGGTCGGTGGCACTGGTGCGAGCTGTGCCGGAAGCGCTGGCACCGGTGACACTGCGCCGGCCCACGCTTTCCACGCCAAGCCTCGATCTTGACACCACGCATGTACATGAACACGGTGGTGTCATAGATCTCTCTGACGTCCGGGGTTTTCCTTAGTATTGCGTGAAACACGCAACCGGGTCGTCCTTGTGCGCCCTTTATGTGGCGCACATACTCCGGTTGGTATCCCAACGCCCGGAGTTCCTCCTCTATCTCCTTCGGGTCCGTATCCGCCGGTAGGCCCCTGATGGCGACTTTGAGGTTGCGGTCCGCTGGTAGTGAGTACGCGAACCACGACACGCCTGCACTCTTTTCCAGGCCAGTCAAATAGCGCTGGACCAGCCGATACTCGTCTTCGGTATCCGGGGTGAATCTCACCCCGGTCCCGTACGGACGAGCATTCGGGGGCCGGCCCAGCTGCGCGTGAATGGCCCGGAAGTGCGAGGCCCAGTTCGGCAGCGTCTCCACCACCAGCGGAGGGTACCTCAGCTTCTTTCTGTTCTTCCCCTTCTGCTGCTGCGACGTAGTCGGCGCCGAGGACGAGGCGCCGGCGGCGGGGGCAGGGGGGGGAATATTAGTGCCAGGGGGGGGGGCGAGTTGGTGGGTCTCGCCCCTGTGTGTGTCGGTGCGGACGCCGGAGGTGTCGGCGACCGCGGTGGTGTGCGGCGGGCCGCACCGGCGAAGGTAGGCGACATTGGCGTACCCCGACCCCGCGTCGCGCTTTCGCGCTGTGGACGCGGCGGGTCGAGGCAGTACCGCTTCGCCTCCTCCGACGCGGCCTCGCCGGAGCTTCTTCTCCGCCGCTGGGGTCTGGCCTCGAGCTCAAACTCGAAGTTAAACCCCAGCGATGGTGTAGGCGACGCCGGCGACATCAGTGCGGCGGCGGCGGTCGTGCCGCCCACGGTGGACCGCGATCCGGGTCGTGAGGTCATGTCCGGGGACATGTCTCCGCGATCGGACGCGGCCGAGCCCACGGACGCCAGCGACATGCTCGACCCAGCACGGGAGGAGCATGCCGACAGCATCGCGGGCGAGTCGCAGGCGGACATCCGGGGTGGCGCCGGCGAAGCGGGCGTCTGCGTCGTTGTAGGTGCCGGCCTGTAACGTTGGCCGGCACTTGCTGGCCGCTCCCGCTCAGCCATCACCGGCCCCGCCAGCGAGCGGCGGGGGTCGGGAACGGCGGTGCGCGGAGCGGGCACAGCTTGGGCTGCCTTTCGCGTCGCGCCGGTAGAGGGCGCGGGCGGCGAGATGAACCGCGGCGGTGGAGCAGCGGCGCATGTTGGGGGCACGCGGGCCCGTGCGGACGACACGGGGGTACGCGGCGGCGGGAGCGCGGGGGAGGCGGCGCGGGGCGCGGTAGTACGCGCGGCGGGCGCGGAAGGACGCGCAGCGGGCGCGGTTGGTGGCGCGGGCGCAGCAGCACGTGTCGACGTCGACGGTGCGCGCGCTTGCGGTGCGCGGCTGGGGTTCGCGGCCGGCCCCGGGGCCTGGATCGGCACCGGGCGGAACGCGGCGGGACGGACGGCTACCGCATGCGGCCGGCTCGACGACGGCGTTGGCGCAACGCGCGCAGGCGCCGATGTCGTCGGTGGGCCGGCGGGCACAGCGGCAGGGGTCCCCCCCCCCGGTTCCTCTTCCGGTCGCGTCTTCTTCGTCGTCTTCCTCTTCTGGGCTCCGGCCAGTGATGCACCGGACGCCGCATCGCCTATATTAGGCAGAGACGACGCCCGATCCAGCACTGGGGGCCTATTACGAACTTTTAAAAAACCAGGCAAGTTCCAGGCAATTCATTTCACTGGCTGGATATATTTCGTATTATGACATCGGTAATTCTGACCGACTTCACGCTGGCTAGTTTGTCTGTGGCTGGCTTGAAATTCTCTGCCGTAACGTTCAGAAACACAAATAAATATTTATCGGTAAGTTACGGTTTTATTTAGATCACGTATTTTATGATAAAAATAATAAATATACCTTAATATAGTTACTGAAAGTAGGTGAAAATATGAACGCAATGTTTATTGTGCTATACAATTAATTTTTATTTAATTTTTCCGTGTTTGTAAATTGTAACGCGATATTTTCCTAACAATAACTTTTCCGAACGTATTCCACTTGATGTTCAACGGGGAATTTGACAACTTCATTCTTGGACAATGTTTATTGTTGCAATTAATAAAATAATACTATCGTATTGTTTGTATAATACTCTCTATAAAAAGTACCACGAAAGTTATGCTGATAGTTTTCTTAGATTACCGCGGTGTAGTGCACAACGATTTTTTTCCAGAAGGATAAACAGTGATTATAGAGTATTATTTAGGCATTATGAGGCGTTTGCGTGAGAATATCCGCTGAAAATGGCCCAGATTTGTGGAACGACTTGTGGACAATTCATAGATTTTGCACCATGATGATGCATCATCACACAAAGCCATCATTGTGCAAGAGTTCTTAGCCAAAAATTCAGCAAATGTCATCGACCAAGCGCCGTATTCACATGATATGGCTCCGTCTGACTTTTTCCTGTTCCCGAGGCTAAAATTACCTCTTCGAGGAAGACGTTTCGAGTCGATTGAAGCTATAAAAGAAAATTCGCTGAAGGAGTTTTAGACCATACCTCAATCAGCTTACCAAAAATGTATGGAGGACTGGGTCAAGCACTGGCGTAGCTGTATTGCAAGGGAAAGGGCCTACTTTGGAGCCGACAAAATAAATTTTGACGAATAAATTACTTAATGGTTTTATTGAACAATTCCCAGTACTTTTTACACAGAATGTATTATGTCCCTTCGCAAGAAGTACCTACTAGTTTCAGAGTATAAACAAAAATATGGATAATGAATGGTTATGGTGGTGTGGTGTTTTTGAGTGTTTTTACTAAATATCCAGTTTTTAACATGTTATATTTACCTATAACCATAGCTGCGAGGCACACATTCCTGCTGGTATCATGCAACGCAGTTTTACACTTTTTATTTTGTATTCTTTCCTTTTATCTTATTTTTTTTTCTCTTTCTACTTGTGTGCCTTTTAGTCTGTGCCAAATAAATGTATTTTCTTTCTTTCTTTCTATCATGGTAATATTATGAAATTATCATGGTGCACCATTTATTAGGCTGTTGAAATTATTATAGTTCAATGGATTAGAGCTATCGCCCTCGGCTGAGCCTAACTTATTTTTAGTTTGAAAAATTGTAGGAGTTTTTCAATTTTACCGTTATTTTGGTATTTTGATCAGAAGTGCCACTTTCCGGAGTTTCCAGAAACTCGAACGGTACATATTCGTCACACGTGATATTTTCTCTGAATAATTTCGCCAAAAATATCCAAAACCATTCAATAAAAACTCCTATGAAGTAGCGGAAATTGACTGATAGTTTTAATATGTCAAGAAATGTCAAACGAACGTTCATAATACGGTATTTCCAGCCAATAGTCGGGCAGAAGCCGGCCAGGGTGTCACGTGACCACTGACTGGCTTGTTTGACGAGTTCATAATACGAAATTGCAAGGCAGTTCTGTTTACGCCGTAAACTGCCTGGAAATAAGAGTTCATAATAGGGCCGGAGACCCGGCATCGCGGCCCAGCGAGCCGCGCCGGGTTTCGGCATCTTAAGTGGGCGTGGGCCTCCGCGACCGCTGCGGTGATTTCTCACCGGGCAGCACGGGGCGGCTCCCTCTGTGTTTGCACAGGTACCGGCTGTATCCTGTACACACACAGAGAGAACGGGTTAAAAGTATTGCGGTCCGCACGGAAAAATTACGCGATACGTAGGCGGATTATCGCGCAGGGCACACGAGCTAATCCTAAAGGACTCAATTATTCTAAGTCCACAGGGACCTTATAGTGTCGACGGAAAATCTTAACACCGCGAGTTAAATAATCGTTCAACGCCATCTATCGAGGCATCGATAACTAATTTAATAAAACTGTGCAACTTAGTTGACACAGTGCATACAAGGTTATACATTCTCCCCCCATTAAGGGCAAGCATAAATTGACCTTAATATTAAAACAAATACAGACAACAGCAAACATTAAAAATTACATACTAGCTAACCAACTAGGTGTGTTAAAGTTAACAATTGTTGTATAAACTAAAATGGTAACAACAAAAACACTTTGATACAAATCAAATAGGCTATTCGGTAACAGGAAGCAAACATAATTTAGATACAGGTCTTTTAATAATAGAGTTTTTCGTTTTAATAGTGACCACTCGTACGATCCCGTCATTACCAGGATGCTCTTCCTTCCTCTACTAAACCCCAAACCCAACGACACGGAGGAAGCCCGTCTTCCTTGACTAAGACCACATTTCCTCTTTTAGGAGAGGAAGTTTCCGAGGTCCATCTATGTCTATAAAAGAATTGCCTCAAATATTCCTGAGACCACTTTCGCCAGAATGTTTGCAACATACGTTGGGTATACTGCCATCTCTTTAACGAGTTTAAATTAGAGTTTTCGAAGTTATAATCTGGCGGCGTAACAAGAGGCTCACCAACCAGGAAGTGGCCAGGAGTCAAAATTTCCATATTTTCGGAATTGGTTCCCAATCTAGACAGCGGCCGAGAATTTAGGCATGCTTCCACTTGGGCTAACACAGTTGCTAGTTCCTCGTAAGTCAGAGTGGAAGTGCCAACGATGCGTTTTAGGTGATACTTCACCGATTTTATTCCAGCCTCCCACAGTCCCCCGAAATTGGGCGCGTGAGGCGGAATAAAATGCCAGGACGTTCCATTAGTCCCTAAAAGTTCCGCTATCTCCGACAAAATACCATTTCTTTCCTTGGTAAAGAGAATACCCAGTTCCTTTGCAGCGCCTACAAAATTTGTGCCATTGTCGCTCCACACCTCCTGACAATGGCCCCTTCTCGCCACAAACCTTTTGAAGGCCTGCAAAAATCCTTCCGACGTGAGGTCAGACACTGCTTCAATATGAACGGCACGTGTTGACATGCAGACAAACAAACATATATATCCTTTATTAGCCTTATGTCCACGACCCTTTGCTGTACGTAATTGAATAGGTCCAGCAAAGTCTACACCACTACGAAGAAATGCGCGAGAGGGTTTGGCACGAGCTGAAGGTAGCTGCCCCATCAGTGGATTACAGGTAAGCCCATTGTGTTTAACGCATGTAACACATTTCCGTATAAAGCTAGACACAAGCTGTTTTGCTCCGAAGATCCAAAATTTATCATAAATATAACTCAAGGTTAATTGTGTACCTCCATGAAGAGTTTGCCTATGACCGAAATCAATAATTAAATGAGTAAAGTGTGATTTTTTTGGCAAGATAATGGGGTGTTTTCTTAAAATATTAAATTCTGATTCTTCTAATCTGCCGCCTACCCTTAAAACACCTTTTGCATCTAAAAATGGAGTTAATGTTTTTAAAATACTTTTTGATTTAATTTGTTCTTTCTTTTCTAATGCCTTTATTTCCTCTTCAAAATGTTTTCTCTGACACAATCTCAAGCACGTCTCAAAGGCTTCATTTATTTCTTCGGTTCGCAAATAACCTTTCCACTTTTTTTCAGATTTTATTTTATTTGTTGTCAACATACGCCTACAATATGCTACAACCCTGGTGAGCCGCGTCAACGTTGCATATCGATCACAGATGTCCGAATCTTCTACAACGTGATGCACTCGGACTGACTCTAAGTCGGTCTCCAAATCTTGAGATTTATCATAATTAATATTTATTTCCCGCAAGAAATCAGGTCCTTTAAACCACAATAAATGCCTGCTTAGCTCTGCAGGGAGCATGCCCCTAGATGCGCAGTCGGCGGTGTTTTGTTTTGTAGGAACGTGCGACCATTGCCATGGATCCAACGAGGTAAGTATCTCTGACACCCGATTCGCGACAAATACCTTCCATTTATTCGGCAAACCATTAAGCCAAGCCAACACAATGCTGGAATCAGTCCAAGCTCGCACATTCTGTTTTTCTATATGCAATACCTTTGCTACTTCTAACAAAAGTCTTTTCAGCAATACTGCACCGCACAACTCTAGTCGCGGGATCGACACTTGTTTTATCGGTGCGACTTTGGTTTTGGCAGTAATTAACGAAATCTGAATGTTGCCCGTCGAATCAATCACTCGGAGATAAATGACCGCAGCATATGCCGATTTCGAGGCATCGCAGAAGCCGTGCAATTCTACTCGGGCATTGCTAGAGTTGGTACTTACCCACCTGGGTACCGCAATATTTTTCAGCTCATCTAAACTACTGCGGTAAGTATACCATTCATTTTTTATTTCAGATGGGATTTCCTCATCCCATGTGATCCCGGAAATCCATAATTTTTGAATTTGCATTTTGGCTACTACAATTACGGGAGCTACCCATCCTAAAGGGTCAAATAATCTTGCAATTTCCGATAATACCTTTCTTTTTGTTACAGGTTCCTGCAATGGAGACAACTTGACGGAGTACTGGAAGGCGTCCCTGCTTCTGTTCCAGGTAAGTCCCAGTGTTTTTATTATCGCATCCTGCTTAATGTCGATCTCTTTACCTACCCTTTCTGGTCCTTTACATTTTTCACCGATTATTTTTTCCAGTAATTCATCGCTGTTGCTCGACCACTTCTGTAAACTGAATCCTGCTTTAGCTAGTAACTCTTCCATTTGACTGTAAATTTGTATGCCTTCTTCAATAGTATCACAACCTGTCAGCAGATCATCCATATAATATTCGTTGAGGACTCTTTCAGCCGCCAGTGGGTACTTCGCTCCTTCATCATGCGCCACCTGCTGCATCGCTCGAACCGCTAAGAACGGCGCAGAAGACGTCCCGAAGGTTACGGTAAGTAACTTATAATCTTTAATGGCCGAGTCCTTGTGGTCTCTCCACACAATGCGTTGAAAGTCTGTGTGTTCATTAGCCACGCGCACCATTCGATACATTTTAATTATGTCCGATATTAGGCAAATACGGTGAGTTCTCCACCGCATTAATAGATGCCGCAAATCAGGTTGCAGCCCAGGACCGATCATTAAATCATCGTTAAGAGAAACTCCATTACTTCCCTTGCAGGAAGCGTCAAAGACGACTCGGACCTTTGTGGTGTCCTTGTCATCTCTTACAACCGCGTGATGAGGTAAGTAGACCGCATGTTTATTTTCAATATCCGCTTCGGTTAGTGGCTTCATGTGACCTAGTAGTAAATATTCTTGTATTACCTCGCCGTATTTTGCTTTAAGCTCGACATTTTTGTTAAGTTTAGCTTCCAGGGCATGAAACCGCTTTATAGCTATGGACCTTGAACCGCCATATTTGCAGCCTGGATCTTCGCTTCGGAAAGGTAAGTTTACTATGTAACGACCCTTTACATCTCTGACCGTCGTAGCTTTAAACAGCTCTTCACATTTTATTTCTTCATTTGTCATTTTCTGTTGGCTAGATGGCTCTTGATCTGTTTCCAGTTCCCAAAATCGTTTTAGTAGATCCTCTTCTTTTTGCACTTGACAATGTAACAATGACAGTACACCTTCCGTTTGAGTAACGGATGAATCTACAACTCCAGATAAAATCCAACCTAAAGCTGTAGACTGAGCAATAAGCGAACCTGTAGGACTATGCATCAATCCTTCATTTATAATCTGACTATACATCTCAGCTCCTAATAAAAGGTCTATTTTATTAGGTTGATGATAATTCGGATCAGCAAGATCAATCTCTCCTAATTCTGACCATTCCAATACATCTAATTTCCTCGTTGGAAGGAGAGTAATGATTGAGGACAGAACATGAGCCTTAAAGGTGAATGCGCAATGTGGATTGACTCTAGATCGAATTTTCATGTACACTATTGATTTGGAAAGCAATTCTTGATCTCCCCCTAGACCAGAAATCTTACTTCTCAACGAAATCTTTTTTAATTTCAGGTCTTGAACCGTGCTTTCTGTGACAAAGTTTGCCTGCGAGCCTTGGTCCAGTAACGCTCTTAAAACGTGAAGATTACCGAATTTCGACTCTGCTTTGACTAGCGCCGTCGCTAGCAAAACCTGCTTACAAATTTTACCTGTCGAAAAACAGCTAACTACCGACGTTTGGCCTTCTGTGTTTTCAGCAGACCTCCCTGCCTTAGGAGACTCTGGCTCCTGTTGCGAAGCGCTCTTGCCCGCTTCCCGGTTTGAATTGACATCAGTGGTCTCAGGTGTATCTGAGTTCCTTGGGTGTAATAGTGTGTGATGACGACGATGGCATAATTTACATTTGGTACTAATGCGACAAGCCTTCGCTGTATGGTTATTACCCAAGCAGTTGAAGCATAATTTTTTTGTAGTGACGAAATCGCGACGTTTGTCCACTAATTCACGAGAAAACTTCTTACAGCCACTCAACCTATGACTATCTTCAGAACAAAACGAACAGACAACTTCGGATACATGTAATGATTTTAATTTGGAATTATTATTGCCGTTAGTTCTGTTTGCTGAAGGTTTATTATCAATAAACTCTAAGGCCCTGTATCTATTTGTTAGGAAATCCTTGAATTGCTGGTAAGTTGGCAAGTCATCGGAACTGTTGCTACTACTGAATTCAAACTCCCATTGCTTTCTCGATTCCAAATCCAATTTTAAAGTTAAAATATGAATAATCATGATATCCCAATTTGTTACATCTATTCCAAGGTTTGCCAACCCACTTACGTACGCCGTTAGTTGAGTGAGCCGCACCCAGGTAACACGCAGCTCACTCGCAATAATAAGACTCTACAGATGTACACACACATCTGTTGCGCGGCGTGTTCTAGGTTAATATAGGTACGTCGCGTAACTAAACACAGACAGCCACAACTACACATGCATCTAAACACAACACGAGACGCCGAGCGGTGTTACACAACAACACAAACCGCTCGTACATACACGAATGTTTATCCCTCAATCCGTAAACGGCTAGATCTGTAAGCGGGGCGAGGGAAAACTACATATCTACCTATCTATCCACCTCCGTCGCTGGTCGTCTTCATTGGGCCTCCTCCAGGTAACTGGAGGTCTCACCTGATGGGGACTGACCGCCGAGGTGTCGTGAAGAAAACGACGCTATATAGTATAGCGTCGTGGCGCGCCTACAGAAATATTCATAGCAACCACTACACAGACGCAGCTTTGCTGCGTCAAATGCCATAGGCCGTATTAGGCCACCATATCGAAGGAACCCGTAGTAGCGGGCCACTGTATGGCCTCCGCGGGCGAGGGGCGACGCTCCGACCCCGCTCGCCACGCCCCTTTGCGGGGGCGTCGCGACGTCCAATTGTTTGCGTGTACTTAATGACGTAGCAGACATCATAGATCTTTTTACTTGTTCTCTGAGTGAGTTCACAAAAACCACGATGTACAGAATATGTTATTGTAAATAATAAAACTGTAATTATGTATTCTCAGTAGCAGCCCGGAGTCTGGATTTGTGCCCGGTTGATGGCAATAGGCTCGCCCCCTATTACATGGGACTTAAACATAAGTGGCCATATGTGTGTATGTGTACTATAGGTACACCTCTGCCCAGCCCTTCGGGGAAACAAGGCGTGATGTTATGTTATGTGTAATTATGGCCACACTATTGAATTAGGAAATTCCCTGTAATGATAGTGATGATGAGTTTATAAGTAAATACATTTTTGTAAGACTGAACCAGAGTGGTGCACTCATGAATTACATCCTACTTGGAATGGTTCCATTGGACTCCGCTGTTAAGTTAGAGCATAACAAAGAATTTTTGTTCGTGTCTGTTTGTCTGGATGTATGTTCCAGATTGGCGCAAAAACGATGAACGGATTTTGATGAAATTTGATACACATATATACACTGATGTTGGTGTCTTGAAGTGAAAATAAATTAACTTTATTATTCTTAAATCCCGTTATTACGGGTACGTTCCCATGGGATATTTTCCAACATCCACGCGGGCGAAGTAGATCGTGCGGTTACGCACAGAAATAACACTGGGTGGATGAACTGGCAGCAGGTCACGGGAACAATCTGAGACTCCCCGCATTCCCCTTAAACTTAAGGGGAAATATATAAAACAATGGTTAGACCTGCTGTCTTGTATGGATCAGAATGTTGGGCCTCAAAAAGGGATGAATGAAAGGCAATTGCTGTGTTACACGAATGGATAGAATAAGAAATGAGTACATAAGAGGAAGTCTGAAAGTGGCACCGGTGACCGAAGAGTTGTGCGGAAATCGGTTGTCTTATTGTCATGGTATGGGCCTGTGATGCGCAGGAAATTGTGTAATGTAATGTCGTGAGGAAACTTTTGAGTATCAATGTCGATGGCTATAAGAGTAGGGGAAGACCAGAGAAACGATGGATGGACTGTGTGAAAGATGATATGCCTAGAAAGGGGGTGACTACGAGAAGTTTGGAAGAAAGGGACATGTTGCCCCGCCGCCAAGTAAATTGGGATAAGGGCAGGAGAACGATGGTGGTCCACGCGGGCGAACCCGCGGGCAACCGCTAGAGTGTTATAAAGTTTATAGAGGCCGTCTCATTTTTAATTAACCGTCGAACTGGTTATTCTAACGAACCACTTAGTGGCTTATGATCTATGTATGAGCACTTACAGTCAATTAGCAACGAACTACTGGTCTTACATGTACCTCGAACCAAAGTAGGAGAGGCAGTCCTACACCAGTACCGTATCTACATCTCCAGTTTATTTCAACCTGCCTAACAATTTTTATAACCGGAAGAAAGAACTAATTATTTAATTCAAAGAAATGGCAAGAATAAAACGAAATCAAAGACCGACTTTCGAAACTAAAGTTACAAAACATACGACACCTTGCCTTCAGTGAATACAGCCGGTCTATTCTGTCATAATCTCACGGTGAAAACTTAGGTGAAGTGAGCGTGAAGTGACCTGTCATTCCACCTGCTGCTAGGGCTGACAGCTCACTCCGAGCTCACTTCACCTAAGTTTTCACGGTGAGTTGGTTACAGAATAGCACTGCAGGTGTAATGATGATGTTTGTTACCACTGGCGCGCAGCCTACTGTACCTGTTCACCCCTCCACCCACCGCTTGCTTTCAATGAATATATGTGTAATGATGATGTTTGTTGAATAAATATTGATCTTTTTTCTCTTAAAAATAGGTACAGTCGACCGCACGTCGGTACTAACACTTTGTTTTTGAGCTGGAATAGAATAAAATACCAGCAGCGTAATTACAGTAGCAATGGCTTTCATTTTGACAGTTCAACAACATTCATGCGTTATTTACGTTGTTAAGCAGACAATCTTTTTGAACACAATGAAGCAATGGATTTATATTATATAATATTTTTCAAAATCATTCAGATTGTGATTGAAACTGTGTTACGCATTTAAGGTGCAGCTTATACTGAACGAGTTACCACCGACGTGCCGACTGTACAGAACCTACGGTTGTCTACAGTAAAACTTTCGGAATTGGAACTCACACCTTTTACCTCTCAGTATTGTAGATTAGTATGGTGGATGTTAAGGGCTTAGTAATAGCAAACATCTTAACCATTAAGGTCAGTATGAGTGAGACGCTTTCGACTTAGGTCGGGAACTTGGGATGCTCCACGTCACGCTTGTCTTGGAAATAATTTAAAAATAATATTATTTCCGTACATTACATTTATTATTTAAGTAAGTAATAATAAATAATAACAAAAGACTTAGCCACAAAAAAAAAAAAAAACAGAAACACATTTATAATGTACTTTACAAGTTGCAAAATCTGTACAAAATGCATATAACACTGTCCCTTAGACTAGGATAGCCTAGTTGTATTCTAAGAGACAGAAAATCAACTGAATGAGACGAAATTCAAATCTTGTATAAAACGCACACTATTTACGAGTAAGCAGGCATAATTATTATGAGTTGGGGGATTACATCACTGATAAAAATGCTTGGCTCATTGCTGGTCCTGCTTCACCACCACAACTAATTGATTAACATTTTGAAGATACTGTTGGATCTGCTGAAGATTGAAAGACCATCTTTGTATTTTATAAACTCAATCTCCTTTGTATTATATAATTGCATAGCACAGGTGTGAGTACTATGTACTAAAGAGCTACCATTTACCGGGTAATATGTATTTAATTGACTTGAATGTGCCCTGGCGGCTGTGAGTATGTCATGCTCACTCAGATGTCTCGCTGATGGTGGCGCGTGTGTTGGATCATTTAGCTCCCTTCAAAATGGTTGAGCTGAATGGTGCTGATCCATGCGTCATGTTCGTAAACCGGCGCCGTCAGTTGGGACTGGTCATCTCTTGGATGCCAATGCTGCCATGGCTTATTTAAAATTTTTGAATGGTTCTATGTTTTTTTTTTCTTCTTTTTATTACGGACGCTTTTACGAACGTGCACGTCTTTCTACATTGTTCTCACATGCATAATTCCAACATTAATGATGTAACCAATATTTTGTATCAAACGTTTTTATTTAAAAGAGTGTCCGTGGAGTTTCTTGCCCGTTCTTCTCCATAGGTACCTACTACGCTTTGGAATGGGCAACTAGCTTCCTATTTCTGACTGACCCACTTATTGACAATTCAAAAGTGCCTGTAAATAGTTTAATTGGAATAAATGCTTTGAGTTTGCGTTTATAATACTGGTATAATGTTAATTTTTATGATTTTATCACAAGGCTTAGCAGAGCGAGCAGCTCAATCCCAAGCATTTTTATAAAAGCTTATACATAGTTTGTTGTAAAAGCGTATACCTACATTGACCCATGAACGAGTTTCCTACTCTGTGGAGACGAGTGCGATGTACAGCAAGGTTGTGTTTATTCCTGGTATTTAAACCATGAATATCGGAAATCTTCTTAAAATTTGATATATTTTTGTGTATATAAAAAAGGTTTAAAAAAAATATTGTGAGGCATACAGTCAGAATAATTATTTCTTTAAATTTTTCTCGAAGGGAAGCCCTCGGACCTAGGTTGTAAATGGCTCGAACAGCCCTATGACATAAGACTATGAGAATAACTAAAATAAAAAATTCTGGCTGTGTCTACGTCAGTTATTTGTCTAATTTTTTTAGATAGGCGGGTGAACCTTCCTGAATTTTACTATCTATGGACCCCATTGTAATTTACCGTCAATAGTGATTCCAAGAAAAACTGTCGACTCAACAGGGTCCAGCTCTATTCCATTAACTTTAACATTAGTAGTTAGCTGCCTGACATTTGGCGTTGAAAATTTAATGAGTTTAGTCTTTTTTCATTCAAGAGAAGATTATTTACATTAAACCAATGCACAACTTTAGCGCATCGTTCACTTGTTCAAAGTTGACTAACTGACGTTTAATTTAAAAAATAAGGGAAGTGTCATCTGCGAATAATACGATCTTGTGATTATCCCTTATGTGGTGAGGTAATTAGTTTATGATTATGATTATAATTCATTTATATAAATTAAAAACAAGAATGGACCTAGAATTGAACCCTGCGAAACGCCCATGGTGACCGCAAATCCTGCAGGTCTCTTGCCATTAACATCGACCCTCTGAATTCTGTTGTTCAGATAAGAAGTCAGAAGGTCGAGAGCCCTGTCCCTCATACCATAGTCGTACAGTTTCCAGATGAGTGTGTCATGATGTACGCAATCGTGTTGTGTTTATCAAAATATGTATATGTGTCTCCATCTACTAGTTGAAATGTTGTACATGGACGCGCTGATCGTCGCGCTGAGCAGTCAGCACGTCGGCTGCCATGTAGATGACGTGTGTATCAACAATTTAAGCTATGCAGACGACATGGTTCTGCTGAGCGCGTCGATTTGTGGTCTGAGGAGGTTGATAGCGATGTGTGAGGATTACACTGTTAAACATGGACTTGTATATAATATTAAGAAAAGTCAGTACATGGTGTTTGAGGCCGGCGGTGCTATATGCTCCGACTATGTACCACCTATACGTCTAAATAGTGTACCCTTAGATAGGGTGAATCAGTTTAAATACCTAGGACGTTCAAAACCTAGGACGTTGTAAATCCGTCCTCTTGACAATGCTGCCGTCAGCAAAAAGTCGACGCATAATTTGCATAAACTGCAACGTCTGCGTGATGCATATACATAGCCAGTTAAGTATTCCTATTTGAGACTATACTTAGAGTGTTAATAATTAGGTCTAGCACATTTATTTCTCTATATTTAGTAAGTAACGGCAAATCATAACCTAAAAAGTAACATTCATATTTTGTCACGGCTGACCTCAGGGATTATGCTGACTTGGAACGGGAGCGGAGGGCGTTTTCTAAAAGAGCCAATATGCTGGCCCGCAGGTTCGCGCGTTGCTCGGATGGCGTGAAATAACTCTTTTCCGAGCATATTGCACGTCCTTGTAGACCTGCAGCCTGTGGGCTAATTACACGCAGAAATGCTACAGCACCCTCCGCATTCAGTTTAACAACGCTTTCAGAGCGATGTTGGGTCTGCCTCGCTACTGCAGCGCTTCGGGTATGTTCGCGTGGGCGCGCACGGACTGTTTTTATGCAACCATGCGGAAGCGCTGCGCGTCTCTCGTGCGCAGAGTGCGAGCCAGCTCCAATATCGTTCTGAATATGATACTCGTAGCAAATAGGTTGGACTGTCCTTATGTGCGACACTGCTGTGACAAACAAGTTACATATAGTGTCACACGTAAGAGACTAATGAAATTAATGTTTATGAACTAATTATGATGATTGATTGAATTTTAATGATTTAATTTGTGTTTTTGTGGATTTAAAGATTTCTTTTATGGGTTATGTGGTACGTGAAATAAATTTATTTTATTTTATTTATTATTTAACTTGTATTTAAATATATTTTTCTTCTTCGCCGGTCATTGCACGCGTTGTTTCATTTTCGGTTATGGGTATCATTTTTGTCGTGATTGCGATTATCAAATTGCAATATTTAGAGACAGCAAAGATGCCAGCAGATTTATTGACCAAGAGTTTACACAGTGTAAAACATTACTGTTTCTTAAAGGAACTTGGTATACAAAGTCAAAGTCAAAGTCAAATCATTTATTTCAATTAGGCACAAAAAAGGCACTTTTGAACGTCAAAATTTACAAAAAAAAAAAAAAGAATCTAGTCGCCCCTTCCAAAAGGTAGTTTTCGGAGAAGAACGGGCAAGAAACTCCACCGTTAGGTACTCTTTTAAAATGTTTTCACAATATCTTGTATACACATTATTATATAGTTATATGTGAAGACGATGCACCTAGAATAAGATTACGCTCGGTAGGTAAAAATAATGAAAAATGAAGGAATGTCATAAATTAATTATGATTGTGATCAAAGTCAAAGTCAAATAATTTATTTCAATTAGGCACAAAAAAGGCACTTTTGAACGTCAAACTTTACAAAAAATAATAAAACTGATTCTAGTCGCCCATTCCAAAAGGTAATTTTCGTATGGAGAAGAATGGGCAAGAAACTCCACCGTTACTCTTTTAAAAAAAATCATTATATCTTGTATACACTTATTATATAATTATATGTGAAGACAATGCACCTAGAATAAGATTACTATACCACGATAGGTAAAAAGAATGAAAAATGAAGGAATGACATAATTATGTGATAGATGCATGGTGCTCACATACTTACAAACATTGTAAAATTATACTATATTTCTAACATTATAATAAGTAATACTAATAATAATAATTCAGTGTGTGAGTTCAAATAATCACAAAAAATAAAATAAAATAAATGTAAAAAATAAATAAAAATATACAATTAAATTAGCAACCAGTTCGATTTTGTCTAGATTCTGAATTGTCCTATGGAGCAGGACCAGCATGTTTCCAAGCATTTTTATCTTGGATATAATCCTCTAATTTGTAATATGCTTGTTTACAAAGTGTACTTTTTATATGATTTTTAAATTTTCTTTCATTTAATTCTAATATATCACAAGGTATTCTGTTGTAACATTTAACACAGTACCCCATAAAAGATGTATTTACTTTAGATAGTCTGAAAAATGGTTGATCTATTTTATCTTTATTTCTAGTATTAAAATTATGTCTATCACTTATTTTATTAAAAAGATGTAGATTTTTTCTCACATACATAATATTTGAATAAATGAATTGGCAAGGTACCGTCATAATATTAATCTTTTTAAATAGTTCCCTGAGAGATTCGCGACGACGTAGATTATAAATGGCTCTGACAGCTCTTTTTTGTAAAACAAAGATGGATTCAATGTCAGCAGCCCGACCCCACAGTAAAATGCCATACGACATAATACTGTGGAAGTAGCTAAAATAGACCAAACGCGCGGTTTCTACATCTGTTAACTGTCTTATCTTTCTAACAGCATAAGCGGCCGAGCTTAGCCGCCCCGCGAGAGATGTTATATGGGGTCCCCATTGTAATTTCTCGTCTAGCGTGATTCCAAGGAAAACTGTTTGATTAATAAATTCCAGTTTTTCTCCATTCAATACGATGTCACATTCGCTACTTCTAACATTTGGTAATTTAAATCTAATGCATTTGGTTTTTTTATTATTTAGTACCAAATTATTTACCGTAAACCAATCTTGGACCTGAACAATAGAGCTATTCACGTCGTCAAGATTTGGTGACCGTCGGTTTATTTTAAAGATCAATGATGTGTCATCTGCAAATAACACCATCTTTGGCTGATTTAGAAATATTTGGGGTAAATCATTAATATAAACTAAAAAGAGGAATGGACAAAATATCGAACCTTGAGGAACGCCCATTACCATTTCAGACCCTAATGAGTTTGTGCCGTTGACTTGAACTTTAACCTTTCTATCTTTCAGGTATGATCTTAACAAATCATGAGCTGTGTTCCTAATCCCATAGTGGTCCAGTTTCAGCAGAAGTGTCTCATGGTGTACGCAATCGAACGCCTTCGAGAGGTCGCAGAAGATTCCAATGGCATCTTGTGCTTCTTCCCAAGCGTTAAAAATGTTCTTTATTAGGGTGACACCGGCGTCAGTGGTACAGCGCCCTTTGGTGAAACCGTACTGTTGGTCATGAAAGATGGAATTTTTATTAAAGTGACGTAACATTTGATTGAGTATCAGCTTTTCAAACACCTTACTGAGAACTGGCAGAATTGACACAGGCCTATAATTGTTGGGTTCCTTACTATCACCGGATTTGAACAAAGGAACTACTTTACTGTGTTTCATGAGATCCGGAAAGACGCCTTGGTCTATGTAATGTAGGTAGATGAACATTAATAAATGTATGTTAGGTAGGTCAGGCGCCGGCCGCAGCTGGCAGTCAGCAATATACGAACTAACCGAGTGCCCGTGTTTTATTGTCCGCCGTACAAACATCACAGTGGCGACGAGTATTAATTACCTTTGTGCGCGTGCGTTTTGGAACAATAGTCAAGATGTCGATTGGGAAGTTATGCGAATTTGACGTAAAAACGGGACAGTGGTCATCCTACGTGGATAGGTTGGACATGTACTTTCTTGTAAATAAAGTGGCAGAGGAGTTGAAGTTACCTACTTTAATTTCAACAATCGGTGATGAAGCGTACGAGTTACTCGTCAACCTATCGAGTCCAAAGAAACCGTCAGAGCTAAAGTATGGTGAAGCCATTGGTATAATGCGTCAGCACCTTCAGCCGACGCCATCTTCATTAGCGGAAAGATACCGTTTCCGGCAGAAAAGACAGGGAATGGACGAAAACGTGGCAACCTACGTGACGGAGTTAAAAAGATTAGCTCGACACTGTAAATTTGCAGCAAATTTAAGCGAGAGCTTGCGTGACCAGTTCATATGCGGACTCAGGAGTGACGTCATCAGGCAACGGCTGTTTGCGGAGGATGACTCAATAACATTTTCACAAGCCGTGAAGATAGCGAACGCAATGGAAGCGGCTGAAAGAGATGCTGCGGTAGTGGATTTAGCGTCCACATCTAGTCGTAAGGCGGAAGCAGTACATTCGGTCGCATCAAATAAGGGGGACCGCTGCGGAGCGAGTCACAGCAGGAGCGGTGGCAGCATGCGGCCACGCGGCCGCTGCGGACCGGGCGGCGCGGGTGGCGCGGCCGGCGCGGGCGGCGGCGGCGGCGGGCAAGCCGCGAGCCGCGTGGCGCGCGCTCCTAGCACGGGTTTCGCATCGGGACGCAGCAACAACTGCACAGCTTGCGGAGCCACTAACCATAGTGTGGCAAGCTGTCGCTACAGGGAGTTTGTGTGCAGCAAATGCCAGCGTACGGGGCATTTACGTCGGGTGTGTCCGGAGAGTGTCGAACAATCGTCGCGAGGAACTTCATATCGTCGCGGTCGTCGGAATGGTAAGATGTATTCCGCGGAAGTCGTAAGCGAGTCCGACGTGGAGGACATCGAAGAGAGTTTAAACCTGATTGGACTGAATAATTATAAGCCAGTAAGTTTACCTATTTTTGTAGATGATACCGTGCTAAATATGGAAGTAGATACAGGGACGGCGATTTCATGTATAAATGATTGCACCTACGAACGTTATTTTTCACATCTGTGTCTTAAGAAGGACGATACAATTTTAAAATTTTATGATGGTACTAAAATAAAACCATTGGGTATAATTCGCCCACGAGTTCGATTCCAAGGGCAGGAAAAACAGCTGGAATTGTTTGTAATAAAAAACGGTACTACATCTTTGATAGGTAGGAAATGGTTAGCAGACCTACAAATAAAAATACCTTTGCTAAAATGTACCCGCAAAAGTATAAGTAGCATGAATTGTGTGCAAATTAATGAAGGAATTGAAAATATTCTCGACAGATATAAGGAGTTGTTCAGCGGCGGACTGGGTCGGTACAAGGGCGGCAAGGCTATGCTGCGAGTGCGCTCGGGGGCGACGCCGGTGTTCCAGCGCACGCGGCCCGTACCATACGCGCTGCGCGAGCGCATCGACGCTGAGCTTGATGCCATGCTGCGAGACGGCGTCATCGAGCCCGTCGACTGCTCCGACTGGGCCTCACCTTTGGTACCGGTGACTAAAGCAGACGGTACGTTGCGAATCTGTGCGGACTATAAAGCGACTCTGAATCCCGCTTTGCTGATCGATCGATACCCGCTTCCGAAGATTGAAGATGTGCTCGTAGGCCTAAACGGGGCGCAGTTTTTTAGTAAAATTGACCTTTCACGTGCGTACAACCAAGTAGAACTAGATGATTCAAAAAAATACACTGTTATTAATACACATCGGGGTCTTTTTCAGTATAATAGGTTAGTTTACGGTTTGTCGTCAAGTGTAGGTATTTTCCAACGTATAATGACGAATTTATTGGGTAATATACCAAATGTGCAAGTGTTTCTCGATGACGTCATAATTGGCGGGAAAAATAAAAACGAGCATTTACATGCACTCGAACAAGTCTTACAGCGACTATCTGAGAGTGGGCTAAAGTTAAAGCAAGAAAAATGTGTTTTCTTGGTTGATGAAGTGACTTATTTAGGCTATGTTGTTTCTAAAGAAGGGGTCAAAGCGGACAAATCAAAAATAAAAGCAATAAGTAAATTAAAAGCTCCTAATAATGTTAGTGAATTACGTTCCTTTATAGGTATGGTAATTTTTTTTTCAAAATTTATCAAAAATTTTAGTCCCATGTTAGTACCTTTACACAGACTATTACGAAAAGGTGTAGACTGGAACTGGGATGAACAGTGTGAGCGTGTGTTTACGCAGATAAAACAAGCTCTAATGGGTACCGAAGTATTAGCACACTACGATCCCAACAAACCTCTAATCGTAACGTGTGACGCGAGCGCGCGCGGCGTGGGAGGCGTGCTGGCGCAGCCCGGGCCGAAGGGCGAGCGCCCGATAGCATATGCATCACGTACGCTTACCGTCGCGGAGAAAAACTACTCGCAAATACATCGCGAAGCACTAGCGATTATATTCAGTATACGGAAATTTCATCAATATATTTACGGAAGAAAGATAATTTTACGCACTGATCACAAACCCCTAGTATCAATGTTAGGCCCGCAAACGGGGATACCTACAATGACGGCTAGTAGGATGCAACGATGGGCAGTGATACTATCGGCATACAATTACGACATAGAATATATTCGCACGAATGAAAATTGCGCTGACGGCTTATCACGTCTGTTGGAAAATAATAGCGTTAAAAACGCGAAGGAGGAATCAATTCCTGAACAAACATACCTGCACTTCGCACAAGACGGGTTGTTGCTTGATTATACTGAAATAAAAAAACAAACGGAGAGGGATCCGTTATTAAGTAGAATTTTAAACTACCTACGAGATGGTTGGTCAGATAGGTGTGAAATTGTGAACTTACAACCGTATTTCAATAGGAAAGCGGAGCTGTACGAGGAGTTAGGTTGCGTCATGTGGGGTCACCGGGTGGTGATACCGGAAAAATGCCGGGATAAGGTTTTAAAAATCATCCATGAGCCGCACATGGGCATCGTCAAGTCTAAGGCGTTGGCACGCAGCTACGTATGGTGGCCGGGCATCGACGAGGCGGTGGAGCGCGAGTGTCGCGCGTGCACCGTGTGCGCCGCGTACGCGGACGACCCCCCGCACGCTGCCCCCCGCCCTTGGCCCTGGCCCGCCAGGCCGTGGTCTCGGTTGCATCTGGACTTTATGGGGCCTATATGCGGGAAAACTTATTTAGTTATAGTAGACTCGACGTCCAAGTGGCTGGAGGTATTTCAAGTTCCCAGTACTGCAGCGAGTCATACGATGGTCAGGTTGCGCGAGCTGTGGAGTAGGTGGGGGGTCCCCAGACAGATAGTGACGGATAATGGACCGCCGTTCACTAGTAGTGAATTTTCACAATTCGTACAAAGTGACGGTATCCAGCATATATTCACAGCCCCCTATCATCCATCATCCAATGGAGCCGCGGAAAATGCTGTTAAGACTTTAAAAAGAGTTATTAAAAAAGCTAATTTAGATAATAAAAGTGTAGAACAGGCTCTGAACACATTCCTGTTATATTATAGGAATACGGAACACTGCACTACTGGAATAAGCCCATCAGTCGCACTTATAGGGAGACGGTTGCGAACCAAGTTAGACGTGCTAAAACCCGATATGGGAATTAAAGTACAAAAAGCGCAGCAGGGGCAGGTTGATAGTGCGGGAGGGACGGAAAGGAGGGTGAAAGTAGGAGACGACATTTGGTATAGAAAATATCTAAAGGGGGAGAAATGGCTGCCCGGTACTATAGTTAACTCGACAGGGCAAAGCAACTACAAGGTACTAGACAGTAACGGTAAACAGGTGCATAGACATATCGATCAGCTTAGGCGTAGGACAAGGAGTTCTCTAGTAGTCCCCACAGATTGGTCAAGTTCGCCGGAAACTTCAGCTCCTACGTTGCCCTTCGAAGGCCGGTCGGAGCGGCCAGAGGCCTCGGTGGCGTCGTCGTCGCCTGCGCGGGAGCCTGCGTCGTCACCGGCTCAGAAAACTGATCAGACCGATCGAGATACAGTGGCAGAAGAGTTCTCGACACCACCGTCTTTGCCTGTACCGCCCCAGTCTCGCCCCATTAGGAAATGTAGGTTAAATAAAGATGTTAATTTTAAGATTTAATTAAGGATTTAAGTATTCATTGTTAAGTATCAGTTAAGTAATAAGTAAGACTTTGTTAAGAGTTAAGTTGTGGAATTTTATGTGTTATCTTAAGTAGGTATACAGAGTAAGTTAGGTTAGCAGTTATTGTAATTATTAAGTTAGTCGGCTTGTTGTTAATTAGTGGTGGAGGGATGTAATGTAGGTAGATGAACATTAATAAATGTATGTTAGGTAGGTCAGGCGCCGGCCGCAGCTGGCAGTCCGCAATATACGAACTAACCGAGTGCCCGTGTTTTATTGTCCGCCGTACAAACATCACAGTCTACACTAGTGTTAAATATGAAAGCTAGATAAGGCGCAATGGTTTCGATTACTGATCTACATACTTTTACAGACATTCCCCACAGATCTTCTGTTGATTTAATTTTAAGATCTTTAAAAGCTTTTATAACAGCCTGGGGGTCTGTATGCTGAAACCTAAACTCCAAAGGGCATGCCTTTACATTATTTCTAAGTAAGGCAGCAGAAAGCGCGGGTGAGGAATTTAAAGCTTCAGTGGTTTTATGGGGAATATTAGCAAAAAAGTTTTCAAATTCCTGAGCTATTTCTACATCTGAGTTGATGGGACCATGTGCAGTCTCTAAATTAAATTCAGTATTACGCTGTTTTTTCCTACCGGTTTCATTATTAATTATTTGCCAGGTAGTTTTTATTTTATCATCAGCTGATTTTATTTTATTGCTAATGTGAAGAGCTTTAGCCATTTTGCACACACTTTTAAAAGTTTTAGAATATTATATGATAGATGCATAGTACTCATATATTTACAAACATTGTAAAATTATACGATATTCCTTACATTTTACGTAAAATTTACGTTGATTGTATGTCTACACATTTATCTTGTGTATATTATGTTTATTTTGATAAGTGGTAGTGTTGTGTTTATCAAAATATTTATATGTGTCGCCATCTACTAGTTGAAATATTTACTGCACTTGACATGTCGTACTATAATATATTTTAATATATTTTTCTTCTTCTCCTGTCATTGCACGCGTTGTTTCATTTTAACCCGTCGCGCGCGCAATTAGCGACACAATATAATTTTATTATTATTTGCACACATGGGGTGCAATCAACATTTTAAGAGTTAAATTGAAGGCCTTGGACAAGTCGCAGAAAATGCCAAGAGCATCTTGCGACTCCTCTCAGGCCTCGAATATACTCTTCAGTAATTCCACGCTTGCGTCTGTAGTTGAACAACTCATTGTAAAACCAAACTGTTTCAGATGTAGTAAATGATTTGCATTGAAATGTCCTAACATTTGTTTCAAAATTAATTTTTCAAAGATTTTGCTCAATGTAGGTAATATATCGAAATAGGCCGAAAATTTGTAGGATCAGTTGTGCTGCCAGACTTGAACAGTGGAATCACTTTGCTTAGCTTCATCAGATCAAGAAATATACCAGATGCAATACAAGAGTTAAAAACAATTGCTAAAAAAGATGAAATAACATCAATTATCGAAGACATGGTATGTAGGTACTGACAATCCCCAAAGGTCAGCAGTTTTTTTTGCATCAAGATCTTTAAAAGATTCTATAATGTCTTTTGCAGTAGCAATTGTAAATTCAAAAAGTTTGTCATATTCTGGTACACATTCTTTTAGTATTGAGTAAGCAGAAGTGGAGGATGACGATGACAGAGCTTTGGTTGTTAAAATGGAAATATTAGTGAAGACATTTTCAAACTCAGTTGCCACCTCCACGTCTGCCTTAATATCTACATCATTGATTTTCAGATGGAAGTCACGATTCCGTACTGTCGTTCTTCCCGTTTCTGAATTAATAATTTTCCAAGTTGTTTTAATTTTATTTCCAGAAGTTATTATTTTATTTTGAATGTGTATGACCTTTTGCTGAGGAACAGGCTCTTTTAAAAGTTTTAGAATATTTCATAACAAATTCTTTAAAAGTTTCATAATGGTTATAATTATGTTTTTTCATGATACAATTCAAATAACCTTTGCCTACTTTTGTAAATACCTGGTGTTGCCCAATCACTAAACATAACGCGGTCACAAACAGGCAATGTTTTTGAGGTGAAAACCTTCCTAAACTCACAATTGATGAGGTTAAATAGTGAAGTATAAGCTCGATCCGGGTCGTTGTGATAAGGCAAACCCGGTAGTTTTTCCATTAAATTATTTTTAAATTGTCCTAAGTGACTTTTATTTACAGGAACAAAACTCACAAGTTTTCTTTGAGCTCTGACTGTTTTCTGAGGGAAAGTGACAAACTGGCCACAGTGATCAGAGTCCAACTCATTTATAATTAAATGGCTAGAAGGTCTAAAGTTTGTAAAAATATTGTCAATACAGGTAGCACTAGTGGCAGTTATTCTAGTCGGCTAAAATTATATGACTTTAATAGAGTTATAAAATTTATTTACTATTAATAGCAGATTTTTCCAGTATATTAATGTTGAAATCTCCACAGACAACAACTGTTGTATTACTGTTACAAGTCTTTAATAATACTTCTTCCATATCTATTTAGAACAACGTCGAGAAATAAGGATACAATTGACATAACTTTGAATAATGATAATATAATATTAGTGGATAGCGTAAAATTTTTAGGTATTTACATTGACGAAAGTTTAAACTGGAAAAAAGAACTGTCAGCAATAGAAAGTTCAATTAGTTCGGCTTGCTATGCCCTTAGAAGTCTTCGAGAGGAGATCTCTATCGAACAATTGAAAGTAGTGTACTATTCACTTGTAGAGTCTAGGCTCAGGTACAGTATTTCTCTATGGGGAGGTAGTTACGCGTACAATGTGAACACAGCTTTTGTCGTTCAAAAAAGGGCCTTAAGAACTATAGTGAGAATTCCACAATGGGTATCGTGCAAGGAGTATTTTAAATATCTACAGATATTAACGGTGCCGTGTTTGTATATACTAGTAGTACTCACTGACCTTATGAAAAAACTGAACAGGTTCGAAACAGCAGAAGAAAGAAATAAGCGAGAAGCTACAAGGCGTAAGGACTTGCAGTATGACATACACCCACTTATGAAAGTGGTTACTCATGCGGCAAGTTTTCAATCGATCAAATTGTACAATACACTACCTACGCAATTAAAGTCCTTATATAATATAAACCAGTTTAAGCAGCAAGTTAAATCTTTTCTGGTAGAAAAATGCTATTATACTGTTGATGAGTTTCTCAATGACGTATTTTAGCTGGACCATTATTAAAAAAAATAATTAACATAACAAATTTGAAATGCTGACATTAAATAATTAATTGTGACATTGAATAAGGGAAATAAAGGAATGTGTGAATTTTTAATCATAATGACAATAGTAACTGGTTCTGACATGTTTGAATTTTATTAATGTAGTGAATTTTTGATAAAATATTGTTATATTAGATTATTTTGAATTTTTGTGTGTAAATAATATAAGTTAGGTAGGCAATGACATTGTATGGAACTAATTTAATTCTGTTTAATTTGTTATTATTTTAATTATTTGTGAAATAGTATTCTTGTAAAACATTCAGACACAATGTAAATTGTTATTGAATAAATGAAATGAAATGAAATGAAATATATTTCTCAAAAATATCATATGAAGCACATGGGAGCCTATACACGCTCATTACAATGAATTGCTCAAGCTTAATGCAAGCTATTTCAATAACTCTCTCAACAGAGAGACTCACAATATCCTTACGTTCTATAAATGTCATATATTGTTACGAACAATTATTAGAGAGCCACCACGTATCGCATATATTAACTCTGCTGAATGAGCTGGTAACCTGGTGGTTGTTAAAGCTGAACATGAACTGGTGGACTTTTAACCAATGTTCAGTTACACATTGGATATCAATATAACTAGAGTTCATGAACAGCTCCCATTTTAATTCCTTACCAATCACACCCTGAATATTTTGATGAACTATTTTTAGAATATTATTATTACATTTTTTTATTTAGGCTACTAAAATTTTATGGGTGTGATCTTTTAAACCAGTATTTAAATTTTCATCATTTACTAAGCAAGAGGTTTCCTCTATTGTCCTAATTTCTAATTTAAATGATAATAAATGTCATTAGTTGCCAAATTATTTAAAATTACTTTGCATTGCTCAAAAGGAGAAATTTGTTTAGCCAAGTTATTGGCTGAAATACAAAAAAAATATGATAGTGACCCAGCTATGTCTTTTGTAATAGTTGGAAAGATAGTAAGTACATAAATAAAATATAATGTTTAATGTTTTCATTATTAATGGCATCATCAATCAGTTGGCAGTTAAATTTGACGGAAGTTTTGTATTTTAATGTTTTGTATATAATATGGGTCAATGACCTGAAATAAATGCAATTTAATTTAATAATATTATATCTATCTTTTGTCAAATACAAATTGTTACCAACATAATTGTTGGTATCAACTAAATGAAATAAATTATTATTAAATGTCAAGTTATGCAATGTCATGTTCATTGAAAATCTTAAGTTATTTTCTTCCTGTGGCAAACTGTTACTATATGGGGATGTAAACAACATAATTTTTCTTAAACTAAGATTACACAATGTTCTATAGTGTTGGAGCAATTCTCCTTTGTTCATATTTCCCCTGTTACACATAAAAAATAATAATATAGTGTCCTGAGTTACATTTAATAACTTCTTTCATAATATCAAATAAAGATCAACCAGGCATACAGTAATTTATTATGGAGTGTCCCGGATATTCATCTGATAGCAAGTGGCCTAAGTCCTTTAAAGTCTCATCGCAAAACAATACTATATCATTTTTTACAATTCGTTTACATTGTTTATTGGAACCAATAATAGCAGGAAATGTCAAATCAACACAGGGCTGCGGTAAGGTGGTATTGCATGTTGTCAATGAATAGTCCGGTGTAAGTACATTGGATGGTGTTTGACACTTCTCACAGTTGTTCGTTTGTGAGTTTACCTGCTCATTAACTGCCAACACATATTCCCTCATTAGATCTTCAGAGGTATTATATTTCCTTGTCATTAAACTAATTTTCTCCTGTAAATGATCAAATTCAGATTGCAAGTACCTACTCCGTGTCAATTTTGTATATCCTAGTGCTTTGTTCCAAATTAAAAGAATACATATCTAATTGTTTAAGTAAATTTTGCCTTTCTCTATTAAGTTTAATTTTTTTTGGGTCTACCCTTTAAAGCAGAACTTTTTATTTTATAATATTATTTTGCATAACAGCGGATAGCAGTATCATTTAGCAGAAAATCGTTTGGCATACACTCATTTATCATAATTCAAAACTCATCTGACACTCATTTATCATAATTCAAAACTCATAATTTTGTAAGTCAGAATCATCTTTAGGCATACATTTTATTCTTAATAATTAAAAAGCAGAACCATCATATCGCAGAAAGTTCACACACACATGCAAACATGCAAGCAAGCATACATCATGCATGCAGCAAGCATGTAGCAAGCATGCAGCATGCAAGCGAGCATGCAACATGCAGCAGGCATGGTTTCTGTCACGGCTCCGGCGCTGCGGGGCTCCGGTGGTCCCACGCGAGCAGCAGATGTGTTTAACGGTCACCGCCGCGGCTGAGGCACCAAGCCGAAGCTGCGGTGGTGAACCACCTGCTCCTCAGTTCGCGGGCCGCGTCGCACCTCCGCGCCTACGCGATTTTAAATTAAACTCTAGGGGTAGGGCAGACAAGACTACGTGGAGTCGGCTTTACAGCGATTCGTTTTCTGTCACTAACTTATATAGCACAACATAGTGACTTTTTGAGACAGTATTTTAGTTTAATTTAAGATTTAAAATGATATTTTATAGAAATGGAAATATGCCTAATAAAATTATTCCAAATAAAATTCTGCCATCTTAAAATAATGCCATTGTAAATTCGGTCATAAAAACATTCGACCAAACAATCATTTGATTAAATATTTTTATGCCTTTAAAAAATTCATTTAAATAAGATTATGCCAAGTGTGTTATGCCAAATAAATTTCGGAGCATCAAGATTCTGCCAGATAGAGGGAACCCATTTTTTTATAAAGAACTTTTGTCTTTTAACCGTCTTTTGTGTTTTAGTAATTTATTTATTAATTTTAATGTATTTTTAGAGTTCCGTACCTCGAAAGGAAAAATCGGAACACTTATAGGATCACTTTGCTGTCCGACCGTCTGTCTGTCTGTCAAGACCCTTTTTCTCAGGAACGCGTGGAGGTATCAAGCTGGAATTTATATCAAATACTCAGGTCTACTGTCCCTTGGAGCTGTGAAAAATCAAACTTCTAAGACAACGCAATCAAAAGATACAGCTGTTTTTGCCGCAAATTTCCGCAAATTTTCGACACTCACAAGGGAATCAAAACCAACAGGGTACTTCCCGTGAACTCAGAATCTTGAAATTTGGTACGAAGCAACGTCTAATAGCACAAAAAAAAGGAAAAATTGCGAAAACCGTAATTTATTTTGTTACATCAATCAATCTGCCTAGCCTTTTCCCAACTATATTGGGGTCGGCTTCCAGTCTAACCGGATGCAGCTGAATACCAGTATTTTACATTAAGTGACTGCCTATCTGACCTCCACAACACAGTAACTGGGTAATACGATACCCCTTGGTAAGACTAGTTGTCAGACTTTCGGGCTTCTGACGACCCGTAACGACAGTCAAAGATCCACGAATGACAGCCGGGACCAACGGCTTAGCGTGCTTTTCGAGGCACGGAGGATACCGCATATTTTGAAACTCGCAACTACTCGCAAGGGGATCAAAACCTAAATTTAAACTTTTACTTATATACCTACAGATTTGTACGGAACCCTCGGTGCGCGAGTCCGACTCGCACTTGGCCAGTTTTTTTTAAAATTTGTGTTTACTGGTGACTACCCTCAATGAATTACTTGACTTTGAATCATCATTACCCGTGAAATCTATTGTGTATGAGGGTTCAAAAGTAAAAATGGTTCACTAGGTTTAAAAGTAAAAATGGGTGTGCCACAAGGCTCGATATTAGGTCCATTCCTCTTTTTAGTGTATATCAATGATCTACTCCATTTATTTAAAAATCAACCACAAATGGTGTTATTTGCTGACGATACTTCCTTAATTTTTAAGGTAGATAGACGTGCTACAAATTTTGACGACGTAAATAACGCCCTACTGCAGGTCCAAAATTGGTTCACTGCTAATAATTTAGTATTAAATGGAAAAAAAAATAAGTGCATAAAATTTTCTTCACCAAATGTCAAAAGTAGTAATTGTGAGATAGTATTGAATCAAGAGAAATTAGAATTTGTCGATAAAACTGTTTTCCTTTGATCACGCTCGACTCAAGGCTACAATGGGGTCCTCATTTAACATCTCTTGCAGGACGGCTAAGTTCAGCAGCATATGCTGTCAGAAAAATCCGTCAATTTACTGATGTAGATACCGCGAGGCTAGTCTATTTCAGTTATTTTCATAGTATCATGTCTTACGGTATTTTACTTTGGGGACGGGCTGCAGACATCGAGTCTATTTTTATTCTGCAGAAAATAGCGATCAGAGCCATTTATTATCTCCGCAGGCGCGACTCTCTTATGGATCTGTTTAAGGATATTAACATCATGACGGTACCTTGTCAATATATCTATGAAAACATCATGTACGTAAGAAAAAATTTACATCTTTTTAGTAAAAGAGGTGATAGACATAATTATAGTACAATAAATAGGGACCTATTAGTACAACCAGGTTTCAGACTGGCTAAGGTAGACTCATCTTTCATGGGGTACTGTTTAAAATGTTATAATAAAATTCCTTCCCACATACTTCAACTTAATGAGACGAAATTCAAATCTTGTATAAAACGCACACTATGTAGGCAGGCGTATTATAAGTTGGGGGATTACATCACTGATAAAAATGCTTGGCTCAGTGCTGGTCCTGCTCCACAATTAATTGACATACACACTGATTAACATTTTGAAAATACTGATGGAGCTGCTGAAGATTGTAAGACCATTTTTGTATTGTATAAACTCAATTTCCTCTGTATTATATAATTGCATAGCACAGGTGTGAGTACTATGTACTAAAGAGCTACCATTTACTGGGTAATATGTAGTATTTCATTGACTTGAATGTGCCCTGGCGGCTGTGAGTATGTCATGCTCACTCAAATGTCTCGCTGATGGTGGCGTGTGTGTTGGATCATTTAGCTCCTTTCAAAATGGTTGAGCTAAATGGTGCTGATCCATGCGTCATGTTCGTGAACGGGCGCCGTCAGTTGGGACTGGTCATCTCTTAGCTGCCATGGCTTATTTTAATTTAAGTTTTTGAATGATTGTTTTTTTCTTTTTATTACGGACGCTTTTACGAACGTGCACGTCTTATTACATTGTTCTCACATGCATAATTTCAAAATGAATGACGTAACCAATATTTTGTATCAATTTTATATTTTATTTAAAAGAGTGTCCGTGGAGTTTCTTGCCCGTTCTTCTCCATAGGTACCTACTACGCTTTGGAATGGGCAACTAACTTCATATTTTTGACTGACCGACCCCTTGAAAATTCAAAAGTGCCTGTAAATGGTTTAATTGAAAGAAAGAAAGAAAGAATAATATTTATTTGGACACAGGTCGTGAAACACAATAAACAAAACAATAAAATGAAAATAATCAAAATAAAATAAATAATAATATATATAATTGAAATAAATGCTTTGAGTTTGAGTTTGAGTTTGAGGTTTCATGGCAGAAACCATTGATGGGACAATAGGCATCAACTCATTGAACAGACTTTGATTGAGAGGCAGTGATGTTATGATTTGTAGTCTGAAGTTCTGTTATTTGACCTTGAGCCTCATGTAGTCGCTGTTGTAGTAAATGTTTGTGACTAAGAGCTTGTTCATACTCTATTCTACACTGGCTGAACCCGTCCACAACAAGTTGAAGTCTGTCCCGTTCTTCTTATATCTGAGCTATTTCAATTTTTTTTTTTTTTTTTTAATTTATTTAAATGGCTTTGTCGCTTAGCGACCACATCGCCCAGTGCAGAAAACACAAAATTGTAGATAACGATCTACCTTATAACTAGCTTGTACAATTGTTTAGAGTCTGGCTAACGAAAGTTGGCCCCAGAATATTGGCGGCAAATTTAAAAAATACATGCATGACAACACTAAAATTGTACTATGAAAATTGGAATAACCTACTTTGATACTTGGTAATTCCTTGCCTGGAAGAGATCGCGGAAAGCGATAAGGCCGCCCATTGTATATTTTGTAGTGTTAATTTTTTTCTTTTTGTTATGTGTTTTTGTGGTGTACAATAAAGTATATATAAATAAATAAATAAATAATTCATTATTAAAAATATCATATATATAGTTTTTCAATAAGGACGCTCGAACTTTAGCAGCGCATAGCGGCCATTTCGGTAATGCGATTGCTACCAAATTTGGCATGAATATATATTTTGTCGTGACATTTCACCATGGAACAAACCCCGATCCCTCAAGTTAGGTTTTTTCAACGCCAATGGCATTAGAGGCCAACGGGATGAGATCGCGACTTTCCTTCGCGACCATCAAATTGACATCCTCCTTATTCAAGAGTATTTTCTCAAGCCATGCAACCGCGACCCGTCAATTGCCAACTATCGCATAGTTCGCAATGACAGGACGCGATGTCACTTGGGCGGCACCCTTATTTACTATAAAAAGGATCTATATTGCATCCCAATAGACCCTCCTCCCCTCTCACGATTAAAAGTCTCAATCTGCCGCTTAGGCATGACCGGCCATCAGCCGATCTCACTAGTATCGTTCTACGTCCCACCCCTCAATACTTCGGAGAACTTCCAACTCCTCTCAGACGACCTCTCTATCCTACTCGGCATGAATGACTCTGCTATCTTAGCGGGCGATTTCAATGCCAAGCATCCCGCCTGGAATAGTTCCAGAACCTGTACCAGAGGGCGACACTTGTTCGACCTCTCAAATTCTCTCAATTTTGACGTCATCGCCCCAATGACCCCAACTCACTTTCCCCACGTTACCCATCATAACCCCGACGTCATAGACGTGGCGCTCCTTAAGAACGTCGCTCTAAGGTTAGAATCCATAGAAACGGTGCAAGAGCTTAACTCTGACCACCGCCCAGTAGTCATAAAAATGGCCCCCCGTATAGGTCTCCCCGACCCCTCTCAACCCGCTCTCACCAAAAGGGTAACGGACTGGAAGAAAGTAAGCACCCAGCTGAAATCCAACACGTCCCCCCAATAGGACGCCATCCCCGACAAATTCGACTCTATCGCGGACACGACGGCCGCGATCGACTCACTCACGGAGCACGTACAATCAGTCCTGAGCGACTGCTCTAGGGAGGTTTCAGCGTCGGGCGACCCTCGCTGGAGCCTGCCGGACGATGTACGCGCGCTGCTGACTGAGAAGAACGCGGCTGTTCGTGCCTACAGCAATTTTCCCTGCTCCGCTAACAAAGCCCATATGCGCTATTTACAGAGAACTGTAAAGACACGCATACAGGAGCTGCGTGACACGGGCTGGGACAAGATGCTCAGCGAACTAGAGCCCACCCACCTGGCATTCTGGGAACTTCAGAGGAAACTCAAGTCCCAGCAAGTGGCCTCCATGCCCCCCCTGACCCGTCCCGACAAGACCATCGCGTTCGAGGACTTAGAAAAGGCTGAATGCCTAGCAGACAGTCTAGAAGCTCAATGCTCCCCTAGCTCCCAACCGGTAGACCAAGCTCACCTCCTAGAGGTCGACGCCGAGGTCGAACGTAGATCCTCTCTCCCTCCCGTTGAAGATCCTGATAGTCCTCTGCCTCCCGTCACTCCTGACGAAGTGCATGACATCATCAAAGGTCTGAAAACCCGCAAAGCCCCCGGCTCTGATGGAATCACCAATAGGGTGATCCAGCTATTCCCTGCCCACCTGATAATGCTATTGGCCACCATCTTCAATGGTGCCCTAAGCAATAACATCTTTCCCCAAGCATGGAAAGAAGCCACGGTGTTCGGCATACCGAAGCCCGGCAAGCCCAAGACCGAGCCGTCGAGTTACCGTCCCATCAGTTTGCTCAAGGTACTCGGCAAAGTCTATGAGAGGCTTATTTATAAGCGCCTCAGAGATTATGCCGAAACCAAGGGCCTCATCCCCAACGAACAGTTTGGGTTCCGAACCCAGCACTCTAGCGTGCATCAGGCCCACCGGATTATTGAAAGCATATGCGCGGGCTTCCAGCGCGGCTTGATAACCGGTGCAATATTCTTCGATATAGCGAAAGCGTTCGACAAAGTCTGGCACAACGGCTTATTATATAAGCTCTACAAACTCGGTGTGCCGGATCGTCTCGTGCTCATCTTACGGGACTTTTTGTCAAACCGCACCTTCCGCTACCGTATCGAAGGAGCGATATCCTCCCCTCGCCCTATCCGCGCAGGAGTCCCTCAAGGCTCTGTGCTCTCCCCCCTAATCTTCACGCTTTTCACCAGCGATATCCCAAAGAGTAAAAGGGCGCAGTTGGCTCTGTTCGCAGACGATACGGCCATTTACTACAAGGGTACCAGCACTGACTCGATAGCCCACACTCTCCAGACCTCAGTCGACATGCTCGGCACCTGGTTTAGAAAGTGGAGGATCGAAGTCAACCCGGATAAAAGCCAAGCGGTTCTCTTTAGGAAACCACGAAAAAGGTTCAAACCCCCCCGACCCATCACCATGTTCGGCAAGCCTATCCCTTGGGAGAAGCGAGCCAAATACCTAGGTGTCGTCCTAGATCAGCATCTCACCTTCAGTGAGCACATAAAGCAGGTCCACTCGCGAGCCGCTTTCGTCCTCGGTAGACTCCACTCTGTCCTGAATGCACGTAGCCAAATGTCACTTAAGTGCAAATTGCGTACGTACACGGCGTGCGTTCGTCCCATCATGAACAACACAACCATATGCGGGAGCCGTATTTGCACACGCAAAACCCCGCCATATTCATAGGATGCAAACGCTCCAAAATAGATTTCTCCGGAAAATCACCGGTGCCCCCTGGTACGTTAGGAACGAGATCCTCCATCTCGACCTAAAGATCCCCACAATCCACCAATTTCTCAAACGCAATTCCAAGCGTTTCTTTGAGTCCGCCGCCAAACACCGCAACCCTCTGGTTGTCGAGGCCGCCAATTATGTCACGAGTAGAATCAGTCAGACCCGCCGCCCAAGGCAAATCCTTACCGACCCAGACGACCCCATAACCCTCCTCCAGGAGAGCAATAGGGCCACAAGTACAGTGCACAAGAAACACAGACACCGACCCGCATTCCAACCTCGCCGCCGAGGTCCTCCGCGATCGCGACCCGCCCGAGTAAATAATACTCCCCACCGACCCTTGCTCGCAGAAGCGCCAGCCCGCGTTTTGCTGAGAAATGTAGTCTTAAATTCCCCGATTAATAATAATGAATCATCTTTGATCCAGCCTGTCCCAACTTGCTGTCCTCCCCCCAGCGACGCCCTAAGCCGAGGTCCGTACCCCACAGGGGGTGCCCTTAGCGAGCGTTCGCCTAGTTTTAATTTAGAATAGTTTTGCCCCTGGCTGGAGGCTTTAAATTAGTAGCTTAAGGCAGCCGCAGGATTGACCGGTTAAGTAGTCATCACCTCAGAGGTGAGCTACGAGATGCCCTAGTTAAAAAAAAAAAAAAAAAAAAAAAACACCATGGAACGCTACACGCTTCAACAACGCGTAGAAATTGTGTAAAATTTATTATCAAAACCAGTTGTCTATTCGCCTACGTTCTGTGCGTTGTGTTCAATTTATGGCGTTCATCGTATGAGTTAACACCGCTCGATTACTTTCTGTGGGGTTACATGAAATCTTTAGTGTACGCAGATAACCCACAGTCAATTGTTGCCCTAAAGGCCAACATAACTCGCGTTCTTCGTGAAATTGACCATTTATGCGAAGACGTCCTCCAAGATTAGTCCACCAGAATACGCCATCTACAGCGGAGTCGCAGTGGCCATTTGGCTGATATTATTTCCACACATAATGTCATTGAATATTCTTTAAAATGTTATAAAAATTGTAGTAATATCACTTAAACAGGTTGTTTTATTTCATTTCAAAGTTCGAGCGCTCTTAATGAAAAACCCTATATATAGACAGTATAAGAACATTATGTTAGGGAAATAAAGAAACAGAATTTATTTACACATGGATATATTTTGATATGTATCAGGTTTGTAACGGGATTTTAAGGATTTATTGATCTGGTATAGGTGTTAGTATATGAGGTAAATATGAGCGGAATCCGAAAATAAATAGACAAATAAAATACGATAATATTCCATACATAATAACTTAGTTTTATTCATCGTAATCAAAATCAGATTCTAACACTTCAATTCCAAAAGATTCATCACTGTCACTAGTATCGCTGTCTCCAACATTTATAATAAAACTTTCTAAATTTTCTTCTGTTATTTTATCACGTTCTTTATATTTATTTTCAACATGTATTACATGATCAGTAATTTTCTTCCAATCCTGTGAACTTACGTTTTCAAATGAATCTTTAATTATTTCTTCTAATGCAGCTGTAGTAACTGCAATATTTTTGCTAGCCACTTTACGTTTTGCCAAACTCCACACAAGCTCGATCGCATTTAAATCACAATGGTAGGGTGGAAGTCTCAACACCTCATGACCACATTGATTTAAAATTTCATCAGCTTCATATATTGGATTAGGCGTATTTCGTTTTACAATACACAACAGCTCTGCTTTCGTGTAGTAGTCCTCATATTGAATTCCATTATCACGAAGCCACTCTCTTATATTACTTTTACGTGTTTGTGTGTTCGGAACCTTATTTATAATTACCGAATGGTAACTAGCATTATCCATTATGATTACACTTGGTTCTTCCAAATTTGGTATAAGTTTTTCTTTAAGCCATTTATTAAAATTTTCAGCATTCATGTCATGGTGATAATCAGCATTTTTTGATTTAGTACTAAACACTAACAAAGAATTTGGTACGGGGCCTTTCTCTGATCCAGCATGAACTATAATGTACCTTTTCCCGGTCGAAACATTTTCAATTGCACCACTAGTTGAAGGACCTTGCCATGACTTCTTAGGCTTGTAGTTTCTATGGACATAAGTCTCATCTAAATAAATGATTGGCTTGCCTTCTGCACGTTTTCCTGCTATAGTTCTTAAAAATCTATGTCTCCAAGCAGATATGTCATAGCGTTCTATTAATACAGAACGCTCATTTTTATTATTTTTAAATTCATAGCCATTGGCTAATAACAAGCGGCGCAGAGTTTCTCTGCATCCGTTAAAATCAATACTTTCTTTTAACTCCACCAACAGTGTCCTCAGTGTAGGAACTTGTTTTTTAACAATATGAAATTCGTTTAACTTGTTACGCATAGCATCTATGTCAAAGTTATCTAGGTTAGACACAGTAGCTTTCCGTGGGCGTTTCTTCCCCGGGGTACTCCAGACACCTTCATTTACTGCACCTTCCCTTTTTACTCTCTTTAGTGTTCTGACACTCACTTCTGCAAAGAAGATATACAAAATATGTAATTAATTCTTGGTTTACGTAAATGCAAAGGTTTTTTTCGGCATAATTTCAAAACACCAGTGTATAGTAAAAACTTACCAGTCATTGAAGTTATTTCTTCTAAGTACTGATTCTGGGTTATTATCCTATCTTTCTGCTCTAATTCAGTGAGATTTTCAATAGTTCTTACTATTTCATCAACTCCTTCGACATCTTGCAGATTCTCTGTTAAAGAAAAATAATCGTTTTAAAATTACCATTGTATGTATTTTAATTGTTTTTTTTTTCCTCTGTTATATATCGTTTTGTATGTACAATAAAGCATATAATAAATAATAAATTACCAACAAAAATACAGCAAAAATTCATTATGAGTATATACGTAAGACATAGGTGATGTTACTAAAATGAATACGTTGACTGATGCGATGTACGAATGAATATAATTAGTTTTATTCAATACGAAAAAGCGAAAGTAACTTATTTTGTAAGGATACGTAAATTATAAATCAAAATTTTATTAAGACGACTGGATAGGTAGGTGTTCAAAGTATCAAAATAATATTGTCTACTAACCTATGAAATTCAACACCACACGTAGAAAATCTTGTTTTTGTTTAAACGCGGCATCACGCTGTTGTTGTTTTTCGTTGAACTTGCCAATCATGCAAAACAACATCTTTCGTACACCACTTTTGATAGATTTGTTCATTTTAAACCGTAATTAGAATCACAATTTACACAAACGCATACAATTTGACACCAGAGATACCGAACGACAACCTTGTCAAATTGACGTTGACGTTCATACAGAGTTGCTATATAAAAAGTTCGCAAATAATTCCAAGGCCTACTTTCGTTAGCCAGACTCTAGCCTTATCGGACATTGGAAAAGCAAGGATGGTATGACAAAAGCCAATATCAAACCTTTTATATCGTTCGAAAACATTAATTCTAGTATTTTCATTCCTAACACACTCCATCAGAATATGGAAGACGTCATCAACCAATTTCAATTTTTAACTTCCTATTCTATTCATGGGCATCAAAGAGTACCCTTTCACTGTCATCTATTTCCTTATTCAGTTGGTCACAGTCAGGTCACCTCGACGCCTTTAATTCGCTCAAAGCCTGATTGAGTTTTGACTCTTCGAGGCGAGCACGGGCGCTGCGAGTCATTATCATGATTATATTATGTTTAAGGAAGAGAAAATATATTGGAAGAAAGAAGATAGTTGTGACAGCAGTTGAATTAAAAGATGATTAGTTTACAAGGAAAAATGAAATTTAAAGGAGTTCTGTCACCAAACCAAACCGAGGTTATGTTTACGTTTAAAGGTCATTGGCATTAATATGTAGCCGTATTAAAAGTGAACAATATTATTGCTGGTGAAATTTTTATACGTAAACAAACGAATAGCAAGTAAAATATAAAGAATTGTGCCTGATACCGAGATGACAATGTGCCTGATACCGAGATGACAATGTGCCTGATACCGAGATGACAATGTGCCTGATACCGAGATGACAATGTGCCTGATACCGAGATGACAATGCAAAATTAATACTTACTACTAACTTGTGCCGGCAACTGTCACAGATTCACATTGAAATATTTACACTTATTTTGCACTTGGCATGTGAGTCTAATACAAAATACACATTATTATCCTATATACTTGATGAGTAATTTGAAATAGGTCTTAAAAACAAAGAAATATAATATTTAAGATTAAAATTACAAGAACAAATTTAAGTCAGCTGTTAGCTGTAGTGTTGCCACAGTAGGTTCTGTCACGGCCACTGATCGTGAGGTTCTGGGTCGATTCCCAAGTAAAAGGTTTTCCATTAGGAATTTTCAGAGGTGTGTAGGTGGTACACTGCACATGTTTTCAGAGGTGTATAGCTGGAACACTGCACATGTTTTCAGAGGTGTTTGGTTCACTGCACATATTTTCAGAGGATTAATTCCCATGTAATAAGGGGCGAGCCCATTGCCATCAAACCGGGTATAATTTAAATTCAGACTCCGGGGACGACTGGGGAAATTCCTTGTAGAAAAACCCAATAACAGTTTGTCTGACTAGGGATCGAACCCAGGACTTTACGCTCGGCAGTCATGCTTGCGGCAACTAGACAGACGAAGCAGTAAAAATTCACAAAATAAAATGTCACTGTCATGCGGATCCTTGCGTACAAAAGACATCAACGCGCCGGAGCTGCAGATACATGTTTGGAACGAACTTCCTTCCCGCACGCTATACTCTGCACACGGCGATGGGAGCCAGACCCAAACAAGTGGAACATTGTGACCGTCACTACACTTGCTTTTTCATATCGTTACTCAAAGTTGTTAATTTATCTCCTTGTGTCTCTTATTTAATACAACGAAAATAATTTCGGCCTAACGTGGTGTCCCACGAGGCCACGAACCCCTCCACTGTTTTTTTGGACGTTTCAAGGTCCACACGACTGTTATAACGACTGAACAGATTTCGATAAAATGTAGCTTTGAAAAAAAGTATCTCATCCATACTTTTTACCAGGCTTCATGAAGGAAGATCATGTTCTCTTAGGATGCGAGGGAAAAGTAAAAAGGTTTTTCTCTTAATTTCTTGGCTGGTAGGAGTTTTGAAGAATTGAAACTTTAAATACTTTAAAAATACATTTAAAACAATAGCATTAAAACTAAAAATCGTCTTTATAGATGCGTAGCAGTTATAATTCATCAAAATAACATCTAGGCGGTAGTGTGTCCAGACAAGTACGGAGAAGATTTAATTTATAGGACATTGAGTTTACCCCTGCTAATTTACTAGAACAATGTTGCTAAACCCGTATAAAACATTTATTGAAATAATATCGGGAATGCCAAAATAAAAAATTAAAGAATATAACTGAACATCACGCCTATTTCCCCGAAGAGGTAGGCAGAGGTGCGCCTATAGTACCCGCTCATTACGTCAAATAAAAAGAGAATTCCATTAAAGCCCAAACCTCCTCGGCCAGCATCCAGCATCTATCAACATTTAAAGTATCAATCGTCGGTACCAAAGAACGTAGAAATTGGCGCTCAGAGCGGTTGGACGCAACCTGTTTCCGAGGGAGCCCCCCCTGCCCCCGCACCCCCGCAAGGCGTCCCCCGCCAGTGCCGTCAGAGCCTCCGTAGAGCTCAGTTGCGCGCGCGCATATTTGTGGGACAAATACAAAAAAAAAACACGTTTTTCTGTGAAATTTGTTTTGATCAGTGTATTCTGGATTGCAGTGCAGTGTCTAAAATTAATTTCGGTATTGTTTTATTAAGTATTTTCTGTGTGAAAACAGTGGAAAACACGAGTTATGTTTCAGTGATTTTGTGTGACAGAAGGATTTTGGAGGTAAAGCTTTAGTAAGCTCTATGTAGAGCTTTAAGGACATCATTCTATCATAGAAGCTCAATCGATAGTGACCAAAGTAATGAAATATCTCGCAAGTCGTCTCTACTATCACAGTAGAGCTGACTCTACGTATTTTAAAATGGCTAGCGGGTCTATAAGTTGATGTAGAGAATGCTAATGACATTTCATACAGTTATTCTTATCCCGTAGCTGGGATATTTTAGTAATAAACTTGATCTAAAACGGTTCTCTACATCAAAATGTAGAGTAGAAACTTACGTTAGTATTTATAATAGCTCTTGACATTAAGATTTTTGTCACTAATTTAAGATAGAGTCTAACAGAGAACTCTACAATGTCTATCAACTTAAAAATCACTTAAGTTAACAAAAAAGTTGATTGTAACTTAAACGGTTTCCTAGAAAGTGTGACTTAAGTTACGCTAAGCTAAGTAAGCGTAGGTTTAAGTCGCGTCGTTATAATATTGCTTATAAGTTATAACTTAAGTCATATAACTAGTATTTGGCCCGCGGCGTGGTTTGCGTTTCACTACTCATCTCATTTGTTAGAGCCGCCTGATATATGTTGATGCTAGTGATATTAAATGTCATTATAACTTGCACTTGGTGCTTTCGTTAGCATTTTTGTATTGCTAATGAAGCTTTAGTACCGTTTTAGTTGGAACTCTCGAAATAAAAAATGAGAGTAGTATTCAGTACCAGGATGATTCAGAAGGATATATTAGGGGACATCCTAGTGATAGAGAGATGCTTATAATGTTTTAAGCTTTTGGAACTAGCTTACCCTTAAACCTTACTTTTGCACTATTAACTATTTGGATGTTGACGGACTGGCCATCCTTCCATACAAACGTAGTGTGGTGATTACTCGTCGGTTTGACGGTGTACGTTCAAAAATAAAAATTATATCATGTTTTCTTGTCATTATCTTTCCTTATTTCAACACAAATTTTAATTCGTCTTTGGGCCGAAACAAATAACTTATATAGTACAAAAAATGCAAAATAGAAACCGTACAGGGATAGATAATTTATTCAATAGTCCAAATAATTTATTAGCCACTTCTTTATGCATGCGGAGTTTACCTGTATTTGTGATTGTTGCACTTTAATTTGTGCATGTTACTTTTTGCATACAACCTGTGTAAACAATCGTTGGTGAACCAATAAATAAATAATTTTTCCATAATATCTATACGCCCAAAGGTCTGTTCATGAAATTTTACGCGCTCGTTTTCGTTATAAAACATTGTCTAGTTCACTTAATAAATATATAAATAAATAAATAAAAACTAGATAAATAAATACTAAATATATAAAACTAAATTAATATATAATTAGACTAATTAGCATGCATATTAGTCACGCCCACCAACGCGTTCGAGCCGTCGACTAGTGTACCCTTAAGAAGCTATTCTATTTTAGTACTACATTCCTTATAGAACTTAAAGGTTTAACAAAATCACGTGAAAACTCTGAAGGCTCTTCTACAAAGTGCTTTAGTTTAAACTACTGTTTCAAGATCCCACAATGCATCACCAATCCGCGCTGTATCTAGTAGTAGGTCTCAATAGCTGAGCACCTGTGCTTCTCTCCGTCACTGCTGCGCACTAGCCCCCTCGCCTGTAGATTCACATCGTAGGTACTTTGCTGCCCTTTGGGTGTATTAAAATATGAACTTTCTTGCGCATTATGAAATTACTTTTTGGAAAGGGCAACTAGAATCAATTGTATTTTCTTTTAAAGTTTGATGTTCAAAATTGCCTTTTAATGGCCAACTTTGACTGGAAATGCCCTCCAAAAATTGCGATATTTAAAACTTACCCGTCGCACGTCGCTCACTGGGCCCTGTATTGTAAACTTTATACTCCTACAATTGTAATACGCATGAACAAAAAGCCTTGTATGAAAAAGTAAATTGAATTGAATGACTATGAAGTTAACAAGCGCCGAGCACCTGTTATTATTTATTGCGTTCTACTATTTTAAACATGACATGACTTTTAAGTTCTTACATGAGTAGCTTACAAATTAGAGTGAAGTAATTCGACATAGTTTTGTCATGAAATTTTATGGAAAGAGATTTATTCAAATCATACCCAAATGAAGAAATTAAATGAAATTGAAGAAGGTAATTCTTCACCACCCACAATTCTTCATCACCATTACAAACACAGCTAGTAATAATATATTGAAGTAGGTAATTCTTCATCAGACACAATTCTTCACCACCATTACTAACACAGCTAATAATATTACATTGCTGGATACGTTTATACCTCTCTAAGCTATACTATCGACCTCAGTTAGTAAGTAATTCCGTGCCTTGATTTAATTAAAAACACATCATAAAGTAATCCCTAAAGTATTGAGCAAAGGAATGTAAAGCAAAGGATATGAAATAAAACAAAAAAAATATTATCAAAAACTATATCAAAATAAAACGCTAACTTCTATAACAAAACGATTAATCCAAAAAGGTTTATTATTATATTTATTTGACACTAAGTAGATACCTAATTAATACGTTCTCATTTATTGCAGTTTTAATGGAAAGACCTTGTATGTAGTGGCGATTTTATTTTATTTGGACGCAAATATGGACGAGTATATACTCTTTATAAAAATACCGCAAAGGACTGCTTAGTACCTACCTACTTTAATAAATCGTTTAATTATTGAGTTGTTCATCTTGTATTTCAAGTCTAATGATGCTGCTAAATCCACTTTATCCTATACTAATATAGTTTTAAACGTTTAAAAATAAATAAAAGTATGAATGAGTGCAGAAAGATAGATTAATAACACAAAAGGCTTAGGAAGGTATCCCAGAGATGAGCTTTCTTTGGCCTAAAACAACATTAACACACAAGTAGTCATGTTACAATACAGAGCAGGCCACAGCCGTTTTCAAGAATTGGAAGGATTACTCACCATTAAATGGATTATTGATAGTGACAAAAATATTTGTGAACGCAAATATAACAAGGAGATATCGGTGCTATGCATTTAAGGATAATAAAATACTCCGCTGATAAAAAAAAAACAAATAAAAAAATATAAAAAATCGGATAACTTATTCTTCAAAACATCAGCTACTACAACTATTAGGGACGTTGTAATAAAATAAAAAATCAAAAGTCATTTATTGAAGGCTGAGACTCAGCCCTTTTGAACGTCAACATTAGATAACGCCCGCCGTTCACCACTTCCTAGTGCTTTAGCTTGCAAGAAGAATTGAAGTAACAAACTCCTCAGCACCCTAACTTCATAACTTATATGATACTAGCGACCCGCTCCTACTTCGCACGGTTTTTGCGACTTGACAAAACATCGAGATTTTTTAGTATTACCTTTAATATTGACGTATTATACACATAAACCTTTTGGAATACATTCTCTAAACAATGGCGAAAATCTCATCAAAATCTGTTACGTGGTTTACAAAAACAACGCGGACATACAGACAAACACCCAGTCCGCGTTATTTTATTTATATAATAAAAAATGTATATTAAATTATAGTCCTACTAATAATAGGTCTTTATCTATGTAATTGGAGATTCTATAACCAGCATTTTCAGATTTAATTATCTGTGGATTGGCGCGCAATTCGAAATTCAAATGAATTTTATTCGAAAGACGAGAGATTTAATTTCAAATTCAGTCATTTATTTATAGATACTTTTTTGTTTTTGTGACATTGTGGTAGTTTTTGGCGCCATGGATAAACTGAAAATTCGTCAATTTTTCGAATATGAGTTCCTACGTGGAAACAACGCTGCGCATACAACACGAAACTTTAACCACGTGTACGGGCCTAACACTGCTTGCATAAACACGGTTCATTATTGGTTCAATCGTTTTAAATCTGGATATTTTGAGTTGAAGAACGAGCCTCACGCTCGGCCGGTAACCATTGTCAGTCAGTGAATTGAAGGCGATTGTGGAAGCGAATCCAACTCGATCTACGGCTGAGCTTGCTGCGGTCCTTGGAATTAGTGTCAAAACAACATTAAAGCACTTGCGTCAAATCGGAAAGATAAAAAAGCTAGATAAATGGGTGCCACACGAACTAAGCGACCAACAGCGAGATTTACGCGTCGAAGCGTCATGCATAGCACTACTGAATCGGCATAGAAACGAGGGAATTCTTAGTCGAATTGTTACTTGTGATGAAAAGTGGATCCTATACGACAACCGTGAGCGTTCGTCTCAGTGGGTGGACCCGGGTACAGCACCTAATCAGTGCGCTAAAAAAAAGATTACTCATAGGAAGATGATGGTGACTGTCTAGTGGACCAGTGCCGGACTTGTACATCACAGCTTCTTACCGAATGGCACAACAGTGACGGCAGATGTCTATTGCCAAGCATTGCAAACAATGATGGAGAAGCTCGAATTCAACAAAAAAAACTCACAACGCGCGAGCTCACACTTCACGACAGACCATCGTAAAGCTACAAGAGTTACAGCTGGAAACTCTCCGTCACCCACCGTACTCACCGGACCTTGCCCCAAAAGATTTCTCCTTTTTTCAAAATTTTGACAATTTTTTAAGTGGAAAAAATTCAACAACCGAGTGGCAGTACAAAACGCTTTCGCTGACTTCTACAGTAAATGGATAAACAAACTGCCATCACAATGGCAAAATTGCAGATAATTTGGGCCAGTATTTTGATTAGCTGAAAGAAAAAAATAAATATATATATATTAAAATTATCATACAAATCTCCAATTTCATAGGTAGTAATTTCATAGTAGGTTTCACCTAATATTATAAATATGAAAATTTTGTATGTTTGTTACCCAACCACGCAAAAACGGCTGAACGGATTTGGATGAAATTTGGCACACAGATAGTTTATAACCTAGATTAACATAATAGGATGACTTTTTATCCCAGTAGTACGTTCCCGTGGGATAATAACCTTCCGACAAACACGAGGGCGAAGCCGCGAGCAAGAGCTGGTAGATATGTGAAGTGAAGACTGAGTTTGTTTGTTTGTTACGCTTTTACGCAAAAAAGCTGAACAGATTTGGATGAAATTTGGCACAAGGGTAAACCATGATCTGGGTTAGCACAAAGGATACTTTTATCTTGATATTCCCTCGGGATCGAAACTTATGGGGGTGAATCTGCGGGGCGCACCTATAGCATTATTTTATTCGTTTTCTTATTCATAGCTAACGAAATCTGCTTTTCAACTGTTTTTTCCATTACTCTACTACTGGTTTCCTTGGGAGTAGGCTTATTTGCTCTCATATCAGTTTAGATATTGATAAATCTTTTAGTTTACTAGAATCCTTTTTTAACGTTCATGAAAGCAGTCTTTCATTTTAAGGGACACAATTTACCTTTGTGGTCTATTACGTACTTCACATTCATCTGCCGAGCAGTTTTCATATCAAAACTTTCCTCCACATGATAATACTAAAATAACAAAAGAAAATTAAAGTACAAAAAAGGGATGAGATAGCATAGCATGTATTATAAGCCTTATTCTGCAGTACACCCAGGGCGTGGCAACATGGTGATACATGTCGTGTGATTACAATCATATTGAATACAAAGAGGCACTCTTTTATGTAGATAGACTGTGGACCAATCGTCATTGTTAGTCTTTTGTGTTCTGACGCGGATAAATTCAATGAAGTTTGTACTGGTTTTCGATAAAAGTGATATGGTTATGCTTTCTTTGAAGTTGTAATTAAGTAGGTAGGTATTAAACGAACATGAAAGCATAGTCTGGATTTGTGCAGCTAAAACGTCACCGTATGAAATGATATACGAGTACCTAAGTTTAAGTGACAATATTGATTTGGTCGTTTTTGATCACTCCGCCGAATGTTATGTTGATTATCATTTTCATGAGAAACAATAAAAAAAACAAAACATTAAAGGCTTTAACTTGTTATGTAAGTTAAAATACATAATAGTTGGAGAGTTTAAGTTCAATATAAAAATTAAAAATATTACTATCTTGTTGTATATTTTTTTCTAATTGATTTCAGTCAAAGCTCCGTGGGTTGTTCTTCTTCGTGTCATTGTGTTTATCAGATTAGAATATGTAACCTAACTCATGCAATATACATAGATCGTCCTATTATAGTTAAACAATATTCTCACACAAGACACATACAGAGGTAAGCTCTTGCTTATTAAAGTTTATAAAGTATGCAAGGCATGCAATAATTGGTTCACAGCATAAAAAGAGATACCCAACTAGCAGCGGCAGTAATTATGCAGAAACTAGAATTATTATTTAAAAATAATATCAACCACTTGCAGTTCAAAAATGTTAACATCTAAGGTGTCTCAAAGCTCATTTTTCACGCGTTTCGAAAAGCGCATAGTTGAAATTGACGCGCCCCGGCTCTGCCCGCGGCCCGAAGCTCGATATAACTCATTCGTGCATAGTTTGTGTTGACGCTCGAAATTCGGAGTTTTTGATGTCCGCCGCCGCGCGCCCGTCGCATGCGCAACATTTTTGACGCTAATTCGTTTAGAAATCACTCGTTTTTCTGCTGAAACTTGGATGTTGATAACTTTGTAATAATTATTTGGGTGAAATTAAAAATAAATATAGTTATAATTGCTTGATCACTTTATTTTTACTGTCTAGTGTACACTTATAATATGAAGATGATTACTTCTTTACCTTTACAAGTATGGTCCTAGTCCAAACATCTGCCAACATCATTCCTCACAAAAAATAATGAAGTACAAAAAGAACTTATTCGCACTTGAAACATTGAAGCACTTAGGCCATTCTTCAAAGTGTTCGAGATAAATGGCACTGACTGAGTCTCATCTACATTTCGAGCCAGTCTTGCATTAAAACTTAGTTTTTACGAGCAATCCTCGGCTTGCTAAGCAAGAGACGCGATCGGGATTGCGATACCGATGTAATGTGCCTCTAATACTAGTGTGTATGTAGAAGTCGCACTGTGCACGTCATGTTCACGTTGAAGCAAATTGTATCTTGAAATAGAATTGTTGCAAAATGATCGAAGTGGTGAAGTTAGGTATTTTGTTGTTGTGTCTTTTAGGTTTTGTGACTTACAATGTAGCGTAGAAATGAACAATTTTCATGGTATGTTTGAAATGATCTCAAAACGGTGAAGAAAAACATCGTGAGGAAAGCGGCAATTCTATTACCAAAAATTTACAGACATGTGACAACCGCCAACCCGCAGAGGGTCGGTGGATTATGGGCCACTCCCCCTCACTGAGAGGAGGCCTGTGTCTCAACAGGGGAACATCATGCAACCCTAACCTGTATTCTACGAAATATTACAGTAATTTTAAAATATATTTCCATTGTTCGAGTTATACGTGGTTTTTTAAAGAAATAAAGCCAATAATTATTCCGTAATCTTTTGGCAAATTGCATTTCTCCTTACAATCCAAAACATAATTAGGTACTAAGTATAAATAACGCGGCAATCTGCAATGAATAGTGAAAGTAGCCATATTAATAATTTCAATTTTAATTTGCCACGCAAGACAAATTATCTGTTCATAATCTTTTAATGTTTATCTGTTATACATTATTTAAAATTACTACTCAGTAGGGTTGCCATAACTTTAAGTTCTCACTTAAAATATATGGCCGAAATCAATTTAAACTTTTAAATACTTTCCTGGTGACCAATTAATACCTATATTAAAATGTATCATGACCAATTCTGATTATGATCAAAACTGAATACCAACAGTGTATTCAACAGTATTTCCAAATCTCACAACCCTGAAAATAAATGCGTTGACAGTTTTATTGTGAACTTATGTTTCATTAAACTTAAGAATTTTAATGCTTAACAATTTGTTAAGTCAATTTATTACTCCATAAGTTGTTTTTGTCTTGGACAAAAGAACGTACTGATATCATCCCGACCGAGTTAAGGTAATAATTGGGAATGGCCGATTGCCAATCGTCCTTGTAGAGAATGGGCGATCTTATTACTGTTTAATGCGGTGCCTTGAATTTAAATGAACCATGTGGTACTGGGTCAGGGTATAAAGCAACCTATCTTCTATTAGTCTGGCCAATAAACGTATTTCCTTTCTTTATCTGTTCCTGTGGATGCTGTAAAACCTCATTATGACTTTTAGTAATGTGGATAGGCACCAGGAGCCACTAATACTGCAACAATCCGGCTACATCTCAGGTAACCAAGGTTAGCAGAGTGATTCATAGCTAGTAGATAGTGGTGGATATTTTCTTCAGATCATTGTTCAAGCCGCATTGTAGTTTTCCATTTATTTCCATAAACATTACGGGCATTAGACCCGTCCGTTCTCCGTTCGTCCTTCCGTCTTGATCACCTACAAGATATATTTATCTATAACGACACAGGCGGACGTGACAACAGAGGTATTACATTTGAAATAGGTTTTAGTTACCACATTATTTTCCGTAGACCGGCTGCTTGTTCCGATATTGATTACACAAAATTTAAATATAAATTCACTATGTCAGTCATTTAGTTTATTTAATTTACTAATGAAACTGATCCCGAGCAGCAGTCCGGAATCTGGATTTGTGTCCGGTTGATGGCAATAGGCTCGCCCCCATATTACGTTGGACTTTAACATAACTGGCAAAATGTGGGTGGAGTAGGTACACCTGTCCAAACCTTCGAGGAAACAAGGCGTGATGTTATGTTTCTGTGTGTGAAACGGATTCCTTTAGTATAGCTCTATATAATCATATTTCATAATAGCATTGTCAGCGTATATCCCTTATAGTCACCCACCCTCGCGCTATTAAGTGCAGTAGGACAAACAGTTTTGCTTTGAATAATATTATTACTTAGAACAAGTGTTGTCTTTGTTGAAAGCCTCCCTACGTTTACCTTTAGTCAGGTACTTCGGAACAGGTAAAAAATACTTGACTTTGCCCCCTAAGGATCGGATGGAAGATTTAATGTTGATGTTCTGCATTTGAGTAGACTATTCTTAAAATAAAAATAGTTACATTTTTTTAATGAATTTGATTAAAGTTTTATTGCAATGTTTTGTTATAATAATGAAACTATATTTGTGTGGAAGATTTTTGTTTGAATATTTATTTTACTTTAATTAGGTACATTTATGGAATTGTTCACAAATCTTCATTAGGAACCCCCACCCCCTACACCCCCTCCCTCCCTCGTCCCTTCACTTACAACGTCCTGCCCTTTCCCATGTTACTTAGTATGGGCGCAACACGTTTTGTTCTTCCATTCCTGTCGACCGTTCTATCATTCACTCCCTTCTCACATCACACCACCACCACCATCATCTTCTTCTTGTGACGCATATTTTCCTCTAATTGTTTTTTTTTGTTTTGCGTTCTTTCTTAGCGTCATGTTTACTACAAATAAACGTTTCCGTTCTTCTCTCTCCATTCATCAATATTTATATTCATCACTTTTTTTGTCACATGCGTTTCCTCTCTCCTCATCACATGCCTCTACCAAGCTAATCGTTTTCCTTTCAACTTTTCCGTCACTAGCACCACTTTCAAACTTCTCCATAAGTTCCTCTTATGTACTAACTTTATATTTATATGTTTTTAATTTACAAGCCTAACCTACCTTTATCTAATAAAAATATTCGTTTAAAAAAGTTTCACTTTTGTGACACCACATTACTTGTTATCTTTAATATTCAATACTCAAAATCTTTATTGCTTTACCTTAATGTGTACTTAGGTGCTAAATATATAATTTAGATCATTATGGACCCTGTAGGGCACAGCAAAAGGGTAGGAGAGAGGAAGTCCTGATTTTCGAGATAATTTAGTTGTTTTTGTGGGAATAAGTTTTAACTTACATATAATATTATTATAATCATTCAGGAGATCGTGAATAAGATACTAAATATTTCGCTTATATATTATTTTATATACCTGTACATATGTATTATAATTCTGTTTATTCATTTGTATAAATTGTTTTTCTTTGAATAATTATTATTGCTATATTATTTAATTTATTATTACTGCTATTTAATATGATTACAATTTTTGTTATAATACGTATTAATTATTACTATTTTATATCATTTATTAATAATGATTGTATCATTAATATATATTAAACATACCTATAAATTGCGTGATTTTTATTATTTATGTTTATAATTTAAATATTCATATAAGGAGTAATAGCATTTGTCTATCAGTAATGTTTTAAGTTGATTTATAAATATATTTAACTATTCTTCTTTCTTTATTATTTCAGGTAGCTTGTTATATATTTTTATAGACATTACGTAGGGGCTTGTAGAATGCATTTTTAGCTTGGAGGTTGGTATGTTTAGCCTAGATCGGTGCCTAAGTGTGTACTGTGATTGGATGTCTTCGCGTTTTGTGTAGAACTCTTGATACTTACGGACAAATTTACATATTTCTAGAATGTAAATACTGAGGAGAGCTAGAATATTGTGTTTTAGAAAATAGGGTTTGCAGCTGTCAGTTTGATCAATGTTTACCAAGATTCTAACTAATTTCTTTTGTAGGGTAAAAAGTGAGTGGTAAAATAAAATTTAGAAAAAATCAATTATTTAGGGTACCTCCCCTACATGTAAAGTGGGGATGATATTTTTTTTTGTCGTCCTTTCCATAGTGTGGGATATCGTTGGATAGGTCTTTCAAAAATATTTTAGGGGTTTGCGAAGACCGTTTTTTGATTAAGTAAACTGTTAGTGACTTATCAAGCTTTAAAGTACCAATTTTCGTTAGAGTCAAGTGTCCCCCCCCCCTCTACCAACTAAACGGTTGTAGTTAGAAATTCAAATGTCACGGCATTAGTACTTATATATAACGAAGTTTAAAGGAAAACTATCACACTTAAGTGGTGGGACTTAAGTAATAATCGACCAACTTAAATTTGCGGTTGCAAAAACCTGTTCTCCCATATATTCCGTATGGGAGAACATGTTTTTCAATTACAAAGTAAAGTTTGTTCTTACGATAAATTCATTCCAACTACGGAACCCTTCATTGTGCGTGGTCCAACACGCACTTGGCCGGTTTTTTAAGTATGATGTAAGCCATTCATGGGCTTTTCCGCGGATTCCTACTCCATACAGTTTATTAAGCAGTATTTTAAATTGTACCTTGTCGTACGCTTTGGTCATGTCCAGTAATATCCCTAGATCCCTACGGCGTATTCCTTGTTATTTATAATATTAAGGGCTTCCTGAATATATTTATAAACAGCTAACGCGGTGGAACGATTTTTTCGGAAACCGTTCTGACAATCGCTCAGTTAGTTAAATTTTTCGCAAAAGGTTTAAATTCGATCACACATAGCTTTTTCGAGGCTGAGGGCAAGAGAGCTATTGGGGGATAATTATTAGGATCAGTTTTTGTGTTATTTTTATGGATTGGTTTAATTAATGATTTCTTTAACAATTCGGGCAAAGTGCCTTCTGTAAAAGACTGATTTAATAATAGATAAAATGGTAAGGTAAGTTCATTTGCGCATTCTTTTAATAACGTAGGTGGAATTTCGTCGAAACCGTAACTTTGTTCATTTTTTAGGTTTTCGATTAATTTGTTAACTTAGGTATTTATCTTTACATACCGAGACTCCTCCGTGCCTCGGAAAGCACGCTACGCCGTTGGTCCCGGCTGTCATTTGTGGATCTTTGACAGTCGTTACGGGTCGTCAGAAGCCCGAAAATCTGACAACCAGTCTTACCAAGGGGTATCGTATTACCCAGTTACTGGGTTGTGGAGGTCAGATAGGCAGTCGCTCCATGTAAAATACTGGTATTCAGCTGCATCCGATTAGACTGGAAGCCGACCCCAATATAGTTGGGAAAAGGCTAGGCAGATGATGATGATGATTAATTTGTTAACTTCCCAAGCTTCTACTGGGCTAAGGAACATGGTGTTCTCCGTGAGATTTAGTGTTGACATGCCACCCAGACATTTTAATTTAACCAGTTCGGTCAACATTTTGGATTACCAGCATTTTAATATCTTTTGTCTACATTTTAATTACTTCCAGACACGACTTTTAAGAAACTTTGTCAATTAATTATTTATTTTTAGTTATGACGTGACTAATGCATACTACGAAATCTATCAATATTTTTTTTATAAACAAAAAACTTAAATATGTTTATGTCATAGAATTATATGGCAGCTATAAAGTGCAAATGAAGTTTTGTTATATAAAAATATATAATCCTTAGGCTAGGGACGAACGAGTGTTTTTTTCACTGTCTGTCTACAGGATTAAAAATATGATTCATCTAATTAGTACTAAAGTTTTCAAGGATCCTGCTGAAGCTCTTGTAAAATTACTATTATGAACCAAGTTGGTTCTATTCTAGTCATGTTTAATTTTCAAATAATTTGTAATACAACAGCTTGATACCTAATTGTTTCTTTTTGTTCAGTAAAACATATTTTCTAATTTTCTCTACAATATTCCTATTCATTTATCTTATCATTGTCTTATTGCATACTATTTAAAAGTTCCCAACAAGCCTATTTTAATGGAGATTTAAAACCCAAGACACGTACCTTCATAATAACCAACCTATAATGACTGTCAGTAACGTTAATGATAATTAAATTTTAAACCAAACCAAGCTACAAATATCTCTATGCTTATAACAACGGCCGTATATTGAAGATACGATATTGAACCGGCTATCTAATTACGCAACACATTTTCGAAAACGATTAGGAGTTTCTTTCATTTTGACACTTCAACAACTTTCATTGTGTTATTTGCGTTGTTGAGCAGATATTTTTTTCGAACTTATGCATTAGCAATTTGTTTCAAAACGATTCAAATTCCTATTGATCGTGTATTACGTAATAAGGGTACGGGTTCCTCTTCGAACATTTAGTATGGTCGTACTATGGGCGATTCATGACGCAGCGAGTTCGCATATAAGTTCAAAGGGCGATTTTTAGTCGGACGACTTTTTGTCTTGATGAATGGTACTTGTACAAAATAATATATTGTATTTTATGTTTATTGTGGTAGGTACTAAGATTGTCTGTCTTATCATTATTTATCTGCGGCTTCAAGGGTGTCTAATAAGGCCACAGTGTACAACCTTGATGAGATTAGTCAGAAAGCAAGAATATTAAAATGTTGTATCTGGTTTAAGCAAAGATTTCATTGGTGTGTTCCTACCCTTAATCAAAAAGTTATCTACTTCTGGACGGGCTAAGCCAACTAGTTTTTATGATGTTGCTGACAGCACTTTTAACTTTTAATAAAATTATGAACTGTTTTCATATTTATATATTTTTTTATTATCATTAGATTTTTTATTTCTTTCTATTCCATGTATTTGATATATTCATCCAATTAGTCAAAAAATATATGTATTATGAATGTTTGTGTACATAAAATAACTAAAGAATACAGTTATTAAACTGTAATAAAACTATGACTGTTAGTTTTGCATTAATTAAATGTATACTGACTTAATGACAAGTTTGATCAAATGTTATTTGAACCTCTATACACCAGAATGTTAATTTTAATTACTTATTTAAAATGTTAAATACAGCCAAGTCAAAGTTTAAAAGGTAAAATTATGCTCCCGGGGTATATTTAATTTAAAATGTTTATCTTTAAATGATTAAAAATATACTCATGTTCGGTCAAAATATTACTTTTTAAATCCTGTGCTGTATAAAGCAAGCAATAAAATATAGTCTAAAAATCAAAACCAGTCTTTAAACTAGGACAGAGTCAGAGACTAGTTCTAATAAAATCAGGTTTCATCAATCAACTCAAAGCTTATCTGAATACAAGCTTATCTTAAATCCTGCCAACACCATAAAAAAAAAACAAACCAGCATAATAAAAACGAAACTATATTGAAAAACCTGGAAGACTGTCAGCCAGCAGGTATCATTTACAATATACATTTTGTACCAAGGGAAGTTAGATATAAAACATAAATATTCATATATAATGATTACGAATACTGTCTTGTAAACTAGTCTAGCAAAAACTAAATAATGTCACTTATCGAAAAGGAAACCTGTCTAAACCGCATATGTTATAATTATAGCGAGTATGCATCATTCATGAATTTTCCTTTGGCGGAGTAACACTGGGAGTTCTAATCGATCGTAATAGATGTGATGAAATGATGCCATTTTAAAAAAATGTGATCGATTGCGTATTGCTAGCGTATTTTCTTTATTCTACTTTTTGTACTTTCGTGGGAAGGCGTATGAATAGTCTTTTCATCTATTGAAACTAGATAGAATTCTTTTTTAATTTTAAAGTGGATTCAATAAGTTCTGTTAAACAATTCTAATAATTAATTAAGATACTATATCAGGTTAGAAAGTTTATTATATGTCACATACAGACTGGTTATCAGTTCATCTTCACTTTATTTGTGTTAAAGCATACTTTATTGCTGCTGCTTGTATTCCATAATAGAGAAATGATAACTAGAAGATTCAAATGTAAATTACGTAAATTGTTCGATTAATTCAATCATTTCTTTTGCAGGTGTGAGTGACAATGTGTCGGCGCTGAGTGATAAGAACGCGCGATGTTGCGCGTGGTCACTTGCCTGCTGGTCGCGACCGCGGCTGCGGAACATGTGCGAGAGTTTACCGTCAGAGAGAACGCACGCGCCGCCACCCTCGTCGGTCACCTTGGCGATGAACTACCCGACGCAGCCCCACCATACACCATCGTCCCCGTCCCCGGCAGCGCCGTTAACGACGACCTCAGGATAGACCCCCACACAGGAGAAATCAGGACCCGAGGCCCTCTAGACAGAGAGAACAGAGACCATTACGCTCTAGTCGCCATCCCCGCCAGCGGAGATAACATCCGCGTTGTCGTCAGAGTACTAGACGAAAACGATAATGCTCCTACATTCCCCACACCCGTCATGAACGTGGAGTTCTCAGAGAACACTCCCAGAGACGTGAAGAGAAAACTAAACCCGGCCAAAGACCAGGATTTGGGACCATTCAACACGCAAAGATATAATATTGTATCTGGGAACACTGATAATGCGTTCAGATTGTCTTCCCATAGGGAAAGAGATGGTGTCCTATATCTGGACCTACAAATTAATGGCTTCCTCGACAGGGAGACGACTGACCATTATCAGTTAGTAATAGAAGCGTTAGATGGTGGTACTCCACCGCTGAGAGGAACTATGACTGTAAATATTACTATTTTAGACGTTAATGATAATCCTCCTGTGTTTGCTGAAAGTGTTTATTCTGCTTCTATTCCGGAGAACGCGACCGTAGGCACTCCCGTACTAAAAGTGTCCGCAACCGACTCAGATTCTGGTGAAAACGGTTTGATCGAATACTCGATAAACAGAAGACAAAGTGATAAAGAGAATATGTTCAAAATTGACCCAGAAACCGGTGATATTACTGTAAATAAAGCATTAGATTTTGAAACTAAGGAATTGCATGAACTTGTAGTTGTTGCCAGAGATAAAGGTGCACAACCTTTAGAAACTACAGCTTTTGTGTCGATAAGGGTTACTGATGTAAATGATAACCAACCAACTATAGACGTAATATTCCTAAGTGATGATGCTACACCAAAAATCTCCGAATCAGCACAGCTAGATGAATTCGTGGCTAGAATATCAGTGCATGATCCAGACTCCAAAACTGAATACGCAAACGTAAACGTTACGTTAAGCGGTGGTGACGGTCATTTTGATTTGCGGACTCATGACAACATCATTTACTTGGTAGTTGTTGCCTTGCCGCTAGATCGCGAATCCCGTTCGTCTTACACGTTGAATGTGGTAGCGACTGACAAGGGTTCGCCTCCATTACACGCGTCTAAGATCATCAGTCTGAAAGTAACTGACGTGAATGACAACTCGCCAGTTTTTCTTGAATTGGAGTATAAAGCGAGTGTGCCCGAAGCGGCGGCTCCAGGCACACCGGTGGTACAAGTATCGGCTGCTGATGCTGACGAAGGAGAGAACTCCGAAATTCGTTACTCTTTACTGCCGACTCCTCAGTCCGATTGGTTTGCGATTGACGAGCGATCAGGGTTGGTGACTACTCGGGCTCGCGTGGATTGTGAGACAAATCCAATGCCGCGGCTGACAGTGGTGGCTCAAGACCGCGGTAACCCTCCAATGTCCTCGACGGCTACGTTAATAGTGACAGTGTTAGATGTGAATGATAACGAGCCTATCTTTGACCAGTCCTTCTACAACGTCACCGTGTCGGAGAATGAAGCTGTCGGCAGCTGTATTTTGAAGGTGAGTCTTTTATTAATCACTTTACTCAGATGTGTTATTGATTTCCACAAAATCTATGTATGTTTTTGCCTTAGGTGTTGGTTATGTAATTCTAGGTCATCATGAAAAGGAATAATTTTATATCAAAAACGTTGAATAATTAATAGCTTCACTTAATGCACACCATGCATTGTATCATAAAGCAAATATGTATGTCATGTGACGTTGAAAGGCGTTCGCCGTCGCTCAAAGCGTAGGCATGTTTAGTTTATATAGCCTTTTCCTCATTAGAAATATGCAAAGTTGTAGGCAATTACTCCCCATTTATTACAGCTGAGTTACATATAGCATTAACATATTAAAGACTTGCGTTAATAGTGGTACATCGTCAATACGTTTGAGAACAGCTTCATTTGACTTGTTTTCATTAGATAATTTCCACACCTTGTATTACAGCTTATTCTAATTGGGATTATCTTCGGCTTAGTATTTTCATTTGGAGTCCGCTTGACAGTAAAACTTGAACTCTACTTGAAAAGTATTCCAAATTGTCGGTCTAACGTCGTCAGACTGCGTTTATGCAGACCAGGTAGCTTTTCAATTATAAGATCTATATTATAGTCATTAGAATATGATTTATACTGTCAGCAAGTTCTAATGAAAATACATAAACATAATTATAAGTTAATATCAGTTTATATAGAAACAATCAGTAATTGGTAACGCTTGAGAAATGGTTTCCTTCGTGAAGGGAAGTGTCAGAGATACCGTGACACTAGTTAGTTATACTACTTTATTACAGAAATCTGAGATGAACACCAACGTACATGCAGACATGCATAACTAACAAACTAACTGACTCGTAGTTAGTAACTGAGTAGTAGTAGAGGTAGTCGCGTGGGGTCTGTGCGGACCCCGGAGTTTATTTGTGAAAAAGAAATAAAGTGCAAATATTTATTTTATATAGGAACTTTAAGTACAACATCTTAACATAACAAAAATATAAGGCTCTAGAAAGTCCACTTTGCGTTCACTACCAACTTGCAAGAAGTACACTACGGTACCGGCATTACTCGCCAACGAAATGCCAAGGGTAGGGACACGGCAGATGATGATTCCCTACGAACTCCCATTACCTACCCATATATGCTAAAATGGGACATATACTCATATATTACAGGCTCACAAATAGGCATTTCTCGGGTGAAATTGCCGAGTAATGTCTCGATAAGTTGATAGTTGACTGTACTCGTTTTGAAAGTTTGAGTGGCGGGTAGGATGCAATTCGAAATCTGTTTCTGATGGTAATTGTAAAAGGTTACGGAAAACGGTTCTCTTTATTTAAATGGTTAGAATACTTCTCCGTTATAAAATTGGTGATATTATAGCAGTTATTTGCGCTGCTTGAGTTATGTTTTTCTAGGCAGTTTTATATTTGTGACGTCAGAGACTATAGAAAAGACAAATTCTTCGCAAATCCCAAGAGGTGTATTCGCAATTGTCACTCTACACCAGAAATTAGCCAGATTTATTTGAACGACTTCGTCATAAAACCAGTTTCTAAAAGCCAAGTAAAACCATACAAAAGGCCAAGAAAATTCGAGAGACAAGAAATTATGCTTATCCCGTATAAGAAAAAATATTACGTAACGCATGTTCATTCAAGTTTGTGAGTTTAAAAACAGATTCTTTCATACAACGCACATTTTTCATCGTTAATGTCTTGCCGACAGTTTTATATTACGTTTTCTGTGTTAACATGCAGTTTAGCGTTTTAACTGGCCATAAAACTATAGAATTGCATTATTACTTCTCTATTTCTGTTGGTATTATGTTACTTTTTAAATTCTACCAAATGTTGTGTCCGTATTCCGATCCATGAGTCCATGTGTCCTTATTCTTCATGAATCTTTTGTATACCCTAGTAGGCTAGGGTATACAAGAGATTCCTAGGCAATATCTTGTTAATCCAAGCAAATCCGGGCTTTAGTCACAACGCAAGGTTCCGCCACATTTAATGAAAAAATTCAAAATGACGATATCTTAACAAAATACCGAGGAACTGTCCTCATTTAAAAATACCTGTCGAAAAAAGTTGAACAATAAACTGGACTGCGCAAACTCCGTACCAATTAGTTACACCGGACAGATCAATTCCGCTTATCTCTGTCGGCCACACCCGCACTTGACGAATTTGTCGAGAAAAAAAAACTCAATTTTCATTAACTCTTATCTTGAAAACTCGGGCGACTCGTAACTTACACGAGTTAATTTCTTTTAATATATTCCACGTATATTTATAAGTGGTTGTACATAAATCTATCGTATGGAGTGATGCCAGTTTGGGCGTGCGGCGAGCGGCATCGCAAATTGCGATCTAAATTGAAAATTAAACAGTCCAGAGCACGCCGGGGGAGCCCGCGGCTCCCGCCAATGAGCGAACTACGCATTCGCACGTGTGCCTATTCCGAAATAGCGTTTCTATTTTCGAATTTACCGCTAGGTACATGAAAAGAGGTTTAATATCGAGAAATTGTGATAAACAATATAATATGAGAACATAGCATTTCGAGTAGTAAAATAAGCAATAACGACTTACGTGACTTGGTTGGGAAATCTGGTTACAGTTGTATACCAATCCGGGGTGTTGAAATCAACACATACATTGAATTACCTGAGTACTTAGTTCATGAAAACTTAATGACATGTTCTACCTCTACACTGAAAGCAACACAATAGCGGTCACTGTGAAAATAAGATAAGGCAAATGTTGAAATCGAAGTCCATATTGTACCGACAATAGTTTCAAAATTTGAATAAACCGTGAAATATGGACCAAATTAGTAAAATGTCAACATAAATAAAGCAAACAGAGTCAAAATTTATAGAAACGGCTTCCATTTAACAATATTCAGCCCAATTAAGCATAAAATTAAACAAAACCATAACGACATTGCGCCATAGACTATAACAATTCAGTGCCATATAGTCTATGAATTCTAAATACCAATGCACAATTGAATTGTTGCGTTTTTCGTCACCTGCCTCTCGGCGTCACGAACTCACGACCAACTCGATTGTTATTTGGTTATTCACTTATACCTCTATATGTTTCGCTTTTAATAGAGGTTAAGTGGCGCTAAAAGGCAGACATATGAACTTTGACTTTGTAGTTGTCTTTACTAAATTAAAAATAAAATACTTTCTCTATTTGTGTTCGCTGATTGAAATTGATTGTTATCTGTTAGTTCTGACCTCGGATTTTTATAGCCTTTTTGGTAACGATTGTTTTCCTTACTGTAAAAAGTTTCTTATTTCAAAATATTCATGGTGACTTAAAACATACTTATTTAGACAACTTATAATTTTGTCCTTCATTTTTAAGCAACCTCAAAACTTGAATGCTAGGGCATAATTATGTCTTATTTTTTATATCCTCGTAAAAATTCAAGTCATTCAATAACATATTCAATAGATTTAAGTACAGGTTAGACTGTAATCGGTCTTATTATATTATTATGTAGCCATAAATGTACCCAGTCATTGTGAAATCTTCTTTTTTGATCCTTAAATTTTCTTGCTGAAAGGTTAGGCAATGGGTCAAATTAAATTATTTTTAATAAGTGCTGTATTGCATAATGTAATAATGCCGTATGCGTAACGTAATTATGTTATTCTTTGACATTCAGAAGTGCCTTTTATGTGCCTGTTTGAAATAAATGATTTGAGTTTGACATTTTTGTGGTATAAAATAACAAAAGGTTTTCCATTTATTCAAAGGATCCAATAGATTACATCTCACAAGTGCAACGAAAGCAACAAGATTTAATGCATGCGTTATTTATTTCCTTCCAGCTATATTGACTGCAATAAAAATCTCTATAAATAATGCTTCATATCTTAGTTTTTATGATGCAATCACAGCTGAGCATCATCCGTCTCAAACCATAGGGAAGAGAATATTAAAACCCATCGAAAGCACATAAGTCGTCCAACTCAGTTTTATAAATAAAAAATAAATAAAAAACGTTTAATTTATACTGTGGTATTTCAGAAACTTGTTCCTATGGAACAAGTTTCTGAAATATCATGTTAATGATACAACTTACGTAACTATGTTAGTACTTACATTTAATTAAATAAAACCTACAATTATCCTAATTCATGTATTTTCCTGTAGTATCAGACCCGTAGCTATGCAAACGGGTCCAATACTCCAGGAAAACGCCGTCCAGCCTATCCCCAATCACCTTCAGGATGCCATTGGCACTCCCACGAATCCTGCATAACAATGATGCCGTTCTTTTCCTCATGATTGCTGTAAAACTATCGGTAGTAGATTCGGCAAACATGGTTGACGCGCTACAGAATCGTGGTAGCCCCAACAACACCCGGAAGGCGTTGTTGTACTGGACACGAAGAGCGTTGTAGGCCCGCTGCGTATGCTTGACCCACAGGCTGCATGTGTAAAATGACTGACAATAAGCCTTGAAAAGGGTAATCTTGACCGGTCTCGTACATCTTGCAAACCTACGGGCCAACATATTGCATCGGATCGACAACGCTCTTCGTTCCCGTTCTATGTCCTGGTCATCCTTAAGATCCTCGGCCACTATGTGTCCCAGGTATCTAAAACAGGGCACTCTGTTTAAAGCAACACCATATAGGTACACCGGCGGCACTGCTCTATGACCCTTTGCACTCACCCCAAACACCATGAATACACTCTTCTTCACATTGTACAGGAGGCCGTGAGATCTCTCACAAACCTCAAGCAATCGCCTGAGTGCCTCAATCGAGGGACTCAGCAGCACCATGTCGTCCGCGTAAGATATGCTATTTATAATTTTCCCATCTACCGAGCATCCAACCCCTGTGCTGCTGAGTTCCCCGATCAACTGATCGACATACAGGCTGAATAGCGCTGGGGAGGTCAGACCACCCTGCCTTACACCACATTCCAGACCATACGTCTCCGACAAAACACCCGACCATCTGACCTGGTTAATCTGGTGATTATACCAGTTTATGTCTCACAATATCTGATTAGAAAAAGTAGTTTTACTCATTCGAGGTCTCCTTACAACCGTTATAAACACGTATATTTTTTAAATTACATTTTATGTGAAATTGATTACTACGCAGAGTTTACTTATACGTTTGTTATTACATTACTCCCTACATATTTCAGTAGCGGGAATGAGCGAGCCTCCAATAACCTGATAAGACGGGGCGGCCATGTTGGATTCCGGTACGCGTTGCCATGGTTACCGCTTGATTGCGTGCGTAGGCGCATGAGGAGCGTATCGACATTTTTGCTCCATCCCCTTACTAATGTACTGTTTTAATAAGATTATTAGTATGTAATGTTTGTGAATGTTTTTATGTTTTTATGTTTTAATCCTTAAGTATCGGTCGATGGTCTATCAGTAATAATTGCGTTTTTATTTCTGCCTGTTTGGTTTGTTTTTGTTTTATGGTGGACTTAAAGTTATTATATTTTTAAATTTTCAATTTATTATCATTTTTATTAATAAAGCGCAAATATTTCAATTTTCTTTAGTCTTCCACGCAATGTAGGAAGGTAATCATAAATAAGATTTTACTAAAGTTCACGTAACATTAAAATTACATGATTATCTAATCTAAGTGCGTTTAGTTTTATCTGTATTCAGCGTATAATAAAACTGAGTGCCTCTCAATAAATCGGACGGGGCAAAACTTAAACAGTTGCTAAGCACTCGAGGACAAGTTCTCTTATGGTTCTCAGTCACGCGATACCGCTAATTATGTAACAACTAATTTATTACCTCAAACTTATAAACGATTGGCTTGAAGACGAGTTCAGATGTTCATCTGAACTAATGTGAATGTGTGAATGTGTTAATGGCACCGTCCGTGGTCAGAATGGTTTAATACCTTTGAAAAAAAGTTAGGTCGAAATATTCATGCGGTTTTTGACAGTTGCGATTGCGATTACAAATTGGCGCGCGTTTTGACAACAGTTTTCTTTCGTCTGCAATTTTTGCAGACGAAATTATAGTTATTTTTGAAGATTAAAAAATATTAGCAAATCCTTCAATATTTATTATGTTACCTAAAAAAAATTGTGATCTTTAAACCAAGATTGCTGATTTGCTGTAAGGTATGCGTTGCTTAATTTCCCAACTGAAAAAAAAAAGAAGGTGTGCGTTACTGAAAGTCTTAGAATAGTTTATTCCATAATGATCGTAATGAACAGTAGGCAATAATACCAATCACGTAAATAATTAAGTGATATTCTATTTTCTCTCTCGATATCAGCTGCCGTAATGTTGTGGTGAGATGCTTCTAAACACGCGAACGCATCGAAACGTAACGTAATGCATTGCATAACAATGTTTTTTTAATGTAGTTTTTGTTAAAATAACGTTATAAAAACGATTTATGCGCGCACGCGTGATTTACGTTTCGCTAATTGTGAGACGTAAATCGCTTTTTACAGCGAATTTAAAGTATTTTTGATTCTCACTCGATTATTTATGTAATTATTAAATCTTTTAAACGAAGTTGCGTGCGAGGCTGTCTTTTGGTTTCGTTCTAAATATGTTTTAATGGATGTGGATAATGAATAATGTATCTCACTCATTTTATTCGTATTTCAACATTTAATGATACTGGGTGCTCTTGAAAAAGCTTAATCAGGTTAATTATGGTTATTCGAATAAAGTAAAGTTAACTGAAGTTTAAATATTTCGTTATCTAATAGAGCTTACTAAGAAGGTATTCCTCAAATGTTTCTAGTACCGCACGCACACTATTCACTAATAACTTCCATAACTAATAGTAAACTCGTGAATACCAAACAAAATATTAGAAAAATGCAATTGCGGCTTTTCGATCGACGCTTTTGTTTTTTAATCGTATGCACATTTTATGACGGCAAGAAAAATAATAATGAACGTTGCGTGTGGCCAGTTCGCAGATAAGGTTATTTTAAATGCACAAACATGGTACAACCAACTATTTGAGTGTTTATAGCAGTAAGAATCCGATAATTAAAATTGTTTTTTTTATTAAAAGCAATCTTTGGATTCAAGAGATTGGTTTTAATGCTAGCGAGTGGCAGGAGATCCCTCTTAAAGCGGAGCGGACATTCAAAGTTTTATATAAAATAATAACTACTGGATTATACTATATCTATATATTATTATCTTTGTACATTATAGTACATTACTGTCGCGGCCTTTACTTTTCTTAAACAATGCGCGGAAATTAAAACTAAGCATATTAATTATAAATTCCAGAATCAATGACGAACAAAGAAAAATTTTCACGCGCAATATGTTCATTTGTTTCTTCTTTACTTTAAACAGCTCTATTTGCTAAGCCAGTTTGAAATTTAAATCAAATATTTGATAAGTTACCTCCTTGATTGTCATGGGTCGAAGTAAAAAAATAGTTTTATTTCTAAATAACACGACAGTTACGACTTATCAGTTTTCATTGTAATTTATTTGGCCGCTAAACACGACAGTTATGGATTTTGACCAGTACAGCAATTTAGATTTATCTCGGAGAAGCTGGTCGGATAATGTTCGAATTTCTAAGGATGTTTGAGAAAAATTAATAATTTTGTGAATACGCAATTATGCAGTCCTTTAACTATTATATTCTTCAGTTAAATGATCGTAAAATCATTTTCTTGTATCGCCGCCGCCGCCGCCGCCGCCGCTCACATTGCGACTCAGGCTTTACATCGTACAATCATACATTCAACCGTTCTCGGTGTCTCCCGTCGATCTTAATGAAAATACCATTAATTTAAGTGGAAAAATATAATAACGAAATTATGTTGCCGAGATGCTTTTAAGGCAACTCTTGGGATTCTGATCCATTCCGAGCCTCTAATGAACGATTCCTAGGAGCCTGTCATTTCCAAAAGGTGAGGCAGAACTATGTGTGATTCTACTCTCATTCTGTGCTCAATGTGTGCAATTTAATCCTACATAGGTTTGTTTCGGCGCAAATAATAACAGGCATTCACGTAGTGGAAATAGGTACCTACCTACGTTCACGTAATGGAAATGGGTACTAACGAAGAACTTCATATCTAAGCAGTTTGAAAACAAAATCCCGTGAACACGATGACCACATCTGTTACCGTTCCGGTTCTGTAGCGGCCGAGCGCTGCAAGCAGAAATAGTCCTTACGGTGTATAGATATGAACTTCTTCCATGGTACCTACCTACATTCTACACAGCTTCTTCGTTCTGCTATAAGACCAGCACTCAACTACTTAAAAACCGTTAAAATGATTATAATGACCTCGTTGGGGCTATCAATACTTAGTATCTACCTACTTAGTGTTTACTGTTTTTACCAATTGATGTTTTATGAGTAACTCATAAAGTCTAAAGTATAAGTATACTTTAATGTCCAGCGTACATTAAAGTTCTGTGCTATCCAGATACTAGATTCCTTATTAGCCATAATAACTAAAGCAACAAAATAAAACTTACGAAGCGTTTTATGATAGTCGGCCATCTTTGCTGTATCGAGACTTTTAATTAGATATTAAGAATCGAATCAAAAAATATTATTCATATTAATTCAAATCTTACTTACTTCTCTGTTAAAAAAAAATAATAATATTAAATTATGTTTTTTTTTTTTAAACTTGTTGACTTGAAGAAAGGAATATTCAAAGTAATGAAACGAAAAATTTGAATAATTAAAGTTATAGGTAACGTTATTATAATTTAACGTTATAACTTATAACTATATATGACAAAATTACTCGGATACCTCTCAGCAGACAGGATATTATCTTTAAAAAAATGTATACATTATCGACTCCACACAATTCTTTTCAACTTGTCAATTCCGCACGATGTAATTATTTCTGACCTTTTATTAAATGCGGGTTTTCATTATCACTACTTGTTATTAATAGTGTAATAATAATTAGGGGACGATATATTGGTTGTATACGAGTGGGCATTGTACTTATCTGCCTAGAATTGCTTTTATTGATTATACTAGATGGAAATTTAATTAGTTGCACGGGTGATTGAGAAACTTCAAGAAAAACAACAACGCCAAATCTATCATACAGATCAAAACATTCCGAGGCAAAGATTTTCTCTTTCTGCCTATTACTTATGTCATTCACGTCAATGCTCATTTTCTATCGCGTTCATCATTGATTGCAAGATTGTCAACCTCCACGGGAAAGATACTTTGCAGTAATTAAACGCAATTCCATCTCAATGAATATTCAATGCTTTATTGATGTTAATAAAAGGATTTTCTACTTTTTTTATAAAACAGCCCTGAACGTTCGTTGATCGATCGCGCGTGGATTGACTCAATAATTTACTTAGTACCTATTTTATGTTTTCTGATCCAGCTTTCAGTTTTTATATTAAAGGAGTATCAATAGCGATATTATCATTCTAGATTATAAAGATAGTGAATGAAAATTAATTAAGATATTTATTTCTATTATTTCGGAAATTAACGATTTGATTGAATTTCAGACTGTTTTGAGTTGTGTTATGTAAAACATGTGATTACTCACATTAGAGTTGGCAGAATGTTGTCGCTTTAATGGTATAGCGACAACATTCAGCCAACTCTAATGTATTTTATTTTAACAAGTAGGTATGCGTTTGGACGCATACCTACTTGTTAAAATAAAAAACAAGTTCTCGATATAAAATTCAAAATCTTGCTATTCCAGCGATCACGACCTGTCGTTGTTTATTTACAGTGCATTCTAAATAAAACCTTAACCTGTTCATTTTAGAGTAGACCTTCGTGTAATTTATATTATTCTATTTATGTGTGTGTTTAAAAGTAGGTATATTATACTAGAGGTGCTATAGGCGATGGGAAAGTAACCTGTCACTGCATCGGCTGTTACGATCATTTAAAATCAACTTACTTTGGTCTATTTAACATGAATAGATATACTTACACCCAACGTCAATATATCTTGATGTTTAATAGTAGGTACCGCTCGATGCTCGTTAAGCACCTTCAACAAATTGTCATATTCAATAAGTAATTAGGCAGGTATACATTTTCATACGACACTTATTGTACTGGGAAGGTACTCAGAACTTTGTTTCCTCAACATCAAAGAACGAACGAATTTTGAAATCCTAGTGTTTTTTTAGAAAAGTGGCCGTAAGAATTTATTGTAAATAATATATTATAATTATAATGTGTGTGTGTGTAATGTGTGTTATTGTTTTGTTTGTGTAGAATGAACATTTTTTCTTTTTTTGTTCTTACTGTACCCAAACATTACGAACTTCATCTCCAGATATTAGAATTTAACAGAATGTTTATTGCAAAATATGGCCAGTTGTAACGTCCCCATATAAATAAAATGTAGAATAGAATACTGCTCACTTTTCAAATAAATAAGCCATAGCAACTTAGAGCTGCACCATCGATATCGCACATCCCTAAATCGATTACCAGCCTTATCAATACTTTTATCGATATATCTCAAAGTTAAGCATCACCAAGTTCCATACATGTTATTTCTACGCATGTCCGGTGTGTTTAAACATCGTCCAATATAGCAAAAAGATTGTCTTACAAGGCACATTCCCACAGTACTGTGGAGGTTTTTTGCTAACACTGTCTAGGGCTGTGAGAATTGGTATTTAGTTTAGTAACGTATACAATTATAGTGCAATACCGTTTTTATTCCCTTATTGTGAGGTAGTTTTTTTCAACAGGAAGATGGAAATTGCTAGGTCTAGAGTACCCATATTGTGGATTGGAACAATTGCTTGAAATATAAGTACAAAAAAATCTGAAGCACGGGTTCAAGATATAAAACAATAATTACAGGCTACGATGTTATTGATTACAAAACTACTCTTTTACAGACAACCCCACATAGAAAGAATCAATTGATCGAACTAATGGCTCATTGGATACTGAAATGGGCTTCAAAGCTTAGAAAGACAACGAAGAGTTGAGTATTCCAAGAGGCTATAAGTTTATAGTTATGGAACACTTGATTAAATCTAATTCCATCGGGAAGCCCGTTTTTGCATGTTTTACGAAGATAGATAGTGGCTTATTACCCATAATGTGGTTGATAGACGTGGGCCTGCAATCTGGGTCACACCTTATCTTCAGGTGGTGAAACACGTAGCCGTGAAAGTCACGTTTAAAATTAATAGCGGCCTTTGTAGTTAATATATTTAAAGAAGTCTATCAATATTACTGAAAGTTAGATATAAAATAGGCTCTACATTATCGTCATAAAAATACATTTAGGAAATAATTTTAAATTATGACATTAGCTGTGACACTTTATTGAGGATTTGGACTGATTCATTGAAACATTTCCAGTGCTTATGATTTTTTTGCGAATCTTACTACCTTGACTTCTGCTATTTGAATGCTCGATTAGCATAAAGTAATATTTTCTAAACATACAATAAATACGATAACAAATAACAGATTTGCCTCCATTACGAATCTACTAGCGTTCCAAAATTGATCTAGGTTTCTCCACAATCCTATGTTAGCCAGTAGCACAAGCAGATATTGCCCGGTAGCTTCAATTGAACAATAAAATGATGGTGCATCCCTATAAATCCCGAGTCCCAACACATCATTTACTCGACTTCGCACGTGGCGGGCCGTGTCCAATGTTGTCAGCGTCTGCGCAGGGCGGGAAAGTCGGCGGCCATTTTGAAAAAAGTCGTTCGACTAGTGTCTAGTCGTCGGGTCGCATGTGGAGCGTACCTTTTTATATTTTTTAATTGCGTTCCGTTTCTGATAGATTTATGTTTTATTGCATATTTTTTATTGAGGAAAAAATGATTTATTTCATTTATTGGCTGGGTTTGATGCGTTTTCCTGTTCACTTGAGATTTAATGTGGTTCAAAAATTGTGGAACAGCTGTTTATGGGATTGATCAGGTATTTATGTATGAGAAGAAGTCATAAAAAACCGGAGCGAAACATTATTGAACGCTTCCAAAGTAGAACGTCTTTAATTATTTTATTTGTAAAACTTTGAATATATTGAATTGAATTGAATTTAGTTATTTCATAGATATAGGTAGAATATTGAAAGAACAAATCGAGCGTTAAAATGACTCCACCTAAAGGGACTGACAACTACCGTGTGTGAACTGTCCCTATAAAATGTAGTGCGTTTATGAAAAAAAACATTTAAATGTGGTCAGTTTTATAAAACTAGAAGAAGCGCATTTTATTTCTATAAATTAAAAACAAAAAAAGGCTGGCCATATTGTCCGTCTGTCATCGGTCGTGTTTAGTGATGTGGTCGAATGAAGTATCGATTTATTAAAAAAATATTATGCGACATCAATCGACGGGGCGCCCGATTACTCGATTACCCACTGCTCGAGGGCTGTAAGGTAGCTCGGCTTGTGGCGCGATGAGCGAGTTTGTAATATTTTTATTTTTACACTGTGACTATGAGGTCTCTTGTAGAAAAAGGCTAGCAGGGTACAGTGCGAACAAACAGCGATCTACGAGAATTTGGGCTGATTGCATTGTATTTCACTTATTTCATAGCAATAAATATCAATTTTACCACCAATCCTTATTCTAATGATATAAAACGATACTGCATGTTACAGTCAAATAGATCACGAAATAGATAAAGCCCATAAAATAGAAAACATTATTACTGGAAATGATTAATTAGTCTATTCAGGCGTATTCATAAACTAGGCTGAGTCATTCGATACAAAACGGCCCATTGTTGGTAAAATAATATATTAATTCAATGGATACTGATCAGGATATACATTGTACAAATATGTACACGGTTCACTCCCACCCGCTTCGCTTCTCACAGTAGCAAACCATTTATTTCGACTTCATGTATATGTAAACGATCCTAAAAAAGTTCCTTTTCGAGTTCGACTCGTAATAATCGACCTTTTTTTCAAACAATCGTTACGTTGTAAACTTATAACAGCTAACATTCGAACGCATAAGAATTTAAACTAATTCAAAAATTCGATTCAATTCGTGGACGTTATAGTCGATTATGAATCGCTGGGAAAATATCGATATGATTTTAATGATAGCGGGAATAAAATGTAATTTTCTCAACTAGGTAGTATTTTTGCATCAAAAGTGAAACGTGGAAAATTATGATAAGTGTTTTTATAGTGAACCAGCGACCTTAATTAACCTTAATATATGAAAATGTAGTATAAGTGTTTTATACACGTAAAACTTCCGGAATCAATTATCTAAAAGATGGCGAGAACCGCATTAAAACCCGTTGCGTAGTTAAGAAGAACGACGCGGTCCCACAGACAGAAGCGAAAAGCGACGTTAATTAGGGTTCCGTACCCGAAGGGTAAAAACGGAACCCTGTTACTAAGACTTCGCTGTCCGTCCGTCCGTCTGTCACCAGGGTGTATCTCATGGACCGTGATAGTTAGACCGTTGAAATTTTCACAGATGATGTATTTCTGTTGCCGCTATAACAACAAATACTAAAAACAGAATAAAATAAATATATAAGGGGGCTCCCATATAACAGACATGATTTTTTTGCCGTCCGTCGGTCTGTCACCAAGCTGTATCCCATGAACCCTGATAGTTAGACAGTTGAAATTTTCACAGATGATTTATTTCTGTAGCCGCTATTACAATAAATACTAAAAACAGAATAAAATAAATATTTAAGTAGGGCTACAACAGACATCATTTTACATACGGATCCCTTTGTGCGCGAGTCCGACTCGCACTTGGCCGTTTTTTTAAAATATGTACAGACTCAAAGGTTTATTATTTTATTATGTAGTATAAAAAGAAGAAGCAAAGCAGTTTAAGTGTAATCTGGCACCACCACCAAACATCATTTATTTTAATCCATCATCACAATTCACTTTCTGCCTACCCTTTCTAGCACCGTCATGAATGTAATCCAATGTTTTAAAAACTTTATAGGCGAATGGTCGCGCAGTGCGCAGTACATTCACGTGCCTGTCTCGTTTGCGTACAATTATAGCACACGAGTTGAATATGGCATGCTAATTGCTTTTAAATTTCGTTTCGACTCCATCGAAACATAAAATGAGTGTTTACGGCAAATGCTTTTAAAAATATACCGGTAAACTTGGATGAAATCGGTGAAGGCGCGCACTTTCTGGTAAAAATATGGTTTTAAGTAAAAATTACAATTTTAGATGCAACTCTACTCAATAAATACATCTACATTTATCCCAAAAACTACTATGACAGTAAAAAAAATATTATGGAATGGATACCAACGCTTACCTACAATGATACCAAAGCACTTCTGAAGCCTTGACACATGCAACCCTCCCACTCACGTGTTCTCAGTCACACCTACAGGCTGCACTTTCACTCACACATACACACATTTGATTTAATTTAAGTTAATGTAAATTTATGTAGTTTTAGAATAAAAATTAAAAGTTTTGCTTTTCATATAACACGTCTTGCTATGGAAGAGCGCACTCTCCTAATACAGGCACTGATGCCGATTCTCTTGTCACAAATGCGTAAACTTAGACTAAAAATCACCAAAATTTAGTTTACTCCTGTCAAACGATGATTTCCCATTCTGAAATAGACTAAAGTGGCACAACTTAACTATATTTTAGTTTGACAGCACTAAGATTGTACTGAGATTTTAATTTAGTGAAAATGTCAATTTTGCTATTCTGAATTTGACGTTTTTCACCTAAAACTTTAATTGACATAACTAATTCTGACTATTTTTTATCGCCACTGAAAATGGTGTGGAATATTATTAGTTGTCATGAACTAAAATTCACACGAACATCTCGACTTCGGGTGCAAAAACAGTCTGGTTTTTTTTTCTTTTCTTTTGCTTAAATCTGGAAAATGGTGTGTCCTATCGCAAAAATAATGAAAATTTCGACCCCCTTTATAAAAGCCTTATACCCCTAATACTCAACACGTAGGTAATATTTTTTTATATTTTCCATACAAAAAGTGAAAAATTCCATATAAAACACGTCGAGGCTGCCCCACTGCGCGCCTCCGGCTCTAAAAAAAATCACGGGGTAAGGCAAACAAGTATGTACCACGTGGAGTCGCAATTGTAAAATTCGATTTAGTTGTGTCAAAATATTTTTTAAATTTAGAGACTTTTTACTACATATTAGCTTTAAGATTCTCATAGCCAAAAGTAAGGAATTTTAGTGATAGTTTAGTTCGGTGTACAAGAGAATCGGCACCATTATCTGCCTAAAAGGAGGATCCAATCAAAAAAATGTGTTTATTCTTGTACTTGTTTTACCAATAAACAATTTTTATTTATTTATTTAATATTTATTTTACTAGGACAGGATGTCGTCATCATTAAGTTCCTAAAATAATCAGTCAGAGGCAGATATTGCCAATATCACCATCTACGGCGGCGGCGGGTGCATCTGTTAGCAAACACACAGATGGCCTTCTTGACAAAACTACTTACTTAACCGCAACAAGTAGCTCTTTCTATACACAACGGTAGAGAGATATCAAAAATCGACGTTCAGGCTTACGGGAATCGACGAAGTGGGAATAAATCATAGGACCCACCATAGTCTCACCAATTAAATCTTCTTTATTTTATTGTGGGTCCTAAATGCAAATCAGCGATATAATTACAATAGTCACTGCAATCTGACCGTACTATGTTCCAATCGATTTGTTCCATTTTTTTGTCTGTTACCAAAATAGATCAGGTGATCGCGAATCGTCAATTCGTCACCAAAGTCAATGGTCATTATCTAAACAAGATTGAGGTTTAATTATGAATTGTTTTGAACCGGATAATCGATTTAAATATGACTGGAACATTTTGTATCAACTTCTTTTCTGGACCCTTCTGAATGTTGCCAGGACAGCTAAGAGTTCTGATTTAAATTATAATTTCAAAGTTGGCCTAACTTTGGACCTGCATCTAAGTCAGATATGGATGCGTTAAGAATAGGTTAACCTCTCCAACCTAAAGGGGCTATATTTAAACACAACCTTTTACCAGTTGACACCTTATCCGTTAAACCATTCAGTCATTGTATACCGATTTCGAATCGACTTGAAATATCGATAAGAAGATATAGAAGACTTTGTGCCGCCGAACGAAGACGTTCATTGCTGGTTTTTAATTGAGGTGGAGTCATTCGATTTACATATCGAGAATCGATAGGTATGTTAAGTATTAAGTAGGTTTCGATTTTAATAAAAAGTTTTAGTTGCATTTCGAATGAATGGAACGTTCGTTACTTGCATATATTTCTGAATTTATTTATTATTTACTCTCATGAAAATGAACACAGCTTTTATGTCAGGTATATTAGTGGTTATAAAAAAAATGTTCGGGTTCAGGTGTAAGATAGATATACTATATATGAAAATTAAAGCGAGTTTGCGGATTATCTTAATTATTATCTCAGAATATTTTTTTGGTAAGTTGTAATGTTTGTTGTTTGTTTCTCTCGCCACAGCAGCCATAACACCCACAAGGTGAACCAATGCTCACATTGCCAACACCTTGAGCTTAGATACTGTCCATTCTTCTGCAACATCTCTCTTCACCTTAACTTGCTGCGAAGCGTAATCGAAACCACAGTTCACATTCTCAATTACTTAAAATAATAATACAGAACCCGCCTATCTCGATACTTGTACATATTCGATCGAGCTGAACACCAATCGCCAGGACAATTTATTTAAACAATGCCATGTAAAAGGTTTTATAGTTAAATAATAAGTACATTACGCTGGCGCGCCGCTGCGTATTCAAATGATATGATTCTCTGGTCCTTTGTGTGGAGCAGGCTCCAGATGAGTATCGGTAGGTATCGGAGCAGTTACAGTTTTAAGGTCCAGACGCAAATAAACGACTTTTGATAACGGTCGATGACGTTTTAAAGCATCATTCTTTTTTTGAATGATGTTTAATTGCTAATGTGTCAGCAGATTTTTGTTGACGCTTACATTGATGAGATTCTTGTTGTAATGTGTTGATTTATGGCAATATTGAGTTGATCGTTCACAACAGATTAATTGCATGTAAAGGGACTCTCATAGAGCAATCTACCTTGCTTGCCTGTAGAATTTGAGTCCAGAAAAAGTTGAGCTCCTAGAGTTCCTAGTTAGCTAAATCTAGCGAGTGCATTCTAGACTCAACTATAATAACGGTTTGTTCAGAAAGTTATTTAACAATAACTTTGTATAGGTATCTTATTACATTTATACATATCAAAGTTTCTCAATTATATTCTTTTCTGTGGACTTGCGTCATTTCCCTACTGTTAAAGTTCTAAGTACAGCTTTAACACTCAACAAGTGTCGCAAGTCCCAACACCAGCGCCGACCTCCTCGACGCCAACTGTACTAAGTATAACTTCGCAACTGGTACTAAGTATAACTTCGCAACTGGTACTAAGTATAACTTCGCAACTGGTACTAAGTATAACTTCGCAACTGGTACTAAGTATAACTTCGCAACTGGTACTAAGTATAACTTCGCAACTGGTACTAAGTATAACTTCGCAACTGGTACTAAGTATAACTTCGCAACTGGTACTAAGTATAACTTCGCAACTGGTACTAAGTATAACTTCGCAACTCCAAAGAATGCAATGCTCACAAATGATAGGTTACTCGTACTGGCCCAGTTGGCCCACTAGTGCCAATAACCATTTGTATAATCCTTACTGACAGGATCACCAGCTGACACAGTATTTTACTTAATACTCATCAGATTGTTTTTACCTTCGCAAATACTTAATTTATTCATTGGCATCCTTTCATATGAAATCATATTGCCATTTAAGCGCAAAGGACAAAGATTAAAATGTAGATGGGAGACATTTTCGGTTCATGCCTACGCGAGGATGCCTCGTAATTAATTCATGGCACGATAACGATTGGGTATCGAAGTCGTAAAATTAATTCTGTGTTGATGTGAACTCAGTCAGGATGGTCAAGTTGTATGGTCGTTTAAAGGATGCCTATCTTTACCTACCGGTAAGTAGGTTGCAATTGCATAGATACTGATATTTAAAGCTATGTTAAAGCATTCTCATTTGATAAACATTGTTGCATATTTTTTGCCTCTGATTGTGTGGTTTATTACCTGCATCGGACGGTTTTGAAAATACAATGAAACAGAGCTGAGGCGCAGTGGTTTTGGAATGATAATTATTTACTTACTTAAAGATTTTGTCAAAAGGACAGTGCCGTCTGTTTGTATTTATTTAGGAATACTTAGCTTTGACAACGTTCACTTATTTGAGTTTCGGTTATTAAATTCAGGTTGTATAGCAGCGAATATGACATTTATTTTATCATCTGCGTCTCGAAAGCGACGTGTTATTTCAGCAGCCAATGAAATGTTGACTTTCTCGAGCGTGCATCAAAACATGTACTTATCAACTCCTTATTAATTCAAAATAACTAAACACAAGGAGAACTGTTAATTCAGAAACTGAGGAAATTTCGTCGAAACTCATTTCTTGGACGTCTTCTTTTAATAAAAGTCTTGGCGATGCGCGGGAGTCAGGGGGGAATGAGCGGGAAGTGCGGTGCCTGGCCGGTCGAAAATTATAGGGCTGTCTGCGTTCGCCGGCTCGTAATGATGGATGGAGAGCGACTACGACCGGTGCGGTTAATGAGAATGCGATGTGCGAGGCAGCCCTGCGATGCCCGGCTATTTTAATTTTAAAACTATTTTACCTAATTATTATTGTCGTGTCTTTTTTGTTTCAGAGGTATTTTATTTTATGTTGGGACTGTAGATGCTCCTATGCCTGCATAGTTGTTACTAATACGTCCTGTAATAACTTTGCCTCAGTATTCACTATTTTCTGCTATGTTCAAGCAGCGTTTGCAAAAGATTCGCACCGGATTACTTGAAGTTTATTCCAAGCTTTATTTAAAGTAAACATCGAGCCACACACTCGCATTTTAAACACATTTAATCAACATTCAGCCTATAAAATACAAAAAGTCCGCTCCGCAGACACTATCAGGCCGTGAGTGCGAGTTGCACATTGCTACATTATCGTAACGCGATAGCTCAGCCACATAACTAACCAGACCCGGGTTCTATTCCCGGTGATAAAACTTAGTGAAACAATATCGACTCGATACTGAATATCGACTAAGTTACGAGCAAGTCTGCAGTCGATAAATTTCGGAATAGGCTCGGTTTTGTTTAAAAATTACTTGGAAGTATTGTTTTGAGAAGTTAGTAGTTTTCATACGTAACTTTAGCTAGCTGAAAGTGCTGTAACTAGGAACAACTTTTCAATGGAAACATGGATGTCAATGCAAAATAAAAAATATTGTTTACGAACTTTCAGCCTTATTGGATTAACTTAAAATAGTGAAGATTTCACGCAAACATTCCTTCCTCACCAGTCACATTAAACTTACGTTAATCTTTCCTGTTGCCACCACTAAACTTTTGCAACTTCTCCATACAGTCATAGGCTGCTGAACAGTTATCTTAGCTCACTAAACTTGGACCAGACAGTCGCTTTAAAATATATTATAATACGAATATATTCCACATACATTTCCGCACTCCTGGATTCGATTCCACGTAGACGTAAACTTATGATTTACGACTTTCACTATTAAAGCTGCTAGGGCGCTTATGACGTTACAGAATGTATCGCGGAGCCGCTACTGCGCTGATGAGTTCGGTATTAAAGTTGATCCTTTTGAAGATGCTCTTCAGAGAAAATCTTGAAATACAAGATAATAAATCATCGAAGTACATTTATTTGCTTAATTGAAGTCTTACAGGCTTGAATATGATGATTGATTTCCGAAATTTTATTCAGATAGCGAGATAGTACGTAGATTACCAAAAGCTTGGCTTATTTAGGTATTCAATAGTCGGTGGCTCTTAACCTATTTGTAAGTTGTGCAGATCCAAGGGATGAAAGGACCACCTATCGCGAAATTGATTACACTCCAACATGTTCGTGAATCATAACCTTTGCAACCCCAACATTTAATCTATAATGGAACAATTTTCCGTGAACTCGCATAAAGAATATTAAGGAATTATCGAATAAAAAAGATGGACCACCGTCATAAAAGTTCTATTCGTAAAATGAATAGGCACATAAATATGCTGTAAACCTCGGCTACGGCTATATCCAGGTCCAATATAATCTAGAACTTCCCCGAGCACTACAGATCTATCTCGCATGTACTTACGATGTCATGTACCAGTTTATACCTTTATGTCATTTAAGTGATGTGTTCTAGGAAATACAATCATATGGAAATAAGTCGTGGTGATGCAGTTTCTTGCATTCAATCTGTGTGGATCATAGATATAAGTGGATCATGAAAATGTTGATCGTTTTGTTTTTTATGATAATTTTATTGGGGTGCATGCCTGTGAAATTGGAAATTCTTTTTTTCTCAGAAAAAATTGGCCCACAAAATAGTCAATGATGAAAGGCACGAGATGAATTGACAGTTCAAACGCCAACTCTAAATTTTTCATGTTTACAAAATATATTGTCGGGGATATCTATAGTAACAAAGACCACATGAACAAATGCCTTAAATAGTTTTTCTCAACCTCTCAAATCAATTAAATCTAGATTTATAATCAACACACGTGAGACACTACATAGCTTTAATTGCATCTTCGGATACTCCACGCTTCACCGCCACTACCATTACGATTACGAAACTTTTCAAGTTCTTTGAACCCGTTAAAACTGGCAACAGGCAATTAAATCATAAATTTTGCATCGATCCGACGCAACCAACAATCACAAAAGATATCGATACAAAACGAATCGATTGTAAAAAAAAGTCGAGTACAACATCAGTGTTCCATGCATTCGATTTTGTCTTAGGAAATTTGCGGGTATTATTTTGTACTTACAACACTAACGGTATGCGTTCTTACGAATAAAAATGGAATTATTGATTTATTTGAATCGGAAAGCGATTCGATTCGATTAAAGTTTTCGTGTAATTAAACGGTTTAGTAAATTAATTGGAATATTTTTTGTTGAAGATTTTTTTGTTGAATTCAGCGTTTGTTGGTGAAAAAGTAAAACTAATAAATAATATATAAAACGGCTGGTGCACAAAATTGCTTGCCTTTTATTTTATAGAATGGCTGTCCTTTAGTGTTTGTATCTTAATTAAAATTGATCAGGGCTGGATGTAAAGTTAAAAATGGAATTACAAAATAAATACACCGATCTCGCATATTGCTTAAAAACACATTCTATATTGAAAAAAGCTGCTAATTAACGCTACCTAACCTAATGACAGTATCAAAAACCTCTAAATAATTATTTAACGAAAGGTTCTTTTCAATGTAACGATTCGAATGTTTAAAATTGTGCAAACATTTTTTTCGAGACAGATAATAATCTATGCTGGGTCGCTATACTTTAACATTTCATCGGCGAATATTTCACTGGATTGTTGCCCTACCTTCTTTGATTATAGGATGATAATATGCAAATGAACGAGTCGACGATTTTAAAATAAAAGGTTTAAGATAGGGATCGTTGCCCTCATAAGTGACCCAAATAAGATAATTTCGAACGACATTGGACGCCGCGGCTGTCAATAAGAATTAAGGATAATGTTGCTAGCTTGGAAAAGTATTTTTCAAGCTTGCAGTTGACCGGAAAGAAGGCTTTATTCTTTTTGCTTGGTATTAGGTAGTAAACGATGAAGGTTTTAGGTTTAATTTTTAGCCATGCTCAGAGACTGGTTTAAGTTTAATTTAAGTTTTATGTATATCTTCAAATTTAGTATGCTGAGATGGTTTGGTCATGTTAAAAGGATGAATGAAAGATGACTTACGAAAGGTATTTACTAAACAGATGTGAGTGGAAACGCCGAGACGCCCTAGGAGGACATTTATAGTGACCTTATTGGTGATGTTCTACAGAAAGGTCAGGTGCGTAGTACGCTACCGGCGTGCGTGTATGACCAGATGTATGAACGTAAACGAGGCAAAAGGAGTGTTCAAGGATCGTAGCAGGCAGAGTTCTGTAGTCTCTGCCTACCTCCATGGGAAAAAGGCGTGTATGTTATACCTTAGGACGACATAAGGTCGTATTTTCTGGTTTAGTTTTGGGTGCTTATTTTTACAAACAAAACGTAAGGTTGTAATAATCAGCTGATTGTAGGTAGCCCTATTAGGTCACAGCATTATCTAATAGAGCCGATCTGCTGCCGTTTTATTTTATTCAAAACTATGCGAGGGATTTAAAAGGTAGCTCGGGTAATAGATGTTTTGTATGTTTTACAAAGTCTTGATCGAAGTCAATGCACTATCTGATTGATCAAAAGCAAACATCGCATTAATTAAAGAGGATGTACAAATTAACACGCCACAAAATCCGTTCCTCTTTACAAATGTACCAAAAATTAACACCTCTATTCTAGGAATTTAAACATCAAAGACATTTGTTTAACTTTAAAGTCTATTTGCGAACTACATGTATGGATAGAAACAAAACGAAAACAAGAAGTTTGCTTAACAAAAACGGGTTTTGATCCAAAAAAGCCTCAAGTTTATCTTTCGAAGATATCGAGTTTAGAGATTCATAAATAAACATCACGTAGGCTGTAAGTGGGAGAGCAGAGTTGGCAAAAATAATGACATCCTGACAGGAGACCCCAGGCTGATCACAGACTAGTGTTTACATACGGTTTTACTAGCGTTAGGTTCCTGGTTTTATTCTTATAGTAGCTATGATATAGAAACGTTTATTTTGCTCACTGAATGCTGGTTTTTGATTTATGGACTTGTGAAAAGGATTAATTTTTATTGTAATGTTTTGTAAAAGTTTAAAATAAATCAAGGTGTATGAATTTTGAGTTAAAAATATGGCTTTAAAATAAGTACCTACCTATATCAAAATATAAAGATATTAAAATAATTTGTTTCTAAGTAAAATGATCAAACTCTGCGACGTTCTTATTGTAGATAAGAAACAATAACAAATCTAAGTTCACCCAAATGTCCCACCAAATTCGACTCAGTACTTTTTGAGTATGGCAAAGAAAACTAACCAAACTGAGTAGTAGGTTAGTAATAGGCAATTACTTTTTATCAGTGTTTGAAACTGAAGCCAATTAATTCTAAATGTTTTTATCAAGTTTGGTAGCGACAATATTTTATGATCACGGTCACAATTCAGGTTTTTTTGATGTTCCAAATGGAGAAATGTCATTAGTATGCAAAACTTTTTAGTGCCAGCCATGTTTATTCGATTATTTCAAGACTATTTCGACTTTAATTTACAAACAAGAAGGTTGAATTTTGCTTGTGGGGCTTATAAATTAACTGAAGTTTTTTAATGGTGCTATTTTATAAGTTTACTTTCGCTGAATTATTTATAAATATTATCAATTGCCGTTATAATTTATGGATTTGATATGATATCAAGTACATATTTGGCGTTATTCTGATTATTCTGTCATAATTAAACATACCTTCTCCATTAGGGTATTAGTTTTCCCAATACGATAATTTTATTTATAATAATTTTCTTTTGACTTATGACTTTTTTTCTGCGGCTAAATCGTGTGAAATGTTTTAATTATTATCAAACCCTGATCTAATACTTGATCCCTTTCTCATTACGTCAACTCATAACAAGCAATTTAAATAGTCATATTGAAAATAATGATCATTTTCTGATTTAGCTTTTACTTTTAATGAAAAGCGAAAATACTCCAATACTCAAAATTCAAAAAAAAAAAAAAATTCAAAATATTTTATTTCACATAAACCTACATGGGCACTTATGAAACGTCAGAAGCTAGGTGCACGGTTCCAATTGGTCGTTTCCTATGGAGAAGAGCCGGCAAGAAACTCCACGGTTACTCTTTTAAAAATAATTGGTTTTTACAATATTTTCAAATAACAGTGTTATTAGGTATGGGAGGACAGTGTAGGTCTTTCAACAGGTACCAGGTACTTAACAATAATTATGGTCAGCAAATCCACTAAGCCTACAGCGTTCTCACATTCACAAAATAGAAAATAATCTAAGTATATAAAAATAAATTAATTATTAAAAATAAAAAAGTATTAAAAACGAAATGACGTGATTGATATTACAATTCTGAATAATTATCATGATCACAAAAGCCACTAATAAAGATTTAAAGTTAAATTGTAGGTATATTATAATGTCAAATAATAGCGTGATTTAAATGTCAAGGAAGAATGTAAAAATAAAAATGTAAAAATATATATATATATAAACATGGTAATTTGGGAGCAGTTAATAGACTTATACAATTTGCCGTTAATGAGCTACCAGGGAAGCCACATGTGCAGAAGGAATTATTGCCAAACTTCCTTGTCTTCAACGTAGTCTTTAATTTTATAATATGCATTCTTGATAAGAACGCGTTTAATGTGGGTTTTGAACTTCCCATCGCTAAGTTCTGTAACCGACTTAGGCAACTTGTTATAAAAGCGGATACTGTTTATAAGAAATGACTTGCTTGTTTTAGTTAATCTAAATTTGGGTATCAAAATTTCATGTCTACTACGTGTATTTATATTATGGAAATCGCTTCTTATTTTGAAAAGTCCTAAGTTTTTGCGAACATACAAAATACTTTCTAAGATATAAAGAGAAGGCAGAGTCAGTATATCTATTTCTTTGAATTTGTTTCGAAGGGATTCGCGAGGACCCATTTTATAGATAGCGCGGATTGCTCTCTTTTGTAAGATGAAAATTGAATCTACGTCAGCTGCCGATCCCCACAGCAGAATGGCATAAGACATAATACTGTGGAAATAAGCAAAGTATACTAACCTAGCTGTGGCTATATCAGTCAACTGCCTTATTTTTCTTACTGCATATGCAGCTGAACTTAATCTACCTGAAAGAGTTCTAATGTGGGCGCCCCATTGCAATTTTGAATCTAAAGTAATTCCCAAAAATATAGTTTCCGTTATTGCATCTAGTTGTTTGCCATCAAGTTTTAGATTTAGACCAACTTGAGGTACATTTGGTAATGAGAATCTAATACATTTAGTTTTGTTCGCATTCAGTAAAAGATTATTAGCTGCGAACCATTTCGAAAGAACAGCTAGACTATCGTTGACATGTAAAACATCTGTATCTTTTCTATCTATTTTAAAAATTAGAGAAGTATCGTCAGCAAATAGAATTATATCCGATAAGTTAGCCATCATATAAGGAAGGTCATTTATATAGACTAGAAATAAAAAAGGGCCAAGAATTGAACCTTGAGGCACGCCCATTTTAACTAGAGACCCTGAGGACGTCGCCCCATTAACGTTTACTTTTTGTTGCCTGTTTGATAGATAAGAAAGAACAAGGTCAGCAGCTTGTCCACGAATTCCGTAGTGGTGTAATTTACAGATCAGTGTAGTATGGTCAACGCAGTCAAACGCTTTTGAGAGGTCACAGAAAATGCCAATTGCATCCCGGGAATTCTCCCAGGATTCCAAAATGTGACTGATGAGTTTTACTCCAGCGTCAGTTGTCGACCTACCTTTCGTGAAACCAAACTGGTGACTATGTAAAATCCCATTTGAATTAAAATGTGACAGCATCTGGTCCAGCATGATTTTTTCATATATTTTACTCAATGCTGGTAACACAGATATAGGTCTATAATTAGAGGGATCACTCTTACTACCCGATTTGAAAATTGGTACTACTTTACTATGTTTCATTAAATCAGGAAACGTACCGCTATCTAAACATTGATTAAATATGCCTGTTAGAACAGGGGCAATTGTGTCAATGATATCTCCAAGAACCTTAACGGAAATGCCCCATAAGTCTTCAGTGTTTTTTATGTTAAGACTTTTGAATGCCTTTTCAATTGTGACAATAGAAATAGGCTTGAATTCAAAACTTGGAATGTCCTTACTGAAGTTTTCTTTTAGAAGAGATTCAGCTAGTATAGATGATGAGGAGAGAGATTTCGTAACTTCTATTGGGATGTTGGTAAAGAAATTTTCTAGTGTCTCAGCAACTTTTAACTTATCTGAAATGGTTTCATTATCAATTTTTAAAGACACTTCATTCTGTTCTCGCTGTTTCGTGTTTCCAGTTTCTTTGTTAATTATCTGCCACACAGCTTTTATTTTATTATTAGAAATACTAATTTTGTTACTTAATAATTTTGATTTAGCTTGGGCGCAGACTCTTTTAAATATCTTTGAATAGTTTCTTACATAATTATGGACAGCTTCATCAGAAGTCAATGATTTTTCGTTATACAAATTATATAAAATATCTCTGCTTTTTCTAATGCCAGCAGTGGCCCATTCGTTAAATTTTGGTTTAGTATTTATTGTTACTTTTCGTACAGGACATGCTTTATTGAATTCTTGGCATAATGTAGAAAATAATGTACCGTAGTTTATATTGGGGTCTTGTGAATCAAAACTAGCTGTTGAAAGATTGTTATGAACATTATTATTAAACATTTTCAATTTATTTTTAGTAAGAGGTCTTATCTGAATAGTTTTATTTAAAAGTAACTTTTTATATGATTCAAAGGCTACAAGTTGACCTGTATGATCAGACCTGACGCCACTAATTAGGGACGAGTCTTTTATTTTACAATTAGTAAATACATTATCTATGCATGTAGCTGAGGTTGCAGTTATTCTAGTTGCTACATTAAATATACATTTTAAATTGAAGGATTTAAACAATGAGATGAGCTTACATTTTTCAGGTGAATTTACTAATAGATCAATATTTAGGTCACCACAAACAAAAACTATTTTATTATCTCTAAAAAGTTTAGTTAGTATATCTTCCATTATGATTAAAAATGATGACAAGTTTGAGGCTGGTGGTCTATAAACACATAAGAAAGTATGGCCTTCAATCTCTGCACATGCTACCTCACATAAGCGATCAACAGAGCAAGCAGTGATATCCTTCCTTTCCTTATATCTGAAATGACTATTGCATAATATCAAGGTACCACCCCCTAATGAAGACCTGTTGTACGCACTGGCAACTGAAAAATTATTTACATTAAACAACATCCTATCTGGTTTTAACCAGGTTTCACAAAAACACAAGATATCCATATGATATTTATCTATTAACATTTCCACGTCTAGGATTTTGCCAGAGAAGCGATTTAAATTCTGGTGATATAGTAAAATATTATTATTATGCTTCTCTTTTGTCGATTCTAAAAGTTTAAAGAATCTGTTACAGTATTATTAGAAGTACTAGATAATACTGTTTCGTCACTTAAGCTAATCTCAGTTAAAACATTAATAACTGCGTGTATATTGAAGGCTAATAAAGTAGCTAATACATGTTGGCTTTTCTTAGGTAAAAACATATGATCCTGAGTCAACACAAAATCTCTAACAAAATTGTTAGTATCAAAATACAATAAACGGTCACTATGACGACATGCCAAAATATGCATAAGATTATTTAAGCTAAAAATGTAATTGTTATCTTGCTCATATAACTTATCAGAATATGGCAATGCACATAATATTAATTTACCTAATTTTAATTTAAGTAGGGTGTCAATACCATTAACTATGTCCCTTTTAGTAATGCTCAGACTGTTTCCAATTAATAGCACTACAGTAGTCTGCTCATTCATTGGTGTATGTTTTATTTTATGAACAAGCTCATTAAAGTGCAGGTTATGGTAACAACAGTTAACTATAGTATGTTTAGAGCGATTATTTAACAATGATCCAAAACCTGCTCCTAGTCTATCTGACCTATCTACTTTTAATCATAACCATAGGAAATAAGAAAAATAAAACTTTACTGGCCGGTAACACACGTAACACTAAATAGTGCTGTGCAGGCCCAGGGCTTCATTACGTGCGCACCAAGCTATAACCATAACGGTTTCTGAACTGCCCAGCACTAACCTACATCACAGGTATTACAGGTAAATGCCAACGTCTAGTTTGCCTATAGATTTCTGATATGGACATGATTTATTTCTGTATGTTTGAAATATTTTTAGATGGAGCAAGAATAAATGGAAAGGAAATATTTTTATTATTATTTATATTCATACTATTGAATAATATGTTAAGTTCATGTTGTGTAAACCCTAAAGAAAGGGTAAATATTTCTGCACCACAGATTATACATATATTCCAATAAAAATCAAATAATCATCTCAACTAGATAATTATTCTTCTTGAGACAGTAAAAACTAAAATGCAAAAAACAGAATGATAAAAAAATAATGTCTTAAAAGTGTGAAGTAGAACACTGACGACACCAAGTAATAAAATAAGTATAACAAAATAATTATAAATATCAGAAGCGCATCACTAAACCTCATATTAAATTAAACTTTATTTACAAACGATAATTATTTAACGTTTGCTCAAAACTTTATTTAACTCCGTTTGTTCATAACTCCGTGTATTAATTATTTCCTTTCTTCTAGCCGGTTATGAGATGTTCTCGCATAAATTTTACGCGAATGTAGGTTAACAGATAGTCATCTTAACAATTTGTCTAACGTTGATAATTGGCTTTTTAATCAGGGTGCGACAGCGGTGTCTGTGTGATTAGAGAAATTGGGAAGTGGTACTGTATTGCGGTCAATTATGGCGATTAATTTATGTGTTTTAGCGGATTATGTCTGTGTTTTATTACTTCCAAAGTATATTGAGGCGTTAGTTGCGTGTATGTATTAAAATATTTTTACAGCATATTTTTTCCAAATGAATTAGATATTATTCTAGGTTGCCCATCATCACCGGAAGGCAGCTGTACGTATGAGTGTGTGTCAGAAATCACCAGGTTAGTTTTACGTAGGTTTTCTTTTTCCTTTAGTAGATTATAAAACGTAAAAACAGTCAATTTAATTATTTTTAATATATTTGGCATTGTCTTAGATTGCACGAGATCTTAAGTTTATCTTGTTACAATGACGTTGTATGACTGACACCGGTGTCACCTTATTAAAACACATTTTTAAAGCGTGGGAGGAGGCTCAATATGCCATAGGAATCTTTTGTGACCTCTCCAAGGCATTTGACTGCGTAAATCATGAAACCTTACTCTTGAAACTTGAGCATTACGGATTAGGTAAACTTGCGCTCTGTTTAGTAAAATCTTATTTAAATGATAGACAACAGCAAGTTCAAATTAAAGGTGTCTATTCACTCGGTCTAAAAGTAAAAAGGGGTGTTTCTCAAGGCTCGATATTGGGTCCTTTCCTCTTTTTAGTATAAATTAATGATCTACCCCATTTATTAAAAAAACCAACCACAAATGGTGTTGTTTGCTGACGATACTTCCCTAATTTTTAAGATAAATACGTGCATCAAATCTTGACGATGTAAATAACGCCCTACTGCAGATCCAAAATTGGTTTACTGCTAATAATTTAGTATTAATTAATGGGAAAAAAACTAAATGCATAAGATTTGAAAGAAAAAGAAAGAAAGAAAATAAATTTATTTGGCACAGACTAAAAGGCACACAAGTATAAAAAGAAAAAAAAATAAGGTAAAAGGAAAGAATTTTAAAAAAAAAGGTGTAAAACTGCGTTGCATGTTACTAGCAGGAATGTGTGCCTCGCGGCTACGCCAAACAAAAAAAAATTGCTTTACCGAATGTTAAAAGTAGTGATTGTGATATAGTATTGAATAAGAAGAAACTAGAATTCGTAGATAAAACTGTTTTCCTGGGGAAGACGCTCGATTCAAGGCTGCAATGGGGTCCTCATTTAACATCTCTCGCTGGACGGATAAGTTCAGCAGCATATGCTGTAAGAAAAATCCGTCAATTTACTGATATAGATACCGCAAGGTTAGTTTGGATGAAATTTGGCACACAAGTAGACCATGATTGGAATTGGATATAGGATACTTTTTATCCCGGTAGTACGTACCCATGGGATAATGTCTAACATGCACGCGGGCTGAGCCGCTGGCAAAAGCTAACCAAGAAACGAAACGGGTTTAGTGAAACTTAAGTTTTTGTATAGGTCTAAGAAAACACGGAAGAAGATTTTTATAAAACTGAATTTAAAAAATGTGGAAGCGCAATTCTTTCTTATTACGTCTTGCTCCCTTTTCCAAAACCTTTTGTACTCGTATGTTCATGAAATTGCAATCCTAAGCCTTTATAAAGACGTGAGTTTCCTAAAAATGTTCATAACACCTAACATTAGCTACACATTTGGATTTTAGTGCCCCCTCACGAGCGATCCACATTCCATGTTACACCGGTCGAATTATTTTTTTTAGAAAGCTTATTACGATGGTATTACATCCTCTCATTTGATATCCAACCGTAAGCTGCTAAAGATAGAGTTTATTTTCTTCTGGATTTCGTTATAAAGGTTTGTAATTAAGGGCCATGTCGGGCAGTCGACATGATATTGTTTTTATGGTACGATAGTGGATCCCATAGATTAAAGTATTTGATGCGCTTCTACACAATGTTGAGTTTCGTTTATTAAAACATAGGGAAGTTAGATCGTTTTAGTAGCTTTGTGTTGTGAGGCTATTTTATTTTAGTAAACTTTGGCGTTCTTGATATTGGGAGCTTTCATATGCTTGGATGAAGAAGTGAGAAAAATGATCACATAACATAACATCACGCCTTGTCTCCCGACGGGTTGGGCAGAGGTGTACCTAAAAATGATCATTGATGTAAATTTGTAGTTTCTTTTCATCATCATAATTATCAATAAGCTCACCAAGTAACAACATCGACTGCTGGACATTGCCCTCCTGTGCGACTGCTATACCTGTTGTTGTTGTCATAATCATCACTATAAATGTGAAAACTATTGGTGATTATAGTTAGTGGTGGGATAGGACTACATTGATTCATTTTACCTATTGACGTTTCTTCTGCTTGTCCTTATCTCTTCATATTTTTACGCTCTTTCGCATCTCTGCTGTCTCATACAACTCATGCCTGTTTCCCAAGGGGGTAGGCAATGGTACCCCATTGCCTACCCCCTTGGGAAACAGGCATGAGGCAATCATGTTCCTTTCCGTAGTTTTTCCGCCATAGCATTTATACTATGGCGGAAAAATATATACATTTATTTATACTAAAAAGAGGAAAGGACCCAATATCGAGCCTTGAGAAACACCCCTTTTTACTTTTAGACCGAGTGAATAGACACCTTTAATTTGAACTTGCTGTTGTCTATCATTTCATTTCTACTTATGTACGTATCTACCTTTTGTTTCACCCACGATACATCTCTACTGTCACCTACGGCAGAAACACTTGATTTATCATTTCACGTTCAATAAATATTGCAGAAGATAATGATAACAGCCATTGTTGATTTCTAGCGAAAGTAAATCTACCTGTCATCTAGCATAAAGGTATATAGGTAATTGGGTTGCACGGCCCGAAGAGCTAGTGACCTGTAATTTATGCAACTTTGACCTTTAATACGCCGTGTTATAGGATAGTTTCGTATAATTACGGCATGAATCTTAAATTCATTTCTAATTTAGATACAATAGTTTTGATACATATCGGTTGGTTCAGGTGCAGTTAACGTTGGATATCATTTGATTGTTGTTACTTCATCTAGTATTTAGTTTAGAATACGATACTAGCTTCATAAGAAACCATTATGTATAATCTATTTGCAGTATACATACTTTCACCAATATTCGGTTGCTAACTTTGGCCTAGATTTTATAATTTGATTGAACTAGTAGCTTCGGTTGAAATTCATTTTTTTAAAGAATGTACCTTCTAAAAATCCTCAATCTATGATAGTCGGAACTATCACAAAACAATTCTTCCTTTCACAATTATGCTGTACCTATTGGTTCAAATCCCACCAAGCAAAGTAGACCAGTCAAACCAAACAGAACCAATCGAACTCACTCTCCTTACAACTTCACTCACAGTTACCCTACATGGGAACTCACTCTCCTTACAACTTCACTCACAGTTACCCTATATGCGAACTTTTGACTTATCTGATATATTTGCTGCGAATTTGAATAGCTCAGCTTCAAGTAGCCGTATCATGGCTAGAATTAATTATTACGATCGATAGCGAGCCTCCGGTGGGTAGATCACTATCTCTGCTGACCCCTGAGTTCAATTATTGTGAATTGCTTGCTTGGTCAATGGATCTCAAAGTGATTGTGATTTATTGGATCGTGTTGTGTTTTGATTTGGGAGTGAGTGAGGGTGTTTGTGAGGTGCCTTGATTTGAGAGAGTTAACGATGTAGTATTATTAATTCGTTAGTTTCGTTAGCAGTTGTAACTTCTCTAATCATTTTATCTGTATTGAAGCGATCAGAATAGTGAGCTTTTAACATATTTCTAAAATCAACTTTCTTAACTGTCTTTGTGAATTGTACCTCTTTTACTTACGTATCGAAAAAATATAAAAAAATAACATTATTATTTTCCCATTCGCCATCATCAGTGTATCCGCCCAGTCAGTCCAGGGTTGGCCACCGGCCTCTTCCTCATTACCAAACTCAATTACCCAGTAACACAAAACTTTAACATCCACTGCTCTCTAATATAGGCCACTGATAGTAAGATCAACGTGTCTGTTATCTCTAATCTCGATTATTCAGCCTTTAGCAAGCACGACGCAGCCTCTCGAACGGCATCGAACCATCTTTTTGTATAGTGAAAGTTTATTTGAACTGTAATGGCTCTATTTTCGGAGAACTTACTTGCAGGTTGAAAGGTAACATCATATTTCTTGCCACAGTGAAATTAACTTGGCAAAAGATTAAAATCTTCTTCTTTTATTTTTCTTCATACCTCTTCATCACTTTCCTTGAGTTTCGCAAAAACTACTTCAATGTATATAATCCTGTGGTTGAAAAGAATTGTTTCAATAAATAAAAAAAAACATTTTGGCAATGTTATCTTTGATAACTGTGTCTACTAGAGATTTCTCCTTTTCAAGATCATCTGTGACAGTTTGGTTTTGTTAACTATATGTATTCGGACACGGGACCCTACTAATTGTTTATATAGATCCATAGTTGGAAGACAATATTCTTCTATATCCACTTTGGGAGCTTTATTAGTATTTCTATAGATCCATAGTTGAAGTTCCTCGGTCTAACCACTCCGAAGTCGTCAAAACGCGTAATGGTTATGTTATTATAATGACATATCATTAACCTATTGACTAGAACCACAATGCCACCCTGCCGATTATAGAGCCTTGTTAAGTACAACTAAGTTAAATTCTTGACATTTCCCACGCGTACAGTATTAAGCATTTATAACTTAACTGTTAACCTAACTACTACTGATAACATTGCGGTAACTGTATTTGAATTTATAATAACTTTATTTAAGCTTTGTAGAATTAGGACAGTTTAAAATTGATTACCTGGTTCAGCAGAATCAAAATCAAATCAAACTTGGAAATAATTGGTGGGATTCTTACTAATGATTGTTTTCAAACTATTTCGCATTCTTAATACATGGAATTTCCATCTTTTTCCATAAGTTAGCAATGTCAATCAATTCATTGGTGCATTCCATAGGTGTTCCTTACGTGCTAAAATCGTCCTTCTAATGGTTGACTCCATATGAGTCGATCTTCTCCCAACCTTTAGAACCTTTTACTGGACAAAAAGTTAAGTAGGTAAGCTGAATGGTCAATGAGTTTAATAATATGCAAATCGAGATCTATTATTATTTTATCATTATTGCGAAAGTTAAGTTTCTCATAAAGGTCGTCTGAGAGTAGTAGCTTCTCATAGAGTTGATAACGGAACCAGTCATTGTGATTGTTAATAAGTGAGCTGTAAGTTTTCTAAGGTAATGTAATGAAAGTACTGAATTAACGCATCCTATTGTTGTGTTTATACAGGATATAGGAAATTATTTATCATTGGTATTACTAACTGGAGTTTTACTCTCCCACCAGAAAAATAAGTTTGCAGATTCGAATGAACAATCGATATTTTTTGCCACTAATCCACTAACACTGAAAATTCAACTCTACCACTATCACTATATCAAAATTTATTTAGTTCTGGTTCACAAGGACAACCACAGTAATAAATTCCACTGTAAGCAGTACAAATTCAACAATTGTTTGCAAACATACCGATTATACGATTATAATATTCGATTAATTCTATAGAATAATTCGATTGGGAAATATCTCATAACTTTATGGTTTTAATGTTGTGTTATTTTGTGTAGCTATTATTATGAATAAAAAGAAAATAATTGAGTTGAGAACTTAGCTCGTGCCGCGAAACTCTCTGCTAATAATAAATTTACTTGAGAACTTAACTCTTGCAGCGTAACTCACTGCTAATAATAAATTTACTTGAGAACTTACCTCTTGCAGCGTAACTCACTGCTAATAATTGAGTTGAGAACTTAGCTCGTGCCGTGGAACTCTCTGCTAATAATTGACTTGAGAACTTAGCTCGTGCAGAGGAACTCTCTGCTAATAATTGACTTCAGAACTTAGCTCATGCCGCGGAACTCTCAGCTAATAATTGACTTGAGAACTTAGCTCTTGCAGTGGAACTCTCTGCTAATAATTGACTTGAGAACTTAGGTCGTGCCGCAGAACTCTCTGCTACTTTTTGTGTCTTACTGTATTTTATTTATTATATTATTCATCTTTAAATTGTTCCACTGCTTTATGTAGGTCTATAATACTTCTCAAAACATAGACAAGTTCATCTGCATTGTTTATGACATTAGAAACAATCCATCCTTTTCATATAATTCTGCAATTAAGGCTCGTGCAGACTAGCGCGACTTGTCGCTCAACGCCACACCGGTAACTGTTCTACCGTGAACTTTTTTTCATCGCGCCAGTCTGCACGAGGCTTTAACCTTAACTTACCTTAACCTGCCAGATTCATGCAAATATTCAATTACTAAAACTGACGTCTTGTCAATTACTTATCCAGCTATCTGACACATAACAAATAGGGTACAAGAGCTTATGTAGCGATACAAATAGCGTCCAACTCCAGTATAGTTACAACAATTACTTGCGCTTGCACAACGCTTAACTATAAATTTAATTTGTCAATAACGTAAGTGGGCTGTGCGTATAATTTGACGGGCGAAGGTCGATTGACTGTCTGGTGCCCTTAATGTGAGCGTGAAGCTGAATATCTGTGTGTCTTATTAAATTTAATGTTAAATTAATTGGTTGGTGCGGCGTTGTCTGTTCTTGCTACTGGTGGATTTGCAAGGTCGGTGTTATGTTTACCTGTAAAAGTCATCGCCAGATTATCATTGTGTGGCGTAAATAGACGTCATACAGAACTGTTTTCTTCGTTGTAAACTTCTTCTTTTAGACATACCCAGTGAAAATGCGTCGCCGCCCTATCCATCTCTGTCGGTACTCTGTAGTACGGCAGATAGATACCTTTGTACTATTTGAAAATTTGCATTAATTGGAAGTTTTTAAAATAATGGGCACTAAAAGTGAAGCACATTTCTTTTACAGCATTCGCACCACAAGTCAATACAGTATATAATTTACTCGTATATATATAATTTTCTAGTGATTCAAGTGGTTTGCTATAATTTTTTTTTTCTTTAGTACCTAAATTCATTCTCTTCGTGTTAAAGTTGAATGATTGTTTATTGGAGTTCTAAATATTTTTTTTTAATTCTAGAACTCCAATATTTTATTTTTTTCACGGATAAAATCGTAAAGAAAAGCCATAAACGTCTTGATTCAGCGTCCATTATATTCCAAATACCTAAACACTATTTTTTCAAGTAAACTAATGTGATATAAAACTTCTATCTACAATGAGTACGTTTAATTATTTTTGTTTTCTCATTATGATAAGACAAAAGTACAATAAATACAATTAAAGTACTATATATTCCTCGTCAATTCTGAAAATTACACGAAAAGAATGTGTAACTCAAACTTACAAGAAAGAGAATGGCACTATCGTTATTCATAATCAAATATATAAAATATCGTTCTGCTGCTGAAAATTACAGCGTCAAAAATCATGAATTTGCGTAAAAAATGTAACGACCACTTAACGTTGGACCGCTATTGACGCCACGCCCTGTTCATGTACAATAAAACATTCCAAAATATTGTTTTAATCATTAAATGCTACTGTTAAATCCGGTATTATTCACGAGTTCTAATTTAAACAGCTTTTTAAAGCAAAGCCTATTTTCTGTACACTATTTAAATTCTGCGTCACCCTCAATATGAGCATCTACTTCTACTAATAAATAAACAAATCCTTAAACCATGCCTAGTTCAGTATATCTCTATTATTAGATTGATGTAGCACTTCTCCAAACTGCCAGCCGAGTGTTGTGCCAACTCGTTACATGTTCAAATATTAATTGTTCAAATGCCAGCTACAGCTTTGTTGTAGTATTTAGCGTTTGATTTAGGTCTGTTGGTATTTAATTTAATAATTTAAGTGTTTTATTTGTTTAAGGAATTAAGGAACATTTGAAGAATCTAAAACGTTCATAGCACTTTTAGACATGCAAACATTCTTTTGTAAAAGAATTAATAAGGATTCATTCATCCAAAATTTAGGATAAGATTTCGATAAATTGTGGTAGGTGCATAATTTAACAGATAATCAAGCTATTCTGCCACTTGATATAGACCAGGTGTTGCGGCTCTCGTAAGTTTATTTTCCTCATTTCCTTGTTTTTCCATTTTAAACCTGATCTATTCCTTTCTTCTTCTGCTTTACTTCTTTCTAACATTGTTAGACAAACGTGTACAAACTCTTTTGCCATTATAAACTCTACTTTGAATTACCAATCTAATCAATTATCAGATAAAAAGAGATCTAATAAAAAAAAATATTGGATTGCTTTTAAAACCCTTCTAAGATATACGTGCTCAATTAAAATGGACTTAGAGGGAATAATTGAAAAATACTGAGAACCTGTTGGTATATAGAATTGCTCATATTTGGCGGCAATGTTAAAGTTTATAGTTACGACAAGTTGTTGCACGTGACTTCTTTTAAAAACATAATTTCCTATAAGACACGTCTGTACTTTTTAAGCATTGTTTTCCTTTTGAATTTGATTTTTCCCTTCTCCTTTAATGGCTGTCTATTGAAAATTGCAGTTAGCGTTGTGCCCCCTCTCTAGAGTGTACACCATCTCTAGAGTGTACAAAACTGTATATCCTAAGAAAAAGTATATCTATTTCTCTTTCTTTGGCTTTTAGTTCTTAATTTGGGCTATAAGTTTTCTGTCAACCAGTCAGGCACGAATCAGATTTATTAGTAGGTATGTTTGCCTATAATACATGTCTGTGTTTCGGGTGATATTGAGCACGTCTAGCAAGTTGATCCCTATGTTATCGGGATAGTCTACCTATAGACTTGTGGCGACACTAGGCCAGTCCTGCAGGTGTTGAATTAGAACGTGAACTACGTGTAGGCACTCTTGCGCCATCCATTTGCGAATCCGGCCAAAGCAGTTGTTTACGATCGCTCGAATAAATTTGTAGGGGCTGTTAACTGGTCGGTAGTATTTTTTACCACTTCTGGTTACTGGTTAGGTGGTAGTGGCAAGTTTAACCTAAAGTAATTGGGAACAGGCGGGACGTAAATGATGACACTAGGTTTCTTCAGGTTTTAAAATCAATTACGGCTGTCACTTTCACGTAGATGTATTGATTTATTTATTCACAAAATCAAAGATTTGTAATATAATATACCAAAACTTTGATTCGACTCCTTCGTTGAGACTCAATTTCAAGAATCGATTTCTTCTGGCGATGAATATTGAATCGATGTTTAAGATGAATGTAAATACATATTTCAGTATAACGGTTGGTATAATCTTATGGTAGCCTTAACATTCTTATTGTTAAACACTTAACACTATTTCAATCTTTAAATGTTACATTGTAGTTAATCGATATAAATGTAGAATAATGTATATCTGTATGGTTGTAGCAGATAAAGTTGGTATGGATAATTTTTGGAAAATAACCATTCCTTTTCAATTTTGTTAATTAAACCTCTATAGTTCTGTGTTTAAAGTTAGAAGCACCTGACTTCCTTTTGATCAAAATTTGGAGGCAATAAGATAAAATAGCTTGAGCTTAAATATAAGTAGTGTAAACTAAAGTTATGGTGAAGTATCGTGTGAAACGTTTTCAATCCTTGCAAAACTGTTGTCGCTAATGGAATCAGTTGCGTCGACGCATTGTTAGGCTCAGGCTTGTTTATATAACCGACAAGCTCATAGGAACATTCTGTACTGGCCTGTAACAGTCCCACTGCAGGGCAAAGGGCTCTTCTAACATTAAAGGAACGAGCATTAATCACCACGTTGGATCAGTGTGGGTTGGTGATTATTTGTCCAGGTTTTTGCACATGTTTTCTTTAACATGTCTTAGATTAACTTGGGATATAGCTACCATTATACAATACTAGTTCCTGCCAACTTTTTCCGCGTAAAATTTCTTGTTTTAAGATAAGATATATCCTATGACACTCGGCAATACTGTAGCTTCCCATTACTGAAAGAATTTTCGGAATCGGACCAGTAATTCCGAAGATTACCCCCTACCTACATTTAAACTCGCAAATTTTACCTCTTTGTATTATTATTTCCTTTATTTAATATAATATACATATAATTTACATTTTAAATATTTTTATAAAAACATTTAAAAAATATAAAAATTAGTAGCCCACCGGTATCGGGAACAGGGTCCAAGCTACCGGTGGCCAGGGCTCCTGAGAGAGGAATCTCCTAACGATACGCGCCGTGTCCAGAAGTACCGCTTTCTCGATCAAGCCCTTGATCCAGCTTCCTAACGAGAGCCTCCTCAGGTGTTAGTCGAGGCTCTTGACTATTATGCCATTCGCTGTCACGACTATCGGCACAATGACTGCTGTATCCACATCCCACAAGTCGACAACCTCGCGACCCAGGTAAAGATATTATTATTATATTATTGAAGATAATGAATTTGTATATTCATAATTATTGATACTTCCTAGGTTTAAAACCGTAACTTCTTGCTCAACTGCGGATCCCTCCGGTTCAATAGGAATATTGGTACATCTCATTTCCTTTAATAGTTGTTTAAAAGTCTCCACAATAGTTTCGTACACCTACTCTTCAGATGAAGATAATGTTATGGGAGGTGAACCTATCATTATATCATCTTCTTGTTCAATATCGGTCTATCACGCTATAAATGCCAATGATCTTAACTAAACAGTACTTTGAAACCTACTAATTTGCAAACAAGTTACAAACTTCGCTTGCTCACCAATGTTTGCTACGTTATACCAATTAACGGCCGATTTAGGAATTTCGCCAAACTACGAACTACGCATTATGTCTGTTACATAAACATGTACCTATACTAGGTGTTCCGCCTTGCTTCGCTCGTGCCTACGCTCACTATGCTAATACAAAACAAGAATGAAAACAAAATGGATGCGGTATTGTTTTTAGAAATTGAGAGTTATGCTAATAAGAACGATCTTCACGTGAGTGGATTTGAATACTTTGTTAGTATTGGAGTATTGAATTTAAGATTGTTGGTAATTATTTGGATGCAGTTTTATGAAAGAAAAAAATACTTTCAAATTAAATAACTAACATAAATTAAAATTCATTTTAAGATTCATAGAAATGTTATCTTCTCCTGATTGCTCCACAGGTTTCTCAGTGATTAACAATGACACCTATCTCTTTGGCTTCTTTATTCCTTAAAACAATACGTACTTCACTGAAAAATCTCTGGTTTCTACTATTTCTCCATATTATGTTTTTGTCAATGACATAAAAAAAACACAAATTTCCGAATCGAAATCGTCTCAAAGTTTATCACAATCGGGAATCACATTTGGGACAATTGTGATTCAGAAAAAAAATATGTAAAAAAAACAATATACTCGTGTAAAAACATAAAAGTACGCATCCAAACACTCGCACATCGTTTTAATACAAATCCCTGCAACAAGCGATGACGGGCCGAGATACTGTGAAATCATAAATACACCTTTTGCAGTCCACCGCTTTGTCTCTCCTGCCTTTTTGCAGTTGGTGAAGCGTATGTTCCAGCGGAATGGTAACATTTAGTTACACGTGCCGTATTCAATTCTGACACCTATTATTTGAACCGGCTTTTATATTTGCTGTTTTTAGTAGTTGCTTCATCCGTTTTGGAATGTTTTGGGATTAGAATTTACTTCTTTATTGATGACTTTATTTTAAACATCACCGTTATCATCATCTTACTGCCCTCTGAGGTGGAAGCAGTCTGTTTCTTCTACGATACATCTCTATCAGCCCTCCTCTCAGTATTCACTTCAGTTCTAACCATAAATGATCTTTCAAACAATCTATGCGTCATTCTTTAGTTTTCCTCTATTAAATAATACATCCATCTTCACCCCACATATACTTTCAAAACTTTCCTTACGATGTTCCCGTCGTTGGTAATTATAATAATATCTATCTTATTACGTCACGAACAATTCGCAGTAGTTAGGAGATCCTAGTTCAGTAGTTAATTCTGACATGTACGGGTTTATGTGTTTGCCTCTAATAGCTCTAGTATGCTAACTTTAATGCTGATTACCCTTCAGTTGCTGCGCATTATTAATTGCTTTATTGTCTGTGAAGCAGTTAATCTTGTATATGCGTTCTTGTTGTCAACGAGGAGCCCTAATGTAATGTTTATCGGTAGCCTTTACACGTGGGGAGACAGGCAGCTGTCAATGTCTCAGACTATTATTTCAGACTTTGGAGTCATGCCAAGTTACTTGTAGGGTTGCTTTGGCTTCGCATAAATCTGAAAACGCCAATATACCTATAATATGGTGTACGTATTATTACTATTTCATAGGCATTGGTGTTTTGAAAGCCGACTAAATCGTGCGCGTCAATAGAAATTATTGCTTTTTACGAAGAGCTTTTTTGTTTTTAGAGCTAGCATTTTGAGCTTTAGAATTAAAAAAAAAACTATAGTCACAGTGACATAAATGATTATGATTTCATGTAATAGGTATTTAATTATGCCATTATCCTCAGTAAAATTTCACTTCTCTAACTAAAGCAATTCTACAATTTCATTCAAACAGTTCTCACAAAGTTCATTGTTAGAACTTCTCATTTGTTTGCACGCATGCGCGAAGTCTTGCGTCATTGATCAGCTGTTTGTACCCACACTACGTATTTCTGTTTGAGATGCTACTGTTTAAATCGCGTTATGTTAATTGAATTAAAGTTATATGGCTGTTTAATTAGTTTTATGACTTGAAGGAGTGAGCTGGTTATTTGACTACTGACTTAAGTTTATGGCAAGTCAACCTTTAAGCCGATAAACTAAGTAATCTCGCATAGTTGAACCAGTTTTGTATGAAACGCACATGTATGAAAAACTGGATCAAACTATACGAGCCTTAGTTTAGCGGTGGACGATCGGCTTTAGAAAAGGTCGAAATACCTTTACAGATCATGGTTTTATTGATGTGCAAGGTTTTATCATGAACAATTGTCGTGGCCTGAAAAAAAAAACACTTAAGGAAAACGCTTCAAGTTAATGAATTGCATATTTTTAAAGCAGTTACTCAGCATACCTCACTGTAAACTCCAGAAATCTTGAAGAAATAAAATACAAATAAACCAGTCAAAATCGAACCTTAATCTGCTAGAAATACGGTTGCAAATAAGGCAGACATATAGCCAAAGAGCCAGCAACATCTTACGCACAGTTACGATTAACCATTATTGTTGCAAGTTTAAAGCATAGCCAACAGAAGTGTAGAATACCGCTGCGGGCGCTTATAAGCGATAAAAGCAATAACATATTCAGTTTGAAGATATATACGATATAAATTATAACTGGTTCTCAGCTCTTTGACTACAAAAACTGTTATATTAAAACCAGTTTTCTGTTTCTTTTTTGTTTTGGAAAAACTGTTGCGTTGACAAAAGTGTCAACAGTGTCGTGATATCCGGCATCGATAATTTGCCTATATTAGAAATTATTCTGCAATAAATACTTTAAGGGTATGCTAGTCGGTCATTCTTCCATAAAACGTAGTATAGTGATTACTCGTCTAGTTGAAGGTGTACGCTCAAAATTAAAAATGATATCAATTTGTCTTGTCTGCCCTCTATGGAAGCAGAATAGGAAAAAAAATATTCGTTTGGAAGTTATGAGCGTCGAAACTTCTATATTTCTACACTAATTTTAACTCGGGTTTGGGCGTAAATAAATAATAAAATGGTAAAATAGAAACCGTAAAGGGATAGATAATTTATTCAATAGTTCAAGTAATTTTATTTTGAGTAAATACATACAGAGTAAATACCTACAGTAGTTTTTTCTTAATATCTATACGCCCAAAGGTCTGTTCATGGAATTTTACGCGCCCGTTTTCGTTATAAATCATCTCGCCTATTTCACTACATAAATTAATAAAATTCAAATAATTAAATACAAATTAGATAAATAAATACTTATTACACTAATTAGCATGCATATAAGTCACGCCCACCAACGAGTTCGAGCCGTCGACTAGTGTACCCTTAATACATTATTTCAATTTGAATTCTTGCTGCATTTGGTCTTTGGTGTGACTAAAAGCAACGCTGAAAGCGACTACAAACTTCTGAAAAATAGTCTTTTAGGAAACTTACCTCTTAATCACTTACTGGCCGTTTTCAAAATATAATCGCTAAGACACCTAATTTTGAGCTAAACCATCGCTAAACCCTCATGATGAGTCCTGAAGAGAAGATTGTATATTTTTATCCAGGAACATTACAAAGCTCGTTGCGCCTTAGCTAAACCAATATAATGTCAAATATCTGTATTTTATTCCTATTTTTGGCATCATTTCCAGACATACTCGTATAACCTCGCCACTGCAAATACGTACGTAAAATAATCACGAAATAAAAGAATTACCAATATATTTGAAATTAGAACTGTCTCGTTAAGGCTCGGTCTCACTGCGTCTTTTTTGTCGCGCTGACGGCCCTCAATCACGCGCGCCCACGAACCGACGTTGTTAATTAAAATATATTACTGCTCCGTAGTCGCGATCGATGACGTCGAGAAGATGCCGTGATTAGAACTCGCCTTAACTTAGTGGCTTGTATATAGAGCAGAGGCAGCCTCAGTAATGTATGGTCGTATGAGGAACGTATTGATGGGAACTCTCGAGAATTATTTGAAAATCGTGCGTCAGTCTTAATTGAGTGCTATAAAGTTGGTTGTTAATTCGTTTTGGATGTTCGGTGAGGAACAGTGATTGGTGATGATCTTGACTATATGTATGGCGAATGATAATGCTATTTGATTCTTCAGTTGCGTAAAAACTCTTCAATTTGGAGACCACAGAGTAGTTTGCAAGATCTTCTCGAAATAAAAATTACTCTACCTGCTTGAAATTGCTTAAGAATTGTAATTACTTACTGTCTAAATAAAGTCTAAAATTGATTGTAATTAGGTACTTACCTACTGCTGATCTTGATCTAAAGTAGATTCACACATTCTCTGACATATGATATATACGCGTTTATCACTGTTATTGTCTAGGTATTTCTTCTATCATTCGTATGATACTATTTTCTAAGTTCCTTTACATAATACAAAGCTATCTCAACACTAAATATCTTGCCCTCACCTCCGCATGTTATGTCATTGACAACTCCATTCTGTTACCATTTTACAGTTCTGTCTAACTTAACAAACTTATCCCAAGACTTAGCAGATAACTTATACAATACTGAGTTCCGTTTGGCAACTCCAAATTACTTGGTATAATAATATTGACATCATAATTTTAGATAATCTTAGTTATGTCCAGTTGGTAGGATATTAAGCTTTAGGGTGAAGGGAGAAGGTGCATTTTTAAATGGTGATAAGATGATAATAAATTGTCAGATTGGTAAACTGTTGGTGCGAGTAAGCAGTCTATTGGGGTGACCATCTGTTGATTATAATCGAAATTATTCATATTTTTCTCAAATTCAATTGAGTAGAATATGATTGCCCTCTGATCTAGCTGGTGATTTCTTTTTTTCTATCACAAAAGGTATGCGTTATCAACAGTGTGAAAGAAAAATATTAAAACTATTAATCTCCTTGATTCTATATAATATCTTATAATTATATTCAAAACTGTGACGTCATGATACACGAAAGTATATTCGATGTCCGAACATGTGTCGGCGCCTCCACCAGTATGACAACTCGTGATGAAAACTACCCCATATTCTTCATCTAATCTATATGTCTACAAAAATCCATCAAAATTGATTCTGTAGTTTAGCCGTTAAAACGTATCAAACAGAGCAGCGCTTTATCTCAAAGCTTTTTCATTCCTCTAAAGATATACGAGTATATCTTACAGATAAGACAACCTCACTAATTGGCCTGCCTACTCCAGTTCTGAACCCGAACACTGAGCCTATTGTACACCGGAAGAGGCAAGTTAACACTTTAAATATTGACATCCGGTCTCTTATTTACATTAAAAATTAGTGGGTATATAGCGTGTAACATGATTAATTTTATCTGTAGTGAATTGTTTTAGGTTTTACAAGATTTATTTTTGGATTAACGTTAGTAGCTACTGAGTTCAATTTCTGTCACTTTAGGTCCCCTTATCATCAACCTGCTGCTTTTCGTCGGTCTCAGTTCTCTTCCTTGATTACCATTCTCATCTTTAATACAACCCTCCCATCCTTTCATGTCTGCGTGCTTTCTAATAGCCAAGCAAGCAAGCGTGGAGAAGAAAATTAATTTAAAACTATGTCTTACAAAAACATAGATATGTATACTAAGCCAAGGCGACCCTACGATGCCGGTAGCGGTGGGCGTATGGCTAAGAGCTGAGCAGTTAAGATAAGCCAAAGTAAACAACAGACTTAGATTCGGAGAATGTTTCACGCCAATTACAGCGGCTCTCTGAACCTGATCTACATCGTACGTATGTCAGTAATGATACCGGTGTCTGGGTACACGGGACCTAGTCCGAGCCATGTTTGGGTAACGGCTGGGATGCTGGTATACATTACAAGTTATGTTGGTTGGAAGAAGTCGAAATAGATATTTGAGAAACAGATCCCTTGGAAATGCCAGGATGAGACATTATAACTATGCTTACATCGTGTAAGACATTCAAAATTATTGAGCTGAATGATGCTGATCCATGCGTCATGATCGTGAACGGGCGCCGTCATGTCAGTTGGATTTGGTCAACGCTTAGCTGCCATGGCTTAATTTAATTTTTTAATTGTTCTTTATTTTATCTTTTTATTACGGACGCTTCTAACGTGCACGTCTTTCTACATTGTTCTCACATGTACCTATAATTTCAACATGAATGATGTAGGTAACCAATATTTTATAGCATTTTTAAAGAATGTCCGTTTTATATCTTGCCCGTTCTTCTCCATAGGTACCTACTACACTTTGGAATGGGCAACTAGCTTCATATTTCTGACTGACCGAATCCTTGACAGTTCAAAAGTGCCTGTAAATGGTTTAATTGAAATAAATGCATTAAGTTTTAAGGACTCCTCAAAAGCCAGAGCAGTATTTCAGACAAGGCTTGCTTTGGAACTTTGTCTTTAGGAAGTGGCACCTAGAATCAGTTCTATTTTCTTCTAAATTTTGAAGGTCAAGAATGCCCTTATAGCTTACTTGAAATCAATGATTTGACTATGACTTTGGCTTTTGATTTTGAGAAAAAAATTGCTGTCTTTTGTATTCGAAAATCTAGCTTTCGTGCTGATCGTAATGCAGCGAAAGCACTAGGAAGTGGTGAAGGGTGGGCGTTTTGGGGGACTGTCTTATGTAATTTTGACGTTCGAAAAGTGCTGATTCTCAACCTAGTTTGAATAAATGACTTTTGAATTTGAATTTGAATTTGTAGGTAATCGTGCTTTGAGCAATTTAGATTCTGTTTAAGAAACAAATGAACTCGGCACACACTCATAGGTCGATATTAGGCTTCCCTGCCGGTGCTGGTGCGCATAATTTGCTTTGGTAAGAAACATACAGACAGTATCGCAAATAAATAGTAGCAACTTTTTATCTAACACTTAATAAACATAAAACATGTCCCTGTGCCTGTGTTTTTGAAGTGAAACTTGAGACGCTTGTTTGTGTTGCCCAAGCACAGTAAAATTCACGACAAAAAATAAAACCGACTTCCAAAAAAAAAACCAGGGACTGAATTACCGAAAAAATAAGGTACCTTTAAATTTCAGTATGACGTCATACCGTTAAATAAAGGTTACCGAAATATTTCGATACCGTTATTTTTTTCAGTAGCGGAATTTTGAGGTTGGATATGCATACCGGTATATTTCGGTAGAAGTACTATAACCTTTATAAATGTTTCGGTAGCAGTACCTAAACCTTAATAAATAGGGGTTTATTTTTTGTGAAAAAGTTTTTATTTTTCACTTTTTAGTTGTGGTACCTACACAAAACCCCACAAAAATTTTAAGGGTGCTAATTAAGGCAGCTTCTATAAAATGTCATTCTCGTCTGCAAATATATTTAGTTGTCTAATGAATTAATAGGTCAGCGACGAACTTTTAGCGTCTAATAAATGGTTTATAAGCGACCATATATGTAAAACAAGCTACTGTTAATATGACGCAACATGGTGATAATTCTTAAGCAACTAAATTTGTGATATGTCTACTCATTGCCAGCTTCTAATAAGTGTATCAACTTCATCTATAAAATAATATCAACGTACTCTAATTTCATAGAGTCACCTTTATTTTTATACTTTAGCATAAGTAATTGATGAGTGAATCTACTATATTTGAACATAAAATTTCCTTATTATTGTCATCAAATAATGGTCAATGAAAGCTCTAATTTCATGTATTCGCCTATCTATTTATAATGTTACCATAAGTAATTGACTATTATACCTACCTACCCAAATGAACATACAAAAAATATTGTTATCATAAACAAACATCTGCAACTCTGTGTTTGTTTGTGTTTGGACACACCTTAGGGAAAACCATAGGTGCCGAGAAAAAAATTGCCAGTTTCAAAAAAATTGCCAAATGTCGCCGGAGTATTAAGGGCGGGGAAGATCACGTGGCGGGTCTAAATTAGTTTCCAAGCAATACTAAGGTCAAACACATCGTCAATGTCAAGGTCAGCACCCAAAAGTCAAGGTCATACACTTTAAAAGTCAAGGTCAAACCAAAATATGTTCAAATCTTGGAATATTACCTTGTAACAATCAAGTTTATTTTTAGTAAAGCGTTGTCGACGGAGCCCCGCGAAGCGGGGCTCCTATTTCTGGGTGGTTTAAAAAAAAATAACCACGAAGGGGATGGCGGGGTCTATTCGCTCGCTACGCTCGCTCACTAGACCCCGCCATCCCCTTCTAACCTAACCTGTTCGTGTCGGGGTGCCCCAAGTCCCGAGCTCGCTTCACTGACATTGGATTACGTTACGTGTTGCAAACTTTCACGAAAAAAGAATATGATTTATTAATTTAGTTGTTAAATGAAAAACTTTGATTGCTAATTTTGAGGCTGGAATTTGGTTTTATTAGCAGACAGATGTTGAATCTCTAAAATATATAAAGTAGCTCACTTACAACATTAGTCGCTGAGTTATCAAATCAGAAGTAAATATATTTATCGGTAGCTCGGAGTCATATTAATTTACGCTCGTAAATTGACGCTGGTTTTTTGATATTCTGTTGGAATAGTAAAGATGATGAATTAATATAATTGAAGCTGTTCTATTAACTCGTCGCCTACATATAAAAAAAGACGCCAGGTTGCAGGTGCTAAAGAAAACTTTTGTTGCCGCACATATAATTTCCCAAATTTTAATACCACTACCTGAGCTATGTAAATTACAGTGACAGGAACTATTAGAATATCGTCCACATATACTAGGTGAGAAAAATACGTATTTTTGAAGCTAACTCAAAAAACCCTCATCAGATCTTGACCAAATTTATATGGGACCACTTCTGAAGTATGCCCTACCAAACAAATAAAGAATCATCTAAATCAATTCATAATTGGCGGAGTAATCGCGTAACAAACATACAAAAAAAAAAAAAAAACATACAGTCGAATTGAGAACCTCCTCCTTTTTGAAGTCGGTTGAAAAGAGGTGAAAAGATTGCGATGAACTGACTGCCTAGCTGGCTTAGTCGTCGCAAGCGCGACGGTGGAGTCTGGGGTCCCTGAGTTTGAGCCCTGGGGGCTGGGTGACATGGGTCAGACAGTTTATATTGTGAGTTTTGTTCATTGGCAAATACAAAAGCACTCCCGGCGGCACCGCGAACTCCTAATTCCTAATGAAAATGCGGTGAGAATTAATACATCAAATAAGTACATAAACAATACACACCCACACCAGCACATTAACATAATAATTACACACATTCACTACTACTTACTTCACACATTTTGACCACTTTACTGAGACCCCTGGGGCGGTGTATTTCGTGAGGTGAAACGGGTCCTAAAAAGCTGGCTAGGTATTGATAGTGCCGTAATGCGAGTCGGCAGACTGACAGGCAGTCGAGGTCGATTTATTGGAAGGGTATCCTTAGAATACATTAATAGTATCTACATTGTTTTGTTTAAATCGGAATGTTATTGGAAAACCTTTTAGTTTGTTGAAACTGTAAACGAAAGTAAGAAGTTAACAATAGAAACATGTGAATCAGGAATCTCCCTTTTTGTTAAAAATGATAGTCTTCATTATCCAGTATAGTATTTTTCAAATTGCTGTGGTCCGTTTTAATTCTGTGAGAACCGTTATTATGATGCAGAAGTCGTTAAAAATAACTGATCTCTTAAAAAATCTAGTTATTGGCCTCAGTATTTTTGTCTCTATCATCGTCCCTTATCAGTCGTCATTTTCTCACTCACTTTTTCTCCATAATTATCATCTTTCACACAAACCTTGAACCTTTTCCTAGGTCTCCCTCTCTCCTATCAAAATATGCTGATGGATGAACCTTCAAGATGTTTATTCATCACGCTCTTAGACGTTAATGCGTTCGTTATAGGTAGTTATTGACACAGTCGTTATGCTTAAAATAACTGACCAACGCGTTCACTTATGAGCCTCTCTTCATACCAGATACCTGTGGCTATTTCTGGTTTTCTTTAGACCGTCTGCAATCTGACCTCTAGCCCAGATAACCCAGGTATTCACAGTCCGAACGTATCGTTAGTAGACAATTCAGACATTTCAAACTTAAATGTGACGATGTATTAATTTTATTTATCCTTCACAGTTCTTCCATAAAGTCGTCTCACGAAATAGAAGGAAACGTTTTTTTGTTATTCTTTTCATGATGGAGATTTAATATCTACGTTTCATAAATAAAAAAGGAAGTAATTCTAACAGTTAAGCGTAAAATAATAGACGCATTTTTGATAATTTCTTTTATACATCGATTTGGTATGCGATCATTAATCACAAGTCTTTACATCTAGGGCTGCCAAGATATTGTTGGCTTGGCTTTGAATTTAATGTATTGGTATTTTTGGCCTTGGAAGCTACATGATATTTTAAATGAAAGATGTTCAAGCATTCTAAAGCATTTTTATATATTTTTAATTATATTTTGTCATAGGTCTCGAGTCAGAATTTTCAGATTCTTGTGCATATTGTATAATTATCACTTGCTTCAAAAACGGTGAAGGAAAGCATCGTGAGGAAATCGGCATGCCTGAGAGATATTTCTCGACATGTGAAGCCAAGTCAGACGCCCATGGGCAGCTTTAAAACTCTGACATCAAGATAGTCACTAACCACACGAAAAGAAAAAATATTTTGGATAAATTTGCCCTAAGCACTTTGTTACTAGTATCATTTTGGCTGGTAAGACACAATAGTGATAAAAGTTCCTCCTAATTTACGCTTACAAACTTCATGAAAAAAAAACCTTCTTTGCAAAATCGTAAGGCTTTGTTTTAGCACTAAGCTGCCTACCACCCATAAACATAAATATTTCAAAGCTAATAAAAATTCCGTATTCCATCATAAAATTAACTCAGAGGCAACCCTAGAGATACAATGGTCGGCAAATTATCGTATACGTACCTCCGTGTGAGATGAAAGGCCATCGGGTACAGACAACCACACGTGCTTAATAACAGTTTGACTTCGACAGCGTCTCTATTTCTTAACAGTAAGCAGGTTTTTTTAGTTCAAGTGTTACGAAGAACTGTGGTTAATTGTACTAGGCCTCATAGGAGTCCGACTGGACTTCAAATAGTTAGTGGAAACTTTAATACTTGCTTCAGAATTGTATGAAAGGATTATGTGTAGGCTTTTTTTAAAGATTTAAAATTTATTAGTTAGAATAAAATATTGTGCATGCAGGGGTTTTTTTAATACTTTATTGTTTTCAGTCATTAAACTCTTCATTTATATTAGTTACTTGATGAAATCTTTTTAATTTTAACTAACGTTATGTTTTCTTTTGTTTTCAGGTATGTTCACACCATTTGCTGCTAAGAAGTAGTTAAATTAGGTATGTTAATCGTAATACTTGAATAGAGCGATAGTCTATCTGGGTGCTACGCACTCATTCGATCGGCATGATTTGCACAACCGTCAGCCGGGCGGTAACATCGGTAGATTTAGTTATGTCAGAGAAAATTCCAAACTCGAATTGTGCCCAGCCGAACCTGATTCAGCGAGGATGGAAGCCAACGAAGTGCGCCGATCGGCACGAGCCGAATAAAAGCGGAATATGTGTTACACTTGGGGGTTATTTTTATTTTCTATTAATTTCATTAGCAATTTTTACACTGTATTGAAATATAATTCATTATTAACTAACACAATATGAAGACATGTATATGAATAAAACAATACAAATATAAAATATTCAAAATTACAAATAAGTTGTCCAGTAGTTTTATAAAAAAAAACAACAGTAACATTTAGGTACATTAACACCGAAAATAGGAAAAGCAACAAAAAAAAATACAGTATCATTTCTTTTTGGGAACAAATAACTTCTTTAATAATGACAAAAAAAAAAAAAGTTTTACAGCTCAGACAGCTTCGTTGTTCAAGAAATACTGCCGAACGCAGTGGCGGCGTAGCATAGGTTGCACTGGGGCGGTTCTCAATTGAGCAGCCCCAAAATCAAAACAACTAATACTAAACGCGCTTACGCGACTTTATTTTGATAAAATATTAGATCACATTAAACAACTTTAAGCAAGATTCTGAAGGCTCTTAAGTAAGATTTTATCAATTTTGAGAAACTTCTTTCACAAGAGACCACCGATACACAAAGTACACACGGAACACATACTCGTAGTTCAAAAATACTTAGACACTGAGCTACACTCGGAACAGACTCAGAATAGTCCCACTGTACAGTGAATTTCAGAAGCTCCTAGGTAGTCCATTGGGCCACTTCTTGGAAAGAAATGCTGACAGCTTCCAAGTGGCGCCTGAGTCGTAAAATCTCCAGAATAATGTCCTCTGCAGAAAATTTATCATAAACGTTTGGACAACCGTATCTTTAGTTTTTAAATCAATGTGTGCGAGTGAGTTGTCACCACGTTGTCGCCTTTGGTGCTTGGCACCCAGGGCGGATCGCCTCCACCGCCCCCCTACAAGCCGCTACTGGCCGAATCGAATGTGTAGCACCCCTGTCAAACTTTCAACTTCAAGCTACAATTCCTTTCAAAACTCTCCAACACCAAATCACGTAAGGAGTCTGGCTTCAGAGCGAATCTAACAACAAGACTTTCTGTGTCGGTGTGCGTGCCACTACGGTCCACCATCTACCTGCAGATGTTGGTAATAATGGTAATTATTATGGGAACAATTTGGGTAACTGAATTGTACAGGTAGGCAGTTGTGAGAGGTCGTGGTGCTCAAAGTTTTGTTACTTAGTTGGATTGTTTTTTTTTCTTTCGGTTGATGTTTTCTTACCACAAATGGTTACTATAGTGATGTTCTTAAAATAGACTCAAAACTCGACAGTTTGGTAGAGCCCATGAAGTAGGTACCTAGGATTTTTTAACCCGGCTACAGAAAATGAAGGATAGTACATGTAGTAGGTAAACACGGCTACATATCAAGTTATACATTTTCAATATAAGCTGACCTCTCATAGTACGGAAATCCTATACAATGCGACATCAGCTTATACTGGAAATGTATAGCTTGATGTGTAGCCGTGTGTACATTTATGTGTGTAGTAATATATTATGTGTAGTGGTGAAGATTGACGGTACAGTCAATCAATATCATGAAAAACTTACTAAAAACTTCATTCAGTAAAATAAACTGACATTTCCACATACATATTTTATATTTAATCTTACATAGTCATACGAAGGATAGTCCGACAAGTCATCACTTTTAACGTACCTAGCAAATTATTTCGTAAAACTCCATTTCTATTTCCAAAGTTTGAACACCTCTGACCCAGCAGGTACTCTAAAGTTTTTGGCGCCAGACGGTCACAGTTTTTTCTATTTTATTCTCAAAAAATATTCTATCATTGACTGGATGTATCTTTTGTGTAACATTGTTACTACATTTGTGCATAGAAGTCCCATCTCTCAAGTGTAATGATACCCTTAGTATTTATTACTAAGGAATTCTTCCAACTATTTTTGAATAGGCTTGGAAGTAATAAAAATAAATCAGCAGTAATTCTGGCCAGAAAGCCCATATTATTGCGGTTTTCTGAAAATCTATTTAATTTCATTCATTACCAAAAATCTTTTAACTAAGATACGTACCTCTGCCTAGCCCTTCGGATATCACCAGCGTGATGCTGATGTTGTGCGTCTTATATTTATCCATCTATGATTTGCTGCAGGTTTCAGAAACTGTAGGTCAATTTAACAATAAAACCAGACTATTGATGTTAGTGAAACCACGTAAACCACTATAATGAGAGACGTGACACGTGAATGAAAGCATTGCAATTTGGTGAATAAACCTTATTAGAACTTACCACAGACAAACGACAATAGCTAATATTATAGTTAGGTAGGTGCTGTCATGTAGGAACACAACCCGATTATACAGTTATCTCTAACAGAAACCATATTATATCAATGACAATAAAGTTCACAGCGATGCAAAGTCAGAGGTGAAGTAGATGTGGTAGGCCGGAGGACTGTTGCTGTACCACGACGTATTCATACGTGGACTTATTTAGTGGCTCTGAAACTTCTACAATAGTAATTATATAAAATGTCAATATTATTCGACTATTAGACCAGGAACCGTTCGATCAGATCCTGCCCCGGCCATTATTAACACTTCCTATTATATGGCAGTGCTAACGATCAGGTCAAAATCTATATCTAACTTTGCCGTTATCGGTAGGAAACCTAAACAGCTATCGATTAAAATGCGTGCTAAAACTAGCAAATAACTTTTTGACCCTGCCTTCCGCATACTCCATATTCATGTAAAGCCGTGATATGATATGCGCGGATCGCATGCGCAGGAGTCGTTTAGTGATGCTCCTCGTGTTACAGCGCGTAAGTCGTGGAAAGTGGTTATGACGTGTCATAGTTGAGTTACTACAAGGAGGACACTGTTCGTTTGGTTCACAAGTGCTGGGCTCTGCTAAGTCAGAGAGGTTGGGGCGACGCGAGGGTTAGGACTCCATTCAAAGGAATATAGTTGTTCTCGATTGGTTATTTTCAAACCAATGAAGCAATGTATTACCAATATCCTTGTATAGTGTGTTACGCAATTAGGTGCTTAGCTATTCGTTTCGTTGTGCCGATACAACCGCCTCTATTTCGTTGTGGCGATACAACCGCGTCTATTTCGTTGAGCCAATACAACCACGTCTATTTCGCTGTGCCGATACAACCGCGTCTATTTCGTTGTGCCGATACAACCGCGTCTATTTCGTTGTGCCGATACAACCGCGTCTATTTCGTTGAACCAATACAACCACGTCTATTTCGTTGTGCCGATACAACCACGTCCATTTCGTTGTGCCGATACAACCGCGTCTATTTCGTTGTGCCGATACAACCGCGTCTATTTCGTTGAACCAATACAACCACGTCTATTTCGTTGTGCCGATACAACCACGTCTATTTCGTTGTGCCGATACAACCGCGTCTATTTCGTTGAGCCGATACAACCACGTCTATTTCATTGTGCCGATACAACCACGTCTATTTCATTGTGCCGATACAACCACGTCTATTTCGTTGTGCCGATACAACCGCGTTTATTTCGTTGTGCCCATACAACCACGTCTATTTCGCTGTGCCGATACAACCGCGTCTATTTCGTTGTGCCGATACAACCGCGTCTATTTCGTTGTGCCCATACAACCACGTCTATTTCGTTGTGCCGATACAACCGCGTCTATTTCGTTGTGCCCATACAACCACGTCTGTTTCGTTGTGCCGATACAACCGCGTTTATTTCGTTGTGCCCATACAACCACGTCTATTTCGTTGTGCCGATACAACCGCGTTTATTTCGTTGTGCCCATACAACCACGTCTATTTCGTTGTGCCGATACAACCGCGTCTATTTCGTTGAACCAATACAACCACGTCTATTTCGTTGTGCCGATACAACCACGTCTATTTCGTTGTGCCGATACAACCGCGTCTATTTCGTTGTGCCGATACAACCGCGTCTATTTCGTTGAACCAATACAACCACGTCTATTTCGTTGTGCCGATACAACCACGTCTATTTCGTTGTGCCGATACAACCGCGTCTATTTCGTTGAGCCGATACAACCACGTCTATTTCATTGTGCCGATACAACCACGTCTATTTCATTGTGCCGATACAAACACGTCTATTTCGTTGTGCCGATACAACCGCGTTTATTTCGTTGTGCCCATACAACCACGTCTATTTCGCTGTGCCGATACAACCGCGTCTATTTCGTTGTGCCGATACAACCGCGTCTATTTCGTTGTGCCCATACAACCACGTCTATTTCGTTGTGCCGATACAACCGCGTCTATTTCGTTGTGCCCATACAACCACGTCTATTTCGTTGTGCCGATACAACCGCGTCTATTTCGTTGTGCCCATACAACCACGTCTATTTCGTTGTGCCGATACAACCGCGTTTATTTCGCTGTGCCGATACAACCGCGTCTATTTCGTTGTGCCGATACAACCGCGTCTATTTCGTTGTGCCCATACAACCACGTCTATTTCGTTGTGCCGATACAACCGCGTTTATTTCGTTGTGCCCATACAACCACGTCTATTTCGTTGTGCCGATACAATTGCGTCTATTTTAAAACCTCGCTATGAAGGGTATATTAAATTCAAATATAATCAAGCAATTTCTCATGTACATTGTAAATACCCATTTATTAGTGATCTTCTGGCCCGTCATTATGTATTGTAAAGAAATAAACATGGCCGACTGTTGATATAACAAAATTGCGCGCATAAACTTTATTCTTAAACAATCTTCTAATGTTTTTAGAACTTTATTGGACTATTGAAATCAGAATTATTTTGTTATTGACTTGAAGTACGGTTGGAGTGGTGTGATGTTTTCTGTTTTGATAGCGCGTAGGCATTTCATACATTTTATAACATATTTTTATTTTAGTTTTAAAATACCTGTCTAATTAATTCATTTTTTTATCATCAAAACTGATAAATCATGTAACTGCGACTTAATCGAATTTTTAGTTCGAATATTGTTCACAGTTTTATATTAATCCATTATGTATATTGAAACGAAATCACAGAAATCTCTGTACCATCCAAAAAGGACACAGAGCTAATTTAGAAAATAATTTTTAAATTCTCGAGATAGAATCCGAAACTTAAAAAGTTGAAACTTGCTCCCAAGTGTGGACTGCAAGCCTGTTTTATTATCAAATAAATATATGGTCAAGTTATTGCATATGAATTAATGTTAGGGTTCTGCATGGTACGTTATTTCAAGCTGTACCTATTAAGGAAAAATATATTCTTTCATGCTAGGAGTAATGTCAATGATTGAAAAATGTGTATTTGATCACTTTTATCTGATGATTAATTAAGGTCTAGGCTGGAATCAGGATTTACAAATGCATATAGATGTAATAATATAATCAACAAACATGAATACCATACTAAAATAATGAAGGAAAAATACTTTTCAGAAATCTAAAGTTAAGGAATCATCTATTGAACTAAGGTTCTCTCCAAAAGAAAGTCTCCTCACACTGTTTCATCACTAAGTCTGTGCTCATCTCTCATGCATGATACTCGTACAGTTGCCTAGTGGTTACGGAATCCTAAAAAAATCCTCAGCCGCTCTATAAAAGTAATTAACTCCGACTGAAGATAATTGATGAAGCTCAAAGATTACTACCTTAGTATTCCATTAGACACTTAAAACTAAAATAGACTGTATTAAGTTAACGTAAAGGTTGGGTTTCCAATGCATGGAGTTCCGTAGACCGTAATAAAAGTACGGAGATGGGCGTAGGGCCAGACGAGTAGAGGAATAAAGTTATTTTTTGTAGTTATGGCGTAGATTCCCCCTCGGTATTATTATAAAATCGTCAAGTTAGACAATTTTGTTTTGGATGTGTGACGGATGGTGTTTTGACCATAGTGCAGGTAAATATGTGAGATTGTGTGTGTGCTTAACTATGTCTGTGTGTGCATGTGTGTGCCAGTAGTTTTGGTCAGGGTTTTGTGCTCGTGATGATCAGTTCTATGTGTATGAGTAAGGATAAAGTCGATATCCGTGGTATAGTCCAAAGTTTACTTTTAATAGGTTATCAGAGCATCGTTAACATGACCATGGTTTGCTCCACTTTCGCGTGAACGTAGCAGTTATGTAGAATAATTACAGAATTATATTTTGAAAGTCTAAAGACGTTTTGATTGGAAGCAATTTATTATATTTTAAATAATGAAAAGTAACTGGTAGTCGGGCAATTATAAATTGCTTTTTATACACATGCTGACCACAAGTAGGTCAAAATGACTGGCAGATCTTGTTGTTTAATCTGTTGCAATCAATTCTGTCAACTATTATCCTAAATCTATTACGAGAAACGGCAATTTACTTCTAATGTCCAATAAATAGAGTATTCCTATACAATTTCAAGCTTGAAGATCCGTCTTGCTATTTACAATGGAGAAATCAATTGAAAAAACGTCTGCGTCATCGCTATACAATTTCGCGCGCATTCTATAATGGCGGCAACGTTTTTTTTTTAAATTTAGGTACGGGATATGGCTATGGCTATTCGACCTTTTGTACCTGTCGTTATTTTTTTAATGGTCCTAAAGTGATAGATTGTTCTGCCTTCGGGCTTGCGTCTAAGAATGCACAACCATAGAGGTGTATTTTGATGGTCAATCAAAGTAAGATGGAGGACCAAAAGAAAAAAAAAATCTATTCTTTAGTTTTTATAATAAAATAAAACGGCTAATATAAATTCAATGGCAATCGAAATCCACTTCTTTGCTTGAAACTAATAATTGATTTTACACTCAAAACAACAATATGTTTTTAGTCCACATTAATATAAAATGTAAATGCAAACTTTATAATATGAGTACAAATATGAAAAAAATAAATACCTCTGTCGGCTTTTGAGCCCCATACGTGTTAATATGCGGCCCCTAGGACAAAGGGGTTGGTTTTTTATTCCCTAGGGTTGGAATACAACCCATCCTTTAAGCATTTATGATGTCCGGTTGTAAAACAGAAATCTCCCATTAGCAAAGATGCTTCGGCATTTTTCGGGTAACATCGGTAGCAAGGTGCTATGTAAGTTTGTGGAGGTGAGAGTTTTGAGAACCGGGAAGTATAAACGATTCAAAAATGTTCTTCATTCAAAAATGGTCTATTAAAGGGAGAAATATCCAAGGTGCAGTAGTTAGTGGGCTGATTGTGATCATGATGTCGTCGATAAAAGAAATACAGTAATTATCAAATCGGATTTAATAACAATCCTTCCAATTTCTGATGTTTATTATATAGGTAGTCCTCCAGACCGTATTTCTGAGAGACTAGCCTTCGGCGCGGGAGATATGGTGCACTAGTGTGTGCGCAGACACAGGTGCACTCTCTCTTCCCTCACTCTCATAGCGCGATGGGACGACAATCCGACACGACCGGAGAGAGATCAGGCGCAGGACCAACGGCTAAACGTGCGCACCGAGGCACGGGGTAACACAACGCCAACTCCCAAACTCCGGGCTGTTACTAAGAAATTTCTAATGGAAAAACCCAATAACACTTTGCCCGACCCGAGAATCGAACCCAGGACCCCACGCTCAGCAGTCGCGCTCACAACCACGAGACCAACGGGGCAGGTAATGATTATAGAAATAAAAGGAGTTTAGAGAAAATAATGATTTAAAGAGATACTATTTATTTATTTATTTTAACATAAAACGGGCAAGGCCAGTTACATTAGTTAAAGACAAAGACACAAACACATTATTAAAGTACAGTAAACAAAATTAAGCAACTACTCTACAGTCATACGCTCATCTCACAATACTCCAGACATACTGACAAGATCTCCTTCCATTCATCCGCGAACACATCACAGGCAGGCTTAGCGTCCGGGAGAGCGTTGAGCGCAGTGTGCGGAAGACAGGAGACTGGGCTCGGGCGACGACGACGACGGTTCGACTCCGAGGCACGGCGAACAATCTTTGCCTCCTGCCACGGTTATAGTTTATCGAAGCACAAAGATGGGTTAGTTCGTCATGCAGTTCAGGAGCATCTGCTTTTCCGAGAAGGATCTTACACATATTAATAATTTTGTATTTTTTTCTTCTATCCTCGAGAAAATTTTACCCTAAGCAGCGGAAAATAAAATTGGAAGTACATAAACGGATCCATTCAAACGTTTATAAAGGTACCTTAGATAAGATTTTTGTACTTTTTCTAAGAGTAAAGCGTACTTCTTTTTGTGCGGGTTCCAGACGCATGCACTGGACTCCAGTTTATTACGAACAAGTAGGTACATTAAAAATAGATTTAATAGCACTGTTGTTGCTAAAGTCTCTAGCATTGCGCAGTTTGAATCCTAATCGTCTAAATCTTCTATCGTCGTCAAACCGTCGTCTAGATCGTATTGAGAATATACAAAAAAGATTTTATCTTTTTCTGTTTTCGGCTACATACCATACCATTCTGATAATTACATAAATCTTTGCAAGAAATTTCATTTACAGGCACTCATAAATCGTCGTCGACTACCAGATTGCACTTTCCTATTAAAATTGATATCTACGAGATTGATTGTCCTGATCTCCTACATAAACTTCGTTTCAATGTTCCTCAGAGATCAGTTAGATTGAATTCGCCTACCTCCATTCCTTTTTCCTCTTCTACAGGAAGAACTCATACATGGTGCCAGTGAGTAATGACTTTAATATTCTTTGTAAAGAGTTGCGCGTATTCTGCATGCGCCCGGCAGAACGCTGACTTTTTAAAAAGTGCATAGTGCCTATTGTACCTTATAAATGTAGCGGTTACACCGCCACATACGAACTACGCATCAAAGACATGACGTCACACAAATCATGCATCGCGCAATTAGAGTTTACCGCGTGAACGACATATATAAGACTATCCGACATCAACAGTTGGGAAGTTGCCCGCCAGATACAACACCCGCCTGGTCCGAGGATCCTCTCTTTTCTATAGTGGATGAGTGAACTTTACATCCTGTTCCTCATGCTCCTAAATATATATAGCTGTTGGTTCTCCTACTAATAAATAAATAAGTAAATGAATATTTTGCTACCAATGCCATGTGATCATGAAACGTAAGCTTGTGGTCAAACGTGACATCCTTCATTCCAGTTGTTCTAGTAATAGCGCTGCCAATAATATGATAAGTAAAGTGATAGCGTTTCGTGCTCGAGTAAAACTCATGACGAAGCATTTAAAATAATTAAATTTCATTGTGTTCTTTACACTCCACTTCATTATCGCCTCAATATTACGCTGCAGCGAAAGACAATCGGCTTCAGAGTGATTTTTGGCAAAGAGTTTCAATTTATCTGCATACAATAGATTATGGCGTGATGAATAAAATAAGTAAGGTCGTTGATCATTATCAAGAAAATAAGCGGTCCCAGAATTGACCCTTGACTGACTCCGGAACGCGTATGATTATGCTGGGATTCATAAAAGCCAATCTGACAAACTGCTGACGATCGCGGTGGTAGTCAACGAGGAGCTGTAACAGATCTGGCGGAAATCCGATGGCACATAGTTTTGCCAGCAGAATATCATTATTGACTCTATGAAACTCTTTCCGTAAGTCAAAGTATGTACAAAACATCGACCTGGCCTCCACTGTCCAATCGTTTAGATGTATGTTTAGTCTACTAAGGTAAGAATTTATTGAACCCTTGTATTATCTATCAAACGATTCCTTCACGACATAAATGGGAATCTAAGTAATTTTCAGTCTTTTGCCATCTTTATTGACGTGTCAGTCGGACTCTGATGATAGTTTGACGTTTTTAACCGCTCAATCAGCTGCTGTTGGAAAAAATGCCGCCGTATTTGTACAGTAGTAGTCGCGGTACCTTGAAAAGGAGTATGTACTCGTATTAGAAGCTTTTTCTTGACATGAAGGCAGTGGATTAGTGAAAGCTGCGTTTGTACGCTAGGACTAAGCTTGCACCTGCGCATCGTGTTATTGGTATAAAAATAACATCTGAGTTATACTATTTATCTGCATAAATACCAAATGGTTTGTTACTAGCTGATATTATTTTGAGCAAATTAATATCCTGTTCAGTTAAGCAAGCAACGTTTCGTTTATCCTTTTTTGAGTATCTGTCTGTATTCATCATAACACCACCTCATCGTCATTTTTAACTTAGAATTCTGTGAAGCAGCAAACTGATAATTGACAACCACAACATATCAATTGAAACCTCAAATGATGTTGAAATTTTAGTGGTTGGTAGTTTTTACTAGCTCCTCAATCAATCGTAATATTCCTGTACCTCTTCAAACAGCATCCTTACATTCCTTCTACCATTACTAGCCACAAAATACGAAACTACCACAGACTACCAACAAATGTGTCAGTACTGCCGCTGCTGACATTCATTGAACTGCAATGCGTTTTTGCAGTGTAAATACTCGGTTTAGTTTCTAGGCAGTCATTAACTCACTGGGAAGTATGCGATACGATGGAGATGTGTTTTGTTTCGGATGAGGCGGTTCTGCGATTAGATTTTGGTTTTGATTTTTTATTTGAAACTGTTGGCGGTTGGTACCGTGTTGGTACATATTCGTTTTCACTATATTAGATTAGCTTCGTCCATACTCTTCCCTAGTTCGAACTCGCCCAGTCCGTACACAATATATCTACCTACATTATGTTGTAAAAAAGAAATTTATTTAATTAAAATATTCTGTCAGGGCTACTTTGTTGTCGTTGTCTGTAAGACTGTCTTGTTAAAGTCTCAGTTAGATCAACATATATTATGTTTCAAAAATTAAGGAGACAATTACATCGTTCCATTGAGTCTAAAAACTAAATATTCTGAGACGCTACATAACAAACAGGTATCTTGTATCTCAGACCATTGTCGTCATTGTCAATCAAATAATGATTTTCTTCAATATCTTTAGAAATCAGGCTCGAGAACAATACTTTACTTCGTTTACTAATTCGTTAAGTTTAAATACCACATCCATTCTTTCAATATCCCGTAGTGATGAACTACCGAGTTTCCGTGAGCGGCCATTTGCGGAACCGAGTGATGTTATTAAGTTTTCTCCACAATTAAACTTTGCATTCTTCGAGTAGTTAAGTTAGAAAGCTCCCCTTTGATATGGCGATAGTTTTTTGTACCTCCATCTCGTTACTGCGGTTTTCTTGGCACTTACTCGTATTCCGTGTGATTGCTCAGAGAGTGTTGCTGTTTACTTGATTAACACTTGCTCACTTCCTTTCTTAGTTTTTTTTTGTATTAAGAGTTGAACGTGTTTAGGTACGTAAGCAGAGGAAAAATGTTCTCTCTTGTAAGATGAAAATGTTCAGATCAATCACAGATTGCGTACAGAAGATATACAAATTTGTGATGGTGAAGCTAAAGTTAAGAGTAAGAGAAAACTGTACGTGATGTTTGTGCAAATAAAGTGAACCCTCGCTAAAAGTACAAACAGCGACCACTATCAATATCTATCTCCACAAATCAAACCACAATCCTAAAGGATCTGCCACATAAAATTCAATTACTTCATTTGTAGCCACTGAAACCAGCACAATATAGCCCTAGGGCCCTTAATAGACACTTTTACAACTTGCCTTAAACAAGTGTCAGCCCTTGATAGATTTCTCCAGCCAACTGCCCATATTAGCCGTCAGGACGTACGTCAATAGAATCAAATAAATCATTGCTTCAAGTTCAAATCTATCTATCACACACAGTTTTTGCTTATAAAATGCGAAAGCACGTATAATGAGACAATAACTGGTATTTACCGGTTTTTTCCGGTTTCTACGTGCGCGGTGATTGGTGCGTTTTGTTTAGATAATGACAAAATTGTTTGGTTGATGGCTTTTGCTGTTGTAAGAAGTGGACTGGTGTGATTAGGTTTGTGTATTTTCTTGTTGGGCGGGCGTTTTGTTTATGAGAAAGTCTTAAAGACTTCCTCAGTATTTGCTATTATTTTGTACTGTGTGTATATGAAAAATCGTCTAGCTTTGTGTAGTTATAAACAGCGTTCATTATATTTTGTTTTTAATTTTTTCACTAACAATAGGGTAAGGCAATACTAACACATTATGGATCCTGTAATCTGAAATAAAGAGTTATTATATTATATTATTATTCAGATCTTTCAGAAAGTCAATCATTCGATCTGATATTTTATAATCAGGTCAGAAAGTAGGCTGCCCACTACTGAATAAATGTTTTCGTAAATGGTACCATAAGAATCTAATACAACTAATATTACCAGAAAAGCCTTCACTAGCGACAGTGCTTAAAATCGTCCGGCGCACCAGTCACTGATTTTTAGGGTTCCGTATTGAACAAGGAACGAAATAAAATCATTTATTTATTTATTTATTTAGCTACAACGGTTACAACCAATTACAGTAACAAACATTATAAAAACAGAAGAGACAATATTATAAACCACATTATAATATACAAAATTTAAACATGAAAACATAAATAAAATAAAAGAAGGTTAACAACACTGTCATAAATTCCTCTCACAGTACTTCTGACATACCAATAAAATCTTCGTCCATCCATCCGCAAACAGGTCGCCTGTTGGGTTAGAATCCAAGAGATCATTAAGCGCGGCCAGAGTGCGAGGAATTGGCGACTTAGCACGGGCAACAGTACGACATGGAGGCACGGCAAACAGCCTGTGCCTTCTGCCTCGGCTGTAATTGTCAGGGACAAAGAAGCGCGCCAGCACATCAAGGAGCTCAGGAGCGTCAATTGCGCCACGGAGCGTCTTACAGGCTATTATGATCTGATCTCGAGCTCGCCTTACCTCTAGCGAATTGTATCATGAATCAATTTTTTTAGGGTACCTGATCCTCTACACGTAATGTGGGGATGTAATTTTTTCTCATCTATCCTATGGTGTGGGGTGTCGTTGGCAAGGTCGTTTAAACATATTTAGTTTGTGAAACCATTTTTGGATTCAGGGGTCCGTTTGCGGTCATATTAAGTTTTAAATTGCTAATTAAAGTCAAGTGTGTGTCCTGCCAGCTAAATGGTTGGTTTTGGATGTGTGAAAAAATTCACGACAGTTACTAGTAGGTATAACGAAATTAAAAGGAAAACTATCACAGCTAAGTACAAAAACATTTGTGGTTGCAAAAAAATAAAATAGGATGAGACAAATTCAAACTAATGAGGTATGGCTTTCCCAATGCTCGTGCGATTATTTACGTACACATCGGCCTACCGTGTACAGCCCATTCAATTACCCGATAGATAACTGGTAACCGGTTATAACCATTACAATAGCAGTTCCAATGACAGGTGATTCTCGATACATTACGAGTTTAACGTTAACCTATTTCCTTGCAGTCGAGTTTGACGGCACATGAAAGTCTAACCCTGACTTTCACTTATGAGTTATGTTATAAATATAATTGAACTGCTTTATAACTACGTGGTGATTATGGCTGTATTTTCTTTGCCTACTCATTGTACTGACGGCCTAGACAAACGTGTGACTTTACAGTTTCACCCGCATATGTCTCGACCCCGTGGGGATATCAGGATAAAAAGTACCTTATGTCCTGGTCATGCAAATGTCATGTGCCAAATTTCATCCAAATCCGTTCAGGCGTTTAAGCGTGAAAGCGTAACAACTCACTCGTAATCTTTTCCCTTTATTTATAATGAGCTGTTGCTCGCGACTTTGTCTGCGATCCAGGATGAAAAGTAGCCTATGTGCAAAAAAAAAAAAAAAAACACATTTCACAATAAATTTCATCAAAAGCAGTTTAGCCGTTTTAGCGTAACAAACAAAAAAACTCGCTCAATTTATAATATTAGTTAGGATTTATTTTAGTATAAATAAAGATGATGGAAAAGTCAAAAAAAAGAAAAAAAAAAATAAGAACTACCGAAAAGTTTATGTCAATCTTGTAGAAATACGAAACGTTTGAAAGCGATTACCACTTGTCTAGGCTTCTTGTGCTTTTGATTACCACTTGTCTAAGCCCCTTGTGCTTTAGATTACCACTTGTCTAAGCCCCTTGTGCTTTTGATTACCACTTGTCTAAGCCCCTTGTGCTTTAGATTACCACTTGTCTAGGCCCCTTGTGCTTTAGATTACCACTTGTCTAAGCCCCTTGTGCTTTTGATTACCACTTGTCTAAGCCCCTTGTGCTTTAGATTACCACTTGTCTAAGCCCCTTGTGCTTTAGATTACCACTTGTCTAAGCCCCTTGTGCTTTTGATTACCACTTGTCTAAGCCCCTTGTGCTTTAGATTACCACTTGTCTAAGCCCCTTGTGCTTTTGATTACCACTTGTCTAAGCCCCTTGTGCTTTAGATTACCACTTGTCTAAGCCCCTTGTGCTTTTGATTACCACTTGTTTAAGCCCCTTGTGCTTTAGATTACCACTTGTCTAAGCCCCTTGTGCTTTAGATTACCACTTGTCTAAGCCCCTTGTGCTTTTGATTACCACTTGTCTAAGCCCCTTGTGCTTTAGATTACCACTTGTCTAAGCCCCTTGTGCTTTTGATTACCACTTGTCTAAGCCCCTTGTACTTTAGATTACCACTTGTCTAAGCCCCTTGTGCTTTTGATTACCACTTGTTTAAGCCCCTTGTGCTTTTGATTACTACTTGCCTTTTTTTTTTTTTTTTTTTTTTTTTTGGGTGGTAAATCATCAAATGACGTCTCCCGCTCTGGTTGGAGCGGGAGGGCGTGTCGGACTCTTACTGACTAAAACCCACCCGTGTTCCTTCTGTTGCCTGTGCAATGCCAGGGGGCCGCGGTATCCACGGTAAGCCGGGCATACCTCCACCGGATTACTACTTGCCTAGGCCCCTTGTGCTTTAGATGACCACTTGTCTAAGCCCCTTGTGCTTTAGATTACCACTTGTCTAGGCCCCTTGTGCTTTAGATTACCACTTGTCTAGGCCCCTTGTGCTTTAGATTACCACTTGTCTAGGCCCCTTGTGCTTTAGATTGCCACTTGTCTAAGCCCCTTGTGCTTTATATTACCACTTGTCTAGGCCCCTTGTGCTTTAGATTACCACTTATCTAAGCCCCTTGTGCTTTAGATTACCACTTGTCTAAGCCCCTTGTGCTTTAGATTACCACTTGTCTAGGCCCCTTGTGCTTTAGATTACCACTTGTCTAAGCCCCTTGTGCTTTAGATTACCACTTGTCTAGGCCCTTGTGCTTCAGATTACCACTTGTCTAGGCCCCTTGTGCTTTAGATTACCACTTGTCTAAGCCCCTTGTGCTTTAGATTACCACATGTCTAGGCCCCTTGTGCTTTAGATTACCACTTGTCTAGGCCCTTTGTGCTTTAGATTACCACTTGTCTAAGCCCCTTGTGCTTTTGATTACTACTTGTCTAGGCCCCTTGTGCTTTAGATTACCACATGTCTAGGCCTCTTGTGCTTTAGATTACCACATGTCTAGGCCCCTTGTGCTTTAGATTACCACTTGTCTAGGCCCCTTGTGCTTTTGATTACTACTTGTCTAGGCTCCTTGTGCTTTAGATTACCACATGTCTAGGCCCCTTGTGCTTTAGATTACCACTTGTCTAGGCCCCTTGTGCTTTAGATTACCACTTGTCTAGGCCCCTTGTGCTTTAGATTGCCACTTGTCTAAGCCCCTTGTGCTTTATATTACCACTTGTCTAGGCCCCTTGTGCTTTAGATTACCACTTATCTAAGCCCCTTGTGCTTTAGATTACCACTTGTCTAAGCCCCTTGTGCTTTAGATTACCACTTGTCTAGGCCCCTTGTGCTTTAGATTACCACTTGTCTAAGCCCCTTGTGCTTTAGATTACCACTTGTCTAGGCCCTTGTGCTTCAGATTACCACTTGTCTAGGCCCCTTGTGCTTTAGATTACCACTTGTCTAAGCCCCTTGTGCTTTAGATTACCACATGTCTAGGCCCCTTGTGCTTTAGATTACCACTTGTCTAGGCCCTTTGTGCTTTAGATTACCACTTGTCTAAGCCCCTTGTGCTTTTGATTACTACTTGTCTAGGCCCCTTGTGCTTTAGATTACCACATGTCTAGGCCTCTTGTGCTTTTGATTACTACTTGTCTAGGCTCCTTGTGCTTTAGATTACCACATGTCTAGGCCCCTTGTGCTTTTGATTACCACTTGTCTAGGCCCCTTGTGCCTTAGATTACCACTTGTCTGGTCCCTTGTGCTTGAGAAGGGTCTAATCTCAGCAGTGGACGAAAAAAGACTGATATTATAGCACTGGTTTAGGCTCTAAGACCTAAGCACAGATAGTGCAATCCACGACGACGCACCCCACTCCGCGATTACTGTACTGTAAGCTGTTCTTTAGTATCCACCTTTAGTACCCAGTGCTGGGATATGTAAGAACTAGGGCCAGAAACCTTATTCCAAGTACAGCGTTAGACATTAATAATACTTGTACCTACTCTCTTATCGTTCAAATAGCGATGAAAATCAATTTATTTTATTTATCTATGGTACTTAAATAATTTTCCATAACACTCATGCCTTCCGTGTTTTAAAGAGAAAAATCCATTTACCCGACATAACCAATCAAAAGTAATGTAATGAGTTTTTAAATTATGTGCCATTCATGGTATCAATTGACCTAGAGAACGCCAAGCGGATTTAATGAAGCGTCATTATTTATAAGTAGATTTGACCCGCGGCTCCACCCGCGTGGGATTCGGGGTAAAAAGCCCACGTGCATCAAGAATGTAGGCCGCGCACATTCGTTGTGGTTGACATCAAAATGAGTTGATTTTCAAGAAAAATTCATAAACGTTTTTTGAAGAAACTAAGCGCTTAAAATGTCGTACTGGGAAAACTGTTAGATTTTTTAAAAGATATAAATGTCTCTTTTTCTTCTTGCCTAAAAATCCTCTCATGGGGGTAAGCAGAAAGTAGAGAACGTTACTTGCTACGAGTTTACATACTCCTTTTGCTTCGTTTACGTTCATACATTTGGCCACGCAAGTCGGTTGCGAGTAGCACCTGACCTTTCTGAAGAACATCACCACGAATAATGTCTCTATGTATATGTACTCGTATGTCCTCCGAGGGAAGAAGGCGTGAGTGCACGTATGTATGTATTTATATAAATGCTGGCTTATTTCTATTGACTAACCCCCCTATAAAATTATGGCAATTCATAAGAAATTACGGATGTCTAGTCTATACATTACGGATGTCTAGTCTATAACACTCATTAAGTTACGTGTAAGTTAACACTTTCTTGCAATTAACATTTAGTATTTACCACGTTTTAATTATTATTATTGTTATATTCAAGATTAAAAGTGATTAAAAGATACTTTCCACGAGTTACTTTTCCGGCTTGTCTGTAATTAGCAGTTTGACACTCTCTTTTCGTAAAAGTCGAAGAGAAAAGAAAGTGAAATTATACATACAGATGCTAGTAAAATTAAATTAATACCAATTAATTTAACGCTAATTTTACTTTTCCGTTTTCACATAGTCTGTTTTAGCCAAAAGTAATGGCATATAAAATGACGGCGATAAATATGTGCTGTTATATTAAAAACTTTTTAAACGAAACTATGTCAAGTTATTTTAGAAAAAACATTTTTTAAATATGGAATCGCAGGTTTTTTTTTTCTCATAGTGATGGCATATCATACAAGTTTGAATGGGTGATTAATGTTTTCACACAAAAGCAGTGTGTGGGAAAACGATTATACGCCTAGTATATCTTGGCACTTGACGGTAGCGCTAGTAGTAACTGCTAATTTCAGGTTTATGTCAAAGTAACTACATTTTAATTAAGTTCGTTTTTCCGCCGTCTATCAAAGAAGTCTAGTTTATATGTGGCATAGTTATCGTCAGCAACTTGTCAAAAATGTATTTTTACGATGATGAATAATTTTGTTGTATTAAACAAAATTCGTGTTTTAGAACAAAAGTTTATGATTTTGTGTGGGCATTGAGATACATTTTGGGAGCTGCCTTATCTGATTTGATTGAATAATTAGTTAAGTTATCACATTTTTATGCCTGTTATCTAACAAACTGAATAAAAGAGGTTCTATCCCTTTTTTAAATCTTTATATTAACTTGCATACATCGATGTACACACGATCAATTCTCCAACTTCAAAACTAAGATAATAATCGCAACAAAACAAACTACAAATTAACGACTTTCGGACGTTTTACTTTACTTGTGCTTGATGCCTTGCTTTTTGCCAAATTAGCCAATTCTAGGTCGGGAAGTAGGTATATTACCATGAAGGGTTTTGATTTATTTGCGAGTATTATAATAATAGGGGTTAAAGTATGAAATTGCCGTTTTATTGTAATAGGTAACTTCGAATTGACTTAAAACCTTCATGGTTTGAGATTTTTGAGTGAAACATTTTTCAAATGGTACCTATGAAGTTCTTCTTTTAAAAAATGTGCAACATTCAACTATCGACTTTCAGTTGTTTTTTTTATTCAGCTTAGACAAGAAAGATGGATACTTCGAAAATTCGAGTTATTTTGGAATACGAGTTCCGACGCGGAACTAACGCGGTAGAAACAGCTCGCAATATTAATGTTGCGTTTGGAGAGGAGACTGCTAATGAACGCACCGTACGATTTTGGTTTAAACGCTTTCGTGATGCATTTGAAGATCGAACCACATGGAAGACCGCCACACAGGTGAATTACAATGAAAGAGATGGTGGAAGCCGATCCGAGCCAAACTACCCAGGAATTAGCGGCGTGGTTTAACCTTACCTTACGAAAAATATTGACTCATTTGCGTCAAATCAATAAAATAAAATAAAATGTGAGAAATGGGTGCCTCATGATTTGACTGATCTGCAGAAAGAAACGCGTGTTGAAACTTGTGTTGCCTTGTTGAATCGATACAGAAATGAAGGAATTTTGGATCGAATTGTGACATGTGATGAAAAGTGGATTCTTTACGATAACCGTAAGCGAAAAATCCAATGGCTGACCCCAGGTCAAACGCCGCAACAGTGTCCTAAAGCAAAGCTTACCAATAAAAAGGTAATGGTAACTGTTTGGTGGTCTCAGCATGGTGTTATTCACTATAACTTTCTCAGATCTGGTAAAGCAAAAACGGTAGATGTCTACTGTGCCGAACTCCAAACAATGATAGCAAAACTAGCAGTGAAACAGCCTTGACTCATGAATCGATCTTCACCATTATTGCTCCATGATAACGCCAGACCTCATACAGCACGAGAAACCGTTTTAACTCTACAGGAACTGCAATTAGAAACTATTCGTCACCCTCCGAATTCACCAGACCTTGCTCCAACGGACTACCATTTTTTTCGTGATTTGGACAACTTTCTACGTGATAAAAAGTTTTCTTCTCAGGAGGCAGTACAAAATGCTTTCACACAGTTTGTCGAATCTAGATCACGAGAGTTCTATCGCAAAGGCATAAACGACCTTCCTATTAGATGGCAGCAATATAATAAAAGTAAGTAATTATGTTGCGTAGGACGTCCGCCCACAAGGTGGACAGACGACCTAATAAAGGTCGCAGGAAGCCGCTGGATGCAGGTCGCTTCCAACCGGCCGATTTGGAAATCATTGGGGGAGGCCTATGTTCAGCAGTGGACGTCCTATGGCTGAAATGATGATGATGAATTATTTTGATTAAATAAATATGTTAAATAAAAAAAAAAACTAATGTTAATTTTTCAGTACAAATCGGCAATTTCATACCTTAACCCCTAATTTATCGCATAAATGTCCGTATTTATTTATTGCGTTGACTTAGAAGCTTGATTTTTAGAGCTCCAAGTGTCCATTTGACTCGTATTTGATATTAATTTCAATGTGATACCTTCACGCGTTACTGAGTAAAAGGGTCTTGACAGACAGACGAACGTACAATGAAGTGATCCTATAAGGGTTCCGTTATTCCCTTTTGAGGTGCGGAACCCTAAAAAGGACTTAACAGTGCGCTTTCCAAAACAAAAAGCAGTCACAATAAATATGTTCACCCATCCACTAACTAATCTCATGAACCGCAGCTTAACCTCACAAAGTCCCCCGACCCATTCACGCGAACTTACAAAGATACCCCTGATAGCCTATTAGCATCCTATCACACTCATATAAGCCTATCAGAATCTATCACACAGTAGCGTTATTGAGAATGTGTCAAACTCGGCTATCCACAAAGATGGGGCGATAACGCCTAGTAAATGAGAACCTAGAAAGCTAGCTTTCCCTCTAATCTAGCGATCTAGATAGAGTTTTTACGATGTCTTTGCAATGCAGAGTAAGGTTGATCATTATATATAAACTAAACTAAGTCTGTAGCGAGTCGGTGAGACAATTACTGTTTATTGAACTGTCAATGGTCGAATGTTTCAATGATTTCAGAATATTCTTTGTAATTTGATAAAGAATTAATTATTTCGCTGACCGTACCTACCTTACGGTCGGGGAAATTAATTGTTGATCAAATTGATACACTGCCTCAATTTGACGTGTTATAGTCATTTCATACAACTGTTATAGAACAAGTATTTATGTTGGTAGTGACTTTGATACGGTATGGTGAAAATAGCATACTTGTAATACCTCCCGACAAATTAGAGGGTAGTGGAGTAGCATATGTAGGTACGAGTACGCACTTATTCTATATTAAGTATACTTAATACATACATACATTGTACTAGTTCAGTTTAGTTACAGAAGGGACGTCGACCAAACAACTCGTTTCCTTTGCTCGCCTACTGCTTAGCCCTCAGTATCTGTTGCTGGAAGTGGGCTCTTTCCGAACGTAATACCCGGTTGACAGCCTTCCTATCCGGTTGACTTCTTTTCGGTCTCCTTAGAAAACATTACGTTCTTGAATATAAGAACTGGTATTATAAAGTATAATATAAACTGTTCGATCAACAGTTTGGTATGGGAACAGTTTAATAGTGAGTACCAAAGTAAATCGTCTTAATACCGTAGGCACATAATGTTTGTCATTGGACAATTCCGATCCCAAGTATTTATATTACCAACGTATTTATTTTTCTTTTAAGAATACTAATAAAGGGACATTGTTAACATTTTTGTGAGACTCTAAATACGATTACAAGGGATCATTGAGTTTATTTTCCAAAGTTGAGAATTCAGCTTCAAAACTTATTTGCTAGACTATTTACACACAGAAGTATGTAAGAGGATAGTAGCAGGAGGCTTCTGTGGTTTCTGCCTACCTTCTATGAAAAAAGGCGTGATTTTATGTATGTGTACATGTATATAATACTTCTGTGGCCAAGAATTGTTTTCCCGACTAATTTGTTAGAAGAATCCCCTGGCTCATGAGAAAACAAAACATCAAACTAAAATGAATCCTACGAATTTCCCATCTCCAATACGACATTAATATCGTCTCTAACCATAGGTCTAAGTTACATATTATAAGCTCTTGCAAATATACCTACGGATATAATCTCTAATCTAAGATCAAGAATTTCACTTACGCCAAGCTAAAACCAACAATATCTAAACAACGTTCGATGTAAGCAAGTCACAGAGTCTGCCCGACGCTAATGTTATTTAAGATGCCCAATTTACATGTAAACAGATGTGTATCTTGCTTTTCAATTACTATCAGTAGGACAAGCTGAATGCCTGCGTTAAATAGTTTTTAAAGTTGTTTTCAGAGTGTTTTTGCCTTTAATTACGGGTGCTTGAGTTGTTTTAAAGTCATATTGGGAGTGTTATTAGGTAAGTACGGGATTTGTAAGACGTTGGTTCTGTGGAATTCAAATTCAAATTATTTTATTTCACATAAACCTACAAGGGCACTTATGAAACGTCAGAAGCTAGGTGCACGGTTCCAATTGGTCGTTTCCTATGGAGAAGAGCCGGCAAGAAACTCCACGGTTACTCTTTTAAAAGTAAATGGTATTTACAATCTTTTCAAGTTACAGTGTTTATAGGTATGAGAGGCCACTGTAGGCCTATCAACAACTCACCTTCCGCCTGACGCAGGTCATCACCGGACACGGCTGTTTCGGGAGGTACCTGTTTCGGATAAGGCGGGAGGAAACGCCCGGGTGTCATCACTGCGTGGATCGCCCGGAGGACACGGTGGAGCATACGGTGGAGGTATGCCCGGCTTGGGCAGAGCACCGCCGTGTCCTCGTGGAGGCGATCGGTGGCGGGGATCTCTCGCGTCCGGCCCTGGTCCAGGCCATGGTACGGAGCGAGAGGGCATGGGAGGCCGTCACCTCCTTCTGCGAAGCAGTAATGCTCGCGAAGGAGGAGGCGGAGCGCGTGAGGGAGAGGCAAATTTCGCGCCCTCACGCCCCTAGCCGCCGCAGGAGGAGACGCCCCGGGCGTCGGGAATCGATCGCGGATTCCCGGCCACCGTAGGCGCGGGCTTGCGGACGGTGAGCAATGGGTAGCTCGCCGTCCGGTAAGGACCAGGCCCGGGTCGACGGCGCGTTGTGTTCCACGCGCGCCTCAAAGAGTGTCAGCGAGTGAAGGGGTCCGATGAGACCATTGCCTGCCGGGGTTGCGGGAAAGTCCGAAAGGGATACCGTGGCCCCCTGGCATTGCACAGGCAAGAGAAGGAACACGGGTGGGTTTTAGTCAGTAAAAGTCTGACACGCCCTCCCGATCCACCCAGAGCGGGAGACGTCATTTGATGATTTCCCACCCAAAAAAAAAAAAAAAAAAAAAGGCCTATCAACAAGTACCAGGTACTCAGCAAGATAGAAAACGATCGAGAGATCTAAAAGTCTCGTTCTCACATTCACAAAATATAAAAGAGAGTCTATATTAAAAAAAACTAATTAAAAACCTATTTAAACCAAATGGCATGACTGCCACTAAAGCTGTAACAATTGTGTGTAGATAGGTAGAATCAGGCTTGGCTCGAGAACTGCTGGGCAGATTTATGTACCTATATATTTCATAAACTACTAAGTTGTTTTTTTGCCAACATAGTAACTTTAAAAAAAAACGTTTTTAAGTGACAGTAATTAATGAACGAGCGGTTACAAATCTTTTGCTGCACTAGTGTGTAGGGTGTTTCGAGGTTTAGAGATTCAATTCTAAATAAATTTCAACTGTCCGAAACATAAATTGCATAGCTATGGCAATTTTATTTTATTACCTTGTGTCTGTAAACGGAATTATTTCTAAACTTTAATTTAGTATCGCAATTGTATATAATTTTAAGTATAAATTATATTCGTAGTATATATTATTTGAGATAATTATCGTTACCCGCGGTACTCACCGCGGGTAACGATAACTATCTCAAATGCGAACGGCACAGTAAACCAATTCCTTTACACTCGTACAGGAATTGGTTAACTGTGCCACTCGCTCAGCGTCCCTACGCAAGCTGATCATGTTATGCTGCTGCTATATTTTATGCTGATACGCAGATAATATGACTTTCAGTCTGTAATTAAATAAGGAATCAGAGTATAGGGTACGATAGAGTGAGATGTTTGATACCGTCAAAGCCATAAATGGCTAAAATGACTTTTCCAATATCATATGGTGAATATGGTGTTCTAATACAACCGTATTTTTCTTATACTTCCACACCATCAGTCAAAAATAGTCCAGCCCTAGCCCATCCATCTTGAAACTGTACCTTCTCGTGTCCCCGCTGTACAAACTCGCCGTCACAACACAGGCCGGGCACAAGATCTGAACACCGCGGAAGCCGACGTCACGTATCCCGACAATGTGCTCGGCCGTATTTACTGTTCCATTCAAAACGTTTTTAATTATTTAGTTCAGAAACTTTGAGATTAATTGAGCAGATAGTATTATTAGTTCGTTAGGTTGTCGATGGATGCTGAGGACTTTGATACCTAGATAAATTAGTAGTAGTTTCTCGCTAGGGAAGTTGAGAACCACTCGATACGTATACTCTCAGACAGCATGGTTGTTCTGCAAGCGCTGAACAGTCACACTGTGGACTCTGGGCTGATATACGAGTGCCACCAGCGCCGTAACCAGGTGAGTGACCTCACTAAAATTACCATTCAATGGATCAAAGGACACATCGGTTCGCTGGGGAACGATGCTGCCGACGAACTTGCTAGAAGGGGATCGAGCATGTTACCAGTGGGTCCCGAACCCATCGTGCCACTCCCCTTCAGTTACCTACGCACTATGGTAAGGGAACGAACTAGGAATCAGCATCACAAACTATGGTCGGACCAAGGCGAGTGCAGGCAGGCTAAGGAGGCACTCCCTTCAATCGATGGCCGCCCCACGAGAGGGGTTCTTCGACTAACTAAACAACAGCTGCGTACGGTAACAGCAGCTATAACTGGCCATGGGTCATTTAATAAACACCTCTATGTCATAGGAGTCACAGACAGTCCGCTCTGCAGGGCCTGCATGGAGGACGACGAGATGATTAAATCCATCTGTTATCAAGATTACTCAAATTGCGAGTTTTTTTATTTAAAGAAAGTTCATTTTTATTTACTTCGGCGTTGCTCAGTCTGCTATTAAGCCAAACGTAAGAAAATCCTAACATTTTCCAAATTGTAAGACTGTTCAAATTCAGCACTATTTTCTTCTTTCTAGAAACGAGTCCTCAAGCAATAAACTCCCAGTAAGATTCCCTACGTAGCTAAACAACACAACGTAATAAGAATGCGCCAGTTCGACGTATGTGCATAGCTCAGCTATTTAGCGGTAACCCCTGCGCGCTGGGATGCGCCTGCGCATGCCGAGATACTGATCGAGACTGTACAGTTAAGACTTTGTCGCCCGTGTCATTAGCTCCTAGTCTAGGGATGGCAAACGTTCGTGGCCAAAGAGCTTTGCAAAACATTACAATAACGTGCTCCCGATGTCAGACAAATGTAAGGCAAAATAAAAACTAAAATAATAACACACATTACATCACGTGAGCCTGTAAGTTTAGAGGGTACATGCAATCATTGGAAGCAACATTATAAGTTCCACCTCTGTAACCCCGTTTAAACTGAGCCTTTATTATTGAATCAATTTATTGCATTTAACTGACATTTTATAGTGTATTTATTATATTATAAACTTTTGTATTATAACCTTTAGATTTTTGTACTTCAATCAACGCCGTGCCCAGAATCTTTTGTCGCGTGCCATAAGTTCGCCACCCCTGTCCTATTTTATGTATAGTGTATACTTTACTATCGCATGATGTAATCGAGATTATTTACTGGTTAGAATTTAACTTGTATGGCGCCTGCATCATGATACATGATCAGGAAATAAATCATCAATTTTTGCAGTTTTCATAGACTAGCGTTTTTCTAATTAGTATGTTAACATAGTTTCTCAGCCGTTGTTTTATGCTCTAGAGAGGCTGGCGGTGACCGCTTTATGTTAAGTGATGATGCAGTTCACGATGAAATGCACTTTTTGAGGAAACTTATTAATTGAATGGGTACCATTTTTATTGAGAGATTTTACGTGAAATATTCAGAAAACATGTGAAAAATAGAGATTCTTATAGAGCTAAAGAAACTTTAACTATTTTCAAATATGTAGGTACTATACAGACATCTTCCAGAAAAATTGCTGCTGGATCGGAAAGATTGTATGAATGAATGAATGATATATCTCTTTGCAAGAATATAGGTAGAGACATATGTAAGTTCTTAAGATCTATTTATTGGTTTCACTATATTCGGCATTTCATTCAGATTTTACATTTTGGTGATACATATATTTATTATTTAATACTTCAAGCACAGAAATGTACAGAGGCGGACTTAATGCCACAGGCTTTTTTTACCAGTCAACCTTTGGGTGATGCAGAGACAAGCAGTGTTAGGTGCAATTACGAGAAATTGAGATACACATATACCTATGACAAACTATAAAATAATATAATATGTATGCCTAATTATATATAAATATAAGCACAAATAAATATACATAAATAAACGAATATACCTACTAAAACAAATAAGACAAACAATGGGAAGACATTAACGTTGTGACGATACTGCAGGTTCTTACGAATGTGCTCGCGGACTTTAACTTTAAAGGATAATCGGTTGGTTGCCATCCTGATTTCCTGGGGAAGCGCATTCCACAGAGAGATAGACTGAACGAAGAAGGAAGAATGAATTAAGTCTGTGCGGTGAGTGGGACATTGAAGAACGCGATTATTATTTTGATGACCGTAAATTATTACTGTGGTTGTCACAAATTTACTGAAAGTGGGAGGTTAGATAACTAGGGGAAGTGGGAGAGTCAAGAAATGAAAACAAGGTGGTTAGCGCACTTTGCTCTGCGCTGGCGTATGGGCAACCACTTTAGAAGCGACCGATGTTCAGAAACATAATATATGCATGCATATAGCATGCAGTATACATTTAATAGTTAGCAATAATAGAAAAATACTCAAAATTGTTTCATAATTTAAATTTAGAGTACAATGCAATTCATAAAATTAAAATTAAATACAGTTTTATTCATTTAAAATAATAGTTTATATTAAAAATATCGAACGATAATAGGTAATGGTGTCATGTCATTTGACCTTTGCCATTTAAGTGCGTAGACAATTCTAGGGTTAGCGGGGGTGCGGCGAATGTACCAGCATCTCCCGGGCCCTGACTCGTGGCACTAGAAGGAACAGTGAGGTTGTAGTCGGTAGGAGTGCGCTATGGCCCGCCGTTTGAGGATTTCCCAAGAGATAAAGAGTTAGACGCGGGTTAGACAGACTTGCCCTTCTCCCCACACCACTCACAAGACACGCTAAACATGATCAAATGATTCCTAACATAATTGCTATGTTAAATAGGAGCAGGATACAGTTACATAGCTTCGGGCATCGCGCACAAGTGCGCAACTGAACGGACATGCAGCTATTGTGCCCGGCCGATCCGAGATACGGCCGAGTTCCAAGTACAGTTAGCACGTTATGCGCCGCGTGTGTGGCTGTCTTCCAGCTGATATATGGCGGGGATGTGGGCTGCTTGGAGCTGGTGTGGGGATCAAATAGTTAGTATCTTAAGGAGACCCTTTATGACCTAAGTTCTAAGGTATGAGGAAGTACAAATTAGTAGAATTTAGGAGAATAATATCCATTTTTGGAGATCGAAAGGAAATTGATAAAGAGTTATAGCAGCTTAGGCTACAAATATAACCTGAGCTCTTACTCCATTTAGTTTCTATTCAGTCACGATTTCATGTGCCAGCTTGCATAATATTTGAAAGACCAAAGGCTTGCTTTTGATTACATTTAAGTTTAAGTAATAAATAAATAAAATAAATAAGTCACATCATATGTTATGACTTATTTATATATATATATATATATATATATATATATATAGCCATAGCCGAAAGAAATCATTGACAAGACTCACCACTCTTTTAGAGTTTACATACCGGTCATGAAAAAGACGTAGTGTATTTTTCATTTTACTTGTATGGCAATCGAAACTTAAAGCTCTCTATGAAAACTCAAAGTTTTGATTGCTATACAAGTCAAATGAAAGAGATATTACAGCTTTTTCATTATAGTGAAACATAAGACGCCAGGCGAAGTTAGGGCATTTGGCGGTACTGAAATAGACCATTTTGTGAGTAAGTACCTGGGCGACCGAGCTCTGCTCTGGTGAAAATAGACAATGCTCATTTAATAGTATAGGAAAGTTCACACTAATTCCATGTATAGTACACACTTGTTCCATGCTGCCATGTCATTACTCTAAGGTAGCCATCTTGTTCTAAACTTTGGGTGACCGAGCTCTGCTCGGGTGAAAATAAGGAGAAAACTAATTTTCCTGGATATTTTTCGCTGCCATAAACCCCTATATTTACCATCGAAATCGTTAAAGCCGTTTTCGAGAACGTGTTTACATATATATACTATTTATATACAATATATTATATATATATATAAATAAATATTGCTCGTTGAATAGTATAGGAGGATATAATGTATGTATATCCTTCTATGACGTCACCATTTAGCATACAGGTGGATGCTCCAACACCCACGGAACACATCCCAACAAGAGACCGCTTACCAAGCGAACAATTTTATTCAACAACAAATTCAAGAGCTTTCCCTCGATCAGAATATACACAATGCGAGCAAATAAAGTAAATCCAGTCCGGAAAGACTAATTCTTTACCTGCTAGTGGTACAAACGCCTTTTGTGGACTTCAGAGTGTACCTTGAGAAATTCTAGAACAGGGGTGGCGAACATTTTAAGAAACAATTAAAATATATTTAATGGCATAAATACAACTTTACTTTACTTTGTTTATAGGGTTCCGTGCCTCGAAAGCAAAGAAAGGAACCCTTGTAGGATCACTTCATTGTCCGTCCGTCTGTCTGTCAGTCTTTCAAGACCCTTTTTGTCATGGAGGTATCAAGTTGAAATTAATTTATATCAATAACGTAAGTCTACGATCCCTTGGAGCTTAAAAAAAAACAAGTTTATAAGACAATGCAATAAAAAAAATACGGCCATTTACACTAGGTACTAAATTAAGACTAACTGTACAGATAATTACAAAAACAAAAGGACACTTATACGTCAAAGTATTCGTCTTAATCATAAAAAAAAAAAAAAAATGCGATTACAACTTACATTTGCAGTTGGTGAATTGACCGTACGTCACGGTCAATTCACCAACAGCAAATGTAAGTATCGATCGAGGTTAATATCGATATATGGGAGAACATGTTTATCAATTTCGAATTTATAAAAATGTGAATTCTACAAAATTGAATATAAGAAGATTTTTAGGTGTCGACTTTGGGCCAAGAATAAATCCTACGGTCGTACCTTAGATTGACCATCCCTACAAATCCTAACGTTATAGTTAATATTTAACACAGCTTTCTACCATTTTATGCTCCGATATTGTTGGTTAGGTATTATTTATCGTCTGAGACGACAGTGCCTGTTAGTTGTAGCGGTAGCGGTATATTATGGTAAGCGCCGGGTAGAAGTTGTGGAGATTCTGTAGAATGTGTGAATTTGTACTATAGACTCATTTTTTGACGATGATGTTGCTAGGAAGTGGATGAATACTGAGATGACGGCTAATATAGATGATGCAAATAATAGATAGTAAAGATAATAAACAATTTTGTCAAAGAAATTGTAGGTTTATAATGCAGCACAGAGAGTTTGCAAAAAGCTTGGATGCGGAAGTCAAGTATAATTAAGTAAATAGTAGAGTTTATTGTTACGGAGGTCATCCAGGGAAGTACTGCCTGTGCTTCTGGTTTGAAAGCAATGACTGCCGGTGATCTTACAGGCAAATGAGGCATTAGTCTGTTTGTCGTTTAAATTTTCGTTTGCTATCCTGTATGTAATTCATTAGTTTACTTCTATTTGAAACAATGTTTGATATTGATTAATTTTAAAGAAATAAGAAACCCATATAAATAACTATTGGATTGAAAGTTACATCGTATTTAATGAACGCACAGTACACTTTCTATTTGGATTAAAGTTAAGTGTTCGTATATGTCTTCTGATCTGTATTATTAAAATCTAATACCTACTCGTGAATTATAAAGCGATTCACTTTCGAAATTCTGTTCTAGAGGTGGTCGTTTCGTTCCTTTCTATCTTCTATTGTTATAGTCATTTCTGTTTCCTCTCTATTTTCTTTGATTTGGAATATGAAATGCGATCGCCTTTATGGTTTTGTATTTAGTTTTCACAAATGCACAGGCAGCTCTCAACTTTTCCATATCAGATACTTCTGAGCGCCAGTTATATCCGGTGTTAGTTGCTTACAATATATTTGCTATCGTCAACTCGAAGGTAAGGACATGAGGTACTAACCACACTTACACATTTATTAAAACTCCCGTCAACCACTAGAATAATAATTTAAAACCTCATTTGAACTTATAACCTCCGTACAGCAAATCAACCATAGCTTAGGACTACGACAGACTTGTCCGCAGTAGTGTGTCATCAGCCTAACAGTACGTACAAAGACTTATCCGTTAGACTATTTATTCAGACATGTTTACGATAGAGAATATTCATTTCTACGTAATATGCAGATTTGTTTAGCGGGATGCTATTACATGATTCATAGAGAGATTTCAGACGTTTGAAGATGGGGTATGAATAGGATTCTACAATCTGCTGAGATTGATTTCGATTCTTTTGGTTGGTGAAGCCCGGTTGTAAAGAGTAATGACCGAACCTACTTCTGAATGTGTACTTCGGTTAGTGTTTTAACAATAAATTACGAACAATTAAGTTAAGTCGCTCTCATCTGCTGGATACGAGAAGCCAATGACTGGTCGTTGTGGCGTCGACTGGGGAGGCCTTTGTGCAGCACAGGACTGGTCGATGTGGCGTCGACTGGGGAGGCCTTTGTGCAGCGCAGGACTGGTCGATGTGGCGTCGACTGGGGAGGCCTTTGTGCAGCACAGGACTGGTCGATGTGGCGTCGACTGGGGAGGCCTTTGTGCAGCACCGGACTGGTCGATGTGGCGTCGACTGGGGAGGCCTTTGTGCAGCACCGGACTGGTCGATGTGGCGTCGACTGGGGAGGCCTTTGTGCAGCGCAGGACTGGTCGATGTGGCGTCGACTGGGGAGGCTTTTGTGCAGCACAGGACTGGTCGATGTGGCGTCGACTGGGGAGGCTTTTGTGCAGCACAAGACTGGTCGATGTGGCGTCGACTGGGGAGGCCTTTCTGCAGCATAGGACTGGTCGATGTGGCGTCGACTGGGGAGGCCTTTGTGCAGCACCGGACTGGTCGATGTGGCGTCGACTGGGGAGGCCTTTCTGCAGCATAGGACTGGTCGATGTGGCGTCGACTGGGGAGGCCTTCGTGCAGCACAGGACGTCTTAAGGCTCCAAGAATAATGATAAAGTTAAGCCATATTAGCAAAATAGGTTGCATTGTACAATTAGGTAGGCACTACCTACTATCCGTGAAACTTAGGTCACTATTAAGTTCACATAATGTTTGCATCAGATGAGGTTAAACTCATGAACCTTTTACTCATCAGCGACCAGTTATAACCGTTGGTATCGCTGTCGCTTGTGATCTACAGGAAATAGCGATTATCTTCTCAAAGAAGTATAGAACCTATTTTTATAATATCGACCGTCTAACGACAGTATCCCTTTTATAGTTTTCTGTATCTTATTATTCAAATACGAGCTCTGAATGCAGAATCAAATTGAAACTGACAAGTATTATTACCATTATTGAATTCAAAAGGACACCTGATGGCTTTGTTTAAATAAACAGCAATTACTATTTGAGAACTATAGAACATTAAATGTAATGGCTACTTACAACGCGGACGAAATTAAAGGTATGTTACTCCAGTGAATCATACTGTAGATACGTAAGAAAGATCACCTGTATAGATCGCGATGAAACTTCGACGCACTTCTTAGATAATAATTGTTTTAAAATAAAATAAATAAAATAAAATAAAAATAGTTTATTTCAGACAAAAAAGTCCATATGCAAGGCAAGGTTGTTAGTAACAAGAATTTTGCTTATATCTAATGTTAGTAATTAAACTTTATGACTGAAGTGTTTGTGTTCTATTTACTGAAGTGTTTGTGTTCTATTTATTTTATTTTATATAGCATAATGTTCCCACTGCTGGGAAACGGGCTTCTTCTCTGTGAGAGAAACTGTAATCCCCCACGCAGGCCCAATGCGGGTTGGTTTCATTCGCTCATTACATAATATATCAAACAAGTAAACCATTATCTGCTTTTACGTCACTTCTTGCAATTCTAGAGCTGCGTCAGTTTTTAGCCTCCACTAATGTACATTATGTTATCCTATCTAGGTAGAGGGAGCTGTCCTTTTCTATATTTATACTCTACAATACCGTAACTATTATTTATGCAGTCTATCCTCAGTGAGCATTGTTAAGAATAGACCTTTTGCGACTATAAAGTATAGTGAACACCGTTAACTATAACTTTTATGTTACTCAATTGAGCACTGGTATGCTGACTGTACCGTAGACTTGCTTATCACGTCATCGGCGCAAACGCACGTATACATCATATTAAGTATATGGTAAACTTCCACTGCTCAGCAAGGAATTTCTAAATTATTGTTATAATTAAATCTAATACACTGAAATTAGACGTTACAGGAACTGATGGACGCTAGAGTAGCCATGGAGTTTCTTGCCCATTCTTTTCCATAAGACATTAACTTTTGGAAGGGGCAACTAGAATCAATTCTATTTTCCTGTAAATGTTGACGTTCAAAAGTGCTTTTTAATGGTTTACTTGATATGTATTATTTGTATTGGATTTTGTAACTGATGGTGCTAAATTCTGGGCGTTTTGGGGGACTGTCTTATGTAATTTTCACGTTTTAAAAGTGCTGAGTCTCAGCCTAGTTTGAATAAATGACTTTTGAATTTGAATTTTTAAATTTGAATTTGAATTTTTAAATTTGTTTTTGGGCCATCCTAGATTTCCATCGAATCACACGCTAAGAAAAACATTGAAATTAAACTAAGGATATTTTATGACGACAAGCTTAGAGAAACTTCCAAAAATACTCAGCGATTTTTATTAGTACAATCGTTGGTTAAATTGTCATAAGAATAATATTCGCAACAATATCAGTGACCACAGAGTACATCTACATATTTTGACAAATATACGAGTTACTACATTGTTAGGCGTCTGTCAACCTCTATAAGTTTTCTGATGTGCAAACATGAATCGGAAATGGGAATCTATTAAAATATCTAATACAAAATATAAAAAAGAGAAGCAACACAATATCCTCGTAAATGTAAAATATCTTATATAATCTTCAAAGACAACTGACAGATATTAACAGTAAAATTCAAAACATATAAATGAAAAATACCTCTCTTGGAAAACATAGCAGAGAGTTTCAAGTAGACAACTACGTTGCTAGGCCACATACATTGCTACCCGTTCTTTTGCCATAATTCTTCATTCATCTCTTACTATACCTGGCCATAGGGCCCAGGGGTGCCCGACTCCTTGCATGGAATCACACACACAAAGAAAAATTATTACCAACTCGCCCGTAGCAGTAACACAATACTTCTAAGGCAGTATTTCGTTAGCCGAACATTTTTGCTTCGAATAATTTTTACTTCGTATAATGTTCGGTTCGTATAATTTTCGGTTGGTATAATTTTATCGGGCGCGTTGGTTTGTGATTCACAGTTCAATGGATTCGGCTAGTAGGGTTTCTTGTGACTGCGCTTTAGGTCTTTTTATTTTCTTTTTTACTGGCGGGATCTTAGGATTTGGTTGCGAATGCCGAAAAGGAGGACCACCTAATAAGGTTACTATATGTGTGTATGTAGGTTTATTGGTTTGATCATTGTTTTAATATGAGGTAGTTTTTATTAAGGTATTGTAGGTTAAAGATTTGTTAAAATTCCTTTCAGGTGATATTACCACGCTTTGAAAATCAAGAAATAACATGTTCATCAAAATCCAAGATGGTTTTTTAACTTAGACAAGATGTAGGTACTACAGCCCAAGTAGTTCGACCCTTAAACACTTCTTCCGCCTCCGTTTCTTTTGTATTCAGGCATCATTTAAAGCCTTTCTATACAAACAGGCTCTTTAGGAGCGCACCTGACTATTTTGAAGGACATCACTACATTGATGATTGACCTTCGAAGTGTGGAAGTACTTAGGTCCTATTATATGTACCTACATATACGAGTCTATATATCTCTCATGCTTATTACGGGATTGCTCAACTAACACACACAACATAACATCACGCCAGTATTCCCCAATGTTTTGGGCAGAGGTCTACTGATAGAACACCTATATCTCGCCAGTTATGTTAAGTCCCATGTAATAAGGGGTGAGTCTATTCCCATCAACCGGTCACAAATCCAGACTCCGGGTTGCTACTGAGAAATTGCAAATGAAAAACCCAATAACACTTTGCCGGACCCGGTTATGGAACACAACACCAACGAGGCAGATTGCTCAACAAGTTTCCTGACTTACACATAATGTTACTCTAGAATCATTTGATAAATTGGTCAGCGGCAGTTGATTTTAATCTGCCAGAGGTTTAACATAAGCAAGCAAGGAGTTGTATTATAAACATAGTTCTTATGCAAATTCAGTTATTCCTTGTAGAGAGAGCAAGCGATGTCTTTCATCTCAATATTATCTGAATTGACCACCGTGTTGACCCAGTTAACAGCTAGAAATATCTGTGCTAGATATATTTTATGAATAACTTAAGTTTACTTGCAGGTATTAAATTTAGAGGATTCTTTAGAGATGACTAAGGGATTTAATCAGGTGCAAGATAATTCTGCATCGACCCTAAACTGATGATATCATCTCTCAATGTCCCTCTGACAAGATTAATTATAATATTGGTATTAACAAAGAGCCAGATATAATGTTAAACCTATATTTGGTCCTTAGGATCTTACAGCTTTCGTGATCTATTGACAATTTTTTTTTTTTTTGAAGACATATTCTAAGACCCAATTCCAGCAATGAAAAATTGCCGGGTTAATTAACCAATCACGGTTACTAAGTCTCGCAAGAAAGGTCAGCCCTTCATTTAACATCACCCTGCTGCTTTTATCCCAAAACATTTAGTTGTTGGTCCAGCATATTTTAATGTATATATTTCTATAAACCACGATCTCTAAAAAAAACTATACAAAAAAGGATTTCAGTGGCTCAACGCTAATAATTTACATTTTCTAACTGACAGGCCAATCTTCGCTTCCAAAGACCAATCAGAACTGGTCCTATTCCACTAGACTGCAACTGTTGGCAGCCTCTATACCAGAAACGGGTCAACTTTCCGTAGAACATAAATAAGTTCCAACTTGGATACCGGAGACATTCAATAACAAATTCTTAAGCACGATTGTCAAGCAGTTCTAAATAATTCAGTTAGATGTGGGCGCTTGTAATTTCACTTTGTAACTTGTAAGTAATATTTACTAGCACCTATTTTCGTTTTTAGAAATGCTGCACGCTGAGAGATGAATTTGACAGCCAAAATATTCAGAGAAAACGGATTTCACGTGATAAAATATTATAATGTCATCAAAACATAACTTAAATAAATGGTACCTATATTAATCGGATTACAGATCCAGACATCATAAGATTCAGTCGTCAGATAGACCGTGCCTGACTGAGCTTCTGACGTTTCATATATTTTAAATTGAATGGAATTGAGACTCGAAATAAAATAACTAACTCTAAAACCTAAAGAAACTGCTAAATGGTTATTATAGTTATAGCAAGTGCATTTTCAGAATTCAATCAAACGAGTAGCCTGAAATAACTAGGGCCACCACAAACTATTACTGTCGCGCAGTCGGATTGCGACTCCTATTGTGACAGTTATATTATTATGGGTCAACAGACAGACAAAGACAAAAAAATCTTCTGTCCTTTTCTCTGTTAAAGCTTTCGTGGGCTTTGTATTTTTTTCTCTTTCTATCAATACCTTTGCGAATGTATTTAATCGATTGACCGGGCAGCCATTACATTTTATATTGTGTATGAAATCGTGAGGGTGCATACATTTCGATATTCAATAGGCAGACACTAAGAAATTCAGATAGACTCTCACTGCGTGGGCGTACTTACTTCTTTGCAGCACCATGTTGTTGATCTTTATTAGAATTTCCTATAATGTAAACAAGGTAATATTGTGTAATAGACCAATAGTCCTGGAGTCGTGAATGTTTTGATGTCAGTTAGTGTAACCGTGCCTGACATTGGAACTTCGATAGGGTTTCATGTTTGTGGTATCTAAGTCTTTCATAAATTAAACAGACGAAACTGTCGTGTAAGTGTTACCACTGAGGTCGTCATAAGTTAAGGACGTTTTCTTTCAGAACATGAAGTCTTGCTTCCTTATTCCTACTTTTCTATTTTTATTTATAAGGCTTATCCTATCATATTTCGCGAGAATATGAACGACAATCGTCTGAAAAGAGGGTAAGTAGGACTGTAGGAAAGTGGTGTTTGTCGATCAGTGTAGGTTTTGCTGTAGTTATGGTTGTTAGAGTAGCTACCGTATTATATGTTTGTGTTATTGTGCCAGTATAGCAGTAACACAAACAGTTTGTGTCACAAACTATTATTATTTGCTTTCAAAAGTATCATGGATCCAATGGGCAATGGACTTTCATTGCACTTAAAATAATTGGTGTTCTTTATAAGTTTTGATAGCTTTTAAAAATGTTCCTTGGTAGTCTATAATACAATAATTTTAATTAATCTTAGAAAAATGTAAATGTACTTAATGTGAAATGGATTATTTTTGTTATTAGATGTTGAAGTAAGAGCTATTAATCTTTCCAATCATCATCGTCATCTACATAATCTCTTTCCAATAATAACTCTAAATGATTGGCCATAGCTTCGCCATCTCAACAGCTAATACGTTAAATTTTTATTCGTTCATCTAATCTTAAACTTGAAACCTGCATTAACTCTGTCACTTGCTGAATATCAAGCACTAAACTATCGCTAAGTTTAGCATCAATCCTTACTTATACTGTAAGTCCACGGTTCGTTTGTCTGTTCTACTGTCATAATGGGTACCTATTCAGCTGTTTTACATAGTTCCTCTTGTTAACTGGAGAGTAATGCCTGTTTCTAACGTATTTGTTGACCGGGTGTATATACCTAGATCTAGTCGTCTGGAAATAGCGATCAAGATTGGCGCGATTAAAGCCTCGTTCAGACCAGCGCGACGCGACGGCTCGACGCGATTCGAACAATACAAATTCCAAGAAAACTTCACGGTCTAACAATAGCCGGTGTCGCGTCACGCTAGTCTGCACGAAGCTTTATGAATGAAAAATAAAAAAACAATAATGCAAACGAGGATAATCCTTCGGGTAATTCAAAAAGAGAATCCATCCGGACACCATTATGATGTCTAAAGGTTTGGTATATGTCGTTATGGCCCAGTGGTTTAGGCGCCCGTCTCTTATACACGAGGTATTGGGTTCAAAACCGGGCAAGAATCCTATCAATATGACAATATTCTTAATCTTAATCGATCGATCGATCGAGGAGAGTAACGTTGACTTAACAGAAGTTTGAAATCACCAATCCGATTGAAGAAGCATGGTGATTAATACTTGTGCATTCTTTGTATGAGAAGAGGCATTTGACCTCCAGGGGGACTGCAGTGGGAATCACAGGCTGGTATGATTATCAAAGATTTGGTGGCTACAGTATGGCATCCTAGCACTGTCCTATTTGGTGGGTACAGTATGGTATCCTAGCACTGTCCTATTTGGTGGGTACAGTATGGTATCCTAGCACTGCCCTATTTCTTTCTTTTATCTTTTCTTTACTTATTTCTTCTTTCATCACGATCGTTCCTATAATCTTTTAGATAACTGCCCAATATTTCTTTGATCCGCTTTACTCCTACGTCTTCTAAAATCCTATTCCCCCAAGAAAAACCTGGCTTCAAGCTAGCTCGCAACATAACGGGCACCTTGACTAATGTACCCACAGGGGCACAGTAAGTGCGTTTTACGTAGCTTGGCGATTGATGACGCTTTCTATAGCTTCGAGATAGCTTGCTTTTATTTATAACATCTGCTGCCTACTAACTACTGAGTTTAAAACGCTTGCATCATTGCTGGTTTTAGTTTTGTTTGATTAATTTGAAAGATGTAATGTCTTTATGTTTTGTACCCTTAATAAGTTATGAGTTCTCTCAGATATCAAATTAAAGTGACAGAACTATTTTGGGGCATCACGTCTCATCATCATTGTTTTCTCTTTCCGTGGGAATCTACGTAAAATAGGTAATAAGATATTTATTTTTGAAAAGATTGCAATCTATATCAATGTATTCTGCTCGTGGCGCAGCACCTGCTGGAATGTCGCCATTCAGATACGCGATGATAGGCCCACTTCCAAGCATTGATGGATTGTGAGTAAATTAAACTATCTATTGAATCATTATTTTAAAGGAGTCCAGAGATTTAATGGTGTTTTGAAACATAATAAAATAATCCTAATAAAATTAAATGGAATTTCTATATATTATGTAGAAATCTTTCTTAATGATGACCGTAATTACACAAGACAGATGCGTACTAGAGGCATCAACAAAACTGTTCTGTCGAAAATAATATACGGTGAACACAAAACTCGGTCACACTAACTATGTAGAACATAACTTTTGTCTCTAACAACCTTTCTAAATTGTCTTTCTCATTATCTATTCAGCATCCTAAATCTTAGTCACTTAACCATTCGTTACTAACAAACTTTACTACCCATTCTATTCACATACCTCGTACAAAGTAAGCCTATCTAGTTACGACTGCACCAATTTCCCTGTAACCTACTGACACGCGTCGGGTTTCAAGTCGGCGACGAATCGTTTACCTGCCGAGCACAGGGTAGGGTTACCTACACGCGGTGCGAACGGATACATCCGAATGTCGGCTCGGGTAGGGAGATAGGGTTTTGAGGGTAGTGGTATTTCGGGAAAGGATGTGATTACTAATATTGTGGGAAAGCTATGAAAGAAGCTTTTATTTCGTAAACGAGCTTTTATGAGGTTACATTATTAAATATATGGCATTGGAATTAGGAAACCAAACTATAGGTTTGTGTAGTGTTACTGCCGAGTTACCAACCTTCAGTGTCCAGGCTTTTCTGATATCTCTTTAAATCACTTGCAAATGCAATGTGGATGTTCCCCTTAAATATAAAATAATCTCATACTACTTAAATCTTCTGAAAAGAGAGTTTTGACTTTTTCTTGGGCCTCTGGACAACATTGCTTCTCATTCACAAAAACAAAGCAATTTATCCCAAAACTCACAAAAATTCGGCATCACTCAAACACCCCACGATTCTATCTACCTAACTCCGAGCTACCCCGAGTCCCTGACTGATAGCTCATCATTTGTTCTGCGCTATCTATTAGCTTGTGTTGCGCTATGCCGCCGTGGGCGCAGTGAAATATTGCGCGCTTCGCGTAACGTGGACGCGCGGCCATTTTTCTTTTCGCTACCGAATCGAGGTGCGAAGTTTTTTGAAGTCATTTGTTTGATTTTGAGTTATCGGTAGTACGTTAGCTTTAGTGTTTTGTGTTACGTAAGCTTGGCTGGGTTATATTTCACTCTTCGTTGACAAAAATTGGTCGCCTGTGTTTCTGAAGCTACGCATCAAAATGAGTTTTTTTTTATAGACTGACTTAAAAAAAAGGAGGTTATCAATTCGACACGTATGTATGTATCATATGTGAATATATTGGAACTGCAATTCACATATGATATAGATTATCATAAGGCTTCTAAACAAATATACGGGTACAAAATTTTATAGGTTTTGTATGTATGTTTGTCCACGCATTTCTCCGAAACTATCAATCGGTTATTGACCATTTTTTGGCTAATCTTTATTTCAACTTAGGGAACAATGCAAGTTCCATTAAAATCGGTTCAGTAGTTTTCAAGATATGGACTAATACGTATAAGTGTGACGGTCCGGCGCATAGATACGAGCTACGGGTGTAGTGTAAAATGGAACACATCTCAAAACGGTCAACCACAACTAAAAAGTGTAAAATAAAAAACCTTTTTACTACAATAAAAACACTAAAAAGTGAAAAATAACTAATTTCGGAAGTCGGTGGCAAAAATTTAATTTATTAATAATTTTTTTGACATCTTCAATATTTTGTATCTGACTTATAATTCTAAATTCAATTTCAATTTCTGTAATAATTTTGTATGTTTTAGTAATCTGTAATAGTAATTATGTAACATTTATAGTGCAAGCATGGCAATCGTAGAATTATTGTTTTTAAATTTTATATGGGTTAAAGACCTGAAATAAAATATTTTATATTTTATTTAAAAATCTTAAATACAGAACGAAAGACATCGACTTCCGAAATTAAAGTAATTTTTCACTTTTAATTGTTTTTTTTTTTGGTTCGGTTGTTTCTTTAAGCTTCATTTCTACAATAATATCCTTTGATTTAATTTAAACTTCTTGGCCCTTGAAGCCAAACTGTAAAATTTATATTAACACACAGCATCAGGTCTCAAATCGAAGGACAAAAGGAACTCATCAAGATAACCGAAATTGTGATTGAGTTTACCGGTCAACCAAGGTGTAACAATAGTAGTTAACATGCCGTTAACACCATTCGAAAAGGATTATGAATGGCTGTGTCTAAATACCAACAGAATAATAAGTTAAGAGCGGTAGCACTATGATGCACACACATTTTTTGTGACAGTTTCCGGTGAAGATAAAACAGGACTTTATCTAAATCGTTTAACAACTTTGGTTTAAAAAGATAATTTTAGTTGAATGTACATTTTGATGAAGTCATTGTTGGTTTTCGTAGATAGCAAGGTGGTGCTTATACCTAAAGCTGTCAGGACTTGCCACGTGCTTCATATTGAAGAGGGATTTAAGAAAGAGACCGAAGATCTCCTTACATTGATGTCGTGTATCTTCAATGAGTCAAGTGTTGGAATTCATCGAAGTCCAACCAGATGTTGACCTCGGTGTTTAATATCTTTATCTGTTCTTGTACATAGTATACGTGCATATTATTCTGAAACGTCAAAATCCTTAAAGCTGTCATACTCGATTAGTTAAGTATCTAGCACAGTGTACCAGCCTAGTACTTCCCAATCTTTGGTGACATCATGCTACAAATAGCTTAGTGCTTGGGGCCTCCATTAACCTTAATACAAAGCCAAGATTTTGTTAAGCTAGAAAACAGGTCCCAGACATTTCAAGACCTCCAATATTGCTACATAGATTAAGATAATAATATTATAAAAGATTCTGAGAACCGATAAAAGATAAGCAAAAGTAAAGTTAGTATCTCTAAACACGTGAATGCCACGGTATCACACAGAGCAATGACATATCGGTCGTACGCTGGATCGGCGCACGCATGACGGTGCTAACCATCGCTCACTACTGTCATAATAACGGGAAATTCTGCGCAGGATCAGATCTAGTAGAAACTTTGTTTTTATTTTTAGAAATAGGAGAAATATGTTCTCGGTTAGTTGTAACTTTTGTGGTCCTTCGATACGAATTTTAAATCTTTTGGTCCTTCCATTCAAATTTGAAGTCTAGTCGATGTGTGGTCTTTAAAATTTGAAGTCTTTTCGATGTGTGTTCTTTAAAATTTGTAGTCTCTTCGATACGAATTTTAAATCTTTTGGTCCTTCGATTCAAATTTGAAGTCTAGTCGATGTGTGATCTTTAAAATATGAAGTTTAGTCGATGATGTGTAGTGATGTCTTTAAAACAAAATGAGAGATAGGTTCTAGCTAAGGCCTTGCTTGACAAAGGATCACGCTTGTTAATTTCTGCGGAGAAATGTGAATGCTACGAGTATCTATATTTTGGTCACGGACGTTACAGAAAAGTGACAGCAAAAGGTGTTAACTCAAAACGAATAACAATTTGTATAGTCCTGTTCTCGAAACTATGTCAACTATCTTGTTTGCTGACATAACCTAAATTCTAAAGGGATGACGTATATGAAGGTCGGTATCCAATCAAAAATTGGACCATATTTCCGGCCAAAACACTCTTATAGTCAAGTGTCTTCCACTGGAGAGCGCTCGTTCGCTCCGTAACCTGCCTTCGCAGGTTTTTTTACCTTTTTACCAAGCCTCCAAACAAAAAAGTACCCTAAAATTATTAAGATAGGGCTTAAATTGTAACGGGATAAAGATCGCAACCACGCTCACTCTTATTTAAATAAGGTAGTCCGTGTGAGAAGGAGATAGGTGATATTAGGGATGTGCAGGAAAAGGATGGGAGATGGCGATGTTGCCGCGCTTTTAATAGTGCTGGGATTTGTCGATGAGTTTTTTGGAATTAGTAATTTAATTAAAAATTTAAATAGGTAAACAAAACACCAAAACGTATCCTGGAAATTAGAGTACTATCAAAGTCTACAGAAATCAAAATAATTTAAGAAATAATTTATTCTTCTAATGATTCCATATTTTTCACTTTATTGAGACTTTTGCCTGTATTGATTTCATGGTGGTCTTAAGATGATAGTCTAAATAACGTTATAAATAAAATTATTTTGTATTTTTAATGGCCACCATGAGCATTCATGTCTCAAGATGTATTATGATACTTAGTATAAATAATTATAGCATTTGTGGTACAAACCATATAAGATTGTTGAAATATTAGTACATAAAAATCACTAATTCAGTAAACACATAATGAATATTTAATTGATATAAATTAGGTTATTCTTGTTTCTATAAAAGTATTTAAAATAATTTATTATAATGAATATGGTATTATAATAAAGCAATGTTGCATAGTTAATAATGTAAATGAATTCCAAAGATTAAACGACTTATCATTGCAACTATGAATTAATTTAGGCACAAAGTTTCGTTTGAACAAAAACTGGATTAGATATTTTTGAGATATGATGTGTTGAAATATATGCATTTCAAATGTGTTATGAATAGCTTACCATTTAAGCAATGTAGGTATATTAATGCTGACTATATACAGAAGAAAATATTTAGATATTAGTTTTTAATGTTTAATTTATATTATTCCACACGATATAGACGGTGATTAGTCAAAACAAAATATTCAATTGATTAATTTTGAATGAATTTAATTACTGTATTTGAAAATATAATATCTGGTTTCATATATTGCCGTCTGAATTCCATGGTTCTATGGAAAACCAGATATTAGCCATTTTAACATAATAGTCTAGCATTGTGATTTAGATTACAAACAGTTCCAGTTTATTTTCACATTTAAAAGGTAAAATATACTTACCTGTTGCCGTAATTTAAAACATTGAATGTTTTTTCTTTCCAGTTATTAAATATGTGTGACTACATCATTGAGTTTCAACAACTGACATAGAAAACCCGAAAAAAATGCCGAGTTCTAATCCATATTATATCGATACACCAGTGCCCCGTCCCTAGCAGCCAGATGGCGTCGACAGGCACTGCGAGCCGACAACTCGAATTCGGCCCGTTCGAAATTCCTCGCGTCGCCTCCGCCCCGTGATGCATGCACGCCGCGAGTTTCGGGGATTCGGACGAGCTCGCCGGGATTCTAGCGAGACCCGGCCAGTTTAGGGTTCGGGATTTTAGGAAGAATTGTTTTTTTGAAGTTAGGGTTAATGACTAAAAAGTCCATGTATCGTATTGGAAAACCCAACTTAGAATTGGTTCTAATATTTAAAATATAGGGAATGGGTCTAAGAAAAAGCCAAGTCGAATTTCATCTCTGACAGGTATTTGGAACAACCGTTTTTGACCATTGGCTTTGTTTTTGTCATTTACATATAAATGTATAATATTATATAGAACTGAGGGCGCACAATGATTTTTGTGGTTAACCCCGCAAATGCCGCAGGGTCAGACAACCTATAGTTTTTCCCAAAAATACCAAATGACAAAATAAATTTTCAAATCGTATTTTACTTATTATTCATGTCATTTTGCAAGCAGACATGTGTACATTAAATGAAGGATGGAATTTCGCACGAGCGCTATTGTGAATCATGTCTCGTGGCCGATGAGCCACGAATACAAAACTTGGTGTTTAATATCAACATATAGACGGTTGTGAACTTGTGACTGCTCAGCTCCTCATCATGGTTATCATTTTAGTGATGCTAAAATGATAACCATGATGAGGAGCTAGAGAGCTAGTTAGGTTTTTTGAAAAAAAAGTTTTTCTCTATCTCCTATATCTTAAAAATACCTAAATATTACTCTTGCCATAAAGGCACACCACAAGGACCACATTAATGATTCTTCAAGCGTATTATTATGACCACTTAACTTCGAATTACAAGACACTATGTCTAGGGCAAGACTATGTTTAATAGCTCACATGTTTATAATCTATAGGCAAACATTTTTCGTTCAAGATTAATAATGAATAATAATAATTATAATCCAGAATTACATCCAAAGTTTCTTCATTAAAGATCTTAAATTAAAAATTCCAGTAAAAGTTTAAATTCCACGTGTTAATATTATTGTTCTCGTGCGCGTGCGCAGCGAAATGTTTGGGCGCGGGGTTGTGTACCTAGCTCACACCGTCAGGGCATCCAAGATTATATGATATTTATGTATGTGCCACACGTAGCAGGCGAATAAATTATTTCCATTAAGTATCAAAGTTACTGATCGTTTTGATGTTGCACTTTGGTCTACAAACACTACGAAAAAAATACCTTTAATGACAGTATTACTGAAATGTGTAATTTCAGAATGTATTTATTTATTTTTTAATGCTCAAAAAAAACAAAGTTATAAAATGGCAGAAGGTATACCTACAATATGGAAAAGACTAAAGTGACCTGGATATATTAAATAAATAAGCATACCTAATAGGCAATGTCTACTGAATCACAAGAAAACAAGAAAAACCAACAATAATTGTAACATTCTTCTATCCTACTCTCATACTACCATCAGACCACATAGACCTCGCGTCCCATTTCACAATAACGAATACGTGCCACAGTAGCCACTGTTTGCCGAACCATTAGCGCTGCAGGCTCTAAACGTGGATATGCCGCAATAAAAACTGTTTTAACGCATCCAGCCCACTCTTGCGCATTGTTTTATAGAGTACGTCTTAAAAGGAAAGGTTTTACTCTAATTAGAAGTGATCTAATTTGTATGGCTTTCAATACTTTTGTTTTTTTTTTGTGTTTTGATTAGGGATCAGGGAGTTAGGTGTGGCCCAAACGAGGAACGATGGCGACGGTACAGTCAATAGCATACAATAGTGACAATATGATATTAACAGCACTTTATGTCGTAGCAGTAAGGGCGCTATTTGTCGTGCAAGTGTTAGGTACCACTGATGTACGCTGGGCTGTACAGCTGTCAGCCTCAGTCTTTTGTTGACTCCAATATGTTGGATACTATATAATAAAGTCATGATTATTACCTCCTTTTGATAGTAAAGGGTTACCAGTAGCGTGCACAAGTACATATATTATTTTAGTAGCTTCATGCCTAGATGTGTGACTGTGTTTAGTGTCCGATCTTATCTGGGCTTCATAGGCCAGGAAACTACTGTAGGATGTTTGCTTATTAAAATGAATCATTCTCAGTGAGTGAAACAATCACGGTCTAAGACTATACTTTCTACAGTTCAACATGTACCTTTAAAGCCGCATACCCACATAAAGTTCAAACACATCTGTCGTTAAAAAAGGTACAGTTTTTAAGAAACATTTGGTACTACCCTCCCACGTACGGACGGGGCGCGCACGGAACACGTCCGGCTGAATTACGATTCACAGGAGACGCCTTATGTCGCGTCGTGCTTCAAACATATTTTTATTAAGAACAAAAGATTTTTTGGTAATCTCAAGTTATAAGGGTTAGAGGTAGCGATTTTAAGTATAATGAAAGCGGCAATATCTGTTTATTGTATGTGTAATATTTTTTTGTTATGATACAAGTTATTATTTTTTAAGTTAATTAAAGCAGGACGCAACTAAGTTAACTTTAAAAGATTGAGGTAATGTGCCATGATATCAGTGACAAATTTAAGACTTTAAAATAGAATTATTGTTTTACCTCGGAAGTATGAGGCCCGTATAAGGCCAGAACCTCACTCAAGGGTGAAGCATTATTTAGAGTAGTTCAAAGCCATTTGATTGGTGAACACTATTTAGTTATAACTAATGCTTGAGTCTTGAGTTAGGATTTGTAATACGGACCTCAGTGATAACATTCAAACCAACAATTAACACCATTGGATACCATACAATTTTTAATTATTCCATTTGGATTTCCGTATCCTACTCAATCCGCTACCATAACCGCTCAGCTTATAACTTGCACCACACGCGACGGAACAGTTCCCAGTAAGTGGTATCTTGAGGATTTATCTTCCACGTTCATCTCACTTCGTGGGCTCACCACTTCGTCTAGGTTATGAGAGAATTCCGACACGGTGATGACATCTTACCGACTTTATTGAAGGAGGGTAATGTTTTACGACTGATGTAGAGCATGCATTATGTTAAGGTTGTGAAGTTTAAACGAATAACAAAAGGCTGCATTAAGCATGTTCAGTTATTAACTGAAGATAACTTTTAAAAAAAACCTATCCTTAGCTAAATTTATAAGTAGATAATTGTAGGAGTACTGTGCTTTACTGTACAGTAAACTGTAACTATTGAAACGTGTTAAAGAATAGCATTTAAAATTAAAAGTAACCTTTTTTGTTAAGGCCGACCGTAAGTGACAGGTAACAGTGAAATAAATTGGTGGCAAGCTTCAACAACGTCATGTTTTTGGCAATCTTTATTCATCATTTTCAAAATATGGTCCTTTGGTCCGAGCCTCCCTAGAAAGATAACGACAATGTTCCCACATGTTCATAGAAATAAAATGCATGATGCTTTCAGATACTAATAAAATGTTTTTTTTTTGCAGGTAAGTTCGTGATATCATCTCATAGAGGTAAACTTTACGATACAGTTATCGATAGTCCGCACAAAGGATGAGCCAAGCGGGTGGATGAAAAAAATCCTTTATTGCATATTCTACGCATGCATGAATCATTCTTTAGTTTTTATAGGAAAAGGTAATTTGAATTTCTGTACGTTTTACCATAATATCTTTGAGAAAGATTTTTTGTATGATCAAATCACTCAATCCTACAACCTGCCTTTTTCTAATAGTTTAACCGTGCAGAACTAATACGGAATGCCAGTATTTTATATGGAGCGACTACCACTGTATGACCAAATAAAGATATTCCTTATTAAAAATCATGAAATAATTAGCGTGATTTGAAATGGTCAAATGTTATACTCTAGAACACCATGTAGTCTGTGTAGATAACTGTGGAGGAACCTGTGTATTTAAAAAAAAAAAAAATATTTTAAACACCCTTCAAAATGAACAATATAACTTTTGACGTCGACTGTACACTTAAAAAGAAATAGTCGTGCACTAATTTACACCCCGAGCAGTTAATTTATCCAGACCGCAAAAGCGTGACATTTCTTAGTTTTATTTAAATACATTTCAAATGTAATGACAACCTGTGTGGTCCTCGCAAAGGCTAGATTACATGTACATTAATGGATAAAAGGAATTTTCTTCTGTAGCAAAATCAACCCCAGAACTAAACAGGAATTTGTTTCTATAAAGGTGTAAAAGAATGGTCAAGCACCACTATTGGAGTAAAACGGTCTAAATAAATATGAAAAATTTAGTAGCAGAGAGTAAGAAACCAATGTTTATTAGTTCACTTAAAAAAACATATAGGTTGGTATTGGGCACATAGGTGGGGTAACTAGACAATATTTGAAGAGGTATTTTAATATGTCTTATTATGAAACTAGTATTATGTAGGAACTTACATTTTTATTTATTCAAAGTAGCTACCTACTTAGTCAAAGATATAGCAGAAGTTTTCATTTTTACCTTCTACGAAATATTATTAGAACAATGTTCTATTTTAAAATGTAACTATTATTTTTATTTTAAATTCGAAACTTACATAATGATGTATAAAAACTAGCTTCTATATTATAAAATTCGGAATAATTTGAATGAATAAATAGGTGATCGTTCCGAAACCATAAATCCTTTTATCCATATCTAAGATCAGTTAAATGACATCACTTAGAGAAAACGCTTCTTGTTTTAGGCGATCTTCATACTGGAATACATTCTTGAATGTTTTGTCCATCAGAATAATATCAAGACTTTACGAACTATATTTGTCTAACTCCTTAAACATTGTTTAAAATAACAGTCAAAAGTTTAAAACAATACTCGTATACTTATTCCAAAAGTAGTAAAAAGTTTTGCTTTCTCAAATGTTGCGGTCGTGTTTAAAACTTAAAGGTTTTCTAAAAGAACAATAAGTAAAGGTTACATATTTTTAAGGTAACGAGAAGTACGTAGATACAGCTGACGACTTGCTTCAGTCAGGACTCAGGTTTGCTCAACTTCAACAGATACTGTAGCTCGCTGTTCTACTGACATCTCAGCGGCTTGTTCATAATATTTCAGTAGAACAGCGTCCAAACCTAAGCGTATTGTATCCCATTGTGTGACCAGCCTTACAGTATCTTATCAAACGAATTATTATAATAAATGTATAGAAATTACTACGAAGCCTTCGTTTAATAGGAGCTTTGGTAATTTCGCGGCATATTTGTAAAGTATAGACATTAAAAAGTATATAAACGACGTCAATAAAGACCTGGTTTCATCTCTAAATGAGCTCAGCGATGGCAACTTGTATTTTTAATTGATTTTAATCGGAATGAAATATTATTGCAATAGTTGTTTGGTTCAGTATGTAGTTTTAACGTTTAGTGTTGGGCTGATTCACACTAACTTACTAATTTATTACCTATAGTATGATCATAAACGAAGCATAAACAGTACCTATGTAAGGATCGTGGCAGGTGGCACGCTGTAGTTTCTGCCTACCCCCGTGGGAAGAAGGCGTGAGTTTATGTATGTTATTTTCATAGAACCCAGAAAAATAATCGTTCTATGTTATGTATAGGGTAACTCGGAGGCTAAAATCCCTATGATGTACTAATTTGATCGATTATTTAAATCGTTTAGCAGCCAAGCAGATATTTGATTATATCTGAGACATGTTATCTTTGATAACATCGGGCACATTTTATGTTTCCTTATACTAGACCTTTTATTTTTTTGTTGGTGTTTGCAGCGAAGTTGACAGATATAGACATATATTTAGCTAAAAAGGATCAGTTAAAAACAAATTTTCTGTGTTAACGGTGTTTTTGACTTGGTACCAAAATTTGAGCCTATTGGTTTTAAATTGTTAAAATAATGTCGTCCCGAAAACGTTAGAAAAGTGTTATTTAAAGATATTTAAAAATCAATAACATCCCATCTGCGGAGGCAAAGCACATTAAACCCCCAAACAAAACAAATGTCAAAACAGAATTTATTCCCTAGAATAACGTAGGTACTAACTGAGGCTTGAAGGGACGGTTAACTTTATTACTCAGTTATGGGCTTTAACCGTCCGATACTAAATATCTGAATTGAAAAATCTAGAATCATGCTATTTATGGAATACATGCTATTCGATTCTTTATCAGAGGATTGAAAAATCGACCTTTAGTTTTAAAAAAATTCTATGTCACAATTCTCAAAGCATTATTAACTGAAGCACATCATCCCATAGACGCTACCACTTGAGCAAACACCATTTTATTATCCGTGATATTAATATAGCACCACCACACACTAAGACCCGTCACTCAAAGCTTTTGTAAACAGAAAGAGGTCAGGTTATAATGGCCACGTATTTTTGTCTTCTAATACGCCGAAAGACGAAACAAAAACTGTATATCGTTCCTTTTGGGGACTTTTACGTGTTCGGAATAATAAAGGAAAAGATATCTTTAGGTAATGTTACAATTCTGTTGCGTGTGGAGCGATAGGAACGGCTTCCAAGTTCCATATAACAATTAAATTAATAAGCGTAGATGTATGTTCTTGGTAAAATCAACGAATTATAATTATATATTATTATTATTAATGTCGGAAAGTTATAGGTATGCTGATTGTGCGGTAAAATCTGCTTGCGCGATGCAGGATTTCGCGTGACGTCAGTGTGATGGGTGGTTCGCATGTGGCGACGTAGATACTGCCACCTCTTCATAAAGCAACGGTCAGCAATATTAAGCGAGGTGATTTTACGATTAATCAGAAAATTGCAAGAAGTAAAATAGAGTTTATCAAAATCCACGTATAATTTGATCCTTCCCCCACTTGACGTTCCACAACGTAAGCTAACTATAAGCAAGCAATACAAACCTCTGTCTGTTTGTTTGTTTGTCTACGTTGAAGTGTTAATGCCAGTCTTAACACGTATTGAAATTATGAATTATTGAATAGACGCTGTTACTAAACAGTGTTATAAGAGGAATGTTTTATAAATGTACCGATTTCGTAATGTTTTGGGAAAAATATTATATTTTTTTTGGAGTTGTTTTGGTGAAGCCAGTAGTGTTTTCATATACTCACGTGTTAACAAATATGTTTACGCAAATTTTTTGAGATGAAAAGGACCGCGTGGTTGCAAGATTTTTTGCAAGAGGTACCTATCAGATTCTCGACAGTGTGTAAAATAAAAATTATGTTAATACTATTACGAAAATACGTTGAGAAGCAAGTAGAACTACAAGTATCTTAAAAGTTATTCAGTTTGTTTTACATATCTGATTGATTCTTTTTCATATTTCGTGAAACTTAGAAAAAGGAGACCTCTAACCGCACCGACCATTAAAGATCAAGAAGCATATTCTAGCGAATAACGAAAAAAACATCTACTTTTTATATGACCTTAAACTCTCAAACGGATTGACACAAAATTCCACAAACGCAGAATATGCAAAACGTATTCAGAAACACAAAAAACACAAAATTTATGTGTGAATACATAACAGCTACGTAGGTGTCACGCGTATAACCTTTACCTCTAAAATCTAGATCCATCGATCATAAGCCCAGGTATCGTGTTTCATAATAGTCCGTAGGATTGCATAATAGAGCTATGATCGGAAAACCATTAGTTTTTATTGTTACCTGAAGCAATATTTTTAAAACATGATACGTTTTTAGGATGCCATTTTACATAAATTTGATTTGCTTTTAGCATTTAGAATAAATTAGAATTATTAGTGTGGATTTTATTAATTAATTTAATATAAACACATATAATTTTATAATTATTATATGTGCGTATGAGTGTAAGGAAGTCACTCTGCCTGCCTTGTCCCAACTATGTTGGGGTCGGCTTCCATGCTAACCGGATGCAGCTAAATACCTGTATTTGTGGGTAAGTATTATATTATTCTGATATTATTGAAATATGTGAAAGTTTTTTTAAGATCATGCAGGTTTTTTATTTTGTCTTCACACGTTGTCTACATCTCTTTTAAAAACTTTCCTATCGCAGGTATGCTGGAAGAGATTTCTTTAGAAATAATCATCACCTTTGTACGTATTTTTGTTCTTTTCTTCTTGTCTGTTTATGTGTGTACTTATATGGTTAAATTATTAAAAAAATCTGTAATAAAATTTCATTCGAAATTAGTGAAATGGAAGATTATGATGGGTTTGCTTGGAAACTGGATAACACAAACCATTCCATTGCGTCAATCACGGAATAGAAGATTCATCTATTCCGTGGCGTCAATGGTTTATAAATGCATCATTTAAAATCTTCTTATATACATATAAAAAAGTTTTGTGACTGACTGACAGACAACGCACAATTTTGTCAGTGTTATACAAAACAGGGGTGTACTCGAAGATTTTTCAAACTAAGGACTTGGTCGGATCTAAGGCGGAGGAAGAATTTTGTAAGCAAATGAAAACGTGAAGAACCGCTAGTTTTTGTATTTAATTTACTGTAATGTTTTACAACCACGAATCCTAACAGCAGTCGACCCATTATTATCTTCTGAAAATAACTATTAATAATAGATAGTAAAAATTAAACAATATTCAATATTCAGGAATGTTCTGAAATATTCATAAAGGCAATAAATCTCTTGTGTGGTCCTCTCTTAAGGCACTGACTACCCCTCCACTCCGAAATGAGGAATACACAATATATCTCGGAATTAAATTACCTATATTTTTGGTGACATCAAGATAAAACTATATTCGGTGAAACCGTCCTGCATTTATTGTGAAGAGGTTAGTTTGTTAAGTCATCTTTCCCTCACCTGTTGTCAGAATTTGTTTCAAAGTAACTCTCATTCACAGACTTTTATAATATTATATTTCTGTATAGTCGATCCCGTAATTGCTTTACCAGTCTTAGGTTGAATGTCACTCGCGCGTCATAAAACAAACAAAGTATATTTGTCTAGGTTTTAGTTAGATAATTTCAACCTTAATGACGTTTCAGTTTAATGGGAAATGCTGTAAAAGGTGGTAAAGAAATGACAAGTTTGGATAGAGGTACATGTAACGAAGTCCGGCTATAGGTACGTGTAACGAAGTTCGCCTATAGGTACATGTAACGAAGTTCGGCTATAGGTACGTGTAACAAAGTTCGGCTATAGGTACGTGTAACGAAGTCCGGCTATAGGTACGTGTAACGAAGTTCGCCTATAGGTACATGTAACGAAGTTCGGCTATAGTTACGTGTAACAAAGTTCGGCTATAGGTACGTGTAACGAAGTTCGGCTATAGGTACGTGTAACGAAGTTCGCCTATAGGTACATGTAACGAAGTTCGGCTATAGGTACGTGTAACAAAGTTCGGCTATAGGTACGTGTAACGAAGTTCGGCTATAGGTACGTGCAACGTTGACTGAACTGTCAAAATGAAAGATATTGCAATCGATTGCCATTTTTTGTGTATTACGCAATAGAATGGCAGATTCACTTATACAGTTGCCATAGTTATATCCCAGAATCCTCATATACGTTTTCAGTTGTTGTAATTCCACGTCTAGAAAGAAAAAAGGCAGTTTTGGTGTCGCTTAATTTCAGTAGCGTTCATGAATGAAAGTATGAACATTATATGAACTAGTGAGAGGCTCTTCTTTTTAATTACCTGCAGAAAGAAAAAAAAAAAAGATTAAATCTGACTATCACAACGCAATTATTTGCGTTGCAATATCTAAACGCAGAACCTGGGACGGTAGCTATGACGTTACCATACATACGAGAATGTGGTATTTCAATTTCTTTATTTAGGTATGCTAATTAGCAGGATTTTGGTGGAAGTGGTTTCATCGTTTAAACTATTAAGAGACTTTTACTACCTGTTTTTTAGAGGAGTTCTACAGAACAAGACATTAATTATTATTGATAACTTAGTTCTGTTCCATCAAATCTAAGACATTTTGGAGAAGTGGACTCCTGTCCTTTGAAACACAAGAGTATTATTCTAAGCTTTAGAGCCAGTGCCTATTTGTTTGTATTTGCAACATGTATTATATGAATAAATATGAATTAACTTATTGTCCACGACAGTTTAATGAATCCACTATGTATACGTATTTTAGAGAATTTAGTTTTCGTGACAAAATTAAAATCAAACAGAGATGTTAATTTCAAATCAGAAATGTCACTGTCGTATTTTAATGTCACTACTCTGTTTTGTCTTGTCTTGATGTGTCGTTGTAAATTGTTGTGGATTCGTTTGTTTATTTACTAGTTTCATTTATTTTGTAGTGAAGTACATATATGGGGATTGTAGGTAATCCAGGTGACAGAAATGATCGAGTCTAACAATGCCATAGGTTACAGTTGATGCTAGTATGTGTGATGATCATCGTATGGTGATGCCGACGACAAGCATGACGACCGCACCAGCTACTCAGTAATTCGAAGAATTTCTTCTTAGATAAAATGTAGTAATATAATAAAAATTCTCTATTCAATTACCAAATAAATGTTTCATTTTTGCTTAATGCAAAATAGATAGGAATAAGCCGACCAATATAGTAAGAAAACATAATGGGATGTGCGGCCTCCCCAGCCTGAATACTTTCATAGGTTTACATTGATATAATAAGATAGGTATAGGCTAAACATTCTAATGCGTTATACCTAGTAGGTACCTAATATTGAAAATATTTGTAAATGACTGACAGTTGTCCCACAACGCCACAGACCACTAAGCCCACTGACAAGTATTGTCAGTGATAAATACACGTATTCACTGGACAAATGTCCCTCGGCACCAGTCGCTTGAAACCTCGGGCGATGTCGACCAACGTCTCTAGACAATTAAATATCTTGCCCCACAACCTTTTTCATCGACATAGGTAATATTATCTAGGGACACGTGTCGTGGGAAGCTTTATGCGTCGGAGCCTGTCCTGCCGTGTACGGTGTACGATGCACAACGCAAAGCGATAGCGCGTTGGTTTGCAGTTGCAGGGCAACAAACCATCGTGCATAGTATTTTTTGGACGTGTGCCCAGGTCGCATTTTTGAATTTTTTCATTCATTCTTTATACAAAAGCGTTGTTTTCATTGATTTGCCTTTATATTGTACTAGATGAAGTAGCCTTTATGAACGTATTCACAGGTCGCATTTATAGTTTTCTTAAAAAAAAAGCGTTGTTTTCTTTGATTTGACTTTATATTATACTAGTTAAAGTAGCCTTTATGGCCCGGGGCATGGTTTGTCTGTGTACTATCCAAATCCAATCAGCCGCTTTAGCGTGAAAGCTTAACAAACAAACAAATAAACTTACTTTCGCATTTATAATTTTAGTTACGATGACGTTCACATTAGTAGTAATAACAAAAGACATTTTGTCAATCATAACGTAATATGCTGCTTGCTTTGCATAGAAGTGCATCGAGTACAATAGGACATGACGCTCTTCTTGAGGTATAATGTGTAGAGGTTCAATACAAAATCGTGCCACATTGCCCTTCAGTAGCCAATATTGGAACGAATTACTTGTATGTCTTAGATTGTTTACTCGTTGATTTACTGCATAATAAACTCTTTGGTTTACTTTCATAGGATTAGTTTTTACGGAGCCACCTGCTTTTTAAACAAAGTCATTCTGGCGAAACCCAATAATTAATTAGTGCGTGCAATAAAAATACATGTAAAACTATGACACAATACGTTAATTTCATAAAAACTTTATTGCCTTAAATTAAATGCGAACTAAAAAAAGCATTTTTGAGATAAAACAGTCGTAAATATAACAAAAGTTTAACTTAACTTCGTGGTCTAAAAATACATTTATGCAAATTGTACAGTAATAAAATTATGCTAAGGAGATCACAAATCAAAGTGAAGAATTACGACCTGAATCGAAACTGACTTATCTGTTATGCATTAAATAAATTATATTTTAGACATTATGTGATGATTGAATTGAAAGTTTTATGATCAATCTAATTTCTGTTAGGCAAAACATTGCCTCATAAAACTGTTGACTGTCGCGTCTGTTATTATAGATTATGACCGGCGTGACATCATTCAATAGTTATAAACTGTCAGACGTTGTCCTGTTCAAATAACAATAATTTATACTAAATTCCCATAGAAAATACAACTTCAGTTTTCCTGAACTTTCAAATTTTCCCGGCAGCTTTTAAAAAAGAGTGGCAGAACTTGTAATCTGGTTGTCGCACTAAGATTTCGCGTATTTTCGTAAAAATAGTCTCAAAAGATAGATCTCGGTCAAATTAAGATAAAAAGTAATCACAGCATACTTTTTTAATATAGTGCTTCGCCAGAAAAACGTTGTTTAAAAAGCAGTGGCTTCGTATACATGGACCCCATGACAGTAAACCAAAGAGTTTATTATGCAGTAAATCAACGAGTAAACCGTCTAAGAAATACAAGTAATTCGTTAAAATAATGGCCACTGAGGGGCAAAGTGGCACTAGTAGCTGACATTGTATTAAGCCCTTTACACATTATACATCTAGAAGAGCGTCATGTCCTTTGTACTCCATGCACTTCTATGCAAAGCAAACAGACATAATTAAGTTATGATTGGCAGGCAACATGTCTTTTGTTATTACTACTATTGTGAAAGTCATCGTAACTAAAATTATAAATGCGAAAGTGAGTTTATTTGTTTGTTTGTTAAGCTTTCACGCTAAAACGGCTGAACGGATTTGGATAGCACACAGACAAACCATGCCCCGGGCCATATACTTTAACTAGTATAATATAAAGTCAAATCAAAGAAAACAACGCTTTTTTTTAAAGAAAACTATAAATGCGACCTGTAAATACGTTCAAAAATACTATGCACGATGGCTTGTTACCCTGCAACTGCAAGCCAACGCACGATAGCTTTGCGTCGTGCATTGTACACCATACACGGCCGGAGAGGCTCCAACGCATTAAGCTTCCCACGACACGTGTCCCTACATAATATTACCTATGTCCTAGATAATAATTATTACCTATGTCTGGCAACATCGAAAACGATGAAAAAGGTCATAAGGCACGATATCTAGAGACGTTGGTCGACATCGCCCGACGTTTCAAGCGACTGATGCCGCGGGACATTTGTCCAGTGAATACGTAGCTTTATCACTGACAATACTTGTCACTGGGCTTAGTGGGATTACTGTCAGTCGTGATTTCATTTACAAATATTTTCAATATCAGGTACCTACTAGGTATTTCAAAAGGTTTTGCCTATACCTAATATCTTATTACATCAATGCAAGGTTCAAAGGCGAATTTACAATGTAAAACCTGTGAAGATATTCAAGCAGGGGAGGCCGCACATCCCATCATTTGGTCTTAAAATCAGAAATGTCATTCGTTATTGTCATTAGATTTTAATGTTGCCATGGAAGCTAAATTCTCTAAAATACGTTTACATAGTGGATTCATTTAACAGTCATTTACAATAAACTTACACATATTTATTCATATAATACATGTTGCGAATACAAACAAATAGGCAGTGGTGCCGATTCTCTTGTACACCGAACTAAACTAACTAAACTATCACTAAAATTCCTTACTTTTGGCTATGAGAATTTTAATAAAAGTAAAGCTATTCTGCAATAAAAGGTCTCTAAATTTAAAAATTATTTTGAGACATCCAAAATCGAATTTGACAATTGCGACTCCTCGTGGTACATACTTGTATGCCCTACCCCGTGTATTTTTTTAGAGCTGGAGGCGCGCGTGTGGTCAACCTCGATGAGTTTAATATGGAATTTTTCACTTTTTGTATGGAAATAAAAAAAGATATTACCTACGTGTTGAGTATTAGGGATATAAGGTTTTCATAAAGGGGGTCGAAATTTTCATTATTTTTGCGATATGATACACCATTTTCGAGATATAAGCAAAAGAAAAGAAAAAAATCCAGTACAGTACTGTTTTTACACCCGAAGTCGAGGTGTTCGTGTGAATTTTAGTTCATGCAAACTAATATTATTCCAAACCATTTTTAATCGCGATTAAAAATGGTCAGATTTAAGTTAGACAATTAAAATTTTAGGTGAAAAACGTAAAATTCAGAATAGCAAAATTTACATTTTCACTAAATTAAAATCTCAGTACCATCTTAGTGCTTTCAAACTAAAATATAGTTTAGTTGTGCCACTTTAGTCTATTTCAGAATGGGAATTCATCGTTTGACAGGAGTAAACAAAATTTTGGTGACTTTTAGTCTAGTTTAGAGGCATTTGTGACAAGAGAATCGGCACCACTGGCTCTAAAGCTTAGAATAATACTCTTGTGTTTCAAAGGACAGGAGTCTGCTTCTCCAAAATGTCTTAGATTTGATGGAACAGAACTGACTTATCAATAATAATTAACATCTTGTTCTGTAAAACTCGTCTAAAAAACAGGTAGTAAAAGTCTCTTAATAGTTTAAACGATGAAACCACTTCCACCAAAATCCTGCTAATTAGCATACCTAATTCAAAAAATAGAAATTATATATAATTATAATATATTATATAATTATATAATATTCTGGTAAGTATGGAAACTCCATAGCTACTGTCCCAGGTTCTGAGTTTAGATATTGCAAATAATTGCGTTTTGATAGTCAGAATCATTTTTTTGTTTTCTGCACCTTAATAAAAAAAAAAAAGCTAATGCATAAAAAGTAGAGCGCTCTAACTGTTTCATATAATGTACATACTTTCATTCATGAACGCTACTGAAATTAAGTGACACCAAAACTGTCTTTCTTCATTTTCTTTCCGTAAGATCCGGATTCGGACAATTACGAAAATGTTTAAAATTAAAAAAAATGCTAATTGGGTCCAGCCATTCTGAAGAGATGCGTCTAACAACGAACAGCATTTCATTTTTTTATTATATAGATTAAAGTAAAAAAAAACGTTACGTTAACGTTAGTAAAAACATAAAGCGTAAGCTGAATGAACATTACATCAACTCGATCATAACTTAACTGTTAATAGCGCGTTGATCAAATCTCAGGCCATGGCATGCTAAGACAGACCCCAGAGGTCTAATTGTGTGCTTTGTTTAAGTGTAAGGAACTTGTAATGTGGAACATAAATATAAATAAATAATAAAGTATGCTTGAAGAAGAAGTGAAGTTTGAACTCACAGTGATGAAATATTCAATGGAAAGTAGTGTGGTTCAGTCCTTATAAGTTGTGAATTAATCTAGTCGTACGCAAACAACTACTACGCTCGAAGATACTCATCCGAGGTAATTTAGCATGTTAATGTCATTTTATAATGAGCATAGATGTAATGAAAGATCTGCTAATCCAGAATAAAAATATGGCAAATATATTTATCTCGAATAAGTACCTGTTTTCCTTTAATTTACCCTAATCAAAGCACATTTCCGTGTAAATTAATTCTCGAATGAGTCCTTCAAACCCAAAAGCACAATATTTACAACTAAACAGACAACGAGAACGATCTGCTTAAGACGAGAACTGTCCTTAATATGGTTAATTCACATATTTATATGTTAATGTTTAGCGATAATTGAAACGAAAAATATCGTCGCCATACTTTCTTTATTAATAAAAAAGGAACCGCATCACAACACGTCGTATTAACACAACAGTTACGTACCACGACCGTAAAAATAAAATTATTATTGCCTCATCAAAATGTCTGTAGAATCCATTTGACTATTTAAGTTCACGTATAATTGCACCGGCTTTTAGCATCGGCTTGATATAATCCTGGGAGGCATCCTTTTATCCTGCCTCGCTTCGTATATAGTAATTGCTAATCTGAAAGTTTTTTTTTTCACCAAAACCGGTAACTCGACACTGTAGGATGCCGCTTAAAAGGGAAACTTAGTAATGCGTTTACGCCAGTCGAGTCGTGTTATGTCAAAGTGAGAAGTGTATATTTTTTATCGATATCATTGGGGCAACACTAGTTGGTTTTAATTGGCGTTAGTGGGTGACATGTGATGAAGAGTGTTGTCTTTTTGTGGTGAATTGTAATCGAGTTCTGGTTAATTTTTAGTAGGCTGTTAAATGTTGTAATTGGGTGCTAGAAATAGAACTGTCTGTAAATGAGGGTGAGAATAAATAGATAAATGTAGTTAGGTAAACTGCATCGGTTAAGATAATATCTGATTTTTATCTCCTCTCAACGAAGTTCTTCTTCTACATTGTACGGTTCTATGTTTCTGTATTGCGGATTTAAAATATAATTGTTCCGGATTACTATATCTGCATGTACCATGGAAAAATATATGAAAATTTTAATTTAATTTTTGGAGGAACATCAGATTTTTTTTTGGCTGTCACGTAATTTTCCTTTAATTATTACATTTCTTATACTTTCATTTTAGTTTCAAAGTGTCTCCCTAATACATTAACCTAAAACACTAACTTGTCGATGATAGATAATTCTATAATTTACAGCCAACTCAGCCGGTTAGGATTAGCATACACTAATATGATTTGGTTGCGATGCGGCTGTACGAGGATATAACGTATAGACTTCATTCGCCTTTAATGCGATTAAACTTCCTATACTGCACCCACCGACACAGTTTATGTCGATAAGCATAGTTTATCGATATGCTAAGTGAGTGTTGCACAGCACTAGTGTTTAGTTACACGTTGCAAAATATTAAGGTGCATCGATTCGTGCAATAAGTAGTTGCAAATGGTAATTGTAAGTTTTTATGAGATCAACCTTTATTGCAGATGCATTTTTCTCATACAATCCTACAGCCTAACTTTATTGCAAGTTTGTAAACTCGATCAACTCCAATCACATACAACTAAGAATTGAATTTAGATATGTGAACGCCAGGACAATATCAATAGCAGGATACGAATACAAGAAATGCGCGGAAAATATACCAGATCTTAAAATGTCTTTTTGATCTGGTATCACAGTAATATATATTATGTTGTGTATTGGCTGCTGTAGGAACAAAAGAAGATTTTTAGTATGGTGTGTGAGTGATGAAATAGGTATCTATTACTGAATCAGGGCTCTACCTCGTTTTACATTTCTGATCTTCTCGGGTTTTATTTGGTCGTTTGCATTCTTCGATATGAAACAACTGTGGTATGGTTAGAGCTACTTTAGCTGGTAAATGCTAAAGTGAAAGGAGGTATGTACGTAGGTGTAAATCTCTGCCCTGATGGTCAATATCGTTCTGGAGATTAGACACTACGTTCCTTCACTGGATATTCGCCTGTTGGACCATCGCATCCGTGGACGCTATCATCGCCATCATCGACAGCCTTGTTCCACCGACCTACCATAGCTATACCTGCTTCCCTGGTCTGTGCCGAGACGCTATAATATGGAAGCTTCCACACGAATAGGTTACTTAACACGGCCAATATCAACTACTATGTGCTCAACTCTGAGCCATATACCCACCATATCACACGACCATTAAGCATACAATCTTGTACCTCTCATACCTCGAAACATTCCGCGGCTCAATTCGAATTAAGGCAACATTGTACACCACAGGTCTGAAACAATTTAGGAAATCATTTGCGGTGCATCTGCAATTGTGCCGGGTTATACCGCTGCGGTGTATTGCTCTGTGGTTATTTTGGTACAAGAAGGGAGCATGCAGCGTGTTCAAGTTTTAAGTTAATTTGAAAATTTGTTAACGAATCACTCGCTCATAGGTACTGTACTGCGTAATTATTAACCTCGGGAGCACAATGACAGCGGTAGCGCCGTAGCAGTAAGGGCACTTGGGCGATACTGTCGATTAATGCATTTGATTTTGGTAGTGATGGAAACGATCTCTAAATACAAGCATGTTACTGCCAAGCCTCTTCTTATACATAGAAGAATAAGAAGCAAGAAACGAGTATGTCACTTTTCGATTAAATTTATGCATTCCACATAATGTTATGTACAATGTTATGCACATATACATATGTATTATTATCAACGTAAATCTAACAACGGAGCTCTTGTTCGTAATTGTTTTCTAACCTTTTTTTTCGGATTTAGAGTTTAAAGGGCAAGCTCGCCCCAACACAAATCATTTGGGTGTATTATGTAACGCACAATACGAACAGTAGCTCGCGTCCACCACGGCAGCAGCGAGTGCACCCTTCCGCTGTAAACTTAGACCAATCACAAAATAAAACCATATCTATGCAATATGATTTACGATTCAAATACAAATTTCTCTATTAAATAATATTATGGAGGGTATTACGTGTTCTCACTTACTTGTTTATCTGTTTCATGCATTTGTGGGTAGGAAGAGAAATCAAAAGCCAAAGGCAACCTTCTCACTTTTATTACTTCCTTAAATATTATAGTAAACATTTTAACTTCGAAGATTTGAAAGCTATCTTGGTTTGTTATTAGCTCGCTGTGACTCGTGTTTTCATTCGCATCTAACTTCAACCATCATTCAGGTGGTGAGTTTTGTAAAATTCTACATTCACCTCTACCCCTATCATATCTTTCAGTGGGTATTCGATGCTACAACTTAGCACTGCCAACTCTATTATGGTCATGTTTATCTGTCAGTGAGACATATATCTTACTAAATAATAAAATAGGTACCAAGGATGACATACATACCTCTTCTTATTTCTGACTTTTGGCTAATTATCGCGTAATGACTTATTGAGGATGTTCTTCAGAAAGGTCAGATGTAGAGTACGTACTCGCAACCGACGCGCGTGTATGACCACGAGTATGAATGTAATTCAAGCAAAAGGAGTATGTAACGATGGTAGCAGCTGGTATTCTGTAGTTTTTGCCTATCCCCATGTGAAGAAGACGTGAGTACGTATTTATACTTACCATACGGAACCATGTTATTTTTTAGAACGATTTACAACTTTTTCCACAATCTTTTCGAAGCCTCAGCCAGTCATTCCACAAAGTTACGACTCGTAAGCATTAACTAATACGATTCGTTTCTAGACCTTACGCTTGTTTCTCCTTTAACTTTGCCCATGTAATAAGTGGTTCGTGTGATTTAAGTACTTGCGCCTACGCTGAAAAGGAGATTGATTCTAAAAAGAATTCTCTATTCGACGAGAAATGATAGATTTAACGCTTTAGAATCGAAATGTATCAATAATGTATAAAGTTTTATGTTGTTGTCTAATTCCTAGTAAATTTTAAGGATCGGCTTTTGTTTATTGCTCGACCAATCACAGCAGTTATATTTATTCTGATATACAGCCAGTTTACAAGACTAGAATAGGTTTTCAGAATTCGGAAAGAGAGAGAGAGATATATATATATAAAGAAACATATTCTCTCTAGCTCGCACATGAACAGTTATCTTCAAAAGGTCTCAAAACAAAACCTCAAAAGATCTGTAATTAGAATTAATGTGTTTAGCGGAATCTTTGGTAACTTAATTATATGCTTAAAAGAAGTTAAAGTTTAATCTGTTTTCGCGAATTTGGCTACAATGTGTTTGGGTCTGTAATTAAATCTTCTGAAAGGTCTAACACTTTTGTTTTCTACTAAAGATAAAGATTTAGCTGTCTTTATTGGCCGGTAAAGGTTTCCGAGGTGCCCGAAGGTTGCTAATGAACTTTTAAGGTTGCCGGTGAACCTGCATGAATTGTAACTGTACAGGAACCTGACTGTCACATAACATAACAACACGGCTGTGTTCCTCGATGGGTAAGGCTGAGGTATACCTAAGTTTAAGTAAGTCCCATGTGATAGGCGACGAGCTCATTTCCATCAACCGGGCACAAATCCAGACTCAGTGCTGCTGCTGAGAAATCCCTGATGAAAAAATTCAAAAACCCTTTGTCCGCCCTGGAAATCGAACCCAAAATCAAAATCAAAAATCAAAAGTCATTTATTCAAATTAGGCTGAGAATCAGCACTTTTCGAACGTCAAAATTACATAAGACAGTCCCCCAAAACGCCCACCCTTCACCACTTCCTAGTGCTTTTGCTGGGAAGAAGAAGTGGCGCAACAAACTCCCCAGCAGCGCAACAAACTCCCCAGCAAACTCCCCCTCATGCTTGCTGAGCATGAAGTCCTGGGTGGCGCGACCAAGGTAGACCAAGGAGGTAATGGCAATGATCTGAAATGAGCAAGCGAAGTGATCAGTCCTTCGAAGAGTAAGCAGTCAGCCAGAACAGCCTTCCCAGGCTGGTATTTTTAATTTAAGCTTAACATTATGACAAATTGTTGACTGGTACTCTTCATTTTCCCAGAGCCTCTAACTGCCTACTAGACATACCAGCGCGTGTCTTCACAAAACAACACTATCCAGCATCCAGCGCGCGGTTTGTTTATTACATTATGCGTACCAACGAGCCTGGTAACCATGGCAACGGCTAACGGTCTGCGCAGACGCACAGAATGTAGAAAGAGATTTAAGACCAAACTACCAGTGTACCCTGAGCTATTGATCTCGATAAACGATTTTACGGTTGGTTGAATGTGCAATCAACCAAAAATAGACTCTAAAGAAACGTAATAAAGGTTAAAGAGACTTGAAAATATAGTTTTTTATAAGTTGGTAACAAATATTGTTTGACTGGATTTAGTTGGCTCGTTAGAATACTAGAAGTGTTCGTGTATATGTTCGAACTGAATTATTACGAATTAGGTCATAGCTCCATTGATACGGTTTTGCAGGAATTAGTTCGATGATGGAATTCGTAGGTCTTGCTAAGTTACAGGCAAGTTGTGATAAAGACTGACAGTTTGTGCCACTTTGCATTACTTTGGTAACACTTAAAGCGAGAAATAATGGTTATATTTATGTGTAAAGCTTAACTTTAAACAGGTGTTTGCTGTTTTACTAAACACTGATTTTAGTTTATAGAAAGAATGCCTAGCAATAAGTTTGTGTTTTTTATTTAAGTATTTAGTTTAGTATCATCCCAGCGTAAAGACGTCCACTGCAGGTGAATATATCTGCATAGAAAACATCTGCCATTTATCGTCAATAGAAAATATCTCGACTTACGTAAAAACGTCGGTTTGCCCACAACCACATCTGCCTACCTCCTTACAACAATGTGCATACATTTAGCGGTTATATGCGCAGTCGCAGGAACACGCACCAATTAGCACAGTCGTCGCTTGCCGATACCAACTCATAAATCGAATGGACCGTTACTGTGAGGCCTCGAAAACAGCGGATTTGAGTCGTGACTGGGTAAACAATAAATTATTCCTGGTAAGGAAAAATGTGTTGTTACGAGCGAGGAGCGCGTGTAAATATAACATACATTAAGCTTATGCGAAATATTGTACCCGAGTGAGTCTGAAAGATAAGGGAGAGAACCTCAGAGTACGAGTATTCTTATAAATAATGTGAAGATCAACAGATCCGTATATTTATCCTCTTGGGTTTCCGAAAGTGAGGCTATCGTAATTCTTTTGATACACTAATTTTTTTTCTCATTTTTTAATTAATTATTAAGATATGAGACAGCTGTATCTCTCTTTGTATTTTATAGACTTATAATTTAACTGCCCTACTTTAAGATTATTCATCTAGGAGGTAATAATAAGAAAGTGCTGTATTTAAGTACCTATAATCTTTATTTTCTGTAGAATATACGAACGTTTGTAAATCTCCAGTAACAGCCGTAATGTTACGGCCATTAAATGATTGCGTAGCTTTTTAAAACCCCAAGCTAAAGCAAAATGATTGCCAACTAAAAATATCTCTGTAATAAGCACTAATGCCATAGAAAATTAAAAACTTAACACGACAGGGAGTAAAATGGTATGACCCGTTTTGGTTTTCATACGAAGAATGATTCACTTTTAAGGGAAAAAATATCTTATTGGTGACTCCATAATACTAATGAGGTTTCAAACTGTCCCGTTATGACGGTACAGGCATTAGTCAGTTGATATGCGTGTTATTCGTACAGTTATATAAACAATCTCGCGACTCGGGAAGTCTTCTTGTCGCTCTAGGTGTAATAAATTCCGATGGAATTCTATTAATTTCTTAAAGGAAATATAAATTAAACGTTTCCAAGTTTATAAACTATCACTGGTTTCTAATCCAATCTTCGAAATGGCTGAATTACATTATTGCCTGTTAAAATGTGATATAAAATGGAGTTTAGTTACTGAAATTGCGATTAGCAATATTAAGGCTAAATATTAGGATACCTATGAAATTGGCGTTTTGTATGGAGAATTTTAAAGAAGTTGCATTTTTCATACTAACATTTTCTTAATTTATTTAACAACTATGAACACTAATGTTTTAAAACTTTTATGCACTAATAGTAAGTAGTTTAAAAACTAACATAAAAAAAGTTTAAAAACTAAGATAACTTATCCCACTTAGATTATGCGACAAAAATAAGTTAAAACAGCTAAGTTTTAAAACAAATAGTGATAGTTTCATTCATTTCAGTATTCATTTCTGCTAACAAAAAGAGGAGTCATTTTTAAGGTATTTTTATATTTAGAAAACTATGAGTAATAAGGTTTTTTGACTATTGGTAGTTGTCTATGATGGTCATTATTCGATATAATATCAAGCAATTTTGATGAATATTTTAAATCATAGAAGTGACGAGGTTCTCTATTTGTGAGAAAAAAACGCCAATTTCATAAGTAAGGACCCAATACATGCTTGGGTTCTACTGTCTAATCCATCTAACCTGGCGTGTTTGGCTATAACGATCTCAAGATCGATCTCCTACGACGGACGGTCGGAGAGAGAGTTAGTTTGGGCTTTGTTTTATTTTATTTAGGGACAACAAACAACAGTGTATTAACAAGTAAACAACACACATAACATCACGCCTTGTTTCCCCGAAGGGTTGGGCAGAGGTGAACCTGTAGCAAGTAGGTACACCTACATTTCGCCACTACTGAGCATGAGGTCCTGGGTTCATGCTCAGTAGTGGCAGGTCCTGGGTTCGATTCCCGGGTTGGGCAAAGTGTTATTGGGTTTTTCTATCTGGAATGCGCCCGGTTGATGGCAATAGGCTTATTACATGGGGCTTAAACATAACTGGCAAAATGTGGGTGTACTTGCTTAAACAAGTAAACAAGTTCGAACTTAATAATAGATGATTGTAACAAGTACACTACTCACAACGTTATCCACATATTAGTAAACAGATCTACTAGTTGTTAGAAAAACGAATAGATATAAACAATAAACAGACTAAAATTTAACATTACTTAATTGTTAGGGTTCTGATCACTTAAAATAGTAGCAATTTCGCAAATCGTTGAAACTAAACAGTTTTAATCGAGTCGTGTATTTTCGCACGCATGCGGTCAGACGCTCAGACCAATACAATCAGACTTGTCTGTTCAGATTGATCTCTGTTTGTCCTTTAAGTACTCACTCATCTTTTTGTCCAGAAAACGAATGTTTCCTATTTTCCGCCGCTACATTCGTGGCCTCGACTCGTAGGACCCCCGCTGCTTCGGCAGTCTTCGACGAAGGTACCCGAAAGAAAGCGTGCCTTCGCATCCAGATATAAAAATTCCATGTATTAAACGTAAATTATCATAGTTTTGTGCAACATTTATAATAATATTATATGAGTTTAATATAGAATGTTTGTGTCAAACCTCGTAATGGCGATTTGATGGTAATTTTACTTTTGTCTGTAAGCGACACGTTTAATAAATGGCCGTTGTTCCAGTATGGGTATGATTGTTTGTAAATTATTGCTATAAAGTTCAGTCATATATTCCAATAATTTAATAAAACAGATGTTTATTGGTCATTTTGTTACGAATCTGAAAATATTCAAATTAAAAGGGATTTTGAAAATGGTATTTTCGTTTGCAGAAATAATCATTACTCAAATGTGCCAAAATATCTGTCAGCATAATATGTTAGATAATAATAAAAGTTCACTTTAATAGCACATTAGAATACATTTCCAATAAATCATACGACTCTAACATCAACGCTGCATAACATAGTAACATTATACATATTCCATTGAATACAGCCAACAACATGTATGTTTTAATAAAAAAAAATACTGAACTTGAATAATTTTAAGTTATTTCACAGTCGTATTAAGATTATAAAATAAAAATTACTTCGACACAAGTTTGCCTCCGCGTCTTGTCATTTTAATGCAATCTTATGACCGAAATAATTGTCTCTTTCTTCCTGATAAGTATGTTAACTTATTTGGTTCGGTATTGTTAAATAAATTTCGCGTTTTTGGAGTCCTGAGTTTTAATTTTTGTTCCTTCTAAATCTGGTTAGTGCACGAATGATATTAGGTTAGGTAATAGGTAAAACGGGCTGGTATCCACAACTCCACGTCAAAGCGCGTATTTTGCGTGAGGGTGACAAATCGCTTATTCGATCCACCCCAGCTCCTCCAAGAAGGCCAGCAACGCCTTGGTGTCACTGACTATCTCACGTAGGGTACCTGGGTTACCGAAGTACTTTGCCCTCTATGTGTCGACCACCGGGCAGTTTAGCAATACATGAGCTGCTGTCTCGTCGTCCTCCATGCAGGCTCTGCAGAGCGGACTGTCTGTGACTCCTATGACATAGAGGTGTTTATTAAAAGACCCATGGCCAGTTATAGCTGCTGTAACCGTACGCAGCTGTTGTTTCGTTAGTCGGAGAACCCATTTCGTTACGCGGCCAATTGCAGGGAGTACCTCCTAAGCCTGCCTGCACTCACCTTGGTCTAACCATAGTTTGCGATGTTGGTCCCTGGTTCGTTTCCTTACTAGAATACCGGCAGAGGAGTGGCGCGATGGGTTCAGGCCCCACTGGTGCCATGACGGACCCCTTCTGGCAAGTTCGTCGGCTGCATCTTTCCCCAGCGAACCGCTGTGTGTGTTTGATCCATTGAATGGTTATATTATTGAGGCTACCCACCTGGTTAAGGTGCTGGTGGCATTCGTATATCAGCCCAGAGTCAACAGTGTGACTGTTTAGTGCTTGCAGAACAGCCACGATGGCTGAAGCGGCAAGAGAAAATAATAGCAATATATTAAGTTGTTGTAGTTTATTATTATCCGACAATTGTAAAAGTAAAGTAAGTGTAAGGAGTTATTTCTACTACAGATCACGAAAACTCGATTGATCATCGTATAAAACTAACTGCAGAAGATGAACAAGACAGATTGATGACAAAAAGACCAATTTTTACAACTCCAAAAAAGAAAGAGAAACTTAGTTTGTTCTCAGTCGACGGAAGCAAGCCGAAAACCTTAAAACAACACCAATCAAAACACACACCAATAAAAATAAATTGTAAATTAAACTTAAATCGATAAGCTGATTTACCGATTTCATTATGAATCCTTTAATAAAATTGTAATTTATCCTGGCAGGAGTTGCCATAAACAATTGTTCGCAACATTGTAAGGAACTGGTTGCACGAAAGAAACAGAACTGGAGATTGGAACATGTTGCTTCTTTGTAGAACAATAACCAATTATGTCAAGATTAACTTTGGTTTAGTTAAACCGTGTGTAGGGAAGGACCTTCGGAGCGTAAATATCTGTTGCATATTGCTTGTGTTTACATTTTGTGTATCGTATGTTCGTTGTTAGGGAAGTTTCGTGGACTAGTTTTTAAAACATGAAATGTACTTCCTTGTGTCAGTTCACATACGTACTTTTTCATAATGATTTATCATAGGCAGCGTTTTCTTTGTTGAGTAGTGACTCTAAAAACGATTCTTATTTTTTACTAGCACTTTGCCCGCGGCTTCGCTCCCGTGGTCTTTCCTGCGGGACCCGTTATTTTTCCCGGGATATAAAGTAGCCTATGTTACTACCTGAAAACTAAGCTTTCTAATGGTAAAATAATTTTTCAAATCAGTTTAGTAGTTTCGGAGCCTATTTAATACAAACAAACAATCAAATCTTTCCTCTTTATAATATAATAAATAATATTAGTATAGATTGGCAGAGCCATTCAAACTCAAACTCAAAGCATTTATTTCAATTAAACCATTTACAGGCACTTTTGAATTGTCAAAGAGTCAGTCAGTTAATCAGAAAGTTGAAGCTCAGCCCATTCAAAAACGTAGATCTCTATGGAGAAGAACGGGCAAGAAACTCCAAGAACATTCTTTTAAATATAGAAATTACAAAATCCTGGGTACATTACTCTTGTTGATTCTATATGTGAGAACAATGTAAAAAAAATAAAAAAATAATGCCATGCCAAGCCAACCCAAGGTGTTAACTCGATCCAAATCTTATCAGCAATCTTCCGAAGTCATTTAGCTACATATTTAAGTACCTAATGATTAGCAAACATTTAGTTTTTGAGTAATACATCTTTGTAAAATTTTAATAAAATATTGTGTAAAGAAACAAAGATGATGAGATGAAGATAAGAGATGTGTTGCATCAGAAGTCCGAATATGTAAGGAAACATTTCACCAGCCAACTTCCAACTATAAACGCCTCAGCCTTCAAGACTCCTATTGACCCGGAAGAACGTTTAGCGTTCAGTAAAGTTAATGTAAGCAGCCGTTCAAAGGCTCGCAGTAAACCATAATAAAGGGCGCAAGTTAAACATGCAGATGATTTGATGGCAGCCCGCGTCATTTGACATTAAGTATTGCATATTTTAGCGCTGCCATTGTCCGCACAGTTAGGTTGGCAGTGAGATGTTTAGAGTTAACGTTATTGGCCAGATAGGAGCAGATTCAGATTTAAGATCGGATTGGATGCCGGATATTAAATCATTTATTTGCTTTAATAGGGATTATAGAAACGGAGTTTTACATGAATCGATGGCATGTGCATTTAAAACCTGTCGTTTGCGATCGTAGATACACTAACATTTGAATTGTGTCTCAAGTATATCCACGTTTGACAAGGAGTTAATTTTCTTTTGAGAATATCATCTTTTCCGCCATTTCTCTCCGAAAGTTGTAATACGCTTAATAGTGACGTGAGACAGTCTTTACAGTAGAAATAACTTTGTAGCTCTAATCTAAATTCAAACATGCAGACTATGAAGACGACCATGAGTTATTAAATACTGCATATTTTAGCACCATCTTTGCTTGTACCGTTAGGACATAAGTTAGATATTTCTTCCTAGGGATGGTCCTTGGAGCCAATTTTGGGTTTGGACTTTTTGTACAGTAAATTGTTGGCTCCAAAACTTCTTCCATCACTTTACAAACGGTTTTTGATAAAATCTTATTTTATCATGAACCTTTTTAAGCCAGGGTTTCATTTGCAGTTCCAATGCATAACAGGATGAATTTATTTCTATTATCTGTCGCATGATAAATTCCTGACATAATTGTGATTCATATTAACCTATAAATAAGTCGTTTATACTATCACAAAGCAATATCTCCGTAAGGATCCAATATACCATTGGCAAACACAATTGACCGGAACATTTTAGTGTACTTTAAAAATGCTTTAAATAAATGACCTAAAAAACGAAGGGCCTCGTAAATCAATCAAAAAAACAATTAAAATTAACTGTAAAAACTGTAGGACGAATGCACTTGAGCAACTAACAATTCTATGGTTATTTTTATGCGAAAACATGTAATAACCGTCCGAGTGATTACAATTCTTGAATGTACACGTCTGTTGGTTTTTAACGAGTCCTTGATAATTTTTAGCGCGTCAGAATATTGCCCTGTCCCAGTCTGTGTCAGTGTTTTGACAGAAAAACCCGGTATCTGTTTTTTTACTACAATCTATAGTAAAAAAACAGATACCAGGAAATAGGAAAAGGAATTTGCTTTTTCTCCGTTTTCGGCTTAACATTTAGTTTTAGTCCTGGTGAAACCTATTCGGTGTTGCAGGTCCTTAAGACTCTCTGCTCCAGCAAAAACTGCAGCCTAATTGCGTAACACACTATCAATCACAATAAGAATGATTTTGAAGGATATTGCTAATGCAGTGCTTCATATTTCCAAATTTGTCACCTCAACAACGTAAATAACGCAATGAATCGATCAAGCCCGGCCCATTTTCTAACCTTATAACTGTCAAGCCCCGCGGTTTCACATCGACGCGGGCTTTACGTCACTTCTGAAATAAAAAAAACTTTGCTGCATATGAAGTGGCGAGTCATCACGAAGCTAACAATTTTAGTAGTTTCTGGAAAGCCACAAACAGCTTGAATCCTAAGTCCTGCCTGCCAGTGTGCGTCGGTGGCGTTAACGAACCTAAGGTTAGCGCCAATTTATTTATGGCTTCGTTTAGGACAGAGTCACCGCTGGGTCCATCAACGGGTGGGTCGAGTGCTAGGGAGGGGGCACTCCGGTCATGTGCACCGCTGGGGAGGTCGGGTCTGACTCAAAGAACCTGAAGCGGGGTAAGTCCGCTGGACGTGACAGCTCGTAGAACACCAACGATATGCAGGTAGAATAAAAGAATAGAATAGAAAACACTTACCACGTGTCTTAGCTCTCTTGTTTAAATTGTGTATGAGTCACTCTATCTTCCAGAGGACCTCATGACAAGGATTGTCATTTCTATAATAAAGAACAAGACTGGAGATACGAGTGACAAGAACAACTACAGGCCTATCTCCTTGGTGGCCATAAAATGAGCCCCAATGACTCACATGTGAGTCAGGTGACTCTCATGAGAGTCAGCGGGACTTGACGGTCCCAAACCGTCAAGCCCCGCTGACGTTAGTGTGACTCATGAGAGACGTCGTGGCTTTAACGGTGAATGTTGTTGAACTGTCAAAATGAAAGCCATTGCTACTATAAATGTGTTACGCAATTACCTCGCTGGTTCTATGTGAGACGGATTGCTGATCGCAAGCGTGTTAAAGTAGGCAAAAGGGTTTTCTTATGAAAGCTCATCTTTAAGATATCCCATCGCATTGGGCCGTGGTTCAGTTTGGCAGTGAAGACTAAATGTTAGAAACTAATCACATTATTCAAAGAGAAAATCAAATCAATTCTAAGAGTTGAAAATTTGTCAAACGTGTTTTAAAATGTATGACTAGTTTTAAATAGTAAGAGAAAACATTGAGGAAATCTACGCAGCAATCAATAAATGTATGTAATAGCCTAAGGGTAGAAATCAGCAGCGGTGTTTATAACGGTGGCTTGTTAGTATTGCCAGTGTAAAGACTTAGCTCCTTAATCATGAAAAACTTATCATTTATGAATGCTTTATTGGTAATAAGAATCTATCTTTAAATCCATGCAGTGGAATGGCAGTAGATTTTTTACACCATTTTCTTGATTAGTTGTTGATTAAGGGTTATGGAATAAGTAGATTTATCCCTGTAGACCCAGCAATAGAAATTTTTAAGGCTATTTATGCTTTGTAAACCGATGTGGGTTCAGGTGTAGGATGGTTGAAAGTATTCGTAATAAAAGTGTAGCTGCCGAGTTCATGCTCGTGTTTGACGTCATATTTATTGGGGTATGGAACCTTGGTAATGTCTTCAGAGCCACCACTATTAATGAGCAATATGATGTTTGAAATACTAAGGAGCTGCTCCTACGCATCATCATTTCCCTCCTCCTAGTCGCCTCTGAAGACTTAGTTTTTGTTATCGTTAAAACCTTCACCTATCATGGGCAATGAACTAGATGACAGAAGATGCATATCTCCATACCTCAACCTCTTTGTCCTTATCGAGCAGGCAGACTACCAAGTGGAACGAATCAAACATGCGACTAAGATGTGCACGCGCTTAGAAACTCTTTGCAAAGGTATAATATTGTATGTTCCGAACACCAAACTACTATGAGAATAAGTATAATAATATTGTTCACCGGAATCCACAATTTGCGCCACAAGCACTCCATTTCTATTGTTGAATAGAGCAACCAACAATCTTAAGCAACGTTACGTTCTGTTTCATTTTAAATAACAATAGTACACGGAAGAGCTTACCTATTCAGGGAAAACATGTTATCCTACATATTCTATATTCTAACACATTTCATCAATCTTTTTGCATACTTATCCCGATCATAAACGGTTGCTCGACGCATTACAGTCCCGTGTGTCCACAATAAAGGGACCTCCCGTAAAAGCGGGTTGATTTTATGATCATACTAATTGGCTATACCAAATAAACGTAGAAATATGAAATGCATAAAACTCGGTTTCGATTCCGTGCGCGGTTGTAGTGTGTAATGGATTTAGCGACATTTAAGCTGTAAAATGTTTTCTGGGCTCTCATTAGTTTTGTTGCGCGGCCGCCGCGAATTATATTACGGGTGTGGACTGTGGAGCGTCTATTTTTACATTTTTACGCTTGTGTTTATAGTTTTGTGAACACAGTCTCTTGTGTGGAAAGGTATTTTAGAGATAGTGATTGCGAACTAAGGAACAAGTTGCGACGTGTGAAATGTAACGCGTAGTGCTTTTGAAGAGTGCTAGAATATTTATTTCTTAAAAGTGGATCTTGATTGGATGTGAAAGTTGTTGTGCAATTTTATCAGTTACATATTCTGACTCTTGAAGCCTCGTTCAGACTAGCGCGTCGCGATGCCGCGATGACGCGACTCGAACAATACAATTTCTAAGAAAACTTCACGGAATAACAATAACCGGTGTCGCATCGCGCTAGTCTGCACGAAGCTTAATTCAGCTTTGGTGATGCCAATATTAACGAATTTTAGTCATTGTCAATCCTCTCGATAGGGATTATTCGATAGCTTGTGATAAGTGTGCAATTACAGTATAGTCTCCTGTAAGTTATAGTAGTTATAGTATACCACAATAAGTTTACTTAAATTTCACTTACTTACGCTTCTTCTATCAATCAATCAACCAAATCACGGCTGGATATAGGTCCAGCCGTGATTTGATTGATTGACAGGTGTGGGTGTTGTGGCGCAGCTTGGGGAAGGCCTATGCCTTCGCCAAGCTGCGCCACAACACCCACACCTGTCCCCTGCTTTTCCAAACACTACACTTTGATTCTTGCTTCTGCAGGCCAGTCCCGTCGCTTTGCGTCCAGCGCGTCCCACCATCTTTGCCTTGGTCTGGCGTTGCCTAGCTTTCAATGGGAATAGCGACCTAGTTGGTCCCATTGAATGCTAGAAGACATGGACCATAAAAATACAGGCTCACACCAAAAATACTTCTAACTACCCACAAACCGAAAACGTAATTTGTTTAACAGAACCTAACAATAGGTTTTCGTATAACTCAAAGTTAAAACAGTGGTTAACTTTACAGGTCACGGAGCAAAATAACCAATGAGTTAAGCGTTATTGTTAGTTCACAGGTCGCAGATAAAACTCTAAGTAGCTGGCTAGTAGTGGCTAATAGTGGCTAGTAGTGGCTAGTAGTGGCTAGTAGTGGCTAGTAGTGGCTAGTAGTGGCTAGTAGTGGCTAATTTATAGTGGCTAGTAGTGGCTAGTAGTGGCTAATAGTGGCTTATTTTGTGTGCAGTCTTTTGTGGGTTTAATCATATGCAGTATTTAAATTATACGTTGTAGGCAAAAAAAATCTAGAGAAGGCTCGGATTTCTAATTATCAAGCAAAAACGATAAATCAAATACAAGCTGTCAGCGGACTATTTTTTCATCCTTGAGTGTAAGAATTCATTCATTTTTGACAACGATCTGCTGCGTTCTGGTTTGAAGGTATAATAGGTGCTAGTGGAATTATTTTTAAGAAAGAAATGATAAACGTTTGGACACAGTTTATGAAATACAAAAAAAAAAAATAACCAACTTCCAAAAAAATTACTGCTAAGTGAAAAATAACTTTAATTTCGGAAGTCGGTGTCTTTGGTTTTGAATTTTCTTTTCTAGCCACCGACTTCCGAAATTAAAGTAATTTTTACCGGGTATGTAAATGACAGTGACAGGAACTTATATCAAGCAAAGGTAATATGTAATATAAATGTATACGGGATCACCTCGAGAGCTTAGACACCTTTTCCAACAAAAAAAATATTTTTTATAATCGGTCCACAATTGACGGACGTCCTCCTTTGGTGTTTAACAACAATAGTGTGTGCCTCGCGGCTGCGCCAAAAAGGTTCATTTCAGCCAGACAGATGCTGTCGGACAACAGTTAAAACTAATTAGTTCTTGCACTATGGCCCATCATTGTTGGATAGGTCATACAAACTCACAACCTCACCTTACCATCAGCAATCGGTAAAATATTATTATTACTTCGTAGGCGTCCATGCTTGTCCATGCTTGTTAATCGGTATTATATACTACTTATTTATTCGGTAATCGAATTATTTATCGATAAAACTTGAAGTACGTTGATGTGGGCACATCACACTATAATGATGCAACTGCATTATTTGAAGAGATGTCTTTAGAATATTTATGTGAATAATTCGATTGTGGGACAGAGTTTGATGGGTTACCGTTGTGACTTGTATACAATGGTGAATGAGTTAAAACCAGTGTTTTGGACTGAATACGTTAAAATATTGGAAAGAGGTACCTTATAAAAGCTGTAATAAGACAGATAAAGTATAATTAGAAGATTTTTGGATACAGACAATTTAAATTGAAAGACTAAAAAGTTATTGAAAATTAAGTTTCGAGGTTTTTTGGTATTGCATGGGTATGAATGCTCCCAATTTATTTAAAAAATAAATTGTACCTAGATCTAAAAATCCTCTCACTCTAGTCAACCGGAGTTGTAACAAAATCCGTTCAGCAGTGTACAAGATAACCTCGAACAGACACACAGACCTGACAGATGCACTCAAGAACTTTGTTTAATAATACACAGTGATATAAGTTGCTTGTCGTCATGCGCGCGCGCAAGCTATAAATCAAAGAAGAGCAATGGGTTGCAGAGTACCTCTGGGCAAATGTTCGCAGCTTATTAATATTTACACACAATTGTATTCACCTCACTGGTTTACACTAGTGATATGCCTTAGGACCACTAATGGTTCTAGGTTCCGGATGAAGCTTAATTAGAAATTTATGACAGGAAAGGGCATAATTTAAATTCATGTTTGCTTTTTCTGTTCTCATATTTCTGTAATAATGGTATATAAAAGACGAAGCTTTTAGGCTATTGCCAATATATCCGCCAACACTAACTAATCTAAACATTTGCTACAAGACACAAGGTCAGTGTTCTTAGATAAAATGTAATATGAACACATTATCGTTAAACTCAAGCAATATTCATACATAGTCGAAGGGATTAGACAGACATTAGACATAGGAGTATTGCAGGCATGATTAAGTTTTGTAATTCAATTTACATTGTTGTCGACAAGTTCTGATTAAAAACTCCTGTACAATGTTTAACAACAGCATGTGCAGTACCGAGAGACTATGCCATACTAAAGATAAACCCACATTTCTTTTACTGATCTCTCAGATACATTTTATTGCAATACGTGACTCACCTTCAAGGCATCTCATCTTCGTACATACCTGGCCATCTAAGGAAAAAGTCGTGACATCACATAGAACGTGCCTAAATTCAGTGCGCATACGCACTTATTGACAAATTCAGTAAGCAACACTAACAGGCTGTATAATGCGTGAAAACATAAGTGCGGACACAACACCATGTATAAGGCCTCGTATAACTAGCTAGGCTTGTTAGTTGGGCCTGACGTGTAACTCAAAACCAGCATAGTCACTTGTAGCGTTGGGGCTGTCGGGACTGTCGGGAGGCAGGCATCTGTTTGAATAGAAAATAAAAGATAGAATACGTTGACTTTAATAAATAATTTGGATGTGAAAGAGCGACACAAAATGGAGTAAAAAACAGCAGTTTTATATCTATTTTGTGAAATCCTTCAACTATAAGAAAGATAAAGTAACAACTGAATTACTTCGAATAACTCTGTTAGTGTGGTCACAGCTTTGAGGACTTTAATTATTTCGGATTATTCGGAATTTTCCATAAAAAATTTGGTAATTTAATTTCAAGAATGTTCGTCTAAATACAAAAAGCGCCTCATCATAAAAACTATCATCCAACTAAAAAAAAAAAAATTGTTGGTCCTCCTAGTCCAAATTCGTCGTGCTAGCCCTAGTCCTAGGTAGTGACAGATTTATTCTCAAAGAACAAGGCAGAGATCATCGCGGTGCACATTGTAGGTTCTTGTTGATGCCACGCTCAATATGAGCTGGGATTATCATTCGTTAATTAGTTAAATTACCTGTGATTTGATTACCCGTTCGATGTAGGAGGAGTATCTTGTTCCTGTCTTACCGATGGTTTTTAGGAAGATGTATCTTAGTCAAGATGAAAGCGTAGTCAATAACTAAATATTGGAATCCCTTTGCCCCTTATTCTATATAATATTGGATGCTTTCAGTGAATTTACATCTGGACTTTGGAATTAGAAATAAAATATTACTAGTAGTTCTGCGATAAGTAGACCTGGCGGGCATAACCTTTTTGGCAACGATTACCCTGTAACCTCTACACGCGACTAAATAATCACAGTGTTAGTCGCGTGGGGTCTGTGCGGACCCCGGAGTTTATTTATGAAAAAGAAACATATAAGTGCAAATATTTATTTAGGAACTTTAAGTACCTACAACATCATAACAAAAATATAAGGCTCTAGAAAACAACGTAATATAAACTCGTAAAACAGTATTTAAATATTCTTATCAATTAATTGGCACAATACAACAATCACAAAGTTTAGTGTGATGTTCATTACACATAAATTTGTTGCATTTACCATACTTGGTTTTCTTTTTTCTATCATAAGACCTCGCAAACAAACGTAACGAACGTAATAGTGTTTCTTTTTTTAATGTAAAATTATTTAACAAAATTATTCTACACTATTAGACAACCTCCATGCAGTACGAGTAGGCAATGCTCCGGCTAGCGGAACGCTGATATTGGAGGGGCGCCTAAGTTAGGAAGCTACTGGAAAGAATAGTCGCGTTCGTATAATATTGGCTAAAATATGATACAAATAAAGTTTCATTAAATGTATACCACAAAAGTTTCTTATATACGGTTTTAAATAACTTTAGTTGTGAAAATAACCATATCAGTTTAAAATCCTTTAAATTAATTTACCCATCTTCTCACTATTAAACTAACAATTCATTGACACTTTTCCACTAAAGACCAAAACTATTTACACAAAGTTCTTATTTAGTGATTATGGGCGACTCCAGGTATTCGTAAAAGCAGGGAAAAACTTTTTGAAATGTATGGCCTAAAGCAACATAATTATGAATAATACAAGCTTTCATCAGTATGTTGCAAAATATTCTAAAACTTTTAAGTGTGTGCAAAATGGCTAAAGCTCTTCACATTAGCAATAAAATAAAATCAGCTGATGATAAAATAAAAAGTACCTGGCAAATTATAAATAATGAAACCGGTAGGAAAAAACAGCGTAATACTGAATTTTATTTAGAGACTGCACATGGTCCCATCAACTCAGATGTTGAAATAGCTCAGGAAATTGAAGACTTTTTTGCTAATATTCCCCTTATAACTACTGAAGCTTTAAATTCCTCACCCGCGCTTTCTGCTGCCTTACTTAGAAATAATTTAAAGGCCTTTGGAGTTTAGGTTTCAGCATACAAACCCCCAGGCTGTTATAAAAGCTTTTAAAGATATTAAAATTAAATCAACAGACGATCTATGGAGAATGATCTATTTGTTGAGATCATATCTGAAAGATAGAAAGGTTAAAGTTCAAGTCAATGGCACAAACTCATTAGGGTCTGAAATGGTAATGGGCGTTCCTCAAGGTTCAATATTGGATCCATTCCTCATTTTAGTTTATATTAATGATTTACCCCAATAATTTCTAAATCAACCAAAGATGGTGTTATTTGCAAATGACACATCATTGATCTTTAAAATAAACCGACGGTCACCAAATCTTGACGACGTGAATACGTTAATAGCTCTATTATTCAGGTCCAAGATTGGTTTACGGTAAATAATTTAGTAATAAAAAATAAAAATAAAAACAAATGCATTAGATTTAAATTACCAAATATTAGAAGTAGCGAATGTGACATCATATTGAATGGAGAAAAACTGGAATTTATTAATCAAACAGTTTTCCTTGGAATCACACTAGACGAAAAATTACAATGGGGACCCCATAAAACATATCTCGCGGGGCGGCTAAGCTCGGCCACTTATGCTGTTAGAAAGATAAGACAGTTAACAGATGTATAAACCGTTTGGTCTATTTTAGCTACTTCCACAGTATTATGTCGTATGGCATTTTACTGTGGGGTCGGGCTGCTGACATTGAATCCATCTTTGTTTTACAGAAAAGAGCTTTCAGAGCCATTTATAATCTACGTCGTCGCAAATCTCTCAGGGAACTATTTAAAAATATTAATATTATGATTATGACGTTACCTTGCCAAATCATTTATGCAAATATTATGTATGTGAGAAAAAATCTACATCTTTTTAATAAATTAAGTGATAGACATAATTTTAATACTAGAAATAAAAATAAAATAGATCAATCATTTTTCAGATTATCTAAAGTAAATACATCTTTTATGGAGTACTGTGTTAAATGTTACAACAGAATACCTTGTGATATATTAGAATTAAATGAAATAAAATTTAAAAAACTCATATAAAAAGTACACTTTGTAAACGAGCATATTACAAATTAGAGGACTATATCCAAGATAAAAATGCTTGGAAACATGCTGGTCCTGCTCCATAGGACAATTCAGAATCTAGACAAAATCGAACTGGTTGCCAATGTAATTGTATTTTTTTTTTAACATTTATTTTATATGTTGTGATTACTTCAAACTCACACACTGACTTATTATTAGTATTACTTGTTATAATGTTAGGTATAATTTTCTAATTTTTGTAAGTATGCATCTATCACATAATTAATTTATGTCGTTCCTTCATTTTTCATTATTTTTACCTATCGTGGTATAGTAATCTTATTCTAGGTGCATTGTCTTCACATATCATTATATAATTATGTTTAAAAGATTTATTGATTTTTTTAAAGAGTAAGTGGAGTTTCTTTCCCATTCTTCTCCATACGAAAACTACCTTTTGGAATGGGCGACTAGAATCAGTTATTATTATTTTTTGTAAATTTTGACGTTTTAAAGTGCCTTTTTTGTGCCTAATTGAAATAACTTATTTGACTTTGACTATCCAACTTAAAAAAATAACCCGACTGCGGCTGTAAGCCATTAATAAAAATCATAAAATTGGCTCAGGTAAGTCGTACTTAGTATAAGAAAGTTTAAAGCTGGCGGGCGGGACGGAGACGGTTGGCAGGGTGCCACCTATTTTATGAATTCCAGGGGTTAATTTATGGAATTATGATCTAAGATTTTACGGGGAAGGTCTTCCAAGACATTTCCTCTTGGAACGGCCGTGATAGTTGACAGCAGCATCGACAGTCTAAAGTTGTAGGTCTATTGTGTAAATATAATGTAATATATATTTTTTAAACAAGCTTTTATTGAACTAAAAAGTACAAATTAAACTAAACACTTGACTCTAACAAACATTAGCACTTTAAAGCTTTGTATTTCGCATCCCTGAATCGAAAAAATATTTTTACACACCCACAAGACACTTCACAACATGGGACAGACGAGAAAAAAAATATCCCCACTTAACGTGTATGGAGGGGAGATACTTACCCTAAAAAATATATATTATGATTTTATTTTGCCACTTTGTCGGCGTGACTAATTTGGCATGGGCCTATACATATAATATATAGATAGTGCAATCCTCGACGACGCGCCCCACTCCGCTTCGCTCCGTACTAAAGTACAGCTTACAGCACAATAATCGCGGAGTGGGGCGCGTCTTCATGAATTGCACTATCTGCAGGCCCATGCCAAATTACGGCTTTCAAGTACTAAGATTCTCTGAGCTCAGCTGGCGAAACTATATCGGTTCCTTGTTGACTACAGAACCCTAAAAACCAGAAAATTTATGAGTAAAAATTTGTAGGCCAGCTAGAAAAGTTAACTATTAGGTTTTAATAAATAGTGAACAATTTTCTGCATTTTGAGGGGCTATTCTACTCATCATATCGAAGATCCACATCAGATCTTCACCAAATTTTATTGAGAACAACTTAAAGTAAAACTATCGAAATTGGATCTCATAAGGCGGAGATATCCAATAGGCCCCTTTTTGCCCCATTTTGGAGGAAGTACCCCTCCAATCAAAAATACCCGACGACAAAAAAATTGTAAAACCTGTATGCCAAGTTTCATCTAGATCGGTTGTAAAATACGACTTGTAGAGGAGTACGTACAAACTGACACACGAAAGAAAATTTTGCCAGGCTTGATGCAGAGATGCTTCGGTCGCTTCGCTCGCACGGTCAATTATCTTCTTGTATCACTATACTTGATTAAAACATTGTGCAAATCTACAGCTGAACAAAATCCTCCCTCGTCATAAACTAAAGCAATTAGTTTGCGTTTGACTTCAATAGTAGTAATGACATTTTATTATATTTTAGCTACTAAGCCCATATCTTACAGCAATTTTTCACAATCAAGAAATGCTTTATAATTAAACCTCATATTTTAATTTTATTGCAAAACAAATTGATGTATACTGCATGACTGCTCTAAAGCAAGACTATTCTCTATTAAGGCTACTCATGATTTTCCAAAAAAAAAAAAAACCGGCCAATTGCGTGGGATGAATTAATCCCAAGAACAAACTTAACATTGTAGTTGAAAAACATGTTCTCCCATAGATTCTAACTACAACTATAAGTTTGTACGCACAATATTGAGAGATTTACAATGTTTTTTTTTTTGTTTTGTCTTATAGGTGTTCCTGTAATCCATGAGTAAAGAACCATTCTCTGTATTTTTTCATAATTTTAGGCTCAGTAGTTTCGGAGATAAGGGGGGAATGGTCAATTTTCATCAACTTTCTTAATTACCTTTAAAAGTATTTATTTTAAAATTATAAACAAAAATATTTGAGATCCTCGCAACAAACCCTTTCATTCGATATGTCACGCGGTACAGTATTTTTTTTCTAATTTGTTCCACAAAAGTGACCACCATATTCAAAATTAATTTATTTATGTTGAAGACAGTTATTTTATTTTCCAGAATAAACTTAGAATACAGACGAACATTATCACGATCTTAACCTAAATCAAACACATTTCAGACGCAGGAAACTTGATCTAGCTGCCCCAGGCAAGAACCTAGTCCTTTAATTAGTCCTGATATATTTTTTCCGAGACATGTAGCAATATTATTTTAAACAAACGACCCCGGGTTTAGCGTTACAACTTGCACCATTAGTTATGGCCGAAGAAATAAAAGTTGTGCCGACATTATCACTGGCTGTGCAATATATGGATGGTATTATTTTAGAAATATTATACGTCTAATAAAGTTCAGCGGATTGGATGATCGTCTTTAGTGTTTCGTAGTTCTTGTTGGTGAACGTGTTTATGGGCATTATGCATAGGGGTGAAGTATTGGTCTTGAGAGATAAAAATATACAGAATGGAAACTATCTACTCTATTTTTCTATGCTTATTGAAAGATGTGACTGATTTCATTTGCTTCCTGTAAGTAAGCAAAACGCCGATGACTGTCTAAGGGTATTCTGAAAGCGTTTCGGTTTAGAGATATTTTTTCTCAAATAAAGACACAAAGTCACTTACATGAGAACAATGCTTAAAATAAATTATATATATAAAGTTCGTCACAGACGTTACGGTAGAAATTATGATTCACCCACCCAATACGTTCAGCTTGATAATTGTGATTAAATATTCAGCTTATTGAGTTTTGAATTTAAAAACGTATTCACCTGTGGTCGGCATCAATTTACTAACCCAACACTCAAGCAGGGTTATTTAAAAACAATCTTGCAAGTTCATTGGTCATTCCGCCTTTTCATCTTCCCATGAAAATTATTGAAGTTATAAGTAAGGTTATGATGAGGTATGAATTGTTGGTATTATAGTTTTGATTCCAAAAGTTCTTGGTACATTATTGATATTATTTAAAATCTTTCAAACCTTGTGTATTTCACCACACTCCGATCACGGAAATCTATTGTAAATTTTCAATTATAGCGCCAGGTATACACCATACGTAGGTCCCGACATTAGAACAAATGCGTCGTTAAAGCGGGACATAGCGTGTACCCTCGCCTTGTTACTCTGCACACACTGCTGACTTATTCCTGAGGTCTGTTGGTACATACGTACTTGTAGAAGGGCGAGCAAGTTTGAAATGTTGTGTATAGCAATTTGTACTTTATATCTAGTGAATTGGTAATAGTGAAATTAGCAGGCATTTTCCGCAGATTGTCCTAATAAATTGTTGTTTGAATGTAATAAATCTATCTAGGTTATAGAAAGAAATTATACATCAATCAATCTGCCTAGCCTTTTCCCAATTATATTGGGGTCGGCTTCCAGTGTAACCGGATGCAGCTGAATGCCAGTATTTTACATGGAGCGACTGCCTATCTGACCTCCACAACCCAGTAACTGGGTAATACGATACCCCTTGGTAAGACTGGTTGTCAGATTTTCGGGCTTCTGACGACCCGTAACGACTGTCAAAGATCCATGAATGACAGCCGGGACTAACGGCTTAGCGTGCTTTCCGAGGCACGGAGGAGTCTCGGTATGCAAAGATGTTCACCCATCGACAGACCAACCCCGGCAAGCATAGCTTAACCTGATGGATCAACCCGTGCGGCAGTTATTACTAACGTTGCCCCACACTAGGAATTTCTCCTGTATTGTGGGTGATTTTACAAACATTTCAACTCACATACACAACCAGCCAGACCCAAAACAACTACTTGTAGGTCATACAAATATTATTTCCGTGCGGGAATCGAACCTGCAACACGCAGCGCAGCAGTCAAACGCTTAACCACTGTGCCAACCGTGTCGAATTGCGAAAGAAATAGCTAAAATAACAATATTGTTTAATCCTAATCCTATTTAATATTATGAATGCGCAAGTGAGTTCGTTTTTTGTTTGTTTGTTACGCTTTCACGCTAAAACTGCTGAATAGATTTGGATGAAATTTGGGATATGGGTGACTTGGATTAGGACGTAGGATACTTTATATCCCGATATTCCCACGAGATCGAGATCTATGCGGGTGAAACGCGCGTCTAGTAGATTATAAAACATAATTATCGTGGTCAAAATCTACTCGGAAAGCTTAATTTTTTTAGTCCTCTTAAATTTTTTATCACATCCTTTAACCAAAACCTAGCAATCCTCTAACCATCGTTCCTGTCCCTGTGTCCGCTAACACACACCCTGCAGATAATCCAGAGATCCAGAAACATTCAGATCCCATCGGATACCGCGATATAGTTACAATAGTTGTCGTTTAAAGGACAAAATCTTGTTATTTGGACGCCTACGGCCACATTTTACATCGGCCATGGGTTCTAAAAGAGGTACTATACAGACCTGTTAATGCATAGATATTGCATATTAATATGTAGTTTCGAAGTTCTTGGTGAAACGTGTTTCCTTGTTCAATAGAGCTAAGCTTTGTCGAATCAATATTTTGTAATCTGAACACGGGTGCTGTTTTATGAATATTAATTTAATGGCTGCTCTCTTGGCAACATTAAGGATTTGATTTTATCCTTACTGAAATCTCATTTGTGGTGCTGTTATTTTAGGGACTACAATAAGCATCTCAGATGAAAACTATTGTAGTTTTAGATGGTTGGATGGCGTAGACCAAGATATAAGAACTGTTGGAGTAAATAATTGGAGATAAAAAGGCGGAAACAGGTCACAATGGCATACATAATATAGACAGACATACATAATATTCGACCAGGTTCAAGGCCCACCTGTGGCTGTAAAGCTTTAGACGATGGTGATATTTATCTATCGAATAGACCTAGAGATCTAGAGAATAGAATCTTTAATGCAAAAATACCACTATTCAAAGCCCATTATCAATTTTATTCTCTAAAATACAACCCTATAAAAGGCACCTGCGGCCTCCATGCCTTCCACACTCTGCGGCAGTATTCCGCCGCGTGTTCTATCCACAGCGCGCTCTATACCACATATATCTCGCGCGTCGAACTGCACACGCGTATAACTCACCCCTCCGGCCGGTGTTAAGTGTTGCAATTAAATATTGCCCAGCTTTGTTTCTGATGTTGATTTTATTACGATTATTTTGAGGGTAGTCGAGCTGGGCTTAATGTGGATGTTCGGACAAAGGATCGCGGTGTTATTGTTGGTATGTGTGGAGATGGTGGAGATTCGAATGAGATAGGGTTAGGTGGAAGAGAGGAACAGATAGATTGGATAGATACATCTAAGTGTCGTTGACTATTAAATACTTAGATTTACGAATGTTCAGGAATTGGTCAGTTATAATTAGGTAAGTATTACGAGAGCTCTTTTAGTCTTTCATGAAGCATCGGATAATAAAGAGTCATTTTCGCTTGGACTGTCCAAACAGAAAGTTCTGGACTTAATAGCATTTTTATCCGCATGATGTGTTTTGTACTCCAGAGACCTGTTTGAATGTTACGCAACAGTATTTATTAGACACGCCATCCCTTCCATCAACCATGACAAAATCTACAAAAAAGAAGTTATCTCTTTCACCACAAACACAGTACACTCCATAATTCCGTCCTATACATACCTTCACACATAAAATTCCACGATGACGTATTCCCATTGAGTGGCACAACGCGTCGAATTAGGAATGCTACTGGTATCAAAAACACGCGACACAATACGAGACGGGTTAAAATCATTACCAGTCAACAAGGCATTAACACATATTAGCATAATATGTATTACGAGAATGACGGTGTGGCGATGAGAGCAGCGGGAATAGAAATTATTTTAGCTATAGAAAAAGTTATGGTGGGAAAGAAGAAATGATTGTGAAGGAAGTAGAAGATCGAGTGATGTCTGATTTAGATGAATGGAACAACAAAAGATTTAAGTTAAGAAGAATTAATGGTAATGAGTGAGAGACGAGATGACATGACTGAGAAGAAGATACATGTAGGATGGCTGATAGAGACTGAGGATGAAGTAAAGTCGAGTTAATCATAGAAGAAGGAAAGGTGATAAAGTGAGAAATAAAAACGAAATAAATAGGCTGTGACGATTAGTTAGTTACGTGTAACTAACTAATCGTCACAGCCTATAACTCACGCACACCTATATCCAAACTCCATTAAAAAGGACTCATTTCAATAGGCGGCAATACCACCTAACTTATCTTGAGCTCTCTTCCCTTTCCCTTAGCTTATAATACCAACCAAAAAGGGGCCCAAATAGGCTCAACCAAGGACCTTATTACATTGGACGTTGATCAGTTGACACTTGTAAGGTCGCGTCAAGTGACCTCTCACATTGTGACCCCACCCTTATAAGTGCGTCCGTGCTTTCACTTAGAAATGTTATGTCAAATTAACATATTTTAGATACATGCTTTTTGTATCTTATGTTTCTTCAAATAAAGTGTATATATTTTAAATCTTGTTAGGTTTGATGGAAATGTGGGTAGTTTGATAGTTTGGAAATGGTGGGTGGGAGGGATTGTTAAGTTACAGCAATGACTGGACACCAGATTAAGGGATTCCCGATTTTCATACTTTATAAGTGGTGGAACGGGTGTACAGCAGCGTCTTCATAAAAACGAACTGCAAACTACAATGACAATATCTCTTAGAGACCATTAACTTGTTGACTGGTATAATAAGACCAAAACAACAGGAGTTATAAAAAAGTTCAATAAGCAGACATAATCAATAAGCAATAATCAAATGAAGCAGGAAACGTTTAACACAGAAAGAAAGAAAGAAAGAAAATACGTTTATTTGCGGTAAAATATCACGCAAGCCTAAAAAGCAAAATTATACCTATTACCTACAGTGGAGTGGAATATCTTGACATAATAATGTGCCCGTTTTCAGTAACACTAGGCGACACTCAAATGAATTCCTAGTGATAGTAAAACCGGGCAATATACTATTCCCCAAAAAGACCAAGGATTTTTCCAATATCTATTCTGGATTTAGTGACTACTATTCTTGTAATCTCAATCAGTAGCCAAGTCGTTGACCTTACGAAAAAGGAGATTTTATTTGTTTAAAGTATTTATAATTAATGCAAACGATTGCATCTAAGCGGATGGGGTTATAAATTAAGTGATTAAGTATTGCGGAATTTTGCAAATGACTTTATGAATGATAAATAAAAGATCTTATGAACTGTAAATTGTTATCTTTATTTTTTACAAAGGAATCAGAATCAGGTTTGTAAAAATGAAGAAGTTCCTACAATCGAGTGTATTTTGATTTATTGAGTTTAAAAAGCCACATTTCTACAATAGGTACTTCAATAGCTTGACACTCCATAAAATTCTCTTTTCACAGAACATAAATCGCGCATCGCGCGAATAAATCGCATCTTATTTTAATGTCACAGAAAAATGAAAACAAGAACAATAACGAAATTTCAAAAACAATTTTTTAATAAGCACAAAACGATTGGACTTTCGCGCGAATTGTAATAATCGAAAAACGCGCGTTCCAAACGCGTCTGGCATTCTACAAGACTCTATTAAAGCCTTCATCAAAATTAACAATGAAAATACGACCTTATGCTGATACAAATAGGGTGCAAAAATCGGAGTTACAAAATCTTGAGAGTCCCCACATTACTTTTTACGTCGCATCTCAAAGAAATTGAGTCTCATTTACGAGTAACGACACGATTACGATACGATTTCGTTTGATATCTGTTTTTCGTTTGATATTATTTTGTATTTTGTAGTAAGTATTGTGGCATAATATATTTATTTTTACGGTTAACACTTTCCGGGACACTGAACGAGACACAATAAAAGTTTTATTGTTATCACGTTTATAGGCGTTTAGTGTCCCGCAAAGTGTTAAGGGCAAATAAATGTTCGACTTTTAAGTTGTAGCCCGATTTTCTTGAGTAAGAATATGCTAATATTGATTTAAGGGAAATCATAAAATGGTAAAACGGGAATAAATCTTTAACGAAAGAATGCTTTTGTCTATACCAATTATATGTACTGCAATACCGATAATTGAAGACTTCCGTCAGGTTTTATCGTCTCTGTAACAAACAGACGTCGTTTTTTTCGTGACTGTAATAAATATCTGTTTTTTAAATTTATTAAGTTATGTCGTTAAAATTAAAAATACCCATCTCTTGTATTAGCAAAAACTGTCGATGGGCTTCTACATTCCGCCTTTTGCTTAGATCCTGTGTAATTTATATTGCGGTAAACCCCTCAGTCGACTTCTTGATCTACCTCTTCAGCAATAAAGTTTAAAATTGATTGAGGTTGACGCGCACTTATTACCTTTTGGTTCCATCATGAGCTGGTCATATTACATGACAGAGAATTAATTGTCATAGTATTGTATTTTGTATTGATACAAGTACTTAATGACGTCATTATTTCTATAGCATCCACTAGTGTGAATTGGATACAGCTTTTGAAAGTAATTAGTACTTTTATTCTTTATTTGTGAGTAGAATGGCTGGTTCGAGCACCTAATTATGTCACGTCAGTTATAAAACCCGAATCAATCCTTTCAAACATTCTTAGAATAAGGTTTTATTGCACTTCGTGTGGTCCGTGGCGAAGAATATTCCAATATAAGTAATCTGAGTAATCCTCTATGTCATTTCCCGGTCCTTTCAGGTTGATGTCGTAAAAGGCAAATGGTTATGTCTCAGATATTGGCAGAATTGATCTACGAGGTTGTTAAGTTATTGGTTACTACTTTTAATCATTTATCCGTGTATCCTGTGTGGCGGTAAAGATTTCTAAGCAATATATCATTGGGTCAGGGATCGTTTTGGTGAGACGGTAGCTACAGTTATCGATGAAATATAAAGATACTAGTACACTCCCAAAGAAAACAATGGCGTTACTAATGAGAGCTAACAACAGTAACAAAAAAATATGAAAATGTGACTAGCAATAAAACCGAAGCTGATGTTAGGGACGTCATTATAGGAGTTAGAAGTAGCTGAACTGATATTACCACATTTCAATAACGAAAATAAATAGTTTCTAGATCGTGATTAGTAGAAGGGATAATATTATACCCGGAGATATGAAAGAGAATATACGAGACTTATTATAATGTATCTGGGATATAACATTTAGTAAAAGAGCTGGCAACTAATTAATTAATACAGATTTTAATTCCTGGATCGACGAAATTATTAATTCCCATAGAGTAGAAACTAAATGTTAACACAGTAATTATAACAGCGACTCTTAAGAACAACTGGTAGCAATAGTCGGCATATCAAAGTAAATCGACACGTTAATCAATACAGTTATTGTTATTTAAAAGGTTTTTATTAGTTGAGTTATGATGAAAACAGTTTATTGATCAATCAACGAGAATTTCTTCCGCGATAGAGCTAAAACTAATTAAAAGATGTGGTATAGTGGCGTGCTTCGGTTTGTTTGATTGTTCAATAAATTCGGTTACTGATGTTGTAATAATATGCTCGATTATAAAAGATGTGTTGATACAATGAACAATGAGAGTCATACGTGTAAAAAAAAGGTTAAAGCCATCAATTTATTTAGTTTTGCAAAGAATATTGTAGTGGTTCCACTAGCTATATTTTCCAAAATTAAAGAACTACATGTCCAATTTCAAGAAAAAAACGAAAACTTTATATGCATAGTTACAAAACACAGTGAAAAAATAAATGTAAATCAGTCAAAAAGTTTGCACTCTTTATCAGTCTATTGCCAAATCGTTGTCCGTTTTCCTTAAAACAGGTTGCTAACTATCTGACTACGGCTATTGGCACAACACTAAAATGTCTTGATTAATATTATGTTTCATATTTGTAATCGATAATAAGTGGCTACTGATTAACTGATCGTAATATTTTTATGTGGATCATAAATATTGAGCTCAATTACTCAAACAAACTTTTATAAACCTCAGACGGTATCGGGATAGGCAGGTTTCTCAACTCTTTTTGGACTCCAATTTATCATGTTTGGTGATAAATAGAGATCTCTTAGTCTTTCCTTAAGTTATCCTTTTATCTGTTTCAATAACTTTGGTAGTGTCATCATTATCATTATCTGCTGCTAGACTTGGCTCTATAATAACTAGCTGTTTTGAAGGATTATGACCCTGATTTTGTTAATGAAAGATTCTGCCCATCCCGTGACATAATTTCTAATAGTTCATAGACTTTCCATTTCACGGTCTTATTGTTTTTGACTTGGTCTAACATTTATTAATAAACAAAATGCTTTATCCACAAAACAGTGAGCTTCTGGTTTTACTCACAGCGACTCATGTCGACTGACCTTTGCAACTTAGGGAACCAGATTTTCATAGTACGATATTATCATTATACTCTTTACATAATAACTTGGCGACATTTGCATTACCCCCTTAGAATTTTGTGATATTTGAGTAAAATAATAATACTTTTTACAATTAAAATCATTTAATCGGAATTTAGTTGACATAGTTGTGGTTTTATAAAGCTTAATTATTCAGTTTATAATTGACATATCGTCTATGCAGAATATATTTGCAGCTTTTAGCTACTGTCGACGTCGTTACAAAAGATAAGAATACGAATTGATTACAATTATAGCCAGACATAACTTTAGGCAAATATTCTAGTTTATTGTTATATTATTCAAATGGAGAATATCGATGACATTGCTGATAATTTATGGATGTACTGGCTTTTTGATGCTACGTTAGTCACAAGTCGCATGGGCGATGAGTATAAAATTAGTAATATTCAAGATGGTGTGTTAAGAAACTTATTCTTGTTATGTGGCATATCAACCCAACATAATGGCATAAAAAAACAAAAAGTGGACGTCCAACGCAAAAAAAAACACATTTTTGAATCATCATCAAAGTCCACTTAAAGCAAAATTAAAAATAAATGTAATTGAAATAATGACTAACTATGTATATATGTATTTACAAAGGCAATGCTATAATCGTAAAAACTCCATATTAACTTAATATCGGTAATTAAAATGAGGAGAGTCCCCGTTTTTATGAGCAAGTCGTTCAAACTCACCGACAGTCACATGTTATGCAGAAAGAGTTGAAAATACTGAGTATTAATAATTTTATTGACTACAAAATGGATATTACTATCTTTTACTGGCAGATATGATTTTAATAAAGATAGGCAAAATAACATAACCAAGGATCTTGTATTCGGTTTGCTCTTTTCGCGTTGAAATATATTTGGCGCTAGGATAGGTTCTTGCGGGATCCCATTTCAATGGGAGTTTTTTGCACGACAAGAAAACAAATACAAACTTTAGATACCTTTGATATGAATATGAGCATCTTTACTTAATTCTAATTACTTTTAGTCACTTCCACATACAACATTCTTCAATTATAACCTATCTATCACGGTATCGAACGATTTTTTCAGTTTTGATTAAATAAATTACATGTGTGAGGTAAGTTTAATCCAGATAATTCTGAAATAAAACAAAAACATCTGCCTACCGAGCGACTAGTTGATATATGTGCTGTTCGTTTTATTTTTTCTTGCGTTAAAAGGATCACTTATCGTAATGTCTTGGTCACGAGTTTGTAAAAATTAAGATGTGACTGTATAGGTGGGGAGACATATTTGTTGAATCTCTTTGTTTAGGTTAAAAAGGAAGGAGATTAAATAATTATTTATTTTTGCTTTTACACGTCCAATACTGTGGAAATAAGCAAAGTACGTTGATATACGTTAGCAATTTTTTTTTCAGGTAATAATCACTATTGGTTGTCTACGTACTCGTAAGGTATTTTACTTACATTAGAAACACTTCTCAGCCTTATTATTTAAGTATCTCTTTAAACAATACTCACGAAGAGTTATCTAGGGTTTGCGAGTTTCTAGCTAAGTAGTAAAGGTATTTCAAATTGCAGAATGTTTACTTAATTAGAGTTGGAAAGCCACAAACCATACTTTATTAATTCAAAAATCTTTATTTTGAAATTCTTTCACACACTTCCTATTGTCATCAAAATATTTGAACAGCAGGAAACACTTTCTTAAGCCGAGATAGTCGGTGAGTCAGTCAGCTATCCAGTTATTTTTTTAGATTAGGATTAACATTATCAATAGAATGCATTACACCGCACCTATTCTCTTCATGTTAATAAGATCGTACCTTCTTTGTAAGTCAGTGCCGTGGTTTTACATCCTTTTCTAACTTAACATGATAGACAAAGACAGATGTATGTCGCTGGACCAGCTAGGCAGGCGTGTTGAAATACTTACACGAAGCATGGATTAAAACTTGAATGTTTGATGTACTGATTGCATAAAAAGCTTTGAAGAATGTTGGGTTGAAATTGAAACGATTCTGAGTGTTTTAACTGAGTGAATAAATTAGTTGTGTTTACAAATAAATTCCTTTCTAGTGAGTGCATGGAATCTAGAATATGACATGCAAGTGAAGGTTATTGCTTCATCGTCAATTAATTATCTCTTCATAATATTCGGCTTCATTAATCAGTAGTTATTTATCAGAAACAATAAAATTAATGGATACTCAATTAGCTATTTTCGAAATGTTGACTACGTAAAATTAAATCTCCTATTCTTAAAAGTTCCTTACTGTGTAATAGCTCAAAAGTTGCATTAAAGTAAATACCTTATTTATTATCCTAATTATTGTCTTCATTCCTGCTAACTTGATTTCTCAAGGTGGGTCAATGTTCCTAATTTATTATTGAAAAAATCATCTGTATCTTTCTCTGTACACCCTACTACCAACCGGCTCAGGGGACGCTAATGCCCAAAGTAAAACTGTCACAATGGGTACTATTTAACACTACGTATCGCCGGGATCAGATAACGCCACGTTGATAACACTGATGATCGATGACGTCACACTGTTCTTTAAACTTGTTATACTTTAATTTGTTAAGTTGGCGTGGGAAATTGGGAGAGAGGAAATGATTTTTGTTGTTAGAGTTCTTATTGGGTATGTTAATCATGTTATGTTAGTTCATTTCATAAGTCTGTTAATCTAAGAAGTTATTGACAAGGCGATATAGGGTTTTTAAATGTCAATGGGGGTCATGCAACAATCAAGCTAAGCTCAATTCAGTAGGATAAAGTGGAAATGAGCAGGAATCGAACACAAAAGCACTAGAAACGATCGAAACTAGAACTAGCACGTAAGTCGAAAGCTTTAGTGGAAACTGATCTCCAATTTTCTAATAACATTAGGTAAAAAAATAATAAAAAAGGGAATGTCAAAAGAAACAAGCGGTCATGGTCAAAATTCAACTCATCGTATAAAATCTGTTTCATTATTTTCTTGGTTTATAGTATAAAGCTCTACACTAAACTAAATCGATCCTTGAAAGATTACAATATAAGCGGGATTACAAGCATCTGATATCTTCAATACACTTCTGCTTCAAAAAGCACCAAATCCACGAGAGAGACGTACTTTCACTCAGACAAAAAACAACCACAAAATGAGAATCTACCCCAAACACATGCCTTTTCATACATTTCGAACTAAAATATAAAAAAGGAATGCACAAAGAGGTCCCTATTCTGTTAGCGCGCGTTTCCTCTCAGTTTTTATCAAGTTCACACTACGTAGAACAAAAGTGAGCAAAACAAAGCAACGCCGCCAGCGACACCTGACGAAGTGAGAACGAAACTTGATACCCCGGGACAACAGCCCTCTATTGAAAATCCAACTTTACTTTCTCCAAAATAAAGCACAGAACTCCACGATGAAATCAATATGAGGAATAAAAGGCAGCATCAAATAAATCTAAACTCTACTGAAATTGAAATAGAGAAGGTTTCACCATGCACTCCAAAATAGTATTAAGATTCAGACCGCCACGTGATACGGTCTACCTTTCGCCAAGTAGTTTTGTATTGGAATAATTTTATAGTTATTACATATTAGAATGCTATTGCGGGTTCATTTGAAACTGAACCGTACTACATTGTAATAAATTGTGATTTTAAGTGTAGAGTAATAAAAGAAAGAACCGTCAATCAAAGTAGATATACATGATTCAAAATGAATTGTCAATCAAAAAGTTGAATGTTTAAAAATTTGACCAGTGCTACCAAATTAAAACTTTGTATAATAAAATACTATCGGGTGTGTCCGTCGTTTGGACTATATGTAGTGGTTCGTTCTGGTTTTTTTATTTGAATTAATAATATGCCTATAGTTTTTTGCTGGGCGTTTTGTTTGTATGGTCACAGAGTGTTTTTGATTAAGATTTTTGATTTATTAGTACTTGTTTTCTTTATTCTCGAGTTAGGATTTAAGTTGATCAGACATTCCTCATACAGGAATACCTACACTATTTATTTAATATTAAATTGATATCCAAAAACAGATTATCACACTGGTCCATCAGTTGAATTTAAAGCAGTAACTAAGAAGTTCAAAGAATCAGCAACATAAACGTATATGCTTTACCAATATGCCGATAAAACAATTCGAAAACCACCCCTTGGACTCGTTTTAAAAACGAACCACCGAGTGTTCTGCCTGTGGAAGAACTCGATAATTTCGTGAAATGCACATATTGGTTTACCTATTTGTTGAAATTTACTTTCCTTAAAGTTGTCGAATGAGACGGTATTATTAATGCTAGAATGTTTTACAAAGTTCTAAAATAATGCATCCATACGTTTTCAATTATTCACATAACAATTTCGTAAGCATCTTTCTTCAGCAGAAACAAACTTATCTCCTCAATGAAGACAATCATATAAAACACCACGAATCATTTGTGCTATGAACAAATATTTCTTTCATTTAATTTTAGTCGAGGATAAAATCAGCTTGTACGTACTTACGAGATGTTTTTCTATTAACAAAAAACGTTTATACAATAAAATATATAGGTATTGATGGCAATAAAACCAATAAATATGATCCTTTTCAAAGCATACATGTAATCAAAGAATAGAGCAATCATCGAATTCCAATTGATGAATAGCAAAGTTTATGTTATATATTGTCAAAGTTTGTGTTTTTTGTGTTTCTTGTTCGGCGTTTCCTATCCGACTCCTCTGAGAAGAAATGCCGAAACAAACTCAGAGGTCACAGTCTCTTTTAAAGTCCAGACATAATCTTGGTCAGGCCATATGTGGACCATGTAGATTAGAGTCTGAAATGGTCAGTCATAGTGAGGAGTTCTATCCTCACACAGATTTGAGTGGATCTGTCCTATCAGTGCAAGCATTTGTCAGTAATCGTGGAGCTCCACTCAGAACTTAAGGACCTCAACTCGATGAACAATACCAAAGAGAGGACATTTGGGTAGGCCGCATAAACTATTCAAACCGCCAGACCCCCATTAAAACTAACTGAGAAAGAAAAAAATAATGAAAGAGAAAAAAAAAACACATAGTCCTCACATTCATAATAATATAATACTTTACAAAGTAATCATGTCAATGTGTATATAAATTGTGTAAGAATATTCAATAAAAATGAGAAGAAGCTCCAATAGTAGAAACAGCGTATCGTATTCTTTTGCTGATATTAGCTGATCAGAGAACTTGATAACTTGATAGCTTGTCAACTTGAAGAATATTTTTGTGAAACCACAATACATACGGTTGTAAATATCATGGTTTAATATTGATCCACTAGTTTTTTTCACAAAGACTGAAACAGAATTTTACCCACCACATAAATAAAGAATAGTTAAAAAATTCCTTCCACAGAACGAAACCGGTTAATTTTTTACGCCAATCTGAAACTCCGAATCTTTCTGACCATTTTGACGATTTTTAATCGGTATAATAGGTCTATGTGTCTCCATAAATTATTATTTATATAGTTTTAAATAGCTAAGAATATTCTAAAATGGACTCTATTACTTCTTCATAGGGTTTTAGTAATAAATATGACAAGTCGATGAAATACCGATTTATTATAAATAGCTATATAGGCGGGTTTCGGTTTGGTACTATAGACCGCAGTTTTATTCATAGATCATTATTTATAACTTTATGTAAAAGCGAATGAGTTACAACATGGACATTTTTTTTTACTCCTACATACATATGTTGTAGAATATGGAGAAACATGACAATTCCTGCATGCCCCTTGCACCTGCAACTGCTTCTTTAGCTTCTCTAGTGTTGTCACCAACTGTATTATTTACAGCTAAAAAAATATGATTCTTGTGTAAAATATTAAGAAAAATATTCCCTTGGAAATTAGGGTGAAATTGAAACTCAGATAGATTGACATACATCTTTAGGTTGGTAAAGATGGATGTCAATCTATCTGAGTTTTCAAACAATTATATAAGATCTACAAAGAAACAATGTGCCAAGAAACTAGAACAAAATACAAATTGAACTATAATAACCGTAGTGAAGGAACTATTAATTATTAATAATAATTATTTACTAAACAATGCACGCGGTGACGGCTATAAATTGTGCGAACATGAACACAATATGCTTTCCCATGAAGTTCTGGGAAAGAAAAACATGCTCTACATTACTGGCTTGTCATCCGATGTTATTAATATGGTAGATTATGTTTTAGCTTAAGCTGAAGCTAGGCTAATGAACAATGATATAACCCAGAAATGATCCCGTTGCAGAATTATCACATTAGTAGTGTTGGTGTGTGTAGCTATGAAAACAGAAAATACCATTTCAGAAATGGTTAATGTCTCTCCTAGTCACATTATTAATTTCTAGTTCTACATGTTTCTTTTTAAAGATACAACAACTTATAGCAATGTGAAACAATCGCACGCATTCAAACCAATCAATTCACCAACACCAATACCACCAACCAAGATCTTATTAAACTTTAAATTTATTCAATTAACCCCCAAAGAGCAAAATAAACGTTCACAGAATATATCAAGCTTGGAACAACGGTAGCTGGACTGAGCTTGCTACCGATAGCCCTAGGTCACACGATAGGATCACATCGGGACATTCTCCTCTCGTTAATTGTGCGCGCACGGTTTAATTGACACCGTTGTAGCCTTTACTTTTGATGCTCGATTGTTTATTTTGTTTTGGTGCCTGTGAGACAGTCGAGGTGTGAAGGGAATTCGGCTGTGGTAAGTGCAAAAGTCGTTACAGAAAAGTTTTTCTTAAATGATTTTGCCAGAATTTACTAAGACATGATGCTGTGATTTTACGTTAAATATCCCACAACATTTCTAAAAGTAAAAAAAACAGAATCTCTCTCGCATTTAAAATAAAGTATATACATTAATGTATAGGTATATATTTAGTTGTGGTTCTGTAGTTTTATCATGGATTCATCGATCATTATTTTACTTACATGGTCTGACAGTGAAATAAACTTTTAATTTTTAAATTTCTTATTACTTACATACTATATTTTATTATTATTACGCACATAGTACAAAACATACACTACGCAGTACTTGATAATAAAGCTTGCAAAATAGACCGACATAAAACAAACTATAACAGTAGCTATAATAAGGAACGACCAATGTAATTTCAGAATCAACAAGAAATAACGGTAATAATAGATTAAAATAGTCATCTACGTTCAAGCGATTATTTTCGCGTTCGATTTATTTTTTAACAACTATCTTGGTCCATGCGTATCTAATCAAACATTATTTTTGAAGATTTAAATTTCATGCTCTTTTTTGTAGGGAAAATAACACAGAATTTGAAGTATAAACATACTTAGGTAAGTACTAAATAGTTATGCACTCTACCTTGTCTATGCCAGTCTCACGGTTTGGAATTTGGCGAAAAATTATGGAGAAAGCAGCGGGCCACAACAATGTCTCGTCAACTATGGATACGTTTGGCAGTGTTTAGCTTATAATTTGATTAAAATATCTAGAAAGGGGTAATACGAGTACACACATCAAGTATCTGGGATCGAGGCCAAATCTAGTCTTCCAGATTGACTTCTTACTTTAATTCCTATGTTCAAATTAACAACATAGCCCTATATTTTATAAAAACAAACAAAGTGCAAATTGTCGAATTAATGTCGTCAATTATTCGACAAAAAAAAGCAAAAAAAGGATTAAAAAAAAAGTTTAATTGTAAAAGTTTAAAAAAAAAACTGTGTTTCCATCATTGACACAATCACAGCGATTTCACATCAAAATCAGTTCATCAAAATCACTTTGAGGAATGTCTTTGTCGAATGATGTCGTCGCTTTATCGATGCAATTTTATTCAGTTCCAATGTAGAATTTGTAATGGTTTTGTTAAAACACTATTACACACTTTTACATGAATCTTGATTGACAGTTGATTTTATATTTTTAATCAAAATTTAAAGATGTTTTATTAGATTTCTTTATTCAAATAGAGGAATTCATTAAAAATAATCAATAACAACCCAAAAAAGTTAAAATAATAATCCTCATTTGTGGCGATACTCTAAAACGTACTTGATCCCGACACTTTTGATGTGTGTGGTTGGATATTGAGCACTATTTTGTTAAAGCGTACCTTTTGACTCATTTCTAATTGTCAGGTACTATTATTTCCAACTCAAGTTTTTCCATATTCACACATTTTTTGTTATTCAGACTCAGTAGTGAATTCTCAACCATAATCTTGAGTTTCTTCCTAAATAGCAAGTGGATGTGCTAGTTTCATTCCCGGATCTGCGTAGAACCGTAACAAAACGTTTCGAATTATAAATTCATTCGAGTTTCGGTAACCGGCAATAAATAGGGCTCCCGACAGACGAAAAGCCCGGTACATGACATAAATACTACTTGCCAACGTCCATGAATGTCGTAATCCCCAGAGGTATACAATAGAATACCACTCCCGTCATTTGGGGAACAGAGTTGAGATTCCTGTGTGGTAGAATCGAAAGGTACGTTTAGGGTATCAAGTAACCGACTTCAAAGACAATGGTATATCGCTTTTGGATACAAGCGAAGGTGACAGCTTCGGTTTCGGGTTTTAATTTGCGAAATTTTGTTTACAATGGCCAAAGAATCGTGAATGGGTGACGTTGACTGATGAAGGGTTTGAAAAGACTAGATTTCCAGAAATTCAGTTGATAAATTTGGTGTGTTTAAGTTATCTGAAATGGACTACTGAAGTGATCAATGGTAGATTTGGTTAGTATTACAAATGGTATTAAATTAAATCCAAAGGCAAAGAATAAACATTTAATATTTGATTGATAAAAAAAAACATTAGATTCATTCTGAATATAGTTATTGTCATTGATATAACCATTTATGAGCATCCTAGACAATCATTACAAATTCTGTCCAGTCATGTACAAATACCATAAAAGTATTTGTAAATCGGAAAAACCTAATTCCTTTTCAAGTAAAATAAAAATCGACTCCCATATTTAGCACTTTACAAGCATTCCGTTGTATTGTCGCGAGCACGAATCGTCTGTTCATCGATTTGCATAAAAACTAACTTATCATGATAATAAAAATGTTAAGAAGCCGCAACTATTTTGTTTTATCAGCAAGCTGTGATTATTTATAAATGATTTTAACCTTTGTTTTATTATAATTTGAAACTTAATATACCTTTAGATATTTTTTTACTTCCAGGTATATTGAAGTAGGTGTTTCGAAAGTTTAATCATTTTATGTTCTGAATTAATGAAGGTGTAGCGGTTACACCGCCACATACTAACCACGCATCAAAGACATGACGTCACACAAATCCTGCATCGCGCAATTAGAGTTTACCGCGCGAACGACATAGATAAGACTATCCGAAATCAACAGTCGGGCAGTCGGCCCGCCAGACACAACACCCGTCTGGTTGGAGGATCCTCCCTTTTCTATGGTGGATGAGTGAACTTTACACTCTGTTCCTCATGCCCCTAAAAAGGCTATAAAATAATTGGTATCAGTAACAGAAAACCCGACTAAGTGCGAGTCGAACTCGCACACGAAGGGTTCCGTAACAATAAAAAAAAAAAAACTTGATTAAAAAAACACGTTTTTGTATGGGGAGTTGGGGACCTCCCTTTAATTTTTAACTTTATTTGATTTTTATTATTTGTTGTTATAGCGGAAATAGAAATACACACATACGAAAATTTCAACTGCATACCTATTACGGTTTATGAGATACAGCCCGCTTACAGACAGACGAACAGCAGAGGCTTAGTAATGGGGTTCCGTTTTCGTACAGAACCCTAAAAACGTAGAACAAACTTGTGGAAAATCCAAATATGTAGGTTTCCTTGATTCTTTGACTAACAAACTTAATATTATTCATGGCACTTGGTTTGGATTCGGTGACTTTACCAACGAGTAGAGTAGATATTAAGTGATCGTGGATGCAAATATTTGTTTTAAATTATGTTATTGAGTCTGATGTTGCAATATGACATCATAGTTTTCACTCGAGGTGGACACAAGTCCCATCGGATTTTCCTGTTAAAGTTGAGATTCCAAGGAACCAGAAAAGGAAAGAACATAAAGGCTTTTCAAGCTATTACTGCAAATATTATATCATCCACATACATTGATGATTGCGAAAGTATTTTCTTTTTTATTCCTGTTCCTCGTTTATACCGATGCTAATGTAACGAGTTCGGCCGTGGACGATGTAATGATTCTGTGTTTATTTATACTTTAACGTACCCTTAAAAGAAGCAGCACCATGTCTCCCACCACCCTACCCTGTGACATGCACGACACAGCGCCAAACAACGAAGCAGCACCATGTCTCCCGTCACCACCCTACCCTGTGACATCCACGACACAGCGCCAAACAAAGAAGCAGCACCATGTCTCCCGTCACCACCCTACCGTGTGACATCCACGACACAGTGCCAAACAAAGAATCACCACACGTTACAAAAAGGAATTAAATTCATAAAAATGCTTTATAACACCCCATTACGGAACAATAACTGGAATCCTGAACAAAAACAAAAAAAAAAACAGCCAAAGTCCCCTCTTACATAACGCATATGTGGTACGGTCAGCACAATAAGTAGCCAACATTTATTCAGAATGCCGGGCGAGGCAGGAATTATCTGACCGAGTATCAAAAAAGGCCGTCCCAACTTAAGGAATAAAAAAAAGCATAAAACCCGACAAGAAATTATGATACTACCAAATACGCGGGTAAAAACTCGATTCTATATACTGTTGTAAGTTCTACAGTGGATTCCGATCCAATTATCTGGTTTTCGGTCGGCGGATTGCATTCGTTGCGAAATAATTTTGTCTACTCACTGTTGTGCTGTCTGTACTTAAGTGGTATTGCTCTGATGTTTCCGACACTTGGCTGGTTTGTTGTTGGAGGGGTTTAGATAGTGTTGTTATATTTTCAGTTACTTGAATAGTGATTGTTCTGGGAAGAAATAGGTTATGGAAATGTATCTGTCGCAGCCATCTGGTTAAATTAGCCAGCTAATTGGACGCCTAGGCAGTTCATTAAACGCCGGCATCCAAATGAATGCCTAGGCCGACAGTTAATTTTAATAAAATCATTCAACGTTTAACAACTTGGCGTATTGAAAGTCAGCCCTTTGAAGATGACTGACCAAAACTGGGCCAAGTGATTCAAGTGGTGAAAAAATCTCTGCGAGCAACTTGGAAATAGCAATCGCCGGCCGCTGCCGCGGCACCGCTTGCTCCGCTCGCTCGGCTTGCGCGCGGTTGGTCATAGTTCTAACCTAACCTAACCAATTTCACTCAGTTTAATTAAACGTCTACACGACATTCAGCCATCTGGTTAAACGTTGTGCTCAACGACTTGACGAGTTGACCTTTAATCATTCAATGAACGCGCTAGTCATTCAATCAAATAGCAGATTCAACCAGATGACTGCGACATATCTAAGATAGCGATTTTTTTTTAGTTAATCAGTAAAATGATTGCAATTGGCATGAGATAATAAAACATTTTATGTAACTGAGAACACTCAGCAGTTCTTAGCAATCTTGAAGGTTCTTTTACGAGAACTCTTTTAGCATCTTAAAATGTTTTATTTTAGCATATAACGGCCGATTATTATTATGATTCTGAAACATCTGCGAAGCGCTGCAGACGCGCGGAAGCCCCTTCAACGTCAACCCATTCCCCATCGTAAACCCATTGTTATACAGAACGCGTATGACGTTGTAGGCCCTCTGCGTATACTTCACCCACAAGCTGCACGTGTAGAAGGTTTGGTCACCTTCACATCCCCACTACAACGTGCAAACCTGCGGGCTAACATATTGCACCGAACCGCCAACGCCCTACGCTCACATCCAAATCTGCATCATCAGATAAGTCATAACACATTACAAATTATGACAAAAACGTCATAATTTCATATTCAACACATCAAATTTAAAATTGGTAGTACAATCATTCATCTCATCATTCATCTATGTTCGTTAAAAATAATTTAAATAAATTTGCTCGAGTAACTAGTCAGCGCCGGTGTGATCGGTTACAAACAGTCGGATCCAGTACTGCACTATACAGAAACAGTATTTTTGTAATGGCTCCAAAGGTCTATAATAAATTACCAAAATGTATAAGGAGTGAAGATAATGTTCGCAAATTCCAAAGTAAATTGCATTCATTTCTAATAGATAAGACGTATTACTCTATCGAAGAATTTTTAAATGATAAAATATGACATTGCCATCAGCCCTTTATTATAATTTATTTTTTATTTATTTAATTGACATTATTTATAATATTATACAATTTGACATTAATAGCCTTTTATATTATTTACTGTTGACATGCATGAAAAATAAATTATAATTGATTCATTAATGATTAATAATACTTTCAATTTTCATTATTTACTTGAACCTGACTTTGTATTGTATAGATCCAGATTTATTAGTAAAAAAACAATATTTGTACACCAATTTAATTGGTAGGACATAGAGATCAACTAAGATGTATGAATAAGACCTTTATTTCAGTACCTGTGTTCACAAATAAAGATGATTTGATTTGATTTTGATTTGATTTGAATCAGTAGCTTAAAATACCGCACAGTCGTCAAATTGGCAAATGGAGGAAAGAAACGAATACCGGTCTGAAACTCTATTGAGGCTGTACAACTTTGTTCAAAGTTATAGGGAATTAGAAACTTGGATGATACTTAATAAATAAGCAAAAGCTGATAGACTTGCTGGAGACTTTTTTTTTACGAGTCAAAACAAATACCTACTCAAAGCTCTAGGCATCGAAAAAGCACGATGCAGTAAGTACTGTTTTAATTTCAAGCAAAGTTTCAGCCTTTCGTTTAATTCCACCTTCATTTACACCGTTAACCGTATCTGAAGCTAGATTGTAAGTACAAAAAATCACGTTTCGTATTAGACTGAAGAGCAAAAAGTTTATAGAAGCTCACATACTACCAATTAGCAACAAAAAAGCGATTTGTCGTTTTAACTAAACACAAAACACCTCATTATACTAATTAGCATGAAAAAACTAAAGAAGAGACGTCGATCAGTGAGGACCATTCCGGGTAGCCCCGGTAGTCTTACATGTAGGGTTGCGACGGCTGCTTGCTGAACATTGTTCAATTGATTATCGAGAAACATTAGATGCTAGCAGAGTGGATTGTTGAAACCATGATGCAAGAAGATTGCATAAGAAAAGGGGTGACACTAACAAAGGCCAGAAAAAGTGCAAGCCATCCTATTTCGCTTCGCAAATGTAATTTTGCTATATATTTTTTGAGAACATACCACTCCAATTCTTCTGCCATATCGGCACGAGCTAGTAAGCGAGATAACCAACCCTGAAAAACATGCATTCATTAATTATTGATACTTAGGACGTGCACTTCCTATCATTGTCGCACAACTCGACGAACTGTGCAAGGTGAAGACGGGAACATAAAAGTAAGCCCTAAATAACGTTTACTAATCTCGGCGTTAATCTCATCAGGACGCGTTTTTCTGGTACTGTCTTATGTAATTTTGACTTTCGAAAAGTGCTGATTCTCAGCCTAGTTTGAATAAATGACTTAATGAATAAATGCCAATAGTCCTAAATAACCTGAAAAATGTCTTTCTCTAATTCCACAAGTCCTGTCACAAAACTCTACCCACCAGCCCTGCAGTTTCAGGCACCATCGAGATATCTCCGTGGCTTGCTAATGAAAAGAACTTGGCTCCCTTTATTAAGTCTAATGTATTCAGCTGATCGGCTAGAGGATTGCGAGCCAAATGTCAGTGTGTGTTTACTTTGTTACCGGAATTTGTGATGACTTCTAAGTTCTAAATGTCGAATGTACCTTTATAAGGTACATTGCTGGTAATTGAATTGTATGGGTAGGTAGAATTTGTGTTTTTTAATGTCTATTTTGGGCTTGAATTAATTATCGTTGTTGGATTTTTTAGGAATCCGTTTTTGTCAACACTATGTTCGTTCAATGGTGGTTATTCTTTATTCTTCATTTAGAGCTCATAAGGAATTGTCTTAGTTCATTGACAAGGAAAGCAGTGGTGGCCCAGTGGTAAAGGCCGTAACTTACGAGTAGCTCGCAGGTTCGAACCCCGGCAGGCGCTTTACTTTGTGTAAATTATTTCATCACCACTGCTCTCAAAACGGTGAAAGAAAACATCGTGAGGAAAGCTAGAACCAAAAATTCGAAAACATGTGACGCCTACCAATCCGCACTGGGCCCGCGTGGTTGATTACGGCCCACTCCCTCTGACTGGCATGAGGCCTGGGTTCCAGCAGTGGGGACATTGTAAGCTGATCAAGTTAGTCATTGACAAGGGTACATAATACTTGTTGGTTAAAAGTTTTGTTTGCTTTATTTAAATAAAGCTATCCCTGTGAGTTTCTGATTACCCAGTAATAATCAAATTGCTAATCTAACCTCTGCTTCTTAAAGCATGTCAATGTTCATAAATGAAAGAATATGTTCATTTTAGTGTCAACGAAGAATTTAAGCTTCTTCCGTATATGCTCTCAATTTGTTTTCTTCATATTGTAGCACCCACCGTCTTCCATAACTTACCCCTTAAACAAACTAGTACGCAAACGCAATCGAATGAATTAAATGTGCTACGAGCCTATGGCCGACATCCCACCTCCGTCAATCTTACTTTTATGGTGTTTAGCAGTCCAGTGGCGAACCCCATAGGCCTAGAAAGGTTAGCACCATAATAAATCTTGATTTTATGGCGCCTGCAATGACTCCTGAATTCAACCTTTTATATCAAAGATTGTGCTTTGATCTCCCATAAAAGTACATGGTGAAATAAGACATTGGTAAGGAGTTTAGTTTTTTTAATGAATAGAATTTGGTGTGCTCCATGTTGTTCGATATTGGAATAATGTTGATAGTATTATAAATTATGTAGTAGGTAGGCAGTGGAGTTTTTTTCATAACATAACATTACATCACGCCTTATTTCCCCGGAGGGTTGGGCAGAGGTGTACCTGTAGTAGGTACACCCACATTTCGCCAGTTATGTTTAAGTCCCATGAAATAGGGAGCGAGCCTATTGCCATCAACCGGGCACAAATCCAGACTCCGGGCTGCTACTGAGAAATTTCAGATAGAAAAACCCAATAACACTTTGCCCGACACGGGAATCGAACCCAGGACCTCATGCTCAGCAGTAGCACTTGCGATGACTAGACCAACGATGCAGACAGACATTGTAAATCACTATCCATTACATACTTCTACTTCTTCCGTGTCTATGGCTCAATTTAGATTTGCCAGAGTAAAAATTTAGGTATGTAAACAGTTAGCTATGATCATTGGCATCGTCTCTTGTGCAGGTCTTGCCTTGTGCTCATACATAGGTGAATACTCAATAAATAATCCCTTAAGTAATTCTAACGATTAATCTACGAATACTGCATTACCCCCAAGACCACACTTAATTTAAATCTACGCTTTCTTCATAGAATTCCATTTTACAAAAACTTAAATCCTAAACCCCTAATAGGTACACAGCAATGCCGTTTTATCACGTTAACAAATTGCGATCGTCGCCGTTTCATGCGCAGCGGTGCCATTGGTCGGCAAAAAGTCGCGCATGGTCGGTAGTCGACCCATTAGTCCGCCATTTCAACCTGTATCTATGTGTTGAATTAACAAATAAATTACACGTTACTTTTCGGAAGTCATTTTAATGTTTAGTTGTGATTTAGTGGTACTGTATGTATGATTTAGTTGTGTGAGTAGGATTGTGGTTTAGCTAGCTTGAAAAGATAGTTTATTTTCGGAAGTCGTGTAAGGTAGGAAGGTACTTGAAAGCAATTACTACCGGTTACCTAATTAAGTGAAAAGAAAGCGGTGGCAGTAGATTGTTAATAAAAAGAGAGCCATGAATGTCAACGCCATTGAGTTTTAAAATATATCTGTAACTTGAAAATGTCTGAATTTAGCCCAATACGCTGTTTCCACCTAAAATATTGAGGTTATCCCCTACCTACAGTGATAATAACTTCTGTGACACTTTATTTTTAATATTTACATAATATTATGTAAATATTATCTTGTTTAAAAATAAAGTATAATATTACATATACGCTAACAGACTTAAAATAATAATATGTACACAGTATATAAAAAATGGAAAGGCATCAAACAACTTGTCCGCATCGTCGCTGGCAACAGGAAAATTGCTGCCAAAAGGCTGGCAGCATTGCCACGTTGTACGGCGATGCTGATTCTTTGGCCAAAAAATAGGCCAGCCCTGGCCTCTGGTCATTTGACGAGACGACCAACCGCTTGGCGATGTTTTGAACCTCACCCTCCAGGCCCTCGTGTTTCAACCCCAAAGGCACGAACAAATAACTCCCAATAAGATTGGAATATTTTCGCCGTTTGATGTTTTCCGCTTCTGCAGCAGATGCCCCAGCACAGCCTGCCGTGCTAGGAAGGTGGGATGTTGCATCCCACACCAACGGCCGCCTAACTTTAATGGCATTACAGTGATAATTATGTTTTTTTTCCCCAAAACCTTCGTTCAGAATCCTTCGTTAAAATAACTTTTAACTTCATAGCGGATTTTGACATACGAGCATAATATACACATAGTAGCATCGTTGCAACATTGTATGGTTCAAAGGCGGACAGTCTTTACTTTGTTATGGGCTATATCTGCCAGGAGGCATTTTATTACTTAAAGATAAAGTTAGCCTTTCAAGTTTTCATGTAGTTTTGCATGATATTAACATTATGATTTAGGTATATTGCATCGCACTTTACAAGGAAATGCAGCTGGTTTTTTTCGAAAATTATTTTTTTGTAAACTTTTAGAATCTGGAAGCAATATCATAAGACTAGGGGAAGACCAAAGAAAAGACGGATGGACTGTGTGAAAGACGATGATGGTTAGAAAGGGGGTGATTACCGAGATGAAGACATGGAAGGAAAAAAAGACATATTGCTTCGAGCCCAAATAAATTGGGATAAGGGCAGGAGAGTGGTGGCCGGTCATCTCCTCGTCATCATCGCAGTTGGCATCACCACCTGCTGTGTATGGACCTCGTTTCCTTTCTGCCATCTACCTTGAGTGAAGATAAAACCGCCCTTCTGTTTGTAATAAATTAATGATTTCAATACCAAAACGTTTTTGTCAATTAAAATAAAACCGGTAACACAAGAAGCCAGAAAGTACCAAAATTATAAAAACGTTATTTAAATTAAAAATGAAAGGAACTTTACAGCCAATCCGTATCAATTCCGTAGTATCTGTGCGCAGAGATTACGAGTACCGCGAACATTATTTTTAATATTCCAAGAATTTGGGTTGTATGTTTGTAATTTCCTTTGGTAAAACCTTGTTCACACTGACGATGCAACATCAAATCGTAAAGAGGTCAATCTGGATTCGAGATATTTTAATAATGCGATACGGAAATGAGTTTCTAAAAAGGTGGCGCTACAATACGCCGATGCAAAATCGCTCAGTGTGGACAAAGCTTTAGTTTCACAATCGGGCAAATTAATGTTGCCGATTACAAGTTCGATGTGGCGATACCATTACTTGAACTTTTATTGCTAACAATAAATTTATTTTGAGGACATTTTATGCTTGCGAAAAAAGGGGAATGTTATTAACTGTTCCGCTAAAAGGATTGCCGAAACAGTTATTTGTAATTAGGGACCACAAATTAAGTCTGCATTTTATTGTCTATTAATATATGAACTTTGATGCACCGTGTGATTTCTTGTCAGGATCGGATTATTTTAATTTATTTAACAGTAAATAAGGACTGACTCATCTTTTATTGTTCTAAAACCAAATCTATATTCGAAGCGTGGTTGTTGGGAGTTGTCCCAAGAGTCTGAGTAAAAACAAGTTTATCAGAAGTCGAATCTATGGTGATAGCTACTAGTGGCTTCACCAAACTGCTTCATGAACGTGGTGCTTTTAGCGGTTTTCAATCAGAATCATTGCCTTTTGGCAGTTTACGAGGCGCGTGTTCAGCGGGAGTCTCTCAGCTGACATTCAATTGAGATGTTAACAAGGCAGTAGATCACTCATTATCATGTTCTTATTATCCGTAAGGGGTTTTTATTCCCGAATTGACCCTATCCCTCTAGGCCACCATGTTCTGCCAATGAGTTAATATTCTGGTGCTTTTTATAACCAGCCTCAAAGGACTTTGTCCAAACCAGCTATGTTCACAGCTGTGCTTGCTAATAAGTACATGGTCACGTCTTATAACTTTCTCTCGTTAACTTTTACGACATTTGCAAGATAAGTAGCAGTAACTTTAGCATTGGTATCTTTGGTGATGAATCAAGCTATATGAAATCCCAGAATTGAGAATAAATCCAAGACAAATATTGTCCCATCTGGGGATTGAAGTCAGGATTTATACTATCATCAAAAACCTGAAAAAAATATCTAGCAAGTCCTGTCTCACTCCTGAGCATAGGCCTCCCTCCACTCTCTCCATATGTCGCGGCCCCACGCTTCGTAACAATATTAGTCCATGTCAACTGTTACCAAGAGGTTTGACCCAATGACCCTTACTACAGAAAACTCACTCATGCCGCTACACTTTATTATCCCCTTTATTCCCTAGAAACCGACCTATTATTACCACAAACACAATAAAATTCTCCGATATCTGAGCAACTGCGAGCGAGACCTTTATTTCAAACGAATGCGTCTAATTAGTATTGTTTTAGTTCATAACAAATTAAAGAAACTTAATGAACAATGAACATTAACAGCCGTGGCAAATAATAACCTGCGCCCGCGCATCGTACCTTTGGTACTGGCTCTATACACTTTGCACAAGGATTGGGGCCGCGAGGAACGCGGGTAGTTGCGCAAGAATTGTAGTGCTGCAACGCAAGTATCCTTTACCTATTTCATACGATGTCGTCTCTCATATCGGCAAGAATGTTACTATACCCCTATGAAATATTAGCCAACCTATTTTACGTTGTAAAGCTATACTGCAAAAAGAAAACAATTTAATTTTTTTGCCATAAATAGCTGAACATTATCTCTGTCTCATGCACCTGTCATGATCAATAGGTACTTATAGATAGTGCAATCCACTGAGACGCGCCCCACTCCGCTCCGCTCCGTAGGTACTAAAGTGCAGCTTACAGTACGGTAATCGCGGAGTGGGGCGCGTCGTCGTGGATTACACTATCTGTACATATCAATGTAAAAGGGTCTCTTATAAGCCTGTTTTAAAATCAAAAGTAGAGCGGAAGTCAATAATGAGCAATAAAAACCAAATAATGATGAGCAATTAAAAGTAAAGAGCACATTCATTCTTCGAGTAAATCTCGCCGTTAACATGTTTATTATCGCTGTATATCAGCCGATAATTAAGCTGTGATTAATCCCCTGAAAATAGCAATAGTTAGACTGGAAGGAGACTTTTTAATGCCCGTAATAAAGTATTTTCAACATTAGTAGGATTACACGTCGATGAATACCGATTAAATACAAAATGGATTGGTTACATATCGATACTTGATAGCTCTATACTTACTATTACTATAATGTGAAGGCGCAGCCAGTGGCTCCGTCTAGTTTTGTTACGAAGTTACTGGAATCATCAAAATTCGAAAAGGTCGGTAAGAGTGACACTGGCTAGTGACAGTCACTCAGCAGAGCGGCGCATGGATAGTTGCGTGGCGGCTGTCTCCTGATGACAGGAATGATCATAGATAATATACTGAGATGATCTCAGGGGAGCGGCTGTCGTCCCACATCTACGACGAATTGCTATATTCCGGCACAATCCTGATGATATTGAAGCTGCTGAACTGAACCACTGCGATCACCACTTCTGGTAAAGGCTATCCTGCGCCGTTAAATATTAATACCAAAAAGCTCCGGTATCTTCCGCATGCGGATAAAAACCATACCTGTCGATAGAAGTACACCACTACCAAAACCAAAACAAACACAAAACAAACAAATTCTAGCAAAATATCGATTATCGCCGCTCTCATAGCCGCAACATAATAAATAATAAACAATTTCTTACAATAGAAAAAACGAAAAACGGAAAATGTCAACAAAGCCTACTGAGACCGACATCGAATTAAAATAACTATGCACTTTTTCCCACCATTATTTCAAAGCCAGAAGGTTTACTTTCATTTGATTGAAAAGCAAATAAAGTTGGCAGTCGTAAACCCTACTGCATCAACCGAAGCTGAGTTGCAGTTTAAAAAATAATTTCTCTTAAAAGTAATTTGTTTGTTGGTTTGAGAAACTATTTCGAGAATTCAACACAATTTATTTAGTGTTTTTTACTTTATCGTTTTTCGATGGAAATGTATACTTTGAAACTACGCTAGCATTCTGCAGGTTGCAATATAATCTTAATTTATTTGTTGTAGTAGGTTTAAACCTAGAATAGGGGGTCATTTTAACTCTTACGTTCTAATATATTCGCTCAGAAATTCTGCGACGAATTGTTTAATCCTTTTAAAGTCAAAGTCAAATAATTTATTTCAATTAGGCACTTTTGAACGTCAAAATTTACAAAAAAAATATTATAAAAATTGATTCTAGTCGCCCCTTCCAAAAGGTATTTTTCGTGTGGCGAAGAATGGGCAAGAAACTCCACCGTTACTCTTTTAAAATGTTTTCACAATATCTTGTATACATTAATTATATAATATTATGTGAAGACGATGCACCTAGAATAAGATTACTATACCACGATAGGTAAAAAGAATGAAAAACGAAGGAATGACAGATATAAAATATATATATATATATATATATATATATATGTGTGTGATAGATGCATAGTGCTCACATATTTACAAACATTGTAAAATTATACGATATTCTTAACATTTTAACAAGTAATATTAATAAGTCAGTGTGTGAGTTCAAGTAATCACAGAATATAAATTAAATATAATAAAAAAATAATATTATACCTACAATTAAATTGGCAACCAGTTAGATTTTGTCTAGATTCTAAATTGTCCTATGGAGCAGGACCAGCATGTTTCCAAGTATTTTTGTCTTGGATATAATCCTCTAATTTGTAATATGCTTGTTTACAAAGTGTACTTTTTATAAGAGTTTTAAATATTCTTTCTTTTAATTCTAATATATCACAAGGTATTCTGTTGTAACATGTAACACAGTACCCCATAAAAGATGTATATACTTTAGATATTCTGAAAAATGGTTGATCTATTTTATCATTATTTCGAGTAGATATTAAAATTATGTCTATCACTTATTTTATTAAAAAGATGTAATTTTTTTCTCACATACATAATATTTTCATAAATGAATTGGCAAGGTACCGTCATCTTTGAAAAAGTAAAGCACAGTGCAGACCGCAGCTTGAGCATATCTGTACAAGCTTTTATACATTATTCTCCGCTTCATTCAATTGTGTTCGTAAATAAAGTCCGCATTACTAGCAGATCTCGTCGCGCCCATTAGTATCTTGGTTCCTGATGTGGGCGACTACTTGTTTTGCGCTTAGAGACTGTCGGTAGGGCCTCAGACTATTGGGTTTTTGCAGATTTTTATGGGTAGAGAAGAACTAGGAAGGGTGCTATTACTAAGTAAGTGTATTTCTCGATAAAATTATGAAGCGTGAGTGATTCTTCATTTGTAACCGCAAGGTTCAATAAGTACAAATCTTTAGTTCATTTTGGGTTTGAAAATCGATAGATGCTATTCCACAGAAAATCTTGAAACATCCTTACCTTGTATAGGCCACAGCCTATGCTAACCATCCCAGCCAACCTTTAACGTAAGCGTAACCCTTACACCCCGCCAATGTACAATGAACCCAACAAAGATCAAATCTTCCACATGCGATCCTTAACCAATTACTCCCGAATCCGAACTAAGATGAATATTCTTTGATACCGTTAAAATCCCTACTCTACCCCTAAATGGGATCTAAATAGGATTTAAATAGGCTGAGGTCTTGTAGATGTCGCATTAGAGGCGAACGATACATGTTCTTGGCCTGCGATGGTGTGCATTCCCTAGAATTTCCAATTACAGCCTTATTGGGCCATTGGCTATTGTAAGGCGCGTTGTTGGGCTCACTGAGGAGAGTGCGATTTTTTAGACGCGATGCAGCTGATGCAACGCTCATGCTTATAGTTGTCAATGCTCTGAATTGACTATGAGTGATTGCAAGCTAATCGCACTCTCTGTTCAAGTTTGCTACACATACAAAAGATTCCTAATGGTGTAACTTCATTAGTTGGCTGTATGAAAGACAGCATAAAATAGGTAGACTTGACAAGAATTTGCCTTGAATCATCTTTTCTCAACGTTCAGTGCCAGAAGCCCTGAGAAAACGAGATATCCATATGACCTACTTCGTTCATGTCTCAAACATCTGAGCATCTACTTTCTATCAAATGACATTTCATATGCATGTACCATGTAACCTTTTACCTATTAAAGCAGTCACAGGAATAGCAGAATATGAAATATAATTCCGTTGCCAATTGCGATTAGTCGCAGATATGAACGCAGCCTAACTTTCAGATCGCCATTCAATGAAAGGGATAAAGTATTAGTTGGGAACTGATTAAATCTTGTTTGAGTATTAGAATCTAGGAATTAAGGCTGGTATACATCATCAGGATAGTTGCATGTCGATTAAACGAAACATTTATTACTTGAAGGCAATAAAAAGAACCCAAGAAGCACAATTTAATTATAATGTCTAATTCCTTTTTGTTAACCTTTTAAACGTGTTTTATTGATGTTCGTTAGTAGTTATTTCGTGTTCATTTGATTGGTTTCATGTTAGCAACAGTACTTGAAAATAACACCTGTTTATTTTCAAACCCACAGACAGACCAACTTGGAAAATATTAAGCTGAAAAATTTCTTTTGTCTGTCATTTTCTCGCCTAATACTCTGGAAATCAATGCCAAAGTCGACAGTCGATGGTAATAGGGATGCCTGTCGAACTACCCCGACAAACATTATCAAAAAGGTATTTTACTACAAAATCTTATAATTCCTTCTTCATTTATTGCCACTTTCTTTCCCAATAATATCAGTTACATTATCCTGCAGGATATATGCCCATAAACACTATCACTTAAAACCTTACAATACCTGGGCCCATATTTCCTACAGTCCTTAAGCCAGGGCGTGACTCCGTTCCCTCTGGCGGCCCATATTAGGCGTTAGGCAGGGCCCATTTAGCAGCTAGCGACAATTAAGGCCTTCCCTAGTGAGATCACGAGCGTTATTAGCATGTTGGTTTTTGTTTCACGGTTTTTAGAGTGATGGTGTGTTATGGTATATTGTTGAACGGTGTTTTGAAATATTGTTTTTTGGTTATACTTTGGAATTAGGGTTTGTATTGTTGACGCTAATAATCTTACTAGTTTTGCTTCATAGTTTCATGGGCAAATTTATATAAAAAAATGAAAAGTGTTTTTCTGGGTACTTATAATGTAAAGTTACCTCAACTAATTTTTCAGCAATTATAACATCACGCCTGTATTCTCCGAGGGTTTGAGCAGAGATGTGTAGCATACCCACATTCTGTTAGTTAGGTATGTTTAGGTCCCATGTCACAGGGGGTGAGCCTACTGCCATCAACCGGCACAAATCCAGACACGCGCCGGTTTGCTTCTAATTATAATTATCAGAATATTGTTTTAGTGGTTAAATTATACCAATCTGCTGACATTTACTGATTGGGATATTTCCGCTTTTTTACATTACATTAAAAAAAAAAAATAATATGGTTCTGTTTTTTTTTTCAAGCTTTATTTTATTTGCCTTTGCCTGGTTACTGGTAAGAAACGATATCGGTTCTGTGAAAGCTCTTGTTTTTCCTCCACAAAGATTTTATCGGAGTTAGAACGAATTCATATAGTAAATCTAAAACTTATGTTTATGCTAAAAGGTGTATAATATAGTGCTTTGTATGCACCTTTGTTCCTTAGCTATTGGCGCAGGGAAGTACACGGTGTCATCCTTTAGGAATTAGTATTTTAAGAGAATTATATCACTATTGAGGGTTATCTTTAGAGTTGAAAATATTTTGTGGAAAAGACTTTTATTTTTATGGAAACCACGTTAGTTTCAATCGATTTCGATACTTGCCTAATCTACAGATTTCTACAGATTACTTCTACGAGCATTCATGTAATACAGGGCGACTATCAAAAGGGATGACCCCTTTTGATGTTTCTCATATTATATCAAGAGTAAGGACACCAGCATTTTTCTTTAGCAATAAAACCTTACTGCAATCATCAATCCTTTCGCCAAGCGACTAGATTATTGCTCCACCATTAATCATGACTGTTGATAAGGAGGTCCTCATTCTACTGTAATTGTTAATAGGTTTGTACACTATACTTCGTTCTTATTCTTAGTTAACCTAAATGTCATCCTCGGTGTAATGGCTGGTCGTTTCCTTCAACATCAGCAATGACTTTGCATCGTAAAACAGGCTCCAATTAACATGAATAAATGTTTATTACATATAATTCAATTGCTTCTTGCATTGAAGTTAAAAATTTCATAGGCAGGTATGTTATTATTGCAAAAATTATATATTTTTATGATTATTGTTTTCTGTTCTAGTGAAATAAATAGATATTTATGTTTTTGCGCTGTAAAGTGATTATTTATAGTATTTTGAGTATCAGTTAGTACTCTTATGTCAGGATTTGTTGTTGGTGATGAAATACATTTTTTTACAATGTTTTACATTTTTGGTCCTTCTAGAAAATTATTAATTTAACACAATTTTTCACTTTACATCTTGTTAGATCGGAATGTAATTAAAAACATTCGTAATTTTTATTTACCACCTCAGAAACTTAGATGATTTGGTGGGTGTTACCAGCCGCATGACCAGCATCGAATCAATCGATTACTATTCATAGGCTGGTTCCACAGCTGTCCAGGACCCGTACGGCGAAAATATAGGTAGGTCTATTAAAAAAAACCGGCCAAGTGCGTGTCGGACCACGCACAATGAAGGGTTCCGTAGTTGGAATGAATTTCTCGTAAGAACAAACTTAACTTTGTAATTGAAAAACATGTTCTCCCATACGGAATATATGGGAGAACATGTTTTTGGAACCGCAAATTTAAGTTGGTCAATTATTCCTCGTAAATTTGTAAAGCCCACTTAAGTGTGATAGTTTTCCTTTAAACTTCGTTATATATAAGTACTAATGCCGTGACATTTGAATTTCTAACTACAACTGTTTAGTTGATAGAGGGGAGAGACACTTGACTCTAACGAAAATTGGTACTTTAAAGCTTGATAAGTCACGAACGGTTTACTTAATCAAAAAACGGTCTCGGCAAACCCCTAATATTTCTGAAAGACCTATCCAAAGATATCCCACACTATGGGAAGGACGAATAAAAAAAATATCATCCCCACTTTACATGTAGGGGAGGTACCCTAAAAAATTGTTTTTTTTTAAATTTATTTTTCTAATTTTTTGGCGTCATTAACGTGTATACTCATGCCAAATTACAACTTTCTAGTACCAATAGTTTTTGAGCTAAACCGCGGACAGACAGACAGAGTTCCTTGTTGACTACGGAACCCTAAAAAAAACTTGTTAAAATTATAGATTATAAAAAATGACACCCTCACAGTAAGCCCTTTTGTTTTTTTTTGGTTGGGAAATCGTCAAATGGCGTCTCCCGCTCTGGGTGGAGCGGGAGGGCGTGTCAGACTCTTACTGACTAAAACCCACCCGTGTTCCTTCTGTTGCCTGTGCAATGCCAGGGGGCCACGGTATCCCTTTCAGACTTTCCCGCAACCCCGGCAGGCAATGGTCTCATCGGACCCCTTCACTTGCTGACATCTCTTTGAGGCGCGCGTGGGTCACAGTAAGCCCTGACATCGGATATTTTTTGCAAACTGTTTTGAAAAACAAAGTTTTGTAAACTGTACCGCGGGACATATCCGATGACAGGGCTTTCTGTGAGGGTGGCATTTTGTTATTCTATAATTTTAACATAAATCGTTTTATAGTTATTTAAGAAAATTTAAATTGGCCACTAAAAAAATACCTTATCCCCGAAAATACTGAGCATATTTAATTTTTTTTTAATACAGAAAGTAGTTCTATTCTTATAGATTACAGGGAAACCTATTATGAAGTCTATGGTTTTAAAACAACATTGCAAATCTCTCAAAATTGTGCGTACAAACTTACATTTCCAGTTGGAATGTTTGAGAGACCATGTTTTTCAACGACCATGTTAAGTTTGTTCTTGGGATAAATCATCCTAAATACGGAACCCTTCATCGTGTGTGGTTCTGACACGCACTAGGCTGGTTTTTTATATCAGTGGTATCCCCAGTAGGCCTAATCCACTACAGCAAACGTTCTCTGTCCTGTGACGAAAGCATCATGAAATTAATCAGAAGAGTCCTTTTTCGGACTCATTATGGAATAATGGGTTTATATTTAAAACATCTAAGTTCTCCTGATCGTTATCGTCAACTAATGTCTCCGTACTAATCAGCAAAGCTTTTGCCTTTTCTGAGAGGGATTTCTGTTTTCACCATATTTTTTGACGTATTTGATGTATATAGATTTAAGTATTTGATATTTGTAGGTCAGAACTGATTAATAAGTTATTCATTATACAAATTAACGTACAATTTCATGGTGACTTCAGTTTAGTCTTTAAACTTAATTGTATCTACAGGACGACCTGAAGAAATTGCCGCTAATATGATTTTAAATCGTTTAATAAATCCTGATTAACTCATGCTCAAATATAAACTACAATTTCAGTTTTCGATAAATCTCCAAGCAGTATTTCGATCATTAGTCAAACCATGACCCAGTTTCACGACGTCAATTAAAAATCCAGTTTGAGATTCAAACGCTTCCTAAATATTTTCCTTTCTGCTATGTAGAATAGCCTTGTTGTCACCTTTTACAATACATGTCTTTTAATCTAATCTATAAGCTATATGAAAAATGCATTCCATGAATCGTATCCAAATGTGTAACGACGATTGACCATATCTATATAAGTCGGTATCAACTTTCTTCGTCAATATCCAAGGCAAGTCATTCATCTCCTTTGGCTACACATATGCTTTATGTATGTCAGATCTTTGGGACAAAGTTTCGCAAAGAATAGCTGTTACTTTACCATCTATCATGATTAGTATTAACTTGTGTGAGATTTTCATTTCTCCAATCACGTCTTTACCAAATTATCAATCGCTGCCTAGATTGCATTTTGCACTTGTAAAATGCTAAATTTATACTCTTTTACAAATTTGAAAAAAATGGACGACACCAATATTTAGAGTTAGGGGAATCATTTTCCCGAACAAGTCGATCACCAGAAACCAGTTTGATAGGTATCAAACTACCTTCGAAAACACTAGAATCATCATAATCACCCTCCTCTCTTCATTCTAAATGCATTCTATGCTTGTATGTAGTTGGCCTGAATCGAAGCCCCGTCAAAACCCCATTTACTAATCAGTGTCATTTCCTTATACGCCTCATAAATTTTTGTTGATTTAATAAGTCTTTTCAAAGTAATATCCAGAAGAGCATGTAATTCTATTTTAGCTGTTGTATCTGTTATTGTAATAGCAGTTTTAGGTGGATAGCATTTTAGTATTTCATTTTGTAGTCCTACTACGCACAACAATGCTATCCACTTCTTGGATACTTTTCCGTAGCGTATTATACTGCCACTTCGTTAATTTAAGAGACAAAAGCAAGCCTAAAGCTTCATCTGGTGCAAATTCCGATTTATTTATTTTTAAACACTGAATAACACTAAACAAAAAATACACTAAATATAAATGGCCTCTTTAAACACTGTAATGTCTTATCAGTTCATATACAAATACATTTTTTGTTATTAAAAGAACAATTTCTCAATGAATCTTTAAGAAACAAAATCGAACATCCTGTATGCGCTCGGGCAGTTTCTGAGAATAGGCTTCGTACACAGTGCGCCAACAATACGTATGGCTAGCGAACTACCGGTTATATTATACCCTCAGAAATAAACAAATGTATCACACATAAAAATATCAAATGTAAACTAAAGCAATATTTTTTAAGTATTATACAGGGATGATTGTAACTATTTAAGGAACTAAATATAATATTATCTATATCGGCAATAACGCGTACATAAAATGCTTACGATGAGCACTTTCCCATTCCCTATTAATATTATAACAATACTTTGCACAGAACACCTATAATTTTTATCATTTAAACCATATAGTTTTGGCTATTATCTTTAATATTACCAGCTTCTTTCAGTTTGACAAACAAATCAATGTTGTTTACTAAATCACGAAACATTTTTACAAAACCCTCGTAATTCTTACGTTCACAAAAATCAAATAGTAATAGTAGTCAATAAAGGGGTAGTTCGTATGTAATGGTGGGTAACAACGAACTGAGGTCATCGTTTCACGTTTCCTACTCTCTCAGTTTCCACCTACCTACAAATTGACTGCACTCTGATTGGCGCACGTCACTAATGATTCACTAATGACTGTGCTTCTACTGATAAGAAAACCGGTTTGGTCGTATTTTGAACACAAACAAAATGACGTCACGGAATTGGTCTGGAATATCATTGCACGCACTTGCAATTAAGTCTAATTTGACTATATATTGCAATACAATTATAATACGTGCATCAAAATATTTTATTCTTTTCATACAATATTGAAACTTCCTATAACTTTGAAAGTAATGGGTTTATGAAAAAAAACATTTAGGCTAAAAGTATTGTATTAGTATGTAGATTTCAAAAATGTACATACGAATCCTTAAGTCCGTACTTCGCGATTTCAGTCCAATGTGCGGCGCCCGCAGTGCTCTGAAACGAGGGAGTTAGTACGATACGGTTGCTAGCGTTGTACCAATCCGCGTCGCTGCGAAACAATGTTCTAGCGCCTCACGAGTGTCTCCGTTCCGGGAGCCCATACGGGCGGCCCGTGGGGCTCCCGGACAGCTGTGAAACCATCTATACCATTCAATCTTTACGTCAAAACGTGTAAAATGTAACAATTACAGACAACTTCAAACCCAAAACATATACACATATATTATCCTGGCAATTACACTTAAAATCGACTTCCAAGTACACAGTACCCAAAACTAAAGTAAATCAACTCTGTAAAAACTCAGTAAATCGACATAAAAATTTACCTACACCAATATAATAACTGGCAGTTGCTGTGTCGAAATGATGATTCGAAAAGGACAGAACATACGAAATGCTGATGATCAAGATGATTAGAAAGAGACAAAAGATGTAGTAATAAACGCGGGGTAACGTGAGAGACTGGGTTCGTTCGCAAGCTGGGCATTAGCGTCAATAAAAATCATTTAGTTTTTTTATTTCGAAGTAAGAAATGTGTTATTTACAACTGTGATTGTACTGCTGACCCTTTGATCGATGAAAGTCAGTCTGTAAGTTTTTCTTTTTGTTTTTTTCATGTATTGTGTTATGCTGAGTTTCTAGAACTTACCGATGCCGATGGTCCTTGGTAGAGATTCTTCGAACTTTTCATATCATGAACCAGTATAAATAACGTATTTTCTTGTACGGAACATATTATTATTTCGTAGCATCAGTTTTAGCATTGTAGTAATTGTAATGCAGAAATCTGTAAGTAGAAAAGTAAATCTGTAAGTAGAAAAGTAAATCTGTAAGTAGAAAAGTAAATCAGGGTTATTGGTGGTGTTTATTAAAATTTTGAAGTTTTATAATTCGTTAGTTTTATTTGACACTTTTTAATTTTAATTTTTACAAAATTTGTAATAACAATAACTTCCACAAAGTCTGCCAAACTACATAACAGTTTGTCGGCAGTTGTTTTCGTCTAACAATGGACTTAGGATCACTCCGTAGATTGCAAGAATCTGACAACCCGAGCAATTCAAAATAATAATTAGGCGTGTTTATTGAACAAGTTGCACGATCAAATTCAGATCAATAGGTTAGCATGTTTCTTCTATACTTAGAGCCGGTAATTTGATGTAATAAATCTTCCACGAACAAGCATTACCTATCTAACTTGAAACACAACTTTTTTTCTATCGAACAGAACCTAAAATCTTTATAAAAGAAACGCTAATTTCACATACCTAACAAATTAATGAGAAAAAATTCTACAAAACCTCATAGTTTTAAAATGCGTGCGTCATTCTTGGATTACTCCTACCACACTTCTGCAATCGAAATTGGATTTTAGTTCCGAGAAATTAAGGTTTCAATTAAATTGTATTTTGGGAACCGTCCGCTATTGGTTGTGAGGATGACTTTTTTTCTGCTCAGGCCTTTTTATAAGCACGGGATGGTGGTTAATGGGAGGCTTGGTAATTTTGGCTACAGGAGTGTGGGGGAGGGAGGGGTAATTATAGTGGCAGTCTGTGTCATTGTCTGTCTGTATATCTCTGTTCTAACTCGTAACGAAATTGAAAAAAATATGGAATTTTTTGATTCTCTGTTTCTGTGTTGATTGAAAATGAGGTTTCGGGTGAATTTTCGGTTTTATGGTTCTGTCTCAAGGTTTTATATTATAGCGATTATGTTTGTGTTATTTGTGATGCGTAATGACTGTTTCCTGAGGTTTTTATCCTCAGTCAAATGATCTTCGTGTGTTTCGGAGAAATATTGACGGATAGCTGTCCGAGGAGGTAACGAACTGCCGCCATTTTATGGTCCTATTTCTGTCTTTCTGCTCTTAGGACCAGGACCAACTTCTGAATAATTTTTAAAAAATTGCTGAGAGTTTAGGTACTCTAGGTCACGGCATCTCACTCAAGACTCAATCATTATTTAAAACAAGTTTTAAGCCATTTGATTGGCTGAAACTAGTTTTGAGTACTGCTTGACTATTGAGTGAGGTTCTGTAGTACGGACTTAAGTGTTCTTAATTCAGTTATAGGAGATAATTCGTTTGAGATTTATATCTGTAGGTATAGGTATTAATATAGGCACAGAAGAATTCAACGATTTCGTAGAGGAAACAAAAAACAACATTACACTAAGCCATACTTAGAAACATATTTATAACCTAAGGCTTAGTTCCAAATCACCCATTACCGCAACATTTTTCATCGAACCAGACAAATCCTACGCATTTACTATTAAAACATCAGAATGATGAATAAGACCGATTACATAGATGCTGCCTCTAGAATTAACCTCAAAATATTCTACGCCCAAAGCTTTTACTCATCTTTTTCAAAGTTGGTAATGAGTAATAGTCGTAACGTATGACTGATGACTTCAAAGTCTCGAATAGTGGTGATAGATAGATCGAATTAAGCTCTTTTTGAAGTTTTTTTGATGATGTTAATCACCTAATCACTGGTCCTGTGGTTATTAATTGGTCTCGATCTTTGCCCTAGTGGTAAAAAGGTTTTCGATGCTAATGTGCCTGCGGTTGATGTTAAGATAACTGGATCGAACTGAAGTTTATTCCAGTGCTTGAAGAGTTTTTGTTTGTGAGTCTGTAAAGTAACAGTTAGTAACAGATACGTGGCATTCATAAAACAACAACGTCGGTTTTATTACCGCCGTTATCTAAAATATAACATCTACTGCTTCATTTGCTTATGAAATGTCCATTAAAGATATTTGCTATATATTTTAAGAGTAAAGATTTTGTTTTCAATTTGAGTAGAATATAAAACTGTCTACTTACTTTAGCAGTAACTCGTACCTCTTATACCAAGTGCGAAGTACCCGTCCATACAACTCACGTAACACAAATTGTAGCCATAAAAAAAACAAAATAATTGTGACAAAACGTCATTATTTGAGAACCGAATGATACATCGCTAGGTATGTTAATAGGCGGCCGAAACCCAGCCATGTAATTTTGTTTCATATCATTACTGTGGCCATCGAGGGATCCGAACGGATAATGGCAGCCGAGAAAAAACAACAATAATTACTTTAAAAAAAACTACCCGCCATCTTTGTCTAGCGGTCAGTTCTTTTTTGGAAGTTTTTCTTTTATTAGAGGCGATGACGGTAGTCGTTGCATTGTTATTTGTCATTTCGTTATGGGCTTATGAGATCTGTCGTCGGAGTAGCGGTGTTTGTTCAGATTTATATTGTATTTTTTTATCTTTGACCACGTTCTATCTATAACGACATCTTCTGGCATATCGATGTATGAAGTTCGAGGTCTATATTTTTAGTGATGTTAAGTTCCGAATAGCCTTAAGTTACCTTAGATCAACAGTATATGTGATAACAAAATATTGTATTTTAGTCATGTCTTAAAAGTTTCCAAATAAATATACCAAGTTCCTAAAAAAAATAGTTTTTCAAAACTAAAACAATATGCAGCCTGTATCTTACGCATCTAATCGCCTACTCTATCGACTGACGGATCGACCTTTTTTATCCAACCTTCACAAAAAATGAACCACGGACGCTACTCCGAAACTTAATTCGACAATAATAAACCACTAATTTCTTTGTAATGACACGTTTGAGGCCAATTTTGAAGTCCGAAAATCAGAGGACGATGGGACAGGGTAGGTTGAGGTCAGATTTGAAGGTAGAATTCCGTGTTAATGTAATCATGTGCAAGGCTACACAAAATCCCAATAGCATCGTGCCTGAATAGAAATATATGGCACATACTGGATGTACATCCAGTACTTAACATTAAAAATTACTTAAAATAATATCGCAAAGAAGTGAACAAGTAATGCCTAATGATTGACACTTAGCATTGATTGATTTATCAGATAAAATAAATACGAGATCGGATTAGATTGACAATAACGTTGCAAAAAAAAGCTCCAAGCGTGTAGGTTGTCTTTGACATCACTATAAAATTAGCATCAAGTCACGCTTGTGAACACAGAAAGGTAACACAGAATAAAATAAAATTACATTAGGAACAAAACAATACTAGAAAATAATCTTTGTATTCCTAAATATCGCGAATAGTTGATTACTGGTTTAAAACTAATAGAACAAGGGTCGCGTCTGTCTTTGGTCTATTAAGACGATGTTTTCGTAATGCCTCAGGGAAATATTTATATAGGTATATTTCGTTTTTTTTTTTGGATCAGATATTTTTATAATGTTGGAAAGACCAAGGTAAAACCTTGTCCAGTCAAATTATATATTATTATTATCCCCAATGGTATGTGCCGTGCTACACCCAGGAAGAAAATTAACTCTGTAAAAAAAGCTAGACATACTCGTTTGTCTAACATACTAGTCTATAATTTAAGTATTATTTACTTTAATCCAAGCATCGCGTGATGTAGTAGCCGTATTTAATAGCGTCATTTCGAGAAACGACTGGTTAATATGGTCATTTTGTTGCGAATGTAATTTGGAGTACGACATTTTTAATTCGATGTGATTGTCATTGAAGTAGGGACTGGCTACCTCTTTTATCCTATAAAGGTGATTAAGAAATAAATGTCGGATTGATGATGAACAGCGCTTGCGAACATGATAACAATCTTCATAAGGCCATGCTAGCCATCAGTGCTATGCAAGAGAGCTATACGAGAAGCTTGGAAAAATCAGGCAATAAGATTATTTCTAGCACAGAACTGGAGACTACTGGACAGTTGGTCTAAGGGTGGTGATTATAGTAAAATTATTATTGTAGCTGTAGATATAATCTTACGTTGAGATAATATGTGATGTTTAGTTTATGGCTAGTAAAGGCAAAGGCACAAAGAATATAATTATGAATAATAAACACATAACTAATTTTTACTAACGCATTTGTCAACAACAAGAGCAAAGATTATTATTTAAATGGTGCAAATTGAATACCAGTTCTAATGTATTTTTTGCTGGATGAATGAATTTAATTCCTTTGTTATTGTTTGAGAACTAAAGTAGTGAGTACTTTAATACTCAGTCAATAATAGTTGTATTAAAACTAGCTCTTTTCAATTTGCTGAAGTTTGAGGCTTGCGTTCGCTTGCTTCAGGATGAGTGAAATAGTTTCTGTATTCATTATTTACGTGTACGTTTGTAACTGAGACTGTAGTGTATTTACGTGGGTTAGAATGGAGTTGTCAGCTTTACGGGGAGATACTTGCGTGTGTGACAAAGATAATTATTTTATGTTCATAAGGCGGACTTTAAAGCCGAAAGAGTCTCCTTCTATCTTTGTCGTCTATCCTTAGCTTAATTTGAGAATTTGTATATCACCACGCCTTTAATATTCATATACTTACAATTACTATAATTCCTCGTCTTTTTCTAAAATTCTGCTGGAACGTACTTACGCCATCATGGAAACATGTTCCCAGACCATTAAAACACAAAGTGTTCTACCCGACTCCGCAGCAGAGAGGTTCGAAGATTACAAACTTTGCGAGTCAATTACTTGGTCGTATTAATACGGTTTTAATATTCAAGTTTAATAACATTACGGCTCTTTACGACGGTACCTTTAGAGGCTGAGCACGGATGGAGGTAGATGTACGAACCGGTTTTTTTAATTTTATTTTTTTGTCCTTTCAGGTACGTAATTGCTAAGGTGATAGTGGTGAGGTTTGCGAATGTGGACTGTAATTCGTTGGCGTAAATGCGAAAATTGATCGGTATGTATTATATTTGTTTGTATCAAGGAGTATATTATAAAGACTTGTAATGTTCTTTGTATTAGTAGCGCCTCTGGTCTCGTCAGTAATAAACTATTTTATTAAATGTATTATTGTGTAGGATAGAGATCTGATCTATCTAATTCAATGTTCAAACCGTCATCACTTGGCTATAAAAAATGATGTTGTTTTGTTTACTGTGGGCATGGTCGCTGAAATAAATTGTTTTTTTTCTACCTCGTTGAAGAGTCATATAAAATATTTATTCAATTATGTTCAATATAAAATCATTTTAATAGCTCAAATGTGCACATTTTTCCCTTTTTCTAACTAATCACCACGTGTTCATAAAACCTGTATCTCCAAACCGTGTGACTTGACTAATTAACGAGAAAAATCAAAAATCAAACGATTAGTCACACACCTTGATTTAAAGACTAAGCCCGTATATTTCATGGTGTACAAAAATATCTAATTACCTATACCTTTTGTATAGACAGTATTACAAACAGACATTATCGATTCAGTCACGGCATTTACTTAAATATTTCGACTCTAACAAATATGTTTCATGGGAAACCAAGCAACTAAAATGGCCGCTGTCGAATAACGGTAACGTATTCGATTGATTTCTTTATGGCCAAATTGTTTATGATATTTTTTATGATTTGTTAAGGGGAAGATGTCGGTGTGATTGTGAGCATATGTATGGTTCTATGATTACTATCAATATTACAAATAAAATTTAGCAAATAATCTATTTCATGAAATTAATTTTTTCTTGAACTAACCGAATAAGCAGAAACATAAATAGATAGATAGATAGATAATTCGTTTATTTAGTGCACACAAAAAACAGCACAACATACAAAAGCACGATTAAATAATGACTAATTAGCTATTAGGAAATAGCTGCAAGGTGCCAATATACAAACAAATATAAAAGGAAGAAAACAAGACATTGTGATGACACTAAATAATTACATTAACTCACAGATTCACCGCAGATTAATTTTAAACATACAGGCCGTTAAAAAAAAAACAGGTGAAGAATACAGGTTACAATGTGACATGTAAGAATGTCGCAAAACATGAAATTACCCTCAAAAACCAGAATTACCCTTACCAAAGGGTAACCTAACTAACTAACCCCACAATTACCCCAAAACTAAAACTTTGCCTTAACAGAAGCGGCATGCTCAAACACGTAACATACATTATAAATTCGTTACCCCTGTAACCTAACTCAGTAATAGATCCGAAGTATACCTACATCGTCAATATAATTGCTACAAATTGCTTTTAATGATCGATACTGTGTTGATGAACTCGATAGTTGTTGAGTAGTTGTTGTAGTTCTGTAATAGGCTGTCATTGCAAGGGTTCATTGTTGATTGGGCTTTTAGCATTCTTGTAAACGCGCATTGACTAGGAGGATTTTGCTTGGAAGGCCTCTAATTTTGGATTTGTTTGATGGCAGTTTGAAGCACGGCTTGAAGTAATTATAAGCGGTGTTGTCTTTTGTGCATTAATTTAATTATCATTAGTATAATTATGTAATTATATTCAACTAAACGCAAATATTAAGAAGACGGCCTTAGAAAGCATGATCTATAATATACTGAAATTAATCATACGATTACTGATTGGGGAGATTTATTTTATAGTATAAAGAACAGGCCAATTTTAAAGCAGCAGATGGTACTATAATATGGCTCATAACAATATTATCAATAGTTTCATTTGATATCATTGGTGGTTACAGAACACAGAACTCTGCAACAGTGTACTACGACAAATATCTAAACCGTGGATTTAGATTTCATTCAAACATAACTTCCAAACCAGAAGAAATTATTCACAAAATTATTCATTGAAATTCCTAGGAATTAGCTTAAAGAGCGATACAGTTTACACATAATAAGACAAAAGTCGTTATTCAATTAAACGTAAGATTTATGTAATTAAATGTAGTTAGAACATAGGTATTTGTATATTGTGTACATTTTATTAAAATAAGTTAATTAGGTAGGTCCTAATTAGGTACTACAAAATAATTTGCATGCCCTAAACAGGCAAAATATATACTGTAAGTTCAGTAAATCATTAACTGTTACAACTGGTAACAACTGTATTTCCTGCAAATAAATGATTCTTATTCTTCAGGATCCTTCACCAAGGGATCACTCTCAGAATTCTAGATCCGGTGGTGGTTATAATAGTAGTAAATACTAAAAAAAAAAAAAACAAGACCACTATTATTTTTGTTAAAAAAAATGTAATAATAAGAAATTGCGTAGGATGGTAGATTTGTATTAAATATATATATAATGTATACCTCCTGCTGTCATTGTGATAATATTTTTGGAAGTTTTTGGTGCGAATGTTACTATGTTTATATTCTGCGTTTGTTAAAAAAGCGTTAACCTTATCAGTATTAGTAGTATAACAATTAAGCTAACATTATTAATAATAATAACAGATACCGAAACTGTCCTTGGGTGGCATAATTTATTTAATAACAATTTGAAATTAATTTTCTCTGTGCTTGGCTATTATTATTTATTATTTTAAAATACAATGATTCATCAAAAATAAAATATTATTCTCTGGGTCTTATGAATCGCTTTTGACTTTCTGAAGTTCGCCATTTTTTTTTCAATGATAGATAAGATTCTGTTTGGTACTACCGTTTTATCCTTTAGTTTTAAAACAAGTGAATCCGCGTGACCACCTTGTATAACAATAAAAGCCCATTCACAATAAATCAGGCACATTAAATCAGATATTCTTCATAGATAACACATATATATATATATATATATATATATATATATATATATATATATATAGCTTTAGCTCGAATAATTTATTTTAGTATAAAGATTGTCTTCAGAAATTTTTATAGCCTTTTTACGACTGAGATTCTGTGATTCTCTGATTAGTGGTCTACGAAATGATAGGTCATATAGTACCGATATTATACTTGAATATCATTTTAATAGATTATTATTACATTTTAATTGACGGTTTCTGATTTTAGCGCGTTAAATTTAAATGCTATGGTTTCAATGTTATGTTGATGTCTTTTCGCTTTTGTTTGAGAAAGTTTTCTTAGGAAGTATGTATTGATTGATTTCGGTAATTTTATTTTGGGAGACAAACAGTTTACCGTCTGATACTCTTTAAGTGTGTCGGTATTCAAAACAGGATGAGAGCAAAAAAAAAAAATTACACGAGACAAAAATAAAGTCGTAAATTTTTATTTATTGTTAAACAAATCCTCGTCTATGTAAAACATCTTAAAAGCTGTTGTTTGATTAGATTGTTATCTTAAAAACCACAAGATCATATTTAGGTTTTGGAGCTAAGAATTTATGCATCCGCCGTAAAAATAACTAAACAAAATGAAAAATGTCCTGCCTTTATCAACAATCTAGCATTTGTTTACGACTAAATTACATCGATTACTAAATTATTATGTCATGAATGTAGAATAAATAGCCGCTTCGACAGATCATATTGTCGTGGATAGGAATCTCCTCGGTGGACGGTAAGCCAAGTAGCTAACTATACATGCACCTACTATGATGAAACAACTACATAGACTTCGAAAACATCTTAAATTCATTCATTCATCCACTGACAGCCGACGCGCATGAGATTTTGCGTTAAGAGATTAAGAGTTTCTTATATTTATAACAAAAGTGAGCACTAAGGAAGGACTTTTGAAAATGTATCCCCTAAATAGGGGATGAAAGTTAGTATGGAAATTCGACATTTTTACCGATGATAATTCCCATCTGGCACACGGCTTGACGATAATAAATTAATAAGCCAGGAAATGTCGTAAGACCTCATTTCAAATCCTCCTATTAGGGGCAAAACGTATCTTGGCTATCATTAATTTAGCCGACTTCAGCCGTCGCCCTGAGTGGCAGTGTAATGAGTTCGGTTACCAGCCGTCAACCCTAAGTGGTTGATTGTGGTGAAATTAACCTACGGATTACCGTTAAGTGGGAATTAATAGTCTAGGTTAGGTGTTGCATATTTTCTCTTTAGGAGTGGCAAAAGATAAAAAAGGAGGAAAAATATAATAAAGTCTGTTATACATCCCAGGGCGTTGTACGATACAATTGAGTGTGTATTGTATGTAGTTCCGGAAGAAAGAAGCCTACCTATTTATCCAGCCACGAATCCATTTTTCAACATACACTTGTAATGTTACTTCTGCATTGATGGAACTCGGGCCTCCTCTTTGTAAAAATCTGCTTCTTATGAGAGATTCCGAACTAGCTTATCCTTCTGACTGACCGACTCCTTGATAATTCAAAAGTGCCTGTTAATGGATTGAAATAAGCTTTGAGTTCGAGTCTGCAGAATGTCTAGGCCCATTGCTGGTTGGGTGATAGAATTTCCCTTTTTTCTAACCCGTAATGGATCATTAACGCTAATGATTTCATTAATTTCGTCAAAGAATCATTAAGATCGAGGCTTATATTGCTTTCTGCAACAAGTTAAAGCAATTTAATGGAAGATTTGTATTTAATGACAGATTTAAAAGTTAAAGTTCGTTTCTGCAACTAGCTGTTTGTCAACTAGTTAATTGTAACGGATATTTATTTAAGGAGCTTTAGACCAGCAAGATGTGCTAACAACCTAAATTATTATACGAGTTTAATATCAAGGAATGATGACAATATGGCGCCGCTAAACGACCACACACAGTCACATCCCGGATTGACACAAATACGCATAAAAGCTTCCACCAAGAAGCTACTTATACACATTGTACATAGGCTTTAGTCATCATCATTCTGGCAACGAATCTCTATAAACAACACAATTTGAATGGCGCTGACAGGCGCAGAGTTATTGCCAGTGGAGTCACGATCCTTGATATGATGCAAACGATCATTGTGGAACAATGTTGTATGTTTATTTGATATTTTTAGGGAGTTACGAGGCTTCCAGTGCTTATTATAAATTATAGAGGATATGGGGAGCTAAGAAACTGCTACCATTTCTGAAAGCTCTCAATACGTTAAAATGTCGTAACACGGTATCCTATGACGTCTGTTAAAAGGATGCTATTAAAAAAAAACTAAGTTTCTTTCACGTTAATAGTAGAATTTCTTTTTATCTACTTTTCATTGAAATATTGTTTTCTGGTTACTAAAACAAGCTGTGTTCCCACCAAGGTGTTCCGTCCAGTGGTTTATTATTACAGTCTTCAATTACCTATATGCGCGTCTTTGAAAACGTATAATGGAAACTAAACGCCACTGAAAGAGAAACACAAATTAACCTACTTATCATTCCGCACATGTATTAGGACTCAAATGTAGCAGAACTTCGTGATAATCGTGAACTTTTAACTCGACACGTTCGTGCTGCGACCTCGAGCGATCCGTTGATGGTTGACATTGATACTGCTGGAGACCTGATCTTAGACTGACCTGGTAGCTAACACATCAGTACTCTACACTAAGCTTCTGACTATTAAAAGAAGATATATCGAATACTTTACTACGAATAATGTGGCTCTGTCCGAATCGGCTAATATTTTCGAGCGCGGACCGTTAGTAGATAATTTGCCTTTTCACTGTAAATACGATTACCAATTCGACCTTCCTTTTTCGTCATCTGCAATCGATTTTACGTCTATCGCCATTGGGTGCCCACCTGTGAAAACAAATTTAAGACGAAGAAGAAGAAGTGCGTGAAGTGGTAATAGTAAATAAATATGAGAACGAATATTTCGTAGCGGGACCAATTGCTCAGCGTCCGTCAGGCATATACTTAACTATCGTACTCCCGAGTATTATCATTTTTCACGAGTTACATCATACCTAATTATTATTTTTATATCCTTAACTACTAATTACTTGGTAAAGTGTCCTTTCCCTTGTGCTAACTCCCTCCACTATACCTATCGACGGCATCATCAACGTCAGCAACCTTTTTCAAAATGCTATATTATTAATCAACTATCCTAACCACAGATACTCACAAGAAATAAGGAAGTAATAAAACTCCAGAAAGTACGTTACTTTAAAATACCCTCAACATAACAGGGTGTGAACTCAAAAACTGTCTCCGCCTGGGCCAGTGACACGAGCGCGTGCGCTCGCAACTCCTGCGCATATAATTGAACCGCGCGCATTGTTTGCGAGCGTCGCCAGCGCATGTGATTTGTAGTAGCGACGTTTTTTTGTTTGTAACAAATGAATTTTGCAGTTGTCTGTGGATTGCGATTGTTTTATAAATTGAATTTGAAGTGTTTAGATTTTAAGTGAACAAATCATGTTTTAAAAGGTTACGTGCAATTTTTGTTTAAAGCTGAAAAATATTAAAAGGCTTTGATTGCACAAGTTTGATTGTACATTAAAATAACATGCCTGGTTTTCGTGATGTAGTGTAAACTTAAACTTACAAAACATAAGATCTTAAGTTGCTTCAGGGAAACCCAAAAATATAAGACGTGATTGTTGTGTCATTCACCCTCGCATATCGTGCATTATTTCTATCCAAGGTCCGGGCCTGCGCTAAAATATCCTTCTTAAATTCCAACAGGAACCTATTTACACTTTTTGCCAAAATCAGTAACCCGGTAAGGTTACAAAAAGTACTTCATAACGTCATGATATAATATGCGACAGCGTTCCCGTCATCGGTCCACAATATTAAATGACCATTTTAGCAGTACGCGTTTAATAAATCACCAAGGATCCGTGAGAGGAACCGAGAGGAAGAGGAAAGGTTCTGTAGCTTTTGTTAAAGCTTTATTTATCACATGTATTATCTAGATGGATTTTAAAGTTAAATTACAGATTTAAGACTGTTACGTGAAATTGTATTTTGAGTATACAAAATTGCAAACATCATCTTCATTTTCAATGTTTCAATAGAATTCTCTCAGTAGCAGCCTGGAGACAGCACTGTGTCTGGTTGATGGCAATGGGTTCGCCCCGATTACATGGGACTTAAACAAAACGTGCGAAATGTGGGTGTTACTATAGGCGCACCTCTGCCCAGCCCCTTTGGGGAATTCAGGCGTGGTGTTACGTTATGTTTTGGATTTTCATCTTCTAGTACTTCATTTTATGCAATCACCTGCTTTTTTTTGCAATAATTATTTGTTTAATTCTTCCTTTTATCTCAAAGGTCCCTAAAAACAAATCCCCGAACCCCGCTATGGGTGTTCTTGAGTTCATAATTTTTGACCGATGCATCATTGAACAAATTAAACTTGGTGCCAAAAATAATTTATCAGTCCTCGCCCCGGTCGATTATTCACGCTTATGACAAATGGTGGCGAGCTGGCCAGTATATTTCACGGATTTGTGATTTGCAATACATACGTTCGGCAATGGATATTGTTCGGCATTTTTTATTTATAACTATATAGGTACTTTTGTCTGACCACATTTATAATTTTTGTGCCAAATTTTTTGTATTTTTTTATTTTGATAACAACTTTACGGGAGTACAGCGATAACATGGAATTAGAATTACAGTCAAGCAAAAAAGATACAAATAGCTATTAAAGGGTGGAAAAAATCAATGGGTCCTGTATTGATTTTTAAACCACTTTTCCACCTTAAGATAGATTGTTTTACTTAAAGGAAACATTCCTATATTTTTTAAAGAAACAAATCTGCATTCAAATGTTTTCGAAAATTCGCTTGCCACACTCGGGAATCGAACGGGCTAAAATCCGAAAAAATAATATCCTATACTTTTATGGCATCTTATGGATCAAATCTCTCTAACAAACATGATAAATTAAATGAAAGGAAAACCATAAAATCTTAACTTTCAGGTTTGCCTTCAGGGCCCATTGATTTTTTCCACCCTGTATACCTAAACCTAATAGGGATGATGCCTAGGTCAAAAAAAAGAAATTCTATTTAGTCCGTCAGTCAGATAATAAAAAAATATTAGACACGTATTTTTTGCTTTATCGTATTAATAAAAAATGACTTAGATACAACGCATTAAAGTTGGGGAGTGGGGGTTGATACGTCACAAGTATGGATAAAATCTACATACAAGTGACGTCATGGCACATTATAACTCAATGTATCGCCGTAATCTTTTGATACTGTAAAAAAAGAAAAAATACGTGTACGTTATTTTTTCATAATCTACATTACGGACAAAAAACATTTTTTTAGTCATCATCCCTATTATCTTCACAGTATGACTCAAACACCTAGTTATATCTCACAAAATAAAAAAGATGAAAAATCAACTTGGCGCAAAAATAAAGGTACAAGGGCCCTAACAATCCATCAATCAGAATGCGGTCTCTTAAACGAAAGGTCGTGACTTCAAATCCGACCTATTACACCATTACGATTAACTCTAGCAAAGATGGCCCTTATATCAAAGATACATCGCGCATCAATATCTAAAAAAAAACACAAAAATAAACTGGAGCAACAACATCGGTAAAAATATTTGATATGTGCGCTTTATTTATAAATTCCTCACATTAACATATTAATATACGACGATCTTCTAATCACGAATCTGATAAGTCGGATATTAACATAATTACAAGAAACCGAAATATACTGTAGGTATACGAAACATTCTATACAGTAGGTATTAATTAATTGAACGCTCGCATCAACTTAATAGATAAACGTTGCAATATGAACAATTATTAAGAAATTGTGTGAATCCATTGCAGGTTAATTGTGGATATGGTTTATTAAAATGCGGACATAATCTTCAATGGATGAGCAACGCATCGATAGCTTCTCCGCGAGGATAAGATGAGAACACTAATTATGTTTCTATGGTGCACGGACGAATGGAGGGGCGGCATTCCGTCGGAGCGTTGACCTCTTCCACAGACCAACGGACCCGTAGAGCGAGCGAAAAAACATAAATTGAAATATATATTAATGATTTCTATTAATTATCGCACGTGTAATAAATTATTCGATGTTTTTGAATTATGTGTCTTTTTTCGATATGGAGTCCGGTATTAATTGGAGTTGAAATGGCGCTTCTATTTTTGTAATCATTAGGGTATCGTTTAATTGATGCTGCAGATTCTGACAGCTGATTAACTGATACAGAAGTGATGTAGTTAATGTCCAATTAATACATTGTTAAGTTCCTGAGTGACCTATAATTGCTTGGCATTTTAAGAAGTTCAATTTGCTATGTTAAATCAATTAAACATTACGAGCCTAATAATTATCTTGCTGCCGTAAAATGGAAACATTTTACTACTTAATTGAAACGATACACATCAATTACAGTTTTACAGTTTTCATCAGCACTAGAAACACTAACTAAAGTATTTTCTCGTTTGATATCAGAAGTACATAAAATTACCGTTTAGGTACTGAAATATTAATGGTCTGTTTCACTATCAAAGGATACATAATTTCCGGTATAGTTACTCGTATCTGGCAAATGATTTTTTGTTAATTCTATTGCATTTTTAATTTATTTATTATTGCCTAATCGTTAACTGTGAAACTGACCCTTATTATTCATCGCTTTTAGAACTTAAACATACTTTTAACAACACATTTAAAAATATACCACATAGGTACACATTCAGTCCAGTTCATTGATATTTTCTATCATCCTTAAATTTTTCCTCTTATATAATTGTTATTTCAGCAGCTTTTTCATCTAACCTTTCTTATAATTTTTATATCAGCCGCCATTTTGCACGTTCCAAGATCTATGGAGGCTAGCAGATGATATGCAGTATCACAGTGTGCGGCGCAAATGTGCTATCTAAAGCTTTTCTGTTTAGAGACAATCGTATATTCTGTGAGCCTTTTTGAGCACCGAACTGACATTGATGTTGTTTGGGATTGAGTGACAGAGATCTATTGAGGTCTTTGAGGTTTGAGGAGTGAGTGAGGCCGGTTGGTTAGTGGTGAGGTCGGTTTGGGTATTTTGAGGGCAATGTGGGTCTAATTTAAATAATATATTACGACCATAATGATTTAGTTGGGGTCTAGACTTTGTTAAAACTTTTTTTTTCAGGATAGCCTCGTAGGCCTATACCCAGCACCTAGCCCGCCACAGACCCAGCAGTGGGTGATTCCAGGATGAAATTATAATAAACATGTTTTTAGATTTCGTTTAACTATACTGGTGTCATAAATTTAATTGTAGTGGTGTTATAAGTCGATATTTTAAGGTAGGAGGAGTCAAGAATTAATTTCACAGCTATCAACAAGCTATAGTGTTAGCATGAAATTGATCTTCTTAAACTTAATTTGTACTGAGTTTGTACAATGAATCTTGATGCAATTTTTCTTTACTTTTACGAAGGTTAAAAAGTAACCGTTATGTAAATAGATGAAATTGAATTTAAGTATATCAAAAGAAAACCAATGCATGAAGAATCCAAAAATGTGCAGGAAAAAATTTAAATGTAAAAGCCAAGTGACAAAATAAAAACAATCTTCATAGACACACAAAACTGTTTTCATCTTCGTATCTAAATAATATTAAAACAAAACTATCAATGTTGAGTATTTCAATTTCAACTCTTGATTTTTTACCACACTCCAGTGCAAACAAGTTTTTGTATCGACTTGAATTATATGAAATTTTAAGATTGTTTTAATGAAAAAAATAGGCAGCTGTTATATGAAGTTTCAAAGTTTTTGCGTCTTAGAAAATATTGTTATTCGTCATGGTGTGAATGTGAAGACTTTGAAGTGTGGAAATATCAACATTATAATTATTAAAAAAGTACCATCTGGTCGCTGTGTGGCCTGAGTAAAGAAAAGGTTCAATTTATGAACATTGTAAAAAGCACTATGGGCATTTAAATACATAATTATATGAAGTAGGATCGTAACTTGACTGACTATAATGCAACAGTGTATTGTTTGTAACTCAAGAGTAACTTAGTTACAGTTGGTAAGTCTGACAGTACTTAGGTGGGTACCTCATCACCTGCCTTGCCTCTACCCAACTATGTCGGGGTCAGCTGGCAGTCTAACCTTAGACAGCTGAATAATATTATTTTACATGAAGCGACCGTCTGTCTGACCTCCACAACCCAGAAACTAGGTAATACTATACCCCTTGGTAAGACTGGTTGTCAGACTTTCGGGCTTCAGACTAACTGTAACGACTGTCAAAGATCTAGAAATGACAGCTGAGGCCATGTCCCTTCTGACTTGAAGAAGTTGGATTACATAATATCCTAGTGACTAACGATAAAGTGCATTCATGTCTTTCAGCACGATTCCTGAAACAAAAAAACAACAGTAAATAACTTGACCAATTTCCAATTATAAACCTCCATTAAACTCATTCTGCTCATATTTTCTAGTCCTAACAAAACAAACAATCACCGCAGTCAAGCTTGCTTTAACTTTAACTTGGAAACTTCAACAATTCATGTTCACACTGCATCCAAGTCAATTACAGAACGGTTCTTCTAATTAAGCTTGTAACTTTTACACACTTTAATATTCGTGGGATTTATTACTAGTTTTTGAACATAATAACGCGCATGTCCCGTTCCTGTTTTGGGAGATGAATTGTTTTCCCGCCAATGGCAGTGAGTATTTTCAGTGTGACGTAGACTATCTGCCGTGCTGTTTGTACATGGCTCTACGACAGTATTTTATTCTTAATAATAAACAACTTTGAATTATAACCATTAAATTATAACCACTGAATTATCATCTATATCGAAGATGCTAAACTGCTGATTGTACTATGTAAGCAAGGACTGTAACAATATCTATTTTAAGCTGAAATTTAAAAAAAAAGCCACATTTCGAACGTCCGTTAATCGAGGAGTAACTATCAGTAACAGTTACGAGTCGTTACATCAACTATTAACGGTCAGTTAAATATGGAAATGGGGTAATAGACATCTAATAGCGATGCAAGCCCACGCACAGCATCGTAACCCGTTTACCTCATTTCAGATGAGCCCTGTTTCCCAGATTGAAGCGCGAAAGGGGAATCTTAGATTTCGATGCGTGTACCGTATTGAATCCGTTATGCGCGAGGGCAGAGACGGCTGTAATAACCGTCCATGCTATAAATAAGCCTTAACCTGTTAATAAATTAGCTTTAGTACCGATATCTGATATTTACGTTCTAATTAGAAATTAAACACCTGGTATATATGGAGACGACGACCCATTTCTCATTGTTGACCATTTAGCCCATATTCAAAAAAAATATTCTAATACCTTCCTACCTTTTTCATAAAGAGTGTCCTCTAGAAGGACCTAAGTTGGAAAAATTTTGAATATTGCGGAAAAACATAATACTTACAATGATAATCTTGGCACTAATTGATCAATTACATGCTCATCATATCCTAACCCGATATGCAGTAGGTCACGAACTTTAAACCTAGTTGAGGGTGAAGAGATCACATCACTAGAAGTCAGCTCAACGTCAAATAAGCAAACTTCAAAACAGCAGGTATAAAAAAACCGGCCAAGTGCGAGTCGGACTCGCACATGAAGGGTTCCGCACCATACAATATTTATATATATTTAGCAAAAAAAACGCCGAAAAAAATACGTTTCTTGTATTCAAATAAAAGTACCCTTTATTTTTTAATTTAATTATTTTTTTATTACTTGTTATTTATTATAGCGGCACTAGAAATTCACAATCTGTGAAAATTTCGACTGTCTACATGTTAAGGTTAATGAGATACAGCCCACTGATAGACAGACGGACAGCGGAGGCTTAGTAATAGGGGTTTCCGTTTTGCACCCTTCGGATACGGAACCCTAAGAAGGCCGCCCATTAAAAGTATTTAATCAAAGTCAAAATAAAATAAGGATTAAAAACGAAATACATGGACCGTAGCCATTTGGATAATGTTTAATATTTTTTTGTCATTCCATTGAGTGACACTTTACAAAAACTAACCATTTGATGACCTCAAATTTATAATAATTTTATTACTCGTGATAATATTCCAACAGATTACTTGTGACAAAAAATATTATACAAGCTTATGCAAGTTGTCTTATGCATAAAGTCGTTTTTTTTTTTGGCAAAATTAAGTGTTTTTTATTCTGCAATATTTTTCATTGACACTAATTCATCATTCAAACTTTTCGCGACTTTTTTATTCAACGTTTAACACTAATTATTATGTTCAACCCACTAATACAATGTAAGTAAATAAAACAGTAGGTACATACAATTCTTTAGGAAAATTTCAATCTTTTTCTAACGTATAATTAATTAAATTTTTTCGCATAGGTAATTGGAATTGTAGTAAAAGCATTTAGAATAGGTGAAAAAAAAAACGTAACGTAAATTCGGATAAAAAATTAATTCTATTTTACATGTTCTATGCACAACTGCCAGACATACCCCTCCCGCCAACAGCTGCAACATTCGCAACTGTACGGTCGCCTGCGCACACTTCAAATTGAATCGTTTTAAAAGGAAATAATAACATCGTCCACGTAGTTTGATGTACCTACCAGTGCAGCAGTGATTTGTATGCTTATTTGTCATATGTAAATAAAGCAAAATGGCTGTGAATGCTAAACAATGTCCTTTATTCACATTGAAACGACTGTGATTGTATGCTAAAATATTAGGTTCGATGCTCGGATCATCATATCGGTAATTATTTTGGTTTATGTTGTAAAGTACGTCAGGTACGAGGTTAAATTGAAACAATAACCTGTAATTATTTAAATAAGGTACCAACACAAATAATGTTTGCACACAATCCTTATTGTATATTCGCTTTGTTGTCTAAAATTATTAGATGATTTAACACATTTGCTGGTAGTGCGAAGTGTCAACAAATCAATTCTAACATTTTTACTGTGGCTATCCATCTGAAAACCTCATGTTATCCCATAAAATACTTACTCTACACCGGCACAATATATTACTTACCCATTTTTTTAACTTCGCACAATAGTTGTCTCAAGAAATACAGGCAAACTTAATCACATCATCCTCAACATTTATTTCTCGAGCCAAAAACACAAATGTAATGTCATTTGGACTCGCACATGCATTATAAAGGACACCTCATAATTTTATTCTCGTTTTAATAAAAGCATGGTTTAAAAAAGCGCGTTTTAAAAATATCGTTTGTTTCCATCGCTGGTCGTTTGTAATTAAAAGTATTAAAGGCAACTTATGGTGTGCTGATTAAAGATTGCTATAATACAAGTGTTCGTGAAATATAGCGCGGCTGTTCGGAAATAAATATGTGTGCAAGGGACACTGATTGGGGGCAGGAAATCGTGATACGAAGGACTTGAAGTAACTGTAAGCTTGGATTATGTTGTACGTTGGCTTTAAATTATATAGACGCTTTAATTAAGCTAGAGGCAGGAAAGAAGAAATAAATAATTAAGGAAATAAAAAAGGTGAGTGACTTATTCAGTGTTATGTGCTTTTGCACTGTTAAGTGGGAAAGAAAAATACTGTTTTGTTATTTACAAACCATCAATAATATTGACACCTTAGATTCTCACAGTTATATCTAAAAACAAAGTAGGTATATGTGTGCTACTGATGAAGAATTTAATGTATAGAAGTATGTGGACAGACTGTACGCAGAATGTTGACGACACACGATGGATCCAGTAAACGAAGATAAGCGTACGATTGACTAATGTTAAAATGCAAAACGTTACTATCAGTTGTTCAAATGGCACGCATACCCAAGCTACAACAAAAGTGAACGTTGCGTAGAAATCATCTGCATTGTGGTACATGAAACAAAAAGCATATTGAATATTACTTAGAGCATCGGACAATATCCTTCGCTATATCTAATACTTTTTTTAATAGGTTCTAGACTTCATAAGAACATTATCAATATCCGCTATCACTTATGATTCACACGCAATCGGCAAGCGAATGATCGCTCTTTGAAAAAGTGATAAACGTCCAATCCAGGCGTTATCTGATTTTACTAATTTCAAATAATTACAGGCGTAAATGCCGCATTACTACGTAATGAGCTCCCGATCTGCCTAATTAAAAAACTTAATGGTACTGATAAGTCTATTTGAGTGTCTTCGCACAATGTGTATGAGAAAATAATTATGAGAATAATTTAGACAAGATTCTTGGTTACGGTGAATTAATGACAGCCATTTATTTTAGTATGAAAGGCAGAATATATTTATTTTATTACAATTGTAAATTGAGGCATTATTTTTTGCAAGATATAGGATAAATTATATGGAATGCAACTATTTTTAACAAAGTTGACAATCAAGCGTTTTATTGTTCAATTAATTTAAATTAGCGCACATTTATAATTTATTACGCGTTGATAACACTTAAAATAATGTTCAACTCACAAAGACAAGTCACTCTTAGCCAGTAACAGAATTAATATATCATTTACACTTGAACGGCTTTCAAAAAAGAAAAGAAGTCTGCATGAATTTTTAAAGCGTCAGTGTTGCTAGTGCTAAATAAAAAAAGCGTTCGAAATAGCGGTGTGCGTTCAAAACGGAGTGTCATCGATCAAAATCATCTGCATGTGTTTGACCTTGTGTTAGTACTGTTGGATACAACATAAAATATTTTTATTATAAAAATTAATTTGCAACATTTATACTATGATTGTGTTAGCTAAACTGGCAACACTGTATTTCTATATTTTTTTCTCCCCTTGGCTTCTGTTCCTTGTACGCGGCGGTCACGAATTATATAAATAATTAATAAAATAACAGTATTAATGTCAGTGCTCAAGTCAGTGATATCTCCATTAAAGTGTGTGAAGTGGAAACCGAATTTTATTTGAATCTATCGATCCACCCAAAAATATTGGTGGTGCGGAGCTGGCACTCATCACGCGCTCCCGCCATTCTGGTCCTGCGAGTCGGAGGATCGAGAGACCTGCGAAGGAGAAACTTCCACATCGAGCGTGACTGACCGCGCAATCCTACAAGAGAAAAGCAAGAGCATTTCCAAGTCACGTTTGGAGTCAAGATTTCGTCATCAATTAGCCGGCAGACATTTTGTTGGTAGCTGCATTTTATCTCTTTGAACATTCATTGGCTGATACGCTGCCCTGCCAGGTTAACCAATATAACGACGTGACGACAATCGACCATTAAATACCAAACGGATCGGAAGAAAATATTTTTTCGGTTGGCAACACCAAACTTCAACCAAATCGTGCAGTTGGCGAACTTTATCATCGGAACATCCGAGTGGAGGCGAGTTCACCCGAACGTAGGACCGAACCTTGCCGAAGGAAGCGTCGTCGCTCACATCAGCCACACGAGAACGAAAGAATAGATCTACAACTACATTCGCCGTGTATGAAGAAAACGCCATTTTGTTTTTACTTTGGCGTCCCTCCGCGACTGCGTGTGCGCTACGCAACGAAAACTTGTATTGTTTGGTGTAGATTTTAAATTACTAGTGCGATAATTCATATAATAGTATTCATTTGTAGCTGATAGTTATTCATACATTGTTATCGTGCGTGTTTGTCGACCTAAAACACGATTAACTATGGCAGATTTAAAGCTGCTAGTTGCTAACAGAGGATATGCAAAGGCTTCCATAACACGGGTAAAGCAGTTTGTTGAAGGTACGTCCATTCAATCATTTTCAATAGAAAAGCTTAGGGCTAAAAAGGAAAGGTTACAGGAAGTTTTTAAGCAATATAATGAATTATGCGTTGCTATCCTGTCGGTCGACTCTGACGATACGGAAGACTCGGCAATCATTGAGGATCTGTATATCGATCTAATTGCCGCAATAAATGCTGCTATAAATAGTAGGCTATCAAATCCAACGCCAAGCAGTAGTGATTCTAAATCAAAAATTAAACTTCCAAATATTAGTATTCCCACATTTTCAGGTAAATACACTGAGTATTATGAGTTCTATAACATTTTCACTGCAATGATTCATAATGACGAGTCATTGTCAGCAGTAGAAAAATTGTATTACCTAAAAAGTTTCCTTAGTGGGGAGCCCCATGCCCTAATCAACAACTTACCTTTACAAGATGACAGCTATGTGGAATCTCTCAAATTGCTACGGGACAGATATGACAACAAATGTAAAATTGTTCATGAACATATCTACACCCTATTGGACACGCCTGGTATAGTACGGTCAACAACTAATAGCATACGTACTTTAATTTCAGAGGTAAAACAGCATCTTGCAGCACTTAAAAATCTCAAGGAGCCTGTTGAGTCTTGGAACAGCATAATAGTCTGCATCATTATGCGCAAGCTAGACAACTTCACCAGCCGCGCCTTTCAAATGGAGCGAGACAATCGGGTACTTCCTACAGTTAAGGAGTTTTTAGATTACTTGGAGCGTCGAGCCCTAGCGCTGGAGGCTAGTGACACTAGCACGCACAAGCAGCAACCACAACGGTTTGCCAGTCATGCTGTAACTACTCATCAGGCACCACCTGCATGCCCTTTCTGTAAGTCATCTGAACATAAATTATTTAAGTGTGAAAGCTTTGCCCTTGCAGCACCTATCAAACGACTTGAGTTTGTCAAAGAAAATAAGGTTTGTAAAGTCTGCTTGGGGCAGCATAAGTCACGCATGTGCAAATTTCATTTTAAGTGTGCTGAATGTAAACAAGGACATAACACTCTGCTGCATGGAATAGATTCACAAGCTACTGCTGTTGTAAATGTGGCACTGAAGGGCTATTGCACCACTCAAACTCAGGTTTTATTGCCTACTGCACAAGTGAAATTGTTTTCTCAGTCGGGCAATACAGTGTATGCCAGAGCTTTGCTTGACAGTGGGTCGCAGACTTCATTAATCACTCAAGGCACAGTGGATCTATTAGGCATGATTCCGATGCATACTAATACCAGCATAGTTGGTATAACCAACGTATCTAAACCAATTGACAAATGTATAAATCTTGAGGTTCATTCCACCATTTATCCATTCAAATTAAATGTCAATTGTCATATTGTTAAAACAATTACAACCAAATTGCCACAGACAAGTTTTGAAATATCTCACTTTACATTCCCAGTAAATTGCAAGCTAGCTGACGCTAAATTTAACCTGCCTGGTGAGGTGAACTTGTTGCTTGGAGCTGATGTTTTCTTCCAGATACTGCTGCCACAGCTTGAAGATTCCCCTGCAAGCAGCCAATCATCCATCCCAGTCACACAGTACCAGCAACCTGCCATAGTCCACACAGCGCTTGGCCACATAGTCGCTGGTCGCAACAACGCTTCACACTACAATAATCAGGTTGTATCTTTGCATTGTAATGAATGTAATAGTAGTTTAGATGAGACATTGAGTGCATTTTGGAAAACAGAAAAGGTGCCTGAAATTTTCCGGGAATACTTGCCGGAGCATGAGTATTGTGAGAAACTTTTTCAAGAAACTACAATTCTTGCAAATAATAAGTTTCAAGTTTCAATGCCCATCAAAGTCCCCCTAGAGCAAGTTAGCTATGAACTCGGACAATCATTTCATATTGCATTTAAAAGGTTCATTAACTTAGAAAAAAGATTGCATAAAAATAATAATCTTTTCCTTGAATATAAAAAGTTTATTGATCAATATATTGAATTGAATCATGGTGAGTATTATGACATAGGTAACTACAATTTATCTAAAGATCCTGTGTATTTCCTTCCTCACCATGCTGTTATTAAAGAAAGTAGCCGCACTACTAAACTAAGAACAGTGTTTGATGGCTCTATGACTACTGACAAAAGGGTTTCACTGAATAATCTTCTGCTGAACGGTCCGGTAGTACAAAAAGATCTGTTTGAAGTTCTTATAGCATTTAGATTAAGTAGCTTTTTCTTTATTTGTGATATTTCTAAAATGTTTAGATCCGTAGAATTAGATCCTAGGCAACGTTCATTGCAAAATATATTATGGCGTGAGTCACCTGATGCAGATATTAGGTGTATACAGTTGAAAACTGTCACATATGGTCTTAAACCATCATCATATCTTGCTACTCGCTGCCTTATTGAACTTGCCAATAGATTTCATGATCAGTTTCCTTTAGCAGCTAAAATTCTCAAAAATAATACTTATGTTGATGATGCATTGGCATGTAGTCAAAATGGCCAGGAATTAATGAAGATGCAATCTGAATTGATTCAGTTACTTGCTCTGGGAGGATTTCAGCTACACAAGTGGGCATCTAATTATAGAAATATCCTCAAAAGTGTTCCTAAGGAAACTCACCACTTTGAAGACCTCGATCTTCAACGTGATGATATGTCTATGAAAACACTAGGTGTTCATTTTGATGTAAAAAATGATGTTTTCAAGACTACTTGCCCTGAACCTTATAACAGTGCATCTGATTCAAAACGTAAAATATTAAGTTATATTAGCACATTTTTTGACCCACTAGGATTGATAGGGCCTATACTAGTTCGTGCTAAGGTTATTATGCAGAGCTTGTGTGCTAGCAAGGCAGACTGGGATGCCACACCCCCTGAAAATATCAGGAGCATGTGGAATGATTTTGCCAATGAGTTATCTCTCATGGAGACAATCACTATTCCTCGTTGTGTTAGGTCATCAGATACAATTGATGCCCAGTTAATAGGCTTCGCTGACGCATCCTCTGTGGCATATGGGTGCTGCTTATACTTACGTTGCATTGATGCACAAGGTAAAACGTATATCCAATTATTATGTTCTAAGTCAAGAATAAATCCTCTCCGGAAAGATTTGACAATCCCTAGGCTTGAACTTAATGCAGCACTCCTGCTTGCTAAATTGGCTGCAAAGGTACTAAATATACTTAACACTAACATAAAAGTCAGTAAGACTCACTTGTTCTCAGACTCACAAATAGTCTTAGCTTGGTTGAAGACCGACCCCACAAAGCTACAGGCATATGTTGCCAATAGGGTTAGAGCTATTCAAGAGATTTCACATGGTTGTCATTGGCAATATGTTGATACTGTCGACAATCCTTCAGATTCTCTAAGTAGAGGTCTTAAACCACATGAACTTAAGAACCATAGGTTATGGTGGCATGGGCCAGCATTTTTATATGACATTCATTATAAGTTTGAAGCTGTGTGTGATCCTCCTTTAGAATTGCCTGAGTTAAAGTGTAACAGTGTTATGGTTGCCTCTACTGCAATTAATATAGATACAGGCTGCAATATCTTTGAGTTGTTATTGAAAAAATACTCTAATATAAGTAAAACGTCTCGTATACTTGCATATATAATTAGATTTTGTAATAACGCTAAGCCTAATAGTAATAAACAGAAGGGTTTCTTAGTGACTGCCGAATTAAATAAGGCATTATTGTTAATTGTAAAAAATGAACAATACCAGCATTATGCTAGTGAGATTAAGTGCTTGTCCTCACATAACCAAATCTCGGGCAGTTTAAAGCCATTAACACCATTTATTGATAGTTTAGGCATACTAAGAGTGGGCGGCCGTCTTCAAAATGCACCCATATCCTATGCCAAACAACATCCAGTTCTGTTACCGAAAAATAGCTTAATAACTACTTTGATTATAAGAGATCAGCACTTAAAACTGCTCCATGCTGGACAAAGATTAGTATTGAGTTCCATCAGGCAACGATTTTGGATTGTTGATGGACTGCGCTCTGTAAAAAAGGTTATTCACAAATGTGTAACCTGTTTCAGATTGAAAGCTGTCGCGTCATCTCAGCTGATGGGTTCCTTGCCTGCTGCGCGAGTCACTGCGTGTCGACCATTTCAGAAAGTCGGAGTGGACTTCGCTGGGCCAGTGTCCGTAAAAAACAGTCGCATTAGGAAACCGATCATCGGCAAAGGTTACATAGTTTTATTTGTATGTTTTGTCACCAAGGCGATACACATCGAACTTGTGTCGGATTTGACCACAGAATGCTTTCTTGCATCCTTTAAGCGTTTCACTGCAAGGCGTAACTTGCCCAGCGATGTTTACTGTGATAATGGCTCAACTTTCAAGGGGGCAAGGAATCAGTTAGGTGAGATGTATCGTTTACATGCCTCTCATAGTCACCAGAATAAAGTTCAAAGTTATGCAGCTGAACACGGCATTAAATTCCACTTTATACCTAGTTATAGCCCAATTTTCGGTGGACTTTGGGAGAGCGGCGTAAAGAGTGCAAAACACCATTTAAAACGTGTCGTAGGAAAGGCCCTGCTCACTTATGAACAACTCAATAGTGTATTGGTAGAAATTGAAGGGGTACTCAATTCTCGCCCATTAACTGCTCTTACAGCTGATCCTAATGATTTTTCTTTCTTATCACCCGGACACTTTTTGACTGGTGCACCTCTTAACAGTTACCCTGAGCAGGACCTAAGCGACACTAATTTAAATTTACTTAAATTCTGGTCTGTAATTGTCAACATGAAACAGAATTTTTGGAAGTATTGGAGTAAACATTACTTAAATATGCTTCAAAATCGCCCTAAATGGCGAGATAACATGTCAAACATTACAATAGATAGTTTAGTTATATTACGCAATGACAATACCTCACCTTTGGATTGGCCTATGGCTCGTGTGACTAACGTATTTCCAGGGAAAGATGGAAAGGTTCGCGCTGTAGAAATAAAAACCGCTAATGGTCATAAACATAATAGGTCCATCACAAAGATTTGTGTATTGCCTATAGATATATAAGATTAAGTTACTTAATGTATTGGAATACTTGCTTATCTTGTTAAATTTCAATATAAGTTTAAGTTGGTCTATACTCTTATACATAGCTTTTTGATTGTATACTTTAGAAGCATAACGTAACGTAGATTAACTTTAAATTCTTGAATATTTTTGTTATCAAAGTAACTGACTTGTTAGACCCTTCGGGCCGCCCCCCCCCCAACTTATGTTGGATACAACATAAAATATTTTTATTATAAAAATTAATTTGCAACATTTATACTATGATTGTGTTAGCTAAACTGGCAACACTGTATTTCTATATTTTTTTCTCCCCTTGGCTTCTGTTCCTTGTACGCGGCGGTCACGAATTATATAAATAATTAATAAAATAACAGTATTAATGTCAGTGCTCAAGTCAGTGATATCTCCATTAAAGTGTGTGAAGTGGAAACCGAATTTTATTTGAATCTATCGATCCACCCAAAAATATTGGTGGTGCGGAGCTGGCACTCATCACGCGCTCCCGCCAAGTACTAATACTAAATAGTTTTTGTTAAAACATTACCGATGTGTTACAAAAACTCTATACAATAACAACACAATGAGAGAATTCCGTTTGAATGTTAAGGTGACGCGTGCGGTGTAAGGTGACTCTTTAAAAGAGGTTCGTCAACATTATGTTTAGTCTTTTGTTGTCATGTTTTTTTTTTTAATTTTTTTTACTTAACGCACCTAGCTTGGTATATGTATAGATAGGCGTGTCTACTTTATAGATTATTATAACAATGATTACACAATATTTTTTGTCATCATTATAATTTGCAACAACTTCTTCTTTTTTACTGCAGGTAGTATTATTATATACTTGTAATTCCACATTGTTGGCGCGCGCTATAACAATATCTTTAAAAAAAACACTCATTCCGGTGTCATACTTCTCCTTAACAAACAGCTGTGTATTTTCAGACTTACGATCGAGCTGATAAAAACGCCATTAAATGAATATTACACATTTTTTACTGCCCCGCAGTGGTTTTATATTGATGGAACAGCACAAAGGTAGTGTTAGCCATGAGGGGTTTTAGATGACACAATTTTCTATTAAGTATATTTATAATAACGATAGCCCCCGCTATGCAATCGAAATAAGTGTACCAAAAATAATAATAATAAATAATAAAATAATATAATTATTATATAATTTGTCTCCAAAAATATTTTTGGAGACAAATTACTGATGGTAATGGTTATGGATCACTACCACGGGCCACCGCCTATGGACATCACCAGAGAAAAAGGTGCAATGATTCATATCTCGAATAAGATGTGATTCATTTCAGCTTTGTCCTAATATTTGTATTGCACAGTTATTGTTTCAACATTACTACAACAACTACAGCTGGTTTTGTGTCTGGAAGAAACTAATTCGCTACTAAATTAGTACCATTCAGAATAAGATGTTATCTTATCATATGACAACTGTATAATAAAACTGCAAAGTTTCAAAAATATTTAAAAATCATGGAGATTTTTAGTTAAACAAAAACAAAGAAATGGTAATTTGTTACTTGTAATAAACATTGTGTCAGACCGACTTTTATTCGTAGGCATTTCGTTTACCTAATACTCCGCCATTTTATGCCAATATCTGTGTTTGCCGCACATAAACTGCAGGTGCCCGTGCCGAACATTTATTGCTCCACAAAAAACTTGCGCAAATTGATTATAATTTATTGTCTCTTTAAAAATTAATGTCCGCTGTTTAAACATTGGTAAATTAAGCTGGTTTTAAACTTGTTTTACGACCTAAGGTTTACTTTGAGCACTAAATAATAAAGAACTAGCTATGTTTGCGACTTTGCCTGGTTCCCAAGATTTTTTAATTTTTTATTTTCCGTGATAAAAATCAGGGTACATAAACCACAATTTTACATGGACTGTCTGTGTCAATGGGTTTTGAACGTGATTCACGGTGAATCAGGCCCCGGTGGTTCAAAGGGCACGTTCTTTACTCGGTGTCCAAACCACTGTGGATCAGGATATGCTGGTGAAATAGTTTTTACATCCAAGTTTAAAATATCATCAAAATCGCTTAAGTATCAAAAAACACATATCAAACGGACAGAGCGGTAGTTTTCCGTTCACAGTATCTCTTACGAGCTGTAGTCCTTACTTCAGCTATAAACTGCGTAGGTACCTACAATCAATTTGCAAGTTTGATTAGCACTCTTTGATTTTAAGATCTGAATAAGAAAACATTAATAAATCATTCCGCCTCCGGCTTTCTGTGTATTGGAAAGTTTCGCAATGTACTTACTCATATCAATGTTATTGATCGATCATTTGTTGATTTAAATCACTCACTGGACTAGGTGGGTATATCTGTAATACCTACTGATTCTGTACCGACTAATAGAAAGGTATTCCTTCTACAACTAGGCAGGGGTCGCGACAAAACTGGGCAGGAAAATACTTGGGTACCTTCTTTCCACCTATCTTTCGCGACTTATTTTTTAGGCGATAATAATATCTTAAGATCAGATAAGTGATTGATTTTTCAAACTGTTGGCTAGGTATGCTTAAAACCAAATCAACGGATTTATGTACAGTAGGCCGCATGTCAGTGGTAACACTTTGATCTTGAGCTGGCCTAGCGTAGTAAGGAGTTTCGATAGGAGGAGAGGCCAGCTCATTGTGGTTTAGTTACAACAAACGTGCAGCCTGCCGTTCTACAAACCCAGTCCTGATTTAGATACTAACGGAGTGGTAAACTCAAACTCAAATCATTTATTCCAAATAAACCAATTACAGGTACTTTTGAATTCTCAAGGGGTCAATCAGTCAGAAAGATGAAGCTAGTTGCCCATTCCAAAGCGTAGTAGATTCCTATGGAAAAGAACGGGTAAGAAACTCCATGGACACTCTTATAAATCAGAGTGGTAAGCCATCTTACCCTTCCGATGGATTTATTCTGCATTTATCTGCATTAAATATTATAATTTTATTGCGAAATATATTCAACGAAATCAAACAATCTGCGAACAAAATCATATCAAAACCATTTTTATTCTTAGTTCAGAAGCCATCACACAAATTCCAAGGCAAACACTAAAAATGTATGATTAAATACGAGTTTCTAACCCTATCCTATAATTCTAACGCACAATATGCGATGAAGATACTCATTTTTTGTTCCTCCGTCCATGTCAAGGATACAGGGTGTAATTTTGTTAATTCATATAATCTTGTTGGAAGGGAGCTGAGCTCGGGAAGTCGGGATATCGTGTGGTGCAGGATTCTGTTCGACTTTGTTGATGTAATTAAAATTGTACGAGTTTCTGATTGGCTTTGTCGTGGTAATGGATTGAGGGATCGATTTTACTTTGTGCGATTTCTTTTATTAGTGATGTGACATCTATCGGTAATTTTAAAACTTTTTCGCTGTTGCTTATTATCTCTACTTGCATGAATAACATGGTTTACCTTTTCCTTTAAAATTTGAAACAATTTGTAACTGTGTACCTACTAACTTTGTTTTCAATAAAGCATTATCATTATCATTGTCAATTTATTGTGTAAAATAAAAAGAATAGTGATAGATAATTGAATCGATGATCCCATTCTTCATTTATTTCGTTGAGCAGTGTCATTTTGGTATAATGAAAAGGTGATTTCATCCATGTTTTTTTAACTGAAATATAAAACTTATTGAAGATGCAATCCACCAGGAGTTTTCTACAGAATCTAATCCAAATTGCGAACAATAAAGGAACATTCCACTCATAAGTAGTTTAGACTTTTACATTCTACACGATTTTCTACGCCCATTTTTAGAAACAGATCTTGCTGAGGGTAATCTCGAAGATTTTCCCACGTCAACGTAGGTAATAACATTGATGTATTCAAAGAATGCCTCTTAAAGGCGATAAAGAAACACGGGTCAACTGATATTGTCTTCAGGAACCATTTAAACTTGCGGTACTTTGCTATTTTCTGACATGTAGGTGATGTGGGTTAGGTAGGGATCTGGAAAAATGTCGATATCTGAAGAGTATCGATACATTTTATACTTATAACAAACCCATAGGGGTCCGATTTAAAACTTACCAAAAAAAATTGTGTACAAAAATGGATTACTATAAAACCAGATTCTTGAATAATATCGTTTTAACAACGACATAAAGGCACTACCTAGACAATTGATTATAGTATTATGCTTTTCGTTGAGAAGCCATTGACAGAAGCCATTTTATAAAACTGGGCCCTATAATGGACAAAACCATCTAACTTAACTGAAAATGTGACTCAAATTATTGCTTACATTTATTTCTAAAAACCAAAAATCATTTCAAAACATAGATATTTTTACCCCAAAATTTGAACCAATATCGATACTTTTGTTCCGATACTAACCTGTAGGTACGGTTAGTGAAACAGTTCATTAATAAACGGTCATAGTGGAGCGTCGAGTAATGGACAGGGCGCTGTCGTGCGTACATTGCTGAGGAAATTAATTAGATACGGTGCGCGGAAGGGCGGAGTACGGTTGGAGGAAAAGGTTTTAAATGTTGTAGGATACAGGTTTGAGTATGGTCGGAAGCAGAAGAAATATGTTGATTTTTTACATAATGTCACGCTTGTAATCCCCAAAGGGTTAGCAGAGGTGCACCCTATTGTATACCCACATTTCGCCAGTTATGTTTAGTCGAGGCGCTACTGTGAAATTCCTGATGGAAAAATGCAATAACACTCTGCCTGACCCGGAAATTAAACAAAACTAGGACCTCATGTTCAGCTGTAGCGTTTGCGTGCACTAGATCAACGCGCACTAGGCAGTCTATTTTCTACTACTCGTCGGGAATCAATTTCATCTAGCTGAATGAAGCCAAACATCAACGATTTCTGTCAATATCTGCATCTCCTCGTAAGAACATGTGTATGGCTGGTGTTCGAGTTAATGTCTAGTGTTGACAGCAATGTTAGAAATTAGTTATAGCTAAAGTTTTGAGTCTTAAAAGAAAATAACCGTTATGTTTTCTGACATAATTAAACACATACATACATGTACACATACCGCTCCGTATCTAAACTCAACCACTTTCCATTTCGTTTGTATACACACACCACACCTACATCATAAACACATACACAGCACACCTACATCATATAACACACACACACACACACCACACCTACTTCACAAAACACACACACGTACTAACACTTCACACACTTAGTATAAGTTATCATACGTTTGCAGCTAAGTCCTAAGCAGTCTCTTATATGTTGTACTCCTTCTGTGGGAACTTGGGCTGGCGAACCTTCACAGGTTACCATGTAACCTAGCGAGGACGCCAGATTCAACCCTGTAAATTGTTACTCTCTATGATTTGTCCCTGAATGCTGTAAAATACCTATATTTATTGTAACAGACTGTATACCACTTTTTTTGAAATAAATAAACCATTTAATAAAAAAAAAAAGATTATCGGAACCGAGTATCATGTAGGTATTAACAGAACCTACTTTAACAGATCATCATCTGCCTAGCCTTGTCCCAACTATGTTAAGGGCAGCTTCCAGTCTAACCGGATACAGTTGAATACCAGTATTTTACATGGAGTGACTGCCTATCTGACCTCCACAACCCAGTTACTGGGTAACACGATACCCCTTGGTAAGACTGGTAGTCAGACTTTTGGCCTTCTAACTACCCGTAACGACTGTCAAACATCTACAAATAACAACCGGGACCAACAGTACCTACTTCAATAATTTCGTTAAATAAATACAATATTAAATAGAACAGTATGACGTCTTGTTTTTGCCGACCGTACCCGGTAGAAGCGGCACAGATAAGTATAAAGTTATTATTAAGTAACCTGGAGAGGAATTACTAAGATTGAAAAGACCTAGGTCTGCTTGAGGTCCTAGGCAGTCTAGATGTCTATGCAAAGAACATATACTAGAGAACTTGGCTTTAACGTGACTGTAAGATATTGTAGTTAAATAAAATAAAATAAAAATTGCATCTTCAAGTAAAATAATGTGGTTTACAATAAAAATAGGTCTTATGATAAATAAGTTTGTGTGTTAGAGTTTCAGCCATTACCTAAGCTAAGATAACGTAATATCTTGCAATGATAGGTATCAGCGCCCACCCTCGTTATCATTACAGCCGATGTTACTGTGCCCAACTTATAAAATTAAAACTAAGTTTAACCTGGGTCTTTGTTTTTATATTTTTTTGTAACAAATTTTTGATTTAAAAGAGTGTTCGTGGAGTCTCTTGCCCATGCTTCTCCATAGGTACTCCTACTACGGTTTAGAATGGGCAACTAGCTTCATATTTCTGACCGACTGACTACTTGACAATTCAAAAGTGCCTGTAAATGGTTTAATTGAAATAAATGCTTTGAATTTGAGTTTTATCTTTCAATTATTTATACTGTTTGATTATTTTTTTAATTTTGGATTAAAAGCCTATTTAGATTTAGTCGTTTTTAGACATTAAAATAGTCTTAAAATAAATTTAAAAAGTACTTTATTAAATCCGTAAGTCGCGCTTAAATACCGAGTCCTTACTACAGCTTACAATCTACGGTCGTCATAAAATATTTTTTGTAAGCACGACTGAATATAATTATTATAATCTAAGGCTAAGATTATTATTTTATGGAAAATACCTACTTATATACAAGTAGGTATTTTGCGCTTGGCATACTACCGGAACCATTATCTGGGCAGTGAAAAAACAGTTTCATGTTAATTTTAATAGTAATAGTTATTAGTTTGATGATGCACGTTTTATTTTGATTTTATAGCAAATCTTATTAATATTAAATAGGTTTGCGGTATTTTCTCTTATCTATGTCTCTCCTGGTTTTCTAAATATATAGGGTTCATCTTACAGGAAACCGACTTTACTGTCTATTAAGAATTGCGAATGTTTAATATTTGGCACCATTGATCTGATTGGTTGGTTGAATTCAGATTTATTACAAATTTATTTATTTGTATATACCACCCTCAAATCTATCTTTACAGGTTGCCCTAAAACGATAGAAACAAATAAAATAGTGTACGCCTTCCTGGTCCCGAGATATGTAAAGACATATATATAATAAAATAATTAAAACAATGTTTAACTATGATAGCTCATAGGCCAATTTGTTTTTTAAATGAAATACTGTCTTTTTATTTGAAAAAAAAAAGGGTGAACACATGATAATGTCCCTACATGTAATAGACCCGTTATTTTTTTATTTTAAGATAACAAATTTAGTATTAATCCTTATTATAAAACGAAGGTCATTTAAAAATTATTGCGAAAGAAGCCAAAGTGCCGACGTAGAGGCGTCGCTTAAGAAAATTGCGGTCGCTTCGATTCGACACGAAAACTTCATCAACACGTGCGTGCGCGCAGCTTTCAAGATGGCGGCTTAGGAACGGCGCAGACTATCTTTCCTTATAAATAATGCCATAAAATAAATGTATAAGAAATATTTTGAAACAAAGGAGAATGCCCAAAAAATACCCAGTGTCGTCGAAGGCGGCAACATTTCAAGCGAGTTTCCTGTGGTAAAAAAGAAATAGGTACCTAGTGCACCATGCGGTCATGTTGTACATATTCCACCATCCAAACAACATAACGAATTGTATTTAAGCTCTGACAGTGCTAATAAGTTGCGACTGTTGACAATGCAAAAAACAGCGACGAATGCAGCCTCATGCCTCATGTAAAAGAAAACAAAAAAGCCTAACCTAGTTGCTAGGCAACCCCAACATCGTTGGGAAAAGGCTAGGCGATGATAATATCAAAAAGACCAAGAAAATAATTATTCTTAAGTTAAAAATGTCATAGCCTAGCATAGCATGGGGGTAATTTTTAAAGAAACTAATTTCATATTTGTTATCTACAATTAATACTCTTTTACCCCACATAACATTAACAAAAAATAGCATTCAACTTCATATAGGTAACTTTAGTTATTAAACTTTTTGTTTACATTATGTTAGGAAAAAAATCCTAATCGTTTTCACTTTATTCATATTTATAATTTTATCTTTTTATATACCTACCTACTTATGAAAATTGAGATTCAATGAATTATGAAGTCGTTTTCTGAATCTTTTAATTTTTATTAATATTAATTTATCTTACTGTACCTTGGGTATCTTGAGTAGTCGAGCAGTGGTGGCCCAGAGGTATCATCCCCGGCTAATGAGTTGTTGTAGGTCGTGAGTTCGAACCTTGGCGCCTGCCTGAGTTTTCAAATTTCGATAAACGAATATAGGTACAACATATTTATATTCTATCGGTTGCACGTAAAATTTTACACAAACTACCATAGAATATTCTGCAGGTAAAAATACTATATTCAATTTATCTGCTAGCAATACACATTAAAGCCACTATTTCTGAAATAAAATAAAATACACACGCAGACAAATAAGTCATCTATCATAATACCTACAACTTACATGTTCACTTTTGTTCAGTTAGTACAGGCAATCACATGATTATCAGCGTTGCAATGTTCAACATTGACAGCGCCACTTCCATGGCATCGTCGATGGCAGCGCAGAGGTCACTATGGCTGCATTTTTTGGGGCGCAGAGGGGAGGATACGAGATGGGACATAGTTTGCTCCACACCCTGCTGCCGTACCGTCCGTCGAGGAGACCCCACTTTACGAGGTTGTAGCTACTTCATCTTACTTGGTTTTGGAGGCGGTTATGAGATTTCCACTTCCAAGTGGGCCACGAAAGGTTGAACCCGGTGGGGAGATGCTCGCTTGAAGGTATTGAGCGGGTGGAGGGAGAGTGAGAGTTACTACTGTGTCCAGTATTGATAGTTTTAGATTGTTAACTTTAATAGCTGCCTATGTATTTAATTATGTCGACGGCGTCTGTTAAGAAGCATTGAAACGAAAGAAATGTTTTAGTACCTAAGCGAATTCTGTGTTTAAATGTATGTTGGTATTAAAATGTTTATTTTTATTAATAAATTAATGTCTCTTTGTTTACAGGTAAGCACACCTTTTTATATGTATTGGAAAACTATGGAAGCGTCAAATTAGTGCGAATAAAGTAAGTGAAATGGTTTTACTGTATGTACTCTACTGTGTGGTCCCATCTTTTCCTAGAGCTTCAAATAAAGTAGAATAATTATCGAATAAAAACAATAACACCCTCCGTTAGACGGTTAGCTGAAAAAGTTGATGCTACTCGTATATCTCCCTAGTCGTCAGATAAGAGAATAATGTCAAAGTCAGACAGGCAGTTTGTTTATCCCTGAACTGTAAAAGTCTGCCGGACGGTAGGCGATGAACTCAGCATAGCGTTTTGTACTGCCTCTCGGGTGTTTAATTTTTTCCCACCACAATTTTTTTCTAAATTTTGAAAAAAAGTAGAAATTTGCTGGGGCAGGGTCCGGTGAGTACGGTGGGTGACGGAGAGCTTCCAGCTGTAACTCTTGTAGCTTTGCGATGGTCTGTCGTAAGTGTGAGCTCGCGCGTTGTCGTGGAGAAGCAATGGGGAAGAGCGATTGACTAGTCTTGGTTGTTGAATTACGAGCTTCTCCATCATTGTTTGTAATTCTTGGCAATAGACATCTGCCGTCACTGTTGTGCCATTCGGTAAGAAGCTGTGATGTACAAGTCTTTGGTCCACCAGACAGTGACCATCATCTTCCTATGAGTAATCTTTTTTTTAGCGCACTGATTAGGTGCTGTACCCGGGTCCACCCACTGAGACGAACGCTTACGAACGGTCGTACAGGATCCACTTTTCATCGCAGGTAACAATTCGATTAAGAATTCCCTCGTTTCTATGCTGATTCAGTAGTGCTATGCATGCTTCGACGCGTAAATCTCGCTTGTGGTCGCTTAGTTCGTGTGGCACACACATATCTAGCTTTTTTATATTTCCGATTTGACGCAAGTGCTTTAATGTTGTTTTGACACTAACTCCAAGGCCCGCAGCACGAACGGCACCGATCGCAGAGTGAGTGTTGGTGAGTTGGATCCGCTTCCACTATCGCCTTTAATTCGACTTTGTCGACAATGGTTACCGGCCGACCGCGAGGCTCGAAATCAACTCAAAATTTCCAGATTTAAAACGATTGAACCAAGAATGGACCGTGTTTATGCAAGCAGTGTTAAGCCCCTACACGTCGTTAATGTTTCATGTTGTTTGCGCAGCGGTATTTCCACGTAGGAACTCATATTCGAAAATTGTACGAATTTTCAGTTTATCCATGGAGACAAAAACAAAAAACTATCTAAAAATAAATGACTGAATTTGAAATTAAATTAACACGTCTTTCGAATAAAATTAATTTGAATTTCGAATGGCGTGCCAATCCACAGATAATTAAATCTGAAAATGTTGTTTAAAGAATCTCCAATTACATAGGTAAAGACCTATTATATAAGACATCTAGAAAGGCAATTCCGTAATCTCAGTCTGAATCTCAAGTCAAAAATACCTCTAATTTACAATATTTGACAAGTTTTTGATAGTGATTGTCGCCGAGATGATATTGCGAATAGATTTTGAACGTTTCTAATTCCGGGATTTCTGCCATGGATTAAATCAGCTCTACATACAGCAAGTAAGAACAGAACAATATAATTATCATTTAGCTACTGTTTTCGAAATGACTTTCTACAGTTTCGCGGCATCTCACAAGTTTGCAACCTCTTTTATCAGCCGATATGATTAAAATCTAGGAATAAACCGGTAGAATGCTAGATAAAGAAGATGTTTCAATCATTTAGTGCTAATAAAAGGCAGAGATCAAGCCATCCGATCAGACGACCGAACTGTGATTGGCTGGCTTTTATAATACTTGATAAGTCGTAAAAACTACGTACTTTCTTCTTTGTTAGAACTTAGATTAAGTTCTAGTGTCGATATAAAATGTCGGATCATAATTATTATTTTTCAAACGAGTTGGGAAGTGGTGAGCAGGATTGTTCTCAATGAAGAAGGGAAGAGTAATGAAAATATAGCTAGAAGGATATTCACAGTAAGTACCTTACTTTCATTCAGAATCTTAGATGAATATCAATTTTCGGAACAACAAACTCAATGTCATACAAGACAAAGTTCAAATTCCGTTGCAACCACTTAAGGACCTTTTGTTTACAAATGTGGTCACCCAAATTCAAATTAGACTACAGAAATCTAAAGTTGATATTTGAATAAGTGGCAATGAATGTAACATTTCTAAAGGTTTGAATTAAAGTATACGAGTAGCTCTGTCTTTACTCCCCAATACATCTCTAAAGTATCCCATACAAACACCAATCTCTGTGAGACCATATGCGAACATATCATCCTAAATACACTTTATCGCTTATCCAAGACAAAAGCCGTCCAATCAGCTACCTATCCATAAGTATCCCCTCGGAATCACCATTCTAGGAAGCATGGTCAGTCTGGAGCTGTCGTTGAGCTAAGATAATCCCCGAAGGGACATTACTCATAAATATCTGCCCACAGGATACAACCACCTTTTAATGCTAAGCTGGTATAACCGATGAAGGCTTTCGTCGAGAGGTTGTTGGAAGAAGAAGGGAGTAAGTGTTAGTGGGTCCATTGTGTCCGCTATTTTAGAAGTGGGGTAAAATCTTTAAATTGGAGTGTGGTTAAAATAAATTTATTTGGAGATGCTTTGGTGCCCTTGTCTCAATTCAAATATAGCTGTCAGTTGCCAGATAATTATCACGATATTGACTTACTAATACAATTATAATGTCAACATACGGGGCTTTTGGCTACTTTTGTATTTTTGTGTGTTTTGTTTGTGCAAAATAAACATATTTTCTTTCTTTCTTTCTTTTTCTAACATTAGAACATCGAACATCGCTTGGAACAAATATTTTGCGCCAAGACCTTCCGTCCTATTTAGAAATGAACATTGTCAATAAATATATAAAACACAGGCATGTTACAATTTTTTTGCATGTGTTATGTTTACTTAAAATAATACATGCCTATATTCAAATCGGAACTGTGACGAAACCAGAATTTAATTTTCATAATACTAACATAAATTTTCAGGCCAAAGTACAGTAAGATTCCTTACGCCCTTTTGCTTCTGATGTCATCCAAATAAATATGTATATCGCAGCCATAAGCAAACCCCGCGACAGTGACGATAATAGTGCGATTTCAGTTTATATTGTTAGTCTGCGGTCGCTTCCCTGACCTTTGGCTCGCGAATCCGACAGTCTAATAACTAGGAGTAATATCGGTAAGGCTGGTTGCAAGCTCTCAGAACTCAGTATTGACAGGTTTACTGAGTAAGGCTTGAAGATATGGTTACGGCATTGTGTTTTAATAGTGCGTTGTATGAATAAATTATGAACTTAAATAAATAAAACTGTTGAAAAAGAAATATAAATTTATTTGACAAGTGACATATCACCAAGTTCTCTGAAGTTGCACGGTATGAAAAGCATGTAACACCCCCAGTTTTCTTTCATCTGCATGAATATGAAAAAATAAGGTATGTAATCAGTCATGACAACTATTCAAACACAAACCAATAATATAAATTATCAATCTCACATTATAATGTGTAATGAAAAACGGTCGGACGCTATCAGTCGTCGACTCACCCGTCACGCCACAGCGTAGAGGAATATGCAAATGTGCAGCTTATCAAGCCCCCTGCCTAGACCGACTTTATGACGGACACGTTCGCTGTCGACTTTACGATGCATGCGCGAAACAAATAGCTGGCCGTGATTCATCTGCAAAGTTTATGTTATGGCTAGGCTGTGGGCTGGTGTGGTACATGGTGAGTGTATGACAATAAGTGGTGGTTTATTTTAATTTTGTTGACGTAAGGATGCATTCGTTCATCGTAGAGAGCGATTTACTAACGTATCTATTTCGAATAGGAGTTTTTAGTATTTGTATGAGTTGTGGAGGCCAGATAGGCACTCGTCCCAATTAAAGTACTGGTATTCGGCTGCATATGGTTGGTTTAGGTTAGGTCATCATAGGTATAAGGTGGCCCGTAAAAGCGGGCAGGTACAGTCGAGGAACATGAAATGCGCAAAAGATATCATGATCCCCGGTCTACGTGTGGGGAAGGTTTTTAGTCAGCAGGAGTCTGACAGAACTCTTCGCCCGCCCCCAGGCGGAGGACATCCAATGAGGATTTTCCAAAAAAAAAAGTCATCATAGGTGGTGCCAGGCTTAGTTGATGATGACTCGGTGAAAATGGCTTGAGCTTTTTTCTTTTCTTCATATTTGTATAAGTATCTGTTATGCTCATGATCCTTTAAATGTGGCCGCATGTAACTGTAAATGATGAATATGCATGTGAACAAAGGAGGCAAGGTTGAACTTATGACCTTTCGAACGTCACTTACCGTCTTATTATCATCGCTTTAGATCATTGTTTTGTTTTTTAGAACTTTTCATTTGCTTAAAACGCTGTCACACGCCATATTATTACCAAAAAATGATTGTGGCAAAAAAACTTTTAATACTCTCCTCTTGTCATCAAATACGCACATTTTACTTCAAGAAGCCACAATCGCCAATCTAAAACTCACGCGTAGCCTTACGTAGCTAGTGTTTCACGCAGCACGCTGCGCTGACGCAAACTCATTACACATATTTCTGTTACCCAACTGCGCTTGACCAAACAAACCGTTAGCCATTACAGTGTACAGGCATTCTGCCGGCTGAGGTTTGAGTCTTAATTTATCCGCAAAAGCCACAAATCAGTTAAAGTTAAAATCTTGCCGCGTTGAGAATTTGTTAGACACAGTGTACTTGTGACAGCCGAACAATACAACATGATAAGAAAATTTGAATTTACGCCTGTGTAAGTAAAGGTGAACTCTATGCTTTGGTGCTTCCTTTTTTTTACTGCAAATATTGTTTCTGCATGACTGTGCAACAACATGATCTTTGGCTTTCAACAAATTCATTCTAACGTGTGTCAGTCTCACCGCATTGCCTCAGAAGCTTCTCATTTTTATGGAAACCATTAAAAGTCAGCCTTTTTTTAAGGCTTATGATCTATCCACTGGTACTAGTGCAGGTCGAGTGTACTTTAGACAGTCCGCCCCAATACCACCTTACCGCTTCGCGAATATTTTTGATCCCAACGCGAGTCCTAACATCCTATTGACTAACAACGCCACTATTATAATAGATTACACAACAGCGTCACACTCCCGAGCATGTAACGAGTAACTAATGTCCCTTGTCCCTCGTCTGTTTGGAATTAAATTAATGTCCCTTGTATTGGTGACAGCTATGCAAAAAATATTGCGTTGTCTTTACTGGCGAGGGATATAATGTGGGGTATATTGTTATCAATCATTTATTTCTTAGTTACATCATGTCTATTGACGAATAGTCGGTTGAAGGCGCCATTCACCCGGCGATAATCACTACAATATTTAAAATATAATTTTGGAATCACGTCGCACAGGCTCAAATAAAAATTAATATATTATCGTACTGCGGGGTAATTGTATAAAACACTAACAATTGCAATGCCTTTCATTTTGAAAATTTCACAACATTAATTGTAGTATTTAGTTTGTCGAGCAGACGAATTTATCAAACAATGAAGTAATGACTTAGGAACGTGTTAAGCTTCGTGCAGACTAGCGCGACGCGACAGCGCGACGCCACAACGGTTATTGTTATACCGTGAAGTTTTCTTAGAAATCGTATTGTTCAAGTCGCGTCGCGCCGTCGCTCGCGCTAGTCTGAACGAGGCTTTACGCTATTGGGGTTACCTTAGAATGTTGTGAAACAAAATACGGTAAGAAAAAATATTGTCACTGGATAAGCAGGGTAGGCTAAAGGAGGCTAGGTGGACTAAGGTCCTCGTAGGCTAGCTGGTAGCACCTGACGGAGAGTAGAGGGCGTGCACGTGGAGAGACCGTGTCGAGCTGTAAATTGTTACAGGCTGGTGATGGAACAGAGCTATGGTTCCAGTTCTTACGCAGGTTCCTGATGTGACACCCCTCCGAGTATATTGCCCTAGTCATCTCTAACTAAAACATTGTAAAAGGTCATTTTATTTCAACAAGAGTCCATCAAACAATTATTATGATACACGAACCTACGTAAAGCTATATAAAAACATCTGCTTACTTTGTAAGTGCAAAATACGACAATAAGCGAACACAAGGCAGTAAATATGTGCCTAGTTCGGTAAGAGGAGGAAACTACCGAAGAGTTCTAAATACATGACTTCGCTTCACTACTTAACTAAACCAATAAACTACAAAGTCTTCAGTGTTACTTTAGCGACAAGGTTTTATTTCTCATAAAAAAACAGAATCACCATCAGTATCATTATGCTTATCTAAGAAACATGTTATTTTTCGTCGATACGACCAATAAATGAAACACACTAAACCAAAAGGTATTTATTTCAAAACCCATAGAGCAACAACTGTATATTTACGATTATTTTTACGATCGCCGCTCTTTGGACAAAAAAGTGCGGTTTTACGGCGACTGCGCTGTTCGATTTTTCTTCGGCAGTTACCTTAGATGGCTAAGTTTTAGTACCTAACTATTCATTTTAATTATTTGAATAACATATTCTATAAACAGCTTTAAAATACAGATTCTTAGATTTGCTTAGAAATAAAATACGAAAGTAATAATTAAAATCTTCCTTGTAGGTAAAATATTTTCATACCAACACATTTGAAACTTGCACTAGCATACATTTTATGGCAGTGCAAGTTCCAGTATTATATAGTCGGCAAAGCGACAAAAACACTTTAACTTTGTGTTTGTTAATCACTTACCAACTTATAAATCTTAAGTTCTTTGGTCCTTGAATGTATGAATCAATAGAATTTGTATGTTAAGTGATAAACTTTTGTTAAAAACTCACACTTGTGCTTAGTTATCACTCTTAACTTGGAACTTACGAGTTCTTGTTAAGCTTCTAAAGGTCCTTATGCCGTCTTCACTAACACAAGGCGATACCTAAATCAATTCCTAAATAAAAGCGCTTTTTCTGTTGGATTTTTAACTTTCGGCGCTAAGCCGACTGTTGAAAATCAAAAACTGCGCGCTTTTATTTAGGCATTCGTTTAGGAGTCGGCCAGTGTTTGTGAAAACAGGCCTTAGTGTTCAGGAACACTTGCTAAAATAATAAAAGATAAGAAAGACTTCGCAATAAAATAGTTATAGATAATGTAAATAACTTGATAACCTTTCGCAGTCGGGTGCCTTTATTTTTATTTTTTTTCTGACCCTAATTTATTTTATTTAAGTGTGTCAGTGTGTATGAAACTGATTTACATCCGTCACATCACACTCTCAGGTCCAGTTAAAAACCAGCGTCTGGCACTTATGTAGTATATTGTCTGGCATTTTTGCTGAACTGGGCCTTTTTGGCGCAGCCGCGAGGCTTCACTCCCCTGCTAATTTTTACATTGAATTTTACACTTTTATTTGATTTTTATTTTAAATAATAATTTATCTGCTGTATGAACTGTGTGCTTTTTAGTCTGTGTTCAATAAATGTATTTTCTTGCTTTCTTCTTTTCTTTCTTAATACGCTGAATATTAAAAATATAAATCATCTTCGGCGTTCAGTTATAAAAAAAAGTTCTCTAAATGCCTCAATTTATAAACAAAAAAAAAACATTTTACAGCATTTTAGCCATAAATAAGTAATAAATATCCGAACACAATTCACCATTTACAAATTAAAGTATAGCACAATTTGCGAATTCATAACATAAAAATTTTAGCGTTAGGAGACTCCTGCGCGTTTTTTATAGAACTATTAAAATGGTACATGGTGGATATTTAGCGCAAAAGCTCACGAGGAGTGACGAGACACCTGCATGAGATATCGGGACAACAAGTTAATTACATCTAAGCGTGGGACATACGGGTTGACAGGATAGACAACTGACAGTCAAACATTTTTGTTCGTCGAACTATAACTATTTTGTTTCTTATTATAATTTTATTTTAATTCCGCGGGGTCCGTTTGTGCTCGAACTAACAACATCAAACAAATAAAAATAGTAAGAGTTAGAGTTTAGAAAGATTCCAGTGCAATAATTAAAACAAAACTTGAAGCTATTGTCTATTCGCTATAAGTTTTATTAGAACTTTTATAGCTACTTTACGAGAAACTATAAAAGTGCTTTGAAATTTCTAGTCTAATGGAGATAAAACATAAAACTGTAGTTATATCCAGTTATCTTTTATCTTTATTTGTACCTTTCCTGGCTTTTTAGCAACTGAAACTCATCATCATCATCTTCCTAGCCTTGTCTCAACTATGTTGGGGTCGGCTTCCAGTCTAACCGGATGCAGCTGAATACCAGTACCTCTTTTACATGGAGTGACTGCCTATCTGGCCTCCACAATCCAGTTACTGGATAATACGATACCTCATGGTAAGACAACTGAAACTACAAACATCAATTTCTAAATACATAGACCAAGGACCTCTCTGTGTATTCTACAGAAACGGAACGATCTATGTTCATCATGCTAACTCGCTGTGTATTAGCATTACATCCTTTACCAATTCCAGTGGTTTTTCCTTTCAAACATACTTAAACAAAATCCTTAGCATTCTGTAACTTACGTAACAAACTGGCGAACATGTTGGCCCAACTATAAGTGCATACATCCCCACATAAGGACCATACAGGCTTGGTATATTTATAGGTAGTTTTAACACCAAGTGTGGACACCATACATCACTTTCAAACAGTTTAACCAGTTTTAAATAGCTTATTAAATCGTCTCTGCGGTCTTTGCATAAGAGCCTGACTGGGTAGCAATTGGCTGTATATAAAGTTGTGTATTTTTTGTATATAAGACTACTAATTTGGCATTTATTCAGAAAGTCCTTTAATGGCTGCGTTAGGTTTATTCTGACGAGAAACTGCTTAGTAGTAGCCGAGCTTTTAAATACATAATTATTTCTACTGCCGCCAATACAATGCACATTGCGACCTTTACAGCATTGCTGGTTCAGATTTGAAAAAGTGTCACTGAAATTATAGATATATCACATGATTGGGTTAGTTCCCTATTTGGAAGTCAAGAATGAAGTTAAATGAAGCCTTACCTGAAAATGTAAGCCTATACAACGAAGTTTACTTGTACATTTCTCCACCGTGATCTGGCATCCGAAGCGTGTGAAAAGTTCTATAATGCGGTAGCCTTACTATTGGATACCCATATTTTATCATCACATAACTCTATGTACTGATGTTGACCAGACTCTGAAACATAAAATTACTTGATATACACCCGGTTAGACCAACCAGGCACACGAATTACGACCGTTAATAAGTATATAGACTAGTATCCTAGGTTCCGTGGACCGTGAGCGAAATAAAACATTTAAATCTTATATCCTATTGCTATAGGAAGGAAACTCAGTGATTCCAGTCTAATGAAGGTTTATTATAGTTTTATGGTTTCAAGGCCAATCTTACTTGAAAACCAGCTCTTATTGCGATTCCTGGATATAATTTCTTATTGCTTGATTGTGTTTAAGTGGAGGCATGTCTATGAGGGTGTATAAAGGTAGGTTAGGGGATTCAATGGTGTATGTGAGGGTCTACGATTGATGACATATGCCTAGTTGGACAGTCTGTGCTGATTAATACTGGATGTTACATACAATAGGTACTTTTTATTACACACCTTGTAACTGGCTGGATAGGGATGCGCTGAGGTAGCGCGCGAAATTCAATTTTATTTTTCTTTAGGTTTTGCATGGCTTTACAGAATTATAATCATAACACAGTACACTGCATTACAAAGTAAAGTTCATCATCATCATCATTTCAGCCGTCCACTGCTAAACAGGCGTTCCCCAAGCACTGCCACTTTGACCGGTTCGACTCATATTAAAATTAAATAAGTATTTTGTACTTGTCAATGCGTATTAAAGATCGTGGAAGGTGGCGTTCTGTCGTCTCAGCCTACCCCCATGGGTATAAGGCGTGGGTTTATGTATGTGTGTAAATGCGTATTAATTTATCTATCTTCTTCAAATTGTCATTAATCTTGTTTCATCCAGCAGCCTTCCACGCTCTCCCACAAAGAGGAGTCCTGTGTCCTGTGTCCCAGCTGCGGTAACACTAAAAGTTAATGTATGTATGATATTTAGCGTTTTGGAACTTCGTTCCAAAAATGTATAGAAGTTAAGTTCTAGACGCGTTGATGTCTTTTGTACGCAGGGATCCGCATTACAGAGAAACTTTACTTTGATTAGGTTTACTGCCTCGTTAGTCTAGTGGTCACAAGCGAAACTGCTGAGCATGAGGTCCTGGCTTCAATTCCCAGTTCGGACAAAGTATTATTGAATTTTTACATTTGAAATTTCTCAGTAGCACCACGTAGTCTGGATTTGTACCCGATTGATTGCAATAGGCTCGCCCCTTATTACATGGGACGTAAACACAACTGCCGACATGTGGGTGTACTACAGGTACCTACACCTCTGCCTAGCCCTTCGGGGAACACATGCTGTTATCTTGGTAATCCGTATAGTGAGCGTTAAATTGTTGATGACGTCACTCGTTTCTGTTCGCAATAAGTTTATCTCCGTTCAGTCTCGGACATCAAGGTCTTAATATCATAATGCGAACTACTCAAACCAAGAGATTAGTAAAACTAATGTTATCTGTAACCGTTTACCGATACTGCTATGCGAATTAGAATAGAAGGCTTACATCGTACTGGTGACTCGACTATTTGAAGTCTCTTGGCTTCCTCAAAGCACAAACTTTCAGACATTTCCCCTAGAATTTTGTAGAAAATAGACTGAGTGATAACTCGAATTTCACTAATTATATCAGCACAATATGTAAACAGCGATCAAGAGCTGTCGGTCTCATCTCTGACAGCTCTTGAGCGCAGTTGACACGTGCTGATCGCGTTCAGTTTCATCTGTGAAATCAGTCTAGAGGCACTAGTCATAAGCTGGTGATGCTGCGCAGCCTCAGATCGTCCTCGCCCTCACTGGCTATGGTGTTTCATTTTTACGTATTTTTATTTTTTTCTGCTAAGAATCTTCATAAGTCTGAGTTCTTTGTATGATTAAGGCATTGTCACCATTGCCTGTAATTTTACTGACACCCTTTAGCTGGTACACAATATAAGTTAACGATAAAAATACGTATGTTGTTAGTACGTATTTTCTCAGATGAACTCTCATGAGGTATCTTATTTATTTTTAAATTACACAGCATGATGCTGAGCCTTTTTTGTAAAAAAAATATTGTTTGTAACTCCTGTGCGTGTCCCAAATACTTTATTTCATGAAACTAGAGCTTTTGTAATATTTCTACTACTAAAGCTTCTGTACCAACTTGTATTTATTATCGGCCTCCACGTGATCTCATATTAAACTGCAAATTGCTGATAAAAAGGCGACTATAAGCCTTATCGTGCTATTAACATCGGGTGGGTAGACAGGTAAGTTGTATAGGCGAGAACAGGTATATTATGGAGAACGTGTGTATCGATGATTGTATCGGTGTATCCGCTAGGGGGCGGGGTTAACTGTGCAGGAGATTATCAAGAACCTACCTTTCTTAGGGGTGGGTAGGCAACTGAGTTGAGCGTCATATGGGGTCTTAATCTGTTGATTAAAATTCAAAATTAACGCCCACCCTTCACCACTTTCTAGTGCTTTTGCTGGGAAGAAGAAGTGGCGCAACCAACGCTCCAGCAGCACAGCTGTCTGTTCAGTTAGAAAAATAATGTTTCTATACAATAGTATACAAGATAATTTACATTACGCAAAACACAATTTAAATTATAAATATTAAAAGTACTTATAGGATGTTTTTTATCTATTTATAATAGTTGTTTTGCAATCCTATTTTGTGAGGGTTGGTGATTCTTAGGAATGTCATATGATTTTAAAGTTCATCAAAACAGTCGTTGGAGCAAAAACAAAAAAGAATCGGCGGCTCAATAACTTATTGAATATTAAAATAATATATGCAAAATATCTCATTTAAAATATGATTCATATTTTCAAAGTCAGATTTAAAATATGTAGCCGACTCGAAAGTTGAATCGGTTACGAAAAAAAAAGTAAAATATCGACATATTTTTTTCATGAATAACGAACGAAGGCGTTGATGTGACAAGTACATGACACTAATTAAGGACGTAATGCTCAATACGAAAGAGGTTTTGTTCGTAAATATCATCCATCTTAATCACTCTGTATCACTCTTATCTCAATGACATAAAACACAAATCTGAATACCACAACTTAAGCGTAAAATTGCATCAACGACCCAACAGTGTAAGTACCCTATTTTGAAGTGATAAGGTTGAAATTTGAATAGGGAAAGTATATGAGAGATGTCACATGGATACAACGTTGACAATGACCACCGATAGAGCGATCTGATCAGCGAGTAATCGATAAGAGATCGGAATCGAGAGGAATCGATTCAATCGATTCGTCTCGTTATTTCAGACGTTGATTATTGAATATTGGTTTAAGGATTATACTTTGTTATCTGATGGTAATGTTTTATCTTTTGATGATAAGGGTGTCAATATACATGCACTGATCAAAATCTACCTCTGATACATTACAATGTTGTGACAAGTTTCCGACAAATCTTGTAAAAGACTTGCCAATTGCTTCTTCTGCCACTTATATTACCACGATAATAGTATTTGTAATTGTGATTACTTACACAAACAAATTGTAAATAAGTGGCCATGAGATCAGTGGACAAACCATAAAATTTTGCTCCTACATAACTTTATAAAAAAAATCAAATTAGGTTTAGGCCAATAACATGTTAAAGCTTATAGAAATTAAATAATTACTTGACCAGTAAATTATGTATTCAGAATTTTAATAATTTAAGTGACCAAAATGAGTTATACGCCAAGTTCTTTTCACTATTAAACACGCAATTTAATGACAATTTTCCAGTAAAGACTTATTTACACAAAGTCGGGCGACTCCCGGTATTCGTAAAAGCAGGAAAAAACTATTTGAACTTTATGGCCTAAAGCAACATATGAATCATACAAGCTTTTATAAGTATGTTGCAAAATATTCAAATACTTTTAAAAGTGTGTGCAAAATAACAAAAGCTGATTTTATAGCTTGTAACTCCTAGAGTAAACGATAAACGAAAACAGTTGACACAAAATATGTAGGATACATGTTTTACACCATGTTGTAAACGCGGGGTAAGAGGCATCTCCAAAGTTGTGACTTCAAATATATAACATAACATCACGGCCGTATTACCCGAAGGGTTAGGCAAAGGTGTACCTATAATAGTACACCCACATTTCGCCAGCTATGTTTAATTTCCATGAAATAGGGGGCGAGCCTATGCCATCTACTGGGCATAAATTCAGACTACTTAGAAATGCCTGATTAAAAACCCACCACTAAACAACACACAATTACCACAACCAATTTAAATACAACTTAAATAAAATAACACCAAAGCCTGACATAACCGAACGATTGCCTGTCTTAAGATACACTAAAGGTTACTTACTCAACAATAACGTCTTTTTACAGAGTCTAGACAAAGCTTTAAGGTATTTCTAAACCAATTGATTGACTACTGAAAATGTCCTTTACCGTAAATATTTTATAATCCTTCTACAATTATGCTGCAACGTTCTTTACTAGGTATTTTAAGAAAATAACACAAGGCCCACTACGGTTACGAACACAGTAACGAAACTTACATGTCAATGCACATTCCCTCCAAGAAAGACAATATCAACGCCGACACTTAAAAACAAACATAAATACAACTACCTAAAAACAACAAAACGAAGTAAAATGGACTTTAGCACTTTGGAACAAGAATGAGGGTAAGCCAAGCAGTGTGGAAGTGTAGCTGGTTGCCGCAAACCGCTGAAACTCGATGCTATGTAACCAAACTCACTCATATTTAATATTTATAAGTAATCAGACAAGCTTTTTTTGATTTTGAAGTTACAGGGTTTCTTTTTAGTAAGAAGATAAAGGGGAAATGTATCGTCACATATAATTATATAATTAATGTATACAAGATATTGTGAAAATATTTTAAAAGAGTAACGGTGGAGTTTCTTGCCCACTCTTCTCCATACGAAAACTACCTTTTGGAATGGGCGACTAGAATCAATTATTATATTTTTATTTGTAAATGTTGACGTTCATATGTGCCTTTGTGTACCTAATTGAAATAAATTATTTGACTTTGACTTTTTGAAAGATAAATCTACCAGATTTATCTAAGAAGGGACTTTGAGAGTTCATTACTCAAAATTGGCAATTACATATTTTCTTAGAATGAGTTACTTGAATTTTTATGAAGAGGTCTATTTTAACTATTGTTTCTTAATGTAAGTGGAATCGTTCTGCTTCTGGGGTAGCCATATTCTTTCTCGTTGTTTTGTTTTCAGCTAGTGGTAGTATCCTCATGCTCAGTAATTTGTGTCTATTTATTATATTACAAGGCTAAAGCTATTCTGCCTTTTCTAGACTGCTGTCTACATTGGGTGGGTTATCTATGGGGTTTCCTAAATTCCATGCCGTACATGAACTCTCGCGGGAAGGCAGAAACTACTGAACGCCACCTGCTACGATCCTTGCATACTCCTTTTCATACATCTGGCAATCATTTCATCATATCACACTGCCTAATTCCCCTTGTCATCATTTCTTCCCACTTTTTCCCAACGAATATCGTTCCATTCCACACTGCTAATGTATCACAAATTTTTACATCAGAAAAAAAGGATTTTCGTCGCAATTCCCAAAAGCACTTCGGCAACTGTAGGCCCGTTACGTCATCACCGCCATGTTTTACCGCGCAAAAACCGTGTCGTGCGCCTGCACATGTTCCAGGCATGTCTCGTCGCCTAATTGGGTAGTTTTACCGCCGCGCCTGCTCATTGGACAAGGGGCGGCGCGTAATTATTTTAATAACCCCACCCCCTTTTAATTAAAGCGAATTGCACATGAAGTAATGTGATGGAGTTTAGTTGTGATTTTTTTATGTTTGTGTTTATGAGAAGTTGGACTGTTTATGTAAGTTTGTGATAAGAGGTAGGCAGGACTACAGGAACCGGTTTTGATGTAAATAGTCTGTGATGTATGAATGAAAGGGAGTGACTACTGAGATGACGACGGAAAGAGAAGTAGGTACCTGTGAATGGAGAAGACATGTTCCGCCGACCCCAAATCAATGGGTCAAAGGCAAGAGAATGAGGGAATGAATTTGAAAATGATATTTGAATGGAATCAGTACCAGTAACCTACCTAACCGTAACTAAAACCGTCATTTTACTGTTGAAAGAATTTATATTCGGGTAGAAGGCCAAATGCGATTGATTGCAGATCTATAAAACTTTGTTTTATATTATTCTTCTCATAGATAGAAAGATTACTTTTTAACTCCCATATGAAATGAACATAGATCATAAACATAATAATATTTACGATAGACAGAAAATACTAATTCAGTTTTAAAGAACAGCAATTTAAAGCTAAGTCTGTCATGCCGGATGCTATGCGCTCACCAGACGGTACCTACATCGTCATCGATATATCGTAAAATTTTATGTTTCCCAAGAAAATGTTTTACGTAATATAAATTTTGATTAATATAATGGTTACCGTTGTTGTGAAGAAAAGAATGGAATTTTTCTCGGTCTTTTAAAACTTTATGTCCATGTCACGTTATTTTCTCGAAACCGTCGATAAAATAAAAGAATACCAAGTTGAGTATGAAAGATATGAAGTTTACCACAAGAATGATCCAATCGTTAATGAAAATAATCATAGCTCTAAGTGTGACTGAAAATCTCTTTTGATGAAGTTAAAACTAATAATTTTCTTAATTTTACTGTTGTTATTATTCGTTTTATTTTCAAGACCAAACATTTTCAGCTAACTACGGTTCATGTGCACCCAGCTTTAGCACCCTGGCGTTCGCGCAACGCAATTGATTGAACATAGTATTTCATATGAGACGGGTGTGGTTGGATTCCAATGCTTGCGATTACCATTAAAATGTGGTAACCTTAACCTGTTGGGTTCCCCAGACACCCTGACTGATCTCGGGTTGTATATCCTGTTACGTTGTTTGAGAAGTTTCAGTCTCCCTCTTCAATTTTAGTAACATCTTTTTGGTTATTGTTTTCCGCCTCCTCTCTATTATGTCCGATTGCTTGAATCTCTTAACACTTTCTTCTTCTAATCATTCAATTTCAATTCATTCATGGTGACCTTCAGGTTTGCTCTCTCTAATCTGTGTGATGTGACTGCATTGATCTCCCCCTTTTCCATTCGGTCTTTTCCTAAATATGAAGTCCAAAGACGTTCCTCTTACCCAACATTAGACCTAATCCAGTACTACTTCGTTATGCCAATAACCAGGTTATAGGCAGTGGTTGCAAAACGACAGTTTTGTTAGTACCTAAGGATTTATATGGAACTATAAATCAAATTGTAGTTACGTGAATATTTATCAGACTTGCGTTGGATATCTTCATTGAACAAACTGCTGGCATCAAATGAACCCCTGTTCATGAGCGTAAGTGCCATGACGCAGTTGTACACAAGCATATAGGCCACTAGCTACAAGCCTGTTTAGAAATCATTCTTCGTGCCAACACTTGCTGGGTGTTGTGCTAAAGAAGCTTTTGGGCAGATAAATTGTAAATACTAGATACATATGCTTCTTCAACCCAACATTGAGCATTGTTGAGGCAAATAAGGAAATGCGTTTTATTTATACGTAAACGTGTTAACAAATGCTTTTTCATGCTAACACCTTAAAGCTGGCATTTAAAAAAAAAATCTGCCCGAGAACTTCTTTAGCACAACACCGTATAATTGTTGACATGAAGAAGCATTAGTAAACACGCGGCCTAGGTACATCATATAGTCAAACAGGACAGGAAATAAACTGACACATTTGAAAATATTATACTATCAGCAATTTCTAGCTGCCCTTTTCCAGAAATCAGCTGTTCATTGTATTCTCGGTCTCAGCTTTCAGCTTTCGCTTTCAACACATCGACAAGGAATATTTCATTCGGCATATCTTCAAAAACTTTGGGAATCCCATCACATATCTTGTCTGAACATGCACTATGTACATGATAGTCAAAATAATCAGGTATTAGTATTCTATACACCCATCTCATGGTATTTGAAGTTGTGGGCAAGAATTGTAATAGGCTCACATGGGTCTTCCCGACGGTTCGAGGTCTTATTATTTTTATTAGGCTATTGTTCTATTATGGCTAAAGACGTATTAGGTTAAAGTCTAGACGTGTCTATAATATAGGTTACTTGTTTCCTGGAAAATATTATTATTAGAATGGAACCAGCTTGTCATGGTTTAAATAACAATCAATTCAATTTTCTTGTAAATTACGACGTTTAAAAGTGCTTTTTATTGGCCTACCTACTTGAAATTGAAGTAAAAACGAAAATCCAGTAAAAGATGAAAGATAAAGATGAAAGTAATTCGCCTAGTTGTTGTGTTACATTTCAGTTAGCATTGCATAATAGAACGACTTATTGGTGTTACATTTTATGTTACGTTACATCACCTGTACCCGGCATTAGAAATCAAGCTGGTTCATGGATTCAGTCCTCCTGCTGTTAAACTTATGACAGGATGGATGAGTAGCCTGTCATCTCTTAGAACCTTATCAGCCAGTAGCTAGATGCATCGTTGAGCGCGTCGATTAGGTATTTTTGAAGTAGTATATTTAGTCGCCGTCCTACGTTGACAAAATAGACCAATTTAATCCAAACCACATAAAATTGATCTTGCTAAACAAGTCAATCATTTGTTTCACAACGATATTCAAATTCTATGGCTACTTTGTCGCCGTTTGTTAACTTAGATAGGCCACTTATCTAGCTCGGGTTGTAGGTGTTACCTGTTTTATAAGCGGCTATGAGTGTCAAGGGCTACGGGTGGAGAACCAGGTGTAAATTCATTAGTTGGTTAGTAGTACCTTCGTTTTGTACTAGTAATGGTTAAATAATGAAAACAAATATTGTTTTAATAAGCCTAATGTGCTCTTTTGGAATATATCTAACTGAATTATACAAATTGTTTTGAACTATCTAATGCAAGGATCTTGTCGTTGGTGATTTAAAATAAATCCATGATTTCTTGGATGTACGTAAATGTCTTTCATCCGTATTAGTGTTTAATTTTGTTGATTTACTATGACATAACCTTCTCAAAGTAGTCAATAATTCTGCAGTAAACCGCAGATGTATAATTTGGACTGCCTAAAATAACTGTCAAAATATGCATTGTTCAAATTCGTTCAAAGTTCATTGTTTCTCACGCCAAAACACGTCTAGCATATCCCCAAAAATATAAAACAATTGTTTCCAGGCGTTGTAATCTCGCATAACCACGTATAACTAATCTAAAAACCAGAAAAAAAGAACAAAAGAATCCAAAACGCATCAGTAGACTGTAATGGAGATCACGTAGCCTCGGATCTCTGATTACCTCTCTCACTTTAATTTACGACCGTTATTCGAGTGCGAGCGAGATAGAATTAATAATGGTCTAACCGCAACCCGGACTATCATTAGGTGGTATTCCATTTATGAACACTGTGTATCTTGGGCGTCCGGAGTGAGAAAGTTTTCTTGTGGGGTGGAACACAGTGTTGGATGGTTACAGATGGTGTTGAAAGCCTATAGAGGTTGTTATAGTGGCGGAAACCGTGGTACGTCGGTACAGTAATCGTACAGCCGACAATCGTAAGAAATAAATGAATTTTTCCTTTTTTTTCCCTCTGAAGCCTCAAATTGGTTTTTATATGTTTTCCTTAAGATTTTTCGAGACAATCGGCCGTGGTGGTGTGATTATGTATAATTTAATCGGTGGTTATCGATGCAGCCGTTGTCAATGCGTGATGCCATTATAGTGGCTTTAAACGCAATTGTTTCCTTTTTGTGCGGTGAAAAAAATTGATGGTGGTAATGATACGGAATATGAAATAAAAAATAAATATTGGTAATGGTTGATCGTTAAACGCACCTAGTACAGTTGAATACACAAGTTTTGAAACCTATCAAATTAAAATTACACTTCGAAAATAATTATTTGGTTTGAAGAAAATGAAAAGAAAATTGAATTGTATTAGTTTCAAACTCTTGTTAAATTGAAAATTGTTTGTTTAATAATGGCAGCGGATTTTCTGATCCGAGAGTCAGAGATTATGTTAGAAACTTATTATTATGTACGTAGTAACTTATTACGCTAAGGGAGAACAAATTTTTGCACTGTGCTCTGCGTCGGTCTCCACCTTCAATCCTTTTCTGGTATGTCAAAGTCGTAACCTAACTAATATTATAAATGAGAGAGTCAGATTGTTTCCGACTTCCACGCGGGCGCAGTCGTGGGAAAAGCTAGTAAGTACTAAAAGTCACGTAAGACCATTTCGTCTTACGTGACTTTTAGTACTTACTAGCTTTTTAAATAACCGTAGAGTCATGGTAGGTCATGACAGAAGTTTCCTATCTATTCGGAAAAAGTCTGTAATGTCGTATCATTACCTTAAATGGCGTTGTTGATTAGTGAATGAAACGCCTTCAGGCGGTGGCCTCGGGGACGTCTCGAACAAGAGGTTTGTGTAGCACTCATTTTGTTTTTACGATTACACATTGAAGATAGGAAAAGATCTGCCTTTTCGCAGGCATCCGTAAATGGTTTTCTTTTCAGTGTGGTTTTGCGTAGTATTCAACTTTTTTTACAGAAATTATTTCATTGGCCTTATAATGAAATTACTGAGACATCATTATTCCAATGCAGAAACAGATAGTGTTTACCGACTTGTATACGTCCTTCTCTCTGTCTCACCAAAGTACGATTATAAAGTACTGTTATTAGGAGGTGATAGTAGCTCTCTAGACTTAAATTACCGGGTAAATTAACATAAATATATTATTATAATTATCATAGGTAAGTTCATTAAAATGGGTCAAAACCAATCAATCTGCCTAGCCTCTCCCAACTATATTGGGGTCGGCTTCCAGTCTAACTGGATGCAGCTGAATACCAGCATTTTACATGGAGCGACTGCCTATCTGACTTCCACAACCCAATAAGTGGGTAATACGATACCCCTTGGTAAGACTGGTTGTCAGACTTTCGTGGTTCTGAGGATCCGTAACGACTGTCAAAGATCCACGAGTGACAGCCGGGACCAGCGGCTTATCTTGCTTTCCGAGGGACGGAGGAGTTTCGGTATGTAAAGATAGTCACCCATCCACAGACCAACCTCGGCCAGCGTAGCTTAACCTGCCGTCAGGTTAAGCTACGCAGGCCGAGGTTGACCGGTGCGGCAGTTATTACTTAGCCACGAGCTCCTCAAAATGGTACAACACCAATTACATTAATTAACATAGAAACATAAATCAGATTAATATTGTCAATTTTGTTGTAAATTATTAGAACTAACATGCAACAGTGGACTGCTTTGCATAGTTTCTGTTCAGAACATCAGACATATGCGCTTAAGTAATGTTACTCCATTCGTCCGCAAACAAATCACATTCAGGGTTGGCCGTCAGAAGGGCGTTGAGTATCTTCAGTGTACGACACACTGAGGATTCAGCTCTGGCGACCGTTTGACAGCATATACTTACTTCTATCGAAATTTTGTATAATCCAGTTTGCTTGGAACTCCTGGGTCAAAAGGGGACTATTACTAAAGTTATTTTTAAATCTTCCACAACATCATAACGTAAACAAAATCTGAAAATACAAAGTAGAATACCAAGCGTTAAGCATTTATCAAGATGACTGACATTCAATTAAAATAATGATATGTACGACAAAGCTACTTAAGATTAAAAATGTCTATTTTTAATTTCCGATACGAATCACAATTAATTGGAATAATCCTTGCTACAGCGTCGGTAGCACAATACGCTTATTTAGCTTGTCATTTTGCGAGCTTTAACTTATAGCAAGCATCATTCATGCAAAGTTGGCCTATGCCGCCAATATTCTACAAACACTATTCTACCCTCCTGAAACTATCCGCCTTTGGATTTTGAACCTTATAACTTTCACGTTAAGGTCTATGTCATTTGGTGTGTACAATTTCAGGGTTGTAGCAAAGCAATATTTTATCCTTATTGTAGGCTGTCATAATAATCTCCTTTACGTTGTTATCGTATTGCAAAAGAGTTAAGTGAGCGCGTGTTTAACATAAGCAATCGTACTAATATTGTGAATAAACGTTTATTTACTTTATGTATCTTGGGAGGTAGAGCGGCATTTGCCAATGAATGTGCTTGAACTTCTGTAATTTTGTACAGCAGAGTCTATGGTGAAGAATAGTCTGAATACCTCATGGTTAGCCGCTCGACTCACGCGCACTGCTCACAAAACCAGTATAAACTGCACCCTAATTGCGTAACTAACAAACAATCACGATATGTTAAATTTTGACAGTTCAACAACATTCATTGCGTTATTTATGTTGTTGAGCAGACAATTTTTTCTAACATATGAAGCAATGTATTAGCAATATCCTTCGTATTGATTCAGATTGTGATTGATCGTGTGTTACGCAATTAGGGTACTGGCGTCGTATTCTATTGTACTACGCTAGGCCATCTAAGGTCAAAGTGTTACCACTGACGTGCGGCCTACTGTACTTATCCTTTTTCAACTATTGTAACAATAATTTTAATGTTCACTTAGTTGACCATAACTTATAACTAATTCTTAAAGCACATTGTTGTTTTGAAAAATATATTTTTTTCAACGGTCAAAATATTCCACATTTGAACTCGACAGTACACTTCGTTAATCTTCGTATCCCCGAAGATGCCTGAACGATTTATTATTTAAAAATCATTATGGCGTTAATAAGTGACGTCATAAAGTGAAGATTGTTTTACTGGCCGATAGTTTTATGGTGTTATTATGGGATGTTCAGTCCATCGGACTTGGTTTACGGGTTCTCTGATGTAATATTAAGGTATTCGATTCTTATGTCAAGATAGTAGTATCTTGACATAACTAAGAATCGAATACAATACCTGTAGTGTAGACTACAGGTTAATTGTAGTAAATGAAAATTATGATAATTATAATAATTATAATAAGAAGATGCTTAATATCTGTTTGCTAGTCTTTTGATTCAAATCAGTCGGTGATTGTTCCGCAAAAAGTCAAAAGCCTCTTCTCAAACTGAGAAGAAACAGGCGATGATTTAACAATCAATTTGAAATTATTAAGTTTTATCACGAAATTTTCTTTCACCGTAAGTCTGCAGCATCATAGGGAAAGTACAGACGCCAGCGTTCATTGTTTATCTCCTTTCTTGTTACCTAGGTACAGTAGGCCACACGGCAGTGGCACAAGGTGGCAATAAGATGGCCTCGCATTCTATTGAATCTCCGTACTACGCTAGGCCAGCTCAAGGTCAAGCTGCTACCAGCGCCGCGCGTCGTGCGCCGGCGGCCAGCCGCACATCAGTAACGACACTAGAACTACCCGTAATGCTACGACAGGCAGGCGCTGTTGAAGTCAAATTGTTGCTTCTAACATCATCACTCGTCACTGTCCTGCCCTTACCCCAGCTTATTTGGGCTCGCAACATGTCTTCTCCCATATACCTATAATTTCTCTATTAGTGGACATCTCAGTAGTCACCCCCTTTTCTAATCATCTTTCACACAGTCCATCCAACGTTTCTTTGGCCTTCCTCTACTCTTATACATTCATACTGAACATTTCCTCACGACATTCTCTTTGTTCCTTCACATCACAGTCTCATATCATGGCAACTGATTTCTTACGCATAGCATTTGAAGTGTTGGTTTTATCGTGCGGTCAATGGTACCTATTTAGTGCAACTGCACTTAGAAAGCGAAACATTCCCGATTGCTTCTCACCAACCAAACTCATTATCTAATAAATAATTAATTATACCAAGTACCGTTTAAATCCGTCGTCAAGGAAATGGCGTGCCACATACGAACACAAGTTACCGCGAGCTAGCCGTCCTGTCATGGCTGTCATTAATACATCATGGCCGATCTAAATCGTGCCTCATTGTGATCCAAAGTTTATTGTTTCCCACACTAGTTAAACACGCGAACTTGCTTGTAATTTCTTTCAATTATCATATCAACGGATATGGTTGTTATCATGCAAAGTTGGAGGCGGGAAAAAAATGTGGATAGAAATTGTTGTATGACTGACTACTTACTTAGTTTACTAAAATATGTTCTCAACAGAAAACATGTCGAATATATCGGGCAAAAAATGGTCCCTTGATACCCTGACCTATTTGCATTAATTGTATATTTATTGTTCCTACTTATTAAATTAAATTAAACTTGTTTCGAGTTTCACAAGTGGCGAGAGGCGCGCGCGTGGCGACGATGTGATGCGCGGAAATATATAGGAACGACGTGGCGCGGGCGAGGCGACGGACGGTGCGGCGCGGGCGTTGTGTGTATGTTCCGCGCCACGTCGTTTCTATACATTTTGTATGAAATATGAAACGGGCGGCGCAACACCTGCGCCACACCGTCGCCACGCCCGCGCCACGTCTGTGCCACTCGCCACTCGTGTATGTCCCGCGCCTTAGATCTCGAGCCATAGTCAGGAAACAAATGAACGCGTGTTTAGTTTCACTCACGCTTTTCATTTATTTAAAACTAGCTATTATTATATTACTTCAACAAGGAGTGTAATTCTTTGATTGAACATTTATAATAATAATAAATTCATCAGCCTATTACTGTCCCACTGCAGGGCAAAGGCCTCTTCTCGTACAGAGAAGGCGCGCGCACTGATCACCAGATTCCAACATAGAGGATTGCACGTATAGCAGGGTCTACATTGAGATACAGGGCTGAACCAGACTGTAGGTCCCCAAGATTCTCTCTCTATTTCCAAAATACAATAGATATTATACAAAAGATATCTTTATTAATATTATTTCCGCCAACAGACGAACATCGTAATACCATTGTTTATGGCAAAAATGTGGTCGTGATCGCGAACACCGTGGGATCTGTCTTCCCAACGATATATGGCGGAAAGCTTTAGATGAAAATTTAATATTTTGTCTCACAATGCGGTTTAAACAGGTACACGATAGTATGTTATTGATAATGTATGTCTGGCTGTTGCAGAGAGTACGAACTAAGAAGCTGTGCTGGATAAGGCTGTGATATTTTACGAAAGATGTAAAGATATCTACGATTCTAATGTCGGTTTGAAGAGCAGTCCATTGAATGGTTTAATTTAAAAAATGGTGCCATTTGGATGGAAGAGGAATGGAGTAGTTAATGAACAAAAGAAAATGCCAAACAATATTGTCCGAATAAGTACACAGAGCCCTAAACATTTTTTACTTAAATTCAGCAACTTCATTTTACAAGAAAGAGAATGGCACTATCGTTACAGCGTCAAAAATCATGAATTTGCGTAATAAATATGGCTCTTAAAGGATGCAAGAGTAGTGAAGCTTAGCAGGAAGTTCATAGATCATTGATAGTTTTTGCAACAGTCAGTGGGGACTTAATACCTTTACACGCTTTTACAGAGACTTATGAATTATCCAATCACTACGTAAACATAGCCTAAGCATTTTTAAGCATGCGCTTAACTTAGCTTTCCCTACTCCTAACCAACCTAGTATTTCATAGATCTAACGCTAACCTCACAGTTATATTATGATTTCACTATTCACTAGCTGAACCGACCGTAGGGCACCGTCCTGAACTTGTACTCAACGTGTGTACAACATAACTTGATAATGAAATGTTGTAGGACTCTCTCCTTCAAAATTATGGAGGTTTCTCTTTAATATACACCGTGTTTTAGGATTGGTTCACTTGAAAGTGATGTTAAATATGAGTTAATTGGATCTGAACTTTGAAGTTATGCAATAGGTAGTATGAGTACCTCGTTTTGTTGAAAGCATATTGAAATTAATATGATAAATAAATCTTATGTCATATGATTTGATTGGTTGTTTAGTGTATCTTTTAATCACCAAATCTTAGTAAATGACATGATTTTTGACCAAGTGTTAGTTAAAGTGAGCTAGGTGGACCGACGACCTTAAAAAGGTGGCTGGGACAGACTGGCTGTGCCAGGCGGAGGACTGGGGGTTGTGGCGCGGCCTGGCGGAGGCGTGTCCAGCCGTGGACTGCGATAGGCTGAGTTGATAGTTGATTTACCTTCCAGGAGCCGGGTGTTAATACAGGTTATAAGCAATATCCTATGTAGTGTGAATCTAGCGTTCGGAATTTCACAGTCTAGCGTTTTTCCGTCAGTCTCCCGCATCCAGTCTGTCCCAGCCACCTTTTTAAGTTCGTCGGTCTATCTCGCTAGGGGGCGTCCCACAGTACGCTAGCCGATACGCGGTCTGCACTCCAGGAGTCACCATGTGTCATCTTGCCGAGTCGGTAAAACAAGTGTTCAGATGATTGAAGTTATGTTTGGCGCCAGCTTAATCTAGCAAATAATATAACAAAGGGACAGTTGATTAATTACAAGTCAATTAAATTATTATAATTTGAAACTTACCCTCGATTACTAAAGTTCCAGTTAGGTCTAAGATCGGTCAAAGTCTATAGATCTTATCTTATCGGTATTGTTGAGTTACTATGTAGACTTTAACGTAGACCTTAACTATTTATAAAATTCGATAAGTATTCTTACTAACTAAGTATTTCTGACAAATATCCATCAGAGATAGCTACGGTCAGCAACAGAAGTAGATAAACATTGTTACATTTACATTTGTGATCTAAATTGACCCAAAATTATTCGATACTCTTCTTTGCATAATGTTATGTAATATCTAAGAGCTTTTTGATTTTAATTTAAAACCTGATCAGAATCAATTTCTGTTTTCTTCAAAATTATACATGCATATTAAACATGAAGTACCTAAAACCAATAGATGAGTATTAGATTTTAATAAGCAAGGAGGTACGAGTACCTATAAGTAACAATATACCTACATATTGTCCATCAGTGGTCACGACTCAGCCAGATCCCACGACTCCCATAGGCACCGTGATATCCCATAACGTATGGAATATTTTATTGCACAGGAAATTTCTATATGAAAGACATACAAGCTGCTGCCTGCGACTTCGACCCAACCTTCCTTTTGAACCGCTCAAAAGTAAATATTCCGAAAAATGTATAATGTTTTGTGAGCTATTAAAACCAGTCTTCAGAATTTTCAGTAAAATAACATAATATCACGCCTGTTTTCTCCGGAAGGTTAGGCAGAGATGTACCTGTAGTAGGTAAACAAACCCCATATCACTTTATACGTCCTGGAAATCGAAACCAGGACAATCAGCAGCAGCGCTTGCGGCCACTAGACTGACGAGGTAGGCTTTATTCAGCACAGTAGCAGTTCTGAGTTGTCTCAATTAAACCATTTAGATAGATAATTGTTATATAATATATAGCAGTTATCTATTATTATCAAACAGTAATATTATTACTGTTTTCAATCATTACGTTCTTGGCTACAAATGACAGCAAAGCGAGGTAGCTATGATGTGTCGCTAGAATGCCTAGAATATCCTTATAAGGGCTGAATTGACCAATAAAATTATTTTATGTACTTACTTTAATGAACAATTAATTTGATACAAGGTAAAACTATTACACTTATTGTTTATTACATTGATCAATACAAGCTTCAGCAGTGAAAGCCAGCAACAAAAAAACCTAAGCATACAAACAGCATTTTTCACAAACATTTCAAAGGTATAATGACAAAACGTACAAACAGACAGAACAATTTTATTTGAAACCACAGGGAAAACAAAAAAGCATCTCATGTTCAAAACTGCTTTTGACGATGTTATAAGTCCTGTAATGACGAGAGATTTAGTGTAATCAAATGTTGAATTCCGATGATTCAAAATGAGTTTTTGTTTTATTCTGTACTTATAATTTTGGACGAGGATTGTTTTTGTCAGGCATGTAGGTAGGTGGCGAAGTGCTCTCCTAGTGGTAGCTAGTAACCACACTTACCAAATAGTATTTTTTTTCGGTTTTTAACACAAAAAGAGATAGCTAAATATAACCATTACGAAGACTTGTTCATAATTAGAGCCGAAAGACGTCCACTGCTGGACATGGCGCCCCCAAGCGCCGCCACTTCGACCGGTTCAGTACTTCTCACATCTAGCGGATTCGTACCATCTGCACAAGATGATCGGTCTACCTTGTGGGAGGCCTTCCAATGCTACGTCTTCCGGTACTTGGTCGCCACTCCAGAACCTTTGAGCCCCATCGACCATCTGGTCTGCGAGTAATGTGCCCTGCTTATTACTGCCACAATATCTAATGTCGCGGTAAGAATATTGCCAGTCAGCAAAATGGTAGCAACAGTGAAGAAAAACATCGTGTGGAAACCTGCATCACCTAGAACTAAAAAATCGAAGACATATGACATCTATCAATCCGCAGCGGGCCCACGTGGGTTGTTGTGGCAGCAAGGCTAACTGTTCAGGGAGCGGCTGTATACTTACATTTCGTAAAAGAAAGCTTTCTCTAATGCAAACATTGCTAGCACGTACACTCCTGTCTGTCCCTTTAAAAACTAACAACCATGATGTTACTGATCACTTCCTCATAAGGTGTCTATTGTTTCATAATTCACTGTGCATTAATAAAATGAACAATGCTAGACAATTCGCGGCTTGCCGCCTGGTTTACTTAATAAGCCATATCAAATTGTGCGCAGTCGTACAGCAGTGGTAGGGTTGAGAAACATTTCTGCGATATACTAGGCAAGCTTGTAACAAGTATATGGTTGTTGGATATTGGCTTGTTTGGATATCGTATTGGACATAAGTGACCTTATTGGTGCCGTTCTTTAGAAAGGTCAGGTGCGTAGTACTCGCAACCGGCGTGCGTGTATCACCCAGACTTTTGAACGTGAACGAAGCAAAAGGAGTATGTAAGGATCGAGCAGGTGGCGTTCTGTGGTTTCTGCCTACCCCCGTGGGAAGAAGGTGCGAGCAGGTATGTTTCAATTGTTGTTGTGAGACACCTTCACTAATTGTTTACTCTCATTTGTTACGTATTAAATTAATGTCATGGCTTTTAAATATAAGTAATTTTCAGTGGAAGAAAAAAGCATCTTTAAGATTTAAAAATTAGGACTAATCTTCTTTTTTTTTTCATTTCAAACTGAAGTAATAAGCAATTGCAAGCTTATCTGGAAAACTGAACTTTTTAAAGCTCTGTGCTAAAGATAAGCTTTTTCTAACAAAATGTCAGTGTTTGACTACACTTTTTCTGAAAACTGAAAAATAAAAACAAAAACAATGCAGCAAAACTTTTTTTTGCAAACAACGTCACATAGTTAGCGAGTTAGCAACCCTGCAGTGACGCAGCGAAGTCACGGTGCGCATGCGTCACGTGCCACGCCATATTATATGAACATATCGTGATATTCGTCATTACAAGCTCGGAGCTACCCTCACGCTCGATCTCTTTGCTATGAATGAGACTTCATGTGAGTGAGGTGAAGGGTGACCATCATGCGCCTTTTATAAAGATAGGATTTGACAAAGTGCGGTAATATATTTATACTATTTTACAACTTTGTCTTCAATGTCAGTAATGGATTGTGTTGGTGTTGCAGGTTAAAAAATGCAAATGAATGGTGAATTGATGAAAATGAATTAATTGATGGTTACTATCAGCCGGGCTATTGGAAAGTATCTGATTTCATTGATTCAATACTATCGCTCTCCTCCACCGATGGGCTGTCTAGTGTTTTGGCTAGGAAAGTTTCGGTGACCAACATACTCCCCAGATACTTAATTAATTATTAATTAAAATATTTTGAACGAATGCAATACGAAATAGTTGTGTCTATGATACAAACGAGCTTGCGCATACCATCACCACTATTTTCCATTCATTAACAGTTAGCTCAGGAACTAAAAATTAACATTTCTGTCCACCATAAATCCTTCGCAAACAATAAACTATATCCAACAAGCTAAAAACACCCGACTTCTAGTCGCACCTCGTCCGCCATTTCGTTTCGCGAACGCAGAACAAAATGGCTGCCGCCCATTTCGGTTACAGGAAACGCGTATCTGTCAACACGGCTGCATCGCAAGTGGGCATTGTATGATAATCGTGAGCGCCGACAAAGTTTTAGTGCGGGGCTAGCAAGTAAGCGGGGTGGTGTCGGGCTCTTTAGGGTTAAGAGGTGGGTAGTGGGATTGATTTTGAAGAATGCGGAACATGGAATGAAGAATGGTTGTTTGAAAGGATTTTGATAAAAAGGTTGCGCTTGGTAGGGCCTGGTTAGGAAAAACATAAAATTTGTGACTGAAATTAAAATACACAGAAAAGTTATTCTATGTTTGGAAACCGGAGTTGTGGCGCCACTTAGTTGAGATCTGTTTCTTGAAAACAGCCGCAGGATATCGGAGTTACACCGATTGTATCCAGTGAAGCATTCAACTTTCACTATTCATTGAACTATTCCTAATTATGCCATACATATTTCCTACCTAACCATACCATAAAATGTCATAGGACATCAATTTCATCCAGCGAATTGAATCTCAAACTTTCACCGTTCGTAGATCTGGTCCTACTTGTGATATATATATATATTTCCTGCTAACCAAATCATATAAGACCTACAACGATGTAATTATAAAAGAACCAATAACAACGAGAGCTCAACATTAATTACCCTATAAATCAATCCAAACAATTTCGAATTACCCAAATGTTTAGAAGATATATTTACCAACCTGACAGCAAGCTGAGAAAACATTAATTCACTTAACAATGACATAAATAAACCCGGGACTCGATTAGGTAATGCTAAACATAAGGCCTTTCTAAGAAACAGTTACATAATTTTAAAGGCCTAAAGACCTGCGATGCGAATTCTATGCAATCTTAGGCATATTCATGTTCCCTCGATGATGCTGTTACTGGTCTTGTGAATTGTAATTTTAGGAATAAGGTGATATGTAAACGGTTAACTAAAGTGTATGAAATTGGTGCGATTTCGGTGCTTGTACTACTTTCCAATGATATATTACAACAAGAAATGACTATATTACTTCTCGATACCTTCTGCAAAATATTATCGAGGCCGCGATATCATCATGCTCATGTTCTTACCCTTGTCCCAATTTATTTGGGGTCAGCGGAGCATATGCGCATATTTTATTATTCCATACATCTCTGTAGCCACCCCCTTTCTCGCCAAGTCATGTAATAGTTATCATCAAAGTCCTGTCTAATATGTAACGTATCCAAGAAAACCGATAACGATAAAAAAATGGGTATCCTCATCAACCTTTAGTTTTGGTGTTCTTCTCCTATGGAAAAACTACCGTAGTGAAAGCTTGGTACGGCTGGTAGCAAGGTTTACCTACCGCGCAGGGTGTACTCAGCAACATGGATTACTGTCACTCGTGTGGACTCTTCAAATACATTCTTGTGGACATGCCACAAAATATTGATTTCGTCCCCATCGCTTTTCTCCGAGCCCCATCCTAATTCTCGTCTCGGCTCGCGTTATTCCCTTATTCGCTACGAAATATGGATATTATTGTTATAAGAGCCAAGTTCGTGACGAGTTCAGTGATTATTGGCTGTTTCGACTATAACAAGGTGTTAGCTAGTTACAAGGGACGCAGAATCTGTGTGTGTTGAGTTTACGAATAACTGCCGCGTACAGTAAGATTTACGACCGCGATTTGTGTAGTGTATAGTCAATTTAATATTGAGATTAGGTTGTGTTGTAATTGATTGGTGAAAGGACACGTTACTTTGCTATTGTATCTGGAGACAAATTGTTGTGAATATTTTGTCAAAACAAAAGATTTCAGCATGGACACATGCAAGCCAAGCGAGCCATGTTGTAAAATGAAAAATCTGTAACTAAATCAAAAGTAGGTACATATTTTATTGTAATTACTTTTTTAATTTCTTTGAATGTGAATTTTGATGAAAAATTGGTATGACCGATTATTATAAATGCTGTTTTAATAGCTACATTTCTAGGAGCTTGCTAACTAGAGTAACAGTAAGTAACAGATTGATCAGTGTCTCGTTGGTCTAGAGGTCGCAAGCGCTACTGCTGAGCATGAGATCCTGAGTTCGATTCCCAGGTCGGAAAAAGTGTTATTGGGTTTTTTCTTTGGACATTTCTCAGTAGCAGCCCGGAGTCTGGATTTATGCCCGCTTAATGGCAATAGGCTCGCCCCCTATTACATGGGACTTAAACATAACTGGCGAAATGTGGGTGTACTATAGGTACACCTCTGCCTAACCCTTCGGGGATTACAGGCGTGATGTTATGTTATGTTCTGTGATCAGTGACAAACTATTTATTTGGCTCAGCCAATTTAGCAGTGTACCTAAAGCTAGTTAATTTAAAAAAAAATAACCGTCTTCTCATACTGCGAATTACACTGTCCTGCAAAAATAAGTATCACACTTTAAAAATGGCAATAACTTTTGAAGTACACAAGATAGACAAGATAGAAGACTAGAAAAGAGTTTAATTTTGTACATAAAAACTTTATAGTCGGTAACCTTATTTTAAGAAATGGCTGAAAAAACTTTAGAGTCAAAAATAATCCTTTTCGAATTACAATTTGACCATTCATTTTTTGTTTTCAAATTTTTTCTTGATCGATGATTCTTGTTATTAAAGATAAGTTAGACAACAGCACATAAACTTATTTATCATGCCTCTTTCACCTGAAGAATGTGCTAGGATCATGACTTTTCTGGAACTAGGCATTAGTATGCGTCGTACTGCAAGAATGGTGGGTGTGACGTTACGAACGGTCCAGATGGTGAAGCGAAGGTATGAAGAGATTGGAAACCATTTGAGAAACCTAGAAATGGCACACCTAGGTGTACCAGTGCTCGAGAGGACCATTATATAGTTACCACTATGTTGAGAAATCGCCACCTAAATGCAGTTGAAGTCCAGCAACAGCTTCTTCAAACCCGAAGGGACTACATTAGTGACAGTACAATGAGAAAAAGACTGGCTGAAGCAAACCTGAAACCCCGAAGAACAGCGAGTGGCCCCAAACTCGAGAGAGAGCATCGAGTAGCGAGACTGCGATACGCCTGTGAACACATACAGTGGGATCAAGAAGAATGGTCAAGAATTTTGTTTACAGATGAGTCTCGACTCTCACTTTACACTTCTGATGGAAGGCGAAGTGTCTACAGGTGACCTGGTGAGCGATACCTTCAAGCTTGCTTCTCAGAAAGAGTCCAGTACGGGGAGGCAGTGTACATGTATGGGTTGGCATATCTTCAGAAGGCCGCACAGAGTTAGTGGCCATAGAAAATGGCACTCTGACTGGGGAAAGATATGCCCAGGAGATTCTCAGTGAGTATGCAGGGCCGTATGATGGGTGATGGATCCATGCTGATGCATGATAATGCCCGGACACAAACGGCTCGGGTCGTGCAAGAGTATATTCAGAAGCTTGGTATCAGCATGATGGCTTGGCCATCAAGAAGTCCTGATCTCAACCCGATTGAGCACGCCTGGGATGAGTTAGGAAGGCTAGTCAGAAGCCGCAGAGCACCACCTATCGTCATCACCTATCAGGGCACTAAAAGAGGCCCTGATAGAAGAACAGGAGAATATTCCCCAACATCGGCTCTGAAATCTCGTGTTCAGTATGCTAAATCGACTCGAAGCTGTAAGCAGAGCCCAAGGTGGCAATACCAGTTGTTAAAAAATAAATAACACGTAAAACATACTTGTAAATGTTCATTGAGTTCTATGACACTAAGATAAAAATGGCTATTTTTATTGTTCTTTTTTTAGATATAAAAATGTTACTAATGTATAATTTACTATAGTTTCAAAGAAAGCTGATAAAAATTGCTATAAAACATTTTTTATTTTAAATCTCTAACTTCTATAGTTTAAAGAAAAAAAAAAAAAAGTGTGATACTTATTTTTGCAGGCCAGTGTAGAATGTCATTATTTTTTACTCCTTATTACTGTCTCTGCAATTTATTTAAAAAGAGAACTAAGTTCGCCGATTCTTCGAATTATTTAAAAAGTAAAGTCGTTGGCATTTTTTTCAATCAGCATTATTCGGTATCCAAGTAACTTCGCACAAAAGGTAATAATGGCGTGAAATTAAAATACTTTAAAGCCTTGATTCTCTATTTTAAACTTACATTGGAATTACACAATAGCCGCCATCTTGGGTAAATTGTTACTAAAGTAGATAATAATTGTCATTTAATTATATCCGTTTGTATTCGAAGAATGTTGATACTATGTTAATGTTATCAAAGAGTAATAGGCCGACTGTTATGTTATTGACTACCAGTCCAAATCAGGTAAATAATTCCATAGATTTTGAGTAATTAAGCTTTTGGAAGTATTGTGATAAAACTTGCTTTTGGGACACAACACTGATAAGGTAGTTTTATCATTAGCAATTTATTGGTGTTTTCTGATTCGATATTTTAATTTGTATTATTTGGAATTGGCTTTTGTCCAACAGTTGATTTATGTTGAGTTGATTGGTTAAAAGAAAATAAATATATACAGTCACGAGCTTAAGCCCCTCCCATCCGACATCCTAGCAGACCTTCAGTCGCAAAGGATACCAGTCGATGAAGTGCACCGCATGCACCGTTCGCGCGGTAGAGAAGCATACGACATGATCTTAGTCGTGTGCTCCCCGACCGAGGGGCATCACCCCATATTCAACGTCAAGACGATCTGCAACCTAATGGGCTTCACCATTGAGAAGCCCTGGAAAAACAGCGCCATAGGGCAATGCCATAATTGCCAGCTGTACGGCCATGCGCAGAAGAACTGCCATGCCAAACCCAGGTGCGTCAAGTGCCTGGGCGACCACGGCACTTCGGATTGCTCACGGCCAAAAGATCGCAATCTCTGCGATAGCCCACCTAGCTGCGTGCTATGCGGGAATATAGGGCATACTGCCAATTACCGCGGATGCCCTAAGGCACCAAAGTCGAACCCAGGCAAACTGACCCAGCGTCTCGACGCTCGGCAGACAAAACAGAGGGAATTCCTCATTCCCTCCTCCCAAATCCCCCAGCGGCTAAGTCCTCAGAGACCTAGCCCCTGGACTCAACTCCACCACCAGCAGGCTTTTCCAGCCATGGCCACCGCGAGGCCCCCGCTCCCTCAAACCCCCATGTACTCTCTCATGGATCCGCGTAACCGTGTCCCTCCGCCCTCAGCGGCCACCCCACCCACCGCGCCCGCCGCGCCCATCGCGCCCGCCGCGCCCCCCGCGCCCTCCGCGCCTACCACGCCTTACGCTCCCCCCGCACCCATAGCGCCCGCCTCGAAACCCGTACGTGCTCCTCAAGCACCGCACCCCGCGATCAATTATAATATCGCTGCGCAAAATATTAACATCATTGCCAGCGCCTTCGCCATATTCAGCACGCCCCGGGCGGCTCAGATGGCAAGCGATATCGTCGCCGCTAAGCAAAGCGGCGACATCCAATCTCTCCTGGCCGTATTAGTCGCGAACCAGGACATCACCCAAGCCCTCTCTGTTATCTCATCATCATGAATAACACGGCCTTAAGTAGATTTAAACCCAGATCCCTCAACCTCGGCGTCTTCAACGCAAACGGCATCCATGGTCAACGAGATGAAATATCGGAGTTCCTCCGTGATCATCGAATTGACTTATTCCTCTTACAGGAAACCTTCCTAAAACCCAATCACCGTAATCCAGCCATTGCAAATTACCGTGTAATCCGTAACGATAGGTCGCATGCCCACTTGGGCGGCACACTAATTTATTATAAAAAGGATCTGTACTGCATCCCTATTGACCCTCCCCCGCTAGCACAATTAGAAGTCTCCATCTGCCGACTAGCTATGACTGGCCATCAGCCGGTCACCGTAGTATCGGCCTACATCTCTCCCAACCACGCAGGGGGATTCCAACCCATCGCGGACGACCTAAAAATCCTATTTGGCATGAGTGACTCTGTTATCATAGCAGGCGATCTCAACGCTAAACATCCCTCCTGGAATAGCTCCCTTACCAACTCCAGAGGGCATCAATTGTACAATCTCTCCTTCGCTCAAAACTTTGACGTCATCGCTCCGATGACTCCAACCCACTATCCCCACCAAATTAATCATGCCCCCGACATTCTTGACGTGGCGCTCCTTAAGAACGTCAACCTAAGATTAGACTCAATAGAAACGGTTCACGAGCTTACCTCGGACCACCGACCAGTAGTCATACGACTGGCTCCCCGCATAGGTCCCTCTGACCCCAACCAACCCCCAGCCACCAAAAGGGTGACGGACTGGAGGCAAGTAGGCGATAAGCTGAAAACCAACACGTCCCCCCAATTGGACTCCATCCCAAACATTTTCGATTCAATCGCGGACACGACGGCTGCAATCGACTCGCTCACTGACCATGTGCAAACCGTCCTGAACGACAGTTCAAGGGAGGTTCCTGAAGCGGATAACCGCTACTTGAAACTCCCGGACGATGCGCGTGCTCTGTTGACCGAGAAGAACGCGGCCACCCGTGCATACAGCAACTTTCCCTGTCCCGCCAACAAAGCCCACATGCGCTACTTGCAGAGATCTGTAAAGACACGCATGGCGGAGCTGCGTGACGCGAGCTGGGATAAGATGCTGAGCGAGTTACAGCCCACCCATCAGGCCTTCTGGGAACTCCAGAGAAAACTCAAATCCAAGCAGATAGCTGCCATGCCCCCCCTAGTACGCCCCGACAAAACCATAGCCTTCGACGACATCGACAAAGCGGAATGCCTAGCCGACAGTCTCGAGGCTCAATGCTCTCCCAGCTCCCTACCAGTAGACCAAGCTCACCTCTCAGAGGTAGACGCTGAAGTCGAACGTAAAGCTTCACTGCCCCCCGTCGAAGACCCCGAAAGTCCTCTGCCTCCCGTCACTCCAGACGAAGTGCATGACATCATCAAAGGTCTCCACATCCGTAAAGCCCCCGGCTCAGATGGAATCACCAATAGGGTGATCCAACTCTTCCCCGCCCACCTTATTATGCTACTGACCACCATCTTCAATGGTGCTCTAAGCAACAATATCTTCCCCCAAGCGTGGAAAGAAGCCATAGTGATAGGTATCCCCAAGCCTGGCAAGCCCAAAACCGAACCCTCCAGTTACCGCCCCATCAGTCTGCTCAAGGTATTAGGCAAAATCTATGAGAGGCTTATTTATAAGCGTCTCAGGGACTACGCTGAAACCAAAGGCCTCATCCCCAACGAACAGTTCGGCTTTAGAGCCCAGTACTCTAGCGTGCATCAGGTCCACCGTATCGTCGAATTCATCGGCGGCGGCTTCTACCGTGGCATGTCGACAGGTGCGGTCTTCTTCGACATAGCGAAAGCATTCGACAAGGTCTGGCACAACGGCTTAATCTTTAAGCTCTACAAACTCGGAGTGCCCGATCGTCTCGTGCTCATCTTACGGGACTACTTGTCGAATCGTACTTTCCGCTATCGCATCGAGGGAGCCCTATCCTCTCCCCGCCAAATCCGCGCCGGAGTCCCTCAAGGCTCCGTGCTCGCTCCGCTCATGTTCTCGCTCTTCACAAGCGACATCCCCAAAAGCAATACGGCGCAGTTGGCTCTGTTCGCAGATGACACGGCCATATATTGCAGGGGACGGTCGCAGACTCAGATCCACCTTCTCTTACAACGGGCTGTCAATAACCTTGGCGCCTGGTTTAAGAAATGGAGAATCGAGGTGAACCCCGACAAAAGTCAGGCGGTCTTATTCATAAAACCGCGTTCTAGACCCCCTCACATTCCCCGACCACTCACCTTGTTAGGCAAGCCTATCCCCTGGGAGAAGCAAGCCAAGTACTTGGGAGTCATCCTCGATCATTACCTCAACTTTACAGAGCACATAAGGTCGGTTCGCTCGCGGGCCGCCTTCGCTCTCAGTAGACTTTACTACATCGTTAATGCACGCAGCAAATTGTCACTCAAGTGCAAATTGCGCATCTACACAGCGTGCATCCGCCCCATCATGACCTATGCGGGTGTAGTCTTTGCACACACATCCCCCAGAAACATCCATAAGATGCAGGTGATCCAGAACAGATTCCTTAGAAGAGCCACGGGCGCTCCCTGGTATGTCAGAAATATTAACCTCCACCTAGATCTCAAAATCCCCACTATCCATCAGTTCCTAAAACGCATTGCAAAGCGTCATTTTGATTCCGCCGCCAATCACCGCAACCCTCTGGTTGTTGAAGCGGCCAATTATACCCCCTCCCGTATTAGTCGATTTCGCCGTCCTAGGCATGTCCTCTCCGATCCAGATGATCCAACCACTCTCCTCCAGGAGAGCAATAGGGCCACCAGTACAGTGCACAAACACACCCGACACCCGTCGTACCGACCTCGCCGCCGAGGTCCTCCGCGCGCGCGACCCTCACGAGTAAATAATACTCCCCCCCGACCCTTGTCCGATGAAGCGCCAGCCCGCGCCGCAGCTGAGCGCGTAGCTTTAAATTCCCCGTCTAATAATAATATATCCGTGATCCAGCCTGTCCCATCTTGCTGTCCCCCCCTCAGCGACGCCCTAAGCCGAGGTTCGTACCCCACAGGGGGTGCCCTTAGCGAGCGTTCGCCTAATTTTAATGTAGAATAGTTGCTCCTGGCTGGAGGCTTTGAGTGTAGTGCTTAAGGCAGCCACAGGATTGTTCGGTTAAGCAGTAAATACCTTAGTGGTATACCTGCGAGATGCCATAGTTATATAAAAAAAAAAAAAAGCTTAAGCCCCTCACTCCTGCGCAACATTCAAAAGCGGTTTTCTCGTTTGAGAAAATACCTATTTCCCAAAAGTATGGTTTATAGAACACTGAAATAAAATGAAATGAAATTGTTTATTCTGTAAACAATTTCTTTTCATTAATTTTTTTTATTTTTCCAGTGTGTTCGTCGTACCACGAAAACTAAACTAGAAATACAGAACCTTACACTTAGTTGAGGTGGTCTCGAAAATGATAAAAGACGAAAGCTACCTACATAATTATATTCACAGCTATATTTGGTGTACGCGTATGTTAGCACGTACATGATGCAAAAGGAATATTAGTAAGGATCGTAGCTGGCGGCGTTCTGTAGTTTCTGCCTACCCCCTGAGAATTTATGAATTCTACTTTAAATTCCTCGCAAAGACGCGGAAATCGTGTCAAAGTCAAATAACAGTAATTTGCCTTTGAAAGTTTTGCCGTGGGACCTAATCTATTGTATACCTAAGTTAATCACTTACATTATGTAACGAACCCTCGACATACTAATGTTGACATCCGGCGTCGCATAGTACCGCGCGCATGCGTGCCCGCAATTTGATTTGCAGATGCGTTTGCGTCTCGGAGGTTGTGGTGCAAGTTGAAGGTTGAACTGGTGCGGTGTACCACACGCCACACGAGATTCTCTTTAACTTAGAGGTACGTTTTTGTGTGACGTGCTTTTTATTAGTGTGGTAACTAAATGCTGCTATCGGGAAAAAGAGAGACTTCCGAGTGCGACAATCTGTTATTTACCAAGGCATACAAGGCCGAAATTTGGATGTGAAAATTGATACATATTTACGATTGTTATTTGTCTGTGGGTATTTATTTTCAAAAGTCATTGCCATTTGCTTATGATTTTATTCTGCTTTTAGTTTTTATCGGCCTTAGGTGATTTTGCATTAAATTTTAACACGCTAGTGACATCTAGTGGACAGTCTATATTTATTTTCCATTTCTCCTTTCGCAGGTCGGCTGAAAAAAAAAACTGTAGAAATTTAAATAAGCAATACTTTTGTTACTCAAAAGCTGTAATGTGGTTTTACAATATTTTTTGCTGTGTGTTCATAAATAATAAAATAAATTAGTTATTACTGCTTTTCTTAACTCTAATTGACCAAATCGTAATCTTATTCACAAATTGTATGAGAGTGCCCAAAAAGCAACTTTCTTTTACCTTTCTCCCCACGCCGCCCAACGCTAAAACAAGTCTCAGAACAAAGGCATTAAATTTCGCAGTCCACGCCCTCTAGAAGATTAATTAACTGTATTTACTATCCTAATATGAATTGCAGATGCGACAGTCTTGTTCGTTGTATCCGGTGGTTTTAGCGACTCCTCCCTTTTCAGGAGATGACAGAATTAAGGGAAATTTTATTCAAGAGTTGCGTGACAGTTTGAGTGATGAAGCATGACCTTTCTGGCTGTGAATTTAATGTCCAGAACTGTTTTTATATAGATCTAAGTATATAGGTACCCACACACAGTAATCAAACATTGTAAATATTAATTTTATACCATTCCCAGAGGGGGGACCTAGTTGCGAAAAAATACTCTATACGAACTCCTCGTGCAAAGAATATTCGACATACAAACTCCTTGTGCAAATAACTCCTTTCTTTGCTGTCACTAGTAAATTGGCGCTATTTTGAATACTGTAAGTTGTACGAACACAGATTGTTTTTTTGGTGGGATTAATTTTACCTTCCTTTTTTCTTCATTAAATGTCTATTTTCGCTTTTCTGTTTCTTTTTCTCAGAGTCATGGTATAAAGTATAGTATGCAACCTGGGAATCGAACCCAGGACCTCATGCTCAGCAGTAGCGCTTGCGACCACTAGACCCACGAGGCAGTCATATAAATACTACAACTGCAACAGATAAATATAAATACTTTACTATTATTTATTTTCTCGCAGTCAATGCTAAAAAGTAGAGTACACAATTAGTGAAAAAAAATATTAACCATTAACTCCGCTTAGGATTCAAATCTAGAATCCTTCGCTGCTCTCGGGATTCAACTTAGTTCCTTGAATTAAATTCCCTTTTCACTTCTCATGCTCGGAAAGTGCTTATTTGTGCAGGTTATAGGCTGCACAAAATCGAATTTTGTGCACTAGTGCATTAACGTATCTACTCATAAATGTATCTATATTAAGGCAAAGAAAATGAGCCATACAGCCAAACACAATAAGAAGTTCATAGATAGAATTTGTTATTTTATAATATTTACTTTAATTTATTTGCCATACGTGTTTTTTTATTTATTTATTTATTTATTTATAAAGGTACACCAACAGCTTCTGTATACAAAATATAAAATAACAGTAGTTAACGGTTATGTGCTTATACAGTTGCCAATAACAGGTGAACCAACATTCTCAAATACAGTGATAACCTAAGGTAAAAACGAAAAGAATAGGTATTTTTTTTTATAAAAATTAAGTGGTAACAATGTAAACAGAAATACAAAATGATACAAGTTAAAAGTTACAAAGGTTGCAAGAAATACTTACATACTAAAACAACAAATCTTTAGATTGTGCGGGTTGCGTGCTTTGGGACCTTAAGATTTGGGTTTTAAAGTTTTTTAGGGAGTCATGATATATGTCAACATGTGGAGTGGATTTTATGTAAGAATTAATCTCTCGGCTGAGCCTATTGAGAGGTGAGTTTACTCCTATATTTGTGTTGGATGCTTTAGTGCAGAATAAATGGGTAATGGGATATCTGGGTAAATTATAGGGGACTTTTAGTCCAATTTGTTCAGTTAAATTATCGCAGTCTAATCTATTGTTAACCAATTTGAAAAAGAATTGTTAAGTTTTTTAAGACATAAAAGATTTTAAAATTTAAATTCAAGTACGGTAGGTTATTTAATTAATTAAAGAAAATTATTATTACAAAATTAATTTGATAGTAGGCTGTATAGGTCTGCAGCCCAAGCCTAATATCAATGCCGGATAAAAACAATTTCCTTCAGTAATCAAAACTGTACTAATTTTACTTTGAATTTTAATTTAAAAAAAAATGTTATACTGCTATTTTATTTCCTCGCAATCGAAGTGAAAATCAGAGTTTATAACTCGTCCACAAAACCATTTTAACCTCGACATTACTATCAGCCCTCGCCTTCGTCTCGGGCTGCTAAAAGCCTCGGATAAAAATGGTTCATTTTGTGCACTTGTTGTAAAATCTACAATTTTTTACTTGTTGAATAATCTACTATTGTACTATACCCAACTATTTCATTTTTTATTTCAATCTGTACTTCTCACAGTAGAGAATGCACGAGCAATGATCGTCATGCTTGTTTACCTACACGTTTTACTAATTGATTTTGGTTTATTGAATGCTGACCATAATTTTTTTGTTTACAGGTAAGAGCACGCACTTCATATTCACACTTATTGGATTAGTAACTCGGTGTAAGTTTTCATTTTCTTAATTCTCTATGTTTACATCCGTCAACATAGAACACGTAACAAAAATCTAAAATACCCATTTCAATACATTATAAAGATTTAAAAAGAACTTGGCGGATGCACTGCCGTGCACACGCCGCGCATACTAAGTGATAACCTCACTCGTTCGCAAATTCTTCTCAGTTCGTCGACATTACACAACAATATAAACTGCGATCGATTGACGAACTAGCACTGGGCGCCTGGCCGAGTCACCTGTACAATGCATACAAATTTAGAACAACACTAGCTTCTGCCCGTGACTTCACCTGCATTCTGTTAAGCATCCTGACTATTTCATACCCTTTGCCGTCAAGTCGATCGATTCTGTAAAGATGTGACCGTGAAAACTTAAGTGAAGTCCAGTTCCATAAGAACTTCTTCATAAGATATATATGTTCTTATTGAACAAATCTATATTAGAGAGATGTATTAATGATTCTAATGCTGTAAATACATAACTGTCATGGTCGCGAATCATATTTCGATCAACAGACAGACACTGTCCTGTAAATTCCCATAAACGTAAGACAATTTGAATTTTGCGGGCTACCGCGGCTGCGGAGCCACCTTAAAGTAAGTCAGTAGTATCCTTAGTATCTATTGGCACGTCAGCTCCCTTCATCTAATGCTTGCTTCCTATAAACTAAAACGAATCGTTTTGCTTACCATTGTAGCAGGTAAGGCAGCTTTTTAGTGCAAACTGGGCATAGGTATAAATAGATTCGTAAGCTAATTTGACCTGTGATCGCTACTTCCTATGGCAGGGTCTACTGTGCAAAGCTATGAGGTCTTTGCTTCATTATTGGTACAGATACAAGAGTCTTAATTTGAACCAATAACGCTTCGTAAATTATAGGAACCGGCTATAAGTCTTCACGGTGAGATTTTTACGTAGTTTAGAGTTGAAAGTGTTGGCAAAGCAAAAGCTCGATCTGATGCTGGTGTACAACACCTACTCAATAACTACTTAAAGGAATGAAACAAACCATGATAAACAAACAAACGCCTGACAACGTTCACTAATAAATGTATGAAGTCTCAAGAGTATTTCCCGTTGTTCTATTCAATGCGTTGATCTATTTTACATTATGATTTTCGCAGTTGCTGTTACGACATTGATGAACTCTCTTTAATTTTATTTACTTTGTAAAATCGGATACTAACAGCCTATGAATTAGAAAATCATCAAAAAAGCATATTTTTAGTCCGTATATCCACATAGGTAGGTAGTAGAAGCGTGATACGTGTATTTTTTCTAGTTCAAAAGTGACAGAAAAACCGACAAGATGTTTAAAGTTTATAATATGATTGATCGTGACCGTTGGGACACGATTCGAGGAATAGGTAACCACATAAACAAATGTACCAATGTTCTAACCGAAAACTCTAAATTGAGTTTAAAGTTTGTTTCTTGCTAGAAATAACATTAAACTGTTTGAATATTGTCTCGTTGGTCATGGTCCCATGGTCGCAAGCGCTACTGCTGAGCATGAGGTCCTGGGTTCGATTCCCGAGTCGGGCAACGTGTCATTGGGTTTTTCCATCTGGAATTTCCCAGTAGCAACCGGGAGTCTGGATTAGGTACAACTCTGCCTAACCTGTCGGGCAATACTGACGTGATGTCTTTGTGTATTCGAATTTCTATGTACGAAAATTTAAAAGTTTAAACTGCAAAATGAGTGCTTTTGATTGCCATGATTACAAAAGACATGGAAACTTTTATACGATAATTAGCCCTCGAACGATGGATCCCGGATAAAGTTCAAAGCGATAATGATGTCAATGTCTACAGCTCGGCCGCCCCATCTACTATAAATAGCCGTCACAGCACTGCGTACAACAGTGACGCCTATGAACTGGCGGCTTGCCCATAAACGACAGGTTGACAGATCGTAAGACTATACATAAAAGAAAACTATTAGGTGTTCCCACTGTTTAATGGCCGACACCGAAACGCATGCCTAAATAAAAGCGCGCTGTTGGATTTTCAACTTTCAGCGCTGAGCCCAGCTTTGAAAATCCAACAACGCGTTTTAGGTTAGGTTTAAATAATGTTTATTTCATAAGAACATGATACAGTTTACTTATATGAGATTTAACTTTTAACATAAATAATCGTCGTCTAATGACGAAGCTTGCAGACGTAGAATAAGTCAAACTATAACAACAACGTACGAGATCAACAGCAATCGGAGCAACAGTGTAGGGACACGTATAACAAGTTAATACAGCTGAAAACTTTGACACCAAGGTACCTCACAAGTACCTATAGATATTTATTTTAGGTGCCACCTAGTGTAAGTGAAAATGGGTATGAGGCTTCACTGAGAGGCTTTATAGGCACTTCCTGCGGCACCTATGACCTATCGTAACATGCTGGACGTAGTAGGTTTATGACAGTTTGATAATAAATACGGCTTTATTTCGTCAAGATTTGACATTGATGTGCTGTTTATAAAAAAGCTTGTTTTCAGCAGCGGTCAATTCAATTCAATTTATTTATTCACAAGCAATTTACATTGTGTTTGAAATCTTCTAGATCATAAAAAAACACATTCACAATATAATTGTATTGTGAATGTGTTTTTTTATGATCTAGATTCAAAAATTCATAAAATAACTCACATCATCATCAAAATTAACATCAGGTCTTCGAATGGCTGAGTTGACTGCTATGATGTCCCACTGCTGGGTAAGGAGCTACCCGATACATACATTTTATGGACGTGGACGTCCTCGATATTATCGAGGACGTCGGCGTCGATATGTAGTATTTTATTGACTTGAATGTGCCCTGGCGGCTGTGAGTATGTCATGCTCACTCAAATGTCTCGCTGATGGTGGCGCGTGTGTTGGATCATTTAGCTCCCTTCAAAATGGTTGAGCTGAATGGTGCGGATCCATGCGTCATGTTCGTGAACGGGCGCCGTCAGTTGGGACTGGTCATCTCTTAGCTGCCATGGCTTATTTTAATTTAATTTAAGTTTTTGAAAGATTCTTTATTTTTTTCTTTTTATTACGGACGCTTTTACGAACGTGCACGTCTTTCTACATTGTTCTCACATGCATTAATTTCAAAATGAATGATGTAACCAATATTTTTTATCAAATTTTTGATTTAAAAGAGTGTCCGTGGAGTTTCTTGCCCGTTAAAAAAAACGTTATCGTGGACGGAAATTTAAAAGAGTCTTCATATAATTCCATACTTTTGACTTCCCTGTGTTGTAGTGAGCCCGTAACGTGGACGTCTACAATAATATCTTCACGTTAGAAATTATAAAACCGCACATTAGATCAAACGTGTATAGCTGAAACATTTTGACAAACGTTTTTGACAAATTTTGTAAAAAATACTTTTATTTATGATGAAACATTTCACCATATTTTGTATAGAAAACAGTGTAAAGTTTAATTTCAAAATCTGAGACTAACCGTCGTAGGAATGCTTTTACGAGACCTTATTTTTCATCTTCATCCCAAGAAACATCGACCACTAAAGACTCAATACACGCAGTAAGTAAACAAAATACCGACAACTATTTTTTACCGATAAAATACCTTCTTTCTCTCTCTTACTGGCGCGTTGGTCTACTGTTTGCAAGCGCTACCGCTGCGCATGAGGTCCTGGGTTCAATTCCCGGGTCGGGCAAAAGTGTTATTGGGTTTTCCATACGAAATTTCTCAGTAGCAGCCCGGAGTCTGGATTTCTGCCCGGTTGATGGCGATAGGCTCGCTCCCTTTAACTTAATCATATAAACTGGCAAAATTTGGGTGTACTATAGGTACACCTCTGCCTAACCCTTCAGGGAATACAGGCGTGATGTTGATGTTCCCGATAAAAACCAGGTAATAGATAAGAAAATCACGAAAGTTTTCAATAAACGTCAACCCAACGACGTCTGTGGCGTGAACCTCCCAGTGTCGATTTATTTTACTCACGACTGAAGAAAGCAAGCCAATGTTTTAATATAACTGTTGATAGTCAACCTTATGGTGGGTTTCTCCTGGATTTTAGATGAAAGCTATTTTGTTGCGATGGACATAGAATATAACTTACTTTTCTCGGAACATTATACAGGAAGAAAGTCTCGTAATTTGTCAAAAAAGAAGTTTTCAAACTTAAGGACACACTACACAAGGACAAAGAATATACTTTTATACAGATACCAACATGAATTAGCACGTTTGCTTATTAATTTGGATGTATTTATATTCAATCGTATCACAAAAACAGCTGATTCATTTTGATAAAATGTGGTAACTGTACATAATTATCCATCTTTAAAACTATCTTATAATTATTTAATAGGTATTATCACGAAGTTGACTTTTGGTCTAAGTTATGGTAGTGGTTCATCTGGCTTAAGTTCAGTTCAAAAATCATTATAATCAAAAATATTCTACACAAGATCAAAGAATCTCAGTTTACACCACACACTAAACCGAGTCTCGTAGTTTTAAATTAACACTTTTCCTTTTTCTCAGCACTTTGAATGCGCACACACATAATGCTATTGTGTCCAATAAAACGGAGATTATGCAATAACACGCGGCTCGTGAATATTTATGTCTGTCTGTGTGTTCCCGAGGGCGCAGGGAATTCTATGGAGTATAGGCTTGTTTCTTTGAAGATGGGTGGGATTCGTAAGTATTTTGTCGAGAAAAAGAATCAGTTGCTGTGATAATTATTAGACTTGGCAGTTTTGTGGTGATTTCTGGGTCAATAAATAAATTATTCGTACAAAAGTTTCTCAGAGAGACAAATATTCATAAAATAAAGATTTGCACTTTAATAAGTCAGTAGGTGAGACTGGGATGAGGTATGGAGGCCAATAGAAACACTTCTGTTCAAGACAAGTGTTTATAGCAACTACTTTGCTCACTACTCAATAGGTACATTTATCCACTTCAAGGAGTTTGAAAAGTCAGAGAAATACGTATACAATGAGGCTTGTTTATAATTTGGGCTATCACTAAACGTAAAAGCAATAACCGTAGCATAAGCTACATTCATTAACTTACATCAGTTTACTGCTGACAGTAAACATTTAAAATGCTCACACACTGTTAAAATGTATCTTTTTTATAAACTGGAGTCAAGGGTTTAAGCTAAAAACCAGCTTAGCGCTTAGCAACGCGCTACCCGACCTAAGCATAATGCTGACGCTCGAACCATTTGCTTCCGGTGTTACAGTTGTTTGTATGTATCTCTACTACTGGCTACACTACTGGAGACAATGAACGTTTATTCTATTGTGTTGGTTCTTTAATATTATCATCATTGAAATTATCCTAATCACCACGATTGGTTACCAAATTGCTCACTCACTGCTTCCAACTCTTTGATCCTTTTGTCGCCTCTCCAGCGTTTGTCTGGTGGGATTGGTTTATTCTTTGTCATACTGAACAAATAGATTATAACTACAAATGCTAAAGGAACCATCAATGAGCCGACCCACACGTCAATATTATGCATAGGTACTATAAGTTTGAAGCGGTTACGCCATCTGTCAAGTCAGACATGAACTACTGCCGTAACGCGGAAACATTTGACTAACATTATAAACTGATATTATGTAAGTTGGTATTTATATCTGTTGAGATAGGAGTGAAGATATCAGATAATTCAGTGGTTAAGGCTGTTACTTACTCAGAGTATTGCAAAGGCTTACCTTCACTATACGCAATAAGTACTGACTGCACTGCGTTTGATCTGAAACGGATCGGATCACATTAGAGGAACGGCTTAAAATCTAACTGTATATTCGGTCGAATCATCATCAGCCCATGTCTGTTTTCTCAGTCTAGAAAAAGCTTCATCTGAGTTGGTAAAGATTTATATGGAGGGTTCAAATTACTCATCCACCTGATGTAAATACAACACGGATCAAGGTCCAATTCATTTTTTTTTGAAATCTATATATTTCAGCTTTTTTTTACCTGTCCTTTCCTGTTACTGTCAATGTAAGAGTATTACCGATATTATTACAATTTTTAAATTTCTTATAGTCAGAGTGCCCAACTATCAACTGCCGAGCCTGTCCCCTTTGCTGTTGGGGTCTGCTCCGAGTACTTTGTATAGAGTAGCTGCCTATCTGACCTCTATAACACAGTTACTGGGTTCTTCTTGTGGTTCTTCTCCTATAATCCTTAACTACAGATCCGTATAGAAATCGCAACATCCATATCTCACATGAAAGTGAATCAATTTCCCACAAGCGGTGAAAGCGGAGGTCACACTACAGGAACCGTTGCTTAGCAACGCGTAGGCTCGGCTAATTTACGCTACGATCTGTAAATCATCGCTAGAAAGTGATTGTATACCATAATACGGTCTGACCTCCGCTTTAGTGGTGTAATCATGTAATTTGAATGGTAATGGTTTGTAGGTACAGGTTCGGTTTTCTAGATGCTGTGTTAATAGGAAAGGAAATAAATTGAATTTGTTAGACGTTTAACATCTTGGATTGAGCGCGAAAGTCGGTACGAGGAAGGGTTGCCTAGTATGAAAGTTAACAGAAAAATGATATTTCTACCGAACATAATACTGCTACGGTCAGCATCGTGCGTCACTTTTTAATATGCACGTGTTTCTGTGAGAATACAACAGTTTTTATTTATTTCTTTGGTGGTCACTAAACTCACATAAATTATAGTGCACTAATTGCAAAATATCATTCAAATAACTACAAAGAATAAAAACATTTTACCTTGCTAAGATCGTTTGCCACACGTTAAGCAATCAGCCCTGCTAACAAACTCGCTGACTGACTCAGTATTTTCACTACAGAGAAGTGCAAGACGTTCTTTCAATTGGTTAACTATCTCACTTTGAAAACACGCATACAGAGACCAAACACCTCATTATATCCAAGAAGCTCACAAAGCAATTACTTTATAATTTCTCCATCCCTTCAATTAGCGGGAAAACTAAAAAACTTAATCTGATCAACGCTTACAGTATCATAGTAAGTGCAAAGAAGACATTAAATATACGACGCAGAATAATATACGACAAATAAAGTTCAATAGGTCGTCTCCATACAACTAGCCAAAACGCACGCACGCACACACACTAGACACGTACACGGAGTGCAAGCGCACTCGCGACTAGCATTCGACCGGGATAGCCTGAAGGCTTGGTACGAGCTGCTACCCGACAGTAGTCTGCGTCTTTGGGTATTTGCTTTGGGTAGCTCGGCGCGCATCGACTGGTCACACGATGAGAGTAGCTGTCATACTAGCAAGTAGCTACTGCCCGAGAGACTGGTGGAGGAAGGCACGGCAAACAAGTTGGTAACGAGCTATTGACTCACTTGCCACCTCGCACGCTAGATGGCACAGTGTAACCAAGCCTTGAGATCGTGCATGAAGATGCATCTATGTGTGCGTGGTTGTATGAAGCTGACCTTCTGTAGGTACTGTTCTGTGTTCCGACGCACAAGATTGAACCGTTAGTTTTTCTCGCAAACACACCGAAGGAAACTCATTCACAGAATACCTGAACGATTATGTCTTGGTTCAGACTTTTTTAGGTTTACTACTCGTTAAAATAGTTACGAACAGTTTTTATTAAATGCTCAATATGTAGTATTTGATCGGCAATCTTGTTCTTACATAAATCTATGTTGGATAGTTAGTTACTGTTGGGTCTGTCTGTATGTTTGTGTTGATCATGTTGGGAATAGCGGGATTGATTTTGATGAATTTCTCAATGATTCTAAAAATGGAGGCCAAAAGTAGAGTGGAAAGGAAATAAAGTAGAGTTCTAAATATTTTATCAGAACTAAAATCACACGGTTAAATAAAATGTGAAGCTAAGATTTCTTAGATAAGTCCTATCTACGCTAAGCATTTTACTGTGTGTAATTGAATTGTTTGAAAATAAAACACTTACCTACATATAAAAGAAAAATATTAAAACGCCTTTAACAGTCGGTTAAAGAGGAAAGGCAGAGCTGTAGTCTCAGCTACGCTACGTTCACGAAGCTTTCTTCGTAAATCACAAACAATCAGTTCGTTATTTGACTATGACTCAAGAATACCGCAATTAGTCAATATGTGCGCTGCTGGACAGTCAGCCACAAGAATCAGAACAGTCCACCGTGTGTAGGGGTGCCAGAGGGTTTAGACAAGTGGCAATCGCTTTCAAAGTGTTTCGTATTACTAGAACGACTTTCAACAGGATGGGTATTCTGTAGCTTATGTAAACTTTTGTGTTTTCCATAATAGTTATCGCTGTTGGAATAGAGGGGCTCGTGGCTAAATGATAACAGCCGCACAGGTCGATCGAAGGTTAAGCTACACTTCCCGGGGTTGGTCCGTGGATGGATGACCATCTATTACATATCGAGACCCCTCCGTGCCACGGGAACTACGTTATGTCGTTGGTCCCGGCATTCATAGATCTTTGACAGTCGTTACAGGTAGTCAGAAGCCCAACAAAGTCTAACAACCAGACTTAACAAAGGGATATCGTGTTACCCAGTAACTGGGTTGTGGAGGTCAGATAGGCAGTCGCTCCATGTATAATACTGGTATTCAGCTGCATCCGATTAGACCAGAAGCCTACCACAACATAGTTGGAAATCAGCTAGGTTAGGTTAGGTTCTCTGGCTGCAACTTTCATTTTCTTTTGATCTAAACCTAAATCTTATCTAACCTGGCAGGAAAAGACACATTATCTAACATATTTTGCCAAGCGGACATCTCCGCGCGTCGCTTACACATGACGCCTGCCTTACTCAGCAGAACATTCCTAGGCAATTTAGATTTATATCCAGACGGTTCACATACCACAGTCACACGCAATCAGGGGGTAAGCAGAACACTATTATTAAGAGCGGCTTCATAATTGTGTCTTAGAACTAGTATCTAAGTGAGTTCAATGAAGAATACTGGGAAAAGGTTTATTGATTAAGTGCAGCGAAGTGTGAACTTGTGCGTTACTGTTGCTGGGTATCGTGTGATGAGTATGTTCATGGAAACGAGGTAGTTGGGCCATGGCTCCTGGGGTTGCTCCTAGCTTCTGACGTTTTGTAAGTGCCCATTTAGTTTTACGAGTATGTGACATATAATATTTTAAATTGTAAAATTTTGATTGGAGACTGACATATTATGACCTATTGCGTCACAACAGTTTTTAACGTTCAGAAGTCAGACCTACGTAAACATTTATGTAGGTCTGAAAAATAGTCAGAAAAAAAGATAATTTTAAGACGAAGGGGCTATTATGTCGTTGAAGTTTTGACTTTTTTAAATTTATTTCCAGAATAGTGGTAGTGTAAATATTAAGAAAATCTTATAAGCCTGAACACAAATCTGGAAAAACATTACCCTCCTTCTGCTTATGGCCGTGGGGTAAAACATCCTATATTTGTCGTACCACTAACGTAGTGTTGGCTCCTTCCTGTACTTATTGGCAAATGTTGGCCACACTCCGACGACCAATATTTAATTGACATTTTTACTAACTAACTTTACAAGTTTTTTGACGAATAAATCATAGGGAAATAAATATGAAATGATTTTCAGAAGAACAAGTGCATTATAAATGTCCATGATAAATAAAAAGAAACTGCGGTATAAACTAGTATTCATTTAATAAAATGATTTGTGTTAAAACTAAATAGGCTTGTGTAGATCACCATCGATATAAATGGTAACAAACTCGAAAAATTAAAAAAAAACTTTGCTCCAGATATTTGATCCAACATTGGCTATTTGTTAATTAATACATAACTTGGTTTTAGTAAAAACTTGACTGGAAGCGGTAATTGTCAATAAATTGTATTTTAACGAAGTAATATTTGCTAGGTATTTCAAGTATGAAGCTGAACCATAATTATGACCATAAATATAATACGTTGGACACTTCGGTCTTCAGTAGTAAATTATGATCTTTTGAACTACCAACAGTATGTACCTATTTACTATAATTATGTTGATACTATATTAGATACATGGTTTTGAATTCAATGATCTATCACGTCTGGTTATGGTGTATACTAACCTAAACAGAAATAATGTAGGTACTTACCTACAGGCATATCTATCTGGAATTGAAAGATTACGCGTTTAGTTTTATTATGTAGAATCACTGATCCATATCAATGATACCAATCAAACATTGCGGCAAAAATATGTCAAAAGCTGGACTAACAAGAAATAAGTCATAAGTTTGACTACCATTCGTTGCATTAATGGGAATCCAGGCCTCGCACTTTCATATTATTATGTACGTAGTTTAGTAGATAGAAGACAGTCATTTCTAAAAAAAAAAAATAGAGTTTATTTAATAAAACCGACAGGCGCGAATCCGACACACAGATATTATATTAGTTTTTTTCTTAGTTTCTGCTATATGTCGTTAAAATGTGACAATTAATCCATTTTATGACATATCTGACTCTGACTGAATTAGAGTAATAATATTCTACCACACTAGATATCGAATACAGGATCCAACACACCTCCACATAGCTGTATTTTACAACTCTGCCTACCCCTTCGAGTAATACAAGCGTGATGTTAAGGTAGGTACGACCCCACCGCAACAACAACTAGAGCACTGAGATGGCTACAATATCTTAGTCGGTCGACACTCGACACTCTAATTAGAACACTCGATTAATCGAAGAACACTTTCAACATTCTAGAATTTCAATCAGAATCACTCAGCCAGCTGTGCTAACGACTAATTATTACCTTTGCACCATCCATCGTACGGAATCACTTGACCACTTTCTCGATGCAAATGTAGGAGAACAAAGGGTTAGGCAGACGATTGGTTTTTAGGGCTCCGTACCAAAATGGTTATAAAGGAACTCTTTTGGTGCGAATATATGTTGAACTTGTAAATCTACAATATTCAATATTATTGTAGAATTCAATTGCATATAATAATAGTAATTATAAAGTTGGTTTACAATTTTTTTTTTTTTTTAATCAGTTTACCAAAATTTAACTTCACAAAATATCTTAAATATCTTTAGATAGGGGAAAACTCAGAATTACAAGCAACACTGAATAATTGACTCAAATAAACATTGAAATGTCATCATAATGAATAATTTAAACCTTTTCTTATGTTAACTTAAACCAACTTCCAGATGAACTAAACCATTTTACGTTAACATGTGCTACTTGTACTTGTCGAGCTCAAATTCATCTATCCTAATGATCAATCTGACAGTATAAACTAATCAACCTTACAAAATCGATGCAAAGTGACAAAGCCTATCAATTTCGGCACTACGTCTGGCACAGCCAACGTTAACACGCTTTTAAACTCGCCTATCTACATAGCATAAATAAATCAGTCACTCGAGTCTGATAAATTGTGAAATCATTGCACCTATTATCGCTTTGGTGGAGACAGAAGTGGAGCAATGGAAATGCGATAAATCCTCCATGTACACAGATACTTGGCTGAAGATGATTGGCTGTCAGCTATGATGTGATAGGTAGGTATACTGTTATTAGTTAGGCTGTCGAGTGCGCGGAAGGAAAGCGGTTCAGTTAGTGTGTCAGTGTATTTAATTTCATGGTTAGATTGTAGCTTCTTACAGATTGAGTTTGCCTGCATTTTCATAAGTGGCAACCCTGAACTTGTTGATTCTGTGGGTGTTCCATAGAGTAAGTGGTGTATCCAATGACTTGCCAGACATTATGCGAAACTTTGGAAATTCACACATTCATTAAGCGCAGTAAGTTCATCAATCTTCAGAACGATAATTCAGATATTTAGGTAGAAGGGTCCCAACGGACTATGAGAGAGAGGGCAGAGAGAGCGCTCCTGTGTCTGCGCACTACCTTGTGCACTATAATATCTTCCATGTTGAGGACCAGTCTCCCCTGAGGTTGGCCGCCATTGCCGAAATTCGGTCAAAACGACTATTATTTTATGTAAGTATAATTATCATTGTTTCCAGATATAATTTGATTGTTATTGTGGGCAGTTGCTCGTCTAGATATATTTCCTGGCCTCTATTGCCTTTACATTTTAAGTGTGCCATAAGAATCACTTACGAGTAGATATGGAAACTTGTAGACAATTTCCCATTTTCTAATTCGTGCTGATAAATACCTATAATTCTTCATCTAGGATGCATCAATTAAAGTATCGATGGTGATCGGCTGTCAACTGCCTTCAATGACAAGCCAGCAACTGTTATTAATAGTAACAAGCCAGTAATGGCCCCGTTTAGTAAACATATAGTTTGTAGGAAGACAAGTTGTTACGGGATTATTAGAGACCTGTCTTCGCTCAGGTTTTTTCGAATTATTTATTTATATGACTATATTAGAGCTTTTTCTTTATATGTAGAGCTTGTTTAAACCGCAGAAATGGTTGTGAAACCCATTTTTTGTGATAAATGTTTTTGTTATTGTTGTCAATGGGTTGCTTTTGGTCTTTGACTTATGTAGGTACGTCAAGCTATGACATTATTTTTGTTTTTTTTACAATTTGACGAAATTAACGTTTGTTTGTGGATTTTAGGTAAATTCTGGTAAAATCTGATTAGGTACTTTAAGCATTGTAATTTAATCATTTTAGTATTGTAAATGTTATGCTGGATCGTATTTTACCCACACAGGTCAAACATTAAGTCCTTTAATAATAATAAATCATTTTAGTGTTTATGAATGAAATGATAAATCATAATATTAGCTGTTAATGAAGTAATAAATTATTTCCATGGTGAATGTTGGTGTGAGACGTTTGAGCACGATTTCTTGAGATTAGCACTAAGTACATACTAATATTTGCTTAGGAACTTTGCACATGCGTTTTAGAATAGAAGATGTCAATATATACTAAAACTATTATACTAAGAATAATACCATAAAGAGTTAAAAAAAAAATTGTTTGTAAGTTTGTATGTAGGGGGTAATCTCCGGAACTACCAGTCGGATTTGAAAAATTCTTTTTACATTGGACAGCCCAACTTTAGAGACAGGCTCGCGTTTTGGGCGACTGTCTTTTGTAATTTTGACGTTTGAAAAGTGCTGATTTTTGGCCTAGTTTGAATAAATGCCCTATCAGCATGGGTCCTAATGCGGGCCCCATCAGAATACCAGCGCTGGGACATTTATTGGTAAATGTTGCAGCATCATGCTGAGATAGGAGCCTTTTGGCCTCGCGCAGGACTTCCTGCTATATTTTAATTTTACTTTGTTTTTTTTTATTTTTAACGAGTGTGTGTTTAGCTTAACATTGCTATCTCCTGTGCTTGTCCCAATAAATACTTTTTCTTTCTTTCTTTCTTCTTAAATGGACTTTTGATTTTGAAAATGAAAAGTGAAAAGCTTATTTGTCTAGTTTCACCTATTAAAATATATTTGCAGACCTGAACATCAATAAAATTATTTAAAGATGGGAGATAAAATACAATTTTAAGGGTAAGCATGTGTGGATTGAGTGACCAGCCAGGTAGCTACTAATTTATTTATTTAATAAATAAATGTATGTCTGGCTATTTTGGAAAAACCTTAAAAGCAATTATTTCAAATATTCCCTACATAACGGACTCTACAAATTAATACTATGTATGTCTTATAATACACAAAACACAGCTCATCTCACTCTAAGCTAAACCTACATTACCTAACAGCTCCACAATCTATACCACCTGACGCGCCCTACATTCCGCTCAGATTTATGTCTGCGCCCGCGCCGCTTGGATCTCTCGCTTTGCTACTAGCGCTCAATGCAGGGAAATGCTTAATGTTATGCGTACTAATACCGTGTTTAACCTACTTTAGAGTTTGATTTAGACGTCATTTTTGCTTTTATAATAAAGTATTATGGTTGTTGCGGCTGGGGTGACACCTTTTAGTGTTTTTTTTTTTTTAATTAACTGTGTTACCACTGTAGTTTATACTTTGGCTGGAATTGTAGTAAGGTGTTCCAAATTGGTTCACAGTTGAAAGAGCTCCCTACCTACCTACGCACCTATATTTGCATAAAATAAACTAAATTACAGCAAAATTAAATTAGAAACTGTGAACGATGTGAATTTATCAATATTTTTAATGCGAATATTAAATTGTTATAAAAGATGTTGTCACAAGCCCCCACCTTGTTCAAGACTATTTAATTTTTTTCCCTTTGTTAGACGACTTATCTTTTTTTTTTTTAATTTAAACAATCCTCTTATCTCTCACACCTCTAATCATTAGCAGTCCAAATTATCACTTACCCACAAATCAAGATGGCGGCGTGACTAATATATTTTTTAACGCCAACCACATTTCGAAACGGTAACCTGACATTAAGACAATTTAATTTATAAATCCGTTGACATTACCCAATAGATACTTTAATTGAAATAGACTCCTATAAATATTTATATATTTTATCACGATTTCTATTGAAACGCTCTGAATGACTGATTTTATTTCTCAACACCTTATTCGGTATACGAGTACTTACCTGAATATTGATTATCAATGATAGGTTTTCCTAGTACTTACTTTAAAAGCCTAGTACTCAGATAAGTTAACATAGGACTATTAGCATTATCAAGCTTCCTTATAAGCATCGGGATTAAGGGCCGTACTAATCTTCTGGTCGGTTCAGTTGCAAGTTTGATGTGTAGGACTCAACGGAATAGTGAAATATTGTATTTTCTTCTAGGTGTCAAATTTAACGATACTTAAGTTGTGCTTACAATTTATTTTAATTTCTTGCCTCGAAGCCTTTTCGTTCCTCTAAGGTTCCTTTGCACGGATAACATACCTACCGTGAAGTTTTACAACTACTTATTAATAAATGGATGTGTTTGTTCTAGGGGTGAGTTCTATTATCAACCGACTTCAAAAAGGAGAAGGTTCTCTATTCGGTAGTATGTTTTTTTTTGTGTATTTGTTACGCGACTTACCAATTATGAATTGATTTTTATGATTCTTTTTTTTTTTTGGTAAGGCATACTTCAGAAGTGGTCCCATATAAATTTGGTCAAGATCTGATGAGGGGTTTTTGAGTAAGCTTCAATAATAAGTATTTTTCGCACCTAATATATGTGGACGATGTTCTAATAGTTCCTGTCACTGTAATTTACATAGCAGGTAGTGGTATTCAAATTTTTGGGGGGGGGTTTGGGCAGGTACCACAACAAAAAAGTGAAAATAAAAACTTTTTTACAAAAAATAAAATCGATTTCCAAAAAAAAAAACACTACAAAGTGAAAAATAACTGATTTCGGAAGTCGGTGGTAAAAAAACGAAAAAAAAAACCAAAGACTTCGACTTTCGAAATCACAGTTAGATTTCACTGTGTTATGTTTTTTTTTGGAAGTCGGTTTTATTTTTTGTAAAAAAAGTTTTTATTAAAACTGTCCACAGTGTTTACTATCTTTTCTATTCTCATAATTTCTGAAGATATTTTTTCCATGTTTCCAAAACAAACCAAGTAGTCCACTGCAATACATACGGACACCACAATGTGGTATTTGCATGGATAAGGACCCAGCTGTTGGACAACGCCAACGGCAACGCGGCGACACCAGTTAGCAATACTCCTAAAAACAAAATCTCCTTAAGAGCGTAATGTCCCACAACCACATTACTGCACAACTTAAGCGTTAATTCAATTTATTAGCTTCGAAACTAGATCGACCGTTTAGCGTCCAATCTAAGTTATGTTCACGAATGTATGAGAACTTGTAAGATTGCCGGAGAGCGAGTGAATGATTTGGCAGCCGGCAATTAATCGGCCGTTAAGGGAATTCAAGGACGAACTAGTGAATGGTTCGAATGATTGAAATATAATGAGTGTTGGATTAAACGAATGGGCCTGTACCTGTCACTAATTGGTTTGTAGTCATTTGTAGACGATGTCTTAGACTAGTGTTGCTTTACTGATTTGCTTTGCATTTTAGAATTTTTGAGCAGGTATTTAGAGGCTCAAATTTAACAGTTGCACGCGTCGATCGTCGATTACGCTACGCTAGCCGCGATATTAGGTTCGTGGGTGGGGGACAATTCATCACATACCAAGACCCCTCCGTGCTTCGGAAAGCACGTTGCACCCGGCTGTCATTCGTAGATCTTTGACGGTCGTTACGGGTAGTCAGAAGCCCAACAATCTGACAATTAATATTACTAAGGGTATTTATTGGGTAACCCAATAACTGCAGTCTCTCCATGTTAAATACTGGTATTAAGCTGACTGGAAGCCGACCCCAATTTAGTTGAGAAAAGGGTCAGATTAATTGAGCACGTATTTAGGATTTTGTTTAAAAACAGGATTAGGTTAGTAAATTCTAAAGCATGTTCAGTCTTCACATTATCTATTTCGTTACGTAGATATCCGAGAATGTGTCTAAAGCATTAAATAGAAAGAGATACAAAGATGAAATGAAATTGGTTATTCTGTAAATAGGATATTGGAATCACATTTACACATCTTAAAGTCCAGACATAATCTTGGTCAGGCCTTATGAGGACCATATAAAATTAGTCTGAAATGGTCTTTTGAGAAAAGAACCACACAGATTTGAGTGGACCTGTCCTGTCAGTGCAAGCATTTGTCAGTAATCGTGGAGCTCAACTCAGAACTCAAGGAGATCAACTCGATGAACAATACCAAAGAAAGGACATTTGGGTAGGCCGCATAAACTACTCAAACTGCCAGACCATCATTAAAACTAACTGAGAAGGAAAAAATAATAAAAATATCCACATAGGTGGATAGGACTATGTGGTTTTTTTTTTTTTTACGAAGTAATCATCTATTCAACAATGTCAATGTTTATATAATACTGGTATATATATATATATAAGATTTTATTGAATAATTAGGTTTAATGTATTTTTTTATGATTTTATCACAAGGCTTAGCAGAGCGAGCAGCTCAATCCCAAGATTTTTTTATCTTCTAAATAATCTGAAATTTTATAGTACCCTTTTTTTAAAAGTTTGGTCTTAATACAGCTTTTAAATCGTTTAATGGGTAAGTTTTGAATGTCGATGGAAAGTTTGTTGTAAAAGCGTATACATTGACCCATGAACGAGTTGCCTACTCTGTGGAGACGAGTGCGATGTACAGCAAGGTTGTGTTTATTCCAGCAGGGCTAACATGACATGCGCGAGAAAGCTCTTTTTCTCGTTTTGTCGATATTTGTCTACGATTCTGACGTCATTCTAATCCCTAACATGACCGTAAACGACGAGATATCTCGAAAAAGGCACTTTGACACTTCTATATCTCGCGACGAGAAACCGATGTTGCAAGTTATTCAAAACAAATTATTTTTATGATAGCAACATCGGCTTGAGATTCCGTTTCATTCATTCAATGGTGCCGATACTCTTGTCACAAATGCCTCTAAACTAGACTAAAAATCACCAAAATTTTGATTCGACGACGATTGACGATTTTCCATTCTGAAATAGACTAAAGTGACACAACTTAACTATATTTTAGTTTGACGGCACTGAGCTATTAATTTAGTGAAAATGGCAATTTTGCTGTTCAGAATTTTACGTTCTTCAACTAAAATTTTGATTGTATTTAATAACGATTAAAAAATGAACTAAAATTCACACCAACACCTTGACGGTGCAAAAACAATAGGTACTGTCTTTTTTTCTTTTCTCTTGCCTATATCTCGAAAATGGTGTGTCCTATCGCAAAAATAATGAAAATTTCGACCCCCTTTATGAAACCCCTAAACCCCTAACACTCAACATGTAGGTAATATTTTTTCATATTTTCCATACAAAAAACGAAAAATTCCATATAAAACACGTCGTTTCAATATAAATAGTAGTATAAAACTAAGTATTTTCATTATTAATATATTGTAAAATAAAATGATGACTAAAATAAGTACAATAATGAAACTGCCATGTTATTTTGGAGTTTTTTTTTGTATCATAATTTTGTCTACTCTTCTCGTCGTCAAAATCGACGACGAGTAAATACGACTAAATGATAGAAAAATCGGAGATTATCTCGTGTTGAATTGTCAAAAATTGAGATAACTAAGGTGCCATGTTAGGGTTTGTAGAGAAAACATCAATTTTGACAGAAGGAGTCGACTATTTTGTATGGACGCGCTGTCAGAAAACGAGAAAGTGACCGAAATAGACAAAAATTACTCACGCGAGAGCGAGTAATTGTCGTGTGTGTCATGTTAGGCCTGCTGGTATTTAAACTATGAATATCGGAAATCATCTAAAAATTTGATATATTTTTGTGTAGGTACCTACATAAAATAGGTTTTCAAATGTACATACAATAGGTTTTCAAAATGGCACGGTGGGTGAACAGAATAGAAAACAATGACTGTGCGTTTATTATTATTTTGCACTGTTTTGTCATAATTTCTACGAACAAAATGGACTTTGTAATGAGAAAACCTGGGCGGTCAAATGAAACCGGGCCTAAAAATGATGCATAAATATTGGAAACAATTATAAATATTGACGTTAAAAACTCTTAAATGCACAGACGTACAACCCAAACCTTAATTTTACAACTTTCAATTATTTCATAAGTTCCATTCAAATCAACGTTAATTTCCCAATGTTTCCACACACAATTATAAATGATTAAACAATTACAAAACACAAAAATAATAACTATCTACAATTAAACTAACTAGGATCAGTGGCTCAATAAAGTACCGGCAGGTGTTGTAGATGTGTCGATAACTCGTTATCGAGTAATTGATGTATCGATATCGATACGTTCCGATTCGGGTTTTATTTGCCGTGTTCGAGATTACCGAACATTAGACTGAATCGGATTCAGGTATTTACTTAGATAGGTGTAATAAGAAACTGATAATGTCTGCTGGTATATGGTGAAGCCGGGTTTGGTTAAAAATAGACGATTCTCAGTTCTACAGGGCTGGGTTCAAGAAGTTTCGAGTAACTTCCCAGAAATTTCAATGACGTATACATAAATTTATTTATTTATTTATATAATCACTTACCTACAACTTTATTTTTACAGGTACAACCCAATGCAATAGTGAAGCAAAATTAATAATAACAACTTATTTTCTAAAACTTATTACATAAAATTTTGTTCTTGTGAATTCACTCTCAATTCGTGCACAAGCAAAAATGTCAATTTTATCCGCTACAAGGTTAAGGGTGCGAAGCGCCCGCGTCAGCGGCGCCTTATTTACCAGATTAGTGCGGCCACGAGGTGCAGCCGGCAGGTGGGGCCGCCGCCGCCGTCGCCACCACACATATTTGTCGGCGGTAAATAAAGAAAGAAAGAATATTATTTATTTGGAAACAGTTCGTGAAACACATAATAACAACATAATAAAATGAAAATAATCTTAAAATAATAATAGTAATAGTGTGTGCCTCACGGCTGCGCCTAAAAGGTTCATTTCAGCATTCATGCCAGGCAGATGCTGTCTGACGCTGGTTTTCTAATGAACCCTTATGAATACATACATAGAGTCACGCTTTTTTCCCATGGGGGTGGGTAGAAACTACAGTGAACTTAATTATATAGTAAGGAAACCGGCATGCCTGAGAGATATTTCTCGACGGCATGTGAAGCCAAGTCAGAGGCCCGTGGGTGGCTTTAAAACTCTGACACCAGGTTAGTTTACTAACCACACGAAAAGAAGAAGATTATATAGTATAATCCTTTAGAACCGAATTTTGGCAATGAGTACTTTATACGAGTACATTTTTCAATTTTATTTTCATGAAAGGTGTCAATCAATTTTTTTAGAACAAAAAAAATATATATTAAAGACCCTTTAAGAAAACCATCTTGAACAAATCCTTACGAAGAGAAACGGCATAATTGAGTTATAGGCTCGTAAGAATTCAATGCTGGTTGATAGCTACAGGATCTAGTGAATTTCCTGTAATTTCTATAAACATCCAGTGTCTTTATGGAAGCGAGTTGAAGTCATTGCTGAAATATTACCCGCAGCTTCGCTCGCGTGGATGTCGTAAAATATCCCACGGGAACATAGTACCGGGATTAAAAGTACCCTATGTGTTAATCCAGGTTATAGCTAGACTATCTGTGTGCCAAATTTATAAGTCGTATTTCAGCTTAATGGAGCTTAAACCTTCCTCATGGATCATTCAAATGAAGATCCGTTCGGCAGTTTAGGAGTTTATCGCGTTCAGACAGACAGACGCAGCGGGGGACTGTGTTTTATTATATGCAGTGATGTCGTGCTCTATCCATATAATAAAAGGAAGTTTAATAAGTAAATGCAAGTAGACATACAAACACCCATCAATTTAAACTTTCACACGAGCGAAGCCAAATGCAACAGTTATGCAGAGTTTTATCAAAACTATTACCATACAAAGTCACCGGTCGTGACGTCAGATACGAACGTGCGCAGGAGTCGAAAAAAAAACCAAGAAAGTTCTAAGATTCTGCCAAATGTATGCAAGATTATATCTGGCTGGGGAACTATAGAAAATGGTTATTTTTCAAGTCGTGATTGCGTATTTTGCACGTTATTGTGGTGACAAGATGTAATAGGATGGTAGAATGACGTAGTTTTCGGTTAGAAATAGGAGTCAACGTGACCAGTTCAGAGACACACACACACATACATACACTCAAGCGCTTTTCCCTTGGGGGTAGTTAGAAACGACACAACGCCACCTGCTACGATCCTCACTCGGTTTGCTTCGTTTACGTTCGTTAGTCAATTTATTTTGAAATTCACAGATTTCAGCCATATAACGCCAATTATACAGCAGTGATCGCATAACAGACTGTTTCATATTTGAAGTTCTTCTAAAAGAAACTAAACAATTTACCTACTAGTTGGAAGTTCACAACAACACACAACACTTTTCAACAAAAAACATCCTATTCTAAACCTAACCCTAACCTCAAGAAACCATTACGCGATTCTCTTACTCAGCCACGATCCCAATCTAAAGTTAATATAAAAAATACAACATAGGTATTACTTTAGTTGAAATTCCAAGAAAGATCACGTTGGAAAGAGGAACCGCAATTTACCTGCCCTCCCCCTCCTCTAGAAGTTAATACTTTATGACTGCACAAGCGCAGCGAACCACTGTTTAATTAAAAACGGGATTCAAAAAGATGCAAGTTTTATTTGTAAAAGTTAATTTTATACAACTGTGGCGGATTTGATTTTGTTGTGTTTGCGTTGTAGTTGGTTGACTAAAATTATTTTAATTATTGTCTGGTCTATGTTTGCGTTTATGTCGCTTTTATTATGGGCTTGTAACAATTATTAAAAGATAATTGGGTTGATAGTCGGTCTGTGTTTTAATACAGAAACAAAGACTTACCGTCATAAAGTTATAAATTTTTCAATAATACATTCATCATCATCATCATTTCAGCCATGAGACGACCACTGCTGAACATAGGCCTCCCCCAATGATTTCTAATTTGGCCGATTGGAAGCGACCTGCATCCAGCAGCTTCCTGCGACCTTTATTAGGTCGTCTGTCCACCTAGTGGGTGGACGTCCTACGCTGCGCTTACCGGTACGTGGCCTCCATTCCAGAACCTTTCTGCCCCATCGGCCGTCAGTTCTGCGCACTATGTGCCCCGCCCACTACCACTTCAGCTTGCTAATCCGTTGGGCTATGTCAGCGACTTTAGTTCGTTTGCGGATCTCCTTATTTCTGATTCGATCTCGCAAAGAATACATTATAACCATATATATCATATTCAAATATAATAATCCATCAAATATATAATACATCATAATCAAATAATACATTACAACGCATAAAATTTGAAACATAAAACGCGTTTCTTTTCCAAAAACGTGCCAATTGTCACCTCTTATCAAAATCTATTTAAAAAAATAATTGAACACCGAAAAGACTTGTTCGTTTTTCAAAAATGCCTCAAGGTGATGGGCTAACAGGCATCCTTCCCTTTCCGAACTTGACGGGACGTATTAAAACGTAAAAGCCAACAAGACAGCCCGGTTACCTCTTGACATGCAATTTTCGGATATCCATTTATCAAGTAACAGAGCTCAACACTAATAAATCGATCATTTTTTGTCGATAGTTTTACAGCACCGTTACATATTGATTTCATATTTTAATAATTTTGTACGGTAGTCTCAGTTTCAATTAAAAATAATCATTTAAATAACTCAAAGTGTATTTATAACAGTTCCGTGTGAATGATAAATAACGTACAAAAAAAAATTACACATGGAAAAGAAAACAATTAGATTGAGTAGCTCTATAGTATTTTACAAGTTTAAATAAATAGACGTTATCGATACTCACATAAAACGTTACTCATAAAGTACGCTAAAAGATAGATAGATAGATAGAATACTTTAAACCACAAAAATTACTGACAAATTTAGAAATTTTACACAGGGTGACACAATGGGCGGTCTTATCGCAAATGCTTAGTTTAAAGACATAAATAGTGATGGAACAGTCTCACATTTATTATCTGGTATCGATAAAATAAAGTATGGTACCGGTACCAACCTTGTTCCAATCTGAGGTGAGATCAAAACAATTATCTTTGTGTTACCAGATTTGAACCCGACCTTTTTTGAGGCAGCAAATTTAATCAATTTGCGAACGATACCGGCTGTTCTTAAAAATAAGATTGGATTATGCATTGTTCTCAAAATTCCGATCTGTCTTGTTAATCAACAAGACAGATCGGATTTTTTGATAATTTTGTGTGCATTTAAATTCAATGCAATGTCGAAGTGGCAGATACTACCTTTTTGTCATGTAGTTAAAATAACATGTTACTTCGCTTATTTACTTATAAATATGTGTTTAATATCGCGCCGTTGATCTCTAACGGGCAGATGAAACAGATATACTTGCTTATTTATTACTAAAAACATGTTTGGCATACATGTTGTAGTTAGTTTACAGTGCCTAGCAATCGCTTGTCAGCCTTTTGATTATCTATAAGTAAGTAACCTATTGCTGTAGTTTCTTAAACTTTACCTAAAATCAACAAAATACTGCCGCAAATTGGAATTCTATCCCAATTAAGTTTCTCAGGCGAAAATGCAATAATATGATTTTATATGTCTGAATATAAATGGAACAATCATCCGCGCTAACTTCACAATCCAAACCGGGAATAATAACGAAAATGTCAAAATAATTATACACCAACCGAAATCCGAGCCCAACTTCAAACACTAAAAACGAAAAATCCCTAAAAGAAAAAAAAACGAACAAATATAATGACTCCGCGAGGCTACGCTTTGTAATACATTAATAATAGTTTAATACTTACACAAAATGACCCATAATCATATGGGATAGAAAATTGTTTTTAAAATGATGTGGGAGACGAAAAAAAATTGATGGAGTTTCACATTACCGCGTGTTGATGAGACCAAAAAATAGCGAATGTGAATTTGGTCGCAGTTTGTTGATACATTCGGTTTCTTTGATTAGAGTTGTGGTGTCGGTCGATGAACCTTTATTATTAAGTGTCCATGTGAATGGTGGGAAGTGTGACGTCACTGCTTGATAGTGAGAGCCGTTGACTCGCGGTAATTATACACTGCTTATGTACCGTGTAGCGGCGGCAGCGGTTTCTTTTGATTGTAATAGCTGGAAACGTGGAAAGACGTAGGTACCTACCTTTTAGATGAACGTGTTTTTTTTTGTAGGACATTAGTTTTGAGTAATTTGGCTTCTTTAATAAATGTTTGGATATTTATTTTAGTTCGGTATTTACATTTGCAAATCACATCAGTGTTTTTTGCTTCTTTGAAAGAAAGATAGAAAAATCAAGCAGCCAAGTGCGAACCGGACTCGCACACTAAGGGTTCCATACCACCGTACAATATTTTACACTAATATTTTTAAATACAATAGTTAAAAAAACACGTTACGTGTTTCCTTTAATTTTGAACTTTATTTTATTTTTATTATTTGTTATAGCGGTCATAGTAGTTAAAGTGTCTACCTATTACGGCTCAAAACATACAGCCCGGTTACAGACGGACGGACGGACAGAGGAGCCTTAGTAATAGGGTCCCGTTTTTAGGGTCCGTTTTAAGGGTTCCGTACCCAAAGGGTGGTACGGAACCCTTAAAAGGAACACCTACAAAGTTTCGAACAATTTTTTTAACTAACATCTGATGACTCCAGCTTGGTTGTGCACGACACTGTCGGTTTTTAGACCAGCAGCAACGGTGTTTAAAGACCTCCTCAACATGAAGACACAGCAGCTCCTTATCACATAGGTGATAGGCAGTCGTGCTTTTAAGGATAGCCTTAAAAGCACGACTATCACTACCACAAAAATCTATAGAACCTCTTCATAAAACATAATCATGATGACGAATTTAATTGTTCAGGGTTTGGTGAAAGTCAGTACCTACCTACCGAACAACCGAACAATAGGAGCATTCCATCTGAGACACGGGAACTTTTCAATTATCTTCCATCATTGTGTTAAAGTGGACCGTAGTAGCTATTATTTTGTTTATGGAATATGATTGTTTTTTTTTGTTGTGGTATCTGTTGTGGAGTTACGTAATGTTAAGGCTTTTTGTAAGTTGGAATTGCATATAATCCGTCATTGCTTTAACTTTAGATCATAAAATAGGTTAGGACCTTGGAATTCCTCACACTTTTGATTTGATAGTTTGGTCCGGCACTCAGGACACCTGGCAAGGCGTAGTGAAGATAGGTGGAGTCAGGCAGTGACCGAGTGCCGTTGTGCATAGAAGTTTCGGTGAACGGCATTGCTATCATCACGGGTAGAACCGTGGGGACTCGCACAAGTAAAGATGCCTATGCGCAGCAGTGGGTGCTGTCGGGCTGTGGATGACGGATCATGGTGATATCTACCTATACTCACATCAGGAATGGGTAACTGGTTAGCCGTATCTGCTGAGACTAAAAGCCTATCCCAAATATTAAACGCAAATTGGCTGTAATAAACAAGTTATTCAATTCTCTTTTGTTTTTGTCTTGTAATCGCATCATGTCAGGTTTACTAAGGATACTATGATGGGCTCAGATTCTTTGTAATTTCATTTTTTCAACGAATATCTGGAAGTACCTAAAAGGGAAACAAATTGTATTAAAAACAGATTTACAGCTGGTTATCATGGCGCGAAAGTCATAAACATTGGATCGAAAAGGTCACGGTTGCACCAGTGTAGATAGCAGATGTACTAGCAATAACTTGTGTAATTTTATCACTGATACTTTCTTTAGAAAACTTGCTTTCTTAGAATAATTCTGTGCTAATAAAGTCTTTTGATCGAAGTATAATTTAATAATTATACATTTTAAAAGCTTGTATAACACATTCATTTTAATTTTAGAAAACAAGAAGACAACAACAGAATTAAGCGCCGAAGACCAATGAATTACAACCTTGTCCATGATTTTTTTTAAATATTCAATTCGTACCTATTCTATACTGAATTCCAAATTATATGCTGAACTGTTGTTGAAAAAAAAAGTGCATCGTCTACTTATCATCCCGCGCAGGTCGAAAATGTAAAGTGAGGTATCTATGTAGTACTAAAGTGTTCGTAATTAACGGTCTAAGAACCTACCAAAACTGGGATACGACTATTATTTGATCAATGATAGATTACTTTCAAAAGACGAATAGTGTATCGGGCAATAAGAGGCCTGTGAAAGTCGATGATGTAGAAATCAATGAGAAATGCTCTTGTTTAGGAATAGAAGATTAATGATGTGTCATATATAGGTCTTGAAGGTGACAATAGCCAGATATGCGAAAATACCCTGAAAAACGGTAATTTCTACGTAAAGCTGACTCTATCAGTATACGAATCTGGCTGAGTTCCATACAATGCACATGACCTTTAAGGAAAGCGGCCAGCAATAGGCAAGGAAGACGATAGGATACAATAGATATGTAAAGGTTAGTATATCGATATCGATCTACTAGCGAAATGATGAGGGCACCGCCATATTGAGGTCATTACTACGTACGTATTGGAACTAGGGATGGGACATCTCATCTATGTATATCAAACAGAAAGTAACTACGTTTTAGAGCTGCGTAGAAAATTATGGTTTAAATGATTCAGAAAAAAATTTTCACAGCAAATGAGCCTAAAATTGAGAAAAAAACCATTCCATAGTAGACCATTTTATAGTAGTCCATTCTCATTCCCGAATCCAAAAGGATTGGTGAAATTGAATAAAATAGTGCTGTGAAACTGAACAGACATAATTTATTGCATCAAAGGCTCAAGCCATACTATCTTAATCATTCATATAACAGGAACTGTACGACAAACATATATCATGTACTTACAGAGCAGAAAAATGTAACGAGACAGCCTACACGTTCACAATAAAATCTAACAAGCGTACCTCGAAAATTGCACATAAGTAACATCGCTTAAAGATACATTACAACAAAACAATATCCCGAACTATCCTGTCGACATTTATCGATATTTCACATCACTGAGCCGGCCACCCCGCCGTGTCAATATAAGCCAGCCAATTGTGTATGAGTCGGCTACAATTCACGGCTATTCAATAACCTCTTCGCTCACCACAGATTGGTATCGGTAAATACCAAGCACAACACTAGCGAGCGGGAAATAAACTTTATTTTTATCCCACTAAGGTCGTTTTAAAACGCAAATGCAAAATTGTTAAAAGAAATAGTTTGTGTATGGACGCAGTGAAATTCTCAATGTGAGAAGGTAAAAAATTGGTGAGAAAACCTAATGACTTGGAAGGAGCTGTTTAGAAGCAAAAAATAGAGAATCGATTTATCAATTCAAGTGTTGGTAGACTGGTATCGGTATCTATCTAGACCGTCACTATTTTGATAGAAATGTAACGCCTCTTGCTATTGAAATTTTTGATATTGTATTTTTTATGTTTCATGGTATCTTTTTATCGTGTGAAGTGAAATAATGAGCGGATGACTAGCGAATTGTAATAAATTGCCGGTTTTTGTTATAGCTTTTGCCTTAAAGATTTAGCTGTGCATATTATTTCTGTACCAATCACATCGCTTCTTGCTACTAAGAAAATGTCTCACCTACACTTAGGCCGAGACCTATAAACGTCATTTAGCATGTACTTGTGCTTAGCGTTATTCCTGTCACTGTCGCACAACTGTCAAAGTATACATGCAAGATAGAGACGGGAACATGATCAACCCAAAGCAGGGCTAAGTGACGTTTTAAGATCTCGGCCTTTAGGTACAACAAAAAACAAAAACGTCTAATTCTAGTTTCCAGTAAGTCACCACCTACACACGACACAAACCATAACCTTTCACTTCCAATCTGATAAACCTAACCGTTAAACTTACTGTTCAAACAATATAAAAGTAAACATTCTTGAAACAACTATTTAAACTGCCTTTTTGGTGTTAGTCACAGGTGTAGCTGTCAAGGACTGGGTGTTGTGGCGCGGCCTGGCGGAGGCCTATGCCCAGCCGTGGACTGCGATAGGCTGAATTGAGTATTTGATTTCGGTTTTCTGCCACAAAATTATCTATAGCAAGTGTAACAACATAGACAAAACCAAAAAAAAAAACAAAAAAAAAACAATGAATCAATCAATTTCAGTAAAACAAATCTATCAGCTTAGCTGCACCAGCTTATCGCAGTCAACATCTGGACGTACGCCTCCCCCAAGTTGTGCCACACTGGGCTCTCCTCGAAATTTGAATACGAATATGGAAACATCTTATTAGATAGGACTTAAAACTGTCACCGTGCAACACATGCCGATACTTACAATTGTAATAAAAAATGTTTCCAGTTATACCATAACTAAGATTTATTTCATCGCATCTCCGCCAGTTTCAGTTCTCATGGTTTCTGCTGAAACGGAGAAAGATTGGCGACGCCCCAATGCGATACTTAAATCCAATTCGTAAACTTGAAGACCCATAAAGTAATTAATAACCTTTTGATAGACATCTCGGCTGACATCAGCCATTTATTATTGGGAACGGCTCTTTATTTTAAGGCACAATGGTGCCGATTCTGTTGTTCACAAACTAAACTAAATTTAAGTTCAGTGCATCTTTTTCTTTCTATTTCATTAAGAAAAGGACAGAAGATACATTTTAGTTTAGTCCTGTCAAATTAATCAGCGCCTGACGTAAATTGACGTAATTTTAGTGGGCAAGTTTTTAATCACGTCAAAACTTGTATGGATTAGTGTCAGGGGCTGATAAATTTGACAGGACTAAACTAAAATGTATCTTCTGTCCTTTTCTTAATGAAATAGAAAGAAAAAGATGCACTGAACTTAAATTTAGTTTAGTTTGTGAACAACAGAATCGGCACCAATGGCAATTTATTTAGTATATTTTGTTTGTACAGGTCAATAAAATTCCATTTGTTTTTTGCCTAATTTAGAAACCTCAATTCTCAGCAGCTGCTTGATATTAGTTGGCCATAAAACTTGGCCAATGAAGCGATTATTAAATATGAAATACCATCACACAAATTCACATCGGAAACAAAAGAATCAATTTTACTTTTTCAAGCGTTCGGAACACGTTTTCTTTCAAAACAGCATTCCATTAGTCTATACCTCGTGTTAGTGATGTGCGCATTATCGATAACACTCGCTTTCGGCCGCCAGTGCAGTGCCCCGACCTCGGCTAACGGTACCAACCGTCAATCTTAAATCAACCATTTTACGACTGCTGTTGCACATCCCTATTATAAAAACATAACCTGTAATTCTTATGTCATAAAGTTCAAATTAGGAACAATATATTTTTGATCTGTTCTTCTATTGGTTCGAATGTTTCTAGGTGTCAGATTGACGTATCGGGTGTGCCTACCTATACTTTGATTTGTTCCTCGTTTTTTTACGACACAGATAAAGAAGGGTTAGTAATAAAATCTCACAAGGATATTGGAACGGTTATATCATTTCATTACCCTTCAGAGATACCGGCTCTATTTAATTTTAAACTTCCTCTCGACCACGCTAATTAAGTTTGATAAGTTATATTGTAATTTACTTCTCAGGATCGATGGCCAACATTACCGGTAATCGGTCGACTTTGATTGGTGAATGAAAACGAACTTTTCTTAATGAAAACTTTAACTGGTTCGACTAGTTACAAGGATAGATGTTACCAAGTACTTGGAGTCACAGCAACGTTACCGCCTTCAAATAGGTTAACTTGTCGCACGGGCGGTAATATTACCATGTGGATGGGCAGCATCCCACCGATAAAATCTTGCAACTCAAACCGTTGAAAACACCAGAAATTCAAGAAACACCTCCAGCTACATCTCGCAGGCAGATTGATAACATAAGTTTTCAATATATTATGGAAATGAGTTAGCTACGTAAAAAAAGTACTACTACTGACTAGTGACATCCTGTTTCAAACTGGAATTACTTAATGTTAACTTAATGGTAAGAATAATAACTGAAATATAAACCCCTGACATCACCGAGGATAACTCTAAATCAGTCACAGGAAAGTATGTTTGTATTAAAAACAAATCGTCATTTTTCAAAATAAATATCATGATGGCTTTTTCCATTTCATCCTACTTTCTAGCAAATAATTGTAAAGTAGATGGGAGCCGGCGCTGGCGATAATAAGGCACAAATGAGTGCGCGTGCGATTACACGCGACAGGACGGCGACAACTTCGCCCGTCGTCCGCACATTTTGTTAAGGATGGCTTGACATGTGCGATTTTACGATTATGTAAGGGCAAGGTTGGGCATGTTTTCTGTTTTCTTTTACGCTTGTTTAAAAGAAAATACCTATGGATAGTTTTCTAATATTTCGTTATCTTTTACACTAACGTGAAATATGATGTGGCTAGACAGGGAGTAATTAGTGAGATGATGATTAATAGAGATTTATGGATGAAGAAAAATGTAGCCCAAATAAACTGAGATAAGGGCAGGCGAATGATGATATTAATGCTAGTGTAAAATACTTGCAAGTTAAGATTTCAAACGATAGGTATTTAAAATTATGTTATTTTTAAATATAAGGTTTTTTCAAATTTTTCTAATTTCTGCCTACAACATTAATTCAAAGTCCCAACATTAAAAGTTGCACCAGTATAACCAGCCTTAGCACTTGGCCTGCGGGTTCCGTGTGGGCCGCCCGGCGTCCGCTGTACCGTTAAGGATATTCTCTTAATCTTTAATCGTACAACTGTTGCGGGCCTTAGACAATGTCGGATGAGTAATGTCCCTAGTATTTGCTAATGTCACATCTTGTTATGAAGCCAGGCTGTGTGAGTGAGGGCCTAATTGTTTTGATTTAGATGTTTTGTCTGTGTGTGGGTTTTCACGTTTTTTATTTTTGTTTCAGTAAAAAGATGGGTAAGTATTAAGTTTTTGGGGTTTAAGCTATCGAATGGGTATTAAGTTTTTGGAATGATACTTCAGTCAAAAATAAATTTTCTTTATAAATAATTTCAGTGACCCGGCTTGATCAAAAATAGTAACAACTGCCTTAAAACCTGGAATAGGGTTTGCGAATAATGTATGAAGGGTATTAGGGTTAGCAAACCTAAGAGACCGAGTATGAATATTACATCACTGAAGCAGAAAAAGCTGCTTCAGTGATGTTTTCAAAGTAGAAGTTTGACAAGGTACGGTATTCTACTAATTATTTGAATACCGTCTTGAGGGCCTATACAAGTCGTAATCCCTTTCAAAGCGTTTCGTATTTTTACAACGGTTTTCAAGACGATTGACATTAGCTTCTCTGTAGCTTATGTCATACAATATATTTTTGATTTCTCTATCATCGTAAACGCTGACAAAATTTCAATTTGTTTGGGCACTCGAGTCCTTTGCTTGTACTTGGTTTATTGCCACTTTTGGGCCTATCAGTATCGGCAATATTATGGCCGCCGTATCTTTGGCAACTACTGAAAGGCGTGCACATTAATAGGCACTTACTTACTTAGCAAAATGCTTTGATTTTATGTTCAGCCTTTAACTTCTCATAAACTGTGCTAGCGTTGAAATTATAAGACGGAGGTGTCCTGAACTTTCGACCTATGAAATATCATTCTGTGATATTTAGAACTATGTGCTAGAGGTAGGAAAATATTGGAGTAAGGCTGAAATCGTACAGGATTTTATGAAAGAGTATTGTTTTATTTATTTTGGCTGACTTCACTACTGATTATCTTTGTCTAGATGCAGTTATACTGCAGTCGTTATAAATTAGCTGATATCTTTAATATTTGGTCTGGCATGTCCTAAGCTTAAGTGTCCTCTATCAATTTGTAACAAACGGCATTCACCAATCCTTCAAGCACGATAATCATCGAAATCTCCATTTTGACCAATCACTAGCTGATATTATAAACCGGACATTTGATAAAATGATAACTAACCATGATTATCTAACTGTCGGTATGTTATTCAATCTAATCAATATTCATTTTAAGCCCTGTTTACTATTTAACATTCCAGTATATGCACTGGCTTCATTTGTAAAACCTACGCAGGGTAATTTTAGTAATCGCTTATAAGCTAATCGGAGTGTAAACGGACTACCAAACAAGATAACTAGTTTATTGAGTATGAACGGTAAAGCCTAACGATTTAACTAATTTATTGTGCCATGCGGAGTTACAGGCAGGCAGTTGGTTAACACCGGTGTAGTTAGATAAGCCATGCTTGTAGATCGTCGTGATCAGCTTCCCTTATTCAAGACTGTTGAAATGACTGATCTGGTCAAAATCACCAACCTTGGCAATAGGGTTGGTGATTGCAATCTTATTGATTTTGTAACTTCTTTTTTAATCCATTGCGGAGAAGCTCTTGGCCTGTATCTCGCCTGATGGTAAGTGATGATCAGGCCGAAGGTGGAAGCGAGCTTCAACCGGAATCCTCAACCACAGAGGAATTGGCTATCTTAACTCTAACTGCAGTGTCAACAAAATGCTGTGAACATTGTTCTTGTAGCGACAGACTTAGATAACTAGCCAGGTGGACTTAGAACAAGCCCTACCACCAACTAAACCGAGCAGGAAATAATCTGTAGTCTCTGCTCTAGTCATAATCTTTTGTAACATTCACGAGAAGAGCCTAGCAGTGCTGCAGCGTGCAGTCTGAATGATTTTGAAGGATATTGCTAATCAATTGCTTCTTATCTTCAAAAAATTTGTCTGCTCAACAACGTAAATAACGCAATGAATGTTGTTGAACAATCAAAATGAAAGCCATTGCTACATTGTAAGTGTGTTGCGCAATTACCCCGCTGCACTGCTAGATACTGCGTTCTCCTCCTTACTTACCCATCCTCCGACAGTTATTCCTTTTCTGCATAAAACATCCATTTAGCCATTTCAACAAGACAATCTCTTCCGTCAACTCCGGTCAACAATTTATTATTAGGAAGGAATACCACCCAAGTGATGGGCGGACCGTAATATACCGTAAAATTTACGCGCTAGTGATGCACCTGCGAATCGATACTAGATAATCATCGATGTATCGAATGGTGCAGCCCTTTCCTTGTTTGATCCCCGGACATAGCGGACTGCAGAATTTATTGCTGATTTTAATTGGCAACACTGTGTAAACGGATAGTTTGTTTGGGATTTATTGAGTGCTGCCAGGCTTACGGTTTCGGTACGTCAATATTTCGATGTTTTAGTCGTGTTAAGTTATTTCTTTGTTTCCGCGGTTATTATCAGCGCCTGGTTTTTTTCTAACTTGGTAGTAGTTAGGGTTTCTGCTTAGTTCATTATCCCAGACCTTCGCAGTGTCATCTTTCAAACAACTGTTATCTCCTAATGACTGTGGTAGCCAAGACGTTACCAAAACTTCTTCTTCTTCCGGTTACGGGCTTCAAGCTTTGGAACGTTTATAATTATATTGATAGGTAGCTACTTATATATCGTCTGCATCGATTTCCAACACTTAAATATTGGTATCAAGATATTATTCTTCACAGGTGGGGTTGGGCAGAGGTGAACCTACATACACATTTCGCGAGTTATGTTGAAGTCCCATGTAATAGGTGGCGAGCCTATTACCAACAAGCAGCCACAAATCCAGACTTTAGGCTGCTACTGAGAAATTTCACATAGAAAAACCCAATAATAGTTTGCTCGAGTGGGAATCGAATCGAATAGACCAATGATGCTGGTTAGCTCAAACCTCTCTAAGATTAACTAAGAGAGTAGGTACCTACAATGAGACATCGCTTTTCCCGTTGGCACACCTATTGCGAACTGGGTATTATTGAGCTGTAAGTTCAACAGACAATGTGTGTTCTGTGGAGAACAATGGCTCGTGTGAGCACAATTTACAAGTACTTAGGATAATAAAACTGTTTATATAGTATTGAGGCTTTGGTAATAAGTGACGATGTCCTTCATAACCCCAACTTAGGATTGTTCAACATAGTCCTCAATATCAAGCAGTGCGGATTTGTAACAGGTTGCCATTGGACTTAAAAACTATAATTTACAAGAGCTCATTTAAGACTCAGAGCGGAGTTGGAGAAATGTCTGTATTCGATAGACATATCCACGTTTTAAAAATGTGATATTGGTTAATTTGATACTGGGTCAGTAATATTAGTTGTAGTAGCTTGTGATGCTAGTGAATGTTTTTATTGTATTGAATGTTTAATTTGGGATGTTATTTAATTTATTTTTATTTTATTTTGTTATTATCTATAATGTATTGTATTATGTTATGAATGAATGTGTTATTTTTATAGATTTAATGAACGTGTTTTTATTTATTTATTTATGATTTCAAACACAATGTGAATTGTTCCTGAATAGATTGAATTGAATTGAATAATTCATAATAATTTATTTGCATAAACCTTGCCTTATTTTGGAATGGTCTGTTTTGTGCATATGAGTAGATGATTATTGTAGGTAGGTACCTGTAGGTACTGTGTACTGCCGGGCAGTTCTATAAACATCGCACCGTGAACACTTCGTGACTGAGCGCCATTCCTCCTCATAATTGACACTATTGACAGCTCACTTCACTTAATTTTACTAGGTTGTCGTTTCTAGGTAAAAAAAAAACTCAAATTCAGCTGAAAAAAACGTATTGAAGGATATTTTTTATCAGTTGTAACCGGTAAACTTAATTCGTACATACACGCTATAAGTTACTAAGCTATAAGTTGTACACGAACATACAACTTATAGCTTAGTAATAAATATTCTGCAGAAATGAAAACTTTTCCATTTCCACCAACCTAATAAAACCAATATGTTATCAAAATATTTAAGTGTTAAAATTAAAACGGTAATTTTTTCAGTCTGTCATCCAAAATATTCACAAAACTATCACACAAATATCGATTTAAAGGCACCCTTAGACAACACAGTCACTGACAAGCTAACAATGCTGTTAGTACATTTCCTGATGTCGCAAGCGCACCGTTTCGTTGTAAATAATATTAACACATCGCGGCTGGGCCGTGTTCGTCGGCATTTGCAGAAAGCACGATGACGGTATTTCGGTGTTGGGGGCTGTGGTGTTAGTGTTGGCGATTGATTTTAATAATTTTGACTTGAAACTGTTTTGCGAAGAAATCCGAACTATTGAACTGTTTCGGTTAGCAAAAACTTTTGAACTTAAAACACACAAAATAGCACTATCCCGGCTTTAAGTTCATTCGGTAAATGAACTTAAAGCCGGGATATTGCTGGTTTTCCTGTTGAAAGCTAGTGGAAGTTCAAGACCTAAAAAGCTGTATTTGAATAATCTTAGGAAGCTCAATCCTCCTAATTAAAATTATTGTAAGAACACCTACAACTTTTTGTCACACTGAAATATTTTCGTTCCAAGGTTCCCAGGGTCAAACGTTGGAACCGCGTCAGTTAAAAGCATTGCATCCCTGAAACTCCTAACGCCTTTATTATATTACTGAAACTATAATGCAATAACAATTTAACTCAACAAACCGCTACAACTAAGGCCCTACAAAATACACAACGTTGTTTTCATTTGATTACAGACGAAAGGGGGCTGCCCTTTCGTTCGCTCGCTCATACATAGGGCAAATATGAGTTAAAATAACAATTTTGTAATATATTGTCGCTTGTAAACTATACGATTAACATTTTGTATTATGGCGGTTGTGAATTTTGAATATGGTAGAAGTGGGATAGAATGGGTATTGTGCATTTACATCCATATCATTATTTATCGTAAAAGATGCAGTAATATACAAACGTATAGTAATAATAATATAAAAAAGCCATTTATTCAGACCATTTAAAACTTATGCTACTAAAATAAAATTATTAACAAGTTGTAAATAAAATGATTCTATTGTTGACAGCGGCTGCCTTAGTATGTGTGCCCATTGGCAAAGGCCTCCTCCATCTCCTTACATTTTCCTCTATCTATTGCTAACTGAGACCATAATTTTCCGCCTGTGATTTCCAGCTCTTCGCTCCAGCGTTTTCTCTGCCTTCCTCTATTTTGTTTGCCATTTCTCGGATACCAGACTGTTCTGCTTTTGCTCCATTTGTGTGAGCCTCTGAGGGTGTGACCCGCCCACTTCCATTTAAGTTTTCCTATTTTCTGTGTAATGTCAGTCACCGCGTCTACCGTCGTAAACAAACGCGCATGCGCATAAAATATGATGATTTTTTTGATATTTACTATTATTTATTTATTTTATCATACTTTATTAATTTAATCTAATAGTACTTTGTCTGTAAACAGTAAAGTGTTGTATCAATAGCAGCACACTACTGCACACTTAGCACTCTGCACTCTAGCACTGCTGCTGCTACTGCTCTTCTGCACATTAGCATACTATTGCATACTTTAGAATTATTATTATCTAAAAGAAAAACTAAACCCTAAAATCACTAACAAATAAATTTGTTCCAGCATTTCACTAGATGTTACACGCAAAAATTATATCGATAATAAAATCGAGTAATTCGATCTATCGATATTGATGGGCCGCGTCGCGACCCTCACGACATTAAAGGCGCGTTAGAAATACTACGCTCATTTACTTGGCCCCGACATTGGAATTTTGCGCTAGGGATGGGCAATGTTTTGTGGAATTAGTCGACTGATCGAATGTTGAGTTGCATTTCATAGTTTTTATTGGCTAAAATAATATTACATTCTCCTACTTGACAAATATTCATATTAAATTGGTCTCTAATCAAATATATTTCTGCTTCGTTCCGGAGACACTCCACCATAATATGAAAAACGTCTTCGACCACTTTGCATTCTGTGCAGTTTGAAGATGCAGTTTTGCCCATCAATGCAGCAAAACTATTCAATGGGATGTGTCTGGAACGAAGTCTCAAACTTGTCACAATTGAAAGATTATAAAATGTTTAAGTTCCTTCCTTAGGATATTATTTATTACATTATTAGAAACGTAAATTTATATAAGTAGCCCGACAATACATTACGTAGCCAGACAATACTCAGGAAATTATCATTTATTGCTGGTAAGTTACAAAAAATATTAAGATTGTTATTCGTGAATTTTATTTTTTTGAATTAAGATTCACAAAAAGAAAACCTATTCATTATTATTCACAGATTTATTCTCAATTTTTTTTTTTTTTTAACAATGATGGTTTTAAAATCCCGTTAGAATAAAATTTAAAGCAGTAACCTCACATTTAATAAGCTAATAATACCTCTATAACATTACTCACTTAACTACCAAACGATTATATTCGATTCAACATAATCGACTCTAATTAATTTTCCAGCGCGTCTAGATTTATTTTAAAACAGTTGTATAGACGTCAGCACTAGCAAATCCAAGGAAATAATTTAATCTGCTTGAAGTCATAAATATTAAAAAGCATTCACTTTAACAAGTGGTTAAGAAACGGTATGCTATAACGGAAATACAAGATATGTTTAAATTATGTCATTTATCGGGAGCTAAAGATTCAATGAATCATTAATGGGACAAAGGAGGTCGGTATATAATAATACCAGCCTATTGCTGCCTCACTGCAGAGCAGCGGCCTCTTCTCATACTGAGAAGGTACGAGCATTGATCACCACGGTTGCTCAAGACTGTTTGGCGATTTGTGTTTAGTAACTATAAGTCCAGGTTTCCTCCCGATATTTTCCTTCCCCATTGTTAGTAATCAGTTCGAGGCAGTATTCATTTAGATTACGTGCATACTATTTTTTAAACGAAAGACAGACGAATGATTTTCACCTCAGACTCATCTTAACTACCTGGACACTAATCTGTTTTGTTGACTTTAAAACGCATAAAGGGAATAGTAGTTTCAGTTTAATGGATTAGGCTCCCGTGGTGGAAGTCATAAAAGGTTACCCAGGGAGCTACTAATTGGCTCCTGGCGGACAAAACCATCCTCATGTGTGCTAATAAAACAAAATGCGGTCATCAATCCATCTGCCAAGCGCTCATAGCTAAGCTAACTAACTAACTAGCCTGTGCTGTCCCACTGCAGCGCCAAGGCCTCCCTCTCCCTTTTCTACACAATTCTGTCTATTGCTAGTGTCAGTCCTGTCGGTAGGAGTCAAGCTCGTCCCCTTCGTCTCGGCCTGCCGCGATGTTGTTCGTTTAGTGGGAGCCAATCGGTGGTTCTCTTAGCCCATCTGTCATCTGTGACTGTCTGTCATGAAGTGTCAAAGACCAGGTTAAAGCACCATAGGTGAGCACTTGTTCATTTTAACTATTAATTGTAACAGCTATTGGGAGGTTTAAGTTCCAGTAGTGCAAATTTAAAGGCTTCTGTAATGTGATAACTAATATCAATTTCACGTCGACATCTTGTGGGCCTGCTCTAGCAGCTTTACAATGTTTTCTGGCGACACCATCAGCTTCCTTAAGAATAGGTAGTAAATGCCTGTCTAGTTTGGTTGTCTGTTAAACGCAATGTTTAGGTCATGTATCTACTAGTTGAATGGCAACATGTCACGTCGACTGTCACATGTCAAATAAAGTTTATCTTTCGAACATGCTGTGACGTTAAAACCGTTGGTTGTTAGTATTTACATAAAATTATTTCATCTTAAACTACTCCATATTTTAATTTAACAGCTTAGGACGTTATTGAACCTTTGAGTAATGTTCATGCATTACCTAGATGCTACTGAAAAATAATCTGACTGTTTTGCTCTGTAAGGTAGAATTTCGCTTATATTTTCCAAAAGCTCAATTTCACATAACGAAAGCACAAAATCCGCATTTTCTTCCCTAATAAGGACCCAAAACATGTAATACTTATTTATAGTAATAAAACTAAATAACCAAAGAATATAACTTGCTATTGTTTCCTACGTAACATAAAGTAAATAAATAGTAAGGACCTGAACGAGTTAGGTCTAAAATGTAATAGAAATTGATATGAAAGTGTCGGTTTGGTCGTTTTGGTTATAAATCGTTATTGTTTACCCCGTTGGCGTATTGGCGTGAAATCTGACTGTTTATTGGAGGTCTGGACTTTAAATACGGCTGAGCGCATACGAGGGAATGCGATATGGTCGCGTCGGTCGCACAAGTTTTGAGTTGGAGCTTTCCTTCAACTTTTTAATTGAGGAATATAATAACGGCAGAATCTGTAAAGTTGTTGTAAATCGTCAGTTTTGATTATAATGTAAAGAGAGCATTTAAATAAAGAAATGAACTGGCGGATTATTATTTCGACCACTATTCCAATATTCTTTTTCATCCCACCATCTCGGAAAGAGTATTTTTAATCTTCAGTATCTGAGTGGAAAAGCCGTTTTTATTCTCTAGAGGATAAAGTAAATTGAATTTAGAACATCGTGTGCACTAAGTTTGTGAATTAAAAAAAAACATTAAACCTATTTACTGCTACCTCTATGGTGCCGAATATATCATACAACTTTTTTTTAATTTGTTAAAAACTCAGACTCGGAACCTTCTTGGTGTAAAGAAGCTTTCTTATTTTTTCAAACAAAAATATTACACTCAATTTAAATAACTGTAGCAACGTTACTTTAAAATTTTCTTAATTATACCTTAGTATTATTTTGTTATAATTTAAAGATTATTCTGTAATACTTACCTGTCATAATGTAGTAATTAATACCTAAACTGAAATAAAAGTGTACCTATCTTGTGATTGTAAACGTTTTTTTTTGCATTTAGTCATTTCCTCGCTGAGGTGGAATGAAAAGTTACGTGTTGCACTCGAGTGCAAAGATTTTTCACCTCGTGCTCTTTTGATTCCCTCGCTAACGCTCAGGATTCTAATTTTGAATCACTCGCTGCGCTCGTGATTCAATTTTAGAATCCTTCGCTTGCTCGGTCATCAAAATTGAACACGCGGTTAAAAAGCAACTTTGCACTCTTGTATAACAAATAACTATTTTTTTTTAACATATTATAAAAAATGGTACATAATATTATGATACATATACATAATATTATATATATTACGGTTATAAATTATTGGTCGCCTGGTCGCAGTTGTTCTGGTGGCAACATTTCAAAGATTCAGTGAGAGAGCACCCTTACCCAAACAAACCTCAGTTAAACACAATGACCGTGTGAAACCGTTCCACGTTTTATTGAATTTAATTCTATAATATACCAACTATTATATCAATTTATTTTATTGAATATTTTGAAGTTTGATTTAAATAGACGCGCAGTAGCTTAGTTATTAGTTTATTATTGTTTATAAATGGTTCACTTTATAAGTGATTTCTGGTTAGGGTAACAATAATGGTAGAAACATGTACTCTTACTCAATAACGTTACTAAAATTCCTTATGCGGCACGCAGGGTTCAAGCTACTTTTGTACCTATTTTACAACTTCTTATGTACTTATGAATTCTACAAAATAATATTAAAAATCTGTAACTTTTATTTTTTGTGGAATTTATGTATAATTACAAGAATTTATAGTTCTTGATATTAAAACTAGATCGGTTTCTGTCACAGTTATGACAATTGTCAACTATCTTAATATTTATTAAAAATTTCTCATGACGAAAAAAACATTTTAAATACCTATAAATACACTTTTGGCCAATTTATTTGAAGCACGTTTTATATGAGATAAGAATGGCACGATGCGGGCCGCATCAAACGTTTAAGGGATTTTACGACGGATGCATACTTAATTTGGCTTCCCGTGTGTATTTTTGTATTCACAAAAGTGTACTTACTACTTAGTTACCTTTTAAACTCTTGTTCACTGTCCAGTAAAAGGATCTGTTAAAATAACTTGTGATGTTAACAGGTCTTTTGTTTGTTTATTTAATCTCCATGAAATCAAAAATTGGCGTAGGAGCAAGACCTATATACCGATGTATGTCTTTGAAAATCAGGTTTGTAACTGAGGTTGAATTTAAAGTTCCAATTAAAGTGGTACCGTACAGCTACTGATGTATATTTAAATAACTAACTTCGAACTTTTCCTAGTGCATATTTTTGAGAAGCGCACTGCGTAGCAACGAAACACTCAAACACGAAACAAAAATTATTAAAACCTTCAACTCCCAGGTTAACATTTTGACATTCACGATCCCTTGCTGTGACGCCATATATTCACGACTTTACATTTGGTATGCACACATGCACTTACGATGAGAACATTTGTTATCATAACCATCGTTGTCATAAAGATATTTTGATGATAAGGAGATTCTTTAACCTTTTTGTGTGACTAAGAGTTATTATATCCTTTGAGTCTACTTATTGCTCCTACATACGTTTCTACATTAAAGTCCTACATATCTTGGGACTACCCGTTAATGACGTCTATAGCGAATCTGATCACTGAATTATGTTAGCAATATCATTATAGTCCAGACCATTCCAGACTGTCTCGTTGGTCTTATGGTCGTAAACGCTACTCCTGAGCTCATCCTCACTCAGGACCTCATGGTCTTGAGTTCGATTCCCAGGTCGGTTAAAGTGTTTTAGGGTTTTTCCTTGAAGAATTTCTCAGTAGCAGCTCGGAGTCTGGATTTGTGTCCAGTTGATGGCGATAGGCTCGCCCCCTATTTCATGGGACTTAAACATAACGTGCTAAATGTGCGTGTACTAACCTAACCCGCCTTGTTCGTGCTCTGCCTAACCCTTTAGGGAATACAGGCGTGATGTCATGTCATCATTACAGTCAATGCATTGATTTTAAGCCCGATAGTCACTAATACCAGTACTCAGGAATAGAAAAAAATATTAAAATAAGCTAGCAGCTAGGTCAAACCTTACGTCCATTACATCGAATGAAATTAATATTTGTACCAAGCCAAGGGCGAAGGCAAATATTACAAAGTCATAAACGCCATTGATGCGTACCTACAGCCTGAGGTTATGATGAAACAGATGCACAATGCAAGTGGAGGTTTGCTAAGGGCCAGAAGAGGCCAAGACTGACCTATCACGATCATAATGAACGTATTTGTAAAATACATCCAATAATTGTGTGCTTAAAGATTAGGGAGTCATGGAATGCAAGCATGATCTTCTGCTTACCCTGTTTTGGTTAACATGGCAAGAGGTATTAGGATATTTCACTATAGGTTGTCATGTTTATTGTAAAAAATGTGGAGGGTCTTTCTTTTTGGTCGCAAGTTTTTTTTTCTGTGACGTCATTATTAGCAAACTAAACTAAATTAGTTTTGGATATTTAAATATATATATTTACGTTCTGGTTAAATCTCATCAAAATGACTAATAAAAACTAATTCTTGTTTCAGGTATGCAAATGCGAGAGAAAAAAAGAATCTATTTTACAAGGTGTCGTAAGTAAATTGACAAAAAATTCTTTGATAATTTAGTCAAACGTAATTTATCTATTGATTTAGTGATATTTACTTATTATTTTATGAACTGTTAAAATATTATATTACAGGCTCTTAAATATGTATAATGCACAGTTAATATTATGTAAATAATAGGATTAGGAATCGTTAGGCCGTTTTAATCCTTCGTATCTATCGATAACGATCTTGCGACGAGTAGGATAGGTATATAATTTATTGGTTGATTTATTATGTGTATTGATGGTCATGCTGAAACTGAACTGCGGGGAAGATTCAGTCAGGAAAAAGCTAAAGGAAGTTTTAAATGGTTGGGAACACTATATTTTAAAAACGCTGTTTAATAAAAACCCTGTTCTTACTAATAACATTTGTAGATTTCGAGCTGGGTAAGTTTTGATATGAATTTACTAAAACATATAACGCCAACCGTGTCGTCAATTCTTCCCCAGACGACCGCTAACAACAACGCGAGACTCCACGAACCACTTTATCTGTCTATTTCATATTTGACAACCGAGATAAATGTGACACTCCACGACACATAAGCGCCAAAGCGAGTTATCTACATGAAACACGTCGAACCGAAAAAAGTGAATGATTTATAAATATAATGTCTTAATTAGCTAAAATAAGATTAATTAGATACCAGATCGCGGATGTTTGTGAAACTCTTAAAGTGTTAGTCGATAAAAGGAAGTTATTAATTAGAACTGTCAATACTGTGCCGTTGAACTTGGCCCGACATGTACAGGCCTAAGATGGTGGAGTATGCAGCTTACAAACCTATTTGTAAAAGGCTATATTAGGAGGTATTGTGGTGTTATACATAATATACATCTGCTAAGTTGTAGAAGTCGTCACTTGTTCTATGCCTCTTTTGGACGATATCATAAATTCATTATAACATTCATGACAGTAAAATATTACGCAATGACACGAAAAAAATATCTGTTTATTCCTAACAAAATAATAACATTGCTTTATGAAATTCCAGAAACAAAAAAAAACATTTTTCAGACAACAATCCTGAAATAATTATTACACTTTTCTCAAAGATGTTTGAAAATACGAGCAATATTTTGACAACCTTCTTCGGCATAAATCGAAAATACAGCACTGGGCAAATAAAAAACACAATTTCTGTTGTGTTTAGCGGCCGAATAAATTACTATGAAAACTCATATCTGTCGTGTTATTTAAAAATGGAATGAACTTTTTACTTCGACTCATGACAACCAAGGAGATAACTTATCAAAGATTTTATTTCGATTTGGCTCACAAATAATTATGTAGAGCTGTTTAGAGTAAAAAATAAACAAATCAAAATATTGACGGGTGAAAAAATATCGTTGTTCGTCATTGATTCTGGTATTTGTAATAAATTTACTTAGTTTGAATTTCCGCGCATTATTTGAGGAAAGTACTATACAAGCCTTGGCTGCAACTAGGCATTGATAGACTCAAGTATATGGGCCGTTCATCCATCAATACCCCTTTTGCATGTCCTGGCAGTAATGTACTATTTCTGTAGAAGATTCAAATGTGTCGAATGCCATCTGTATCAATTCACCTTTGAAAAACCAGTCGACACAAGTAAATACATATACCATTCCCACTTAAATAGCCATTGAAATATTTTTATTCAGCCATTATTAGCAATATTGTCTCCCATAGGACATGCCAACTCACAGGGACTTACGAGAACCTAGGGCACCGAGGCAAGCAACTAGCTATCGACTATTTTCAAGCTCAAGAAACGTCCAATAGATGTATGTAGGTCCCTTGTCAGTCAAAGATAAACATATATTAATTAACAATTGATCGCTGACTGTTCACTCTACCGACGAGCTCTCTGTGTTGTAGATAAACTTGAGCGAGAAAAGCAATAATAGATAGCTAGTTGCTTCCTTGTCAGCGGTGGGACAGGTCCTGTGGTACCTCGGGTTCGCAGCTTGCATCCCACACTACTACTTGATGTTGAGAGCAAACTTCAAGAGTACCTACCTACGGGAAAAAAGATGGCGACAGGACTCAACAGGTAGCGGTGTGTAGAGCTGTTTATCATTTACGATATTTCGATTGTCTATGACCAAGGGGATTACAGCAGGCTGTTGTGTTTGTGGTAGTTTCTCATTCACTCTTGATAGAGGTACGAAACTGTTGTACTTCACTTTAAAGAGCAGTGATGGCTCAGTGGTAACGGCCCCGACTTACGAGTCGTAGGTCGTGGGTTCGAATCCGAGCACACTTTACTTTGAGTAAATAATTTCTCTTTTTTCTAATTTCATCGTGAGGAAACCGGCATGTCCTAAAATCAAAAATTCAAAGACATGTGACATCTATCAATCCGCACTGGGCCGGCGTGGTAGATTTCAGCCCACTCCCTCTCGAAAATAGGAGGCCTGTGTGCGAGCAGTGGTAACATTAAAGGCAGATTATGTTCTCCATCAGTCGGGACAACATCATTCTTAGAAAAGAGTAAAACTAGTCTCTAGCAGTTCAAATGCAGGGGCTATGTACATTTAGCCTAATCATTTTGGATGAAAAGCTCGGTAGGTATATAGTCACCGTATCGGTAGGTACTTCTATTTAGTTATAGGAACTGATATAAAACACGTTCTGGGAAATTCATTGTGTAGATCTACCTACATCTAATAATTTTCTCTTTTCTCATGACAACCGATGGAACTTGAAAATGAAAGTGATCTGACGTCGACATGCATTTAACTATACGACGATGTTACTCTAGGGCACTTGTTTCCAATAAATACCAAAGTCGTTAACGTCTCGTCCCCGTCACATGTAAGTCCTAACACAGAAATGCTAATAGATTGCTATTTAAAACTCCCACTACCTACAAATATAAGTCCTGCAAATACATTTTTGCATTCCACTTATTGAACTGGCTTTGAACTTGAGAGAATCTCTGGAATACCTTTTAAATATCTTAGCGAGATGATAATTATTATTGGTTATTTCAAATGTATGGTCCTGGATACCGACAGGCTGGGTTTAGTTAAGGATCCTCAGAAAAATCGAATTCAGACAAATATTACGTTACAGCAAAATAGAGCTTTCACAGAAAAGTGACTAAGTTTAGTAAAATATCAAAACAGCAATAAACATGAAACCTCAAGTAGGTACCCGTATAAATAAAAAAAATACAAGAAATCCAAAAAGTATACTTGTGCGAAAATAAATATTCCCCCTTCTTTTACAAAACTAAAGAAAAATACTCTATTGATATCTCCAGTTCGAGTTTATGTATAAAAGGTTATGAAAGATTGAATTGAAAAGATTTGATTTATGAAATATTACGAGTATGTTGTCTGTTATATTATATTTTTAAGTGAAGTTTAGTGTGAAGTCCGGAATAGTCTTTTAAGAGTCCATTTTACAATGTCAATGCAGCGTTGTAGGTTAATGTGTTAGTTATAAGCTGTAGCGATTTCTGCTGGAATTAGCTTCATTATTTTGACTGGAAAAAAAACAAATTGTTATCACAATTTCTGTTGCTGTTGTTACTGTGCATGTTAAACACATCAAAATTGATTAAAAATTGCAGTAACTAATTTGGCATTTAGTAACCAAAATGCCAAATAAAAATGATTAAACTAGAATATTGAAAACAAAAATAATATTAATTATTAATATTATTATAATATTATTTTTGTTTTCAATATTCAACAGAAAATATTTCATCTTTGTTTCATCCCTTGAAGTTGTGATTCAAAGCATAAAAAGCAAAAGCACCATAAAAATGTTCTCCATACTGGAGCATCTAGGCTCTGGAGCTGGGGCCTCCTCTTTGTGAGAGGGGCTATGCCATCCACCAAGCGGGCGGTGATTCAAAACAGTTCAGTTTTTAACATAAAAACTGAAGGATATTTTATTTTATTTATGTTTAGTGTGTTTTTAGTTTAATTTGTGATTTCCTGCGCGAGCCTCAATAAATACTTTTTTTTATTTCTTTCTTCAAGGATGAACACAAAATATTAGATATATCTACACTAATATTATAAAGAGAAAAGGCTTGCATTTTTGTTTGTAAATAATAAACTCAAAAACTACTGGACCGATTTAAAAAAAAATATTTCCCCAGTAGTATGCTATATTATCAATGAGATTATAATTATAATTTATAAAGATATCACGTGGGTGAATCCGCTGGCGGAAGCTAGCCTATGAATAAAGCAAGTCTACCTCTTTCTCTAATGGTTTTCACGATCCACTGACCAATGCCCACAGCCAATAGTTTAGTAGCGTCTTTGCTATTACTTAAAAAAATATCGAAGCCTATAATTGAATCTATAAATATCTATTAAAATTGCTTCTGCTTATAACACGAACCACAGTCAACAGCAGCGGAGTAACAGCGGCCATAAAAACATGCATTTACAACGTAAATACAGAAAAGAGGATGCCTGCGCAATACTCGCCATTCTCATCCGAACGCCGCTGAAATATTACATTTTAAATGTACCTAAAGCCTGCGAGTTTTAAAAGTTGGTAATAATAGTTGTTCGTTGCGATGCTAATAGTCAGGTTTACAACAGGGACGGTAAAGATCTTTTGTTGGTGATGAACATAGCAACTGTGATCACCAATCCGTCAAAGTGCGGTGGTTTCTAGATTATCGGTTTTAAGGAGGCCCTGCAGAGAACAGTTGATAAATGATTATGCGCAGGCCCGAGTCTGGCAATCAGTTAAGACTGATACTAGTTACTGAGTAACATTAATACCCCTTGGTAAGCCAAGGGGTATTAATGTTACTCAGTAACTGGGTTGTAGAAGTCAGAAGCAGTTGCTTTGTAAAACTCTGGTATTCAGCTGCATCCGGTTACATTGGAAGTTAAGAACATGGTTCAGAAAGGGCAAGGCTGAGGATGAGGCTGATCAGGTAGATCGATGACCTGTGAAGGTTGAGGGAATCCGCTGAATGCTGGTGGCGCAGGACCGGTCGTTTTGGTTACCATTGGAAGGCCCCTTTTTTATTGCAGTTAAACGTTTTTCGGCAAACATTGGTCCCTTAGTTGACTTTTGGAATTCGTTCCGAAAGTAGAATGGTTCGTATTGAGTAATTAAAGAAGCTATAAACTCGTAGTTTTAACCTTCATACATACCTACGTCACGATCCGTTGAAAATAAGCAGCTCAATTTCCGAAGCCACGTTCACTAACTCCAGATTTCTAGCTCCACGCCTCCTGCAATATTATTATTGTAACAAAGTAAAAGCCTCCCTACACGAAACCCAACAAATCTCAAGTCTATGTTATCTCTATTCATTCCTAACAATAGGAACAGTCTCAGACATAGCCGTTTCTCAGCATAACATTAGCTATTTATGATTGCTTATCTAGACTAACGGTCCAGCCAGTCTGCGGTTCAGCCTGGAAACGTAACTTGGGCCTTGATTTAGACATATCATTTTATGAGAGTAAAAATAATAGTTTCTGATTGGGATTGCCACTGGAATTACGTTTTTTGGAATGGAATGTAAATTGGGCACAAAATCACAACATGGTGCTATATCAGGTCGATGGAAAAGTTCTGCTTCTCGTTTCAATGTTAAGTACCTATAAAAAACGCGATTAAATTAAATGTATTAATTACTGTTCTTACCTTAAAGTAGCTCGTGGCTAAGTAATAACAGCCGCACGGGTCAATCCATCAGGTGAACATACGCTTGCCGAGGTTGGTCAGTGGATGGGTGACCATTTTTACATACCGAGACTCCTCCATGCCTCGGCAAGCACGTTAAGCCGTTGGTCCCGGCTGTCATTCGTGGATCTTTGACAGTCGTTACGACCCGTCAGAACCCGCAAGTCTGACAACCATTTTTACAAAAGGGTATATTACCCAGGTACTGGTTTGTGGAGGTCAGATAGGCAGTTGTTCCATGTAAAATACTGGTATTCAGCTGCAACCGGTTAGACTGGAAGTCAACCCCAACATAGTTGGGACAAGACTAGGCAGATTGACTGACTTTAAGCATCACGCCTTATTTCAATGAAAGCTAAAGAAAATTAAAACAAGTGTATGGCCAGCATTGACAGCCTGTTTCTCCTATTGCTATGAACAGGTTTCCTGCTTTTTGTGGCGCGCTTCCCATATCATGTGTTGTCTATCATAACCATACTTACGCAACACATTGAAGTGGTGAAACCAACAACTACTACAATTGCTGCGTCCCTCCAAAAAATATTGCCCAGGAAAGTAATTTTCACTTCAGCTAATCCCCTTTAAATCCGCTACCATAAAGCAACACATACGCGACAATTCGTAAGTGCATGGCGCACAGGACTGTGGACACAAAGAGAGGTAACACGCGCAAAATTCCACGATAATCCAGTTTAAATAACTTGGAGCAATTACTCGGCATAAACGTCTTGCCGGCGTTGTATCGGAAACGAATCGAGGGGTCTATGTGTATGTTGTGTGGGGTGTGAGGGTCCGTACTTGGTATTTATTGGAAATATGTACTGTTTAACTTTTTCATACTTGGACGCAACGTTGGACATTTTTGGTTGTACTTCTAACTTTTTCAACATTGAGTTTGGAAGAGTTTCGAACAACACCAATTGCAGTTTTACTGACAGAGTTTAATTTTGCAGGTAAACCTTTAGTTACTTAATGTGTGTCAACGTTGATTACCTATAATTTATAATGAGACCAAAAGTACCTACAATTATTCAGACTTATGGAAATGAAAATAATATATTTTATTCCATAAATATGAAAAGTATCGAAATCACGTCATGGCAAAAAAAAAGATAAAAGTAAATAGTTTACTAACTCCCGGGTCATGAGAACCACCACATTATTGTTTTTAGGATAGAAGAGGATCGGGATAATACAAAGTATTAGAAACCAGGGGCTAATCATTGTCACCATTTAATTTAAATTTACCAAAGTCTCACTCGGTCAACACATATTGACAACTTATCTCCAAACGCCATTTTGAACCGCCTCACTTCATTGAACGTGACTGCAGAACCCTAAAAAAAAAGACCACAAAAATCTCGATAAGACCCGCGTGGGGCGGTGACGACAGCAAGTAAACAAAAATAATATTAAAAAGCCCTAACTCGGAGCTCAGAGGTGTCGTTGGGCCCTTGTTTCCTTATCTCGCGTTGGACCCAGATCGATCAACGTACCTTTGAGGAAATTTTAAAATTCAACAATGAAGTTTGTAAAGTTTGATTGAGAAAGTCGGTGTTATTAAAATGTGTTTATTACAATCTTGAAGGCACATAGAATAATAATAATGTAGATGCGACGGGTCCTGTTTGAGGTCTTTGGCATGCAGCCAGTGAATTCGAAGAAATAGGTCTGCCGAGTTCATGTGGAGCTGTCTGTTTCCGGGATGAGTTAAATGAAATCGAAATTAGAATACAGCAGATGATTAAATCATGAAATCATAATAAAACAGTTCGAGAAGTCATAATTCCTTCGCCCGATATACGTTTTGTTATAATGCCTTCGCCCGAAATACGTTTAGTTATAATGCCTTCGCCCGATATACGTTTTGTCATACATAAATATCACATTTATATTCCCCATCAAAAATGACAATAACTCGTAAAAAAAAGCAACTGTTTCCATACACATACATTATACTCCGCGTAGTTTTCATAACAAAGCGCTAAATTTTAATTAAAAATCACTTGCACCCACGATCCGCGCGCAAAAAAAGGTCCGAGGATGCCCGAACGTCGACGATGTTACCCGTACACTCGTCCGCCATTACGCGTAATTACTCAATCGCCGAAACGTGGAATGCTTTCGGCCAACTTTGAATGCGATGGGTTTTGTGTTTAACGCCTTATACGGCCAAAAGATTATACTTGAATCATTGATAATGCGAAAATTGGGATTTCGTTGCGATGTCGTTAACGGTGGGGAACGATGCTGTGAGGATATTTGGCTGAACTTTTATACCTTTTTATGCTCATCTGACTAATAAAGGTGACCAAAGGGATCGTCAAAGTCAATATAAACAGAATATCTTAACCACATTGCACACTGTTCCAAGAGTAAAGACATCAAATATTTAGTATCTAAATGTAATCGTTAATCGAGAATACAAAACCAAAACGAATAGAAAAGGGTTCTGTGTGAAAATAATGCTACTTAAAACTTACTCCTGCTAATATTGCAAATAACTTAACTTCCAGATATCTTTACCCATTGACACGTGAGCAGCACAATAAGAACAGTAGGCAGGTGGCAGACCTTACTACTATTATAGCAGTCACGGTGCATGGAATGTAGGCTTCCAAATGCCAAACAAAATTAACCAACCAACAGCAGAATTCTAACTTTGTGTCAAAATTACATACAATTTGCAGTAACAACGTATTATTAGGGAGCACTGTTGAGTCGTTGACAAGTGTTTCGCCGGTAACTCCAGATAGCATCAAATATATGGTAATTTATGCAGTTCTTAATTACTAAGTCGCTGTTAGACTCAAATTTTATTGTAGATATGAAATCATCGGAGCAAAGCTGAGTGGCTGTTCTGCTTAGTCATGATCTTGGTTTAATAATTGTGCAGCTAGACGTAGGTTTGATGAACAGCAATTACGACAGATATTTTTTAATGATTCGGTCGTAAATAATATTAAGAAGAAAATAAATAGTTAATTGATTCAGGCGTGACCTTGCGGAAATAAATGTTTTTTATGACTCTTGCTAAACTCTGTCTATATTTTTGAATGATGTCAACAATTTTAACAGTAAGTAAGATGAAACGGATCCCTGCAGAGTCCAAACCAAAAGCTCATAGACACTGAATAAAAACTGTCCACTTATTCATATTAATAAGCATTTTATCAATGGCACCATACAACATAGGGTTGACTATGACAAATTGCGCAAATCGAAGTGCCTTCGTAACTGGTTATTAGAATTTATCAAAACCAATGTTACTGACGTAAACCATAGTTAAACGTCGGGTTAAAAAATGAGCCAGGAAAATGTGCAATCGAACACTGTTATTGAGTTATGATTCATGCTTGTGAATGGTATTAATTTTAGTTGTAACTTTAAGAGAGAACAGGGGCTGCGAGGAATTTGAAAAATAGGTATTTGAAGAAACTATTGCCGTCGCGCTGCGCCCGAAAAACCGAGTTAAACCCCGTAAAGTGCGATAGGGACAACTGCAGCTCAGACCGATTATATCACAAAATTTTTGATGAAAACGACGTTTGGCATTCTCCTTTTTTCTCCTCGAAAACTAAGCCAATTTAATAATTTTTTACATTACAATTTTAAGAAAGAGTATGTCTAGGTTCCTATTATTTTCTTTTATGCTAAAAACTTTTCCGAATTAGTCTGGTAGTCCTCTAATCACGGCGGAAAAAATGGGGCATTTTTTAAATTTTTGGAGGGTCATAGTTTCCTTACTTATTAATTGCTGAAAAAAAGGAAATGACAGGAACATGCCTATAGAGACCCTGATTTTATACAAAAAAAATGACAACTCTAGAGGCATTATTCAGGAAGAAAAACGGGGAATACGTTTGTATGGAGACTCGCGGGCCCTGTTCCCTCTTAAGAGCTTTTCCGTTATTATGACTCCAGGAAATGTCTGTTCGGGTGTATCATTTTCAATAGATGGTTTCTTAGTATCAGGATTGATAGAATCGAGACATGGTTCAGATACAATAACTTTTATAGCGCTTTGTCTCAGTATTAATCAAAGCCACAAGAACATATCTAAGATATTTCTTTTATGATTCTTCTTTTCTATTACAAATATTTTAAATTTTTTGTCTGTTCTTCGTGTGAAATGAAAGAAAACCATCCAGGTAAATACAATTTAGATAGGATAGATTTTCAAAACCTTTCTTCACAGGTGAATAAATCCTATTATAACATAGTTGAAAGGCTTTAAACCAGACTCAAAAACATAACCACTTTTAGAACACACAAAAGGAAGTTCTAAACAACTAACATTAATACCAGGAACACACTATAATTTACTCCGTAAGTACTGCAGTATAATTGAAACGGCTTTCTGGCCATAATTCTGTTGGTCCAGTCGAGCTGTCATCGAGCGAGCGTCGCATAATCCCTTGAAACCAGTAGTGAAGGGAAATAGTAATACATCGTCAATTTTAATTGCACATTATTTGATTAGAGAGGAACGTCTTCGTTGATCAGATGATAATAGTGATGTATAATGAACAGTGAATGTTAATAAGATTTATTTTTAAAGTTCCGTACTAAAAACATTCGCTGTTCAATTCAATTATACCACCGTATAATTGAATATTGAATGTTCTTAGGGTTCCGTACCTCAAAAAGAAAAAACGTAACCCTTATAGGATCACTCGTGTGTCGGTCTGTCTGTCTGTCACAGCCAATTGGCTCCGAATTTAATAGACCGATTAATTTGTAATTTAAATATGCCGAGTATTTTGAATATGGCGGTCACTTTTGGTGGGCAAACAAGAAAAAAAAAAGTTGTGCTAACTGTATTGTATGACATATCAAATAAAAGGGGTTGTTGCGAGGATTTCAAATATAATATTGTTTCGAATATTAAAGATATAAAAAGTAAATTTAAAAAATTGCACAAACTATTTACACCAGCAAAATATGTACATGACGTGTCAAATATGAAAATAATGAAGATACTATATATGTATCAGATACAATAAGTACTACGAGTATTACTAGACTATGCATCTGTTATCGAAGACGTTAAAGACGATTATATTAAGTAGGATAGAACAGGAAGAAAGTCCAACGAGAAGTCCTCAGTACGATAAAAAAAATCAATTCACGTAGGATTCAACATCTTTAATTTCGCTTTGATTTGACTCTCAGATCAAATCAACTTAGAAACTAATTATATTTGATGCACACAATAAAATTATAGTGGCTATCTCGTTCGCAGTATGTTTTATTTGAATCCAATGCAATTAAAAATAAACCTTCTCTTAATGGCATAAAGTGTGAACTTGCTTGAGGAAAACAAAGACTACGTGGTAGAGGGGTGTGCAGTGATTGTGCCACAGATAGCGATATTTATGTAGATTTGTAAGTGTCGATTTAATCTGGGGCAGGTGTTAATAGGTCTTTTAATTTTAATTGAAAATAGATTTACCATTGCAAAACTGGGTAAGCTTTTATTTAAATACCAGCTTAATTATTTCTAATATTCAAATAACGACGTTTTACTAGTTTTAATGGTTTAGTAAGAAGTGCTGAATTCCTAATGCCATTTTACAAAAGACTGACTATAAAGTTTAATGAAGATGAAAATGATTAATAACAATCTCACCACAGACTTAATCGCCTTATGATATCGAATTTAAAAATCCTGCAAATCGATTACCTTTATTGATTCATCCTCTCACAGTAAACTTGTGTCTCACCACTACGCTACCCGTTCTTACAGAGAATGCGCGGGCGTGACGAAGTCTCTATCTGCCAATAATCTAAACTGAATAACTAGTACCTCCACTCGGATGTGCTCGTTATTGATCTCAGTCTTCAAATAACTGGAACGTCCTCCCACAGTGGATTGTGTTTCGTTTTTATTTCACACTTATGTTTTATGGGATGTACAGGGGTGTTGGTAGATGGTTTATCTGTTTTTGTTAGGGAGTCTGTATTATTTCCTGACTGTTACATGTCAATACAATTTTGACTCATAAAGGCACTCCTTGTTAATATGTACCTTTAAAAGTACTTCTGGTTATTATATCTTGGTGTTTTTTTTAAATATTTGTAAGAAAAAGCTCCGTTAAAACACACGGTTAATTTAACAAAATGACTAGTACAATCGTGATTACATTTTCAGTTTATGATATAATACTTTTCAATTAACCAGAGATTCCCATCGGTCAGTCGAAAATAACATAGAATTAAATTCATTGAAATATTTTTGAGCTATTGAATTATCTGACCTCATATAAACTCTAGTTCACGACCGCATGAGGAAACGTTCTTAAAATACCCTAATTACCTCATAATGACGCCAAATTACAGTACTCAATCATTTAAACTATCTTAAATGGCAGTTGTTATGCAAATTGAATATCAAAGTTGTAAGTAGCAGTAGTGGGAGATTTGAGAAATACCGTTTGGTAGATATACTCGTATTTTGAAATATATGCTTATGTGTAATTCTTTGTGGCTATAGATTTATTGACTTACTATGACTATTAACTTTTCTTACTTACTTTGTGTGATTTTATTGAGGATCATTTTATTCGTTTTTTTTTACCTTACTATGTATTAATGCTGTACCTTCCATAATTGAAATAATAAATGATAAAAGATCATAATACCTAATGATTGGAAACCGAATTCTAAGAATGATTGGCAGTTCACCATAAAGTGTAATCTTAATTCCATCAAACAATTGACTGGCCACTGTAAGTGCAGGAAAAAAGCGCTTTACATGAAAATGGAATTACATCAACTCTTAATTACAAAAAACAACTCATCGCCTGTCATTATTTCGTGTGCTTGTTCAAACATATCCTGTAGTAATTGTTTATGTAATTGCCCGTTTTAATATGTTTTAGTGCTGATTACATCAATAGAGGCTCTTTATTTTCATGTTAATTTACCGTGGGAAATGCATTCTTTTGATCTGTAGATATGCTTGATGATACGATGAATGTTGAAATTATTTTTAATTTAGTCAAAATTCTAACAATGATGTTAATAAAAACGAAACTAGGCAACTGTATAACAAGAAAAATATTAGTATCATGCATCATGCTTTATGCAGTGCGTTAGAAAGTAAATAAAAAATGAACACGATGAACGTCTAATAAGATAACCCTAATGTTTAATGGTAGCTAGTAAAGCTAGTAAAGTGCAGTAGGTAAATTATAAATGCCATGCAGGCTTCTGTATAATTTTACAGCACGAACTACGTCATCAATGTAAATTATCTACAAAATCTCTACGCTCTAAAAGTCCCGGAAACTACTAAACACTTCTAAAGACATAACAACCAAACAACTATGTATTTTATTACTCCACAGGCGCCTCTACATAAAGTGCACATATGGTGCATCCTTATCTTATCTTATGTACTCTATTAAAAAGATATTAACCTGGCAGTATCCATAGTTTGAGTCCAGTCACCGCAATAATCTAGACTTTCTAAAGAAACCCTAGTTAGTTGATTCAAAGTAGTTTTTAATTATCTAATATCTAGGTAAAGTAAAAACACCTCTATTCAAAACTAGTTTCACTCTATGTCACTAATGTTGAGAAGTTATCAAAGTACTGATTTCAAAGATAAAGAGAAAATGACCCAGCTTGTGGAACAGAATATTTTCTGTGCTTTCTTGCTCGTGGTTTGAAAGTTTACCAAATTAATGTTCATGAATTCTGTCATCTTACGCATATGTGCGATATAGACTTACCTCCATAAATGAATACAATGATTAACAACATTTTCTCACACTAAATTAATATAAAACACCTAATAATACTTCTAATACCTTATCCAATCTCCATATGTCAAGAAACTTAATAAATATTAGAGTATCACGCTTTATAACGCCCACTGGCAATTCTCATTACCCCCACATTCAGTGGATAAACAAATAGTAAGACACGCCCACGTTCGTTACTATTAGTTATAATTAGCATAAAAATATATACGCATATTTTGATAATGCTGACAGTAAATGAGGCGGGAACCTAACTGTCAATGTCCACACCTTTGAATATTTTATCAATTTATTTTCATGCATACCTTCTATGTTTTACTGTTACATTGATACCTGAATGTTATACGTGAAACCTGCCAGCTACTACTGTGTTAAAGCTTTTTTGACGTTAGGTATAGTCGACCTCGTAATTGTTTGGCAACAATTCCTACTAAATTAAAACGTCACTAAGACAAATAGACTATGTCGTTTTATGACGTGCAAGTGACATTGAACCTTAGGATGTTGAAGAGATAAAATACGAGGAAGGTATACCTTTTCCGTTCCATATCCAATCTTACTCTGACATGTAAACAGTAACATTTTTACTACCCAAACATAAAATCAGACCTGATTGAAAGCAACAGAAACAAAGAGAATCAGAAAATTGGATTTGTCAGTTAGCAAAGAATAAAAAATAAAATAAGTTATGAGAGAAAACAGACAGTATGACAGTAAAAGTCGGGAAACAGGAAGCTATAAATCATGTCACAAGAGACAGTAGCATATAGCACAGTTAACCTAATTAAAGAGCTAATAGTGCGTTATTAATCAGAACTGTGTTCTCTACAGCCATTGTAATTAGTACTCATATAGGGGTTATTAACAAGAAGGTAAAAAAGCATAACAACTGAACCTATCAAAGGTGAAAGACAAGTGGCTAGCTCTAACATTATAACATTAAGTACTTGAAGTTTTGGAGAGTGTAGCATATAAACACTTTGTTGATTAGAATTCGAGCCTTAGTCATTGGTGGGTGACCTCTTTTATGTACCTCTGAAACTTTGTAATTTCTGTGCTTGTCAATTATAACTTTACCATTACCACAGCAGTAATTCACACCTAGGACTTCACAAAAAGACTAGATAAATTTAGGCACTGAAACTATCTATCTATCTAAATTTGCTACGTAAAGCTAGAATTTATTAGCAATAATTGTGCCCTTAAGTATAATAGAAATAGGCGCATTTAAACTGTTAGAACTTACAACAGTCCCACTTTAGGATCCTATCTACACTATCATTTACAACCATTTTCTATCATGAATCATTAAAAATACTCTATTAAGACCAGATCATTTACTAGTGTATTTTGAACCAGGCTAATTTCCAACTGCCTCAATCAGGAGCCCAGCGTAAACTGGTTTCCTCATACCATTTTATATAGCAAACTACATTTCACACCTACAGGACGGATGCAAACCGTATCTAGAACAACCATTGAATATTAAACTTTATACGTGTTAGATAAAGTTTAAAATAGATTGAAGATTGACGACATCATGTGATTTCATGAGGTTATAGTATTGTGTGTGTGGATGGAATTGAGTTTTATGGAGCTGGAGATAAGGTTGAATGTTTTGAGTTTGGTATGCAGGTTGGTCCTATCTTTATGTCAATTTCTGAATGAGACCCAATATTAATTGTTGGTCATTATTTCGTAGTGTAGAAAGCGGTGAGTCGGTAGGAAGTTGGTCGCCCTCGCATTAGGTGTAGGGCCGCAATGCTTTAGGGATATTTGTGACTTGTATGCTGTAGCTTAGTTATTACAGACATTTGTAACACTCTGTGAGAAAGTGTTGGAGAAATCGTAAATAATGGAAACTATTTTCTGAACAATATTATACATGGTGGGTGGAAGAACTAGAAGGATGACATTAAAGGTGTAAGTAGAAGTGATCGGAGCTGAACTATGCTAGCAAATAAGAAAATAACAGTCGATTGAAATATTTTATAGAAAAAACTCCTGTTTGGCTTAGCACAGATACTGATAAAAACGTATGCATAATAATGATCCACTTATGTACGTGTGAACATTATTAAGACATAAAACAAAACCATAACAAAATTAAAATTACTGTTTCAGAAAGTACAAAAGAAACGACGCACACGCTAATTTTCTAATCATGCGGTACAATTAAACAAATTGTGTCAGTAGCGCTCGCCAGAGTTCAATTTCCGACTCATTACAGCTTAAGAACAGTAAATCTAAAAGAACATTACCGTTCGTATTCGTGGTTTTAATTAAGACCACCGTTCACACAGGAGAGAATTTTCTAATAACTTCACTATATTTTAAATTCTGCGGGTGGTTGTAAGTGTCATGTTGGGTGACATTTATCGCCTACCTAGCAATTTTAATGTTCTTCTGGTGGACTTCTTGTCTGGCATCGATTTTGTTTATTGACTTATCTTCCTACAACACGGTTCTGTCTTAATGTTCATGATCTTTACTACACTATATGATATATTTGTACTTCTTTCTTTCCTATATGTAGAATTTCATTATTATCTTCTTTGACATTTCTCGGGAACTTAGAGTCCCGAACCTTTAGAAGGCGTACGAGGCGCCGAAACCAACTCGCATAGGCCAGTTAGACGTGTCTAATGAAACGAAGCACTAACCGACGATTATCCCTGTACGCAATAATCTAGTGCACCCAAGGACAACTCCCGGTTAGTGCTCCAGCATGTCGATTCCCGTAACCACTTCACCGTGAAAACACGTGAAGTGAGCGTGGAGTGAGCTGTCAGTGTCATCTCACCCTGTTGGAATGACAACTCACTTCACCTAAGTTTTCACGGTGAGACGGTTACAGAATAGCACTGCTGCACTAACCGGGGGTTGTCCTTGGGTGCACTAGGACATAAGGACTATTGCAAGATATGGAAACAAAGATATTGGATTATGGGTTTGGGTGGCTAAGTGAACTGGTTATCTAGAACTATTTAAAGACTTTGGCCCCTGCCTGACCAATATCTTATATAAAATACACAGATAAAATGGCAGGGAGTGACTTGCACACTCAATTGTAGGAGCGACAAGGAGACAACATGTCCTGAGGTGCTTATAAGGAGTGGAGCGGTATTCCACGGCTATCAGGACAAACCCGGAAGTACGGTCAAGAAACCCACCAGCATCTTACTGGAATACTTCCTTCCTCCGAGCACATTTGCTCTTACGAATCTCCACTCAAGCCAGCCAATAAAGGCAAGAAAGAGGTGGGAGCTCTATTCCTCGTCAGTGTATCATTAAGGTCTTAATTCTTCTGATTTAGAGAAATACAAAGGTATTTCTTTTGAATAAAGATTCTAAACACCGCTACCCATGGCCACCGTACCCAAAGTACCCATTAACGCTTTGTACTATTGAGACATAATTGTAAATAGTTAATAGCCTCCATATGTTAGAGTTTCTCTCCTACACTGTCCTGAACATTGCTTCGGATCCTAAGATAAAGACACGCTGAGTGTAGACGGAGCTAGTGATATACTTGTTGGGTTAGTTAATATTTTTCGTACGGTTTGTAACGAATCTATCCATCTATTACTACAACTATTTCGCTTGTACCCTTGTTGTTTTTAATTAAGAAGTTATGTTGGTTTAATTCTCTAAATTATGTGATCGATGGTTTTGGTGCCCGGTAAAACTTCAATGAGTTTATGACAACATCAACATAAATGTATGTGTACTACCGAACGAATGATTATATTAATAAATAATAATCACTAATGAAAAGAGGAGTTAAAAGATTTTCTGTGAACGATACATAATTTGTAAAACTAAATCTCTATCTAATAATCTTTTTTTTTCATTTAGTTCTTGCATCGTAAGTTTCGAATCATCCTTTAACAGATATATATTTATATATAATGTTACATATACCAATGCACATACATGTAAATACAGACGCCTTTTAAGGAAGTATCCTTATACTTGGTTGTAAACCAGCACATCCAAACCAGGGTCCTTGCAACATTAATCCTGGACGAAACATGTAAATTGTAAAAACCTTTCCGATGTCCTACCATAAAATTCCATTGCCAGCAAGACATTGAGTAGCGTCTGAAGGCGACTCTATTCATAAATCGGTCCACAATCTCCTTTTATATGTAAAACAGATGTTTCAGAATCTACACGAACTTGGGGACGTATTTCTACGCAATTTTTATGCGCCGTCAGACTAAGTTTACGCGTGGGGCCGAGATGAAGGACCCAGCTTTTGAAAAAAGTCGCACTTGAATGTTCACGCTTATAATCATTAAAAGGTATAATAACATTGCGGTTCTAATATGAAATTATGAGACATAATCAAGGTTTTATGAAATGCCGTTATTTATTGGCAGGCTACAAGTTTGTCGTAAAATTTTACCCCACTAATATTTACTACATATAAGACGCAGTAGAGCGGTTACATAAATAATGTTTTTCTTTGAGGACCATATAGAATACAAGTATTCATATACTTACTGCAAATTTTATCAACATACTCGTACTAGCTATGTTGCATGAAACAGCTCACATAAAGTAATAAGCGCTGTATATATGGTTTAAGTCCATTAAATAGCAATTTGATTACGTTTACTTCTTTACTGTCACATTTACGATTATTAGTCTTAACATAAACTATGATAATACATTTTGTGTGATCATTATAAGCTTTTAATGATTAAACAAATGAAACATTTGATGCCTAAGCACCTGTATTATATTATAATATTTTGTTACCTTTATACGTTAAATAAAAAAGACAGACCAAAGTATTTTTTTAATGCTTTGAGCATAATTTGTTTTGTTTATACAGTCCTAGTTTCATAATATATTCAAAAAAGTTGCAAATAAAAACATTCTGATTTGATTTATATTTTTAATTATTTTATACTAGTTAATATCGCATTAACATACCAACAAATGGCCAACAGCCAATACCTTGCATTCCCATCAAAAATTACATCCGAAAAAACCAACCACAAGTTAAAGCTGGTTCAATATATTTACCATCGGACTAGCTTCACAAACCGCACCGCCAGTCCATATCTGTATGTAAATCCGACGACATTTTTGCTTCTGTGCGTTTGCATCTAATATTTTACTGTTGCGCATCTTATTTATGCAGTCTATCTTGAATAAGACGTATCTGTCTATCCAGTACGGGTTTCGGTCACTAATGATGTGGGTCTCAACCCTTTTTTGCTGTGTCTAACTAAATAATGTGGACGTGCGCTGGGTTCTTGATTCTGCAACTATGTGTACGGGAAAATTTGATGCAAGGTTAGAATCGTGGAACTGATGTTGTCTTTCATTTGGTCATTAGTGTTGTTCTTTAAAACTCCTAGCTGTTCTGGTATCAATAAAATGTAACCTGTCTCCTGCTAAATAATACAGAAGTTTTAGTTAGTAAAAGTAAGTTTCAGAGGAAAAGTAAAGTACGGTACTTAGTCCTGAAGCTGCATTACAAAATCTAAATTATATGACTACTTGCTGCCTCTCCCTAACATAAATACATACCAAGCCGACAGATGCAATCCCAATACTAATTTACAACTTTATTACGACAAGCCCAACTTCAGTAACAAAATTCTACAAGGATTTAATCCTGGCATGCCCCGCCTATACAACGCCCATACATACATAAATACAATTTAACTGGGTCACTGTACATGCACCACAGTATACACCAATTAAACTGTTTCGAGCAAATAACTTCAATTAAAATGGCGTATTATAAATCAAAATTGGATTTCAATTAAGCATCCCAATGATTTGGTGGCATTAATCATCGCAGCTAATAGAATGGCTCGGGAACGGTACTGCGCCACCTACAGCTGCTGCAGCCTGGAGTTATGTTGCTGGATGTGGCTTATGTATATATTTACCATAACTGCGATCCATATTCATGGTAAACCAATTTAATAAAACATAACTGTATAATATTTGAACCGGATTTGAATCAATTAACACTTTCGTTAATGAAAATTTACTTTATGTTCTTGAAATAACAGCATGTAGGTTTATTAGATCTTGTTTTGTATTTGTGTTAACCTTGGAATGACTTTGAACAACATAAACTAGACTTAATAATTATTATCCTTACTTTATGAAAAATACCTATAGTTAGGACTTGACAGCTTTGTTTAGGTCATTTTTCATTAAATTGTGTGTTTTCATAAAGGTTTAGACCAAATGTACCAGAACAAACGCAAGAGAATTATTTAATTGAAATTCTTGACACATTAGTATGGATAGTAAAAGGAAAGAGTGTTCTGACAGTGTACATAACAAGTTATGTAGTTATAGTTTCTTTTTCTCTACCAAACGAGGAAGCTGTTTCTGACCATGTATGTTTTGCAAATTCGTTCACGAGGCGGTCTTTACTTTTTTCATAATTGATCAGCCTACAAACGCCTTCTTCTGAATATAAGCTTCTAAACGACCGCTACACTGCACACAAAACAGTGACGGAAAACATCGTGAGGACACCGGCATGTCCTAGAACCAAAACTTCGAAGACATGTGACATCCACCAACCCGCAGTGGAGCCGGCTCACAGAGAGGAGATCAGTGTCCCAGAAGTGGGAACATTACAGGCTGATTATGCTGAATGACCACTAGGTACCTACAGACAGCCTCACAAAGATACACATCGACAAGAATTCATCTATATGTTACATTCCCAACTTTATTGTTGGTACACATTGATACAATATAGAACATAGGTTGTAGACACTCAAATTTATTCTTGTCACCTTTTAAGGCTGACTGAACAGTCCAAAGAAAATATTTTAATCACCAAATCACCAATTTGCTTCACAAATTTGATTATAGTAAGTACCATACCATTAACCTATTAATAAGGTTTATTTACCGTCCACTTCCTCTATGTAGATTCTATCCGACATCATATGTACACGGTCTATTTTTGTATCCAATGTATCTTTGGCCTTATAAGGCTGTATCTACATCTAACACCACTGTCCTAGTTTCGCGAACTAACCTTCGGCGTTATTAATTTTCTGTACATCGTCCATTCTTCCGACTAGTGCGGGGAAAGAATCGGTATTTTCCCGGGATTTCTATCAACAGCATGCGGTATTACATTTTCTCAATTCATGCTAATTTTTTTTTGGTTGTTTTCGCCAATATTTCTAATATTATTTCCAGCAGCAAACAATATTCAAATCCCGCTCTATTATATTAGTCAATAATCCTATTGGCAAATTATGTATTTATCGTATAGGTACGACGCTCCTAAGACTATTAGAGTGGACATTGCATTCCGCAGTAATTACGTATCAATAAATTCAAAATAATTGTATGTATTGCAAAGGACCAAGCATACGTTGACTTCATAAGTGGCAGCCTACTGACCTCTTACAATGCAGTAGTAGGTAGTAGTAGAATTGGCACTATGGCATAACAATATTGTGATCTCTAACCTGGCACGTTATTACAGCATCCTTCGGCTGACTTCAAGCTATACACGCACCTAGTATTGGCTGACACCTAGCATTGGCTGACACCTAGCATACTTAATACCACTTGACTGAAATATGTTGCAATTGTATGGGAAACGCATTGAAATGGTGCAATTAATAATTACCAAGAATATTGTTGAGAGTGGTATCCCCTCACCTTCTGCGAAGTAATAATACTCACGAAAGAGGAGACGAGCGCTACTCGAGAAGAGTTGCCTGTTGTTGTGGTCGTTTTTGATGTTAGTAAGTTAGCTATTCTTTCTGGTCTAAACTTAGTTCGTTTAGCCCAGAATTTCTAATCCCAAAAACTTATAATTCTTTAATTCTTACTTTTTAATCAACTTGACATTCGAACTCAAAGCGCAAGTAAACCCCTTGACTAATCAGACAACATATCGATTTCTATAGCTATAAATCATGGTATCAAAACGATCCCGGTACAAGATACCAGCACGTCCCATCCTTATCCCGTCCATACGCTCCCAACCCGGTTAGCACACCGCCTCTGGGTACAACACTAAGGTCTGTGGGCCGCACCATTCAGTGGGACGAATTGCTCTGAAGGGGTATTAATAATATAACGGAATTAGACTGACTGTATTGAATTAAATCGATGAGGAAAATTTATTATCGCCTCATTTTGTTGTACCAAGTGGTGTATTGAGGGTTTGGAGAAAAGGTAGCTTGAGGGCTTTTCGAATGGGTCTTATAATTGGACCATACGTGGTATATGGTATACGTATTTGTCTGGGGTTGGATGTGTATTATCTCATGCGGCAAATATGATAAAGAAAATTAAAAACAAGCATTTACATTTATTAGAGTCTTTCCTAATAGAGTCGTCTACACTTATTTCTGAAACAACTGATGCAAAAATAGTTTTATCCGTTTTTTTTACTCATTTTACATTAACGTGCGAATTTCTACATTATTAGAAGGTATACTTTTCACTTTATGAAGCATAAAATAAATTAAAGTAGTAGGCGAGTAGCTTGTTCTCAATCTCAAACATTCGCAAGAAAAACCATCCGATAATAATCATAACGGAGCACATGAAAAATTCTACCTTCAGCGGATATTCTAACGACGCGATATTACGCACTATCGAGGCTAGATATAAATCCCAGGCTTTCTCAGTTGTGCTCATAATTTGTAGATAAGAGTGCGTGCTGACCTAGTGAGGTGCTTTTCACGGGACTGTCGCTTGCGGGGTTAATATTAAGGCCAGTAAAGGGTGATAAATGACAGTCAGATCTTAAGATAGTACGGTGATTTAACTGTAGATGCCACTGTTAATAAATAAACGCATACCGTCACGCTAGGGCTTGCTGGGAATAGTCTAGATTTTCTTGTCGGATTCTGTGTGCGTTTTCTTATAAGTATGGTTGTTGTAAATGTATTAATCTTTTATGCTAATTGATTATATGTGGAATATTGATAGTAAGAGCATTAGGAAAGTGAAACGAGGAATAAAATAAAAAAATAAAGAAAATACGTTTCGTAAATAGTTTTAGGAGAAATTCTAAACGAGTCGCCTCTAAAATAATAACAATTATTTTGAGGTTTTTTTGTCTCAAAAGAAGATTTATTTATTCTTCCTTATCCCTTAAAGCCAGTACAGCAGTAATAGCCTAGTGGTGTGATCGACGGACTGCCAAATCATAGGTCTCGAGTTCGAACCCATGGCACGCACTTCTTACTTTTCGGATTTAAGTGCGTATTGTATAATAATCACTTGCTTCAATAACGGTGAAGGAACACATCGTGAGGAAACCGACATGCCTCAGAGATATTTCTCGACGGCCTGTGGAGCTAAGTCAGAGGCCTATGGACGGCATACAAACTTTGACACCAGGTTAGGCACTAACCACACGAAAAAGAAACAGCCTCAAAGTCCTCGTAGTAAGATTAAATTCATGTTTAGCGAACTCTTAAAATAAATCCATAATACTGACAATAACTATGAAATGAATCATAAAAACATATCTCACAGAAGCTATACAGAAAATCTAGAAATTTCTATTAACAAGTATTACGAAACATCGTCGAACAGTCGACGACAGCGTGAAGGCTTTTAATCCAGTAACTAATTTATTACAAGTCTGATAGTACCCATCTACATTTCCTTGAGTTTCTAGTTATTGTGTAACACTAATTAAATATTGTAGTAATTGCCTTCCTGTTTGTCGGTCGTTTCGTTTAAGTGGATAGTATTGATGCGAACGTTTATGTTCAAGTATCTGTTCCTACTGCGAGGGAAAAGCTGGATAAATTGTGTCATAAATAAGGATTCAATATTCATAATCAGCAGCTGGAAGTGTAACAATACGGAGATTTCTACAATAACTGGGAGGAGGTGGGCTTTGCCCAGGAGCGAAATAGGCTAGAAAAACGTTAAAAACATTAGTAACTTTATGGAAAGCTCTACGATAACATTTTATTTTCTCTCTCACTTTTCATCATCCTCACTTGCCGTTGATTAACTCATACCCATCAAAACTGCTTCTATTCTGCCATATTACCAAAAAAAAGACTGCAATAGTAAAAAAAACATTTACCTACCCAATTTAATAGTGATTTTTTTTAATAATATCTACAATAATTTTCCCACAAAATGACATTTAACCAACTGCTGGAATTTCCTAGATAAACTGCTACATTAGTAAGATATCGCTACTAGGAAAAGCAGTTAGCCATATTATTAGATCATTCATTTGAAATCGTTTTGTACCGTTCCCTCCTGAAATGCGTGATCAATCACTGAAGATCGAATGTGGTGATAGCTTGGTTTCCGCGTCATATATCTTCTGTGGTGATAATGAGAAATGATTTCAGACTGGTTATTAAAAGATGTAACCAGGAATTTAATCAGTATGCTTAATAGAAGGAAATATTCTTGCGTTAAGTTGGTATTAATTATTTTGTTAGGTCGCACTCGACTGGGAGGGACTGATGGCAATCAGCTGTTGTGTGAATATTTATATAGTACGTACTGCTATTTATTTTGAGCACATTATCATGTTTAATAGTGTTCGTGTATTAGATCATCAGATTATTGTTTTGGTACCGATAGCAGACAATAATAAAGTTTCATCCAAAACACTATGGTTTCTATGGAAAAAAATTGTGGTTGCGAAATTGATGCCAAGTTTTGGGCTCATGGTGGTTCTAAAGAAATGTATTGTTTTGTTTTCTCTCTAATTTAAATCATAATCTTTTTTACTTACCAACTATACAACAGTTTGTATGGTCTATTAAAATGACAACAACATAAATCAACACTGAACTGATCAAGCTTAAACACAATATTTCCGCAATAAAGCCCCAACAGTCACGTACATAAAATAAAATAAATAGCCAGTTTAGAACAACAATAATAGGCCAACGGTTAAGGCGTTAAGTTATCGTAAGGTCACATCCCACCCCGGAGAACTATTCTAGTGGCTGCAGCGATGTGTTTCCAGCTTAATTGACGGGTTGTACCTATTTGTAATGTGTCTCTGGCTTCCGGCTTTGCCTTCCGCGAGTGTCAACTAGAGAATTATTGTTGAAGAGTACCTAAGCCACACAGTGCTAATAACAACTTTCTTCAGATTTCTATAAGTTAATTATGAAAATAGTAACTAAAAACTAGACTGCCTCATTGGTCTAGTGGTCGCAAGCGCTACTGCTGAGCATGAGGTCCGAGCCTAACCCTTTGGCGTAATTTAGTAACTAATAGCTTCCTAAAAGCTACCTACAGTATTTTTCATCTCACTCACTGCATGGCATATTATCAAGCCCTTTTCGACATTATTCTTTGTATTTCGCCCCCTTTCTAAATCTGACCAACAGACTTAAGGGTGGCTAATCGATCAATTGTGATTGTAGTAATATTTTCAACCGCTTTAATTGAATTTGGTTGACGATCAATTTGCGCATCAATGTGTAAAGATCACACTATTGATGGTTTGGGGGACCCTTAAGTTTTGTGTTATTAGACATGCCAGCATGGCAATTACTTGCCCATCCATTGTACCATTCAGCACAGTTTGAATACGAAAGATCAATGCTTCACGATAACTCTCAGCTTTCCCTTTCAAGCATGACGATTAATTGTTCAGAATTTTCAAGAAACAATGTTAATGGATGCATCGAGACAGATGGGCCTGAGTACTCACGAAGTGGGCGCCGAAAGACGGGCGTGGTCGTCGGGGGAGGCCAAGGAAGCTCTGGCGGTATGACATAAGTGCGTTGTCGGGAGATTGGCCGAAGAAGGCAACACACAAGGAACAGTGGAGAGTTATGGGGGACAATACAAGTTGAAAGTATAAATATAAAAAAAAAATAACAGTTGCTTTCTTTCTTTCTTTTCAAAAAGATTCTCTTTCCCACAAATCTTTCTCTACTCCGCATAATTGAGGAAGACGACTAAATAATTATATGTATTTATTGATCACATACAATTTTTTGTCTTACTATACGCCTCTTAGCTGTCAGTTAATTTACAATGAATGGCCTTTGTTATACATTATCTTACATCTGTACAAACACTATTGAGTATTGTGATGATTAGCTCTGTTGCAAATGTTAATATCGCTAATGTTGATATGTTGATTTTGATTGCGTAAGTGTTTTTGTCCGCTTCTGTACGTGGGTGGTTGAAATAAAGACGTGATTGTGTTGTGTTGCAAGAGTGTTGACATTAGTGGATGAAGAATTTGACATGGGGTAATAGATTCATTATAGTCACTTTTTGACATGAGGTAAGAGATTCATTATTGTCACTAATCAGTTTGTTCTACTTTTCTGTCTCCTACTTTCTATAATCTATCACAGTTTGTGACAACATTGTCAAAATTGTACTGAATCTTCCACAGTATACATTTTTAGGTAATCAAGAAATTATTTAAATTTTGAACTAGGTATGTGTTTTCTGTTGTTTTGCGAGCTTTTTTGAGATTATTATACAGACAGGCAAAGGAGGCAGTTTATTCCCTACGTAGCTTTTTGTGACATTCAAGAGTTTTTGATTGACTACTATCAACGTATCTTCAAATAACTGCAACGACGTTATCGTTTCAGTTATTGGAAGACAGATTTAAGACAAACAAAAGAAAAACAGACTCTTCTTCGGTTTCCTACAACAAATACTTACGAGTACAAGCAACTACCACAAACACAATGTGCACAATACAGCTATCTATAAAACTTTTATAATAGTAATCGAGGCGAGATGAGCATGTAAATGAGCAGCGATACAATACTAGCGGTATGACTGCGCCTGCGCATGGCGGCCGCACGCTATCCCTCATACGGTGGTGTAATGTTTCATTGTGGGGGCCAGGAGTGGAAGAGGATGGTGAATGTGGCATTGATTTGGGGGTAATCTACTACCTATGATTTTTGGCTGAAAGTTTCATTTATTAGTGGTAATTTTTGCGTCATTACCTGAGAACACAACCGTGATGAACCGTAACTTATATCAGAGTTTATCTGTTCTTTTTCTTTTATAACTTATGTGACAGCTTTCTGAGCAGTTAAAGTGAACTGGTAAACTTATCAATTCACTTTAACTACCCTATTTAAAAAAAAATGCATTCATTACAACTTTGTTGTAGCACTAGTTTGAATTTAGTATTTCCTAAATGCATTAAAAACGGCCTCTGTTGCCCAAACCTTGCATAAATTATTTTGCTATTTTTAACATGTATTTATTGAAAGCTCTAAGAGGCCAAGCGTGGGCCAAACTAATCATTGTCAAAAAAAAAACTAACTTAATGCCTCAATGAGAACTACAAGTTTAATGAAATACACCTTCTTCAGCGTAATAAATCAGTATAAAAGCTTTTCTCAATATTAAACTTTCAACCAACAAAATGCTTAAAATGGTGAATATACCAATTTAAATAATACATTAAAACATACCACATCTGTTGGCTACTTCTCACAACTGATTCTAATTAAGCAGCAAGCCGGAGATTATAAGATATTGAGGCATTAGGGAGATTTATACCTAGTACTGAATAATGAGATAACACTAATGGTAGCCCGTGTAGCTCATGTGGCATGAAATACTGGATTATAGATGTGGGTAGCTGGGTACAAATTCACGGTTTTTTGTTTAGCTGAATTTTATGTTTTCTAAAGTCAACATACAACATGGTCGAGGAATCATGTCCGGTCTGAACTTTGCGCAGCGTTCTGCGCAATACATTTTTTTAGGAACCAAATGGTGACATGGGCGAGTGTGAGTGAGTCGACAGGCGCGAAAGTTCAGAGAGGATATGTTCGGACTGGCCATGATTCATTTCCCGTATTGTACGCTATACTATTAATAGAGAAGGAAAAAGGTTGGAAAGCTCAAAAACCTTGACAATGACAAGAGATAACTACTTAGAACCGACACCATACCCGACAACAGTAGAAGAGCATAAAACAATTCAGATAGATATTCTTTATTGCATGCAACCATAGCCAACCGTTTTGACCCATTACCAACGGTTTTGGTTGGCTATGGCTGCTCCTCAACCATGACCTAATGAGTAATTCTAGGGCAGGATTTACAACGTTCAAAAATCACATCAATCTATGTGTTGACTTCTACGTATATAAAAATTATATCACAATCAACTTAACGACAGCCAAATTAAAAATAAATCAAACTAATCCGACACTTCACACAAAAAAAAGCGTTGACAAAAATTCCAAATATGTTTTTTTTTAAATCTTTTTTAACATAAAAAATCTTTCCAAACAAATCTGCAAATAAAAAGCACAATTAGTGTTGAATTATACTTTTATTAAAAAGTAATAGTTTTATATAATAGTATGTATTTTTTGATGCCCTATAATTATCCCCCCCCCACTTTTTATATAATTTACACTTGTCCATATTATCAATATTATTATTTTAAGTCTGTTAGTTTTTAATCATGTAATTATGGGCCTAATTGAAATAAATTAATAGTATGTTAAATTACTAACTAACTTACTATACATATAAAATATTTAAAATTCAATTATTAAGAAAAAAACTAGTTCATCTAAACTACAGTTAAATCGGCAATTAACAAATAATGTGTATCGCATTAACGTCGCGTCTATCAAGAGAGATTATGTTATAATATTATGCGTTGCGCAAGCGACTGGTTTTGTATCGGAATCGTGAACGAGATTCTTTTAGAATTCTTATGGTTGTTTTATGATATTAAAGGGTTTTAGTTTTAACGGGAACGAATTTCCCGTTAAAACTAAACCGTTATAATAAAATAATTTGCTGCAATATTACAGAAAAAAAAGGAACTGAAAAAAGTATATAATCTGACTGAGTTTTATTTGGATAAACTTTCGTATCAATTTTATGTAAGGAGAGAGCGGGGAAATGGATTTGAGGTAATAAATTACTAATAATTTACTATCACAAATACAAAAACAACCATAGCTATTCGAATTACCTACCTAGACTTACAACTAGTTTAGTAGTTATTAAAGCTCTCGTTTCTAAAAAATCTTTGCTGAATTGAATTTCCTTACCTTTTCTGTAACATCATCACACAACATCCTGTCACTATCGAATCCTAACCTTATTCAGTTCATCGCAGCCCTACATCGCCACTAGCGCCATGCGGCCGAACCCGACAACTCACTGCGCAGACGCAACCCACACAACTAACGTTCATTTTCATAACAGGTCGCGCCGGTAGTTTTTCTTGTCACCATGTTTGTTGCTTTCGAAATGTTATGTTATTTTTTATTTAGGTTTACAACTTTGCCGTGAGGCTGCAGAGGTGTAGCTTGTTTGTAGGTCCATAAACTTCAGAATTTTAGTGATAAAAATTATCATAAATAGTTACTTAAATGAAGACGAGTTTTTATCAAGATGTGACCTAAAATCATCCTTCAGTCGCTTTGATAAGGAACATATTCAATGGGTTGTAGGCTGTTGATGTTGAGCGTACTGTGTGATGGTGATAGACTTCTTCAAGCTAAGAAATATTTCTTCTGATCTTTCACGAGCCAGTTTGTTTAACTAAAGGAAACGTACTCGTTATCGTACGTTCAATTATTGCTATCAGTTCTATCTGACTTCCGCAACCCATTGAAACAGGCTTTTCTAGACCACATAAGTTGTTAACTATCTTAAAAACATTTCATCGTTGCCTTTTATGTCAGCACACTCAGCACAAGCCGTGTGCGGTGGGATTTTTTCAAAAATGACTAACTTTTATACAAACTTTTATCCCCTATTTAATCCCCTTAGTGGGTGATTTTCAAAACAATCAACTCAGCCTATCGCAGTCTATTGCAGGACATAGGCCTCACTCAAGCTGCGCCACATCACCTTGTCCTCCGCCTTTTCGCATCCAGTCTATCCCAGTCACTTTCCCACGCTACGCTTGTCGATACGCGGTCTCTACTCCAGGACTCGGCTGCTCCACCGGCCAGCGGTCCTTCGACAAACATGACTAGTACACTGTAGTGGCAGTGGACTAGCAAACTGAAGTGTCAGGTTGCTTTCTCTGCAAGCTATCTGCTCATCTACGTTATATATTAAGCAGCACTTGTGCAACATTTCATGCTTCTCGATCAATGCTTCCCAGCGGTTTAGGTTGTGCGTTGTCTGTCGGTGAGTGAATGAATTAGATTGTAGTATTCATTGCTACATTGCATTATACTAGCTGTTGCCCGCGATTTCGTCTGCAGTGCACTTTCGCATTTATAATAATTAAGTTAGGATAACAATAAACCTTTAAATATTAACATTGTATAGTTTTGACAAAATAACAGTAAGGAATTAAAACCATTTATTTTAATTATTGTAACCATTAATCTGAATGTAGAATAACTATCTCTGGTTGTTTACTACTAAAGTGATCTTCAAATTATCACGATGAGCCACGGCAAAACTGAATAGACGAATGTTTTAAGTTCATAGCAATGTACAGTTGTATGACTAGCTCTTATAGTAAAATTGTGACATAAGGCTTGAGAGGTAGCGAGGAGGTAAAACTTGTAAGAATTTATTGGTTAATATTATTCTTTTTGAGATCAGAATTTAAATAGGCAGACTCACATTAGATTTTTTTTTGAAAATGCAAAAAGCTGTTAGAGATAACAGCAAAAAATAATTATATTGAGAAATATAATTATTTTTCAATTTTAATACCCGGACGTGTTACCCAGTTACTGGGTTGTGGAGGTCAGATAGGCAGTAGCTCCATGTAAAATACTGGTGTTTAGCTATATCCGGTTAGACTGAAAGCAAACCCTAACATAGTTGGGACAAGGTTAGGCAGATTGATTGACTACCCGGGTATAATAATTTTCTAGTAGTTAATAATTGTTACCATCGGGGGTAGAACCTGGGTGAGGCTAGCACTGGAGTGTGGGGACTGGCACAACAACAGAAAGGCGTGTGCGCAGCAGTGGGGGAACTCACGCTGTGGATGATGATGGAAATTAATTGCTAAACTAACAATACGCTCGCAAGTTCTGCATAAATTATTTCATCTAAATGATTTGTTTAATTTAATAAGCTATAGCTATTAGGTAAGTAAGTCTTGTTTTCATCGCTACAAGCTTGTAACTCGCACCAAATCACAGCAATTTGAGAAACGGACCCGTCTGTCAATTAGCGGCGTGTGTCTCATCACCATGTTTTGAGCAACATTAAGATAATTCACTGCACCGTTGTAAGTGTTAATAGAGCGCGGTTCGTACTCGCTGCTTTTATGGCCTCTCGTTGCGTTTTGCGTGGGGCCATGAAATTAGAGGTTACATGTACGCCGTTGTAATAACGTGCAATTTGTGATGTTGTTTTATCACTTGGGAACAGATTTGTAAATTGGAAAATCAATTAAAATGTCTTCGTGCTTCGAAGTATGTATTGAAACCAAAAACCCATATCGTCTGAGAGTATCGTCCAAAATCATAAATTGTCCGCATGCCGAACCTGTAAATGGCCGAATAAACATAACATACATAACATCACGCCTTGTATCCCCGAAGGGTTGGGCAGAGGTGTACTTGTAGTAGGTACACCTACATTGGGCCAAGTGTGTTTAAGTCTCATGTAATAGGGGGCGAGCCTGTTGCCATCAACCAGGCACAAATCCAGACTCCGGGCTGCTACTGATAAATTCCAGATAGAAAACCCATTATCACTTGACCGGACCCGGGAATCGAACCCCGGACCTCATGCTCATCAGTAGCGCTTGCGACTACTAGACCCACGGTAGTAAATAGTCGAATATTTTTTATGAAATCTTCTAAAAATGCTTTATTTCTGAAAACGAAAATAACTCTTTCTGTAAGTTATCGGTCATAAACTAAAAATATGTAAATATTATACGTAATAAATCCATTATTATAACCCATTTGAATAGTAAAGAAATAATACTCAGACATTTTTTTTTTTTTTTCAAAAACAATAATATCTTTACTGCGACTCTATTTTATAACCATTCACACGATTGACAGTCGTAAAATTTCTTTTTAAAACCGAATTGAATCGTTTACATTAAGTTATTGCTTGTAAAAGTCTAAATAATTGTAAGACGCCATCATGAATTTTTTCGCACACATGAATTAAGTCACTGCGGGACGTCTAATCATTGCGACATAATTATGAATGTTCAAGTCTTATGATTTAATATTACATTCTCAGTCTACTTTTCTGATAATAAAATATCGTTTTTTTTTAGTTGACCTACTGGCTCTATTGTTGGCAGCTTTGTTGAATATAACGTAAAACATCTTAAGAAATGTAAAATTTTATAAAAATTGAATCATAAATAATGTCAAAGGAAACCGAGGAATTGATAAATATATTTTTAAAATATATTTTTGAAATACATGAATTTTTTAAATATATTTTTTTATTTTACGATGGGTTTGCACTTGACTCTAGTCTAGGTCAGAGGTGACAGAGACAAAATCGACGATGGAGTGAGCTTACCCAGAAGAAGCCTGTTCACTCTTAATTTGAATAAATTCGGGTTGTATGCGTTCGGAAACACAGACGCAGGCAGAGAGTTCCACTCCTTTGCTGTGCGCATTATAAAAGGCGTTTGAAAAACGCTTAGTGCGAGTTGGTGGAATATCAACTAGGTAGGGTGGTTGCCTGCAGTGTGTCTAGATGTCTGATGGTAGAAGGGGGCCGGTGGAATGAGGTCGTGGAGTTCATGGGCACACTCGCCGAAGTACAATCTGTAGAAGACCGACAAGCAGGCAACCTTGCGGCGATGAGCCAAGCTGTGAAGCTTGGCATCCACCAGTTTAACGTTGCCAATGACCCTCTTAGCTCTGCGTTCCACCAAATCAAGCGCAGCAAGTTGGTACTTAGCTGAGCCGTCCCAAAGGTGGCTACAATACTCCATGCAGGATCGGACTTGTGCTTTGTAAAGGCGATTACAGCGTGTTATGTAATCTTATGTATAAATTGCAATAATATGGCAAGGTAGGTACAATCCCTTTATTAAGGTAACAATATCACTTGGTTTAAAACTGGACTAAAATTCTTGAAAGCATTGAAGTTTTTGCACGCAGATAAATAATAAATTAACGCTAAATATATTATTTAAAAATGCAAGGTAATTAAATTATTATAATACGCGCGCCCACACACATATCATAAGTTTAAATGTGACTTGATGTAAAGTTGTGATCACACTGAAAATATACAGATTTAATTTAATTAATTACAACCTACAATATCATGAAGCAGGCTCTTGGTTTCAAGGACGACAAAGTTAAAAGGTGATTAAAAGAAAACTCGAAATTTAAAAATTCTTTGCTTATAAATAAAGAATGTTCTTTTTCATCTTGAGTTGCATACTTTAGAAAACAATATACTGGGAAATTTAATTGTGGTAAAAAAAAATGCATAGTTTTGATACCAAGCTACCTTGCCTAAAGCTTCAGAAAGTACATAAATATCACAAAAATAATCTATTAGAATACAAATCGTATTAAAACCAAGCCTTAGTCTCAACAAATAAATGTCATAATATATTTTTATTTTTACGCTCAAGCGCCCATCTTTGTCACCCGCTGACGCTTCCAAAGCAAATGAAACTCGATATTCTTCCCAAAAATAAGGCTTCGTATTCACTCAACGATTTTTACATGTCTTCGCGACTTCGGAAATGTAAATAAATAATTCTTGTAACAAAAAATAAACAAAATGACACTTACGTCGACAAGTTTTATACCTAAAACGAGTACAGATGACAATAAAAGCACTTTTGTAAATGAATTCTGCTTGTTTTTATTTGCTTTTAATTAATTGAATATGTTTCGTTTTTGTATATTTTTTCCGTTTGGTAACAGGCATGAATCAGCTGTTTATCTTGAGTCATAAAATTCGATTGTGTGATATGGATACTGTTGCGACGTAGGCTTGGTAGTACACGCAAATCCGTTAAATCCGGTAAAATGATTACCAAACGTGGTTTCATTCCGGTTTCAGGTTTAATATAAAATTTGTTAAATTACGTTAATTTGCTGCCATCAGTCGATTGTATTTTAATTAAAACTGCACTCATGATAATTATAGATAAATTGCCTTTTCCAAATATAGGTACAGTTTTATATAGTTGATCATCTTAGAACTGCACACATTGAAATTCACTCATACTTAATTTAATTTTAATTACATTCTAATCAATTCCCACACAACTTCAAACACAACATTAAAAACATAGTAACAAATAAATCAAAACGCGACAATGGTTGCTCATCGATGATCACCACGCAACCGCAACGTACGCATGAACCTACTGACACCACTGACCATCCGATATGGGGTATCAAGTGTCAATGTCGCTGCTCTTCCGCAAATACATTCACACACCGGCTGTTGACACGGCCTGACACTTCACATGCACCAACTGTAAAATTAACTTTTATTATGGCTGTTAATGATTTAATTAGTAAAGAACGGGAAAAGTTTCGTGAGAGTGATGAAAATGAAAAATTCTGGTGTAGACTTAGAAATGAACTGGTCATAGATAGAGTACATCATTGTTGGGTTGAGATATGGGTTCAGCTGGTTGTAAAGCAAAACGTTAGGTGACCAGTGACCATTGATCTGATTTTTGGCCTTATAATGATAGACTTTGGCAATGCCCAAAGTCCAAAGTGTTAAAGCTTGATAGATCCAAGCTTTAAAGTAAAACCACACTATGTAGTTCTAATTTCCAAATTTTCATTGTTTTAAATGCTCATAACCTCTCCTTTTGCTAAAATGATACACTGCTTACATGACGCATATTGAGAAACGATATAAATTTTTACAGCTACGTACAATTAATTCTAATTTATAATATGATACTCCACAATACTTTCCACACCGGTTGCCTCGCGAACTCCCGCGCATCCATTGACACGCCGCGACACCTCACATGTGCACACGCACCATAAAATTCACGTGTTTATCCTTCTGGCGTACTCCCACACGATCGTTTAATATCACGATATTTTAATACTTTTGTGAACATTTATAAGTCTTGTGTTGACTGAGGTGGTCTGTGGTTGTGAATATTGGGTAAAAATAAATATATTTGAGAGAATTTATATAGGTACTAAAACCAGTGCTACAGATTCTTTCACAAACTGTAGAAATATTTCAATATACAGACATGTTTGTCTAATTAGAACCTACCTGTGGAAGCTCCACAGATAAAGAATCTTTGAAATGCTTCAACCAATACTCTTCCCAGCCATTTATCGCTAATTTGTCTCCTTTAAGCATTTAGCACTTTTATTTTTATCCTAAAAACACAGTAAATAAACTTCCATTTCAGGAATAAAAATACCTCGGAGCTAATGAAAGGAAAATAAGAATCCAATCTATTTAAAAAACTATAAGATTCCAAAAACGAAAGAATCAGATTTCCACACAGATACAGAACACAGAGTTGCTAAAAGCAATAATATAATTCCTTTTAATTCTTTCAAATAAAGCTTCGATATAAATTGGCTGGACAATGAAATGTTTAATGAAACTTAAGGTAAAGGTCAACTCGAGACCGCACCTTCAATTAAAGAAATAAGCGATAAACTCATGTCGAAAACCGTTTATTTTAGCGTTTCTGGTATCGATATGCTATTTTTGTTTAATAAGGAACAAAACGATGTGGATGATATAGTTATTTGATTTATTGGGCAAGATCTGAATAATTGTTTTGTAATGGATATTTATCTATTTATACCTGCTTTTATTTTATTTTTCCTATTTAAAATAGTTCTAGAAATGCCGTTACACAGGTGGGTTGAGTCTGTTGATATAAATCTGTCGCACTGCTAAATGTGCTACATAAAATAGCATCTATTTATCAAATTAAAGACATACCGTATTCAATGGAATTTAAAACCGCACTCCCACTGAAAGAATAGCTATAATAAATAGTTATAGCAAATCTTCGCCACTAAAATTTAACTGACCATTTATTCCAACCAAAGAAAGTAAAGGCCGTTGAAAATACAGATTTTAAGGTTCGCTCTAAATATCATCAATTAAAACCAATTACAAAAGAAAGTGATAGTCGCCCAAGTGTGCAGGTCACAATTTCTGATTCATTTTTTAATTATCCACAGATTTATTTTCCTGTATTTTGGACTTTATATCTTTCGTTTAAAGTTGGGAATTCATTGATTTAAAGCTGTCGCTGTTGAACTAATGGCACTACAAATCCCCGGCAGTCCGGGCCAGGTATTGTCCTCTGCAAAGTTTATTTGCTCCTTACACCACTGTCGTCCGATCGCCTTTTTACTTTTATCTCAGACAATTTTTAAATGGTTTATGTTTGATACCATTATTGTGTGCCAATCAGGTTGAATTACAATGTCCTTTACCAACGGCCGAACGGAGTAAGAATTTCTTTATTATTTTTGTTACAAATCATTTTATTTTATGCCTTTTTTAGTTTTAAAGTAAACAAGGCAGATGTTCGCTTTATTTAGATGAGCCAGTCGAATGCGTAAGTTGAATTTAAATAACTCGTGTTTGAATTTACGGATGCTTGGAGACATGGAAAATTGTGGTGCTTACCTTATTTTTTCTCTCTTTTTACTGGAATTTATGTGCCTTTAGTTTTGACAAGTTTACTTAAAGGATTCTAGGAAGAGGCTACTTGTATTTAGATTTGTGGGGCGGTCAATCTTGTTCATGCGAATGTTAAGAAATCTTGTGTATGGTAAATTCAACATGTCATTTAAGTCCAATTATTTTCTTCTGACTTCATTTTCTTCATTCGTACTAATCGTACTCGCATCTACTGTATAAAGTGAGCATACGTATATTTTGATACCGTCATTTGCACGATATATTTTTGTTTTTAAAAAGCATTCATTTTCGCAATCTCCATCAGCATTTCGTTAAACGTGCTCTCACTGACAGATATCCCTTCGATCAATAATTTGAACATTAGCGGCACATAAAAGTCACTAATTGAGATATCCCCAACAATTTGAACTCAACGTTTTTAAAGTGTTAAGTAGTGGCCGGAGTGTGCAATAAATCTCATTGTTGGCACTCTTATCTACCCCACTGAGGTAGCCGATATTGGCGTTGTCAGTGAAGAAAATTTAAATATAAAACGTAGTGTTGCAAGACGATCATGGGTTTTTATCTTCGGACGGTCATATTTTGAAGTATGTGGAGCGGTTGCACTTTGCGGAGTAGGCAGACTGAGCAGATGATGATGTTCAAATATATATTTGCATATTATATTTTTGTGTCTCCTGCTTTACAACAAATAAATTGAGATACGGGAAGGAGAACGATGATATTTTTATGTGTCGAGCTTCAAAAGAGGTGTTATTTATTGACTGATAATTGTTCAGTAGTGTTAATTGTCATTGTGCTTCCCAGCACCCTAATTGCGTAGCGCACGATCCATTAAAATCTGTTTCATTTTGACAATTCAACAACATTCATTACGTTATTTACGTTGGTGAGCAGACAAATTTTTCGAACATATGAAGCAATGGATTAGAAATATCCTTTAAAATGATTCCGATTGTGATTGATAGTGTGTTACGCAATCAAGGTGCAGAATGGAAAATAATCATAACGCTTAAAACCAGCTTCAATCTAATCATGAATGGTAACTGGGAAAATTAATAGAAAAATGTGGGCCTGCAAACTCTATACAACATTACATTCTTATATGTATCTATTAAATTAGTAGCCACACTTACAATCTTGCTTATTGTTTGTTAAAAGAAATATAGCTTTACATTGCTCGGATTATGTTAGTTTACATTTAGAATAAAATCTTTTGGTTAGCTTGTGTTTACCTTTCCGTTAATAAAGCACGGAACAAATATTTGTATGACCTACAAGTAGTTGTTTCGGGTCTGGCTATTTGTGTATGTGAGTTTAAATGTTTGTAAACGCACCCACAATACAGGAGAAATTCCTAGGGTGGGGGGAAACAAAGATCTTTATAAATCAATCAATCAGACAATCTAATGATGACATTTCCTGATTCTAAAATCTGAATAACAATAACCCAAGCGAACCAGACAGACGGTGATCGAGTTCTAAAAATGTCACTTTTATATCACATAAAACAAGTTATCAAAGTCAGAACCGATATAAATAAAGATACTAAAGATTACAAAATTACTTTAGTTGAGAAAGGGATCATCGTGTGTGGCACTAACGTACGGTAATGACTTATCGAAGATCTCTTCATTAAAAACTAAAATGTGAGATGGTTTCAACTGTTTGTATGTTCTCAGTGATGAGAGGTCACTGAAGATATCCGTGGAAATAATGAGGATGCTTGAGACACTCTCTGTGTTCACGGGAAAAGGAAAGCTGAATTGTGTTTGTAAAATAGCTCTTTACTAATCACCGAGCTTCTTAATTCGTCACTAACAGTAGGTACGTAATTCTGCCAGTATAAACAAAGTGTAGCGTAATTGGTTAAATCACGAGTTTTAAGGAAAAGCTCTAAAACATCAATGCAAATTATTTTACCAACAAAGCGAAGTGAAGGCTTTACAAATACGAGACTAGTTAGATTTTATTGTAAATTTAACAACTTCGTCAGAAAACTATTAAACAAATTCCTGTATTTCCTTATTTGGCTCACTGAGTTAACTACTGCATTCGTTATTCAGTTATTTACTGCACGTACTAATAAGAAAGCCAATTTATTATTGACAACATTAACTTGATCAGATATACGGAAAATAAAATAAATCCCAGAAAAATATCCGTTGGATCTAGACAGGTTTGAGCCAGGATCCCTCACTAGGGTGGAGACACGAGGTTAGCATGCGACGTTCAGCGCATCAATCAGCAACTGAATCGTATTCTCAATAATAATAAAGTAAGCTCATCTGTTTCGGGGATCTGAACAAAAGTTTCTCAGAACGTTGCGTGTCCCCTTAATGATCTGAATAAAAAGTAAATGTTTTGAACAAAAGCTTTCTAAGGTTTAATTAGGTTGTATCGGTGAAAGTCAGGATCATGCCTTTTGGAATGATGGTGTATGATACTGCAGAAGCCTTTTTTACGATGCAGGTTTTAAATAATGATTTATTGACTTCGATGTGAGTCTTAACAAGAATAGGAAATAATATGGATATAACAGTAAATCATTTATCAATTATTTACTTTTATTACACTGAATCAGTCAAAATTATTAATAGGCGTTTAAGGAACGTGTAAACATGATTAATGTACGTTAAAAAAATATGATACCGACGATCAATTGTATGTAATCTTTTTTTGCATATAAGATTTACTGGCCACATGATATAGTGTGTAGCCAAGAATATTCTTCACATGTTATTGTAGGTGATCCGTTTCGTTTGCATTTAGTGCTGATAATACCTGTTATATAACATTAGAATGATTATCTAAACGTCTCAATACTAAAGCAATTTATATCAATAATTGACCAACAATGTTAATAAGACAAGATACAAGAATGAAGCCATTAGCGGAATCGCTAAAACTAACACCGTTTCGCGATCTCATAAATCACAAAGCAATTTAGACCTTACCTGTAACTTGTCAGAGTTGAAACTTCTATAGCATGTGTGCGAACAATTTATCTTAGTGTTCGACGTGGATGCAATTAATCAAGAGCCAATGTCACGTACGTAATATAGCCGAGGTAAAAGAGAAAAAGATGATTTCAGGCTAATTATCTTTGATGTTGTTATATTTTTATTTTGCCACTTAACACCTACAGAGGCAATTTGTCGCTTGTTACGTTACGCTATTGAATTTTTCGGGGTCCTGCATTGTGTGACTACCGTCTGTTGAAGCAAGTTGATTTATTTCTCATACGTTCAGTACTCATTTATCATCGTTCGGCTGTATTTAGACTGTTTATTTTTATAATGAGCTCTCGAAAAGGTCAATTTTGCGTTTACAGTTCTTTTTTTCTGCATCGAGAGGGTGTTTATTTCTTCTTAAATACGTTTAAGATCAGTTGTCGTGTTCGCAACCTGATCTCATTATTCGGGACATGTAAGAAAAGGAAGGTGTGAAAGCTTGGCGTATAAGCGAATAAATACGAGTATATTCATTATTTATCAATGCCTACTTTTAAATAAAGCCTTTCAGTTTTAATTTATGGGCGGCTTCCTTGAATTGAATGTCCATATATTGTAGAATTTATCAAGTCGCAAAAATATTTCAAGCGTTTCCTTCCTGGGAATAATAACTTAGAATTCCCATTCCATAAGTAACTTAACATCAGAATATACCGGTGTATATTCTGATACAAGTCCCGTAACTTCCTATAGCTGTGAGACCTCACAGAACCTTGATCAATTCATCGAATTAAACACCTTTAATTAATTAAGATTGCTATCTTAGCTTGGTCTGTGGATGGCAATTAGTCGTAGTAGAGATCCTTTGTTACGACTTACATGACGGCTATAAGGTTCCTGTTTTAGCAACCTTCTAGGATTACAAGCAATGAATAGGGTTCCTGATGAAGCATCATTGCTTTCATGAACATCTGGGTATGATAGTGATCAGTTTTTGGATTTTGTCCAATATGTGGGACTGTTGTTTAATTTGCATTTGCAGCAGTGTCCGTTCTCTGAACTCCTGGTGGTTTACTAACATCAACATGGTGTATATTTTAGAAAATTTAGTATAAGATCAAATTTTTTTGATTTTACAACAAGCGATTCTTAAACAGGAGTGATGCAGGAAAAAGTTTAAATAGTAATGGTCAATCTCTTCGCGTCCAACAATCAGAACTATATTCTTCAAGAACAAAAAAAAAAAACGGAAGGAGAGCGATTACATAACAGTTGTAAATCATCCCGTGCAACTTTTAATTGTGAAATATCGCCTACGTGAACATTCCTCTAAACCATGTAGCTTGTACGAGTAGGCGACGCGATGGTAGCTGCCACTGCTTATGAATTATCACTACAGTTAGCGAAATCTATTTTATGCTATGAGTGTAGAAAGGGGATTAACCAATGATTACGGAAGAATAACGTATCTTTTTTTATAGGTATTGCTTGTTTCATTGAGTGTGGGACAGTCAGCATCAGTACTGGTTTATCCCTAGCTTCAATACTTGCTTGATCGTTATCCTACAAGTGATGTTATGTAACTTCATTGTGGCTTTCCAAACTTTCAGTTCGACTTAATTTTAAGTCGGATAGTTTTTTTTATTCCTACCCATTAAATCGTAGATTAGCCCTACCGAATCATAAGGCATTTCTGTTTCCCTTTGATACCTCTGACACACACAATGACGCACTTGACTTGATTGACATGTAAACGCCATTATTATTGTGTAAGGTCACTCTTTTCAGTAGACACAGCGTGACTGCGTGGCATAATACGGTGAGGGCAAATCTAACGATTTAAGTCTTTGTACTTACCTACCTTCTGAATACTACATTTGAGTCACCACACCATCCATTACATAATAGATTGGTTAGTAATGAATGAATTAAAAATAAACATTGAAAAAACAAAGCTTATGACATTTAACCAAAAAACCGTTACCCCCAATTTAAATATAACATATGCTAGTCAAAGAATAGCTGAAACGAACAATGCCAGATTTTTAGGCCTTCAGCTGGATAGTCACTTGACCTGGAAATGTCATGTACAGATAGTCTGTTTTTTTTTTTAAGTTGAATAGCTGTTAGTAATCGCTATATTAAATATTATTACATTATTGCCTATTGTTCTAAATATTAACAAATTAATGACAACTATATTAATTACTAATACATTAAATTAATGACTCTTTTAAATTATTGATTATTATTATTTCTTATTATTGACTAATATAATTATTGATTAATACTAAATTAGTGACTTCTGCTACAATGTTGCAAAGGTCTTTAAATATTGTATGCCTAAAGGCGTAGTCATAGATGTACTTCACTTTATAAACTGTAACACCATAATTTTACCTGTGTACCACAATAAACAATTTGAATTTGAGCCGTATACATATACAGCTCCCCGTCTACATGATACTTACTGCCATTTTCTTTCTTCCCCAGATGTCTGCCATCGACCCTGACTGCGGTGTTAACGCCATCGTCAACTACACCCTCGGAGAGAGCTTCGTCAGGCCTCATTTCTCTGTCAAGCCTGACTCTGGTGAGCTGTGTGTATCAGCTCCTTTGGATTATGAAGCACATAGTGATTTTGAGTTTCCTGTCATCGCTACTGATAGAGGTTTGTATTTTTATCTGTTTGTTGTTACTGTTTTGGTTTCTGTCCTTGTTGCCTTTTTTTTTGCTTCGGGCAAAGTTTTATTTTTTGAATGGCATTTCGCAGGTCAACCTAGGAGGTTGTCGACTGCTTAACCAGACTTTCCTGTGGCTACTTCAATAAATTAAGGCCTCCAGCTAGGGCATAACACTTAGAAACTAAGCGACTACACGCTAAGGGCGCCCCCTTTGGGGTACGGACCTCGGCTTAGGGCGTCGCACAGCAAGGGACCAGCTGGATCGGATTAACTTCGGGCAAGCGTGTCTTGACTTTGGTTATATAGTCATGATCTGGTTAACCATTTTTGGATAAGTAATAAGTAATTCCATTTTGTATTTATCTGGGGGATAGCGGATATCCCAACACAGCAGTCCCCATTTTTTTTTTATTCTAGGTTAAATTAATGCATGATTTTATGCTACTAGTTGAATTGTTTTATAATCTTGTAGTTATAACTTTTGAATGTACATTCTACAAAACCAATAGCTACACGAACAATATGCAGAAAATAGGCTCTGTTCAGATATACCTAAATATTATTTTGTTCGATTAAAACATGGAGGTAAGCCTCGCCCATTAATTAACTCGTACATTCCGAAATGTAATGTTAAATATTAATGGTTTGATTAACTGAAGTACTTATGATAAGTGGAATTATGCTGTGAACCAAACCCTTTTCGCAAAATATTCTGAAGCAACAACATATTATTATTCGATACTAAGAATAAATTGAGCAAGAAAGATGCTCATGATGAATTAATAATGCTATATTCACACACTCCTATTATTTTAATAATTATGAAAAACAACTGGTTATTCGACGACTATAGTTTTTACTTCTATTTCCGAACATGCAATGAATACTCAGAATATTATCATAAGCATCTTTCTAACTATCATATCATTGCTTGTGTTAAATATTGTAAGAGAAATAAATGTACGAGTATTTATTCTCAAAAAATAATACGCCAAATATATGTAAGGATTATTAATCTTACTTATTATGTCTTAGTAACCACAATGAAGTTAAATATATTATATTTAACTTCATTGTGGTCACTAAGACTTCATTAAAATCCCGGGTTCGATTCCCGGGTCGGGCAAAGTGTTAATGGGTTTTTCTATCTGGAATTTCTCAGTAGCAGCCCGGAGTCTGGATTTGTTCCTGGTTGATGGCAATAGACTCGCCCCCTATTACATGCGGGACTTAAACATAACTGGCGAAATGTGGATGTACCTACTACAGGTACACCTCTGCCCAACCCTTCGGGGAAACAAGGCGTGATGTTATGTTATGTTCTGTTAGTTATTTTCGAGGGTTAATATATATAAAGCATAATGAATTATAATACCTAGTATTAGATTTCTGCTAAAAGAGTAAAAAAAAATCTTGCTAACTATAATCTAAATTAATTTATGAATAGAGCACCTTATAAAATACCTTAGAACCTGGTGTCCACACTATTAGTAAACATGAAACGTCGCTACTTCAGAATTCCGCCATGGCTTCCAAACTTATTTGTGCAATAATGTACTATGTTCATTTGCCCAAAGTGGGTTAACAACATTCCCTACGCAGACCTTTATTAATTTTCTAATAATTAGCCCGATGCAATATTCTCTAAGGTACAGGTAAATTGTCTTACCTTAAAATTATAATGCGCTCGTATTTGGTCGAATTTATTGGCATTAAACTGAGATTCAATCCCCTTCACTTCAGTGGTTTTTCCGTCTTAACTACCTATTAGTAATAATCATTAAAAAGTATAAGAAGTCGTTTAATTCCTATTAAATTGCTGTCGTTAAAGGACGTCTCAAAATAGAAAATGTTAACTTTAGATTATGATTACAAGTATAGGTAACTAGTGATATTATGGCATTGCTAACTCAATCATTAATATTATGAGTTTAATACTTCCGGGATTCTCAGTTTGCTTAAATTATAGATGATGAGGACCAGCACAGTAAAGCGATAATAAATGAAAGTGTCAAAGTAGGAGGAGCCTAGGAGCTATGCAAGGATATTTCGGTGCTTGAAGACAGTGTGACGTTGTTGGTAAACATTTGTGATGTAATTGTGTGAAATTGTATTGAAAAAACAAGATGTCGGCGTTAGTTCCGAGTTTGAAAACATTCTTGTACTAACTATACGAGTGAACATGAAACACACTTCTCCAAAATATCTAGAAAGCTATTCAACATTTCCAGACAATATGCCACAAACAATACTCATTCGAATCTGCATCAAAACAATTAGCTTTATTACAAGTTTACTCAAGAAATACAATAAGCTCTATCAATATCAGAACACCTACCATTTTGTCTCTCTTGTTAAATGTTTTCAAAATTACTATTTCCTACTGCAATATTAAAGTCGATAGATCGCATCTGTCATGCTGGACTACTAATATACTGTGGCTTTTTAACAAATGCAAGCTATTCACTACGATGTCCTTCAGAATTTTACTGTTTAAAAGATCATTATGTAAATGTTTCTATTAGAATAGGATTATAGGTAAAGAAAGATTATTTGAAAAATAAATAAATGGACGCAATTCTAAATTGAGGTAGATTTTAAACTTTGATTTCTGTGTATCTATAAGAAAATATTGTTTTGTTGTTTATCCAGAATGTGTTGTTTCCTTACAACAAACTGTCCTCAATTATCGCACGATTGTAAAGGCTGATTTATTAAAGATTTATTTCCAATAATTATCCTGTCACGACACTTGTACAGTACATTATCAAGGTAAACCGAAGTCGAAACCGTAATACCTATACGAAAATCTTTAAAATATCCACGATTTGCAGCGATTTCGAAGGACCATCACATTGGCGGGCCCGAAATAAATTCCGCCAATGTCCGTCCGCGGTCCGAAAGTCCAGTTCAAAGATTTATGGGGAGAGAACAGTGCAACTATCACTTGTTGTTTTTATTTCGTTGGCTTGAGCGGCTACTTTGTCTTTTGAAAGGGAATTTTAGAGAACTTTTTCCAGTTTTTAATGCTGTGATGACTGTGTTTGGGCTTCGAATTGGGAAAATTTAAATTTGTGGTTATTAAAAAGGAGTGTAATCAAAAGATAAATGAATGATTTTTTGTTGGAAGAGTCGAAGAAAATATATGTTATGTGGGCTATACTGTACCTAGCACTTGTGAAAATTATTTTGTGTGAAGACATTGTATGAAATAATAAAAAGGCAATAAATACCCTGTCGTGAAGTTAACAGTACTTTAAATATATAATATAATATATATAAATTGTAGTTAACAGTATTATAATATATATAAATTTAATATTTCCTCCAAATTAAGTCACTTTTATTCATCAATAAGTTGTACAAAAACAGTAATAGCAGTTATTTTCAACAATAAGTTGTTGAAAATAACTGCTATGAAGTACCAATAAATATCAATAAATAGATAAAAAAAAAAGAAAAAACAGCTTCCATTAAATTTTAACGACGCATAAATAATCGTACATTTAAAAGAAAAACCACAAAAAAACCTTTTACAATCACGAGCCCGCTAAACAGTTTGACAAACGCATAAATCAACCACCTGCCAATTAGACATAGAATTACAAACAATACGAACAATCAATACCAATTATTTATTCGCAGGAGGCCTGTCGACGACCGCTATGGTGAAGATCCAACTCCTCGATATAAACGACAATGTACCAGCGTTCACAGTTAAGGATTACAACGTGTCTTTGAAGGAAGGACGGATCTCCTCCGAGCCGATTATAGCTGTATCCGCAACGGACTCCGATTCAGGAAGATTCGGTACTATAACTTACAGAATTGTGAACGGCAATGAGAATGATGTCTTCAGAATAGATAGGAGTACTGGAGAGATTTTGGTTACGAAGCCAGCTTTGGTACAAGCGAATATGAAATTCGATTTAGAAGTATCGGCGACTGATGGTGGAGGATTGACTGCTCCTCAAAATGCTGTGGTGCATGTATCAGTGATGCCTGCAGGGATTGGATCAGCTCTGTTTGATAAGCCGCGGTACAATTTTCGAGTGAAGGAAGATGTCAAAATTGGAACAGTTGTCGGGAACCTGAAAGCTACTGTTGGTGATAGAGGTAAGTGATCTGTGCATTTTTAGAGATATTATTAAAAAAAAAAAACATTCAGTGATGAATACGATTAGAGACAAACAAACTTAAACACTTAATTTTTTTTAAACAATTTCTAATTTTATAAACAAACACAAGAGGAACTTTCCTTGTCAATACATTCCATAAAAGACAGCCAGAAATATAGTATCTATTTAATTTTATTATAAAAATGACCCTTACTGATGGTCATCATCACCATCATCCCCATTGCAATACACAGAGTTTTATAATCATAGTTCTTTTTCTAAACTCTTCAAACTTAAGCAAGACCAAACTATCCGGAATCGACGTTTCCGGGAAATCGCCGCATAAAGTATAAACGACTCAATGATACAACTACCGTTGACCGGCATCACCTTATAGCTTCATTTTGCTTTAACAAATTTATTGAAATCGTGCTCAAGAGGTTACTATTCAAATGAAAAGCTTTTAGCGTCTTCGTGAAGTCTTTCCAAAGGTAACTGGGCTAGGTGAATAGGTCTTCAATATAAAAGTGCAGTACCTTTAACATAATTACGGCCTTATGTACAAAGAATTGTATTTTGTAGTAAGCAAGTTGGTATTTTAAGGAAATCGTGGTGAAAGTCTTGGGGTAATAGGAAAGTAGGAAACCGTTGTGTAGTTTATTGTCCCTGTTAACGTTTAAGATGTCGTAGATCCTAAATGCGCCGTAGCTTTTCCATGAAATAAGTAACTTGCCATTTTTTTTTCTAACAACAAACTTACCAATTATCTAGTAGTTTTAATTTTTTTTCGAATAATAAATTGGAATCCATATTGGATTCCATTTGTATCTTATAGTTTAGTTACTAATCTATCATCGTGCTAAATTTTGACATTGCTAGTCAGTCTCATATTTCATAAATAAATACTTCTTTGAGAATTTCACATAATATGGTGATCCAAAGATTCTATTGTAGATGTTAATTTTGTTTTGTAAAAAAATATTTAACAGTCTTGGGCCCAATATCGCTCCCAGCGGAACCCTTCTCCCTTGGACCATCCCCACGGTCGCTAAGATAACTATACAACAGTACGTAATCGCCCATTGTCTTAGCGAGGATCACGAGCTGATGCGAGCCCATGGTGCATCCACTTGGCAACTTTTATGAGCCTTTTTGAATTGCTGATTACCCATTTTGAAGGGACAAATAATTTACACGGTGAATGCGACTGAATACATATATTTTTAATGATAGGTTCTTCGATGCATTTCGTGTATCCCCCTATAAAATGTAAGGGTTTTGTTTGTAACGTCGCTGTATATTTTGATTTGCCTTTGTATTAGATATATAGTTTCATTTTAAAGAATTTATTTTTATTTATAAAAATCTCAATATTTTGTTAATTGTCTGCCAATGTCATTGATATAAATTCTGTAAATTGATAGCGTGCGATAGAATAGTAGATACTCGTAGATGCTAGCTCTTTGATACGTCTTAAAGCATGACTACACATTCCATCATTCTTAACACCAATATGATTAAGTAAACATTTACAATCAGCAATCAAACTTCATAATAAACCATACATCAACATCGTACTCACTGAGGCCGTCTATCACACCGTAACGTAACGCGACATGTATGACGATGGTAATTTAATGCTGCGGAAAACCATTCGAATGGTTGCGAACATTCCTATTTCAATTTATGCCGACAGCTGTAATTATTTAAAGGTGCATTGGGTAAATTTCCCATATCTTCTGAGGTGGAAATGCAATAATTTTGTATCAATGTGCTTAAGTATGTTTTGCTAGGATTGGAACTGCACCTATCGTAATGTTTGTTTATGTACTGTTGGGTTTGACCCATTTTGCCTGTTAAATGGTAGGCCTATGTACATCTTTGATATCTTTATTTTCAATTTAAATGATTAAAATAGTCAAAATAGCCTCTCTTATTGCAACTACTAATTTAGTTTTTACCACATATTCAACGTGTACGCGTACTGCAAGCATAATTGAGTACAAATTGTAATTTCACGCACAAAACCCGTTAGACAGGGCAAGCAGGATATTAATATGTTATATAACCGTAATAACCCGAACGTGATTGATTGCTGTTTTATCACAGATAGTACTAGCAAAGCAATAACTTATTTCCTTTCAACAATTCTCACGACACGAGCAGCTGATACACCATCGCGGAAACACGATATCTTGAGAAAAAAATGCATTAAATCTCATCTACTAATTTTATTTAATTAATTACTGACTTTGTCGGTCACGTAAATCGAGATTATGTTTTTAAAAGGTGCTTTTTACAAATTCTAATGATACATTAAAAGTAATAAAATATTTTAATTAAGATGGGAATATAACCCCCATCAAACGGTTTTATGGCTATATTTATGTACTATGGCAGTATTTTAAATATTTATAGATAGGGTTATAATGTGTTATATGCATACAAGAGGTCAACAAACTATGAATAAATTAGGGCCTGAATTTTCAGAAAGATTGCTGTGTACTAATAGTTTATTGGTGCCGATTCTGTTGTTCACAAACTAAACTAAATTTAAGTTCAGTGCATCTTTTTCTTTCTATTTAATTAAGAAAAGGACAGAAAATACATTTTAGTTTAGTCCTGTCAAATTAATCAGCGCCTGACGTAAATTGACGTAATTTTACTGGGCAAGTTTTTAATCACGTCAAAACTTGTATGGATTAGTGTCAGGGGCTGATTAATTTGACAGGACTAAACTAAAATGTATCTTCTGTCCTTTTCTTAATGAAATAGAAAGAAAAAGATGCACTGAACTTAAATTTAGTTTAGTTTTTGTGAACAACAGAATCGGCACCATTGGCAATGTTTCGGCAGTACCTACACATTCACATAATATAGAACTTACTTGTTCAATCTGAAAGTTGCCCTCCACTACAGGTCTCCGGAAATATTACAAATCATTGTAATACATGCGTTTAGTTTGAAAACAACGGTTAAATTTATTTGTATATCATTGTTATATTACGTTATACGCTGTTATATTACAGTATAGACAATAAAGCATGTTCGGTATCTCACTCGCGACGGTGCGTTTGGATAATATTTATACAGGTAGGTCCTGGGAAGCAGTTACACCGTAGTGGAAAGGTGATTGTAATGTAACAAGTTATGATACTAAAGACGTAACGTATCAAGTGAAAATAAATGAAACCCATGATTAATAATAATAAATAAAATATATGAAACAAGAAAATATTTCAGACAGAAATCGAGACAAATGTACAAAAATGGTCAAGGTAAAGCCATCGTCGCATGCCTGTACACCTACAAACTTATAATGGCATGAGACGATGAGATGGCTTTATCTTGATATTTTTTTTACCTATATCTTGATTTCTTTCTGGAATATTTTCTTATTTCATACTTTTTATTTATTAATATTATTATTTTTATAGCGTGATTTTTCTGTAGTCAGGTTTCAGTTTTTTAACTTAATTTGTATTTAATTTATTTTAGGGTTATAATTTAGTAATAAAGCATTTGCAGGGCCACATTAAATTTTGTTTAGGTTTTATTGTATAGAGGTATTAATTTTACAGCCACGCCGTACATAGCACAGTCTCCCTTGCTAGCCTGTATTTTTTTTTTGTGACTTTTTATCCTCTAGAGAGCGCCGTATTTAATTTAATGTGTCGTCATATAGCCTATAACCAGCGGACGATCAAGACACTTCCAACGACTCATTTGTTAAATTATGATCAGTAGTTTAGAAGATATTTGGTACCAGATGAACATACATACATACCGGCCAAAATCATAAATTTTGCTTCGCCGTAGTCGGATAAATAATAAACAGGCGTCGTCGCCGACGGACGCCTAGTCAACGCTGGCGTGATGGCTTAGCCACGTATATGGGAGATTGAACGAAGAAGGCAGCACACAAGGAAGCTGTGAGGGAAACTTTTACCACAAAAATACGTTAAAAAAACACACACTACAAAATATACAATGGGCGAATGGGCAATGCTCAGCAGTGGGACAATAGAAGTTGAAAAATATATATTTATACATGTACAGTCTGTTGTCAACATTATCTGACCCACCCTAAAAACAAACGAATGTGGACCCTGTGCTTGTAACATTAAGGTTTATTCAATTTATATGAGCATATCAGACTAGTTAGTCGATGAACAAATAAAATAATAATACAGACACGCAAATTTGATCTTTAACACGTAACGTTAAGGTAAACCCACCCAACATTGTCGGAGCCACCGGCATTATGTATCATTTTGTTATGCTATTTTAATCATTATCTCGTTGACATTAAAGTTGAAAAGCTTTTAAGTCACACTACATAATTACAACCCAATCTTTAATTTCGCACGTTTCTAACAAGTGCTTGTGGCTTAGCGGTTTGATGCTGGATTGGCGACGAACAACATGTCGGTTCAAAACCACAGTCCACCTATTATCAGTTCCTTTTTTAATAAATAATAACACACATGATAATAAAAAAACTACATAAAACAGAAAATAAAAAATTCTAAAGAGATGTTGTTTTTGCAATATAGTAAGACAAGGTAAAATATGTTTGCGCGTAGTCACTGCATACCCTTAGGTTTTATAATGAATACGAATATTTATTTTTCAACTACCCACTTATTACAAATTATGCGAAAATATTACCATTTTAGAAAGTTTATATTTGAAGGTTATCCGTCTATAGTTCTTTACAATAAACAAGAAATGGTTTTGTAATAAATTCTAAATTAAAAGCAAAACAATTTTTTTGTCGCAGGATTTGATCTCGCAACTTGTTTTTCCCAGTCTTATATTCAGACCACGAGACCAGAATTACTTGAAGATAGTTATTAAAATAAGTTATTACACTAATTATATTATAACAAGTAGTTATAACATATAACCTAACGCTAACGTTTTAAAGATCAAATTTGCGTGTCTGTATTATTATTGTATTTGTTCATCAAGCCGTCGCGTCGCTTGTCTGTTAAGCTCATTTAAATTGAATAAACCTTATTGTTAATGTCAGAGGGTCCAAATTCGTTTGTTTTTAGGGTGGGTCAGATAATATTGACAACAGACTGTACTACGTGTAAATATATTTTGTTGGTAGATCCAATTTTCAAAAACGTCTATTTTGTATCTTTTCTTTGCTATACGCAATAGATAGAGCTGTAGGTATCATTGGTAAATGTTATTCGATTTAATAAATATGAATAAGAAATTATAAGCCTTACTGCTCCAGGATAAGTAGTGTCGTACAAATAATTTAGAAGAAATTAATCCAATGAGTACTCATTCAAGATTGCCCAAAATTCTATTCAGACTAGTGCATGCTTTCGAGACCTATGCATCATTCAATTTCGTACTCCTAGTTCAAAAGTAGTGATAATTTGATTTCTATCTCTTCAATGCCTAAACATAATTTTCTTAGAGCATATATTGCCATCCCTTCAGTATTCAAGTTACACTCCAGTGTAACTGTGTAACTGTTCCCCACAATACTGGCCCACGTATTCTGTTGTAAGTTCTAGCTCTGTAAATCACTGAATTGCTAACTCTACCGTTATAGTACGCTGTGCACTTGTCTATGGGAATTCTACGCCATGACTTCACCATTGTTAAGACATAGATAGCGGCCATTTAAGATTCATGGACTTTGAAATACTGTATGTATGGATATTGAATTATTGTGGTGACCGTTTTATTTGCGCATTTATTAGCCATTACATAATATTGCTTGGTTACATATTCAATAGGTATATCTTTGTCGAGTGAGTGACCATGTTCATACATTCTTTTGTATCTCGTCTTTAGTAGCACGTCTTCAGCGGCCCGAAAGTTTGACAATCAGTCTTGCCTAGAGGTATCATGCTACCCATGTAAACTCCTAGTATTTAGCAGCATTCGGTTAGACTGGAAGCCGACCTGTTACTCAGACAATAAAACTAGACAATTTTTTTACATTATCACCATGCTTGGGGAAAAAATCGGTTATTGTATGTGGAGCCTACTACTCGTATATGGACAGGAAAGAGGCTTTTGAAAATCTAGTTGAAAAACTCACTTGGACAGCTTATGACAACTACGTAGGTACTTATTTCAATTCGTATTATGATATTGGTTCAAGGGTTCAAGTTAAATGTAGCCAAGATATATAGTTGGGTTGATGATCGATATGAGGACAAGAGTAAGTTATGAAGATTGAACAGATAGAGATGGATACTGAACCAAGTCAATTAATTTGTTTCCTTTATTGCTTTCATATACCTACATATGAGAGAAATAAAGAAAACCAGTTTATTTTATTTGGGCACGCCACAATTGCGGCGATAAGTCTCCTCTTTTTTCCGCCTGACGGTGGTCCTCACCGGACACAGTTCTTTCGGGAGGTTTCTGTTCCCGATAAGGCGGGAGGAAACGCCCGGGTTTCATCATTGCGTAGATAGTCCGGAAGACACGGTGGAGCATACGGTGGAGGTCTGCCCAGCTTGGGCAGAGCATCGATGTGTCCTCGTGGAGGCGATCGGTAGCGGTGAACTCTCGTGTCCGGCCCTGGTCCAGGTATGGTACAGAACGAGAGGGCATGGGAGGCCGTCACCTCCTGCAAAGCAGTAATGCTCGCGAAGAGGCAAATTTCGCTCCCTCACGACCCTAGCCGCCGTTGGAGACGCTCTGGGTGTCGGGAATCGCAGGCCGATTCCCGGCCACCGTAGGTGCGGGCTTGCGGACGGTGAGCAATAGGCTCCGGCCGATAAGGACCAGGCTCGGGTCGACGGTGCCTTGTGTTTTACACGCGCCTCAAAGAGATGTCAGCACTACTGACGGGGTCCGATAGGACCGATGCCTTTTGGGGTCGCGGGAAAATCCGAAATTGATACCATGGCCCCTGGCAACGTTTAAGCAACTGAAGGACCATGGGTGGGTTCTAGTCAGTAAGAGTCTGACACGCCCTCCCGCTCCGCCTAGAGTGGGAGAAGTTATTTGATAATATCCCACCCAAAAAAAAAAACACTGGTTATGTCACACAATATACAATACAACTTAGTATATGGGTTGTAGATCATATAACCCAACGGCTTAGTGAAGTTGCTTGTAGGTGTTGTTACAATAGTCATACTAAACACAATAACAGATGAAAAACGCGAATAGGAAATAAAGGAATCTACACACATCCAAAGTGTCGGGATCAAGTACGTTTTAGAGTATCGCCGCAATTGAGGATTATTATTTTACCTTTTTTGGATCCTTATTTTATATTATAACAATAATTCATTCAGACGATTTTTTCATTTACACACACGTATTTACATGATTGAATGAATGAATGAATGAATGAATGAATGAATGATATATTTATTTGCAAGAATATAGGTAGCTAACATAAGTTCTTAATATCTATGGGTTTCACTATATTCGGCGTTTCAGCCGTGCAAATATTTTGATTTTACATTTTGGTTAAGATATAACATGCAGTACACATTTAGTAGTTAGCAATAATATAAAAATAGTTTCATAATTTAAATGTAGATTACAGTACAATTAATAAAATTAAAATTAAATACAATTATAAATACGATTAAAAACTATCAGCACTTAAAATAATAATAGGGCTTCAAAAAATTCGTCCGCATCGCTGTCAACAGGAAAACTGCCCAAATTGCCACGTTGAATGGCAATGCTGATTCTTTGGCCAAAGAATAGGCCATCCCTTCTGATCACGTGAAGAGTCGACCAGCCGCTTGGCGATTTCTTGAAAAACTAAGTGGGCACTCGGACCCCATGGCCCTAGTGTTTCAACCCCAAACGGCTCAAACATATAAGCCCCAATAAGATTGGAGTATTCGCGCTGTTTGAGGTTTTCCGCACCTGCACAAGCAGCCCCAGCACAGCCCGCCGTGCTTGGAAGATGGGATGGCGCAAGGGTGTCGACGCACGTTGCATCCCACACCAAAGGCCTATTCGTTATTGATTCTTTTTTGGTGCATTTCACTATTTGAATAATGAATTTTCTTAAAGTTTTGATTAAAAATAGTAAATCAACTGTTTATCAGTATTCCTAAAAACTCATTACAATTTCTGCATTGGAACCAAAAAAAAATGCATTGATATAGAGCGACGACATCATTTGTTATGAGAAGAGATGATGAGAGCCGTCGCAATGTTGTAAGCTGGTTTCAGATAACGTATTGTGACTGTCGCTCTTGGCACTACACAGGCGTCATAAGCCGACTCTGAACACGCTATCGTATGAAGGGCAGCGTGGCCGAGCAACATGGAGGACCATCTCGCATCACCATTCGCAGACAGGACCGGTGCATCCAAAATACTGCTTGTCAGCATCGTACCATGACCGGCATGATGTTGGCTACGAGGCTTCACAGCTCTTCAGGCTTGCTGATAAGCGACCAAACCATTCGAAATCGTTTACGTGAAGTGGGTCTGCGTTTCCGAAGGCCACTGAGAGTTCCACCTACAGCACCCCGCAATTGTAGGGCTCGTTTACAATGGGCTCGCAAACACAGAAATTGGGAGAAAGAAGACTTGTGTTGTGTTTGCTTTTTCGATGAATTTCATTTCGGTATGAGGCCGGATACAAGACGTACTCGGGTTTGGAGGACCTCTGGACGTCAAGAACGTTTGAAATATTGTCATGAAGTTAATTCATATGGAACAACAATGGTTTCGGCCGGTGGAAGAACTGATCTCATTTGGATCAACCTCAATGGTCAGATTTATGCGGAGAGGATTGTTTCAGACGTGATAATCTCTTTGCGAAGCCGGTTAGGTGATTCGTTTCGACTAATGCACGACAATGCATGTCCACACACGGCTAGAGTCGTAACACGCACTCTTGCCGATGCTCGCATCGGCGTTCTGCCGTGGCCTGCTCAATCACCAGACCTCAACCATTCGGCGGCCATTCCTCAAAGTGATTTTGATGAACTGATTTTAATCGCTGTGATTGTGTGATTCGTGTCAATGGTGGAAACACCGATTATTATTATTTTATCTTTACAGTAAAAATTTAAAAATCATCGTGTTTGCCTTTTTTCCATTTAATTGACGACAAAATTAAATGATCTTAGGTTAATTTCCCACAATTAGCAAAAATTGCAATTTTTCTTAATTTTTACAAAATATAGGGATAAATTGCTAACTTAAACAGGAATTAAAGTAAGAAGCCAGTCTAGAATAATAGATTTGGTCAATATTAATTGGATTTTTTTTAATAGTTAAAAATGTACTTGATCCCGAGACACTTGATGTGTGTCGAAGTGTTCATGAATACAGTTAATATTAATACCGTTGCACTCGTTTCAATTACATTAATCAAGAATAGCTTATAAATTAAATAAATTTACAAGGTATTTGACATTCCACAATATTCCATATTGTAACTTATTACAACAAGAATTAAGATTTATATCGTGTGAACTATAATTTTATTTTTCAGGGGAGGTACCATGAGCAGTAGTAATATTAATAAATTTTAAACTAATTAGCTAAATCACAATACTGGTATCAACTACGTATTGCAAATCAAATCTTTAGATTGAGTTGATTTTATCTTAAAAATCACATTGTATTTTTAGCTCGGACCCAAGTAATAAGCGATTGTTGATCATATTAATTCACTAAGAAATAGGCCCTATGATGTTCTAGAAATAGGGATGGGAACCTGAATTATTGTATGTTTTTGTGCAAATATTTACATAAACTCATGCCGTCTTTCCATGGGGGTAGGCAGAAACTACAGAACGCTACCTGCTAAGATCTTTACATACTCCTTTTGCTTCGTTTACGTTCATACATCAGTCACATACCTAATATACAGTTTGTGTGTATCAACCCTGTGATATCTAAAGTTTTGCGAAATGGAAATATCTTAATATGAAGAATATATTTTTACGGATTTTTAATAATTAGTAATAAAGATTACTAATTGTTAAAAATTCGTAAAAATATATTCTTAATAATTAGTAATTAGGATTAGTAATTAGGTTAGGATTTTTAATAATTAGTAATAAAGATTACTAATTATTAAAAATCCGTAAAAATATATTCTTCATATTAAGATATTTCCATTTCGCAAAACTTTAGATATCACAGGGTTGATACACACAAATTGTATATTAGGTATGTGACTGATGTATGAACGTAAACGAAGCAAAAGGAGTATGTATCACACTTTCGTGTGACAATTAATTAAGAATAAAATATTAACATTTTACTAATTCAATTTCTTTATAGCTTTGATATGAAATTACAAGCGATTATAATTAAATATTCTGTAATTTTAAATGCTATAATTTTATTTATAATCAAAGGTCAAAGATTTAATTACCAAATTATTAAAATTAGTGTTAGCAGCTAGGGTTGAAACATCTTTCGAATTATTAACTGGTGATAAATTGGTGATCAGTCGGTTTTCATCGTTTCAAAGTTTAATCTAACTCTTTTTTTTTTTGTTAAGGCCGACGATGTCATCGCATAATTATGTCTCAAAAGATGTATCGCAACCGCAATCTATTTGTATATTTACGTTGTGTAGCCGCTGACGCTTATGAGACAGCCCACACCCGAACCCGCTTTGAGTTTAATTAGAAAGAGCTCCATAACGCCTGTGTTCAATATAGACGCACGCCCCTTCAGATTTATTGCAGCAGGCCCAGAGATAAACGACCATTAATTAAAAAAATATTATATATTGAAGTTTACGGACGAAGCGAGCAAGTTTTTTGAATGGGCACTTGCCAAATATTGTGATCTTGTGATAGCCCTGGTTGAAAGAAAAATGCGAATGAATATCGAGTTTTTTCGTATTAGGTAAATATTGCAGTTTTTTCGGTTAGTTTTTAGTATATAAAGGGGTGTGCTTCGTGTTCCTTATCTTGAAGATGGATCTTCGGTGCATCAAAAAATAGGATAAGGGGTTATACTCTTAATGTGATAAAACATCCATAATTGATTATTATTATGGTCAGGTACTTCATTTACAATATTCATAATATAAATAGTACATAGTATATCAGATGGTTGCTTAGAAATGACAATTACCTCTTGAATGAATCCATTTTAATTTATTATCAAGGCTCATCGACATCGTGTCATTTTAATAATAACATGTAGTTCAATTATGTTGTTTATTAAATTAACATCATCAGCACCTCACATTATCAACTCTAAAACTTCATCTACAAATCTAATTCAAATTAAAATTTCGATTACAGATACTATACCTAATTAGCGTTCGATTATCGACTAATCAAATATCGATTTGACTCGCACCACCGTTAGACCACACATGCGTAAGTATTATATTCATTTATCACGTATGACAGTTAATCTCGTGAATAATTCCGATCGCCTTAGCATGCGCTTCTGCTAAGAATTATTTGGTCGTAATTCGATAGCAGTCGCATCGCCAAAGATGAGAAAAAAAAAAGATTGTGTAAGATATAGGAAGACAAATACAAGAATAACTTGAAAATGAGACCTTACCTGAGGCCAGTGATGATTGTATTCAAATGATAAATCAACAAGAAGTTAAATCTACAACAATCAGAACTAAGCTGAAATCAAAATAACCTTAAAACTATATAACCAATAGAAACATAATATCGTAAATAAAAAATAAAATTCTCACAAAAAAAGGAAACCAACGAAGGGACATGGTCGCGCAATAATATGAATAACATTACGCAAATTAGAGCCGATAGCTGGGCAGAGAGCCTTTTGTGTAGACACCCAGACAGAGACTGTCTCAGTTCTTAGACATAAGGTATAGTGATTTAAAATAGCTTCGGAACTTAAAGAGAGCCGTAAAAATGGTCTATTTAGAGATAGAAGTTAGACTGCAGTAGGTAATACCTGTGCCTGTGTCTGAGTCGAATAAACGTTTTCTATTTCTATTTTCCAAAAAAAGTTAGATGAGATTGAGGGTGAGATAACAATGAACACAAACTCATGGTCTAAGACAATCTTGGAGATTTGAGTCAATTTTAATAATTAAGAATATTTAATCCGTTATGATTTAGGCTTAACCAGTCCTAAAGATGCAACAAACAACATAAAATATCTGATAATAATTTTCCACAGGTTTACCGCTTAAAATTGCATTATATATATCTTTGGGATTTCACACAATAATCCTTGGACAGATTTAAACCTACAGTTTATGAACATTAGAAGGATTAAAGTAAACCCATGCCATTTTAAGATAGGTTTAATAAGTTAAAAAATTTCACGCTCCCGCGCAATCGAACAGTGACTGAAAATTTGAAATTCGAATCTGGAGAAATCCAAGGATATGTTCGGATCTGAGTGCGCCGGCTTCGGGTAGGGTGGCCAGTATTACGGGACTATGCGAGTTAGTCTTTTTTGTCATGTGCGATTTAATCTTAAAGGTGAAAGGTTGTATGAAAATAAACTCCTGCCTTACCCTTCGGAGACTACAGAAAAGTAGTGATTTAGATTGTTCTTATTTGTGTCTATTTGCTAACAATTTAAATAGTAGTGTTGTTTGTTTCTTCACTTATTTAACAGTCGTATATAATACTTTCGTCTCATGCGATAGCTAAAGTAAGCCACATTCCTTTGTTTGACCTCGGGTTATCATGAAAATCCCAGACGTGATTTAAATCGAAGTTCATTCATTAAGTCCCAATTAAAATCAAAGTTGTTGAAGCAAATTCCGTTTTAACAAGGGCAGATGTCGACGTACCTTTCACCTTTGATAACAGAGTACTATTTCGACCTTTTAAAAAAGGATGATGGTAGCCCTACAGGCAGTACACCCAAATAAATCCAGTGAGGTCGGCGAACCCTCACTGCGGCGACAGTTTTTGCCGCGTAAACTTTTAGACCTTCTTTTTTAAAAGTCCTGTAGGTACCTCAATTATTTTCGACTTTTTACACCCGCGTTATTCGGACTTCGTATTTGATTCACCTTATTTTACCGTGTAGGTGTTTAATAGGTGTAATTTTGTCCCCGAGAATGTTGTACGTCACATAACGTGTGAGTAACAGATGTTTGTGCTTAGATGTGGAAAAATATTTAAGTATTTATATTGTTAAGTTTAAAAAAATACACAGATTTATTTTATTGTTTTTATTATTTCATCAGCGATTTTTATTGCATCATGGTATGTTAGAGACTTCTTTATCACAGCATAATAATATTATGATAGGATGAATTGAGTTAAACGCCTTCTCTATGTCATTATCCTTATCAATTTTGCAAGCTTTCTACAATTCCTATACTAAATACTAATTGAGTTTAATCTAATGTTCCATTCAGTATACGTCGCATTCAATGTATTTAGTAATTCATAACCTACTTTCATTCATTTCCACAGCATTACATGCCAAAGTTCTTGGAGCCATATTTTAAGGAATTTATATTATATTGGAGGAGGTGAATTAAATATAAACGATGCAGACATAATGTTGAATTGTAGAAACAACAAACAATTTGTATGCATAAAAGGTGGAAAACACAAAATAAAAAGAACCTGATATATTCGATCTTGTCCAAGAAAATAGATAAAACTTAAAAACAGAAACACTATCTATAACAATTAAACGATCTACCAATTACACTGAAACTCCCAAACGAAAATCACATCAAAATCATGGACGTATTATTCAAAACAAAAGATAATCACATTAGATAAATTAATTCAGTTGAATTAAAATCTAACAATCCACATAGGTGGAGAGTTACAAAGCTTTAATTGAACAGGGTTCGGGCCTCGTGAGTAAGATAATCAGTTTAGCCGTTAATGATTTCAATTTAGAAGGGCCAAGATGCAAATTTATTTTGTAATGCGGAGTGGGACGGTATGCCACGACGGTAACAGGGCTGTGATGGAGAAGGACAAAAAGGATTCATTTTTGGGAGAGAAATTTAAATCTAAAGACAAGAGAAGATATTGGGAATTTAAAACAGATAGTTAGAGAAATAAACTAGACGATAACAATGATAAAATGATCATGAGCATCAACTATTCAAGTGATGCTGGGTAATTTTAAGTTCTGATTAACGTTACTAAAGATGAGAATTCACTCAAAGAAAGTAATCAACATTCGGAACAAAACACCTCTTTTCGCTTTTACACCTGCAATATGTTATTTCTTGTCAACCCCATCAGTTTACAACTGTGCAATATGTGGGCCTAACTAAAGTTCAAAGTGTTATGATTTGAACTCGCGACCTCAATCGTCAATCAACGCCTTTAGCTGTCAGGATATAGACGCTCCTAAATTTGCAAATTCATATTTTAAATTAATTCAATTGTGACCAAATGTGAATGTTCTAGACTTGAAATTATGTAACCGAATAAAAGAAGGTATGAAAATCACGAGCAGCCCTACCCAAGATGCTCTGATCCCTAATGAATTAACTAAACACTTAGCCCAAACTTAAGCGATTATGACATAACTTTATTGCGATGCTTGTATTTTTATCTTGCCTGTCCTGTACCCTAATTACGTAATACATGATCTATAGGAATTTGAATCATTTTGAAACAAATTGCTAATCCATTGCATCATAAATTCCATTAAAAAAAAACTGCAGACAACGTAAATAACACAATAAATGTTGTTGAACTGTCTAAATGACAAATTTGTCGTAATCGTTTGCGAAAATGTATTGCGTAATTAGATAGCTGTTCCTGTTTATCTGTCTTGGACATTTTTACAGTCTAACTATTCAACTGAACCCTGTAAAACTTTCAAATCAATTATTAAATTAGTATTTTGCAATAATAAATGAATAAAATTAATTTCCCAAGGACATTTTTAAAGATTATTTAATTTAGGCTAAAGCGCATGCAACATCTTGCCAATATTTCTGCGCTTGCTTCGAAAATCCGTTCAAAGGTACGCTTATGATAATTTAAAAGAGTCATGAATTTTAGCTTTTAGTCACGGAGAGGCTAACTCAACTAAAGTTTGCTAATCTTCAGAGTGATAAAATGAAGGGTATTTATCCGGGATTTCGATGTAGTTTTGCATGTTTAGACTGGAATATTAAGAATGAGAGTTTATAATTCAGATGTACATAAGTACTCGTAAGTTTTTGTTTGAGATTAAGCATTGAACGCATTGAAGTGAGCTACGAGTATTCCGATGATCTCCAATTATGGTGAGACTGCGACTGATTTCTTCTTGAATTAAAGTAGTTTAATTAAACTTTAAAACAAATATTTTAATTACTCAACACTGACACTAAAATTTTATTAAAAACCCACCACTGAATAGACTAAAAAATCGGCGCTGTCACCGAAAAAATCTCCGAAAAATAACGACAAACCTCAACAAAAACAACAGTTACGCCAAATCCTGTGAATCCAGCCGAAAATAAGTTTACGTTTGCGCATCGCCGACTGTATAAAGAGGAGACAAAGGGGCAACGCAGGGACAGGCAGGGCAGAGGGGGAGGGCCGGGACCAGTTAAACAAAGACTCCGGAGCATGTCCACGAATAAGACTGTATATCAATCTCATGTCAACAGACCTGCCCAAAACGACTGGCGAAAAAAAACGCGCGCCGCCCGCGCAAAAAATACGAAACGCCTGAAAAAAAATTTCGACAATGAACCCCTTTAAATTGTTGTGAGAACTGCCAATTATAAATTGATAGATACAAAACCATTTTCGGTGGTTGGTTTATTTTGGAAAATATTGGTGTTATCTAAACTTGAGAAATGTAACTTTGCCGTCGATTTGTTATTAGTTGTTATTTATTTAGCGTTTAGTTACCGAAAATAAATTGTAGGATTTTACAAGTTTTAAGTCTTTAGCACAGTTACAATAGTTTCTTATAGTATTGTGTTATAGAGAAATGACAGACAGGCTACAATATTGAAATGTATTGGTGCATTGTTACTCACAAATAATTACTTAATAACTTTCTATATTTCCTAACGTTTTTAATAAACCTTCCTTCCTTTTGGCACTGCTTAAGTACACGAAAATAAAAACTTGAAGTCATATACGAAAGTAAAAACTGTTTTGTCTAGAATTCAATTTGGTTTCTGCTAAACTTCGTGCACAATTTCGAAATAAAAACAAAATCTATCGAAACAAAACGCACTCTCGTTAAACAATATCAACATTTATTCCACATCATTACGAATTACCTTCCAGCCTACGACAAAACAACTAAATAATACTTTTGTATGTAAATCCTGTATCAAACATAACAACGGACAATTAGCAATAAAAACGTTTGGAAAACAAACCAAAAAGTTTTGTGAGGGACATTACAATAGTCGGCGGAGAACATGGCAGACATCCCGGTATTAATTTAGTTCATATAATTAGTATAGACGTGATGAAAATAGATCTGAACTAGATATTGGGACTGGTAGATGTTACTCGTACTGTTGCTACTTTAGAGAAGGTAGAAGATGTTTTGGAGGACTTTTTGTGGAAGTTTTTGTTAAAGAAGGACTTTGCAGTAGTGAATGTTGGTTATGAAGGTGCGTAACAAACTCTGTTGTGATTGTTCTAGATATAGAGGGAATATAATAATGAATATGAGAATTACAAATAATACTAGTAGTCATAAAAAAAAAGATTCGCAAGATTCTCATTGTTTTTTATGTTGTCCTTTCAATTCATTAATTGTTTTATCAGATGTATGCGAGTCTTTTTATTTACTGGGATCACTTTTAGCTGTAAAGTAATAGAATTAAACATATTTATTTCACACAGCCAACAAAATGTCAACAGCAACAACGTTTGAAGTTCCAAAACGATTTACACGAACAATAAATGCAGTATGAAGTGTAACCCATAAATAGTTATGACGGTCATCGAGCGTTGCCTATGAGCATCACGACATCAGCTGCTTATCCGGTTACGAGTTGCGAAACGATAAGCAGTATCTGAAGTTCTGTACTATAATATGTCCTATCGCCCACGAGAATATTAACCTTGTTGCCGAATGGGGTTTCTGACGAAAATGATTGTGCTCTGACGGTTTCATTGATTTCGTTTGACAGGAACTGTGAGTGCGGCGTTTGAAAGTTAAAATTCATGGATTGGAATTGAGTTTTTTTTTAACTTTTGTCCTTTTAACATTTATTTCTTTAAAAGCTTCAGGGAAATCATAAAATCATGTTTCTCTTTTCTTCTTGTATCTTTGTTATGTTGATATATTTTGTTTTAATCTTTTTCTATTATTGTTGGTTTCATGGCAATGAGCTAAGAAGTAAACCTTTGCCTTGTTAGATAACTAGGCTGTCTACTTACATCGAAATAATATTTCATTACTTTGCATACCTCTGCGCAAAAAGGCGCATTGAACAGATATGAACCAGATATGCTTTTATATAATTAATATTTTGCATTTGCATACAAATTGCTTGAGCTTCATAAGTTGAGTCTAGTCACGAAATTAGGAAGCCATTTTGACGATCGACAAAAAGCATCAGTGTTTAATTACAGGTGAAATAAAAACATGTTGATTTATAATGTTATTATGAGAAAGATTAATTTGATGGAAGTGAACTTTGTTGTGAAATTAAGTTGGTTTTAATTATGCAGTATAGCTCGAACAAGCAATTTGTCGTAAAAAAGAGTTTGGTTAAATAAATAGTAATATTAATCTGATTAAACCTGTTGTTAAGAATGCAAAGGATACTGTTATTAATGATATCATCGAAAGCAATCTTATCCTTTTCTAAGTACGAGTAGGTAGGTATATTAATTGCCTCATGACCAAAGGCAAATAATTTTTTAACTTTAAATGCACAATTTCCCACAGCATATTTCCTAATATTGTATGTAAAATGTAACATACATAGTTTCCCAGTATAAAAGACAATACGAGTTGGAAAGTAAAATGACACTGATGCATAAATATTTACGAGGTCTATAAACAGACGTGCGTTCAATTTCGTTGGGTTGCCCACAACTTGGGAAAATTGAGATGGTTGAGGTCGAATCTATGTGTATTTTATTTAAGAATATTATAGTCTACCGGCAATCTTAATCTTCAGACATTCCACTTAATAAGTCACAAAAAATACACTTTTAAACGTCAAAACGTTGTGTTTCTTTTTTATGAGTTTTAAATTTTCTTTAATTTAATTCTAAATATCACAAAATATTCTGTTGTAACATTTAACACAGTACCCCATATAAGATGTATGGACTTTAGATAGTTTGAAAGTCTTCCTTTATTTCACTTGTCTTATGTATCTAATATATTATAGAAGTTGGTTAGACACAAATGGAACCGTGGGTGGGTGCGTTTCTACTTTATTTGAAATCTTAAAAATTCAAAACGGATTACTTTGATCTAGTTCTCTCAAATCTACAAAAAATTGTTTTTAGTCCTGACATTTTTCTTTACTAATCCTCACATTTATTTCACCAGGTCAACAACCACTACGATACAGCATCGTCTCCGGGGACCCTGACCATCGGTTCACTATCGAGCCTCTCGTTGGAGCCATCAGAACTGCTGGGCAGCTAGACAGGGAGACCAGTGCTTTTTATCTGCTAAATGTTAGAGCTGCCACTGGAAACCCTTCGAGTTTTGATCAGACACAGGTAAGAACAACATTTTGATAACGCAATAAAGGCAAAAACGTTAAATTAAAACGATTAAATTCTATCGTATGGTTACTTTCTAATGCTACTGACTACTGTTGATATAGCGCGAGTTCAAAATAATGTATAATTATTTCAATCAGCTAGGTTTCCACAGTCAACAACTAGATAATAATCTACTCAGAAGCTTTCTTTCAAAAAGTACTATCAAGTGTTGAGTAAAACTTTAAATTTTAATTCTACCACCAGGTTCAAATAACCCTTGAAGATATAAACGACAACTCTCCAGAATTCGGTACATCATCAGTCAGGGTATCAGTGGCAGAGTCAGCAGCCATCGGTTCTGTTGTGTACGCAGCAAGAGCTACTGATGCAGATGATGCCAAGAATGGTCAGATCAGTTACAACCTGGTCTCTGCTACAGGACCTTCGAATACCTTCGCGGTGAACCCTCAACATGGACTGGTTACTCTTTTAAGGTTAGTAAAAGATTTTGCAAATCAATATTTTAGCAAATAAGATTTAGGTTAAAATGAATCGGATCAAAGACGGCTCGTTTGGTGCAGTCAATCAACTCGGCCTATCGCAGTCTACTGCTGGATATAGGCTTGTCTTATTAACGCCACATTACTCGGTGGCTGAGCCATAGGCTGCTAAACTGCATGTCGCGGATTCCATTTCCGCAATAAATAAATATTTTTGTGGCCTACAGACAGTGTTTCCGAGTCTTCAGCTAAGCAAGACATCAGAAAAAAAATCATTTACATACACTCTCCATACAATATGAAATTTTAAGTGTGCAAACAAATAAAAATAAAATTAGTACATCCTGCAATAAAAACACCACTTTATCTTTTTCTGTAGGTTCCTAGATTACGAGAACCTCGTCCGCCATACCCTCATCATCTCGGCACGGGACAGTGGAATTCCATCCCTCAGCGCCAACCTGACCTTAGTGGTAGATGTCCAGGATGTGAATGACAACCCTCCCGTGTTTGAGCATGAGTCATACAGCGCTAATGTTTTGGAGTCAGAAGCTATCAATGCTAAGGTAAGAGTTGGTAGAAAACTTCTTATAGATAAAGATAATCTTGGCACTCTGATAGGAAAAACTAGAAAAGTAAGGAATAAGATTCATAAACAAAGCTATAGATTGTTAACTTCTTCGTGGCAAAGTAGGTAATAAGAGCCGCTCGGGGTCGATCGAAGGTTAAGCTACGGTTGCCGCGGTCGGTTCATGGATGGGTGACCATCCATTATATAATTAACGAGACCCCTCCGTGCCTCAATAAGCACGATAAGCCGTTGGTCCCGGCTGTCATTCGTAAATCTTTGGCAGTCGTTACGGGTCGCCAGAAGCCCAAAAGTCTGACAGCCAGTCTTACCAAGGGATATCATGTTACCCAGTAACTGGGTTTTCGAGGTCAGATAAACAGTCTGGAAGCCGAACCCAACATAGTTTGGGAAAAGGCTTGTTTTTTTTTTCTTTAAATTGTTAACTTCGTTTTGTTTGTTGATCAGAAAACAATGATTAATAATTTAATACCTGGGCGACTGAGCTCCGCTCTGGTGAAAATAGAGAATGCACATTTAATAGTATAGGATTGTTCATACTAATTCCATGTATAGTAACATACTACTTTAACTTACACACTGACTTATTAGTATTACTTGTAAAAATTTTAGGAATATCGTATACTTCTACAATTTTTGAAAATATATGAGCACCATTATCTATCACATAATTAGTTTATCTGTCATTGCTTCATTTTTAATTTACCTATTGTGGTATAGTAATTTTATTTTAGGAGCAAAACATTTAAAAAAGTAACGATGGAGTTTCTGGCCCATTCTTCTCCATACGAAAACTGCCTTTTGGAAGGAGCGACTAGAATCATTTCTTTTTTTTTGTAAATTTTGACATCCAAAAGTGCCTTTCATGTGCCTAATTGAAATAAATTATTTGAATTTCACTAATTGTACGCTGCCATGTCCTTATTCTAAGGTGGCCATCTTGTTCTAAACTTTGGTCGACCGAGCTCTATCCGGGTGAAAATACGGAGATAACGAATTTACCCAGATTAGACCTAGCTAGATCGATTTTTCGCCCCCGTAAACCCTTATAATATTGCAACTTTCATTGAAATCGTTAGAGCTAAGTCCGAGAACTTGATTACATACAAATATTGCTCAGCTAATAGTAATCATCCATTCAAAATTAGACATCTGTTTACACTACCCGCTTTACTCAGAGTTAGTTTGAGAGTCTAATTCATGCTTGAGCATCATTCTAGATTACAGGTCTTACACCCGGCTTCTGAAAACTAAAATTAACTGTTGTGATAGGCTGGACGATATAACAAGCGCCAATCAAACCAGAAGCTTTATGAGATTTGACTAAAGATTAAATTCAATTGGCTTTCAGAGACCGTTTCTATTGATAAATCAGGGAAGTTTTCACTAGTATTTAATAATAATATAATTGATTGTATGAAATGTATGAATTCAGGTCTCATGTTGTTTACTCGCTTATCTAGTTAATTTGTAAGGTTGTTTGGAAGTTGTGGGGGAGATAACTTTAATGGGTTCCGTAATTAATTTGACATTTTATCCGCATTGAATAATACGTTGTAATCAATGCTACGATTTAAAGTACTGAGCAATATCCTGATTTCGGTACCGAAGTACGAATTTTGTTCAACTGTATTATTTTGTTAGCACTTGTATGTTACGCTTTTGTGTGTTATGTCTTTATATAAACCTTATAATTTTATAAATAAATCTGGTGCAGTAAATACTTGTGCATCATATTTGCTTGTTACTCTTGCCCATAATAATCATAAACTTTCCTCTCAACAGATCCTAGAAATTCAAGCAATAGATAAGGACACTGGCAACAACGCACGTATAACATACAAAATAGCTGCAAATGCGAACTCAACAGAAGAGTACTTCAAAGTACAACCAAGTACAGGTTGGGTCTACCTCGCAAAACAACTTGACAGAGAAACAACAGCAAAACACAAAATGGTCATAATAGCAGTCGACAACGGTATACCACCGCTGACTGCAACCGCTAACTTAGTCGTCAATGTAATAGACGCAAATGATAATGATCCAGTGTTCAGTAAAGTGGCGTACGAGTTCCAAGTTGAAGAGAATCAAAAAGCTGGTGCGTTTGTAGGGAAGATTGCAGCGACTGATGCCGATTTGGGGGATAATGCTGTAGTTAGATACAGCCTATTTCCTTCAAATACAAGTTTTATTGTTAATCCTGTTACTGGTGAGTTTATTTTGCTTTTGTAATTTTAATTATTAAGGTGGATTTTGGTTTTAGTTTTATTTTAATATTGAACGCAGCAAAGCAGGTTTAAATACTTTAATATCCGAGTACATTAAAAAACGTAAAGGCAAAAATATGACTCCCGTATAAGACAAACAAACTTAAATTTTGAAGTATCAAAGTCACAAAAAATCTCATTTCTTAAAAACCTTCACATTTATATTTTCTACAACCTCTTTGCACTTTCAACCAAACAGATTTATTCAACCACCTTTTTGCATATAATGTCCCAGCTATAATTCAAACTGAGAATAAAAATCAAAAATACATTTTTGATTAATAACTAACATTACTTCATCTACCATTCAAAGCTCATCGGGTATGACGTCTAGCTGTTATTTATCATTTTAATCCTCCAAAAGCTACCGTCGAATGTTGACCCGGCAACAATGACTACTGACAGAGCCAAGGTCGAAAGATTTCTCAAGTGTAGACTACGCTTATTTGTCATGAGATGAGCTGGCTTATAAGGCTTGAATGCACCTGTTGAAAAGAATAGTGGCTAAGAATTTTCTTCCTAGTTTGATGAAACTATCGTTATGGAGAAATTATTAATACTATTATTGGTGTTGTTGGAACTTTGACTTGTTGGTCACGTATTGTGTTCGAATTAGTAACTTATTATTTAAATGGCTACTCTATGATGAGTGCATGAAGTTCAGCGCAGAACAGGAAATTTCAAAATAAGAACTAAATAAATAACTATATTACGAGAGCACACATTGGCGCTACATGGATCATTACATCGTGTACAGAACTAACTAAGAACAATGATATTTTACCGTAATTCCAAATACTCGTTCGTATTTGATCAGGCAAGCAACTCCCAGTCGGCCACTTGGCCTTTGTTTAGCTTGCCGGCACTTTTGAAAGCTAAAACCCAAAGTTTGTAAGTCCCTTGAAACTCATTGATAGAGCAAACATGTTGGATAAATACAGCCATTTTAATACCTGCACAATTTGAACTTATGGGGAGCAGATCCGATGGCTTTATTTGCTTTCGACCTTCCCATGAACCGCTTTCTATGTTTCTATGTAATTATGGAATTATTTCGAATGTCTGCCTGATGGGTTTGTGGGATAATATTTATAATGAAAGAGTTTAGAATGTCAGATGTTGAATAATATTGTAACTGATAGTTGGTATCCTACTCACGTTGTCAGGGTCAAACCTAGAAATGTGGATTATTTCAGGTTTAATGAGCCAACAGACGTTTACTACGGAGGCACGATCGTGATCTTTACTCTGGACACTTTTGCATGAGACTTCAAGTAGCGCAGACGCACTACGGCTACAACTTAGAATCCATCCACCCAAATAGGAAAAACAAGTACGAAGAGTAGCAAAAACTATTCCATGTTTAGCCTTGTTTACACCGACTAACTTTAATAAGATATGCAAATAAGAATCCTCAGCCGATCTTATCCAAAACGATGTTTATCGTCGAAATCGTGCGAGTATTAAGCATGACATAAAAAGGGTGGCTGGCAGTTCGTTATTCTCAATAACTGACTGATGAATGGTGGAGCTTTTCGTCTCAATTCGGCTTATCGGCGATCACACCCGAACACTCCCGAGCTAGTTAGCAAGGAGCGAGTGAGGGCTAAATTCGTAAATCATTTGCGACGGCTGTATGTGGCCGTATTGGAAGATTGCGGTCTTCAACAGGTGCACCCACAATGTTTCCAGTGGCAAAAACTCTGCCTTTTATGAGCATTGATAGCCGTCGGTCCGTTTGTGATCTTTGGGCATTGGCATTGATAGAACTGGTTGGTAGGTTTGGACAGTAATTGACCTGAACTGATTGTGTAAACATTTTAGAGATTTAAAATACATAGACAGTTCAACGAACACCATAAAAGTAGTTTGGACCAGTCAAGTATCAGAGTATCTTATGTTAAAACCAGTTCAAGCCATCGATATTAAGACAAAGTATAATTTTATTGCTCCGAGTAAAGGTGCCTATAGATCTGCATGAGCAGTATTGTTGCCATTTCATACATCGCACACATGAAAGCTGGTCACCATTAGTAATGCTTTGCTCGATGTATCCGCTGACTCATAAAGTAATCCTAATAATTCTTCTGTGACATCCGGCAGAAGTACCTACATGACGACTGAAGGCTTAAACGATATAAAAACATAATTAATTGTGAGTGGATTTGGATTGATTGGATCAGTGTTTTTGGATCTTTGGATTTAAAAAGTCCAAAAGACAAAAGCATATTAGGGTTATTTTTTATACATATTCCGCTGTAATGGGCTTCAATTATGGGTAATGCAGAGTGCAAGTGGAGCTGGAAACAAAATGTCTTTCCATAATAATCTAGTTAGTAAATTGATAATGAATGCATTTCCAATACAACATTCGCCACATGCCTGTCAAGCCGGTATTAGATGAAGATCTTTGGAATTTCCCCTGAATCTTTGATAATCAATCAGCGTGTTGACGGCAAATTTTTATTTAAAAGGTCATGCCACCCGCCAGCCACGATCCCACAACGGGAGGCAGCACACAATGAGTGTATGCGCGTCAATTGCGAGTTATAAACGTCGTCGCTCGCGCTTGCGCCATGACCCGCCATTAACTATTATTAAAATATTGCTATGTAGGAGCCTTGCTATTCTCTCCCATGTTTTATTACGAGCCCCACCAGTACTAGATACTGTCGTCGGCTATTTAAAGCTCATATGTTACAAATGTACGTGTAGGACGCACTGGGCTCTACAACTCGTTTTGTTGACGTACATCTTTTATTTTCATATGTTCTCAAATGAATTATAGGTGTAAAATGTTGCTGGAATCTTACCGTAGACAGAGTGCTATAAATTGCAGCAATAACAAACAGGGTTAGAACAAAAAAGGTAATTGTGATCGAAGATGACGCGAATGTAAATGATTTGGCCTTTTGTCTTAACAAAGTCACACGGAATGTTTGGGAAATGCAAAGTTGGGCCGTAAAATTGTCTCTTTATGGTGTAACACATATATAAAGATGTGAGTTTAACTGTGGAAAGGTATTATTATAGTTTCAAATCGTACGTAATTTACTACTACGTCAAAAAACAACACATAATATCTACGCCACCACGAAAACTTATAATAATCATCAGTGTTTTCACAAAACTAGCAGAAACCCTGCAGATCCTTATTTTATAGCACAGTTAAAGTATACTGTCCAATAAAAACGTCTAACGTCTTACATTAGAATACAAATCAAAAGCTTGATTTGATAAATTAAAGTCAACGATTTAAAGCTACCAGTATTTATGACTTTGCCATCATGATCTCTGCCCTCCCGGACTGAGGAGGACTTGAAGATACCCTATACCGCAACAATAATCTTCCTACAAAAACAGAAATCAGCAATCGTGAATTTATGTGAAGATAATATTATCGTTTACCACAAACACCGAAGTCAAGAGTGTCCAATATTTGTGGTTGAAATAACGATGGATACTTTTTATAGAGGTTGCTTCCCATCGCTCATTACAGCGGTTTCTGGCACATCTAATTATCCTCCTATAAATCAAACTCTTACCTATATCCATGGAAACTTTAATTGTGTCTTCTTTAGGTTCATTATTGTTTGCATCTGATTCACACCACGATGTTCATTTCGTTACCCTGTTTCTGTCAATAATTTTTTGGCTCTCAATATGGAGTTTCGGATAATCATAGTATTCTCTCCCGAGGCGATCTCTTTTATGTACGCCTAATTTTAGGTTACAGACTTAAAGTAATCGATTTGAAATTGACAAAATTCTTCGGCCATGTGTTATACGGGGAATTTGGTGAAGACGTGTGCAGGGTTCATTATAGGTTAAGAAATTTAAAGTACAATTTAGATATTAAAATTGAATTGCCTTTTCTCCCGATAAGTTTTCGATAAGTAATTCTGTTTCAAGGATAAATATCGTTTGACGTTTAATTAAACGACTTCGTCTCTATTTATTTTACGAGTCTATTTATTACTTGCTATCGGATTGAGTAATTTATTGTAACTTTTAATATTTTGTGCGTTTTTTTGCGTTTAAATTCATAACGTGCTTAAACAATCTGTTATTTTTATATTTATTTGTTTTGTTACAGGAATAATCACAACCAAAGAAATTCTAGATAGAGAATTTAAGTCTTCTTTCTCTTTATTTGCTGAAGCTAAGGACCAAGGAACGCTGCCTAAATCAAGTAGAGTTCCTATTACTATTAAAATTACCGATGTGAATGACAACCCACCGGAGATCATTGACCCTAGAGAAGATGTCGTCAGTGTTAGGGAAGAACAGCAGCCTGGAGCAGAAGTAGCGAGAGTGAAAGCTATAGATAGAGATAATGGAGTGAATTCTACTATCAAATATTCTATCCTGAGTGAAAGAGATATGGATGGAGTCGGTGTTTTTGTTATTGACGCTAATACTGGAGTGATCAAAACTAGCACAGGTAATTTGAAGGATATGATTTATTTTTATTTAAAGTAGATATAAGAGTCTTATTAATACTATAGAACCATCAACGATCATATTAATAAAATTGTTATTCTTTTCAGTACTGGACCATGAAGAGAGATCTATTTACCGATTGACTGTAGCAGCGACTGATGGAGGCACACCAGCAAAGCAGACCGTGAGGCAGCTCAAAGTTGAAGTTTTGGATTTGAATGACAATAGGCCAACTTTTACCAGCTCTAGTTTATCTTTCAAAGTAAGCAATCAGAGAACGATGATAAGTTCTAAAGTCATGAACAAAACAGTATAACATATTTTCAAGGTGATTTGGTGGTTTTAAGTAGTTGTGTGAATATTTTAATATAGTAACAATTATTATTTTTTACAGGTGAAGGAAGATGCCAAAATTGGTCACGTTGTTGGAACTGTAGCATGTTGCGACAGTGACATCACTGAAAACTTAGTCAACGATGACGATGAGAAACAGATCTCATACCTACTCATGCCTCTCACAACTGATCACTCTCCTGGTACCTTTGAAATTGACCGTCGAAGTGGTTCTTTGGTCGTAGCTAGACAATTGGACAGAGAAATTCAAGATGAATACCGACTAGAAGTGAGAGCTCTTGATACATCAGCGACGAATAATCCTCAAAGCAGTGCTGTGACTGTAAGAATAGAAATCGTAGATGTCAATGACAATTCACCACAATGGCCTCAAGATCCAATAAACATTGAAATATCAGAACTTACCGCAATCGGAATGATTGTTTACAATTTTACTGCCAAAGATGCTGATGCAGGTCCAAATGGAGAGTTGAATTTTCGAGTTGTATCTTCATTGCCGGTTTCAAAAAATGTGTTCAACTTGGATCCACTCACTGGTTCTCTAACACTTACTTTGGCTCTGGATTACGAAAAGTTGAAGGAATATTGGTTAATCATTGAAGCGACAGATCTAGCAACAAATGTTTCTGAAAGAATGGCAACATCAGCTACAGTGCACATTTCTGTTACTGACGCCAATGACAACACTCCTACTTTTGTATCTGCCAATAAAGCTATAGTTTCTCTAAATACGCTATCAGGTACTTTCTACCAAGCGTTGGCAATAGATTCTGATTCCGGAGAAAATGGTAAAATATCTTACTACATATCAGGTGGAAATGAACAAGGCTACTTCTCCATGGAATATGACGTTGGTAAACTGACGTTATCCAACAAATTCTCCCAAGATATATCCAGGGTAAAGCCGGGACAGTACAAGTTGAACCTCACTGCTTCAGACCATGGTATTCCATTCCCAAGACAGAGCCACATGACTCTACAGTTAACGCTGCAAGAGTCAACGAATATACCACCAAGATTCACAGATTCTTTCTACAGAGCGAACATCACTGAAGATATACGCCCGGGCAGTTTTGTAACAAGACTGTCTGCTAAATCTTCTAGAGGAAGCGCAAGTAAGTAATTTACTACTGTAACATTTGATTTTTTTATATGCAAAATTATAAAACTTTTTTAGCGTGTGATCTTTTGCTGAATATGACACTAATATTCCTTATATCTTTTAGGTAATCTAACTTACATGATCCCATCAGGAGTGGCAGATGACAAGTTTGCAATAGATGAAAGGCTCGGCACCATGACAGTCAAAACCAAAATTGATAGAGAAGAGAGGGACCAATTTATCTTTCCAGTCTACGTTACAGACTCTAGCACTTTCCAATCTACAACCAACTTTGATGTTGCTACGGTTACCATAAGTGTTATGGACGTGAATGACAACCCACCTAGTTTCAAAACAGGGTCTTGCTATCCTTTGGTTGTCCCTGAAAACAACGAACCAGAAGTTATACACACTGTCGCAGCAACTGACAAAGATATTGGAGCAAATGGAGTCATAACATACAGCATAACATCAGGCAATAATGGAAACAAGTTCTCAATAGATTCCACTACCGGTAGACTGACAGCTAGGACTCTAGATCGTGAAACACAATCGAAGTATCATTTGACGATTACTGCCTTTGATCACGGTTCCCCTGTGGCGTTGCAAGGTTCCTGTAATGTCACAGTCATAGTTGAAGATCAGAATGATAATGATCCAGTTTTTGATACTGGTCATTATTCTGCAGCGATACCAGAAGATGCAATGATTGATACATCAGTGATCAAAGTCAGGGCTACTGATGCAGATTTAGGTTTCAACAAAAGGATTGTTTACTCTTTGGCTAATGAAAGCCAAGGACTGTTCAGGATTGATAACAAGACTGGCATCATTTTCACTACCGGGTAAGTTTGTGTTCGAGCACAATTTTTAACACAAAGTTATCTATATAATTTTCTTTGGCATTAACAATTTTATACTTTTTAATTACAGAACTTTTGATAGAGAGAAGACAAGCGTCTATCACTTTGAAGCTGTGGCAACGGACGAGGGGCGATACATTACTCGATCTCAAAGAGTCTCAGTAGAAGTCACTATCAATGACGTTAACGATAACAAGCCCATCTTTACTAAGTACCCTTTCAAAGAACAAGTAGCCACACTAACTCCGCCAGGTCAAAGTTTACTTCGAGTCGCAGCAATGGACAATGACATAGGAATAAACGCCGAAATACTTTATGAACTTCTAGATTCTTCGAATCACAAATTTCGCATCAACCCTACAACTGGTGTACTCACAGCTACACAAAGCTTAGCAAGTGAAAACGGTAAATTGATCCACTTGAAAGTGATCGCCAAAGATAAAGGAAATCCACCGCAGAGCTCCATTGGACTTATAGAAATACGTGTCGGCGATTTCTCAGATCAAACGCCTACATTAAATTTCCAAAATGCTACATACAATGTAACTATTGAAGAAAACATGGCGTATGGAAAGGACGTGCTCCAAGTAACCGCAGTTAGGAGCGACGGGCGGCGTCAGAGAATAATTTATGAAATCGGCAACGGCAACGATCAGTATGCCTTTGAAATAGACTCTAACTCAGGCGTTATAAGGGTGAATAACTCGGTGAATCTGGATTACGAGTCGTATCCTGGCCCGCGGAGGCAGCTTGTTGTAGTTGCGCGTACAGAAGGCTCGTCCGTTCTATACGGCTACTGCGACGTTATAATAAATCTGATCGATCAGAACGACCACGCTCCCAGGTTTACGCAACAACAGTACATCGCGAATGTCCTTGAAGGAAACACTAAGGGTGAATTTGTTGTGCAACTCGCGGCTAAGGATGGAGATCGCGGTGTGAATGCAAGAATACTATACCACATTGTCGACGGAAATCATGATAATGCATTCATTATAGAACCGGCATTCTCAGGGTCGGTGAAAACAAATATAGTACTTGATCGTGAGATAAGAGAGACGTACAAACTGACAGTAATAGCCACTGATGAAGGCAACCCACAGATGACTGGTACAGCAACGCTGAGGATCAACGTTGTGGACGTGAACGACAATCAGCCAACATTCCCACCACCGAACGTCATCTCAGTATCGGAAGGTACGTTTTTACTCGTTTACTCCGTATGCGCATTCGGGTTTTAAATTGCCGTTGGTCGGCCTATCGACTTTTCGAAATAAATTGGTAGAACAAAAAGCGTACCACAGAGAGGGAGGCATTTTACATAATTTGTATTCTCGACTTGGTAACATTGCGACTTTTCGATTCCAACGCCGAGATTAAATAAAAGGGACTCCTTTAGGATCAATATTTATTGGATGGTATTACATTTTTTCCGAGTGCATGTTTTAGCGGTTCACCAACGGTCCGCGGCGTTCGCGTCGCTTTTTATTCGTTTTTTATATCATTGTAAGTCGACAGAGGTTTTGTTTTAGAGAATTTTTATTTTGGCGGATCGTTAAAACGGCAGTCAAACGAGACCCATCAGTATATTTTGTTTTTGTTTTAGGAACGGAAGTTGGAACAGTACTCACATCTGTTACTGCGAATGACGTTGATACATATCCGGCGCTGAAGTACTCGATAATACAAGGGGACAACAGTTTTTCTATAGACAGATATAGTGGAAAGATTGTGTTGAATCGACCCCTTGACTTCGAAGCGAAGAAGACGTATGAAGTGAATATTACAGCATCAGATAGCGAACATGTTGCCAAGACGACGCTGACGATAAAAGTTACTGATGTAAACGACAATTCACCTGTTTTTGATGATATTTCGTACAACAGAATTTTACCTGGTAAGTGGCATTTCATAACAACACTTTGTAATTAACAAGATCAACTTAAAATCATAATCAAGTACCTACCTGTTTAAAATTAAATTAAATTATTTAATTTGTAAACGATAACAATGGGTACGTAAATATAACTAATTCAATATTTTCTCAATTACAGAAGGCTCAGACACTCTAGAAATAGGCTCAGTCAGCGCCAAAGACCGCGATGATGGAGACAACGGCAAGATCACCTACTCAATCCTTCGGTCAACTAAAGGATACTACATAGATGCAGTTTCTGGGGGCATTTTTGTGAACTACAGTGCACTACCACCCAATCAGAGAGATACACAGCTAGCTGTTGTAGCTACAGATCATGGAAAACCTAACAGAAGTGCTGTGGCGTCTGTTAGGATTAGTACAGGAGCATCTTCAGAGATCAAGCCTTTCATCGGGCAGGATACTTATAGGTAATTATACTTATAATTAATAAAAAATAGTCAGCTTGTAAAATAATGTTTTTTTTTTTTACACTTAATATTGTTTGAATACATATAAAAACGACAGCGAGTGATTCAAAATTATTTCTGATTTGTTTGTAAATCTGTGCCTATGTCAGACCAGATAAAAACTGTTCGTGTTGTATCAAACCATGACAATAATTTACTCTCATTTCCAATTTCAGGATCACCGTAAACGAAGACACCGAAAAAGGATCAACTCTGCTCCAGATAGGCGGTATCAACGACGTTCTTAAGAAATATAACCTAGATATCCATATTATATCTGGTAACGAAGGCAACACCTTTGATGTCACTCTCGATGGAGCTCTAATTCTTCTCAACACACTTGACAGAGAAACACAAGATTCTTACGTCCTTGGATTAGCTGCTGTTGAACAAGGAAAAATGCTTACTCATAACCAGAATAAAACTTCCATCACAGTATTCGTGACTGTAGCAGATGCCAATGATAACCCACCGGTGTTTGCTATAAATGATTTCGAGTTAACAGTTAGTGAGGATGTCAAAATTGGATACACCTTAACTAAATTGGCTGCAACTGATGCTGATCTCTATGGCACACCGAATGCAGCTATCGTTTATAATATCACTTCTGGAGATGATGAGAAATTATTCTTCGTACATCCAACAACAGGCCTTTTGACAGTCAATAAAAATCTTGATTATGATATTGGAAATACTGAATACAAACTTGTGATAGTCGCATGTGATCAAGGAGTTCCGTCACTATGCAATGCTGTATACATCAGTGTTGGCATACTTGATGAGAATGATAACGCACCGACTTTCCCCGTCAATGAGTATTTTGAAACGATTGGTGAAAACGAAAGAATAGGAACCTCAATTTTCACAGCAAGAGCCACAGATTTAGACAAAGGAAGATACGGCCAACTAAATTACTCAATAGTCGCTTCCCAAAACAGCTACAACAGAAATGATGACTCCTGGAAAATGTTTCTCATTGATTCTTCATCTGGGTTAGTCAACTCTAATGCTGTGTTCGATTATGAGGTAAAGAATAAATATGAGTTTTCGATCAAAGCTTCTGATTTGGGTGGAAAAAGCACTACTGTGAAAGTCAGGATCGATATAGAAAGCAGAGACGAGTTCTACCCTCAGTTTACGCAAAAAACCTACAAGTTTCGTGTGCCAAAGTCAGGATCTCTTCCAGCTGGCTATGTGATTGGACAAGCTACAGCTACCGATAGAGATAAAGGTATTGACGGTAGAATCGTTTATCAGCTCTCCACATCACATTCATACTTTAAAATAAACAGAACTACTGGCGTAATTATATTGAAGAAGAAAGTTGATTCTGTGCAAAACCTTTTTGGATTACACAAATCTATAAGCCTGGTAGTCACTGCTAGTTCTGGAAGACAAGGCTCTTTGACGAACAAAACGGCCGTGGAAATTGGAATGAATGATCTAGCATTGGCATCGGATGCAACTCAAGTAAATGATGCTGCTGCAGTCGCAAGTGGAGGCTTATCTGACTGGGCGTTAGGATTACTAATTGTTTTCATTTTCATCATTATAATTTTTGCGGCAGCATTCCTATTCTTGCACATGAAGAATAAGAGACATAAGAAAGTCAATAAGCCAGGACTAAGTTCCGAAGGAGTCGGGGCAACCAACAGTTACGTCGATCCCAGCGCTTTCGATACTATCCCGATAAGAAATACTGGTGCGGTAAATTCAGCTAATCAGTTTGCCCCTCCTAAATATGATGAAATCCCACCATACGGCCCTCATACAGCAAGTTCTAATTCTGGTGCAGCAACTACTTCAGAATTGTCAGGGTCCGATCAGTCAGGATCGAGTGGTCGAGGCTCTGCAGAGGATGGCGAAGATGGTGAGGACGAGGAAATAAGGATGATAAACGAGGGTCCTTTACAGAGAGAATCAGGCATACACAGACAAGCTAACGGAATTGACGATGATAATCTTTCTGATGTATCTGTACATAACACTCAAGAATATTTAGCAAGACTAGGTATAGTTGATACTGGAACTGGTGGCGGTGCATCGACGTCATCTAGGAGATGTTCAGAAAACGTAGGAAATAAGGATACCATGTTACATCACGCACCTATTGATTCGATGCACATGTTCGATGAAGATGGTGCTCATGAAAATGATATTACCAATTTAATATACGCTAAGCTTAATGAAGTTACTGGTAGTGAAAGAGCTAGTAGTGCAGACGAAGCAAGCGCAGCGGTTGATAGAGCAATGGCTCTCGGAGCTTTCTCTAGCGCTCCTGGAGACAACAACGCCGTGCCTACCGCAGGGCCTTCAATGACTGGTAGTCTTAGTTCCATAGTTCACTCAGAAGAAGAATTAACTGGTAGCTACAATTGGGATTACTTACTTGATTGGGGACCTCAGTACCAGCCCTTAGCACATGTATTTTCTGAAATAGCTAGACTAAAAGATGACGCTGTGTCACTCCAAAGTGCTAACAGTGCGGCTTCGAGTGCAAAGAGTAAAGGAACATCAATATCAGGAGGGAAGAGTGTTCCGCCACCATTATTGACGACAGTGGCTCCTAGAAGTTGTCCAGCACCGTCGTTGTCATGTAGACAGCCACAGTTGTTATTACCTAGGTCTCCAATAAGCCATGACGTTCCTGGCGGGTTCTCTGCAGCGGCCGCCATGTCACCTTCCTTCTCACCTTCCCTATCACCATTAGCGACGAGATCACCGTCAATGTCACCACTAGTAGGTCCCGGACTGCCACCGGCACCCGCCAACAGAAAACCTTCTCACTCAACTATGAGAATATGAAAATATTAGTATCGTAGTATATTCAATACTGTACATATGGACGACTGTTTTGCCTATAGTGTAGTTAGTATTATTTATTCGGCCGATTTAATCGGCTTAACTCATTTTGCGCATATTGATATTTAAACGAACTTCACAGATATGCTCAAAGTGATTACTAAGCGCTTATTACCGATTTTTGCGGTAAATGTATATAAATATAAAATCGGGTGTATTTTTTAAGTGTACATACTTACTTTATACTCATTGTAAAAAATATATAAAGACTGCCATTTTTTATTTTTAACAAAAAATACAGCTTTACTTTAAGCTATAAGTATTATTTTTAGGAAACGCAATTTGTAATGATGTGTCAAATTGATTAATGGATCGCGTGATTGTAATCGATTTGGTGAATCAATGTTACTGTAAGCTTTATTACACGGAAATGTATGTAAAATTCTGTTGCAAATATAATGTAATATTAGTTTTCAGTGAATTGAACGTTGATGTTTCGTTTCTCTGTGATTTTGATGATGCCTAAAGATTCAGTTCAGTCTTTTTGCTACATATTGTCGTACATATCAACTATCAATCGAGTTGCTAAGCCAACATGTTCGGTTATCCTATTCATTCAATAATTAAGTTATATAATTATATTATCACCAGCTAATGGACAGTGTTGTACACGCACAAATACTACTTTTTTTAATATTAAAAATATTTAAAATAATGGTGAAACACCTTTTTATTTTATTTTTTTATTGAATTCTGTCACTACCAGTCAATTGTTCAATTTAAAAAATCTTATTGCAGTTTACAAATGATTACCGATAAAACCGTAATTTTTAACATCAAACGGTCATGTAGTATCAAAAATTCTGGACTGAAAACTAGTATATTGAATGTAAATACTTATTTTAGCTTACATGTTAATAAATTAGTCGTAGACTCCACCGACTGTATGAATATTGTTTAGGTGGAAATAAAATGGAATTTAAAACTATTTCGTTAACTTTTATTTCAACCATTAACCCTGATTGACTCTTTAAAATACCTTTAATTTGGTACACGTACAATGATTTTTATCAGGGCTACGTAAGTACACTGGCAATGTAAACAATTATTATAGAGGTCAGCAGATGTTCTAAACTTGTAAATTCGGGTGACAAGTCATGTAAAAATTACTATAAAATAAGAATTAACTTAAAGGGGAAGCTAAAGTAAAACAGCTGAGAAAAAGATTTGTTTATTAAAACAGTGAAATAATACATGACTAAATAAGAGATTTAGTAATTCTGCAACAATACTTGATAGGTTTAAGCTGCGTTCAAACTTGTAACAAGCACGCGAACAATTCTCTGTAATGGTGCTCGCTCACCGGGAGCATTCGCCTGTAATGTAACGTTCAGAGTCGAGCATTACATCAGTGAGGGAGGAGAAACGAGCATTAACTGTTTAATTTTTAATCTGAAATGTTACATTACTGGGAATGCTCGTTATTCAGGGAGGCAGTATTGTAACGTAATGCTCAAAATCGAATCTGTAACGTTACATTAACAGACGAATGCTTCCGGTAAGGGAGCACCTTAAAAGTATGATCCGAGTCTCGAACCGTCTGCGTCACAACTTTGTTTGGGCTAGTTCAGAGATTCGCTGAATGAAATGCTAAAATCCCCTCCACATTTTGCGTAACATGTTGGTCACTTTGTTGGGAGACTTGTTAGGGGTTTTGTTACAAGTAGGAACGCAGCTTTACACAGATTTTAAAAACATCTTTGATATAATGGAAGAAATAAAAGGCAAAAATATATTTTTCACCTCAGCACCTCAAACAAGCAGGTTTCGCTGTTTACAGAGAGATTCGATTTTGCTGCATACGAAAAAAGTAACTTTCTTTTTTTTTTCATCCGAGAACAGTGCTGGATCTTCTCACAAAATTCGAAAGATTTGAACTTTACTTTGTTCTGTCACTTTCACTTCGATGCGAAAAAAGCGAGAGATAGCAACAAGTCGATTCGAAGTTAGGTTTTTGATTTTCAATACATAATAGGCCCAAAAATGAAACACAATAAAACGGTCGGATACACATAACCGTAACATTGCAAATTATCTGCTAAGGTTTTAAATGTAAATTATATTTTTTTTTTCTAAATAATCGAATTATATTTTTTTTATAATCCAATAAAGAGAATGTTAAAGAAAATAATACGAAGTTTATCATGCAAATACTTAATTATTTATAGTTTTAACAATCTTTATATTGTGACAGAACACCGCGGGTGCAGTTTCAGAACGCATTTAAAAAATAGCGGGATTCAAATTTTTATTGTTTTATTATTCTGTTAAGATAGAAAGTCCGATACACGATGGATATTATAAAAATAATAATAAATAAATATTAGTGAGTCCAGTGATGAAGTATGTTATTAAACACCGGAAGAATTGAAGCAGCATGTAAAAAATGCGGAACTGTGTTTCCTATCTGAATAGTCTCGTGAAAAATATCTAAAAACTTATGTTATTTTAAGCAACGGAGACTTACAAAGGGTGCAAACACCTTTTGGAGACTACCATCAGATTTCATAAAATTATCAGAAGCGAGGCAACCATCTACAATTTGGAGTATTCACGCAATGTTGAAACCCACAATAAAAACAAAAGTTGAAGTGTACATTGAAACCTATCCCAAACTTATTGCATTTTTGAAAATAATGTCAGTGCAATCATTTTACTTAAAACTTTTTTTTTTTATTGTTTGATTTATATATATTAAGTGGATAATTTTTTACCATGTATTTTTTTACCCGTCGGTAATATTATTATGTTCTCGCTGCTGAGGTGAAAAGTTGTATGTGTTACAGGAGACCCAAGTTATTTGCATCTCATGTCTTTGAATCCCTCGCCGCGCTCAGGACTCAATATTAACACTCGCAGCAAATACCAATTTTGCACTCTTGTTGCACAAATAACTATTATTCCACTACCTATCGTAACAATCCACCGCCAAACATTTATTAAAGAAAAAACCTATCAAATACTGCCTAGGTACTAGTTTTAGTAATATTGCTTGCAGAATTACTTATCCCTATAATAATTACATTACAGCTAAATAATGACAAAATGATAAATTAAATATTATTATCACAGTTGGAGCTACAACTACCAATGATATTATCATAATGATTACCAACTATGGTAACCTTAGGTAAGGAGAATAGTTTAGCAGCTTGCCTTGCAGAAATCAATGGAGCTAATACAAATATTTATAAAATAATGGGTAAGTAAATTAATGATGATAATCTCGCTTTTATTCTAAAAAGAATAAACAAAACAGTACCGTCAAACCATAGCTATTAGTGATGATGAAAATATTGAGTGCAAGGTAAAAATTTCAATAGATTTTTTTTTTGAGGCGGATTATTTAACTTGTCTAAAATTAACCAAAAATCATCTATCATAGTTTGACAGGTAAATTGATCAAAATTGTTCAATATGTGTTTAAGAGTTCATAAATTTTTGTAAGAAAATTCAAAATAAAGTGTACATATAAGGCCGGTTTTCACCTTACTTTCTAACATTAAGAAATTACTCTCCTTTTTAAAATTCCTTAAGGTTAGAAGAATTTAGGTTAATTTGAACACACAGAATGATTCCTATTGGTAATAGAATATATTCATAAAAACATGTTCAGTCATACTAAAATAAGCAGAAATACAAGCGTAGAAAAGAGTAATGGTTATTGAGCATCTCTACTCAACCCATAAGGGGGAAAGCAAATTATAATAATAATGTTATTATAATATATATATTATTTTATATAGTAATATAAAATGCCTACGAACACTGTGGCCCTGTTTTAGTTATTATAAGTTGTTCAAAATAGGAAAGGATTTTGATATATTTTATATTCTTCTTCCCATATTATAAAAGTAAGTAATAGTTTTATAATTTGTTACTAAGTATACACACAATTATATATACTTATAAATAATGATAAAAACAGGCTTCAGTTTTTTTCTATATCTAAGTACTGATATTTTGATAAACAGCCGATTATAAGGCAACATTCTCAAGCGTTTTAATGTAATTATTTTTATAAATAATAATTATGTTAGTGTTCTCAATATACTGCAATAACGACTACAAAACTCTAAAGTACACACGTTATTTTATTATCATTTGTCTCTATTTATACTGGCAACTATTTTTCTCCAAAACTTCTGAACGTATTCCGTTGTGGTTTCTCTCAAAATGCCTTTCAAAAAAAGGTAAGGCCGTCTCTGGTCAACCCTGTCTAACTAAACATGCTCATGCCTACTTATAACTGGCGTGAGGATATACTGCAGCGATACTCCACCCTTGTTGGTGTAATTATAATGATACACATTTTCTTAGTAAGTATCTTCATACAGAATGTTTTATACACACAAACTGGTGAAAACCCAGGTGTTCTATACATTTTGACATTTTGTATTAAACAGCAGAGTTACAATTAAATAACCGACGTAGATTTTTAACTCTTGGTTGTCTAAAATCATGTGCTGAATTAACGGTAACAGTTTCCGCATCGATGTCTGTTACACCCTGTACTCGTATAATGGAAGCAATATTTTTGGGAGTCACTACACAAGTTCTATACAATATACTTTTCTGACATTGTGCGCTTTTATAATTTCTAATATGAAGAAGTTATCGTAGACGTCCACGTCCACGTCACGGCATCACGATAATATAGGGAAGTAACATATAAGACGCTTTTAAATTCCCATCTACGATAACGATGTGGTGGGTTGAGACCAAACGGACATAGAACTAGAAAAATAGCTAGAGAATTCCTCTTGACAATTTAATAGGGAGAAACCAACGGAGAAATATCGTCCCTGTTTACACAAAAAGATTCAGGTGGAGTGGGATAGAATGTGCATTTTGTTCGTTTGGTCTAAATCGACCTTTTTTATAACGCACGTTTTTAAATACATTTTATGGACGTGGACGTCCACGATAATATCGTCACGTTAGAAATTATAAAACCGCACATTTGAAATCATATTGAGAGCAAAATTTTATAATAATCTCTTTCATAAATATTGCCTCCATTATAACAAATCATCACACCACTTTCTCAAGAAAAACAGCTCTACAAGCCACAAGTACAAGCCAAACGGGCTGTAAACTGTTCGAGCCACAAAGTTAAGCCAATCAGGCTACAAAACTCATTCTACATCATCCGCTGCCGGACATAGGCCATTCCTAACTCCCCACAGGTTGAGTACAGCTGGTTCAAAGGATACATAGTAAAGGGTCAAAATAATCACTATATTCGCTTTATGGACTTCTCCGTGTGGTTGTGTAAATGCATGTCTATGATGACCTCGTCGGAGCCAATGGACTTTTTACTGGGAGTCACTATGCCGATGTCCACGTCTGTGTTTGGGGTCAAACCGTTGATGGGGTCCTGGAATTAGAAAAGGAAGTAGTTATAAAATCGAATCTCCAAAGTTTCTTGTGTGAGCATTACTTGTGTTTACATTAGAAAGAAACAGTTGAGAACGATCAAATCAAATCAATTTATTTCTTAAACATAGGTGTTTATAGATCTGAACATGTTATTAGTCGGTAGAATATGGCTCCCTATGTTTTGCCAAAAGATGGTGCACAAGTGAGAGTTGTATTAGTGTTGCTTTTGTCTCGGTTACAGCGAAAACTTATTAGCTTGGTTATAAGCTAGGCGTGATGGGATCATTTTTGGATAGAATGCTGTCGTTGATTAAAATTGCACCCGTCTTCCCTAAATAGCCTCAGAGAACTGATCACATTTTCATCAATTTCATTAACTTCGCTGAACCCAACAAAAGGCAAATAAATAAGACCGGATAAAAAACACTCACCGCATTAAGCGCGTCGCACGCCATGAGCTCGTTCTTGGACAAGTGCTCCACCACGGCCGCCGCGTAGCAGTCGCCCAACATGTTGTTGGTGGTGCGCACGCGGTCGCTGCGCGCCACAAGGGCGACAAATTATACAAATTATGTACTAGTTCAATTTAGCCTTCTGGAATAATTTCTCTAAATAAAGGTCAAAACCGCATCAAAATCCGTTGCCTAGTTTACAATAACAACGCGGACACACAGAGAGACACGAAGAGCGACTTTATTCTACGCTACAATCACTAAAAGACGTAAAAATATAGTTTGTCGGCACTACAAATGTAAATACTCATTCACCAAACGATTTCTTTGCTTCCAAGAGCCACAATTATATAATAAACTCAATAAGAAATTGAAACTTTACTCTCTTACAACCTCGTCCCTCAAGAAATCTGTGACAAACTTTCTACTAAATAACTTACTTATTCTGCCTGCAATTTCTTTTGTAAAACTGAAGTTTGTAAAGGTTTGTATCACTATCCTTAATACAAGTTATTTTATAACTTAGTAAGGGTGCTGGTTGCAACACCTACCTGTTTTGTTAACAAGCATAAGTCAAGCGCACCTACAGATGATAATATTTAGTGTTAACACTGTTATTATTTGATTAAATAAAAAATATTTTTTTTATAATAATACATATTTTATAGATAAAGACGATTTTGACAAATAAAAAGTAGTATCAAAATATTGATAGAGTTTAATATATATTTTTAAACATACAGCGCAAGGATTACAAAGGAAATCGTTAAGGTCTTACAGAGGAAGTTAATGAGTTTTGGTATCAATATTTTTTCTCAAACTAGACAGTTGGGCAACCTCGTGAAGGCAACGGCTCAACGGCTTGCTTCATTTGATTTGCAGATGTAATTTTATAGTATTCTATGATTTTAAGTGCAGGGAGCGAGCTCCGTCCCTAAAAAAAAAAGCAACGAACCTTGCTTGCACATGCGGCGCGGCGCTTGCAGGCAAAATCGAACAGCGATTCTTTGTTTTGATACTGCTGTGACTTTACTAACCGTCAAATAAATACATTAAAATAGTGCTAAAGTGAGGTGCCTACCTACGTGCGATCCTAATCACAGGTGAGCCAAGAAACCCAACATAATTTGGTGAGATCTTTCCATTTCCTTCAGGGTGTCGCTTCCCTTTGCAAAATCGTTATTTTATTTAATAGATTAAGGGACAACATCGAGTGACTGGCATTTTATGTCAAGTGCTTATTCAACAATTTTTTATATTATTTTCTAAGCTAATGTTATAGGCTCATATATGCAAATAAAATATAAGTATAATTATCATGGCAAGATATACAAAATTATTATCACAAAATATCCCTATATATCTCTTTAGATTTAGTATAAAAAGTATTTTCACATTAAACTTATTATTTTGACCAGGGTTCTAACTTCTTGCATGCTGAGGATTATAACATCAAGCTTTCTTCATTAGCCTTACAAAAAGGTTACGTTACGTTCCTTCAAGAAATATAACTTCTGACAGCCATTAATCAAGATTTATTATACCCATATGCGCGCGCAGGACTTGGTCGGTGTAGTACTTTAAGCATGTTTTTTGTGAGTGGCCCATTCAACAAAAAAACGAAACTTCTAAGTCTGTATAACAAATAATAAATCTCCGGGCAACCCGCAACCCTGTCAAAGTTTTGTATCCCTCGAAACGAAACCCACTTTAATATACAAACAAAAGTTTTAATAATGGTAATAATTAGCGCCCATGCAAAAAGATGGTAACTGCCTGTTTAGGGCAATAGCCCTTTAAATAAATAACATAATGGGGATGACGTTCGACCACGTGTCTGTACGCCGAGACCTCGCTATCTATATTTCAACAAACCGAGGTGACGCCAGAATTTGCTTAGCACTTATAAATAACGTTCATGAGTTTCATCCTAGCAGCAAGCTTTCATAGGAACAAATAATAACAAAATACATAACCGCGCAGTTTAACAAGACGTTCTGGGGAGGAAAAGACATTATAATCGCTGCGTCAGAATTCTATCTCGTAAATGTGCAAGTGCATATAAATAACGAGAACATACTGGTGTATTCACCTGCCGGCGATTCAGTACCCGGAAACATACATACAAGGTGGAAGGGACATCGACGCGAAAACTGATACCATGGATTCAGTACATGATTCTGAATGCCCCTGCGCTGAAATTTTTTGAAAAAAAAAAACAGCTGTTTCATACATAGAAAAATTCAATACCTAGTCGGTCAAAATGTATGGTACAGCAGTTTTATTTTTAAATATCCGTCGCAAAATTTCAACGGAGGGGGGTCAGTTCTCGCTATCAGTTTTCGCGTCATTGTCCCTTCCACCCTGTATATTATACAAGGACCAGCATTATGACAGCAGGGTCATGATGTCCAATGAACAATACAACAATATAATGACCGACAATACAACGATGAACAATCAAATAAAACTTGATTAGACAAAAACCAAGGAAATGTACTCTAGTAATCCTAGGCGACTTTAAAGATCATATTTCTAGACAAGATACACTTAATTTGAACGCAAAGGGCTGATTCACCAAAATCTACATCATGAATATTTTAACTACAATGGAGAAATGTTAATGGATAAAGCCAATAGGGAAAAACTGCAATAAGAAAAAACAAAAGTGAGATCATCATTCAAGATAACATGGTCTAAGGGCACGCAGAAATCTCAATTGGATTACATTATTATTACGCCACAGGTAACAGAAAAACTCTTAGGGAAACCTCCGACCATAAAATAATCTGGGGACAGCTTCGAACAAGTCGAATTTTAAACAAAGCTGAAAGCACCAAAGACTAGACACAAAAGAATCGGACAAGAATCAAGATCAGAGATTTCAGCCACAAACAATGCTACTATGCATTCATTCATTCATTCATTCATTCATTTTATGCCGCTCTCAATAAAAAACCCACCAAAAAAAAACCAAGCATAACAGATAACATAGGAATCAGCTCCGCGGATGAAAGCATCAAAATACCATGGAGCCCAACATAACTGGAGTTTAAAAAGCGGCTGCCCAAGAAACCTTGATTTTTCTGCCGAGTAACTCTAGGGATCATCCAATAGCTTTTGTTTACCTACAAAAAGCCACATTCTTACAAAGAATCTTATAATTAAAATAGACATAATCGGGTAAACGAATGTCAGGCAACAATTCAAAAGGTTAAACGCCAAGAGGGCAAAAAAGAATGCAGGGCAATTCTTTACCGGACTGGGTAAAAAGCACCCTTCTAAACGCAGATACTTTATTTATTTTACGGGAGAAACAAGTTAGAAACAAAACGCCGAAAAAAACGCATATATACGAATGTCCAAAAGGGAACAAATTCTATAAAACTCCGAGGGCCTACCTATACCGCCGGTAAACATAACAAAGCCGATAACAGCCACGCATGACGCGGTGGATGACGTCATGGGAATAATTAACAGCATGCGTAACGGGACAGCCCCAGTAACAGATCAAGTGGTAATCGAGCTCTACAAAGCCATGCCACAAATATTACAGGAAGCCGTCACCAAAAATTTGAATAATAAGTCCGGCTTTAATGGCCGTCATGTAAACATTGTGCTCCGTTACTATTTCTTAAAAAATCTCGTAAAAGTATAAAATTCAATTAAATCTCCCTGAATCTGTTATTAATGTTATAAGTACTGTGTGAACAACCAGTGAGATAGTTATCTCAACTAAACAATCGCATACAACAAAGTTATAAGTGTTAAAATCTGATCCAGAAGTGAAGTGCTAACTGAACTATAAAACTTGCATTGTGTTGTGTTTTAATACCTCATATTCACTATGAACTGAAAATAAAGTACTATGAATGAACAATCTGATCAAGTGGTTAACTAAATAAACTCATAAATCGAATGTGTGGAAAAAATACGATCGTTGTGTCCAAAGGTCAAACACATTCAAATTCAAATCCGTAACGAACCCTCTAAATTCAACCCAAGACGGCAACCCGTATTTCGTTGCTATACGTTAACGTTGTGTTGGTCAAATACTCCTAGCGTCGAACTGCCGCGCAGTGAGTTCCAAGTTCGAGCCCCACTAACCGCAAGTACTTTTAGTGGTTTTTTTTTTTTAAATTTTCTGTTACTTCTAGTGAGTGTTTGAACTGTTGTGGATTTCATTATTATGACATTAGAAATCTCAATGTGTATAAAATAAACGCCATCTACAATACCTTTGGTGAAGTAACTGAGCTACCTGCGGCCAGCTATTATCAACATATTGGATATCATAACCTACTAAATTATCGACGAATGACGATCTGTCCATTGTGATTTGAAGTTATTGGAACTGTTACCTTTCTCCGCAAGATGGCATTGGTGTGTGCTGGTTGTAAACAACTTCTGGGTGACCTATTCCTGGCTTGCTCGAATTGCAGTTATTCGTATGACTTGGAGTGCGCTAATATTTCTCGTAGTCAATTTATACAATCTATGACGACGAAGCAAAAATCCGATTGGGTATGTCAGGAATGTTGCTGTAAAAGACCAAAAGCAATAAATTCCGCCACACCAGCGAGCCCAATGTTATCTCAGCACCCAGATGATAATGACTCAGCTAATGTGACATTGAGGCGAAAAACTGCATTACCTGCGGCCCAGTCCAGTACACATTACGCAAAGGCACACGGGTCAACGCTTACTAAATGCACTCTTGAAACTGTCTTGATGGAGCTCCGTGCGTTCCGTGAGGAAAGTGAGATTAGATACCGTACCCAAGAAACCTCCATAAATAAAATGGTTGAGAATATAAAAGAAATAAAATGTTCCGTAACTAATCTTGATAGTAAATATAACATCCTCCGAAAGGACGTTGACCAGATACTGGAGAACTCGGATGTCACTTCTGGCGCACTGGCCACTCTGCAACTACAGTGTGATGGTAATGCGAAGCGTTTAGTTGATCTGGAAATGAAAGATTTTGGCTGTGAAATTATGATCCAAAGACAGCGTATTGATGTCATCGAAAAACAAATTCTTGGCACTGAAAAATCTTCAAACATAGTAACAAATCTGCCTAATAATAATAATAATTATTACCACTCACCCTTGGATGTTCCAGATCCCATAACGTTGCCTCAGCAGATTCCTCACCCTCTCTTGCCAACAGTAACAGCTGCCTATAGTACCGTATCACAACCACTAGTAAGCAGTGAGCAGCCCTCCACAAACACGTATAATACTAGAATATTTACGACAGGGAAATCCCAACCGCGCCCTCGCCGATCTGTCATACGCGCGACCGGTGCAGCTGATGTAGATTTAAAAACCGTGGAGCCAGTGAAGTATATTCATGCTTGGAATTTTCATCCAGACGTATCCGAGGATAGCATTCGTTCTTACCTTCACAAAAAACACCCAAACAGTGCCTTCTCCGTGAAAAAACCAGATCCTGAACACTCGAGACATAACTGTTTTATACTGGGCGTCCCAATGCACCTGTTTGAATTTTATCTGTCACCCAACAATTGGCCTACAAATACATCACTCCAGGAATGGTTCACCTATCGGAATGCGAAGAAGAAGACTGAATCCGATGAAGCGAATAAATCGTTTTTTCGTGAGAAAAACTAAAAAGCTAGATTTGATTTTCTACCAAAATGTCCGGGGATTAAAGTCAAGACGATCGGAAACTAAAAATATGCTTCACACCTTCCAAAGTAATTTATTAGCCTTAACTGAGACTAGGCTCGATGACAGCGTTTTTGACTCGGAGGTGTTCCCGCAAGAATACGCCGTGCTGCGGCGTGACAGAGTGGGACGAGGCGGCGGCGGCGTGCTGCTGGCCGCGCGCTCGCCCTACTCACTCACGCGATTGGACTGTGAGCCAGAGCAGTGTGATGAAATAATATGTGCAATAGTTACCAAAGGTCAATTACGCTTTGCTTGCTGTGTTGTCTATTTAGCTCCTAATGTACCTGACTCTAGATATTACTCTATTTTTAATTGTTTAAGAAAAATCGTATATAACGTTAACAAACTACCGTTGATTATATTAGGAGATTTTAACCTTTGCTCCACTAGTGTAACTGTACGTAATGACTTCGAACTGTTTCTTTCTGAATGTAATTTATTGCAGAAGAATTTAATTTTAAATGATCTTGGCAGAATGTTGGACTTGATATTGGTTAACTCATGCGTGGCAGGAGTCTCAGTTTCAGCATGTCCCGGCATTGTATCACCTGAGGTGCATCACAAACCATTGGATATTTCTATTAATATTAACACTCGTTATGCAAGTTCGAACAATAATAATACCTCCTATTCAAATAACTCGACCACTGGTACAACTTTGGAACGGAACTTTCGTAAGGCAGACTTCTTAGTGTTATACTCTGAACTAGCTGATATAGACTGGGAGCCAGTATACTCGTGTGTTGATGTTAACGCTGCTGTTACCACTTTTTATGAATTAATAAACAACGTTATTTGGCAAACTGTCCCTGTAAGAAAGACTAAAACATTGCGACTGAATTACCCTAAATGGTTTACATCTGTTACTATTAAACTTAATAACCTGAAAAACCACTACCACAAGCTCTATAAACAGAATAATAATAACCAACTACATTACGCGTTCTTTGCCTACTACAGACGTTTATTAAAGAGAAGTATGGATGCAGATTTTGCTACCTATACTAACCGCGTTCAGTCCAATATCAAACGTGACCCAAAAACTTTCTGGACCTTTGTGAAAAGTAACAGAGAAAATAATGAGCCGGCTACCTTTGGTGACATGTCACCAACACAAGTGGCAGATGCGTTCTCAAAATATTTCAGTAGCGTTTTCCTGTCAAACTTACCAACATTAGATCCTGAAATGGCTAACGCGACTGCGAATACGTCCCTAAATTGTGCGTCTCATCTGGTAAATATCGATTACATCCACGAATCTGAAGTTCGTTGGGCTATGGCTCGGCTTCCTCCTAAATCGACACAAGGACCTGATGGAATACCCCAGTACTTGGTCAAGGATGGCTGCGAAATTTTCAAACTGCCCTTGCAGTTTATTTTCAATTTGTCGATTACTTCGAACGTATATCCTACGGAGTGGAAAACCTCTAAAGTACTCCCGGTGCACAAAACCGGCCCAAAAAGCGATATTAAAAACTACAGACCAATAGCTGTTTTATCCATATTCGGAAAAGTATTTGAATCGGTGCTCTTTAAAAAAATACACAACAAATTACAACGGTGGTTCGTGGACGAGCAGCACGGATTCCTTCCAAATCGCTCAACCACGTCTAATCTACTTAACATAACGACGCTACCAGCGAAAAATATTAATGACAAAAAACAGATTGATGTAGCCTACTTTGATTTTCAGAAAGCCTTTGACCGAGTTGATAATGACATACTTTTAAATAAATTAGCATTGGCTGGTTTCTCTGAGGCGTTGCTAAAATTCTTCGCAAACTATCTACGCGATCGCAAGCAATATGTCACATATAAAAACGCCATTTCGCAACACTACTCAGTCACTTCTGGCATAGGGCAGGGCACTAACCTTGGGCCCCTTCTTTTTCTAATAGTAGTAAACGATCTACCCACATATATCAAACACTCCACAGTTTTAATGTACGCGGATGATGTCAAAGTAGCACTTCCAATATCTAACTATAGTGATACAACCACACTCCAAATTGACATCGACAACATTCACACCTGGAGCACTTTAAACAAACTCAACCTTAATATCAGTAAATGCGCGATCATGACGTTTTCAAAAGCCAAACAGCCCATTCACAACATCTACACTCTGAACAATGAGCCCCTGAAACGTGTTACGACCGTGCGCGATCTGGGTACAAACTTTGATCCACACCTAACCTTTAACCAGCACGTAATACAAATCTGTAATAAATCCCGCAAGAACTTGGGTTTTGTTCTACGTCAGGCTAAAATATTCGATAATAGACAGGCCATCACCCTATTATACAATTCTTACATACGCAGCTTACTTGAAACAAATAGTGCCATCTGGAACCCACACGAAAAAGTATACACATTAGTCATTGAAAGAGTCCAAAAGTCTTTTGTGCGCTACCTCTACTTAAAATTATATGGTTATTACCCGTACATGTATCCAACACCATTTGTACTGGGGATGGTGGCTTACCAAAGCTTAGAAGTCAGGAGAAACCTTGTTACCGTTAAATATTTCATTCGCCTAATTCGTGGTTCCCATTTTAATTCCTCGCTTTTGGAGTATATTTCATTTAACATCCCTCTACCCATCCGACATTCACTTCGCCCACGGCATCGTCCCCTGTTTTCGGTGCCTCAAACCAGTACCAAATCCCTTAGGACCAGTCCATTGTATGTAGCTCTCACCCACATAAACGACATTTTATTGTATGACGAATCCTTAGATATCTTTGCGAGTACTGAACTGAGATTCCTGAACACTGCTACTCGTTACCTGGAGTCCATTGCTACTCCTTCTACAATCTCTTTGGATTAAAAATAAATGGAAATTGACAGTAACAATTATTATCACAACCTTTTTATTTTTATTTTTTTCTTTATATAATGTAATAGTTAATTAATGACTTTGTTTTTCAAATTTAATTTCGAATGTTTATGCTGATTTATGTTGTTTTGTAATTAACTATATTTTTATCTTGTTCTTATATTATTTTTAAAGTACTTTTTCAAATATGTTTACTGACCTATAACTTGTTTGTGTGGTTTATAACTGTAAATACAAGTTGGTTATTTTAATAAATAAATAAATAAATAAAGCATGGAAAATTAAGTACCCGACACATGGCAAGACACAACGCAGGTACCTATTCTGAAACAAACTTACCCTAAAGATACAAACGATTATCGCCGAATAGCGGTTTGAAATACGGTGTACAGAATGTACGCCTCCTACATACAAAAAAAATACTAATAATTGACGAAATAATAAAAGAATTGGGCCAAGCGGCCTTTTTAAACAACTCATCCAAAGATGTCCATATGTTTCCGCTGTAAAGGAAGCGGGATGAAGAATGGCGTGCAGGAAAAAGAATTTATGGTCTCGCTCTGAACACCTACCTTTGTACTCATAATTATGATTAAGTCTTATGGTATCAATTTTTCTGCGTACATAAATAATAATTAAAAAAAAATAGAAATGCTTTTGACAGTGTCGACCGCGAGCTACGTATGGTATTCCGAAATACCGCTCACCGAAAGGACGGTTTTCCGATAACACTCTACTCCGACGGTTAGTTGAACGAAAAAATAATTGGCCGATGAAACGTTTCGCCGAAAATATTATTCATCGACGGTTGGTAGTCCGAATGAATCCTTCGCCGATGTAACGGTTCACCGAAAACACTCTTCAACGACGATTGGTTAAACGAACGAATCTTTCGCCGATAGCATTCAGTTTACGCTAGCTATTATATTTTATAATTATGTGCAATGCAGCTAAACAATACTCGAGTCCCATGTTTAATTTTATCAGCATAGATGCTTGGTCAATATACATGTAGCAATGAAAGTGTTGTCATTTTTGGTACTAAAGCTAATGTTAAGCGTATGAATAATGCACAATGCTGGATCATGGACGGGACATTTTCGAGTTGTCCAACTCCGTTCTGTCAAGTTTTTTCTATTCATGTTTTAGTGGGAACTGCAGGTGGTACAAATAAATTTCTACCTATGGTATACGCTTTACTGTCACAAAAGACTGAAAGCTGTTATTTCATATTTTTGGAGATTTTGAAAATATATGCGATCAATACATTAAATACCCATTTGTCACCTAATATATTAACTGATTTTGAAGTAGCAGTGATCAATGCAGTCAAACGACAGTTTCCAGACTGCGCCCACAGGCTATGCTTATTCCATTTGACCCAAAGTATTTGGCGTCATGTCCAGTCAGAGGGTCTCGCAAGGCGATATGCTGAAGATTTCACATTTACGCACAAAATTAGACACTTAGTTGCCCTCGCTTTTCTTGAGCCCGCTGAGATATCCAAAGCCTTCGAAATCATCCAAAATAAAATATTGCCGACAGAAGCAGCTGAAATTGCCCACTGGTTTAAGAAATATTATGTTGGATCACATCACACGCAGCAAAGAACTAACACGGGTTTGATAATAAAAAGAAATCAGGCATTATTTCCACCAGCTATGTGGTCAGTTTACGATCGCACACTTTCTGTTCCAACGACACAAAATGCATTAGAATCGTGGCATGAACGATGGAACACGCTTCTTCATAGAAAAAAATGGAACATTTATAAAACAATTATTGAATTTGCTAAAGAGCAGAAGCATACAGAATGTGTCATTGAACGAATCAACTCCTCGGAACCCATGCCAAAGCGTAGACGTAATGCACAGGTTGAATATGATGCTAGGATACAAACACACTTATCACAAAAGAGTGAAATGAATATTGAATCTTTCTTAGGTGGATTGGCCCATATTCTATACCTGAAAAACAAGAAATAAATATTTTTTTATATCATTAAAGAATTATAATAATTATAAGTACAAATAATAATAATAACTCACAATTTACTATAACTTCAAAAATTTATCACGTTGTGTTACTTTTATTTGTTTTTTGCTTTGTTCGCACAGTTTATTTAATTTTTTTCTATGGTTCAGTTCTAATAGAGAAATCATAATAATCATAATCATATTGTTTATTGTAAAAAACAATATAAATTTGCCTTTTTGATTAATTTTCTTATTGTTAAATAAAAACTTTGTTTTTTTTTTCTATTGCCACTCTTCCATGTATTATTTTATTATTACCTGTATTTTTAACATGACTTCTACAAGACCTAAGGGTGTTGTCAAGCTGAAAGAAAAACTATCCATTTGGCAAAAGAATTCCCCTACAGCGAGTGCTATCGGCGAAAGATTCGTTCGTTTAACCAATCGTCGTTGAAGAGTGTTTTCGGTGAACCGTTACATCGGCGAAGGATTCATTCGGACTACCAACCGTCGATGAATAATATTTTCGGCGAAACGTTTCATCGGCCAATTATTTTTTCGGTCAACTAACCGTCGGAGTAGAGTGTTATCGGAAAACCGTCCTTTCGGTGAGCGGTATTTCGGAATACCATACGTAGCTCGTCGACCGCCAATTTATTTTATTTTATTTGGGAAAACAGACAATCGTAAATTGTATAATACCATCTAGATCTACAGTATGCTTTATGTAAATATACAATCTACAACGTTTCCACATGAGATTAAAAAAAAACAGATACGGTAAAATTACTTAAAATCAATATTTGACAACAATACAATCATTTCGTAAACTAAATATAAATATAAAAACCAAATAGTTGATGGATACTTAAATAATGCTTAAATAATTTAAACAATTGAGCAAGGCGCTTAATAAGTTGTTTTTTTTAATTTAAATTTCGATAGGGTAAACACATCGATATCATTAAAATAATTATTATAAGCCTGAACCAATTTATTTTATTGCAACTTACCAATAAAATATTAACCAACAGGATAATCAAGGTATGCATGAACGAACGAACACTTAAGAAATGGTGTGGACAGTAGGTGGATCATCAAAGGAAAGGGAGTCAAACCAGGTTGCCCGTTACCCTCTTGCCTTTTTCTCACATGGAACGACAACCTTAAACAGGACATGATGCACTTCAATAAGAAAATCAACTTTTGGATGGACATGGCTGAAGACCTATACAAGGTCAAGAAGACGGCCAGCGAGATATACAAGAAACCTGAAACGGACAACGAGTCTTCTGATGAAGATACAGAAAACAGTAAAGTGTAACACAGCACAACAGTAAGATAGAAAAGAGCCTAGAAAGCAGCGTAACTCCACCAAAGGATTCACAGGCAAATATTTACTGAGCCAACTGGCGGTGACGTCATAAAATGATGCCAATCCATTGATAAATATCACCCGTTTCTCCACTAGTCCATTGCCTACTCAAGGATGCATATCCGGTACGGCTCGTAAATCCTTTCCTATCTTGAGGGCACGTCTTCCCTACCATTACTGCGCCACCCGGTCTACTCCTTAATATGCAATAGCCTCTGTAGCACCATGAAACATGAGGCTCCAGGGGCTAGTGCAAATCTCGGAGTTCATTCGATTTATCGAGTCTGGTTAAACCACTGGGATTGCATGCATTTCATTCATTCATCAATTCTATGATTTTAAGTAATAATCCTTACAAAAAGGTCAATCATACAAAACATCAAAGGATAACTAGGCTGTAAAGACTAATTTTGTTGCTTCACCTATGTTAATCTGAAAAATGTAGTCCTATTTTTAATCTGACAGCAGCAATCCAAGAGCAACTTTATTGAAACGAAAATAAAGATCACTGTGATTTTGACAGACTTGTCAATGGAAGCAACCCAACAGCAACCTTATTGGATTGACAATAAAGATCACTGATATTTTGACAATGATGGAAAATTAGAGGTAAAATAACTATGAAAGGACTGAAGGTACACTCACACAAGCCAGTCAACAGCAAACAACAGTGACACGTCGTGTGTGGGCGCGTCCACTGCCGCCAACACTACCAGCAGTAACACCATCGCCGCCGACGGCACTGACGCTGACGACACTGACGCAGCCGTTGAAGTTAGACTGGAATCAAACAAGATGTAGGTATTGATACAGAGTATTGAATTGTATAATACAAATTAGCCTCCCGATACTACATCCTGCAACAGATGAAAAAGATAAACTCGTGACCGTTCAGTTGGCTTAAGGGAGTTGCTTTCCAATATATCAAGGACCCTGTCAGCCCAATTAAGGTTACTTTCGATAGCACTGTTTTGCAAGATCTTGATGTTCTCTAAAAAACCAGTAAAACATAATTGAAAACAAAAAGCAAGTCATCAACTACCGAAACATTGGGTACACACATGAAATCTTTGATAAGGACAGGTAAGAAAGACGATGACTGTCGTTTAGTTGAAGACATTTTTTTTTTCTGAACCTCGTCACAGACGGAAGAATGACGATGATCATAATCTTATTGATAACCGACTGAAAACTCACAAAATAGTAGCAAGTTGAGCGAACCCAAGATGAATATTATTCATCTGACACACAAACACGCTGGCGACCGACAGGAACAGAGCCGTGCCGTCCATGTTGATGTTGCAGCCGACGGGCAACACGAAGCGCGTCACGCGCGGGTCCACCTGCAGCGGGCCCTCCATCGCTCTGAACGTCACTGGGAGAGCTGCTGCACTGGAAAGAAAGAATTTAATGATAATAATTGTTTGTTTAGTTTTATTATACACTATGAACCGTTATTCTAGACCTATATATCAGTGAGACAGCATCTTTCCGGATCTGACGTCATGACCTCTCGTGTTCCCCTTCCCACACGGCTACGCCCCGCTGTGGCCGGGAGGAGGGGGCATGGAGCTTGCCCGAACAGTCAGGTGCGCTCTTCACATTGGCATCGTTTTTCGGTGCGATCACACCTCTTCTAGTACGGGCAACAGCGCTGCTGTATAGTATTTAAAATTATTCGTTGAAATAAAATTTTGTTCGTGAAAAATTTTTATTTAGTGGTTATTCGAAAACTCGATAATAGTGTTTCGAGTACTATTAGAGTTTTGAGAGCGTGTTTTATATACGTAATGGAAAAATCCACGAAAGCGCCTGCCAAAATGACGGGAGTCGCCCGCCTCCCCCTGCATCACCGCAGGCATCTTCTTCGTCATCGTCGAGCAGCTCCGCCCCTCGTCGGAGACGCCGGCAGCTGCGGCAAGAAACCCGAGAAGACGAACGCAGGTTAGACTTGCTGTCAAATTAAGTGAGTGAAATATTATCGTACTGTTGCCCGTGCTAAGTCGCCAATTCCTCGCACTCTGGCCGCGCTTAATGATCTCTTGGATTCTAACCCATCAGGCGACCTGTTTGCGGATGGATGGACGAAGATTTTATTGGTATGTCAGAAGTACTGTGAGAGGAATTTATGACAGTGTTGTTAACCTTCTTTTATTTTATTTATGTTTTCATGTTTAAATTTTGTATATTATAATGTGGTTTATAATATTGTCTCTTCTGTTTTTATAATGTTTGTTACTGTAATTGGTTGTAACCGTTGTAGCTAAATAAATAAATAAATTATCTTACTTAAAAAATTCAAACAAAGAAACCGAGCCCGAATCTGATTCTGATATTTCCATACATCCATCTGAAGGCTTGAGGGTTTCTCTTGGGAATGATCACCTTCTCAGTAAACCACAGAAGGCTAAAGTATTCGAATTTCCAGTATCCACTAACCTAAAAGAACCTACTGTTGAAAATGCCTCTGAGGGTAGATTACATGTGCTAAATAAACTACATCATTTTGATACTAATGATTGGCAAAGGGTTAGATACCTAGAAATTGAGAAAAAGTATGTCGCTAAGCCAGGTTTTTACGAACTCGATGTTAACACTGAACTTAGACATTGTGATACAAATTCTTCTTGGCTTAGATTACTTGATAGATCGTTTGGAGCTTTTACTCATGGGCTTATACAACAAAATGAGCTGCTAAGAAACAACTTTCAGCAAATTATAGAATGGGTGCAATTGCCTGGCTGTGTACTTAACGCTGACACACTTTTTGAAAATATTAATGCTGCTTTTTCCGAAAACTCATCTTACATGAAAGTGTCCGAGGATTTCTTGTAAATGAGTTTTGGAAGACGTGCTGATATCATTCAAAGACGTCGTGACTGCATTTTGTCGGGTGTCAAGGACAAATATGTAAAGGTGGACTTGCAAAAGATCCCCCCAACACAATATAACCTTTTTAATCCACAGAATTTAACCACCTTTATGCAAAAGGCTGGTGGTACAAAGAAAGTTGTTCTCTGCCCAAAAGCACTGCGGACGAGCCTCATGCCATGTTTATGCGGAATAGACAGGATGGCTTTCCAGCTAAGCGACCACGCAAGCCCTTTCACGGTGACAATCCTGGGTTCGATCCCCAGCCATCCACGAGTTTTAACCGCCCCCCAAAGGTAGAGGCCGAAAGTCGGGAAACAATAAATCCGGTACAAGGCATAATGATAACAAAAAACAGTCCTTCAGCAATCGTAAATGCGATCAGTAGCGTAAGTGACTATCCTCAAGAAATTTTATTTTAGCGTGTGGTTAAAAAATTATATTTAAATTTGGAAGAATTACGGTCTGTCGGAACAAATCAAGATTTTGAAACAACAGAAAATCTTGATTCAAGTAGATCCATCTCCAAGTTATGTCTGTCCGATGTCTTTAGTGCAAAAGTCTGCAATCGCCCCATAATCAATTTAAACAGTCTAAACCGCTATTTAATGCAAACAAAGTTTCGCTTAATAAATATGTACCGTGTGCCAGATTTCTTGCAACCGAACGACTGAGCGATCATTTTAGATCTTTCTCAGGCCTATTTTCACCTAGCAGTCAGCCCCAGTCATCACCCATTTCTGCGAGTATTATACGCAACAGAAAAGAAGTTGAGCCCGAAGCTCCTTCAAATTCGAATTCAAAATATTTTATTTCACATAAACCTACAAGGGCACTTATGAAACGTCAGAAGCTAGGTGCACGGTTCCAATTGGTCATTTCCTATGGAGAAGAAACCGGCAAGAAACTCCACGGTTACTCTTTTAATCTCTCTTCAGATCACTTGTCTGTCATTCGGGCTGTCATCAGCACCCAGGGCATTTGCAACAGTGACAAATTGGGTAGCAGACGTGCTGCGCGACAAGGGCATGTGAGTTATTGTCTATTTGGACAATTATTTAATCGTGAACCAAGATCGATTAACGTTAATGGACCATGCTGCGGAAGCTATAAGAGTCCTAACAACTTTGGGATGGATGATTAACTACAAAAAATCCACATTGATCCCTACCAAGGCAGTAGACTATCTCGGTATAAAATGGAATCTCGCTCTGAATTCCAAGTATTTGCCCTAGGAAAAGGTTTCCAAAATCTCCAATATGATACGCCACATACTACAGGTAAATCGATGGAGTCTGCACGACGCTCAATGCTTGCTAGGCATGCTAAACTTTGCAGCCTTCTTTGTGCCCAGAGGTCGGCTTTATTGCCGCCCGTTACAAGTAGCTTGCAATTGGCTTCCAAAGCACCAAGCACACGTGAAGCGCCCACTCGAGTCGGAAGTGTCGACGACCTTAATGTGGTGGTTACGAGCTCTGTCTACAGGAACAGCGATCTATCCAGATCCTGTCTCACACTACGTAACGACAGACGCATCTGCCAGAGGCTGGGGTGCCATAGTAGACCACGCATGTCTTGGACAAGCGTTGTCTACTATGGATCGGAATATGGTCCCCGGAGCAAAAAAAAAAATGGCACAGCAATTTAAAGGAAATGTGGGCAGTTATACAGGTTAGTCGTCAGCAATCGCTACGTCATTCAATCATGCTAGTTCAGTCAGACAACAAGAGTGTGGTGAGTTACATGCGGAACGAGGGAGGTCTCCGACGGATCACAGAACCTCTACCGGCTAATTTCCATGTTATTCGAGATTGCGGACGAGAACAAGATTCACCTGGTCTCTCAGTACCTGCCTGGTCAGGTAAACACAGAAGCAGACATGCTGTCAAGGCTCAAATTACCCGGGGAGTGGACCCTAATGGAAGAGGCATATCAAGAGGTATTTCGCAAGTTCGGAATGCCCGAAATCGACTTGCTCGCCTCGAAAACCGCACACGTGCTTGCGCGCTACGTCTCACGAGATTGCAAAGACTCGAACGCAGAGTTTCACGACGCCTTCAGCAGAAGGTGTTCATACCGTCGAGCGTGGATATTCCCACCACCACACCTAATTCCACGAGTTTTGTCACACCTCAACCTGTGCAAGGGTCGATACATCCTAATAGTACCGCGCTGGTCCAAAGTGTTTTGGCGGCCAGACCTGAAGAGGAGAGTGGTGAGCGCTCCTTTACTCATATTCCATCTTCACCGGCGGTTACTAGATACACGGACTTATTTGCCTCCGGTTCACGTGGACCAGATGTATCTAGAGGCATGGCGAGTGAAGGGTGGTGTGCCGAATTAACAAATTGGTCTCAACACGAAATAGACCTACTTAATTCTAGCTAGCGATCCTCTACGAAGAAAATGTATGCTGGTATTTGAAAAAAATGGTTAAGCTGGTGAACTCATAATAATTTCAACCATACAAACCCCTCTGGTGTCCAAGTCGCTAAGTACCTAGCATACTTGCACTTAACTCTTAAGCTGTCTTATAAAACTATTTTAGTTTATAAATCAACAGTTGCCACTCTGGCCTGTTCTAACGGACAAATCATAAGCAGTGATCCTATCGTTCAGAGAATGTTAAAAGCTATTTCACTTGCTAATGTTGATTCCAAACCTAAAAATTCTTTCATTTGGGATCTACGTGTTGTGGTAGAATGACTCAGCTGTAACCAGCCGCCTCATGCAAGTTTATTCCAAATATCTCGTCACATACCACTGATTTTGCTACTGGCTTCTAGTCGTAAAGTCCATGACCTGACACTGTTACGGGTTGATAGTGCACATTTTGAAGACAATTCTAATCATATTGTTTTACACCCAGCATTTGGCTCTAAGACAGATAGCTATACACACAGACAAACGTCATGGAAATTGCACACACATACAGATAAATCCATATGCCCTGTATGGTGGATACGTAAGTTGATAGAAGTATCATTATCACGTAGAATTAAGTCACGAGTTGATATAAATAAATGATTAGGCCAGCCAGGCCAGCCTCCCGAACAGTGATTGAAGGTTGGGTTAAAACTATTCTTAAGGAGGCAGGAGTAGAGGATACTCCTGGTAGTACTCGAAGTGCCGCAGCATCTCTCAACTGGCTTGAATGCCACAATATTGACGAGATCATGGCAAAAGAGAACTGGCGCGTCCCCAACACATTTGCACGGTTCTATTCAGCCGAAATTAACACATCGCAAAGTCGTAACAATTTATCTCTGACATTTGAAGCTGTGTAGATTCTAAATAATATATGATTACCTACCTATTAATCAATATAATTTCAATAAAAAAATTCCTTTCAAAGCAACATATTGTTATATTATGAGTCGCTTTCATTTCTAATAATAATGTTCTCACACAGTTATATTTTGTTTAATATAAATAAGTACTCCTAGGTATACCTGTATTCCTTGTGCCTATATTGAACAAAATTATTTAGATACCTAAGTAATTTCTTTTTCACACATTGGCATATACTTAGCTTGCCACCAGGGACAATAAACACATCTCACTGTATAGGTCTAGAATAACGGTTCATAGTGAATATAATGTTTTACCGGAAAATAAAACATTTATTATAAACGGAGCCTTATTCTAGACCTATATTTTTAATCCTGCCTGATGGACTCATAATCCACCGGAAGTGAGATGCAATGTGAAGAGCGCGCCGGACTGTTCGGGCTCCACGCCCCCTCCGCCCGGCCACAGCGGAGCGTGGCCGGGCGGAGGGGGAACACGAGAGGTCGTGACGTCAGATCCGGAAAGATGCTGTCTCACTGTATATGTCTAGAATAAGGTTCCGTATAAATAACTGTTTTATTTTCAGGTAAAACATTATATTTGTGATTTTCTTCAGAAAGGTCAGGTGCTAAGTACTCGCAAACGGGCGGCGTACGTGTAGACCAGATGCGTTCTGTAGCTTCTTTCTACCTCTACCCCAAACGGAAAAAGGCATGAGTGTATGTATGTAAAAATATAGTTTAGCTAATTACCCTTTCCTTTTTCTGTTCTGTTGTAATTCAACAGAACAGAAAAAGGAAAGGGTAATTAGCTAAACTATATTAGCTTCTGCACTAACAAACAATTAGATTTGATAGTACTAACGCTTTTAGAAATTAGTAGTCCTTTGGAAAGACTCTGACTCTCTCTCGAACAACTAACGCTTTTAGAAATTAGTAGTCCTTTGGAAAGACTCTGACTCTCTCTCGAAAAACTTTATCTGATCAAATTGACTTCTTCTTTGTAGACAACGCTTTGATATTGGTGGAGAAATCGGTGTGAATATGTACTAACAAACATAAGTGATAATTTAAGTTTTGTTTTTTAATCATAGTTACAAGAAAATCAAGTGCTTGTGCGTCATATGTACCGCAAATAAACGTATTTTCTTTCTTTTTTCTTTTCTAAGTAGGTATATTCCTGTAAAGTGTGATTTGATGAAACCCCACACCATAGCAAGCTATTGATAAAGCCAAAAAAAGATTTTAAATAGACTTGAACGGTAAAGCAAACACATTGCGTGATCAGATTTATTAGCAGCAGGGAACGGAATTCTTTGAAACTACCGGTTACAATATATTACGTAACCTTCTTCAAGGTTTCATATTATTAATAAGTTAATGTTTAATGGTTTCATATTTTAAACCTTGATCGGTTGATGCCAAGTTGTTACAAAGCACGCAGGGAAACAAATCAATAATATCGACTACTGCCTGGTTTCTCACGCATCTGTATGAATTGAAAGCATGCTAGTCGACCATGTTACGTACTAGTTATTGAACTACATTGGATGTGTATATTGTTTTGATTGAGTTCCTATTATGGCCAATCAAAGACAATGGAGTTCATTCATGGAATTCATTGAAGTTAGTTGTCTGTTTTACAGACAACACCAACTTTTCGATTTTTCGATCGCTTTTAGCGATAAGACCGCCCATTATGTCCCCCTATGTAAATTTTCTAACGGAGATTGCCCAGGAACCATACCCTTGAGAAATTTCTCGTATCGCAAAAAGGTGAAAAGCATGAACTAATATAAAAAATAAAAAATAAAAATTTAAGTAAGTCATAAATATTATTTATACTGAGATAAGTTTTGAACAATATTTAGTACTTTCAAGTTTTCGACAGTAAAGTACGCCATTTTGTACTATAGCCTGTCCTTAGGTAATAGGGATGTCCATTTCTTTTATTGCGTTTGCTTTTTTACCTTCATAAAAACAACAAAGAGTTTAATCTGTAATAATCTCTAAAACGAGTTATGTTTTTTTTGGGTTGGCAACTGATATGTTGGTTTTTGTACATTGTGCGTCGAGTTTGAGCATTTTAGTTCCACAGTTACTGCTGCTAACCCATTGAAAATTAACCTACTTCCAACGTCGCTGCACCGTGTGTCTTGTATATTACTAAAGACAGGACCTTTGTGTTGTGATATTATATCGAACATGGCGAGTGCGACTGTGGAGAAATGTCTCAACTGCTCATTGAGATTAACGCCCCTTATATAATAATTATTTCATTTATTGTACCTATTGTAGCTGTTTTCCACCCCTTCCTACTTACACAGACCATTTCATGATACAATCTATGATTTGAGTAGATCTAAATATAGCACTGAGCGAATGACTATCAAGTTATAATTACTTCCAAGCTTTGCATTTTAATGAAACGCATAAGATTCTAAAGCACGAAGATGCTCAAAGCCAAAATCAAGTAAGTTTTGGTAGGGTGGTCACCAGTAACTAGCCACGTGTCAAAGCTAGACCACTAAATATTTTAAACAAATGTACTTTAAAGTCACAAAGCTCACTCTTGAACCCATTCAGACCCTTTCAAATTGCTTTTTTCAATCCATTTTGTGGTCGAAATTAACCTCTCAATAGTAATTTCATTTTTGTAAATATCTCGAAAATGCCGTTGTGGTTTGTGTTAAATTTTTTGAGGAAGTATTTAGACACGTAATAGTTATAATCATTAATATTCCAGAAAAACCGAAACAGAAATACATGCAACATCAAATGAACACACATTATAAGACTACACAAACACCCCCACACACACACCCTCACAGAACCCCCTCTCGTACACCACACCACACACCATCTTACTCATTAGCCAACCCCCCTTTTACTAATACTCACAAATTCTTAATCATAGTCGAATCAGGTCATCATGGGTTTATTAACACACATAAATAACGGTATTTTTTGTATACGAAATTACAGTAAAACACTGACTCCTAGGCTACAGGTTTCCCCCAACTTTAGGAGGCAGGTTTTTCACTATTTGTGCAGAATTTTCCCAAAATCCAACGTACCTATGTGAAATGTATGGTATTGTATACGAAGGTATTTTGTGTCAATAAACTTAATTTTCTTTTTTTATGTCATCGAGTATTTTAAAGATGATTTGATGAAGATTAGATATATTTCAATGTTGTTTATTATGCAAATAAACTGATTGATTGATTGAATTGAGTACATTTGTCTTTAGTGTCGTGGGCAATCTCCTTTGTATCTTTATTTTTAGGGTGTACATAATAAAGAGTATTCTATTGTATTCATAATAACGAACGGTAAGAAATTAGTATTTTGTTAGTATATGACAAAATATTGCACAATTGCTCATATTATTGGCTAGCTATAGATACATGATTAATTTTGTTCCCGACGTTAGCTTCCATACTTGACTTCAAGTTTCTTATTGATGAAGCTCACTAAAAGACGAGGGTTTTTCCGTCATTTGCTTTTTTTTTAAATAATAATAAACCTTTATTTTTTTAGAAAACTTAAAACTAATGTTAGTATCCAAAAAAATATAACTAATACTAGGTAAAGCCTAGAGGCGAACTTCACACTATCCACGTAGTATGTAGTACGTACTTGTAACCGTTTGGCAATCTTTTTTGTCATCAGAGTCTCATTAACTTACTGTATGAAGTAAGATCTAGTATCTATATCTCAAACGGCGCAAATATAACAACCTCGTTAGAAGCTATATGTTTGAGGTTAAAACACTAGGGCTGTGGCGTCCGAGTGCATTCGAGTTTTTAAAGACATCGCCAAGCGGTTGGTTGACTCTTCACGTGACCAGAGGGCTGGCCTATTTTTAGGTCAAAGAATCAGCATTGCCAACCAACGTGGCAACGCTGCCAGCTTTTTGGGCTCTTTTCCCGCTGACAGCGATGCGGACGAACTTTTTGATGCCTAATGAGCACTTCCCCTTTTATTCCTTTACGTGTACTTGTAAATAATATAATTATATATTATAGTGTAGATTGTATATTGATTTTAAGATTTGTCAAGTGTACCTAATGTTGATCTAGTATTTACAAAAGCTGGATGAGGATAATTTTCAATACTGAATTTAAGATCATTCCAAAATACTTCAAACCATTCAACACCTTCAAAACTTACGTGGAGGCAGTAGCAGACGCCGTCAGCATCGCGTGTGATAATCCCCAGTAGAACTTGTAGGGGTTCCGTCGGAGGAACAGGAAGTATATGAGCTGCATCACGATGAGCTGGTAGAAGAACACCCCGATGGCTACCGTCGCTATGAACCACGCTAGTTGGGACATCACTGACGCTGGAATCAGAAAGTTTGAAAATAGAAACTGAAAATCGAGGACGAATGCCTCGTTGGCCCAGGGGTGGTCGCAAGTGCTACTGCTGAGCATGAGGTCCTGGTCGAAAACCAGGTCGGACAACGTGTTATTAGATTTTTCCATCAGGAATTTCTTAATAACATCCCGGATTCTTTATTTGTACCCGTTTGATGCCAACACGCTCGCCCCCTATGACATGGGACTTAAAGATATCTGACGAAATGTGACTGTGTAGTATAGGTGCACGTCTGCCCTAACCCTTTGAGAAAACTAGGCGTGATGCTATGTTATGATTTCATAAGTAATTTAATGAAGACTAGGCATCATTGGTCTAAGATATTGTTGGATATTATCCTCAGTAGCTTTTAGAGACATACGTTTAACCTTCTAGATAAGTTCTAGTTAACTTGCGTATTTCCAGTTTAATATTTAAATTGAGTTGTAGGCTACCTTCGATGTAAGGAATTTCATCTGTTCAAAATTATTCCAAAACCGGTTCAAAACACTATTTCATGTTAGTAAAATGATAGTAAAAATAAAATACATTTATTTCAAGCAATTTTAGCTCATAAGTGGAGTACACACAACTACAAAATATACATAAACAAACATATTTAATCGGCTCTGCTGACGGCAACATGCCTATCACAACAGTGCCGTATAATGTTTTATATTTGCTGAACATAAAAAAATTCCAAATAACAATAATATGATAATGAAACAAACTTAGGACTTCAAATTACATCAACCGATCGTATTACAAAAATAGGAGATAAGTAAAACGTAGATGTATTTACTTGTACCTATGTGATTATCAACCGATACGATTTTATATTTTATGTTGAGGTTACTGTAGTCTAAATAACATTTTCATCACATCTATTCAAAAAGAGCTAGTTTGTTCTTCGTAAACAGAGACTAAAATAGCTCTTTGATCCCTAGGGAGCAAAACAGATTTGAATTTGGAATGTGGATATTGTTAGTAAAATTTCCAATCACCAAAAAGATCAATCACGAACATTGTATGTACAAGTAACAGGCTGGCAAGAAAGAGAGAGATAGTGTGAATTATTTGGTCAAAATGTAAATCCAAGATGGCGCCAACGACAAATGAGGAAAATTTTCAAGTTTTTCGTCTTTGGTGTCGTTTGTATAGTTTTCGAGGGCGCCAAAGCCGATAGTGAGGTCAAAATGAAAATCCAAGATGGCGGCATTGAAAATTTAAACTTTTTCGTGATGGGTGTCGTTTTTATAGTTTTTAAAGCTGCTAAAGTCGATAAAGAGGTCAATTCCGACGGACTTCGCCCCGCTCAGGATTCAAAGCAACACTCTCGCCTTAAAATAGTTGTATACCTAATGAAATAAGCAGTACCTTTGTGCTCTTTTATTTTTATGCATTTTTCCCTTATAGGCGTTTTGTGTGTACATAAATAAATAAATAACTAGTAGAACTCACCCACATCATTTACACCGAGTATCTTGCCAGCGATCACACTGCTGACTCCCACGGGGGTGAACCACATGACCCCCGTCACCATCTTCATGATAACTTCGAAGATCGCCTGGAAGAAGTCTATCACCACCTGACCCTTAGCTCCCAAGGTACCCAGAAGACTGCCAAAGACGAGGCAAAAGAATACTAAGCCTAAAGTGTTGGTGCCTGACCTGAAAACATTTAATTTATTTTCAGAAAAACGTATTTTTTCCGACTACCAGAGTAAATAAAAGTACCTAATTATATTTAAAGAGTAACAACTTTTTAGGGTTCCGTAGTAAACAAGGAACCCTTATTGTTTCGCTTTGTCCATCTGTCTGTCTGTCTGTCTGTCTATCCGCGGCCTAGCTTACCAGGCTCTAAGTTAAAAATTCACTCAACAAGTACACTAGTCATGTCAATTAAAATATATAATAAATTACCAGAATTCATTGAAAATAATATTTTTTTTATACATTTATAAATAAATAAATAAAAAACTATTATCTAAATGCTATTACAATGACAAATTTTAACTTTCTTGTTTTATAAGATAATAACTTATTACAATAGATTTATAGAATAATAACTATAATAATATATATACTAAGTAGTAGTATAATAGAAAATACTAAGTAGTCAAAATAAAAAGCACTCTTCCTCTCTCCTACTCTGCTGTGCGCTCAGATCATATTTTTATGTTCTGAGGCTGTGCCTGTGTGTACTAGAAAACTGTAATTTAGCATGGATATACATATAAATAATTAAAAGGAAAACTATCACAGCTAAGTAGGATTTACAAGTTATTGAGTAATAAACGACCAACTTACATTTGCGGTTGCAAAAACATGTTCTCCAATACATTGCGTATGGGAGAGTATGTTTTTTAAATACAAAGTTAAGTTTGTTCTTGCGATAAATTCATCCCAACTACGGAACCCTTCATTGTGCGTTGTCCAACATGCACTTGGCCAGTTTTTTTACCAATAATTTACATCCCTAATGGCAAAATATATTATGGTGATACCAAATTGTATACCGTTGTTCCTTTGGTCTGAGGTTGTACCTACGTAAACATAATTACATATAGGTACTCGAGTTCGAAAGTATGGGTGTACCCCCACCTTCGAATGAATAATTTGATTTAGACTATTCCTTACTAATTTATGAAAGTAAATGCTAAAAACTTGCTTCTGTTGAGAATGTATCAAGAACAACGATCAACCTAACTACATGTAACTTGTACTTAAAAGGCATTTCCTATCCTGACGAAACTTATCAATCTAAATGCTGTAAATATGGGTGCGCCAAAGTTCACCTAAATTTTCAACTCCGATAATTGGAAATCCGAAAATGTTCTTCCTAACATTTTTCATCCTAACAATCACAATTCCTAACTACTCTGTCTCTAATGTTCATAATTCCAAAGCATTCAACTTCATAATGTCAGTAGCAATAAACATCTATTATACTTTTATTTGTTTTCCTATATTTTCTCAACATAACCATCTTTTACACTATTATTCAAAGTCATATCTTTTTGTTTAGATTTCTTTTTATTCATAATAATCAGTATTATATACACTAATTTTGCGTAACTTTGTTGTCACATAACATACAATAAGAATAATAGTACCATGGTACAAGTAGTTAAATACATGTTTTCATAATACACTTTTCAATTAAATTAGTTTAATATTAGCGGCTATAGCTTTCAAATAATCACTTTTATTGGTGTATTTTTGGAAGCCAGAGTCACGCTCCAGTCATTCAGTCAAGTTCCAGAAACGAATCGGTCTTATTCATAATTATTGGTTTAGGTTAGGTTAGAACTGTGACCACAACGCACGAGCCGAGCGTGCCGCGGCAGCGGCCGGCGAAGTGCCAGAACCGAATCAGTACTATAGTTATTGGTTTAGGTACGGTTAAAGCTGCGGTATAAACTTTATGTTTAGGGATAAAAGCGTTATGATAAAAAAACAGTAGGAGTTTAAATATATTTACATTAATGATATTATTAATTACAATTTTCGGAAACATGAGTGTTATGAACATCGCCGGTAGCACTACAAATAGTTTGAATGAAAACTTTAGGATGAAAAATTTTAGGAAGAGTGATCATTCGGATTACAAATCGTTAGGAAGAACAATTTCGGGTAAAGAACTTTAGTTGAGCCAATATGGACCCTGTAAATATCCTATCCTGTTTAGCTTACAGCATTTTACGATAGTGACGTTCGCTAAGCTAAATGATTACTTTGATCCATCGATCGAAACGAAGTCAGCCTTTACAATTATGCAACTGTGCTCGAATCTAAAGAAATATTATTATTAAAGTGGTAGCTAGACATAAACGACACCGTGACATTGACGACACAAAACAAAATTATCAATGAACAAATATTAAAAGACTCACCTATAAGCCACAACGCGAACCATAGCGGGCACAGTGTCATTGTCAGTGATATTCTTCCCAAAAATAATTGGAGGTTGTGTGTACACTGTGTGCGCTTGCTGGAAAGCGGCCTGCACAATGTTGTCTGGAAATATGTTTCTGTAACCAATCACATTAATTGATTTTATTTGCCAAAACTAAAATCAATTAATCTAAAAGGATTAGCTTAAAAAATCGGCCTATAACGGGTATCTGGAGATTCATTATAATTCTTTTATGAAGTAAGGTTGCATGTTTCCGCCCATGTCCTGCTGCGCTACAGTAGAAATGGATTTTGTCGACGGTGGTATGCTACGCGTGCTGGGTGGTGTAAAAGGGGACAGAGGTATTACGTTAAAGACCATGGGCAGTAGCGTCGTCTGGTCTGTTAATAACAACGACCTACAATTACCAATCCATATGTCCAACTTTATAAAAATTTCGATAATTACCCGTTGTCCAATCACCCCATTGCCCATTCAGTTTTGCAATGTTTACAAGCTTTTATCATTACGCGGGCAATTTTCGTCTTGAAAATAATTATACAGGGTGGTAGGGACATCGGAGCACAACCTGTTACCATAGATTTAACAAAAAATTCAAGGCAGGCAGTGTGGGCCAGAATTATCTACTGAATCCATGGTAAGGTTAGGTTAGGTTACGCGTCGATGTCTGTGACCCTGTAGTAACAAAGGTCTAATACTTCATACATACCTGCCAATATCCAAAATGCTATCCAAAATACTGTGTTCCCTCTTCCCCTCAACGTACGAGCCAAACTGCTTAATCTCCGGTACTCCCGGATGAATTAACATCGCCAGTACCAGTCCCAAGAACGCGTTAAACATTGATGTCAAAATAAAGTACAGTAATGTTCTCACTGCTATCTTTCCACTCATCTTGGTGTTCAAACTTGCTGAGCCAGCGATCAGACTGGCGATAATTAAGGGCAGGATCATCAGTTTGAGGAGCCTCATGAAGAGTTCTCCAGGGTAGGATATTATCATTAACGCATCGGGGCTTAAGTGGTATGGCCGAAGACCGAGACCTAGAAGAGAAAGAAGTTTGAGAAATAAGGACCAATTATATCTGTATTATACTTGAAGACATCGGCTCTGCGAAAAAAACACTCGTCATAAGCGCTTATTGACTGATATGAACGTTATGCTCTGACGCTTAAGCAGATCGGTTAACAGCTAGTTTCCATCTTTATTTTCTTTCTTTATTCTCTAGTTGCAACAACATCAGTTATGCGGATGACATGGTGCTGCTGGGCCCGTCACCGGGAGCGATCCTGGAGCTGTTAAAAGTATGTGAGACCTACGCTGCTGCACATGGTCTGATCTATAATGCTAAAAAAAAATTGAATACATGGTCTTTGGGGTCGCCGGTAAGTACCGAGAAAGTACACTCGAACTTGCCATAAACAGCACGCCAATACGCAGAGTACGAGTAACTAAGTTCAAATATCTTTTGCATTTTCTTTCCGACGACCTCAGGGACCATAGTGACATTCAGAGGGAGCGTAGGGCTGGGGCCGTCAGGGGTAATAAATAATATTGACACGAAGATTTGCTCGGTGTACTGATCAAGTAAAGATTACGCTTTTTAAAGGTTATTATCAGAGCTTTTACACCGGGAATCTTTGAGTCAAGCACTCGAAAAGGTCGCCGGATGTTCTACACGTCCAATACTCGTATAACAATGTTTTTCGGATGTTATTGCGACTGCCTCGTTATTACAGTGCCTCACAAATGTTCGCGGTAAACCATACCGATGGATTTCATGCCATCATCCGCAATAAAACGGCCTCACTTCTGAGCAGAATAAGGGGCAGTCACAATAGCATCCTGCAGGTTGTGTCGGTAGATACTTCCTCGGCATAATAAGGCAATTTGTGAGAAAACTTATAAACTAGTTTCCATTTCTCGTTCTCTAGTTGATGAGTGGTCTTCTCATTAATTTGTCTTTGGTTTACTAACAATAGTGTCTTAAGTGCAAACCTGTTACTAACAATATATGAATTTCTTAGTTGTCCGATTTTTTTTTTTTTTTTTTTTTAATTATATTCTGACCAACATGAATATATATTTTATATATTGACTCGCGTTAGCCAATCATTTTGTTCATAAGAAACTGGGGTTTTTGCAATGATCCCGATACTGGATTCTTGCAAAAGTTGGTTTAATACCAGCTAAATAAATTGATATAAATTATTAGCTAATAAATTATTATGAAAAATTTCTCTTAGTATCCTAGTATTTTTAATAATCCCAGTATTTTCGCAACATTTTTTTTTAGATTACCCTATTTTATATAAATGATCACAAAGAATACTTTGTAAATGCCACATGCACATGCTTTTTAAAGGCTTTTATAGCCTCGTACTAGTCATAGTTCGAGGCTATAAAAGCCTTTAAAAAGCATTATGACTGGAACAAGGCTTCAAATGATAGCAATCTATCTGAATGATTGACGCGCTTCAATGTCAGCACTCAAGGAGATTAGTAACTTATACATAGTGTGTGCGCTGTACTAACTGATCATTTCCCATCACTTAAGGTAATTAGTTGTGTTGATGAGTAGAAACCATGAAGTAAGTACTTATACGTAGAAACTTCATCCATTTATCGGCAAGAAAATACTCCTAAAGATAATCACATGGTTTCATTCACGTGGAACCCTTTTTCTTTGTCTTCGTATGCAACTTGTCAGTCACTATGATATTTGCTGCACATTATTTCAAAGAAGAAACTAACGGATTCTCTCTGTTAGAGAAACGAATGGGTATGATATTATAATAAGATAAAGAACAATGTAATCATTGAATTAGTAATTCTAGTTTAGACCACGGACAAATTAGTAAGTGCTCATAATCCACTCAATACCTAGCATTCACAATGTTCATCTTTTAGAAGATCTTCGACAAAAACAGTCAACTTTAATTAAATTATGATATGACACAAAAAACAAGTTTTAACTCACCAAGACCAATGCCGGTGATGACTCCAACCAAAGTAACCACGAGCATCACATTATCGACCAGAATCTTCTGGACTCCAGTCCGTTCAACTGGAGCTGACCGGTCTTCAGTCGTCTTCGGCCCCCGATCTCCAGGGCCCATCTTCGCGAACAAATATTCTGAAAACCGTTCACCTTTCTCCATTACAGGTGAAATAGGACTTTTCAGCCCAGATCCTTTGGACCTGGATTGTCTAGTAATACAGTTGTCACGTTTCCCACTTCTTTTAATGAATTACTTGTTGTTTTAATTTATCAAATGTCAGTGCTAATTTGTTTATTGCATGGTTCTCAAGCGTGATTACTACATGAATGAAGTAGGATTCGAATTTCACACACGTAAAAGATAAATATTTGATTCTTTGTTTAGGACAATTTATACATTCTTTTGTGTTGTTTTTACGGAGAAATTGCACCACACGTGAGAATCTTTTGATGCGCGATCCCCTAAGTCGGGTGGTACACTAACCCACCGTATTTCCCTTGGCTGTTACTACTCAATATCTACTTGAGATTTATCATCGATGAAATCTAACTATTCAACAATCATTGCTACTTTTTCTCTAAACTCTTCCCCGTCAAAACGTTTACAACCAGCAATGGAAACGAAAGGTGAAAAAGTGTCGATTCACCGGAATTGACGCAAGAAGCCATGTTGACGAATGCGCGCGCAGCCATCGATTGCACTTCCATTCACTTAGTTATATTAAGTTTCTATAAATAGATTATTAAATTGTGGGCATTATCGTTTTACTAAGGTATTGCAGGCCTTTGTTGTGTAATTATCTATAATGGGTTAAAAGACAAGTGGGACATGCGCAGTGCGAAGTTTTATGTCAATATGAGCGACCTTTCGTTTGAGCGATTTTCTTTTGCTTGAGAGGAAATGCATTTCCAAAATGCACATAGGTTTATGACTGCCCTAACAAGAGCGACATGTCAGTCTTATCAAAATCTATTATATTTTAATAATCCACTAATAGGTACTTAATCATACATTACAGCGTCGATAACACCGTTTTTTTTTTGTTATCAGACAAAAATATTTTTTTGTGTTATTTTTAAAGTAGGTAAATATTGGCTTAACAGCTTAATTTTAGAAAACATTGAACTGATTACTTATCAATTCATTATGATCATGTGATGGTTTATTTTGACTTCACTTTTGACACACCTGAAATGTCTCATGTGACTTTAAGAGCGGGCATAATAATGCGAATCGTATTTTTATTTTTTTCGCAATACATTTCAATTTAAAAATGGTGCTTATTTTAAGGGAATCTGTAAAGGCTCCAGCAGACAGGCGTGACGTGCCAGCACGAAGGGAATCTAGTAGAATAATTTTGAAAACTTCATGGAAATTGCTCTACCAGAATCGCGTCGCGCTTGCTCGCTCGTTCGTCGCTGAAGACTTTACTGATTCCTTTTAAAAGGTAGGTAAGTAAATAATTTTCCTAACTTGCCTTTTTTAACTTCGTGCTACGTACGTACTTCTTCAATTGTTTTTTAAGCATAAGTAGATAACAAACAAGTTAAGTTTACCATAGTAAAGGCATAGGTACCCTTTTCTTTTAGAATATAACATTATCCAGTTCGTAGAACAAGTAACTCCATACTGAAGTAATCTATTATGCAAGAGACAGACCATGTTATTCAGGCTAGAATTCAGTAAATGATAGGTAATAATAGATGATTCGGTAGGTACCGAATGAGCTTTAAAATAACAAATCTAACCGGTTTGAACTCAAAACAAGAAAGCAGGAACTACGGAACGCTACTGACACATATTAAATAAGTAGCAGTATTATATCTCGGCAGTGACCTTGAAATAATTGCCTACGGCCGCTCGGTAGATAAACCTTCCGGGTCCATGTGTAACTGCATTCGATACTGTTGCGTGCATATTTATACCGATCATCTACGATCCTTTTATACCTATTTACTTCGGTTGGTTTGTGGTTTATGTTATCATTGTATGCTAATAGAGATTTAAAAAAAAAAAAACTTGGCAATCGAAATCACATAAGTATAAGTATACACGCAATATAAAAAAAAAAAACTAGATGGAGTCGACATTTCCTATCTGACTATCTCTGAGAAGAAATGGCAAAACAAACTCAAGGGTCAGTCGCTTTTAAAGTCCAGACATAATCTTGGTCAGATTAGTTTGAGGACCATATTGAGAGTTTCTGAAATGGTCTTTTGAAGAAAGAACCACACAGATTTGAGTGGATCTGTCCTGTCAGTGCAAGCATTTGTCAGTAATCGTGCAGCTCAACTCAAAACTTAAGGAGCCCAACGACTCGACGAAAAATACCAAGGAAAGGAAATTTGGGTAGGCCGCATTAAGTACTCAAACTGCCAGAACGCTGTAGGCTTAGTGGACTATAGATTTGTTGACAGTCATTATTTTGTAAAGTAGGTACCTGGTACTTGTTGAAAGACTTACACTGTCCTCCCATACCTAATATCAGTGGTATCATGTCAATAGACACAAAATATTGGTAAAATGTAATCTATAATTTAAAAAATCATTAACTGAATAGAAACAGTTGTCTAAAACACAGGCAAATATTGTTTTCCTGTGTTTATTAGTGGACAACACTCTGATGGGGGTAGACTGCCGAAGATTTTGATTACCATGCAATTGGAATTCCTACTGTACAAATGTAGTCTCTGGCTAGGTGCAAGTAATTTATTTGGGCTTCTCTTATCAACTCTTTTAGAAATGTGTTCATACAATGGGAAAATGTGCAGATACCTTTTTATAAATAAACAAATTTCTAAAATGTAAAGGTTTTAGTGCTTTAGATAAGGGCTTACAGTGCTCTAAGTATGTATAAAGTATAAGCATTTGACAAGAACTTTTCTTTCTTTTTAAATGCTACGAGCTCAAGTAATAAGAAAAATCTTCATCAAACTCAAACTCAAAGCATTTATTTCAATTAAACCATTTACAGGCTTTTGAATTGTCAAGGGGTCGGTCAGTCAAAAATATAAAGCTAGTTGCCCATTCCAAAGCGTAGTAGGTACCTATGGAGAAGAACGGGCAAGAAACTCCACGGACACTATTTAAATTTAAAAAAATTGATACAAAATATTGGTTACATCATTCATTTTGAAATTATGCATGTGAGAACAATGTAATAAGACGTGCACGTTCGTAAAAGCGTCCGTAATAAAAAGAAGAAAAAAAAAGAATCATTCAAAAACTTAAAATAAATTAAAATAAGCCATGGCAGCTAATAGATGACCAGTCCCAACTGACGGCGCCCGTTCACGAACATGACGCATGGATCAGCACCATTCAGCTCAACCATTTTGAAGGGAGCTAAATGATCCGACACACACGCCACCATCAGCGAGACATTTGAGTGAGCATGACATACTCACAGCCGCCAGGGCACATTCAAGTCAATGAAATACTACACCCGGTAAATGGTAGCTCTTTAGTACATATTACTCACACCTGTGCTATGCAATTATATAATACAAAGGAAATTGAGTTTATACAATACAAAAATGGTCTTACAATCTTCAGCTTTTGGAATGGGCGACTAGAATCAGTTTTATTATTTTTTGTAAAGTTTGACGTTCAAAAGTGCCTTTTTTGTGCCTAATTGAAATAAATTATTTGACTTTGACTTTGACTTTGACAGCAGCTCCATCAGTATTTTCAAAATGTTAATCAGTGTGTATGTCAATTAGTTGTGGAGCAGGACCAGCATCATCTACTGTATCCTCGGTGTTCAAACCCCAGACATAAAAGCTGCTGTCAAAATTACATGTCAACCTCAGACCAAATTTAGCGGCATGATAGTGGCGTTGCCTCGGCTTGGCTAAAGTGCCGTAAGGATTGCAATGTCATCCCTAGCCGCCGCAGGAGACCGCCGGGAATCACAACCCGATTCCCGGCCACCGTAGGCGCGGGCTTGCGGACGGTGAGCAATGGGTAGCTCGCCATCCGATAAGGACCAGGCCCGGGTCGACGGCGCGTTGCATTCTACGCGCACCTCAAAGAGATGTTCAGCACAACTGAAGGGGTCCAATAAGTCCGGTGCCTGCCGGGGTTGCGGGAAAGTCTGAAAGGGATACCGTGGCCCCTGGCAATGTACAGGCAACTTAAGGAACACGAGTGGGTTTTAGTCAGTAAGAGTCTGATACGCCCTCCCGGAGAAATTATTTGATGATTACCGAAGCAAAAAACTGCTGTAAAACACCACTATACCACCAGGACCAGAACCCTGGCGACTGGACGTTGTGTGGTCACAGTTCTAACCTAACCTAACCTAAATTTCAGCCATTTTCATTTGTTAAGCTAAGGGGGCTATGGCTACACTCAAGTTTAGCCGGCTATAGATGAAAGAAATTAACATTAGCTTCTCATCAAAAACAAAATAACAAGTGACAATGCAATGCTTACAGCACTTTAGACGGCGCTACTAATGTGCCTCAAATAGCGGCACTTTATCCGATAGGGATAAAGTGCCTCTAGCGGCACTCTATACACTTCCAATAAAAAACCAAGACATACTCTGCGAACAATACAGTGAAACATGCCAAAACTACACCTCCGCTCTGTGCATACACGCTCACACGCACACGTTTACAATCAAACTGCACCTCACTAAGTGCACACATGTTTACGAAGCCGGTCTCACGTCACTGTTGACAGCGCTATGTCTTGATTTTTTATTTGGTCTGAGGCGTAACAAGCAATTATTTGAAGTAAAACTTTCCCAAATTGGTGGTTACATTAATCTTACGTAGTGCTCCTCGTAACTTGAGTCTTCAGATGATTGAAACTTGCACCAATCATTTGTGTTTTGGTTAAAAGTACCTAGCTCATAACACTAAATAATTGAAAATCACCTCTGAAAGATTTACTAGCCATTTAGCCAGTTATTTTCAGATTTTGATATGCATGAATAAGCAGACTTTTCTGAATCACCTCAAATAAATGAAGTTTTACAAACTCCATAAAAAAAACACCAGGATTCTTACACACAACACAAATATAAACTAAAAACACAGTTGATAAAAATACTTATGAATTCAACCACTGTAGGTAAATAGGTTTCAAAGTCAAAGTCAAATAATTTATTTCAATTAGGCACAAAAAAGGCACTTTTGAACGTCAAACTTTACAAAAAATAATAAAACTGATTCTAGTCGCCTCGACTATTCGAATCTGCGACTTTGTCTCTACTAAATCACCAACGTGCCATAAAACAATTTTGCAGTTTGAACTTGAAATAATACTGAACAACTTGACTACTTGGTTATTTTATAAAGATGAATTGAATGGAACATGCAATGACTATAGAATTTAAAAATATAGGGATGATATAAAATGGTACCGATTCTGAAGTCGCAGACAAAATAGGGTTCGCGAACGACATACACTGCCAATCTAGCCACCCTGCATTCTTTGTTTCACAGAGCACGGAACCGCCGCGCGCCGCCGCCGCCGCGTGCGCCGGCAGCGGCAGCGTCGAGAGACGCAAATAAATAATATTAAAGTGTCTGTTTGTTATGTCAAAATAACAGCGTTTTACAAAATTTATATGAACGTATATACGATCCGGTACGGCACTAATAAAAAAAAAGAATTTTTAAATTTGTTGTCTGTCTGTCTGTTTACGGTGTAAGCGGCTGGACCGATTTTGACGGGACTTCAACTGGCAGATAGCTGATGTTATATGGTATAAGGAGTGACTTAGGCTTCTTTAATTTTACATACCTCAAATTGTAATTTTAATTCGTAATCTCTAATCAATAATGTTAATACTAACCTATTATATATATATCTATCCTGTAATAAATGTATGTACCTAATATTTGCACGCCACCTTGGCAGAATGTGATGATACCGTTGATTAATCTTAAGACCATTTATAATGTACCATATTCGGTCAAATAAATGATTATGATTATTATGAATTAGAAAAAGAATTACATAGACCCTATGTGAGCGAAGCCGCGGGTAGCAGCGAGTTTTCAATAAAATCTTGGCCGAAGACGATACTTTTATTTATATGTACACCGGGCGTGGCATCTTTCGAAAATGCACAACTAAACGGAAAGGAGCATAATAAGCTATTAATTTTCACTGATACGAGACTAACAATACTGCCAACGCTACGTCTTCCGGTAAGACAAAAAAAGACGTAGCGTTGAATTAACTATTTATGACAAAGTTTGGTCTTAGTTTTTAGGGTTCTTTAGGGGTATGAGGAACAGGGTGTGAAGTTCACTCATCCACCATTGAAAAGGAAGGATCCTCCGACCAGACGGGTGTAAAGTCAGCCAGCATCCACGGCTGACCACCAGAATGCATCGGACGCGCATTCCTGGTCATCACCCTCGGCCTCATCAGCAACTTAGGCACAGCGCACTGCACTTTCGGCCGGTCCACAAGCAGAGCCCTTTCTACCCTCTCCTGGTCGAAGCCAGCAGTCAGCCACGGCGCTGGACCACATCCGACTCAATTAATAATAGCGCAGCGCCACCCCAAATCACTGGGGAATCACCGGAGACAGTTCCGACTCACCGCGAACTATGCGGCACTCTGCATTGTGCAATTACAATTCACTGCGCGAAGGACATAATATGTACATAAAACTTTCCGACATCAAGTCTCCGTGCTTTGTGGTCTAATACTTTTGAATGTATTATAAAAATGGGGCATTGAAGCCGGATACCCATAATTATTTCAGTTTGTCATTTGAAAATTGAGAGCAATAAAGTATATAAGAATTTAATAAGTAAAACATACCTTATAAATTATGAATGACTGTATTTCCTCGATACGAATTAAGGTTCCAATCAGACGGAAAACCGATTTCACACATGGACGCTAACTACTCGCGAGCGACCAATGAATGAAAAGAACAATTATCATGGAGCATTCGAGTTTGAAATTTTTTGTACACATATCAAATAATCAAACAAGGCGATCATAATGTTTGTTTTATATAACAACAACCCTTTATGTTTCACATAGCCTCCCGTCCGTTACAAAGACTCCAGGGTCCCGATTGCGGTAATTTAAAATATGTTTAATACGTGCGCGTTTCATCACTGCTTGAGTTCCAGTAGCAGTCCAGTCGGGTCGGAATTTGGTATCGCGGTAAAGAAGTTCACGTGCTAACAAGGATGAAACAAAGCTGGAACGCATATGGGCTGTAAGCAAATACGAGATTTTTAGAGATGTGACTTTAGTATGGATGAATACTGTGCTTTTTAAGTGTAATCGACCGTCGATTTGAAGATTTATGGGTTAGCTCTACTGCGTTTTGACAGATGCTTCAGATGTTTTTTTAATTTTTTTGTTTGTTTTTGTTTTTTGTATGCAATTCAAAAGTATGCGAGTGTTTCGAAGACATTTATAACTTTAATTTATATCCTACTTGGAAGTGATTTCAAGTGGAAGTGATTCAAGTGGTTTTAACGATGAAGAATCTAGTGAAAGAATTTTGTGCCAGTTGTATATTGGATTTCAACAGCTTTGGTAAGTGAATTTATGTTCAATCTTTAACCTGAATTCTTTGTTAAAAAGATAAACGGAAACATTTGTAGGTTAGATCATGTAACTATGATTTTTCTTTAGAAAATGGAAGAGCGACGCAGGAGCACAACAGTCCGGCAGCTAGAGGTAATGCTCGAGTTCTTGGAAGGACATCGAGACCTCGCCCTCGGTCGGGTGAGATCCAAGGAGGCAAGAGCAGTTGCCCAGCGGCTCTGGCAAGAGTGCGCTGAATTGCTTAATGGCTTAGGGCCTGCAAGGACAGCAAAAGAATGGTCAAAGTTGTGTACTTTTTTAGGTCCAATTAGAATTTAATTGGATTATAATGCTTGAACCTCGCTCTTTCATAATTAATCAAAAGTGTGTATAATTTTGATCATTCAGTATATATATTCAGTATACCTAATCTAAACAAATGAGTTATGTTATTATATAGTCTAATTTTCTAATCTTTCAGGTGTGGAATGACCAAAAAACAAAAGTTAGGGCGAAATTATTAAAAATTAATGCCAGCCAACGTGCTACAGGAGGTGGACCCAGCAATGCTCCCACACTGACCCTGCTGGAGGACAAAGTGGCCAATATTATAGGCAGAGATGTTGGTCCCCTACCAAATGTAGCGCAGGAGCATTTTGCTGTGAATGAAGTTAGTAAACCTATATTTTGTAATATGATCAGGTTTTCACCATTTGTGTTTTAATGTTTTTTCTTTCTACTCCAGGGTGATATTCTGAATGAATCAGAGGACGTTGTTTTACAACAAATCACTGTAGACAGTGATAATATTGAGGAAATGCTGGTAGAAGATGGAAATATTTCACCATTAGTGTAAGTGCTTTTCTCAATTTCTTAACATTGGTTATCTGACCTCCACAACCCAGTAATTGGGGGTAATACCTTTGTACCCCTTGGTAAGACTGTTGTCAGACTTTCGGGCTTCTGACGATCCGTAGCGACTGTCATAGATCCACGAATGACAGCCGGGACCAACGGCTTAACGTGCTTTCCGAGGCACGGAGGATCTCGGTATGTAAAGATGGCAAACCCATCCACGGACCAACCCCGGCAAGCGTAGCTTAACCTTCGATCAACCCGTGCGGCTGTTATTTTTTAACCACGAGCCCCATCTACAATCTACATTATAGGTAAACACCTAACATTATAAGATACTATTTTGGAACTATTTCCTCAATAAGAGAGCCATTTAAACCACCCTGAGACTGCAACCACAATCGTAAGCGCGGCTTTCATCAGAAATCCTTCAAGAATTATGGCTTCTTCACTGACTTTAGTTCTAGTTCTGTCGATAGTACGCTGCCAACGACATAATCGGTCGGAGGCATTAGCTTTGTGGAACAGACCTTATATCATACGTACGATAAACTACATCTCTGAGAAAAATATCATACGTCGTTATGACATGGAAAGAAAAACGATACCCTTCTGAGTACCACTGTAAACTTAAGTCACACATTCAACCAATTAGAATGAATGCGGTTTAATCAAACTCTCGGCATTCATTCTAATTTATACATGATTACAATGAGATAAGATTTACACTGTTGCTTGGTTTTACGTCAAAATTGATCATTCAGATCACGAATGTGCTACCTACTAAATTCGACGAAACCTACTGCTATACCTACTGCTAGTCGGGTAGGCAGCACGTGTAGACTCAAACCATGCTTTAAAAACTTTCGTTTTGTGACCTCTTTTTCTATATTTGACAGCCAGTTCACACTGCAAAGGTTTCATTGTATTTGCTTTACGAAGACGTAACTGAATAATATAATACAGATTCATCAATAAAAATAATAATTAGACCAAAACTATATAAATCAAAATCTACGTTCCATAAGGAACCCTAAACTAGGAGGACTCTAAGTTTTAAATTAAAAAAAAAAAGTTTTAAAGGTTCACCTATTTATTGTATGGCACGGAAACATGGAACTGACAGAGTTATTAAGATCACAATTTCCTATGAAAGACGCCATCAACTTTTATGTAGTTCCTAATACCGCTTTAATATTTTGATAAACAAAGCAGTGCATCCGCTGCATAATGAGCCAGTAAATCACAATCCAGCATCTAAGTGATGTCATGTTCATAGCCTATCGCAACCGAATACTTATAAAATAATAATAATACCTCTATAAATGATTTACTTAGAGTTTTATAACTTGTGCGTTAAGCCAAGAGTACTTACAGTTGCACATAATAATAAATATGGTTTGGAATAGTGTTTATATTGATAAGTTATTTATGGTACAGAGTACGTTAACAAACGTACTCAGTACTTTCATTTTTTTAAACGCATTTACTGAGTTCTGTTATCTTTTAAGTTTATTCTATAATCAAGTTTTTTAGTAGCTTACATTAACGAGCTAATAAAGTCGATCTTTAGACAGTTTGAGGCTAACAAGGACTAAGGCTAGAATAAAAGAGATATCCTGCCCGATTTTCTTGGAAATAATAAAAATACATAATTACATAATGATGATGATGTATCTTATACATCTATCTTATATATACTTTAGTAGAAGAGAAAACAGCTAGAAACAAATCCAAAGCATTCCATTGGCTGTTTCCCAACCTCGACTCAAATCAATTCTGACACCAAACAGAAATATTGTTCATCACAAAGCGTAGCTTAACGAAGGATGAACATCTGCTACCAAACATAAAGGTCAATGTAGACCAAACGGGCGAATGCACACTCTATCTCCACTCTACCAAATTTATTTAGTATAAACAAGGATAAAACATTCTTTAATTGCGCTATCCTTAATGAAATATCAAGCATATCATCAAAAGTATGCTCTTGCAAGCTGTTCAGGTTCTGTGTTCATTTGGTCTAAACCTACCTTTAGATGGTGTTATTTTCATGCTCCAATACATAGCAAATTGGCAACAGATAAAACTCCGGACGACTTCGTCCACTCTGTCAGAACCGGGGCCAAAATATGTGTACTAACTAGTATCTTTCTTTGATAACAAAATTGGAATAGAAATTTTGCTGAAATACATGGAGTATTCGTGAGAATAAATTCAATATTCTTCGAGTTTGAGCATTACATATGGGTTACGTTGAATTAAGATGTAAAATATTTTAGGATGTAGGTACTTAGCAGATACGTCTTTACTTAGCAGTTGCAAGACTGACTGTCTGTCAGATAGATACCACAGAAGATAGAACAATGAAGTATGTATGAAGAATGTTCTTTATATCAAAATTGATGTCGTAGAAGCTTTCCGGTCATTGCATCCAGTGCAATGTCTCATGCAAGCATGTGATCATGATTAGTACCCAATTGTTACCGATTCGAATGCTCCTAGGTCAATGCATTCAGTGCTGTAACATGGCTATGTCGAATGTTTTCTTTTTCTGTATTATTATAAAGAGTGACGATATTGATGACGTCTACACGATCAAAATCAAATTACGCTTTTTATGAAGGAGTATTCTAATGAGAAAGTTCCCAATACACCTAGTATTCTATAAGAATATAAAATATCACAGTGATTTTTTTTTCAGCAAAGAGATTTCGGATCAACTTTTGAGAAATTCCTAGTCTTCAACTGATTACAAATTGATCACCAACCTAATATTTTCTAATCAATTCTAATGCGATTCTAAAGTCAATATTACACAAGACACTCTCGGTCAGTGTCCGCCTTTAAATGAAAAATTGGATGCAGCTTTATACCGAGCTATTATTATGAGCACGTGCCAACATACATGTGCCAATAATAGAAGAAACGCTCTATAGTGCGGGTTGAAACACTCATTAGAAGATCAATGATCTTATTATTTCTATTTCACTCCGATCTGAATGAATTCAAGTGACTGATGAACAAGATCTGACAGAAGACAGTCAGTATCCCATTCTTCTTTGATGAAGAAAGCGGTGAAGTGTTGGTAAAATAGAAAGTTTCGACATTGACAAGAATTAAATCTATGATCTATTTGGCATAATATATGATTATTATTTTGGCTTCAATATTGTCAGTCTAAAAATCCAAAATTGTGACGGGTAAGTCTAGCTTTCGTTTTGTGTCGATAGCTTAATGGATGCGCGACGATGCTAAGCACCGGTATTAGAAACCTAGACCAGTTCTGTGATTTCCATCAATAGATTAACTTTCAGGCATTAGCCCATAAAAGGTGGATGTCTAGTTTGCTACCAGATGCTCATGTGATCATTTAAATGAATGCAAAATTCGGAATGACTCTCACTAACATGAAACTTACTGCCTTAGAAAAGTCCGGACTCTGGCACTTTCTCCGTAGCAGTAATTTCCTTTACAATTTCGCAATATCTCTTCAGACACATTTTATAAACATATGTATAATAGGAACGTCTCCACTTGGCAGTCTCGGTATCTTTATGCAACACTGACAAGCACCAAACTAATAATGCTATGTTAATATTTGAATGCCATAATAGCGTGGAAACAATAGGGAGTTTTATTATTAGGTTAATCACGTGTATGTAAATAATTTGTAATTTATTGTTGTAATAAATTGTATGAACATGCGGTAAAAGAACTCACGATGATGAAGATTTACGTTTCATTATGGGACTCCATTTTGTGACGAGCAATAAAAATAAATCTTATTATCATGATAAGAACTTAGAGGTCCCAGGTTCGATTCCCAGTGGGGGCAACATTTTCAGCTCGGTTTTGGTTAGTGGTAAGGCTTGTTGTAAGTCCGCCTGGCTAGCTACCATCATCTGATCTAAGTCTGTCGCTATAACAACAATGTTCACAGCATTTGTTGTGTTTCGGCAGTTAGAGGTAAGATAGGCAGTTCCTCTATGGTTGAAGAATCCGGGTGAAGCTCGCTCCCACCTTCGGCCTCATCACTCTTGGCCTGCATCTTACCATTAGGTGAGATGTAGGCCAATAGCTTTACCGTGGTGGTTAAAATAAAAACAAGGCGAAAATGGAAGGGCACACTTGACTCCTACCGACATTGGCTGGACCGACGTGTGTTGAAAAGGGAGAGGGAGGCCTTTGCCCAGCAGTGTGACATAGTGAACTGGAGTCCGATTTTCTTTATAATATAAAGAATAACAGTCTACCACTGTGATTGATCGCGAGAGTCTGCTGAACAAGCTTAAATTATTGGATCTTCGTAAAGCGCTGGCCCTGATGGTATACCACCAATATTTATTTATAAGTGTGCTCCCGCTTTGGTATCCCCTTTAACACTGATCTTTAACAAATCTCTTAGCTCAGGTATCATCCCTGACATGGAAAAAAGCAAAGGTTATTCCAGTTTTATAAAAGTGATGAGAAGGACAACGTCAAAAAATTATAGACATATCTATATCTTGTCAACTTATGCCAAGGTTTTCGAATCTTTAGTTTGTCCATACATTCAGGCACACTTCAAACTCTATTTGAGTTATTCTCATCTTGGTTTCGTGGGTTCTAGGTCTACTTGCACTAACCTAGCGACTTTTACAGAAATGTTATCGGATGCCATTGATTGTGGCAAGCAGATTGACGTGATTTACACAGACTTTAGCAAAGCCTTTGACCGCGTGCCTTACCATATACTTCTGTCAAAGTTATCTGCATATAGAATTACCGGTACACTATACAATTGGCTAAAGTCTTATCTCGAAAATTGTTTCTTCATTGTTGCAGTTAACGGTTTCCAATCTGGAACCTACAGGACGTCGTCAGGGGTTCCCCAGGGCTCACATGTTGGACCGGTTCTATTTAATGTTTTAGTATCGATACCCCGCACTGCCTGTAGCGGTTACACCGCCACATACGTACTACGCATCAAGGACATGACGTCACACAAATCCTGCATCGCGCAATTAGAGTTAACCGCGTGAGCGACATATATAAGACTATCCGACATCAACAGCTGGGCAGTTGCCCGCCAGACACAACACCCGTCTGGTCAGAGGATCCTCCCTTTTCTATGGTGGATGAGTGAACTTTACACACTTTTCCTCATGCCACTAAATTGGTGACCCCGAGTATGAACGTCAACGCAGCCTTCGTGCAACTACTTCAGCGTGACGTCATTATCATCATCACTCCCGTAAGCTTTCGTGAGGCGAGTCACACAGCCAGCCAGCACCCACGGCTTCAACGGGTATCCTGACCACCAGCATGCAGCGAACGCGCATTCCTGGTCATCACCCTCAGCCTCATCACCCCGACTCACTGGGGAATCACTGCAATCATCTAAATCACCGCAATCACCGCAATCACCACAATCACCACATTTGCCGCAATCACTACGATCGCCGCACTGCCATTCTCAGAATTTTATATGTATGCAGGCGACCTTAAATTCTCTAGGATAATCGAATCTGAAAACGATAAAACATTACTTCAGAGGGATTTAGACTCGATAGTCCAATGGTGTAAAGACAATGAAATGAGCATAAACGTAAAAAAGTGCTACCACGTCAAATACTCCCGGAAAAAGAAATTTACGGCTAGTGTGTATCATGTGCCCTAACATTATCCAAGAGGTGGATCAAATTAATAAGAGATTTAGGATTTGTTTTTGTACCTCATATTGACGACGTCATCATAAGGGCTTCTAGAATGCTGGGTTTTGTTGTAAGGAATACTGGTTCTAAGCGCCATCGGACAAAAATCTTGTTGTACAACTGTATCGTTCGTAGTATCCTAGAATACTGCAGTACAATTTGGAGACCTCATTACTCCACGCACATCCTTTGACTGGAGCGAAAACCAAAGAGATTCCTCTGGCATATGCCAGCGGAAATGCAAAAAGGATACGATCATATGAAGCCCGACTATTTCATTTTAAGATGGTCTCATTGGAGAAACATAGAATAATAATTGATTCCTTATTCCAAAATTGATTGTCCCCTTTTACTTTCCAAGTTTCAGTTTCGAGCCCATGCTAGACTCATTGTTCTGCGGAGTCTCGACTCCGCAGAACAATACTTGGAACAATACTCTGTCGTTCCTCGTCTTTGCAAATTGTTAAATGGCTCCAGCGATCTTGTTGACGTGCATTTTGATTCATAATGCCAAGTTTCATAGAACAACTACTAGTAATGTTTAATTTTAACTTAATTATTTATTTATTAACTGGTTATTTTTTCTCGATTTTGTTGTATATCTGTTTGTTTTGTTCTATTGAATTTTACTCTTTCTGTTTACTTTCGTTTTATATTCCATCACGTAATTTTATTTTATTTTAATTTAAATTTGCTAATTTTAGTTATTATATATTAGTTTCATAGTTTAGTGCTTGTGGCACACCTAATATTTTAATGAGGCATGCGGTGCTAACCTGTAAGAAATTGTTCCACTAACCTTAGATTATATTAGATATTACTTCAACTATTTACAGTGTAAACATTTGTTGACTGGCCAATAAAGGAACATAAAATATTAATAAATAATAGGCAAATTATATAGATAGGAACATTTCTTGTATAATTAGTACCGACAAGAGAAGAATATGAATGTGCAGACGACGGTGACGCCGCCTAAGATATTAATTTAGAGATACAAATCCACAAAATAGTAGTGAGTATTAGATATTTGTAGCCAGCACAATTTCTGAAAATACAGGTCACTTACAAATTACAAATTATCTTATCTTGCACAATTGTGTCTATACCTATTCGACATAATCTATTTTATGTAAACGTCAAGTCGTTATTTTCAGTTTTATTTAAGAATTTTATATTTTAATCGTCTGATGGATCTGCAGCTATCAATAAATATGGTATGTTTATAGGCCACTCTTGTTTGCTTGTTTTTGCTTCTACCGAAGATTTTGGGAAGATAACTGGACTCAATAACTAATGAGTGAAAGCAATATTATTAAAAAAAAAAAAAATGCGCGTGAAATGCCTTAATATTATCATGGTTATTTTGGTACATTCCCATAATCGCTACAAAAAGCAACGGTTTCAGAATTCCTATTCACATGCATCAAAGCGATCAGCGGTGAAAGTTAAAGCCTCTCCCCCACGCAGCGTTTTTATCGCGCTATAATAACGCAAGCGTTATTGCGATAGGTATCTGTTTTCAGTACATTGTGTATTAGGACAGCCACGAAGTTAATCCTCTCCCAATAGAAGGCACAGAGAGATAGACGGTTAGGACGCATTATCGCAATATCGTAAAAACGCCGGTGTGCCCCCACACCGGCGTTTGCTTTACGAAGCAAACCGCTGGACTTTTAGAAGATTTACATACTGCTGCGATAATAACGCCTTGATGGGATTAGGACGCGCGTTTCTCCATCCTATGATATTCCGATAAGTGATCTTAAAACATTTTATATTAGGACGCATGCGATCTTACACACGAGTACGTATTTGAATATCGAAGATTAAAATACCTACTGTTAAAATATCGATGTTCAAAACATCGAAAATGGAAATATCGATCGACCATAAAACCGAAAATTAAAATAACGAAAGTTTATATTATCGAACGGTTAAATATCCTACGTCCAATATATCTAAACTCTAAATATCTACAAAAGTTACATCGAAAGATCCAAATATCGAAATCGAACAAATTTTGATATAAGTAGTATGAGTGGAAAAAGGTTGCTTCTGCAACGTCTCCGGCGCTACGGAAAGTGCAACCCCTTCGCCCTTGCGTAACAAAGGATAGGCACCCATGTTCACCTCCGTGAACGTGCCTATGCTTTGTTACAGCGGGCGGGGGTTGCCCTCCCTTCGCGCCTCCGGATTTTTATATCCACTCTAGGGGTAACAGCCAAAAGACTACGTAATTTCGGGGTGCCCCAATTCGGTTTTGGAACAATTTCGACCTATTTTATCCATGAAAATCAGTGTCCAGTGTACAAGCATAGGTCAATCGTGAAGTATTATTTAGGTCTTTAAATTAAAATATTTTCTTGAAAGTCATTATGTTGTGCTACTAAAGTTAGTGACAGAAACGTATCGCTGCAAAACCGACTCCACGTAGTCTTGTCTGCCCTACCCCTAGAGTGTAATTTAGAATCGCGTAGGCGTGGAGGGGCGAGGCAGCCCGCGAGCTGAGGAGCAGGTGGTTTTAACACCCGCCGCCGGTGAGCGTTTAGACCATCTGCGACGTTAAGCTCGCGTGGGACTGCCGGAGCCCTGAAGCGCCGTGTCCGTGACAGAAACCATGCTTGCGTGCATGTTGCATGATTGCTGCATGCTTGTTTGCTAGATGGTAATCAGTTACTAGGTGGGTTACCAAAAAAAAACAAGGAAAACCTCATGTAATGTACTTAAATTATTTTTAGTGTGTTTTATTTTGGGTTTTTATTATAAAACCCAAAATAAAACACACTTGTACGCAAATGTATTAAACGTTGATATTTTGAACTTAGGCATAATGTCATTCGATAAGTTGAATCATTCGAAATCACTCGGCATTTCAATCTTCGACGTTTTACGCGTAGGTATGACAATTTTCGACATTTTGATATAATCGATATTAAAATTTTCGATGTTTTGAACATTGGTATTTTAAGCGTAGGTATTTTAATCTTCGATATTCAAATACGTACCCATTGTGTGTAAGGAATCGGTTTGCATTATCGCAATAACGCTTGCGTTATTATTGCGCGATAAAAATGCGCCGGTGGGAGCGAGGCCTTACACATAACAGACTGATCATAATTAGGGATCATTATTGGGTCCTGCGAGATGTGTCAGCCTGGAAGTTGTTCCATAAAACTATCTAGTAGTACTAGGTAGTTTCTAAACATCACTCATGCAACGGAGTAAATACCGAACTTGAATTTGAGTTGGAAGTCAAGGACGACTAGCATTGATTCCGAAGAAGACAGCGATAGGTCAAAGGTAACAAAGCTACTTGTCAACCAAGAAAGTTAGTACAGATTGCCTACAACAGAAAAAACAGTGTTCAAGCACACAATCACTGTCTTTTTATAGCGTAGGTACCTAATTCTCTGAGTTCTGACCGGTTTGGTCCTGGCATTGAACAAACCGCGTTCTTGAAACAGAACAGGGACTACCTACCATCCTCTTTTTCGTTAAACGCTTGGCAGACAACCTGGTGATCACTGTTTGCTGTTAAAACAGTGATCACCAGGTTGTCTGCCAAGCGTGGTGGCTGGTGAGATCGCTTTTAGTGATAAGACGTATGGAGTCTACCGCGTTATTTTAATTTCATAATAAAGGGGCGGCACCATACATATACCAACAATATATGTATATGATGATATTACATAGTAGATATAAAATAAATATTCTTATACATTAAAAAAAAAATACATAGAAAAAAATACTTAGAATTAGTAAAAATACCTAGATAACTGCCTAACTAAACGTGTTGCAGGAAGTTAGTAATAAAAGGGTTAAAGTATGAAATTGGCGATTTGTACTGAAAAATTGAAATTCCTTTTTTTTTATTTATTTAACATATTTATATGTTAAATAAACCAATACCATTATTAATAATAAATAATCTCCATTATTATCTATACATTGCTGCAATCTAATAGGAAGGTAATTTATTTTATGCCTTTGCGATAGAACTCTCGTAGGTTATCTAGATTCGACAAACTGTGTGAAAGCATTTTATACTGCCTCCTGAGAAGAAAACTTTTTATCACGTAGAAATTTGTAAAAATCACGAAAAAAATGGTGATCCGTTGGAATAAGGTCTAGCAAATACGGAGGGTGACGCATGGTTTCTAATTGCAGTTCCTGTAGAGTTAAAACGGTTTCTCGTGCTGTATGACTTACCATTCTATTTAAAGGGTATCTGTGAAGTTGTACTGTTTGCAGATGATACTTCTCTTATTTTTTAAGTAGACAGGAATAGACAAGATTTTGACGATGTAAACAGAGCACTGTCAATGGTTACGGATTGGTTTACGACAAATTACCTAGTTCTCAATGCCAAAAAAACGAAATGTGTAAAGCTTGCCCTTCCAAATGTTAGAAATCTAGGACCCAACATCGTCTTAGATAAAGAGGTGCTTGAAACTGTAAATTCGGCAGTTTTTCTGGGCATAACAGTAGATGCCAAACTTCAGTGGGGCCAACATATATCGAGCCTAGCGGGAAGGCTCAGTTCGGCCGCCTACGCCGTCAGGAAAGTAAGACAATACATCTACGTTGATACAGCTCGGTTAGTCCATTTTAGTTATTTTCATAGCGTTATGTCCTAAGGTATTCTGCTGTGGGGCAAAGCTGCAGATTTTCAAAATATATTTGTCCTCCAAAAACGAGCTATTCGAGCAATTTACCAGCTAGGTGCCAGAGTTTTTCTGAGAGATTTTTTCAAAGATATCGGTATCCTCACAGTGGCATCACAATACATCTTCGCCAACATCTTATATATTAGGCAGAATATACACTTATACACTAAAAACAGTGATATTCACAATGTTAACACTAGAAGTAAGGATAAACTACGTGCTCCCTTTCACCGGCTTCATAAGGTTCATAACTCATTTGTTCGTCTTGGTATAACTTTTTATAACAAGTTACCCCCTTCTTTGCTAGATTTGCCTTTTAATGCATTTAAAACTAAAGTCCAACCTTTAAACTATCAACGACTACTTAAATGATAAGAATAGTTGGTCGCTGTGATTAACTCAAGACAATGTTTAAATGTTCTTTCTCCAGAATTAGTTTATCTACTGACAGGTTATATGAGTTTATATAATTGTTTATAATTTTACTTTATAAGTCAATTTATTTTTATTTTATTTTAATTTATTGTTGACATAATCTACTTATCACAATGTTTTTTTATGAGTTGTATTGCAATATGTGGTTAGCGAGCGACCTCGAAAATTATTTATTTTACCTCGATGGTCCTAGTTTATCATTATAACTTCTAGTTACAGCTATATGTACGCGGGCACGCCCTTTATGCCTAGAGGCTTTTTTTTATTTTTTATTTTTTACGTTTAGTTATTTTTATTTCTGCTTGAGTATAGTCCTCAATGTTTTTGGTTGGTATATTGGCGTGTGCTAGCTGTCATATGGCTATTAATTTATAATTAAAATTATGTTTTGCGTAATGTAAATTATCTTTCATACTATTATATAGATTTTTTTTTTCTAACTGAACAGATAGCTGTACTGCTGGGGAGTTTGTTGCGCCACTTCTTCTTCCCAGAAAAAGCACTAGGAAGTGGTGAAGGGTGGGCGTTTTGGGGGACTATCTTATGTAATTTTAACGTTCGAAAATTGCTGATTCTCAGCCTAGTTTGAATAAATGACTTTTTAATTTGAATTTAAATTTTGAATGAGGTCTCGCGTTATCATGGAGCAATAATGGTGAAGATCGATTCAAGAGTCGGGGCTGTTTCACTGCTAGTTTTGCTATCATTGTTCGGAGTTCGGCACAGTAGACATCTGCCGTTGTTGCTTGACCAGATCGGAGAAAGCTATAGTGAATAACACCATGCTTATACCACAAACATTGCTTTAGGACACTGTTGCGGCGTTTGATCAGGGGTCAGCCATTGCATTTTTCGCTTACGGTTATCGTAAAGAATCAACTTTTCATCACATGTCACAATTCGATCCAATATTCCATCATTTCTGTATCGATTCAACAAGGCAACAAAAGTTTCAACACGCGTATCTTTCTGCAGATCAGTCAAATTATGAGGCACCATTTTCTCAATTTTTTTTATTTTATTGATTTGACGCAAATGAGTCAATATTGTTAGTAAGGTAACGTTAACCCATGCCGCTAATTCCTGGGTAGTTTGGCTCGGATTGGCTTCCACCATCTTTTTCAATTCATTGTTATTCACCTGTGTGGGCGGTCTTCCAAGTGATTCGTTCTTCAAATCAAAGTTTCCATCACGAAAGCATTTAAACTAAAATCGCACGGTGCTTTCATTAGCAGTCCCCTCTCCAAACGCAACATTGATATTACGAGCTGTATCCATCTTTCTCGTCTAAGCTGAACAAAAAAAAAAAACTGAAAGTCGATACTCGAATGTTGCACATTTTCTCAAAAATCTCAAACCATGAAGGTTCTATGTCAATTCGAAGTACCTATTACAATAAAAAGGCAATTTCATACTTTAACCCCTATTACATACCTAATTTATGTCGTATTCAAAGGTATTCGGCTCCCTTGCAGACTAGAAAACATTATAGAAAATACATAGAAACGTAGAAACTGACAACTGACTACTGACACTCAAGTAGAGCGGATATGCGTATAAGCAATATTTAATCATAATAATATGTCGTTACAATATTTCCGAGTGATTTGTGACCTAGAAAACATATAGCGGTTTTTTCTGCTAAGTTTGTGATTTACTTTAGTGAATAACAATTAATTATGAGAAACATTTAAGAATTAAGTATGTCAAAATTAAGTCTGACACGCCCTCCCGCTCTGGGCGGAGCGGGAGGGCGTGTCAGACTCTTACTGACTAAAACCCAGCCGTGTTCCTTCTCTTGCCTGTGCAATGGCAGGGGGCCATTCGGACTTTCCCGCAACCGCGGCAGGCAATGGTCTCATCGGACCCCTTCACTCGCTGACACTCTTTGAGGCACGCGTGGAACACAACGCGCCGTCGACCCGGGCTTGGTCCTTGTCGGACGGTGAGCTACCCATTGCTCACCGTCCGCAAGCCAAGATTTGTGACCTAGAAAACATATAGCGCTTTTTTCTGCTAAGTTTGTGATTTACTTTAATGAATAATAATTAATTATGAGAAACATTTAAGAATTAAGTATGTCAAATAGAGAAAACAGCCCGAGAAAAAAAGGTGACGTGAGGTCACCTTTTTCTCTCAACACTGATTGCCTCGAAAATTTCAAGAAAACCAATAAAGCTAGTATTCAAGAAAACTGCGCTAAACCAACAACGTCAGAAAAAGTTTCGTTCGCTGACATGATAAAAACCAATAAAAATAATTACTTGTGCCCCAATAACGTCAGCTCTATTGCAATATCCAACGGATAAATTAAAATCTAGTGACGACACTAAATCTCTTGTCCAAAAAATTATATCCCCTGAACAAAAGAAAAAGCACGTCAGAGGATTGCGCAATTAACTAAAATCGGAGGCGTTATAATCAGCACGGAGACCAAAGAACATAACATAACATCACGCCTTGTTTCCCCGAAGTGTTGGGCAATGGTGTACCTGTAGTAGGTACACCCACATTTCACCAGTTATGTTTAAGTCCCATGTAATAGGGGGCGAGCCTATTGCCATCAACCGTGCACAAATCCAGACTCCGCGCTGCTACTGAGAAATTCCAGATAGAAAAACCCAATAACACTTTGCCCGACCCGGGAATCGTACCCAAGACCTCATGCTCAGCAGTAGCGCTTGCGACCACTAGACCAACGAGACAGTTATGTGATCGACAAGCTGCCTAGTTTGTGCCGTGACTCTTTTTTGGCGTCTTTCAATTTAAGTCAAAAGTCAGGTAAAAAAGAGGGACCTACGTGCAACTTTATTATCAAGTAACTGCTAGCATAAGAAATGCACTTATAAACCAAAACCGAATGTTCTTAACTGGTTATCCTGCCCAGTGAGAGACTTCACACTTGTGACTTGTGTGCTTTAAATGCCAACAGTATGGACATGCTGCAAAGACTTGTCGAGAGGCTAGCTATACGTGTGGACATTATGGAGAACAAGGTCATCAGGCGAATGAGTGCACTAAACATGCTGAACCGTTACATTGTGCAACATGCTTGCGATTTAAAAAGCCGAGCAACCACAAAACAGGCGATCTAGAATGCCCTGCAAAGAAAATATCTGAGACAAGATACATCAATTCTATAGATTATAATGAGGTCGCGTAAGACCGCCAACGTCGACGAAGTCTTTTTTTAATTTATGTTATATACTTACTTTAATAATGTCCTTTACTAGTTATTTATGTATAACACCAAAATAGTTTTCGTTTTTACACTATTCGTATTATAAATAAACATGAAATATTTTGTTGACACGGTAATTGTTTCTGTATAAAAAAGTAAACATGACCTTATTAAAAATGTCACATTGCTAAAATAATAAATTACAATTACATAGAACGTGGTTGCAAAAATGTCTTAGGATGATGCAAAAATAGTAGCGTTATGTTTCTTAATTTGAATCAATCGTTATTTAAAGTAGATAAATTATTTACTATTTGTTTATGGAATTTTAGATACGCAATACTTATGTATAAGCACTTGAGTGTGATACCTGAGATACAGGTTTATTCCTAGTTCAGATAGAATCCAATAGTTATGAACCTACATGTATTTTAAGGCCCTATTTTGTAAATATGTATGTAAATCGATTATTTCAATATACAAAATATTATTATGAAATGAAATGAAATCCTAATGAAATGTATGCAGCCCTTTTTGATGTTGTGCAAAAAGAGTACCAATCTACTTTCAAGACTAAAACTATTGACATTAATGGCACCTCCGTTGGCTTTAATCAATGGGCCACTCCGGGTATTTATAAAAGTAGAGCGAGACTATACGAGTTATATGGTTTGAAAAAATATAGATTTGATACTCCTTTCCTAGAGTACGTCAAAAATTATTCAAAATTATTTAAAAAGGTTAGTGTTTTTGCTAAATCTAAATTTTTAAGCGATACAATTAAAAATTCCAATAATAAAATAAAAACCACTTGGAAAATTATTAACAATGAAACGGGTAAATCGGTTAAGCAAGATAAACAACTTGAGATTATGGTCGATAATAAATTAGTTACTAAAGCAGCTGACGTAGCTGAGGCGTTTAATGAGTTTTTTGCCAACATACCTATAACTACGACTCGCTCCTTAAATTCGTCCCCATCTAAAGCTGAAAACCTTTTGTTTAGTAGTGTGTCTAAAAGTAGTCGCTTATTTAGCTTCGAACATGTAACGCCTCGTGATGTAGTTAATGTTTTCAACACACTCAAGTCTAAAAACACTGGTGATTACTGGGGAATCTCCATTAAACTTTTGAGTAATATAATAGACATCGTAGCCCCCTATCTAGCTGTTACTTTTAATAAATGTGTTGATTTAGGAACTTTTCCTGACCTCATGAAGAGTAGTAAAGTTATACCATTATTTAAATCAGGTAATAAAAATGACGTTGGCAATTTCAGGCCTATTTCTATTTTACCAGCATTCAGCAAAATATTTGAAAAGTTAATACTCAAGCAGTTGCTAAGACATTTTATTTTAAATAGCCTCCAATGAGCCTTCCTCTTGAAACTGTAAATTCGGCAGTTTTTCTGGGCATAACAGTAGATGCCAAACTTCAGTGGGGCCAACATATATCGAGCCTAGCGGGAAGGCTCAGTTCGGCCGCCTACGCCGTCAGAAAAGTAAGACAATACACTGACGTTGATACAGCTCGGTTAGTCTATTTTAGTTATTTTCATAGCGTTATGTCCTATGGTATTCTGCTGTGGGGCAAAGCTGCAGATATTCAAAATATATTTGTCCTCCAAAAACGAGCTATTCGAGCAATTTACCAGCTAGGTGCCAGAGTTTCTCTAAGAGATTTTTTCAAAGATATCGGTATTCTCACAGTGGCATCACAATTCATCTTCGCCAACATCTTATATATTAGGCAAAATATACACTTATACACTAAAAACAGTGATATTCACAATGTTAACACAAGAAGTAAGGATAAACTACGTGCTCCCTTTCACCGGCTTCATAAGGTTCATAACTCATTTGTTGGGCTTGGTATAACCTTTTATAACAAGCTACCCTCTTCTTTGCTAGATTTGCCTTTTAATGCGTTTAAAACTAAATTAAAGTCCAACCTTTGTTCAAAGGCATACTATTCTATCAACGACTACTTAAATGATAAGAATAGATGGTCGCTGTGATTAACTCAAGACAATGTTTAAATGTTCTTTCTCCAGAATTAGTTTCCCTACTGACAGGTTATATGAGTTTATATAATTGTTTATAATTTTACTTTATAAGTCAATTTATTTTAATTTTATTTTAATTTAGTGCTGACATAATCTACTCATTACAAGGTTTTTTTTTATGAGTTGTATTGCAATATGTGGTTAGCTAGCGACCTCGACAATTATTTATTTTACCTCGATGGTCCTAGTTTATTGTAACTTCTAGTTACAGCTATATGTAAGCGGGCACGCCCTTTATGCCTGGAGGTTTTTTTTTTTTTTTTTTTAGATATTGTTTACTTTTAGTTATTTTTATTTCTGCTTGAGTATAGTTCTCGATGCTTTTGGTTGGTATATTGGCGTGTGCTAGCTGTCATATGGCTATTAATTATAGCTATTTAATTTAAATTATTTTTTGCATATTGTAAATTGTCTTGCATACTGTTGTATAGAATCATTTTTTATTTTTTTTCTAACTGTACAGACAGCTGTGCTGCTGGGGAGTTTGTTGCGCCACTTCTTCTTCCCAGCAAAAGCACTAGGAAGTGGTGAAGGGTGGGCGTTTTGGGGGACTGTCTTATGTAATTTTGACGTTCGAAAAGTGCTGATTCTCAGCCTAGTTTGAATAAATGACTTTTGAATTTTTAATTTGAATTTTGAATTTTATTATTATTATTAGTATCCTTTATTACATCTGCATACATATAAATCATAGTGTTAACTATTTCTATATTATTATTATTATTATAGAAATAGTAATCACTATGATTTTTCATTGGTTTATGCAGTAATTATCATTTCATTGGTAGGAATGCTTATGAAATGACCATGTGAATTATAATTCTGCTTAGATTGTTGTTAAGAGAATTGGTAAAACATTATTGCACATATATATATACTCCCTTAGTATTATTCAAGCCAAACAAAAAGATAAAACATAATTTATGGTAAAACCACGACAGACTCACCTTTAATTTGCTTAATTTTGACTGATTAAAACTTTCAACTGCACAAAACTATTATTTTTCACTACTCCTTCCCGCCAAATAAACAAAATAAAAAAACAATAGACGCCACAAATTTTAAATTACCACTTTTGACTTTGGAATTTCACACAAACGCGTCGAGGAATTTACAAAACGCTAAGGCGTCTTTCATACAGCCTAGTTTGGCACTGAACGCGAATAAAATGGAGGAATTTTCATGGCTGCCTTGATTTTTATGGTGTTCTCTCAAGTAATAGATGGCCGTATAGATGGGTGTTAAATCTAATACAAAGCTGTGGTGTCTTCCGACTTTTGTTGGCAACTACAACGTTGCATCTGCACCAAGGTTATTTTAATCGTCTGCCATGACTTATTGAACTTTTATTGTGGGGACAATTTATTAGTTTGTTTGAACTAAGGGGCCACTGGATACTGAGGCAATGGGCAATGATTCATGCTATAATTAAAAGCAATGCACCTCTTTTTATTAGTTTGATATTTCGCGTTTGTCTTGAAAAGTTTGTATAAATAAAATATTGCACTTTGGAATTGCATTTGCGTGAGAGTCTATTTTTGGGTCTATTATCGATTTAAACAGTTTTTCATTCATGCATTTTGGAGTAACTACCTACCTTCCTTTATTAACTTTAAATATTTATATTTCAGTTTGTGTTGTGTGCCATCTATTCAGAGTAAGATGAAACTGTTCTGTACCATGATATTGTAAAGGACACTGAACGTCCCTACGTTGTGATTTTTAAAGTCACGTACAGATGTCGCCTGAAACCTGAATCAACGGACAATGACTAAATTATTTTTTGATGGGCATGGTTTCGTTAAATGGGGCAAGCCTAGGCAAGCATAATTTACCTAAATAGTTACTACTTCCATTTAATACATTAGCTTGTAGTTTAGAGGCTATGTTCAAAGGGCAGTCATTTTTAATGATGAGTTGAAATCGGTTAACGATTGTTTTGATCATTTTAAGAAATATAATTATTTTAAAATAGACACGGGAAAATTAAAAATCTTATAACATCTACAGTTTAAGTAGATTTCATTAATCTTGAGAAATTTCTTTTCGAATAAATCTTTTTCATTTTTAACTCGAAAAAACCTCCCAATTCCCAGTTATAGAACCAAGAAATGGAAAAGCAACGAAATAACAGACACGACACAGACGATAACAGGAATACGCCATTAAAACGTTGACCACAAATAACTTAAAGGCATGAACATTTAAATCCGTGGAATCCCTTTTGCCGTCTCTCGTGAAAATCCTAGAAATTGTGGGATACCAACCAAACGCCGGCAAAATGCTTTTTCCAGGCTAACAACGGGTGGGAAATACGGAGGTAAGGAACCGCCAACCAACCGGAGTTTAAACAAACAGTAGGTTATTCACTAAGGAGTTAAAGAACAAAAATTGAAATTATATTTATAAATAAATTAAAACAATTTCTATTATCTAAATGCTATTACAATATCAAAGATTAATTAAATGACAAATTTTAACTTACATGTTTTATAAAATAATAATTACAATAGGTATATACAGGGTGTTTGGTGCATCGTGAGCCAAATTGAAATGGTCGACTGAAGGGGTCATCTGCTATCGAATATATTTATTTTAAATTAGTGACATTAGTCACTAATTTATCTAAAACAATCTAATAACATATCTAATGTAATCTAAAACAATACACATCTAAATTAAATTAAATTTCAGTCTACGCCTTATAATTTTAATGTAAAATTTGGGTCTTTTTTTGATATAACAATAAAAACGATTTACAAAAATCCACAGGTCATGAGAGATGTTTAGGGGTCTGAAAGGATAGCAGATGATCCCTTCAGTCGACCATTTCAATTTGGCACACGATGCACCGAACACCCTGTATAATAATAACAACTAAGTAGTCAAAATAAAAAGCCCTCTTTCTCTCTCCTACTCTGCTGTGCCCGACAGGGTTCACAAAATGGTCATATTTTTGTAAAACCTACCACCTGAGTTCACATGTAGAAGCAATAAATGTATTGAGTATCGAGCCTTGATCTCATGGGCGCTATTTTGAGTCCCGAACATAACGAAATGAGTCATCTGATGAAATCCTGTAAAATATTATTGCCCGGCTAGGGCTTTAATAAGTCATCCAGCCATCGTGCTGCTCAACGATGTGGGCAAATTCTTTGAAAGAGTCATTGCAGATCGCCTCGTCGGGCGGCTGTTGCGGGTGGGGCCGGATTTGGCGGAGAGCCAGTTTGGTTTCCGCAGGGGGCGCTCCACGGTAGACACCCTCACTCACCGCTGGAGTGCCTTCCTGAGTTGCATCAGGAAGGCACTCCGGCGTCGTTTGTTACGCTGACGACACGTTGGTCCTGGCGCAGAGGAGGTCGCACCAGGCGGCGGCTGAACTAGCGACACACGGGGTTGCGACAATCGTGGCTAGAATCCGAGTTGGGACCCGAGGTGGCCCTGCATAAGTCCGAGGCCATATGTTTTCATAGTCCTGTACCACAGTAGTGCCACCGTCGGGTTCCCAAATATCGGTAGGAGGGGTTCACATCGGCGTCGAGTCGACGATGAAGTACCTAGGGCTCGTCCTCGACAGTCGGTGGAACTTCGTGCAGCACTTCCAACGTTTGGCTCCCAGACTGGAGTGGGCCGGGGCTGCCTTGAAGCGGTTCCTGCCCAATCTAGGGGGTCCAAACGCCTCCTGCCGGAGGCTATACGCGGGAGTCGTGTGGTCCATGGCCTTTTACGGGGTACTGGTGTGGGCGCGTTCGTTGAGGCGGCGGCCAGCCCGCCGGTTGAACGCGTCCCAGATGGTCCGGGGATACCGCACGGTCTCCGGGAAGGCGGCGAGCCTTCTTGCCGGATTACCGCCATGGGATCTGTAGGCAAAAGTCCACGCGCATATTTGGGAGCGGTGTGAGGAGGCGAAACGCCGGGGCTTGACTCCGATGCCGTGAGAAATTGCGGCACAGCGGAAAGAGCTCCGGCGGGATCTCATGGCGTCATGGAACGAACTAAACTCGCTGACATAGCCCAACGGATTAGCAACCTGAAGTGGCAGTGGGCGAGGCACATAGCGTGCAGAACTGACGACCGATTGGGCAGAAAGGTTCTGGAATGGAGGCCACGTACCGGCAAGCGCAGCGTACGACGTCCACCCACAAGGTGGACAGACGACCTAATAAAAGTCGTAGGAAGCCGCTGAATGCAGGTTGCTTCCAACCGGCCCATTTGGAAATAATTGGGAGGCCTCCCCCAATTATTTGTATGTTCAGTTCAGTATGTTCAGCAGTGGATGTCTTATGGCTGAAATGATGGAGCAGGTGTTGTGAAAATGAAGGGGTCCGATGAGACCATTGCCTGCCGGGGTTGCGGGAAAGTCCGAAAGGGATACCGTGGCCCCCTGGCATTGCACAGGCAACAGAAGGAACACGGGTGGGTTTTAGTCAGTAAGAGTCTGACACGCCCTCCCGCTCCACCCAGAGCGGGTGACGTCATTTGATGATTTCCGACACAAAAAAAAAAAAAAAGGTGTTGTGAGAAACAATTTATGTGTATGTATTTCTACAGTCCCGTGTGTCACTTCTGTAGTCGCTTTTCAGGATTTCAGCGATTTTCAGGTTTTCGGCTGCTAAAGAACATTTTTGCTAGCACAGCGAAATGCTGAAATACTGAAGCTTTTTGATGTCTAACGAATAATTCGGTTTGATCAAATAATATTTGATTTCTGGCTTACCTTTATGAACGCGCGAATGGAGTTAAATTCACTGAAGTTAACATTTTGGATTTTATTTCAACGTGCTGGTATTTGTTGGCATTTTGGGCTTTGGTATCGGTCCATGTAAAATACCGATATTCAGCTGCATCTGGTTAGATCGGAAGCTGACACCAACACGGTTGGGAAAAGGCTAGGCAGATTGATTGGTATATTTTTTTGGCATTTTAGTTGTTTTTGGCAAAAATATCTGATATTTGGGGACATGCAAATTTTTTTTTCAGGCACAAAGCAAGCACGCCTAGTCGCCACCGGGTCTGCAGCTTGCGTGCATGGCTTAGTCAACAATTTCTATAAAAACCAAACGTGTCACCGTTTACTCGCACTACGACATAAATGTCGTATAGAAACCGACGGACTTGAAGGCGGTCCGTGACAGAACAGGTGCGCTCAATGCACTTTCGGCGCCACTATTTGTTTTAGAACTTCCGTGTGTAGACGCTGCCAGCGGCAATTCCGTGCTCTGTTTTCAGAGGATTTCATGATTTCTTTAATAAAAATGCACAATTAAATACAATCGCCTAGCCTTTCCTCAAGTATGTTGGGGTCGGCTTCCAGTCTAAACGAATGCAACTGGATACTAGTATTTTATTTGGCGTGAATGCCAGTCGTACCTCCACAACCCAGTTACTGGGTGATACGATACAATTTGGTAAAACTGGTTTTCAGTCTTTTGCGCTTTTGACGACCCATAATGACAAAGATCTACGAATGACCGCCGGGACCAACGGCTTAGCGTGCTTTTGAGGCATGGAGGAGTCTCGATATGAAAAACCCTTAAAGGCTGATTTTGTTGTCTGTCAAGACCCTTTTTCTCAGGAACACGTGGACGCATTAAGTTGAAATAGATCTATACCAAAAACTTAGATCTACGGTCCCTTGGATCTTGTAACGAAAATCAAACTTCCAAGTCAATGCAATAAAAAAATACGGCCACTAATGCCGCATATTTTGACGCTCGCAAATTAATCAAAGCCTATTTGTTACTTTCCGTCGGGCCAGCAGCATGAAGTTTGTCGAGAAGCAAGGTCAAGTAAAGAGGAAAATCCGAAAATTGGTATTTTATAGTTATAATATGAATTGCAAAGTGAAGTTAGTTCTTCAATCTGGGATCAAAAATTCATTGGCCGTGTCTTGAAGTAACATTTAGTCTGTACCTCTTTCATTCAAATCGGTACTCTCCAGTCTATTGAAAGTTCTTTTTCAATTGAAAAGTTAAGTTTGTCGTTCAATCCGGATTTGGAAATTCGGGCAGCCGAGCAAGCACCGCTTTGAGACGGAACCCTCAAAGTTGTGCTTTATATGATTCTAAATTCCTTAAAATACTAACTATTCATTCTACTATTGTTATCACCTTTATTTTGTAATACCTACTCAGTGCCGCCATTAACCACGTAATACCTACATATTAGAAAGGTTAGATTATGAGTTTAAATTGTAATAACTTTTGATAGAGTAGGCCGATTTGAATTAAATAAAGACTTAATGTGTATTAAAGATACGGACGATGACTATATTTCCAATCCCTTAAATCTCTCGAAAAGAAGACTCAAAAAAACACAACTTCTCCAGAAAACTTGTCATTCTCCAGGATCTATCTTCTTGCCAAATTTTATCGAAATCCGTTCAGTGCTTTAGGCGTGAAAAGGTAACATACATACAGACATACAGACAGACAGCCAGAGTTACTTTCTAATTTATAATATTCGTATGGATTCTGAGTACTTACCAGTTACAGTCCAAAGAGAAACACAGTTTTATCACTAAAAGCACTGTTGCAGTAGTTTTATTTTACTTTTACATAGTAGTGCACTCCACACAGTCGGGAGCATTCTATTAAAAACTCACTTTATATATTATCCTAGAAGCTAATTATTGTTAACACAGTGAATTTCATTATTTTTTATTTATTTAAATCTGTCTGCTATAAATAAAATTACTGTCTAAGGCACTTACATTTTATGTTGCACTAAGATAGTTTTTATTACCCGATTACGGTGCAATAAAGAAAGGGTAATGAGTTTTTTTATAAGATAACATGAATAACAAAACAACAAATCGTATGTAGAGTAGGGGGCCGTATGAGAGATAATTAGCTAACACCAATGTTGACACTGGGGGCCGTATTTAGGTCCATTCTGCAACATCAATTTAAATAAAATATAGAATTAACTATAAAAAATCGCACAAAAACACGCTCATAGCGCAGAAAAAAACCATAAAAGAACTTTTTAAATAAAGAACGGTGTTACTAGAAAGTACGACAATGTCTTGTTAGTCAAAGACAGTAATGAAGATAAAGACGCAATTTAAAACCGTGGAAAGCATCATTTTCCTCGTAATTATAAAAATAAAACTGTCCACTTAGTAAGTCTACTGTCGCAAGTGCTACTACTGAGCACGAGGTTCTGGGTTCGATTCTCAGGTCAGGCAAAATTTTGTTGAGTTTTTCCATCAGGAATTTCTTAATAGGAGCCCGGAGTCTGGATTTGTATCCGGTTGATGGTAATAGACAAGCCCCCCATTACATAGGACTGGCGAAATGAGGGTGTACTATGGTACAACTCTGCTACTGAGAAATTCCTGGTGGAAAAACCCAATAACACTTTGCCTGACTCGTGAATCGAACCCAGGACCACGTGCTCAGCAGTAGAGCTTGCAACCACTAGACCAACGAGGAAGCAACCAATTATATTAAATGAAAAATACCTTATTACATATTTCTTTACAGAATCAACCTGTCTCAAATTGTGTCCCCCTGACAGTGTGATTCCAATTGTTGCAACATGGTAGCTATTGAAATATGCATTATAATAATGATTGTGGGGAACAACGCGGTGGACAACTTCTGTTTTCTTTTTTGAAGGTAACTGCGTTCACGACAACGATTGTGAAATGACTTAACAACATTTGTATAATGTATAGGGGACCATCTGTGGTCTTCTCCATCAGTTCCACTTCACCAAATGATACTTTCTGATTGCAACCTGAAAGTATGCTTGACTTGTTGATGAAAATACAAAAATCGCTATTATAAGCATACATGCCTATAATATTTGTAGAGTTCCCTCAATTCCTCATGGATCCCGCCATTAGAACTGGATTTTGATAAAAATGGGACCACTCTGGAAATATATACTTTCAAATGAAAAAATAATTTCACAAATCACACTAATATTATAAAGACGAAAGTTTGTGAGTGTGTATGTTTGTCCCTTCTTCACGCTAAAACTACTGAACGGATTTGGATAAAATTTGGCGCAAAGAGAGTTTATAACCTGGATTAACACATAAAATACTTTTTATCCCGATATTCCCACGGGATCGAAACTTATGGGGGTAAAACCTCGGGGCGCAGCTAGTCGGCTTATAAACGACGAATTGCTGAGGTAACAAATATACAACCGAATTGAAAATTGTAGGCGGTCGTAAAAAATAAATTAAAACTTTTTACAAAAAAAGCACTTTTTTTGTTTTTTTAAGTCGGTTGAATTTTTTTGTAAAAACTTTTAATAGGCTGACGCGTCGGTTTGACTTACGACCTTCTTCTATAAGTTGTTACAATACTAAAGACACGCACAGTACGCACACCTCATAGTAGTTCATAATTTCTTCTAACAAAGTATATGGCATGCTAGCTCAGTGGTTATCATACTTTGTTAGGTGTTACTGTGGCGAGCCGAGGGTTCAAATTTGGGTTATTGTAAATTCGCCACAAAGTAAATTCACCACGAAAAAAAGTATGTGTAAACTCGCCACAGCTCTATTTTCATGAAAAAAAAACCGCCATATTGTTTATTTCCATACATACAACAGAGAAATTAAACAATAAACAATAAAACGTTATTTCATTATTTTTCATAATCACAGAAATTCACATAAAAATCACAGTTCTACTTACAGCTAAAATATACGCTAATATTGTCTGGTTTTGTTCGTTTTTAAGGCCGCGTTGTCAAGGACTGCGTGACACGCCTTATCCTAAATAAACATGTACTTATTGTTAAAAAAAGAAAAAGATAAACATATATTAAAATAATAAAAATATAATTAAATCATAGTAATAATCAGGTTTTTTAAATGTTAAATCATAGTGTTACTTACAAATACATTTATATTTATTGCAATTGGCTGATTTGCCTGCAACATTACAATTATAACAAAAACAATAGAAAGATAATTAAATCACAGTAATAATCTCATTTTTTTTGTTGTAATTTGCCTCGTACATCCAAAATCACAGTTTTACTTACAACTATATATATATATATCTATTGCAATAGGCTGATTTGCCTGCAACATAACGAAACATAAATAAGTTTAATATTCTATCATTATTATAATTTCACATCTAATTAAAAAAATATTTAAAAAATATATATATACCTATTAATAAGCTACTTTAGGAACTATGTCCGCCACCGGTGGCTGGCGACAAGCTGGCGCAGGAGAAAAGAAAGATTTTAGAAATCATTTTCATTTCGAGCGCTAAAAATCAATAACTTTGTTTTTTACCAGTACTTTATGCAAAAAATATGTACCTATGGAGATTTGTGAAGAATTTACACGTATTATTTATGTATGTGGCGAATACACTTTCAATGTATGGAGTTTACAAAATTTGACGAATTTACTTTGTGGCGAATGTACTGAAATTTCATCTGCGATTTGTTTGTAATTTTTTTAAATTTATATACTATTTATAGTTTTGTTTCTCTTTAATATTGGCTAGTAGTAGTTCGGTAATAATATTTTTTTCGTTTTTCACATAAATAATAAAGTTTAGTAGGTAGACCACAAAAAACTAAGTAAATTATTTCGATTTGCGTGAGGTGGGCAGATGCTGTTCGTTACGAGTATTCACCTTATAGTACGTTGTTGGTTTGTGGTTATTGTTGGTGACGAGTATTTAAATCTATTAGCGGTGTTGTACTGTTGTGCTTATTATTTTCAAAATGCAGTCAAATATACTCAATACCCAATTCTTTATTGCATTCCACAATGTAGGCTTAGGTGGTAAATATTTGCCAAAAGAAACAATCATGGACCCTGTCGGGCGCAGCAAAAGAAAGATATGTGGAGAAGAGGGCTTATCACTTACATAACTTATAATGAAACTTATTCTCAACACACTTTTACAAAATACTTATTATTTATAATAATTATAATTTTACATTTAGCATGCGAGTATTATATACTTATGCGTTTTAGCGATTTGTCATTTAAATATTCGTTGACACTATAAATATTGAAGCGATATATATTATTGCGCTGCGTAAAAGTGGATGTAATTTACACTAATGTGTAATGAAACCGACTAAGTGTGAGTGTTATCATTTAAATATTTCATATTTTATTAAACATAAATCTAAATCAAAAGTATTTTAATCCTTTTACTCAGAAGATGCCTTAATACTTATAAAGTTTTAAATCCATTATAGGTATAATTCGATTAGTGCATGATAAATAATTATTATGTGTCATAAATACAATGACGTCACAAAATGAATATGAAACAAATGGTTTCATGCCAACGAGACATTTTTCTGAATGATTAAGAACCGTTCGACGTAGTACAATGAAGGTTTGCGCCACCGAAGACCATTTAAAATATATTTTAAAACGGGTTAACAATGCATAATGTCCTTGCATAACTTATATCCTTAAATAGGCTGAGTATAAGCACGTTGTGTGAAACTCCTGACACCCAAACTAGGACATGTCCTGTATCTTAGGTGTAATCATAATAATGATTAAGCATATTATTCTGAAGCATAAAGTCAGTTACGCATAATGATATTAAAACATACTTTTTAGAGGCATAACAAAGAAGCATAATTATGACTTCTAAAATGTTAGACATTATTACACATTTTTATACAATAATGCTCTAATGAAATTTGTAGGCACTTTACATTGTAGGTGAAAGATTTTTTTATTTTTACATACACCATTCATTCAAGCAAGCATGCTGCATGCAAGCAAGCATACACCATGCATGCAAACAATCATGCAGCATGCAAGCAAACATGCATCATGCAACATGCAGCAGGCATGGTTTCTGTCATGGCTCCGGCGCTGCGGGGCTCCGGCGGTCCCACGCGGGCTTATCGTAGCAGATGTGTTTAACGCTCACCACCGCAGCTTCGGCTTGGTGGCCGGCTACGGCCGGCCAGGCCTAGTCGCGGCGGCGGCGGCGGGCGTTAAAATCACCTGCTCCTCAGCTCGCGGGCCGCCTCGCCCCTCCGCGCCTACGCGATTTTAAATTACACTCTAGGGGTAGGGCATTGTGGTACCTTTTGTAAAAAACAGGACAGGGGATATCTCGGACAAGAGAAACTACCGTCCAATCTCCCTCGCAACCACAGCGGCTAAAATATTGGACAGTAGGTATACTTGATTCGTGCCTGAAAATGTATTTGTGTTTGCACAGTTCGGTTTTCAACCTAAACTTTTAACCAAAAGTGCTGTGCTGAGTTTGAAGAATACTGTCCAATATTACACAGACCGAAAAACGCCGGTGTATGCCAGCTTCCTGGATCTCTCCAGAGCCTTCGACCTGGTGTCATATGATGTGCTATGGAGAAAACTGGATGACAGGAATGTACCGGCACCAGTGCTTATGCTCATGCAGTATTGGTATGCGAACCAAACCAATTATGTAAAGTGGGCCGGAACGTTCTCGAGTCATATGGGTTGGAGTACGGTGTGAGGCAGGGGGGGTTGACGTTCCCACGGCTCTTCAACTTCTATGTTAATGATCTCAAGTCGAGCTCAGTAGTATGCGTGTTGGCTGCCGGGTTGGTGGTGTTAGTATAAACATCATCAGCTACGCGGACGTCATGGTGCTGTTGGGCCCGACTGAGGGATCAATCAGAGAAATGCTGAAGGTCTGCGAGATATATGCTGCCTTGCACGGCCTTGTGTACAATGTCCGTAAATGTGAATACATGGTCTTTAAGGCCGCCGGTAAGTGCCCTAATCATGAACCTAGCTTTTTTGCGTAATGGTATAAGTATAAATAAAGTTTACCAATTTAAGTACTTGGGACACATACTTACCGACGACCTTAAAGATGATGTAGACATTGAAAGGGAACGTAGGGCACGTAGATTCTCGCGTTGTGCGGACCAAGTCAAAATCACCTTGTTCAAGGCGTTTTGTCAAGGTCTGTACGCGGGGGGTCTCAAACTCAAAGCATTTATTTCAATTAAACATTTACAGGCACTTTTGAATTGTCAAACAGTCAGTCAGTTAGTCAGAAAGTTGAAGCTAGTTGCCCATTCCAAAACGTAGATTTCTTTGGAGAAGAACGGGCAAGAAACTCCAAGGACACTTTTTTAGAGAAATTACAAAATCTTAGGTACATTACTCTTGTTGATTATATATGTGAGAACAATGTAAAAAAATATATAAAAATCAAAAACGATTAAAAATAAGCCCTGGCAGATAAGAGATAACCAGTCTCAACTGACGGCACCCGTTCACGAACATGACGCGTGGATCAGCACCATCCAGCTCCACCATTTTGTAGGGAACCGAATGATCCAACACTATCTGTGGTCTGTGGGTCAACCACACCAAAAGGTCGGTAGATGTCCTGCGCGTCCAGTTAAATAATGTTTTTGGGATGTTGTTGAAACTGCCCCCGGTTCTGAAGCGCGTCGGAGATGTTTGCTCAGAACCGAACTGACGGCTTCCATGCAGTGACCGTAAAAAAGTGGCATCACTGATGCGTAGAACGCGGGATAGTGACAATAGCATCCTGAAAACAGTGTGGAGAGTCCTTACTCCCCTTTTCTGAGGCACTATCTGGGGAGAATAGTCAGGTAGCTTATTCGTCACCTTATCGTTCTCTGCACATCCTGCCTCAAACACCTACTTTGTCTTTTTTTTAATTCTTTTTTGTGTACTACTAACACTAGTTAAAAGATATTTTACCAACAAAATGGACTATATCTTTTATCGATGGCCTTAGAGTGAAAACCAGGAAAAGAAGTAACTTTTCAGGAGGAAGAAAAAACTGCGTGCTGTAAAATTTTTGTACGGTGTCTTTTATGTTTTTTTATTAATTAATATGGAAATATAACCCGCTTTTGTATTCAGAACTGTTCGATACTATAAGATTGTCGAGTAAAAAGTATTTACGAGGTTCTCATTGACTGTCATAGATGGCACTACGAGTATCGAATGAACAAATTAGTCAGATCAGTATGTGCGTTGCGAGGTTTTCTTCCTAGAAACGCAATAAAATAAATTTGAGCAAAAATGCATTCTCGACGTTTTTACTCTAAGGCGACGATATTGTTTTCTGAATTTGATAAATAAATAAAATAAAATAAAACTGCCCATACTTAGCCTTAAAATCACTTAGATAGATAGAATACTCTTTATTGCATAAAAATTACAGACATACTAGACTTATTTTGTAAGTAGTTTGTTTTTTACATTTTTATTCGTCTGATAGTCTTATTTATTGCTTAATTACTTCGATCATGATCGAAACTTAATATATTAAATATTTAATAATTTAATTATGTCAAAATAATACAAATTGCTTCTAAGTTTTTTGACATTTATTTCAAATTTTATTCAGCTGAAGAAATAATAAAAAATAATTGTAGCAGTTTGTTAACTTTATGTAAAATAAATAATAATATAACGAATACATATTTTTTAATTTTGATATCACTTAATCACAATTTTTTTATTCTAAAACCTTTATTGCAATAACAACATTAATAAAAAAGGCAGCAATTATTTTCATATAATTGCAAAAACAAAAATAATAATATTATTGCAAAAAACGCGGTGCTCTATATGAAATCAGAACCTAAGCCAGCTGCATCGAAGACTAACGCTTGACGAAAACAGCAAACAGCATATGTTTTTTGTTCGAATTTTAGCAATGCGATAAACTGGCACACGCGCACGATTTGTGTGTGTATTATCGTGTCTAACGAAAGCAACGTAAATATATTTTTCATCCCACCATCTCGGAAAGAGTATTTTTAATCTTCAGTATCTGAGTGGAAAAGCCGTTTTTATTCTCTAGAGGATAAAGTAAATTGAATTTAGAACATCGTGTGCACTAAGTTTGTGCATTAAAAAAAACATTAAACCTATTTACTGCTACCTCTATGGTGCCGAATATATCATACAACTTTTTTTTAATTTGTTAAAAACTCAGACTCGGAACCTTCTTGGTGTTCTTTTTTCAATTTGCTTTGTACGCGGTTCTTTACGCGGCATTTTTTCACGTCATTGTTAAACCTTAGGTATATTAAAAACAAGAAACTTGAAAACAAGTGAAAAAACTAAAATGAGTGATTCTAGCGACGAGGAAGTTTGCTTGACGCCAACAGAATTGACTGAAACTGTTAATAATGCGCAAACGTTTTTTTTTTTTGCATTTAGTCATTTCCTCGCTGAGGTGGAATGAAAAGTTACGTGTTGCACTCGAGTGCAAAGATTTTTCACCTCGTGCTCTTTTGATTCCCTCGCTAACGCTCAGGATTCTAATTTTGAATCACTCGCTGCGCTCGTGATTCAATTTTAGAATCCTTCGCTTGCTCGGTCATCAAAATTGAACACGCGGTTAAAAAGCAACTTTGCACTCTTGTATAACAAATAACTATTTATTTCGTGTAGTGCGATTGCAATGCGATACGACTGTGTGTGAAGTGCAAAACTGCGATCTTTGTGGTGTGTGTACCGTGTTGTTTAGATAACGCGCACAGCAAAACTACTCTTAACGAGCCAATGCAGTTTTGAACGTTTAGTGTACTAGTATTCAAATTTGTGTGGGGTAGCCCACACAAATTCGAATACCACTACCTGCTATGTAAATAACAGTGACAGGAACTTATCATAATATCATACACATAGACTAAGTGGGAAACATACGTATTATTGATGCTAACTCAAACACTGCCCTAGCAAAGTTATTAAAAAAAATATGGGACCACCTCTGAAGTATACTACCAAACAAAATAATAATCATCAAAACCATTTCGTAATTGGCGGAGTAATCGCGTCATAAAAATACAAAAAAAACACAGTCGTATTAAGAACCTCCTCCTTTTAGAAGTTGGTTAAAACATGTCATATTGTTAAAAAAAAAATATAGTAGAATAATAAGTACCTATTTTATAGTTTTATTATCGTAGCGTAGATAGTTTTTGGTAATCACTAGTGTGATGAATTCTCACAATTCGGGTTCTGGAGTATAATAAAACTGCTTGCTTCGTAACAACGATTATTTTATTCCAAATACTCTTTCTTATAACCTTACACAGTAATTGTAAATTAAATAGATTAATTCAACACTTAGCCAATATTGGACGTCTGTCTCGGTCGAGAGCGTTGATCAGAATGACCACAGTTTTTAAAATCACTCACCAAGTACCTACATTTCGTTCAAGACTGAACGAAATGTATCCATCAATCTGTTTGTTCTTCACAGACTAGCAAAGTAATGACATTTTATATCGATTAACTTACTAATATCGATTAAAACATAAATCAACAACAATCATTGATTAAGGTATTATAAATTAAAGAAATATAAAAATAAACTTGATTTAACTAAGAAATTTATAAAACAATATAAGATAATCATAAATTCATTAAATCGACTAAAACATAAATCAACAAAAATCATCGAATAGGGTATTATAAATTAAAATAAATATAAAAATAAACTTGATTTGACTGAGAAATTCATAAAACAATATTACATAATCATAAATTCATTACATTCGGCCGTCCGACTACGTGCGGTCTCCTGACGCACGGTACACATACAATCACGTAGGTATTATAATTTTATAAATTCAAACAAAATACAAAAAAAATATAAAGTTTCATTTGAATTAACTGTAAACTAAACATAATAATCGTATTACTATCATTACAATTCATTACATTCGGCTGTTATTTGGACTCAGATTGACTCTGTGGCAGTTCATTGTCACTTTTGTTACTTTCGCTATCAGATGTACTACTGCTGTTAGCTACTGTATCTACATTATCATTTTGTTCGCACACATCATTGCCTAGAACTTCTGCTATTTTAAAGGGGCCTATAAATTTTGACATTAACTTAGTACTAAAATTGGTTCTAGTTAATTTAATTAAATCCCCTTTCTTATAAATCGGAGCAGGAACTCTATTTTGGTCGTAGTTTAGTTTTTGTTTAATCTGACTGGATTCGATATTCGTACGAACTTCTTGTCTAACTTCTGCAAAATTGGAATTAGGCTCATTGTTAACATCTAACATGTTACTTAAGCTGTCTTTCAATCTGGTTCCAAATAATGCTTCTGTAGCTGTTTTCTGAGTGGTAGAGTTTGTGGCGTTATTAATTCCCCACTGAATTTTGCCTAGACACATGTCCCAGTTCCGTTCGTCCTCACCGTCAGAATACTTTGCAAGTGAACTTAAGATCGTTTGGTTGTATCTTTCGGCTTGGCCGTTGGCTCTGGGACACGCGACAGCATTCAAAACATGTTTTATACCATGATTATCACAAAAAAAATTAAAAGCTGCTGAAGTGAAAGAGGTACCTCGATCTGATATTATTCGGGATGGTAAACCGAAGTCATAAAAAATATTTAATAATACCTTAACTGTTGTTTTAGTTTTTGTATCCTTAACGGCTCTTACAAACAAATATTTCGTAAATCCATCCACTATGGTGAGAATGTAAACATTGCCGTTCTTGCTTTTGACAAATGGACCCAAATGGTCAATGTGAATGGTATGGAACGGAATGTTTACTTTCTCTATTGGATACAACTGTCCATTCTTATGACGTGACGTATTATCCTTATTATAGGCGCACTTAATGCAGGACTTAACATATTTTTTAACAAATCTGCGTAACTTAGGAAACCAGAAAACAGATTGAATTTTCTCGATTGTCTTCGATATACCTAAATGACCAGCGTCATCGTGGTTAGATTTGCATATTTGCCATCGAGCATCGCGAGGAATTACTAGACAGAGCTTATCATCAACTCTCTTATACACTCTACTATTCTTAACCACATAGTTTTTCCTAATTTCTTTTGCTTCTTCGTCTGACTCAGGTTTAAGTATTTTATATATTCGGGATATATCAGGATCTGTCATTTGCAAGGTCAAGAGCCAGTTATCAGTTTCGATACTATAGACTGTGACTGTAGAATTATCGATATCCTCGGGTGTTAATTTTGTGTTACGGCTCAGTGCGTCCACATGAGCCATACGGATGCCTGGACGGTACTCTACGTTAAAATTAAATTCGCTTATTAAAAGCCACCACCTAGCTATTCGGGGTATTAGATCGCGCTTAGTTAGTGTAGTCCGAAGGGCGTTACAGTCTGTCACAATTTTAAACTATATCCCTAGCAAATAGACCCTAAATTTCTTTAATGAACATACAATTGCAAGGGTCTCAAGTTCGTAAGAATGCAAGTGACGCTCCTCGGGGGTGGTTTGCCGGCTAAAGTAAGCTATAGGTTTGAGAGCACGCGGCTCCGGCTGCCATTGCATCAATATCCCACCCACGCCTAAAGAACTTGCATCGGTATGCAACTCTGTTTCAAAATAAAGATTGTACAGCGCTAAAATTGGTCGGTCAATTAATTTGTCTTTTAGGGTAGTAAACGAGTGAGATTCTACGTCTGTCCATTTAAAAACATTGCCCTTTTTGAGTAAGTTCGTTAGGGGTCTAGCTATTTCCCAGAAACTTTTAATAAATTTTCTAAAATATCCCACTAGTCCCAAAAACTGACGGATTTCATGTACGTTCTGGGGAACAGGGAATTCTTTAACGGCTAAAATCTTATTTTCGTTAGGACGTATACCTTCAGCGGAAATTTCATAACCTAAATAGTCCAGGGAATTATCAAAGAAACGGCATTTAGATAATTTTAAAGTAAGCCCATTCAATCGCAACAACTCCAAAACATTCCTCAATCTCTCAAATCCCTCCTCTAAGGTAACCGATGGCACAAGAATGTCGTCCAAATAAGCCAAAGCTGATTCATGACGTTTATTACCTAGCATTGCATTAATTAGTCTCTGAAATACAGCTGGAGCATTTGCGAGACCAAAGGGCATTCTTTTAAATTCGTAATGCCCATCTGGCGTTACGAAAGCAGTTAGCGGACGACTTTCTTTTGCCATCGGTACCTGGTAGTACCCTGAGGAGAAAAAGATAATCTGTATGGTCGGTAAACTACGGGTTTATCATCTAGTAAGTCTATTTTCATTTCGGTTGAGCTGATACAACCAATTTCTCCTAGGTTAAGTGCAAAGCAATCACGATAACTGAGTAAAAGCGAATGAAGTCTATTTAATGTCTCCTTGTCAATTTGGGGACCTACTTTTATGTCAGATATTAGTAAAGGTTCATATTCGGAATTATCTTTCGTTACTCTATTTGTATAGGTGACACCTCTCTCATCAAAACAAGTTCCTTTGGCAATAGGACATTTCTTGGATAATGTAAGGTTTTGACCAGATAAATTAGTCACGGGTAAAAAGCACTCCCCATCAACAACCCTATAAACTCCCTGCTGCAAATAATGCTCTTTCCTAGGCTCACAATTGTAATGACCTTCAATATAAATATCTCCACAGAAGCCAACGTCAGACGGGGTAACTTCAACTAATCCTGATAATGTAATATCGGTATCGTTATCAACATTCAACTTTAAACACTTCACCGGGTGTACTACGGTATCGATATTGAGACTCCGGTAAAAGGTTAACTGATGGCTATCTTTAAATACTGTTACACAAGGAAGTTCAGTAACGTTTTGACCTATAAGTAAATCTGATTGAAGATACTGATTGCTAACTACTAATACTTCTACATTAACCTCAACTTCATCCAATTTCAGATCAACATTGCTCCTATTTACTGGAAAAACTTCAGAGTTGCCGAATCCTTTGATTACTGGCAACTCTGTTGTATTTTTAGTTAAATTCAGACTTTGAGCATCGGATTCCCTAATCAAACTACATTCGCTGCCAAAATCAATAAAAGCAATTAAAGCTTTATCGTTTACCCTAACGGTTTTGTAAAATTTGTCACTGTTGTTATTAAAAGTAGATATGGTCAACATTTTTCGATCCTGGTTATCAGACTGTTTGAATTCATTTCGTAAGACTAATGGCTCTAGTTTACAATTATCATTGTTATGGCCGACACGTTGACATTTCAAACATTTTACAAGGAGTTTGGGACACCGAAAGTAAGGGTGTCCCTTTGAGCGGCAATTAAAACAAGTTACCGAACTTTCGTTTGAGGGTGTAGCAGTATTACCCGGTCGAACTGTCATATTATCACTTCGTTTTCTATTGAATGTATTATTTTCTAATATGGGGCGCTGGGAGCTTAGAAAATTCAATAAGTCTTCTGGTTCGTGACAAGTCAGTGCCTGTGCACTGCATCTAATCGATTTATCTAGTATTCCGTGGAAAATACAATCGACAGCCTTTTTGTCTTTTATTTCACATCTGTTTAGTAAAGTTAACTTTTCGTAAAAGTACTCTCGCAAACTTTCGTTACTACGACTAGTGCGAGCTAACATTTCCTCGAGAAGCCGACCATAATTTTGCTCATTTGGGAAAGCTCTTATGAGTTTGTCCTGCCACTCTGACCAACTGAAAACAACACTAGGAAGGGCTTGAAACCACTTTTTTGCTATGCCAGAAAGTTTTTGTAGAGCAAAATGTATGGTCTGCTTCTCGTTCCATTCATAGATTACGGCACGTTCATTTACTTTCCTAACCCAACAGTCAATATTTTGAGTTTTACTCGACGGATCAAATTCCGGTATCACATTATTGAGAAGATTGTTATTTAAATTACTCGTCTTGCTTTTATAATCTTGAAGAGTAGTAAACATATCAAGTACCTCTTTAGTATACCAGCCACCTCTCTCCTTGAATCTTCTCTTATTCGAACTCCGTGAACTACGGGGTGACTCACTGCTCGATGAGGAGGAGCTGGACGACTGCTTACGTCTTTTCTTTGATTGCTTTTTGGCTCTTTTAGACTTGGCTGCTGCTTTGGATGAGGATCGGGAACGTTTGCTTCGGCGCTCATCTTTACGAGTAGGCGAGCCTTCAGGAGTCATCGCTTCGTCAGTATTCATGCCCCAAAAGAAAAAGTATAATTATAATCATTTCAGTACCTCAATTCATTTTCTAACTGTGTTCAAAACTTGATTTTTCATTTAGAATATACATCAACACAAAGTGAAAGAAACTGTTAAAAGAAAAACAAAACTTCATTTGTTTCCTCAATGAATCATCCTTGATTAAAACAAAACATAATAATCTAGCTCAAATGAACAAAAGCCATTCAATAGGCACACTTAGTTTCTTATTAAAGTGCACTATGTTTCTATTCTATATTCTAGGCACACATGACCTCTATTCTAACCTTCTATACACTCATGGTTCAATAGGCGTACATAGCCTCTAGTAACTAAAGCACACTTGGCTTCCTACTGTAGGCACACATAACCTCTAACAATTAAGCGCACATGGCTCGATAGGCATGCATAGCCTCTAGTAACTAAAGCACACTTGGCTTCCTACTGTAGGCACATATAACCTCTAACAACTAAGCACACATGGCTCAATAGGCATACATAGCCTCTAGTAACTAAAGCACACTTGGCTTCCTACTGTAGGCACACATAACCTCTAACAACTAAGCACACGTGGCTCAATAGGCATACATAGCCCCTAGTAACTAAAGCACACTTTGCTTTCGATCTTAGGTACACATAACCTCTAATAACAATGCACACGTGGTATGCTAGACTTCTATAAAGAAATAAAATTAATAATCATTTAAGATACTTGTACGTACCTTAGACTGGGTCCTTATCCCGCTTCTGAACTGTGATGAATTCTCACAATTCGGGTTCTGGAGTATAATAAAACTGCTTGCTTCGTAACAACGATTATTTTATTCCAAATACTCTTTCTTATAACCTTACACAGTAATTGTAAATTAAATAGATTAATTCAACACTTAGCCAATATTGGACGTCTGTCTCGGTCGAGAGCGTTGATCAGAATGACCACAGTTTTTAAAATCACTCACCAAGTACCTACATTTCGTTCAAGACTGAACGAAATGTATCCATCAATCTGTTTGTTCTTCACAGACTAGCAAAGTAATGACATTTTATATCGATTAACTTACTAATATCGATTAAAACATAAATCAACAAAAATCATCGAATAGGGTATTATAAATTAAAATAAATATAAAAATAAACTTGATTTGACTGAGAAATTCATAAAACAATATTACATAATCATAAATTCATTACACTAGGTTGTCAATTCGATTCCTAGACAAAGTAACGCAACAGTGGGTTTCGAAACTAGCGTGTCATTCAAAAAGTTTTTCGTATTAGCGTGTACGCGTTAACGTCAATCGATATAGTTTTCGATTCAATGTGTTTTCAAACTGGCATACCACTAGCAATTTTTTTCGAAACAGCGTGCACCGAAACAACGTCATTTGAATCTTCATATTATAGTATCTACATACTACAGACATTACATCATATACTTACATTTTGCATTCATAATATTATGTATTATACTCCTATATTTCACGAATCGTTCTAAAACGATTAGTTTTCTTTAAATTTTATTTTTCAATGTTATGACACTTACGTCAGGCTGTCAAGCTGTCATTATTTTTTTCTTCTAATTTTCTCTCATAGTTTTCTTACTGGCTTAGTCCATGAAGGTTACTTTTGATTTATATAATTTAAATTATTTCTATCAATATGTTTTCTAGCTCAAATATTGTATTTTATAGATAATTATAATTGTTTACTGTATAATATTTGTATCTTAACTTTAATTTAAAATAATAATTGAAACGCTCTCAGAACTCATCAAAGAGGTTTTTGGTACGATGGTATATGACTGGCCTTTCAATCACTAAATTTGAAAATAAATTCTGCTTTCTTTAAAGAACAGAAAAAAAACAGATGCTGTGAAAAAGAACACCAGCTGGTCGATTCCCGTAACCACCTCACCGTGAAAACATGTGAAGTGAGCGTGGAGTGAGCTGTCAGTGTCATCTCACTGGTGCTAGGGATTGACCAAGCAGTACATTTACAATCATAATCGAGATTTTAATTACATTTTTTTATGCTAATTCTGTTGATTATTTTATATTAAGTATTTTAAAGGCAGTATTTAATTGTCTAACTAAACATTGCTATTTTTAGGGAGGTTTTAAATAAAATAGCACAACAGATAATCAGTCAGAAACTCCATTTTGTTTTATTCTATTTTGTTCCTAGACTTAATAAAGAGGCCTGCGCGAGCTGGTTACGCACGTGGGTACCTACCTACCTATAATAAATAAAATAAAACATACAAATATCTACAAGTTTAAGCTGCTACTTACTAAAGAATATGCGCATCGAATAGTTTGTTATTATGAACCCATTGTTATCTGATTATGTACCTACACGCAAGCGAGTGCTAATAGTGTGTAATTTAGCCCCACACAAACTATGTGGGGACCTACCTAAACGATATAGTATTTAAAAAAAAAAGCCGTGCGGATTTTATGTAGGTACCTACCTACCTAATATTTAATATAGTAAGTATAATATACGCGTTGCCAATAATACTTCAAATAATATTAATGAAATCATTACAAAATTCAACAGTTCAACAGCTGCAGCGCGCGCACCGGCTCACTTCACCCCGTTGAAGCGGTTAGAATCGCGCTTGCGCGCTAGGCAGTCACTATCACATTGAGGTTTTTTTTACTTACTAGGGTACCTACCCTACTTATTTAAGTTGTAACTCATCACGTATGCGCACTCACTAAATACCAACGTCCATTATGTAACTACAATGTTTTATTGTAGATATATAGGTACCTACCTCAATATCAAAACGTTGCCAAATAATAAATAATATTCATCAAATCAAACATCATCTACTATTATTAAGTAAAACTGACACTTGTAGCGCGCGCACAGGCGTTCACTCAGTGTTTCCACTTACGTTTTTGGTTTTTCCCCAGTTGCTTAATGAATTATCCCTAAAATGCCCCAAAAAAATCCTTGATTTAGGGAGCAATATGATAATAAATGATAACAAATCATTCCACATATTTAATAGCATTAAATACCTAAAAAATATTCATTAATAGACGAGATTACAAAACATGAATAATTATTAGTCGAGTGAGACGAAACAAACTTTAGGTAAATGTGACTTAGTTACGATGTCGTCTTCAGCCACGGTAATACTACAAATAACATGATAAACTAAAATTAGACCGATTACATTCATTACGAGTTTGAGGGAATCATCTTAATAATTCGGTGATGCCATAATGTAAAGTAATAAATTGGGTGCTGGCTACTATAAACAATAGGATTATCAACTCAAGTTCAATTTTAATCAAAATTCCCTAAATCCCTGTCAAAATAAAATATCCCTATACCATGCATAATATTGGTAATTTTCCCTAAAAAAGGGAGAAATCCCTAAAAGTGGAAACACTGACTTCATTTCAGCTCGGCGAAGTGCTGTTGCCATGGAAACCACCGCGTGATCACCGCAACCACGCATTTTTTTTTTAATTTTCCCTCATTGACGGCCATGTCCTTATCCCTATTCGTATTCAGAGACAATAATTAGTACATTAAATATTTCAATGTTTTTAGATAATTTAATGTCTAAATCATATCGTTTTTGTACATTTAAAAAGTCAGTTTATTGCCTACATTTTGCTATCAATAATTAAATCCATTGGCAACGTTTAGATATGGAGGTACAATAAAAGATTAGGTACTTATTAATCCGAACATCTTTGTATAAGATTTGATAAATATACAAATCGTATTGATAGGTAGAAGAAGTTCATCTCACCATGTTAGGTGTCTGATTGCATGCAAGTCATCAGCTGACAATATGTTCTTTAATAAAACAAACAATTTAAGTACCCATGCGCATAGGTACGTGACGCGTTACATACCTACTGGTTAAAAAGGTAGTACCTACCTAAGTGAGTAGGTATCTAGTTAATTAAAAAAAAAGGATTTAATTATTGAAAGCAAAATGTAGGCAATAAACTGACTTTTTAAATGTACAAAAACGATATGATTTAGACATTAAATTATCTAAAAACATTGAAATATTTAATGTACTAATTATTGTCACTGAATACGAATAGGGATAAGGACATGGCCGTCAATGAGGGAAAATTAAAAAAAAAATGCGTGGTGGCGGTGATCACGCGGTGGTTTCCATGGCAACAGCACTTCGCCGAGCTGAAATGAAGTCAGTGTTTCCACTTTTAGGGATTTCTCCCTTTTTTAGGGAAAATTACCAATATTATGCATGGTATAGGGATATTTTATTTTGACAGGGATTTAGGGAATTTTGATTAAAATTGAACTTGAGTTGATAATCCTATTGTTTATAGTAGCCAGCACCCAATTTATTACTTTACATTATGGCATCACCGAATTATTAAGATGATTCCCTCAAACTCGTAATGAATGTAATCGGTCTAATTTTAGTTTATCATGTTATTTGTAGTATTACCGTGGCTGAAGACGACATCGTAACTAAGTCACATTTACCTAAAGTTTGTTTCGTCTCACTCGACTAATAATTATTCATGTTTTGTAATCTCGTCTATTAATGAATATTTTTTAGGTATTTAATGCTATTAAATATGTGGAATGATTTGTTATCATTTATAATCATATTGCTCCCTAAATCAAGGATTTTTTTGGGGCATTTTAGGGATAATTCATGAAGCAACTGGGGAAAAACCAAAAACGTAAGTGGAAACACTGAGTGAACGCCTGTGCGCGCGCTACAAGTGTCAGTTTTACTTAATAATAGTAGATGATGTTTGATTTGATGAATATTATTTATTATTTGGCAACGTTTTGATATTGAGGTAGGTACCTATATATCTACAATAAAACATTGTAGTTACATAATGGACGTTGGTATTTAGTGAGTGCGCATACGTGACGAGTTACAACTTAAATAAGTAGGGTAGGTACCCTAGTAAGTAAAAAAAACCTCAATGTGATAGTGACTGCCTAGCGCGCAAGCGCGATTCTAACCGCTTCAACGGGGTGAAGTGAGCCGGTGCGCGCGCTGCAGCTGTTGAACTGTTGAATTTTGTAATGATTTCATTAATATTATTTGAAGTATTATTGGCAACGCGTATATTATACTTACTATATTAAATATTAGGTAGGTAGGTACCTACATAAAATCCGCACGGCTTTTTTTTTTAAATACTATATCGTTTAGGTAGGTCCCCACATAGTTTGTGTGGGGTTAAATTACACACTATTAGCACTCGCTTGCGTGTAGGTACATAATCAGATAACAATGGGTTCATAATAACAAACTATTCGATGCGCATATTCTTTAGTAAGTAGCAGCTTAAACTTGTAGATATTTGTATGTTTTATTTTATTTATTATAGGTAGGTAGGTACCCACGTGCGTAACCAGCTCGCGCAGGCCTCTTTATTAAGTCTAGGAACAAAATAGAATAAAACAAAATTGAGTTTCTGACTGATTATCTGTTTTGCTATTTTATTTAAAACCTCCCTAAAAATAGCAATGTTTAGTTAGACAATTAAATACTGCCTTTAAAATACTTAATATAAAATAATCAACAGAATTAGCATAGAAAAATGTAATTAAAATCTCGATTATGATTGTAAATGTACTGCTTGGTCCATCCCTAGCATCAGTGAGATGACACTGACAGCTCACTCCACGCTCACTTCACCTAAGTTTTCACGGTGAGATGGTTACAGAATAGCACTGCTGAGACTGATATGGAAACTACTATGATACTGACCATATGATGTCATTTTGACGTTCAAATGGTGCTGATGCTCAGCCTAATTTGAATAAATGACTTTTGATATTATTCAAGTTGCCCTATCAATCTTACAGCTTGAATTTCCACACACGTCGTTCATGAGTGAATCTAAATTTCATGCCAATCGCATAGCTAAGCGATGACGTCACGGGCTGGTACAGATTTGTGCCAAAACGGAATCAGACGACAAATAGTTGCCGGATTCACATGCACTTGATATGCAAACCTCATTTGACGGTAGACTGCGAGCTTGATAGTTTGAATTTTGAACGTAATTCGGTTTAAAGAATTTTTGGACAGAATTGGGAAAAATATTCGTGAGTTATTAAAGGGCTATGTGCGGTTAGAAATGTAGGATGAATAACATTGCGTTAAGCGGTAGGTAAAATGCTTTTCTTCACGCCTGCATTTTCTAAACGGGAAGGCAGAAGTGTGTTATTTCTACTACGACTATAGCATTTCGTCTGTTATGTTTAAGTCCCATGGAAAACGGCATAGGGCATCTTGCTGGTCTATCTAGGTTTTCGGCTGTTCATTCGTAGTCGCTTAGTTTATAAGTGTTATGCCCTGGCTGGAGGCCTTTATGTATTAATTGGTCTCATATTATGTATCTGAAGGGGCTTCTAACGACCCGTAACACCACTGATAAAGATCTACAAATGACAGCCCGGACCAACGGCTGAACGTGCTTGCCGAGGCACGGAGGAGTCTCGATTTGTAATTGATGGTCACCCATCTATGGACCTACGTCGGCAAGCGTAGCTTAACCTTCAATTGACCCGTGCGGCTGTTATTATTCATCCACCTTTATAAATAACATTACGCCTACTCGTAGTTTACACGAAGTTTTGGGCTTACGGGACATAAACATAACTAGTGAGTCTTACCAAGGGGTATCGTATTACCCAGTTACTGGGTTGTCGAGGACAGATAGGCAGCTACTCCATGTAAAATACTAGTATTCAGCTGCATCCGGTTAGACTGGAAGCCGACCCCATCATAGTCGCGAAAAGGCGAGCAGATTGAAACAACTGGTGAAATGTGCTAGTTTTAATAATACATCTATGGGGTGGACTATAATATATAAGTTTTAATAATAATACCTATTAAAAAAAGGCGAAAAATTCCACTGCATCATTTTTCATACAATTTGAAATATCGACAATTCTCATCGACATTATTTCACAGTAGCAAGTTTTTATTTATCGTTTTCGTAATTACAACTAGAGCGGGGCGCCTGCCGCTAAATATCCGCAGCTTATCCGCCTTCGACGGAACCTGTCCGCGGTTATTGGAGACTTACGAGGTTATTATTAGTTGTTCTTTCTTGTGTCTCGGATATTTTTATTAAAACAGGAGAAGGTACCTACTCGAAAGATTGTTTAACCCTAGAATACTAATCTTATTTTATCATCGCTTTTTACTGATGATCGCCTGGGAGGCTAATTAATCGGAATTTTTTTTGGCTTTTACTGAAATTGAATCATCGAAATGAAAGGCAAGCATTCTACATTTTATAAATTCTAAACGTTTTTTTTTTCAGAGAAACTCTGATTAGTCCAGAAACGAACCTACACGTACTGACACAACCTCACGGAAAACCTTTATCCTAACTGTATTCATATATTTTTTTAAATTAATATAAATACGAAACTGAGTTTGTTTGACGCTTTCACGCTAAAATGGCTAAACGGATTTGGATGAAATTTCTGTATCCCCTGTACCCTGGTACCCTGATATCCCACGGGATTGAGACTTATGTGGGACTTATACCGCAGGCACAGTTAGTAAAAAATAACTTTAAGTAGACCTTTTTTGTGTGGCCAGTAAAAAAAAAACCTTTCAATACTAATGATCGCCTCCCAGGCGGTCGCTAAGTCAATATCTCAGTTACGCTGTAAGCTACCCGGGTGCGAGATCACCCTCTAACGCCTTGCGAGTAACCCTGAGTTGGCAAGAAAGTACAAGCAATTACAAATTAACAAAAAAAAAAACCGACTGTAGACATGACCCCATGCCTAGGCCATGATTAGTACTCTAGAGTTAAGAACATAGATTTTTCTAAGTACTACGACTTATTATAGCCGTGTTTAGCTTGCATGCTTAAATAATAAGTTACAAACACCAGGCGCTCTGTGGGCAGTCACACCGCGTCCAGTCTTTTCGGTTCCGAAAATACTGGACGCGGATGGATTTTTTGTCAATTCTATTAATCCTTATGTACGAAATGTCGATATTGTATGTCCTTAGAGGCGAAGACAGTTTAAAAGATATACAGTTTAATTAGAACACCCCTTAGATTTAACAGGATCTCAGACATTCTCGTTCATTCAATTTCCTTCTCTTCCAATCGGACCAATATTGGCGTTAGCCTCAACTACCATAAGTTTATTTTCACAATACCAGCTTTTGTTACTACCCAACTGCAAGGTCAAAAGGCTTCTTTTTATTTGCTTATTGTTGGTTGGTGATTTCAGATATTTCAGTGAACGTTTTATCCAGAAAGTTTTCTTTATTGATGATACACTCTTAAAATATTTTTAAAAATGCATCCCTACCCTACAAAATAAATAAATGGTACGGATTAACATCATTCTACTTTGAGCCTGTAAAAAAACACAGGTGTTATACCGTAAACTATGCCAAAAACGGTTTTAAAACAGTCCTCAAAAACAAAGTGCCTATACAGGCCCATACAAATAAATAAAAATTACACAAAAAAAAACACAGTGTAGTGTATTACTCGGTCACAAAAGGGAACTTGTTCTAAAAATACAATGGAACCGCTACAATGGAGGCCACTCGCGTTTCATTGTTCCATATGAGGCCTTGGTACATGAGTAGAAATGCGACAGAGACAAAGCCTCCTATTTCTAAATATATGGCACCATCGATAGTCATGACATCATCATCCACAGTCTTTTCGTCTCATCTGCATCGCATAAGCTTTTGTACTTCACTCGTCCTATTACTCCTTATTTTGTGCCAATCCTAGTCAGGTCTGCCTAACAAAATTAACTAGCTTCGTCTCTTTCCGTCAGGGTACTTACTCCACCTTCCATCTCACCACCTCTGGTCAACATCTCTCAAAGTCAAGTCTAATAATATGGATAACGTGGGTCAATTTCAACATGTCGTTGTTTATTCTCATTTCGGTGTTTTTTATTTCAAGGTTTTATTATTTGTTTTTAACTTTAAATTGTTCTTCAGTCTATTTTAATGAATTTATGTTATATGAGTTGGGACCGAAATGATAAAGCTTACCTACACTGAAATTATACAGGGTGTTTGGCGCATGGACCGACACAATTTTTTGGGGAGTTGAGAGGGTCATTTGCTAAGTTTCACCCAAAGATCCCATGTCCTAAGTGTCACGGTTAATAAGATATGATTTTTTTAGATATTTTCCAAAAATTATGAACATAGTTTTATTTAAAAAAGTTCTTTATTTATTTAGAATAAGAATACATTGCAGAATACAATAAAAGTTATTTCGTGCAATTAGAACAATAAACAAAAAAGTAATGACTATTTAAAGGCGAGATTTCGGGTAATTTTGTGAAAAAAACAAAAAAAAAACATCTCAATAACCGTGACACTTAGGACATGGGGTCTTTGGGTGAAACCTCCCAAATGACGCTCCCAATCCCCCAAATAATTGTGTCGGTCCATGCGCCAAACACCCTGTATATATCTTACCAATGAAATATTAGATTTACGTCAACGCAATGAAAATGTTGATACCTCAGTTCATTTACGTACCCGTACAAATTAAACGGACCATATTGTGTGAATAGGACCTTTTGCGAATGGGGCCGACTGCGAATAATACATACATTTGCGAAAGAAGGACTGCTTGAGAATGGGACCGTCTACTCACCATTATCATCATCTGGGCCACTAGACGTCCACTGCTGAACATAGGCCTCCCACATGGATTCAAACTGAAACTCAAACTAAAAGCATTTATTTCAATTAAACCATTTACAGGCACTTTTGAATTGTCAAGGGGTCGGTCAGTCAAAAATATGAAGCTAGTTGCCCATTCCAAAGCATAGTAGGTAGGTACCTATGGAGAAGAACGGGCAAGAAACTCCAGGGACACTCATTTAAATAAAAAAAAATAAAAAAAATATTGGTTACATCATTCATTTTGAAATTTTGCATGTGAGAACAATGTAGAAAGACGCGCACGTTCGTAAAAGCGCCCGTAATAAAAAGAAAAAAAATAAAGAATCATTCTAAAACTTAAAATAAATTAAAATAAGCCATGGCAGCTAAGAGATGACCAGTCCCAACTGACGGCGCCCGTTCACGAACATGACGCATGGATCATGGATTTCCGGAGTAACCGGTTGTAGGCGGCCTGCATGCAGCTACTTTCTGCGACTTTTCTTAAGTCATCTGTTGTCACACGTTGTGGATGGGTGTCCTACGTTCTTGCCAGTATGTGGTCTCCATTCGAGAACTCTTCAGCCCTATTGGCTATCAGTTCTACGCGCTATGTGCCCTGCCCACTGCCGCTTAAACTTATGTCGGCAACCTTTGTTCGCCTGCGTATCTCCTCGTTTCTGAGTCGATCTCGCAGAGAAAAAGAAAGCATAGCCCTTTTGAAAAGAGTACGGTATCGACTAATAGTCAATGAATAACAACACTTTACAAAGACACTATAGTAAAATATATCTCACGTTTTTTTTTTTTTTTATTAGCACCGATATTACAAAGACATCCACCGAAGTGAGATAAATAACCACTGAATTCACTTTTGTTGTAATTTTGGTGAATTTTCTCATATCGCTGACGGTTGCAGCCTACCCAATCCACCATTATGAGAACACCGAAAGGAGAAGTTCAACCGGGTTTCAGACTGGCTAAAGTAGACTCATCCTTCATGGGGTACTGTTTAAAATGTTACAATAAAATACCTCCCCATATACTACAACTAAATGAAACGAAATTTAAATCTTGTGCGACTCACAAAATTAAAACTTAGAAACACTCGGTAATCAAGTTAAAAACGCCACCGAAACGAAGTCGTCATTCACCGATTTTTTTTTTATTCCGACCGTCTATAGCAACGTGAGTGCGGGGGGCGGGCCCTACATCCCTTAAGCAAACTACGTACTTCACTGTGTAAGTATAAGAATAATACCACTGTTTGTCAATACTATAACTACTGGCCTAAATAAAACTTTAGAGGCATGAAGAACAGGGTGTAAAGTTCACTCATCCACCATAGAAAAGGGAGGATCCTCCGACCAGACGGGTGTCGACGACGTGACGGTGTGTCTAGCGGGCCGACTGCCCGAATTTTGATGTCGGATAGTCTTATATATGTCGTTCGCGCGGTAAACTCTAATTGCGCGATGCAGGATTTGTGTGACGTCATATCTTTGATGCGTACTTCGTATGCGGCGGTGTAACCGCTACAAAAGAAAATAAAAAATGGTTTTTCTAGCACGAGGGAAATTATCATTAGAAATTATCAGTTTATAAAATTCACCTACGTATTGGCTACTTTTCGAATGTCCGTATTTCGAACTAGATAGTTTAGTATTGTTACTATTATCTTACGGCCACCAGAAACCTTGCGGCGACAGTAAAGATCTATGACTTTGACAGTTACGCAAAATCAGATGTACCTTAAATATCTGTGATAGGATAGGACTGTACTTCTCTCACTGAGCCGGTTTTTCCACTCTCAACGCGTTCGTAAACGTGTATTCTTGCCTTTCGGTATGCTTTACACACACATCCTTTTGGCATGCAGTTGTGTAAATCGCGGTGCGTATGCATGAAGTTTGGTCTTTGTTAGCTATCTACTCAAGTAAGAGTAGCCTAGCACATGAGAATCGCAGAAAAATATATTAAAATGCTCATTTGTTTAGGCTGTGAGAAGATTAAATCACCTTCACTAATCATTATCATTCTCTTGCCCTTATTCCAATTTATTTGGGGTTGGCACAAGATGTCTTCTTCCTCACCTCTTTATCAGTCGTCATCTCGGTAGTCACCCCCTTTCTAGCCATATCATCTTTCACACAGTCCATCGTTTCTTTGTTCTTCACATATTCTTATAGCCATCGACATTCTTACTCAAACTTACCTCACGACATTTAACGTCACCTCAGCTGATATATTTTCTTAATAAACAGTCTATTCAAAATATTAATTACTTATTTCTCAATTAGGTTATCATCAAACTCTCTCAAGATTGATATAATGGCGGATAACAAACGCCCTTATCTCAAATTTCACGCTTCGGTAAGACCCCTCTTATCTTTAACGGGCCCATTTGCAATATTACAGATTACTGTTTCGGATGTAGCGAGATGAAATTGAGATAGCCTTATTAGTAGAGCGACTCAAAATTTTGAATATTTTACAATATTTCTTTAAAGCATTATTTATAGGAACTACCAGATTCTGGGCCCAATATTTTAATTAATCATAAACTATTCATGAATAAAATGGTTAAAGAATCACAAGTTCCAATAGGTATCAGATGGTTCACTCGAGTGAATTTTTATTTTTGTTTCACGACACATACAAAATTATATAGAAATGGACGTTCATCTTCTCCTTCCATTTTGTTTTTCAGTCATTCGGTAGATGGGTGAAAGATGCCAAGTGCCAAAATCTATAAACATAGTTGGGTTGGTGCATCATTGAATTATTTTTTCACCTTTGATTAATTTTGTGTTCAGACATTTCCCTTCGAGCGAAAGATGCTGAAAGGCACAAAACCTACGAAAAGTGAAACGTCTGATATTAATATACTTTAATACACTGAAACCTACACTATCTGTATCTATGTCCAACATTCAAAATTCAAAATTCAAAAGTCATTTATTCAAACTAGGCTGAGAATCAGCACTTTTCGAACGTCAAAATTACATAAGACAGTCCCCCAAAACGCCCACCCTTCACCACTTCCTAGTGCTTTTGCTGGGAAGAAGAAGTAGCGCAACAAACTCCCCAGCAGCACAGCTGTCTGTTCAGTTAGAAAAAAAATAAAAAATGATTCTATACAACAGTATGCAAGACAATTAACAGTATGCAAAAAATAATTAAAATTAAATAGCTATAATTAATAGCCATATGACAGCTAGCACACGCTAATATACCTACCAACCAAAAGCATCGAGAACTATACTCAAGCAGAAATAAAAATAACTAAAAGTAAACAATATCTAAAAAAAAAGAAAAAGCCTCCAGGCATAAAGGGCGTGCCCGCTTACATATAGCTGTAACTAGAAGTTACAATTGATAAACTAGGACCATCGAGGTAAAATAAATAATTGTCGAGGTCGCTAGCTAACCACATATTGCAATACAACTCATAAAAAAAACATTGTAATGAGTAGATTATGTCAGCACTAAATTAAAATAAATTAAATCAATAAATAAATTAAATTAATAATTAAAATGTTTGTCTCAAAGAATTAACGAGCAGAATCTCACTGCTAACCACGACGCTACTCAGAATCACTATCAAATAATTAATAAAGCTCTTAATTTGCATAACAGGCTATTTCTGCTTAGCATTGCTGTATTCCTTATTGAAGGGTGTGTGGAAATTACAGGCATACACGGCTCTTCAATTTGGCCTGTTACGTTGGCAATCTCAGGCCTTGCCGTGGGCCTGGCCAGGCGTATTAATGCCACCATTTTTCCAGTGTGAGTTACAGACGGAGCTATACAAGGCAACTAGCACCATCCTTTTTTCGCAGTGGAATAATGATGGCATTAATATAGGGCCCTGAACACGCGGAGTAAACGTTACGTAAAGCCAAACGATTTTAAAATTCAATTACTCGTTTCGCGCATATTTCCTTAGTTTTAAGACTTTATTTATTTATTTTATTATTTATGTACACACAGAAGAATAGATACAGATAACACAATCATAATTATGAGTACAAAGGTACTGCTTATTTGACTTTATTCATTTAATGTGTGATAATGATTGCGCTTGTCGCAAAAAAATTAACCAAACTGCACTAAGATAGTTGTATTAAGGTGTGTCCAAACACGGCGTGCAAGGTGCGCGGCAGCTACGCGCGGCATTCGCGGGACACAAATTTGCCGCGCGCCTAGTTTAAACCTTCTGCGCGGCAGTGCTGCGCGGCATGTCCGAGACACGCCGCGCTCTTTATTTCGTATTCAAACTACAATGAAAGCGGCCGCGTGTGTTGTTGCTGTGCTTATTATTCGTAAATTACGTAGAAGAAGGAATAAAAGAAAGTGTATTAAAAAAAGGCAGTGTTGGATGCGACCACTCTTTCAACAAAGGACAAAGAATCTGGAAGTGATCTATTACGAAATCAACTACCGAACGCCACAGTTTTTAAGATTATCTTTAGAAGAATTCGAACACATACATACATTGGTAGAACCATTTATTAAAAAAATGGATACTCACTGGCGAACGGCAATAACGTCGAAGGAGAGACTTGCAATAACGTTACGTTATTTGGCTACAGGAGACTCCTATTCCAGCCTACAATACACGTTTCACGTATCAAAGCAAACAATATCAACAATAATTCCAGAAGTGTGCGATGCCATAGTGAGAGGTCTTAAGGACATGGTACAGGTAAATTATTATGAACTTTATTACTTATATTATTTTTATTATTTGGTGAAATATTTTAAACTACAGATTTTTAATTTATATTTTTTATTTATTTATTTTCATAATTAAGTAGTAATTAAATACAACACAATCATCATACGTCAATCACAGTTGTTCTCAACTAATTCACAATATTAATCTACATCCGTGTCTAAATCGTGAATCAATTGCGTAAGGCCAGTACCCATGTTACTAGAAGATGATGAGTCAAGATCGGTAAACTGTGAAGTGAAATATCCTCGTCTGTTTTCAGCGTTATATTCTTGTGTTGATGATTGATTGAGGAGCTCCATATCAGCTTCGTATAGTATAGTACTTATTGAATGTTTGACTCTCGTAAACATAGTGGCATCATATTTTCTTAGTTCGGCTGCTATGTGCATGCCAAAAGCAACGTAAGGATCATTACTACTGTCATTTTGTTTTCGCATTACTTCTAATGCTTCTTCTATCATTTGATTTTCAGCATCATACTCTGACTCTTGATATGTCCTCTTGTTAGCGGGCATTTCTTTTCTTGGCTTCTTGGTATTTGTATCTTGGTCTCGAGTGCCTTGTTCCGAAGTTCCTGGTTCCGAAGTTCCTGGTTCTGAAGTGCCTTGTTCTGAAATGCCTTGTTCCGGAATAGCTTGTTCTGTATTACCCGGCTCTGAGGGTGAGCCACAATCCTGAAACAAAATAAATAAAACGTTATTAATTTTTTTTTCAGCTACCAGTGTCAGAGCAAGATTGGAAAGCAGTATCTAAAGACTTCGAGGAAAAATGGAATTTTCCGCACACTATTGGGGCGTTAGATGGAAAACACATAACTATTCAAGCTCCTTTTCGTAGCGGCACTGAATATTTTAATTATAAAAAGTTCTTTAGTATCGTGCTATTAGCATTAGTAGACGCAAACTACAATTTTATGTATGTTAACATAGGAAGCCAAGGTCGAATTTCAGATGGAGGAGTTTATAAACATTCCGAATTGTATCGAAAGGTAGAAAATAATCAACTTAATGTACCAGCGCCAGAAATTTTACAAATACCCTACATAACTAAAATACCATATGTAATATTAGGAGATCAAGCTTTTGCATTAAGCACACATTTGATGACACCATTTGCAGGAATTCATCCAAAAGGGTCAAAAGAAAGGATTTTCAACTATAGACTATCAAGAGCACGCCGAGTAGTAGAAAATGCTTTTGGAATCATGTCGGCAAAATTTAGAGTATTGAGAAGTACAATGATTTTAAGCCCAAAATCAGCCAAAACCATAGTTCTAGCTACTGTTCACTTGCATAACTTTCTTCGCAGAGACTCTTTATTAAAAAAAACAAATGATTCGACGATTGAAACAGCTACCTTTACTCCAAATCAATTTATTACCACTCCTTCTGATATTCGTATTTTTTTGTCAAGATATTTTATGACAAACGGATCAATTGATTGGCAAGAAAGATATTAAATAATTGCATAACCTTAGGTTAAAAATGGCCAAAATTAATAAACAGCCCCTTAGCATTATTTGATCTCATAGATTTTGCAGTATGCGGGCTGTATGTATAATATGGCCGTTACATCTAAAGTAATATTAAAAAGAGGAAAGATTTTTTTGTTTGTTACGATTTAACTCAAAAACTACTGGACCGATTTTGATTTTTTTTTTACTATTACAAAGCTACATCTTCACTGAGTAACATTAGGTTATAATTTATAAAAAACAACCAGACCACGCGGGCGAAGCCGCTGGCGGAAAGCTATAGTCTAATAAAAATATAAAAGAAATAGGTACTTACCACTGCATCAATAGGGTTATTCCTGTCATGTAAAAAACTAAATGCTTCATAAGCAAACCATTTAGATTTATAGGCCTTGTTTCTACCTGCAACAGAAAAAAGAACATTAAAATAACTAAAACATAAGCTGATTTTGTGTCTTATTAAAGAATTGAATTACGCATTTCATACATGTTGGATAATCGCGAGGGTAACTTGAAAATTAGATTTTTTGTTTGTTGAGATATCTTAACGATTACGGTGTCAAATAAAAGGTCTAGGTCTAAAACCATTTTATCAGTTTGAATCATGTAACTCGGTCCACGCGTTTAGAGATAATTAAGAATTAGTATAGTGAAAATGTAAACAGCCAGAGATTTATTAATAAGTACCTACTGTTATAAAATGTAATAAGATTAAACTTACCACAACCGGTGACATTACTTGTTTTTTCTCTGTTTCTCTCCCTTCTATAAGAACTCAAAAGACTTTTCATTTTCAATTTTAAAGCTGCTTTTGGTTGTACGAACGTTTTTGCTATTTCATCCCATAGATCTTCTCTCACATTATTATTGTGATATTCTTTACGTCTAGTGTCCCATAATGGACTATGGGAGCCATAAATTTCAATAAGACGAATTGCTGTTTCATTATCCATTTTATTTGATAAAATACGTCCGTCCACACACAACCACTGGCGAACCAACACTAACACCGTTCGCGGCGATCGTCGCGCGCGGCAGGTAGCTCGCGGCTGCCGCGCGCGGCAATCGTCCAATCATAGCGCGGCAAGCCGCGCGCGGCAGCCGCGCTCGAATGCCGCTTTATGTTTGGACACACCCTTAGATAGTCGTTCTTTACGTCATGTTAACGTCGCGAGTTTGAGTGGTGTTAAATAGACGGCTAAAACCGTGATGGAGGTCTGAACTCACGCGGCAAATAATTAATCTATCGTGTGGTTGCAGCCCTCTGTACAGGTGGCAGGGAGATCGACACACAACCACATAACTATACCATCAGCACGTGTGTTTGGCAATTGGGGTAATTGCCAAACACACTTACAATGGCAATGGCAATGTCATTTTGACAGTTCAACAACATTCATTGCTTTATCTACGTTGCTGAGCAGACGAATTTTTCAAACATTTATGAAGACATGGATTAGCAATATCTTTCAAAATCTTCCGGCTTGTGATTGAAAGTGTGATATAATTGCGATAATAGTGCAGGTTGGATATGGTTCTGCGAAAATCTTCCGTCACAAGACAATGAAATGTAATACTACTTATTCTTTAGTTTAGCTCACAAACGGTATTTTTCTGGCCAAGAAATAATAACAAGATAATAAAACCGTCTGAGTTTCTTGAACTACATATTTAAAAAAAGAAGACTTATTGTTCTCATTAGGGGCTCAAAGAACTAATGAGGCATATTTTTTACTTTTTCCTCCCATAACGAGGACTGAAGTGATAATGAGGGTTCAAGTGCTTTGTATGGCCAATTTCTTTAAGTTTTTTATAATTTATATAAATTGTTTTAATACTACACTGGCGTTATTTCTTTTTGAGCCATGTTTTTGTGTTGTTTTAAAAGAAAATACTGTGGTCTTGTAGGTTGTTAGGTTTTTTCTAGCAGTGGACAACGTTATCATTATTTTTGATAAATCATATTTTTTTTTGTAACAAGTTTGATTTCATACAGGACTGCTGAATCTTAATTTAACGGCACTCAGCCCTTACTTCATCCAGGTGACAATGGACGCTCTTACATCGGATATCCAGGAAGAGGTCACCTGGTGTATGCTGTTTGCCGATGACATTGTGCTGGTTACTGGGACCGGCTTAGAGGTCCAGAGTAGATTGGAGGTGTGGTGGGAAAGATTGGAGACCGTTGGCCAGAGATTAAGTCGGACAAGAACAGAGTAGGTACTTGTTTTGTGATTTTGGGGGTCTCTCCAGTCCTGTGCCCATATCTCTCGCCAGAATGCTCTTACCGATCTGCTCCAACTTTCAATACCTCGGGTCGTTTGTCAAAGGGGATGGCGAGTAGACCGAGACGTGACGCGCCGGATCAACTGAGGACGGATGAAATGGCGACATGTCACAGGAACAACTTGCGACCCACGGATGCCCCCCAAGTTAAAGGGGAAAATCTACTAGTCAGTGATCGTGATAAGGCCTGTCGTACTGTATGTAGCGGAGATGAGAATGTTAACATGGATGTGGAGTGACGAAAATGGATCAAGTAAGAAATCAGTATACAGAGTGACTTGTAATATGACTTATTCCTTCTAGGACATGATAAGTTTAAAAGTGGTGCCAGTGACAGAAAAGTTGAAAGAAAATCGTTTGGCCTGGTATGAGGAAGAGGAGGAGGAAACGCATGTCACTAAAAGAGTGATGATATAAATATTGTCGATAGATGGAGCGGAGAGAAAGGTCAAAGAAAAATGGATGGATTGTGTGAGGAATGACATGAAAAAGTAGGGAGTGAATGATAGCGTCACGGTTGACATGGAGGAGTGGTAAACGTGTGCGCCGACCCCACGTGACACGGAACACGGGCAGAAAGATGATGATGCTGAATGCTAATTTTAATACTTAATTATGTTGAAATTATTGTATAAATACTACTAAAAAAACTAGCAAGAAAACTACCAGCTAGCTTACCAACTCCTTGACAATTCAAAAGTACATGTGATTGAAGTAAATACTTTGATTTGAGTTTTGTCGAACAGACAGACAGATGGACTGTCAGACAACAGTCCTTCATTCATTCACTCACTGACAGACAACGCACAGCCAACGCCGCTGGGTCTAGAAGCATGAAATTTTGCACAAGACTTCCTTAGTTAAGGCAGGTGAGCAGTAAAAAAGGATTTTTGAAAATTCATCCTTAAAAGGGGTTAAATAGGGAATGAAAGTTGTATGGAACTTCGTCAATTTAGTCGATGTTAAATACCATCGAGTATACCACTTGTTCGATAGTAAGTTTGTACCTATAATATTTTTCTAGTGAGTTACAAAATACAAAAAAAAAAATTGAATCTATTTACCTACAAATTAAATAAAACATGTTTGAAATCCTCGCTAAAGTTAAATTGATCACAAGTGTGTTCTAATTCAAAACGCTGAAGTTTAAACCGTGTTAATTGAACTAGTACCGAACTGATAAATTGGGTAGCGACGCAAATCAACTACTGAATGGAAAAGTTGGGTAGAGATTTCAGTTTAGTCTAAACTAACATTACTTGGTTTAGGGATGGTCTGGATTGGCTAAAAAACCATTTCATTAAAATCACAAAAGATTCTGTTAGCTATTATGTTTGGTTATTATTGTGTCTCATTATTAAAATACAGTTGGCTTTATCAGTTGTTATCAACTGTTTGACATGCGACACGACAAAGTAAACGGAAGTTTCAATAAACACAATAATACATGTAATTCGATTATTACTCTGGTATTTTATTTGATGCGTGGGTTCCTTCCTAGTAATGCACATTACATATTGAAGTAGATACTGTTGAGTTGCTCTATAATCTTTTTTAACATTTTAGGATTTATTCTTTAAAATAAAAATATATAATAGCATTGATGTAAATATAATTCTTAATTTAAAACGTATAAAAAAAAATATTACCTACTCATACTAATACTATAGTAACAGCCTCTTTGGTTTTTAGAAAGCGTGCGATAAACAAAAAAAAAAACATTCATTCATCATTTAAAATCAAGTATTTCCTATAAATGAAATAACAAAATAGTGTCGATGTTAATTTTGAACGAGTATTTTTTTTAATCGGTTCTGTATTCAAAATTGTAAGTGCTTTCTCCTCCTAAATAATAATAAACTAATCTGTAACACCTTGTATACTTTCACTTCTCAGTCTTATAAAAAATCATAATTATTATTAAAATATTTCGTCATCAGAATCATCAAATGGTATATCATCATCATGTTCCTCTTCAATGTGTCCTGAAGAACTGTCATTTTGTTGAATCAATTGCTGTTGACTACTTTTCTGCTGCTGCAGCATTTTGTGGGTGGTCCTCTGGAAGAACCCTCGCTGCGAGGAAAAATAAATCATGAAGACTACAAATCGGTAAGAGAGAAAATAATTATGTTTTTCTTTTAATGTTTGTGTTAGAGGACAAGGACTTAGTATGGACTGTTAGCAAAGAACTTACCTAATATTTAGGAGATTTCTAGCATAGTATAAAAATAATGACCTGAGCTTTCGACTTAGTACTACCTAATGAAAAAGAACTGAATAGGTACATTCTTTTTTTTAATTGTCACCAGCTCGTTAAATAACTTTTAGTTCTGACCCTTTTGATATTTTGAAGTATTTTACTTAGTAGTGGAGTGCTCGTCCTGCTGTAGGGCGAGTTAAAACAGATTTGAGTCATATTGATGTATTTAAAACTTACCTTATACAATATGGTCACTATCACTGCCAGTAGCAACAACCCAAGTAACACGCAAATCAGTATTAATGTCCAGGTAATACTCTCTGGTTCCAGGATCAGCGTAGTTGTCACTTGGAATTCGCTAAAATGATTAAAAAACAACTTTAATAACTTCACACCTATATTTCCCGAAGAGTTAGGCAGAGGGTGTATCATGATACAGCCACACTGTACCGGTATGTTTCAGTATCATGCATTATAGGGGCGAGCCTATTGCCACTTTAACGGCATATACATATCCAGACGCTGAGACGGACTGCTAACACTGATAAATTCTTGAGAGGTGGGAAAAATCAATATAATTATTATCACACCAGTATGTACTCGTAATTATACCAGTTTGCATCACTTAGGAATCAAACCCAAGCTGTTGCGCTTGCGATCGCGATCACAAGACCAACGAAGCAGTCAATTTAAACTCATCATAGTTTCTTTTTGACAAAATAATAAACTTAAATACTTACGTGAAATGATATTTACCACGAACAAGTAGGAATGTGGTTGCGTTGTATGTCATGTTTTCTTTGAGATAATTTCCTGTAAAATGAAAATGTATAGGTCAAAAGCCAGTAGGTACCTACAAGATATTGTTTGCAATAGCCATTATGAATGGCTATATTTCACTTTAACAATAATTAAAAGTATAATTTGGTATTTGTATCTTCATAGTTTGTTATTCAAAAAAAGAAATCTTGTTTTGCGTATAACGATTATACAGCTATATTTTAGTGCAGGGCAACATGACAACCGCGAGAACGCTCTTTTTCTCGATTTATCGAAATCTGGACATATTTCGATACTGCACTTTCTTTTTATACAATTTTTTTAAAGATATAGCCAATTCGGAAACCGGGATTGTGATGAGTATTAACTTAAATATTTAGAAAAGTACCTTCTTTACTGAGGTCTACTTGTAGTGAGACAAAAACTGGGTAAGAAACTTTGGCTGGCACTGACCAAAAGCATTTTAGTACACTCAAATTACTTTGTTCACATCCACTTATATTGCCTGTAAAGTTGGCCTGAAAAATGAAAAAAATTAAACTTTTAGATAAAGTACAATCAAATGATGTCAGAAAGGTTAATAGTAGACATTATCCATGTGTATAAAACGTTAACGTAACTTATATTATAAATGCGAAAGTGAGGTTGTTTCTTGGTTTGTGTATGTGTTTGTTACGCTTTCACGCTAAAACGGCTGAATGGTTTTTGAATAAATTTGTCAAATGTCTAGACCACGAACTGGATTAGGACAAAATATACTTTTTATCCCGATATTCTCACGGGATCGCAACCTATGCGAGTAAAACCGCGGGGCGCAGCTAGTGTAAAAAAAGGAAAACAAACAACAACAATATTTTTTGGTGGGATACACCGAGCCCCTCGACCCTCCTGATAGTAAGTCAGTGTTCACCGTTGCCTGGCATTGCAGCCCCAGAGGCAAAGCTGAAATGTCACATAGCTACATGTAGTCACACCGGTCCCCATACCGCCGAAACGCAGCAGCGCTGCTTACCGAAGACATAGGGTTGGTGGTGGTACTCCCCGCAAAGAACTCCTTCACATGAACTGACCTTAGGATACCACTACTACCCGACCCTATGATACTATTTTATAGATAGACTTACTTTTTCTGGTCTTCTTATATAAACAACTGTAGCCGAAGAGTCTGAGGGTCCAAGATTGGTGACCTGAAATTACGATACAATATCTTCAATCAAGAGTCAAAATGAACATCATCAGTTTATCATAGAAAACACTTTGCCTGGCCCAGTGATCGAACCCAGGAGCCTAATATGCAATCACGCTTGCGAATACTATCAAAGATCCACGAATGACAGCCGGGACCAACGTCTTAACGTGTTTTTCGAGGCACGGAAGAGTATCGATGTGTAAAGATGGTAACCTATCCACGGACCAACCCCGCAAGCGTAGCTTAACCTGATGGATCGACCCATGCGGCTGTTATTACTTAGCCACGAGCTCCTCACAATATTGCAATACTTACTTCGAAATAGTGTTTGAACGTAACGTTTGCACCAGCAGCTAAATTGTCTCTTGAAACAATTAATGTTGCATTTAGCATGGCTTTCCTAAAACAAACATAATATCTATTAGTATTATAAGTATCAATAAGGCAGATCAATCCAACTTTTAATTACCATTGATTGGAACAATGTCGATATCTCTAATTTCACCTTTGAGAATACCTACAGAATTTTGAGCTTGCCATTGGTAATTTCAATAAATTTTATTTCGCATAGAGAACATTTTGGCGAATTTAGATTAGCTATGTTTCTTACGCCCATTGAAATAACTAGTATTGGTTCATTAATATATTACGTATACTCACCCACTAACACTGAAATTCGCTTCATGCTTAACATTAATTACCAACTCTTTTATATCATCATTAGTAATATTTCTATACAACGCATCGCTTAATTCTGCTCTTATTTTCAGATCTTTATCTTCGGTATCATTGACATTATGGTTCATATTGTAATCTAATTCAATCTCCCATACAACGTCTTCGTTTCTTAGTAAAGGAGTTGGAACATCACAAGTCATTTCCAGGTCTTGAAGGGAGCACGCACTTGGGATTCTTTTAGGTGGCATCGGGAGGGAGATATTCACTTTAGCAACATACGCTGGTTCTTCCGTATTGAGGATCGTGAGCCTTGCTCCTAATGATGTGTTTGATCCAGGAATATAAGGGCTGGAAACAACATGTTACTTGAATGTGAAAGTGGAATAATATATTAATTTAAAAAAAAGTAAGTAATAACAATAAACAATTGCAATTAAAATAAAATTATATATAAATGAATGTTTGTTCGAGAATTCTAGAAAGATCCTAGAAAGCTGAGTAAACATTTTTGATAAATTAAATCAGGCAGTTCTGATAAGAATCTATTGGACCTGTTACGGTTTTCAATGATTTACTATTCTAGTGTATAGAAGTTATTACAAAAATCATCTTACTTGTCCACAGCTTCCAAGGTCATGTCCAGCCAAGGAGTACAGATCAGATCTTCACCACAGTCTCTCACCAGCTGAATGAGGAATGAAGTTTTCAAAGTGGAGGCTTCAGATAACCTCGCAGCGTTCATCAAAAATGTTGTGGAATTCTCTGAAATGAAAAACAAAAACTTTTTGAATTGATTTAAAACTTATGCTAACTTCCGACCGCGGCTTCGCCCGCGTGAAGGTCGGAAATTTATAATAGGACACAAGTATGACAAACATACAAACTTTCACATTTATATATTAGTAGGATTGCGAGGACTGTTATGTGTTATTTATTAATTGGTTATTGAAAACCCATGTTTTTATTCTTACCTTTCATTAGTTCGTCCGGTTCTAGTTGAAATATCAAAGAAATTGGCTTCGACAAGTCGGCAGTTGGCTGAAAGTAGACCATTGCATATAAGTTCAATTTTAAAGAATTTCTAAACTCAGTTTAGTTTCATAAGTCATATCTACAGGAGGTTTTTACTCATCAGCTCCTACGATATCTTTCGTTTTAAGCTTTTTTTTAAATACCTACTTCATAATAAATACAATATTAAGTATACTTACATTCACTTCAATAGATTGCTCATCACATATTTCTTTTCCAGGCTTCACATTTACAGGATATTTTGAATCTCCAGATAGCATTGCTCTATTGAACTCTGGATCTACATCGATTTTTGCAATCATATCTAAAAAAACAATATTTTATTTTGCTATAGTCTTATAAATTCTTAGTTAATATATTTTTTTTTTAAAGCATTTGGACTATCTCATTTTCATAATAGCAAAAAATATTAGAGTTCGATGCTTTTAAAGTTCCAGCTATGTCAGTTATTAAATAAAAAGTTACAGGAAAACTCTGAGGTGGTCAATACTATAGATTTAATAGATTATACTCACTTATTTCCACATGGGGCCAAGACCTGATCGATGGAGCTGACACACAGAACTTTGCTGCAAATGTTGTAGTATTCTGTGGCAGGTTTATGGCGTTAGGAACATTGATACCAGCGTGCACCTTCATCGTTGGAATACACCGGTATAGGTACGACGTTTGACTGTTGTGGGCCCCTATGGCAAGGTCTGAAACAAAATTATTGATTACTAGCTCGTCTTCGCCCGCGTAAAGGATGGAACAAAACCCACAGGAACGTACTACCGGGATTCAGAGTATCTTTGTCCTAACCCAGGTCATGGCCTATCCATTATCAATGGCATTAGCCAATTCGTCTAAATTTGTTCAGCCATTGCGGCATGAAAAGGCAACAGGCAGATAATAAATCTATTTTAGGGTTCCGTACATTAAAATGAAAATTTTAAACCCATAAAGGATGAAACAATTTTTCTCATGAACGCGTGGAGGCATCAAGTTTGCAATAGATATCAAAAACTTAGATCTCCTACGGTCTCTTGGATCTGTAACGAAAATATGTAAAACATCCAGGTCAAAGCAATAAAAAATTGGGCCATTTATGCCGTATATTTTGACACTCTCAATTAAACCAAAGCCTATTTGGTACTTCCCGATGGCCCAGCAGCATGAAGTTTGGCGAGACGCAAGGTTAAGTAAAGAGGAAATGTTATAGGTATATGAACAGCAAAGTCAAGTTTGTTCTTTAATCTGAGATCAAAAAATCATAGGCCGTATCTTAGGTAACATTTAGTCAGTATTTCATTTAAATCTGTTCTCTCCACTCTATGAAAAGTGTTAAGTTTGACCTTTTTTTTATAACTTCTACCGCTCTGGGTGGAGCGGGAGGGCGTGTCAGACTTTTACTGACTAAAACCCATCCATGTTCCTTCGCTTGCCCGTACATTGCCATGGGCCACAGTATTCAATCCAGATTCAGAAATTTGGGCAGCCGGCAGACTCTCTTTTGTCAGATTAAAAAAAGGTTTATATGATTATTATTACCATTTAATTTGTATTGCCTTATACTCTAGTGCCGCCATTGAACACGTAATACCTATACTTTATTATTTTAAGACTTTAAATCGTCCCCTATTTTACCCCTTTAGGGGATGATTTTACAAGATAAGATAGGTAATTTTATTTTGCAAATATGGGTATATACAATAAACAGGTTAACAAAAATAATACACGATCCGCCATATTTTACCACATGGGCATGCAAAAGATACACAAAAGACATACTAACTTGAAAAATCTTTTTCATTTGTGAAGTGTTTTTTTAAATAATGAAATCGGCAGCTCTTTCCAACTCTTCGGTATTTTATTAAATATTACTGGAATGGCTCCAGTATCACTTTTGCCCATAAGTGCTGTCTTGGCTGATTGTGGATATAGCACGCTATTATCACGTCTATTGTGCAACTTCGTCATCTGTACACGGCTATCCGCTGTTTTAAGTTTGAACATAGCTCGAATGCTTTTTTTTGGGCCTTGAAGGCGGTTTCTTTTTCAGTGGAATTTCCCCAAAAAATTATTCCATACCGTAAGTGTGATTCTACTATACCTTAATAAGCAGTCAGCAGACCATCCGTGCTTATTATAGGTGAAAGTGAAGTGTAAAGGGCGTAAGCAGACTTGCTATTTTTTTGTAGTATAAAATATCAATAGGTGATTTCCAATTTAGTTTTTTATCAATTTCGATTCCCTAAATTTTATACTTTCAACTTCTTCTACGAGTATTTTATCATTATTGTAGTGTATAAATGTAAGTTGATGCTAGGGATCCATTGCCTAAAATGAATAAGTTTCGTTTTGCTCCAATATTTTTTTTAATTATTTGCGTCTAATCAGTTTACCGCCTGTTTTAAACTATTATTTATATCACTCTCATACGCTTCTATACTATTACGGGTATTGTAATAGTGCTATCATCCTCAAACAGTGTTATCGGTTGATGAATACATTGCGGTAGGTCATTGACGTACACTATATAAAGGGATCTACTACACTTTCTTGCGGTACTGCTACTACCCCAAATAATACTTTACACTCTGAAGATGAAATATCTCTTCCTGTTTGTTCACTATATTGATTTTATTGACTTCAGTTATTTGCTTTCTAAACTACTGGAATTGTTTAATAAACTGTTGATTTTCACTATATAATCTTGTGGTACGCAAGGTTCCATAAAAATTGTTTTATTGTTCGTATTAATTGAGTTACATTTAGTTTTGCTAGTCACATCAAGTGTTCCCTGTACTTTATCGATAAAATAATTGTTAAATGCTTCAGCAATGTCATTGAGGTTACATAGAATGCGGTTTTTATTTGTAATTTAACTATAATACCAGTCTTTGGCAGGTTATACGCACTTTGCACGATTAATAATTTGCCACGTAGTCTTAAACTTATTTTTAGATGAATTTATTTTATAATAGTTTTGTGCCTTTTGTGTATAATTTTTTTATGTAAATGAGAGTAGGTAGTGAAACTATTTTTATTAAATTTGTTAGGGTTTAATCTAAATTGCCACAAGAGTTTTTTTTTTACTGTCTAATTTAATACCTTTTGATAACCATTGTGGTTTTTTTATATGACATATCTATTTTGATCAATGATTCAAAAACGCTGAAACGCGTTATTCTTTATTTCTTAACGAAAGCTTAAATTTAGATCTTTCTTTTTAACTTAAGAAATGCTGGGTTTCCCATACAAACCTTTATCGCCAGGATTATTTTTTAGACAAAAGTATCATATGTCTTTCTCCAGGATACCAACTATGTCCTTGCGAAATTTTATCGAAATCCATTCAGTGGTTTAGCCGTGAAAAGGTAACATACAGACAGACAGACAGTTACTTTCAAATTTATAAATAGTATGGATCTTTTTCCAATCGTGGATAAAATTAGAGGTCTAATTTCCACCATCCAGGATGAGCGACATATTTTGATTTCTATTACACGATTTTTCCATCTACGACGAAATAACGTTTGTTAATTGGGCTTTTACTTATGTAGGCACTCGGACAATAACCACTTACCACTACAATTATTTTGATCTACATCAACTCCTTTAGCTATGGACCAACCAAAGCCTTGCGCGCCTACCGGCTGGATCCGTTGAACGTTATTCTTGTTCAATCCCTTGGCATATCCCTTATAGATGTATACTGCCCCTTTTCCATCGTCTTCCCATGGCGCTCCTATAGCAATATCTGCAAAATAAAAGTAGGTACTGTAAGAATTCTGTGAAGTGTTTCAGGAGTCTCGATTTGTTCTCGGTTGATGGCAATAGGCTCGCCCCTATTACATGGAACCTTAACATAATTTGCAAAATTTGGGAGTGCTATGGGTTCACCTCTGCTTAACCCTTCGGGGAATACAGGCGTGATGTCATTCATGTGTTAAGAATACTGTTTTTAAGAATTTCGCGTCTTTTTATTAAACTTAACATAAAGTGCCTATTATAGTATTATGATTAGAATATGCTATAATATTCCTGTCATGATAGATTGGATACTTCAAATAGAACGTGATACCCTAACATCAAATAATGTTATAATAATTCTCGGATTTTCGGAATTCAAAAGGCTGTTCTAAACCCAGCTTACCAATTACAATAAATTATATTAGTTTTACCTTTAAACCCATCTCCATCAATGTCACCGAGATCAGCTATAGAGATTCCAAACCATGCTCCGTTAGTACCAGACCCTGATACATGACTATGTTCTTCTAAAATAAACTTAGAGCCCTGAAAAATTCAAAGGAATATCTTCATTATTTTTGTAAGTATTCTACATCTGTGTATCATCAGGCAGTTTTGTTTAAACTATGTAGATAGCTCTAGTAGCATTTCCAAACTGACGAGCTCTGACACTTGTGACGACATCGCAATAGGACATAGGCTGCCCCCAACCATCTCCAATACCTATGTCCAGTTACTAATAGAAATCATTCGGCTGATGATTATGATCTTAGAGTTGATATGCCGAAATAGCCTGAGAGGTCATGGTATCTTCTTAAATAGATAGATTTTTAAATAATGCAGTACTTTAGAGAGCACCGAATCGCCAGCAGCGTCTAGAGATGGCAGTACTAATCAGATTCGTGGTCCCAAAAGTGCGTTGAGCTCACAACTTCTTCAATTCCATCAGTTTCTTTACGTCATTTATGTCGTAGAGCGAGTAAAGGGTTACACCTTAGTTTATATGGAAAGAATTGACAATCCCGCCTCTAGAAGCGGCCGCTGAGGCGTCTGCAGAACTCCAAAAGTTTTTTTTTTAGTTTAACTTACCTCGTCCTTAGTCAAATAAACAAACACAGCTCCTTGATCATACGGTAAACCACCATCATTCTTCACATATGTTGGTGCGCCCACTAGTAGATCATCCAGTCCATCACCATTGATGTCTGTGCAGCAAAGACTGGCTCCGAAGTAGGAACCACTTTGCGGACCCTTGATCTTTATCTTGATGGTTAAAGCTTTCAGTTCTTGGGTTGGTGGCTCGAATACAAGAACCTGGAGAATTGATTTTATGTTATCTCCAAGGATCAGGATAGTGGTCACAATAGTGGTTAATTATTTAAAGAAGAAACGGCATGCTGAAATGTGACATATAAAGACTGTATTATGTGGTACGACCTTTTTGAGCAGCTCTTATTTCTTTCTAATAAGTTGTTTTATATATTAAAATAATAACCGCTATAATAATTCTTTGTTAAGACTTTTAAATAAGTCTTGTGTATATCTTTCCCTTGTATTCCCAGCAAGTGAGCTAGTGCTGGCAAAGCAATGTTTTAGTTTGTTTAAGCTGGTGGTTGTTGCTTACCTGTCCACTTGCAATATTTGACCGAGGAGCTCCAGCCACGTATAAGACGTTGCCATCTTTTTGGAAAACACCAGAGTCAACACTATATCCTATAACAAGAATGAAGAAATAATCAACAAACCACATAATAGTAATATGATAATGAACGCAGATGTATGTAAGTAATATTGATCTTAATAATCATTCTGTACTTACCGAAATAATCGTCAGGGCCACAATCCTTTGTGAGATATGGATTGGCTGTTGGCAACTTGTTCATGTAGGTTCCCGTGTCATTTGGGTAGAATGACATGCTAATAATTCCACCTGTAAATAAAATATTAAACAATATAGAGACGACAATAAATACATTATTTTGGAACGATCAAATTAATTGTAACTTTGAAGTTAAATAAGTGCTTTTATTTTCAAACAAACGAAACCTCGGCCGTGATGGGCCAGATTTGCCAATCTTTTACTAGCTATAGTGACTATATTATTGGATCTAATTGGTTGATTTTTTGTATGCAGACTGGGAACGTCATTAGATATACGAATTTCAATTTTATTATTTATTGTCGAACCTATGTCCTCTCTACCTTGTATACCTACCTACTTTAAAATTAATCCATTGTCATGTTTTGTGGCATAAACATGTAATGACATAGTTGGCATCTGGTAGTTTTCAGTAAATGTTTTGACATTTGGACTAAACATAACATAACATCACGCCTTGTTTCCCCGAAGGGTTGGGTAGAGGTGTGCCTGTAGTAGGTACATCTACATTTCGCCAGTTATGTTTAAGTCCCATGTATTAGGGGGCGAGCCTATTGCCACCCACCGGGCACAAATCCAGACCCCGGGCTGCTACTGAGAAATTCCAGATAGAAAAACCCAATAACACTGCCCGCCCTGGGAATCGAACCCAGGACTAGTTTTCTTAATTCAGTAGGTACCTAAGTTAATACCTATATTGAAACACTTTTTTTCCTCATCAATACTTTTTTCTAGATAAAGCATATACCTACAGGGTGATAAAGTAATTGCGTGCCATAGCTTAGGGGCAGGTTCAGAATAGATAAAGGGAGCCAGAAAAAAAAATTGATATATTAGCACCTACTAACTTAAAATAGCAATCGTTTAGAATTAAAATTATTTTATTTGTTTATATGTTTTAATTACTTACCTACTATCGAACGCAAATCGAACTAACGCTACGACGGTATGTAAATTACAATTCGAAGTTTCCCTTCGTACGGCGATGCGATAATGTTTTTTTTTTTATTGCTAATTATTAATTTTTTTATTTAATAAAATAAAAATAAAAATTAAATGAAATACCTACGCCCAAACACTTCGATAACGCCGGGTGAAGGATAGGTAACTAGATAGGTACGTACAATTCCATTTTATTTTTTTCTGGCTTCCTTATTCGATGCTGAACCTACCCCTAAGCTATGGCACGCAATTACTTTAACACCCTGCATATTTCTTAGATTTCCTGATAAGAATTTGATAAGAGAAAGACATAAAAACAAATGCCAAGGTCACGATCTTATTTCAAAGTCTCGATATGTTGCTATCAATACATTGCAAGTTTTGATTGCAGTTGTTGAAACGGTGGTCTTTAATAAATCTTAATCGTTTGAAACAGAATTAATTAATGTTTCTTAGTGACTGCATTCTTTGTTTCTTCTTATTATTACAATATCTGTCCAACATAGCTTTTCTGGCAGAAATGGCTGCTTGTAGTAAGACTACCTATTATTTCAACATTATTTTAAAATATTCGTCGTTATTACCCTTTATTTGTCTGCAAAAAACAGTAATCTATCTTATACATCACCTGTCCACTGAAGAAGACCAGGAGCCCCAAGAATGACTGTGTTCATCTTGGTGACAGCTACTGATGCGCCTGCTTCACCGTACGCGTAGAAGTTGAGATGGGTTCCGTATTCACCATACTCTCTTCTGCTACCATCTGTTACGTAGGCTTGACGATCTGGTTTGGGAATAAATAAATATTTATTGGTGATGTAAGTGTTTTCAGAAAGCACAGGTCTGTAGTACTTGCTACCGGCGCGCGGCAAGTAATTTCTAAGTAAGAACTGCTTGCGGAAGTCAACTTCTGCAAGTTTTGTTGCCAATCTAGACTTCGTTTTAGGATTGTATGATTTTGAATATAAGCTGCACTTACTGTATTCATTTAAAGAGTAAATAACCCTATTTCCTTTGTTTGATTGAAGAAAACTAACGCCATTCATAAGAAGATGTTTCTTTCCATAAGGCGAAGTCCATCTTGGGGCATTTATCTAGAAAAATATATTATTATGATTAATTCGATTCTGAGAAATGGTTACCCATACGATTTTTTGTATTGCATTTTTTATGCTATTTAACAGACTTGAAACTAGGTTGAGAATCAGAACTTTTTGAACGCCAAGCTTACATAAGTCAAACTCAAACTCAAATCATTTATTTAAAATAAACCAATTACAGGTACTTTTGAATTGTCAAGAGGTCGGTCAGTCAGAAAGATGAAACTAGTTGCCCATTCCAAATCGTAGTAGGTTCCTATGGAAAAGAAACTCCATGGACACTCCTTTAAATCATAATATTGTTACAAAATATTGGTTACATCATTCACGTTGACGTGCACGTCAAAAGCATCCGTAATAGAAATAGGCCATGGCAGCTAAGGGATGACCAGTTTCCTTTGTCTTTCGCAAAACAATAGGCAATCGTATTCTCTTAAACACCCGTTATTGTCACCCGTCTTGGTTGTAATATTTGCAAATGCAGGCTTGAAAAGGCGAGGCCAAGAAGAAGAAGAAGAAGCAGACTTAAATATCCTACCATCAACCTTCCATTGGGTAGAAGCACCATGGTGGCTCCGAACCACATGTCATCTCTCAGGAAACCTGGCTGCAGTCTGTTAAACATGTTCTCGTTACCTGAAAATAGGAGGAAGTTTTTGGTAAAATATACCTAAGGTCCAAACAAAATAGGTACTGAAATAATGTCTCTACTGTCTGTCACAGTAGGTACGCATGAATATGTACAACTTCTAGGTACTACTATTGATAGGACAAACACTAAAAAAATCTCCATACAAAAGTGCACTTTTCTTTTTTTTTTTTTGGCGGGAAATCAACAAATGACTTCTCCCGCTCTGGGCGGAGCAGGAGGGCGTGTCAGAATCTTACTGACTAAAACCCACCCGTGTTCCTTCGGTTGCCTTTACGTTGCCAGGGGCTACGGTATCCCTTTCGGACTTTCCTGCAACCCCGGCAGGCATCGGTCCCATCGGACCCTCTTCACTTGCTGACATCTCTTTGAGGCGCGCGTGGAACACAACGCGCCGTCAACCGGGGCCTGGTCCTTACCGGACGGCGAGCTACCCATTGTTCACCGTCCTCAAGCCCGCGCCTACGGTGGCCGGGAATCGGCCTGCGATTCCCGACGCCCAGACGCTCAGAGCGTCTCCTCCTGCGGCGGTTAGGAGCGTGAGGGCGCGAATTTTGCCTCTCACTCACGCGTTTCGCCTCTTTCTTCGCGAGCATTACTGCATTGCAAAAGCAGGTGACGGCCTCCCATGCCCTCTCGCTCCGTACTATGGCCTGGAACAGGGCTGGACGCGAGAGGTCGCCGTTTTTTTTTTCTTATGGCACCGTTGATCCCAGTTGGTCCCAGTTAGTTTCCTATGAGCACTGTGACCTGTTAGAGCTTGTTCTTTTTTATTGTTTGGGCTTTACAGACAACATTTACACGTAAAAAAAATACATATTTATTCAATATTAGTAAGCTGCTTTGTAAAAACCGTCATTGTGTAATTTTGCCACACTAGGGAACTTCCCGCAAAAAGTCCCAGAAGTATCTATACAGTATACAATCTATACACGAAGTTTCGTGAGTTGATCAAACTTACGAACTCATCGTTGCAACCAATCTAAGGATTTTTTTTTCTATATTTAGGCAACCAACAGCGATACATATAAGCATGTTACAAAGTATGTGTGTACTATATTGTATAGCTAATAATAGTTTTCTTTGGATAACTAGGATAGGTATAAAACATGCGAACGGACTATTGAGAAATATATAAATTCAACAAGTGCGATTTTAAGTATAATTACTTACGTATAGTTAAGTTTAAAATTTAAAAAACCATGTTTTAAAACACCTTTATATACCATGTTTTAAGGAAATAAATATTATTTCTATTTCTATTTCGCACGAAATCTATACTTTATATTATTTTATAGAAGTAAAATTAGTGAGTTTTTATTTCTTGGGAACTACTGATCTACTCCAAAACATTCTTTCACAAATGAGAAGCTGCAGTATCTCTGAGGGTCTTTGGATTTATTTTATGTTAAAACAAGAAATTTCACGTGGATGAAGTCGCGGGCAGATGCTCGTCATAAATAAGCGCTGAAGGACTTTTCAAATAATTACATAAATATGCAATACTCCTAAATACCTTGTCTTATCTAATAGTATTATAAATACGGGGAAACAATTCAATCATTAAACCTATTGTTACTCATACCAATTAGCCACTCTTAAGTACATAATAATGTTAGTATTTTCATGCTTATCGCTGTTATAAATAGAAACAAAAGAAACATTATGTATTTGTATTTCTAGATAGAAGATGGACATAACACCCATTCCCGCATATATAGATAGTATCTGTGTCCATTCCTAATATTATTTATTTAATCGCGTTGGTCTAGTGGTCGCATGCGTTCTCGGCTCGATTCCCGGGTTGGGCAAAGTGTTATTGGCTTTTCCATTAGGAATTTTTCAGTAACAGTCCGGTGTCTTTGTGCCCGGTCCTAAACATAACTTTCGAAATTTGGGTGTACTATAGGTACACACTTCAGGGTATACTTATAGGCGTGATGTTATGTTATGTTAATTATTTACATACTTAATTATATTATTTATAAACTTTTATTAAATAATCAACTACTTCTATTTATTATTGGAATGATTCACACTACGGGACTTTTCAGGATTGTTATTGTTACCTAATAAGATAATACCTATAAGCCAGGGACTTATTCTAATCGTTGATGTTATACAGGCTAGAAATATGCGGCAAACTAATAACCTCTTCCTTTTGTAAGGTAAACAAATACTAATGTGAAAGTTTGCATGTTTAGATGTTTGGATGTTTGTTACTCAATCACGCAAAATCGGCTGAGAGCGCCTGAGCGGAATTGGATGAAATTTTGCACACTGATTGTGTATAACCTGGATGAATACATAGCATACTTTTTATCTAGGGAGTACGTTCCCGTGGGATATTTTCCGAGCTCCACGCGGGCCAAGCCGCGGACAAAAGCTAGCCATACATAATATTTGGAATCGTTTCCGAAAGCCCATTATTTTAATACCTCACAAGGTTATATGTATAGGATTACTGGTAATTCGACGTATATCCGTCAGGGGCTGATAAAGGGGGCCAAATGCAACAAATTGAACCCCCCATATGTATGGCCGAAATTCAATAGTATTCGAGATATTTGAATTTTAAGGGTTTTTCGATATTTACCCAAAATTTGACATTTAATTCCAAATAAAAAAAAAACTACACATTTGAATGGGTACCATTAAAAATCATGTTGTAGCTAGCACTTCAATTAAGCTATGGACATAGTTAAAACTACTTAATTTAACAAAATAATTAAAATAATTAACGATATAAGAATAATATCTTACCAATATTTTTATTTTACGCTTCAAAAATGTTGCCTCCTCACAAAAATTTCTATGACATTAATCGTAAAAATAACTAAAAAAACTTGCCTATTCTGTAAGCTTTCCAAAAAGTTATAAAAGTCAATTTTAAAATACATAATTCGTGGCATGGCATGTGTTTGAAACGGCGGCGGCGCGGGGAGAGAATTTGTATTTGTATGAAATAAAATGCATTCAAAAATGTACGTCAAATTTTATTAAAAATTTTACACATCTTGTTCAAAATGAGCCCCTCTATTACGAATGCAAGTTCGAATCCTTTTCCTAACTTCGGTTTTCGTCACTCTTGATGAAAACGTTGTTCTTATCTGTTGCGCCGCGTTTATTATTCGCTGTCGAAGTTCTTCGACTGAATTTATTGGGGTCACATAAACTAATTCCTTCATATGACCCCAGACGTAAAAATCAAGTGGTGTGATATCAGGGCTTCGTGCTGGCCACGGAATTGGCCCTCCCCTCCCAATCCATCGGTTTGGAAATCTCTCATCTAGCCACTGTCGGACAGTAATCCGGTAATGTGCTGGGCACCCATCATGTTGAAACATGAGGTTGTTTTTTATTTCTTCGGGAACATCCGCCAACAAATCGTCTAGGTTGTTTCTCAAAAACTCCTCGTAATTTTCGCCGTTCAAATTTTGGGGCAAGAAATGAGGGCCCACCAAATAATTATCAACGACACCCATCCATACGTTCAGGGAAAATCTCATTTGCGACGCAGTTTCTTTTAGTTTTTTTGGATTCCTGCCTGCTTTAGGTGTCCAAAAATGTAAGTTATGGTAATTCGTTATACCATCCCGGTCAAACTTTGACTCGTCAGTCCACAAAATATTTCTTAGGAAATGTTCCTGGTCAGCGTCAGCGTTTAACATAAACCGAGAAAATTCGAGTCGCCTGGCAGGATCTCCCTCGTGCAATGTTTGGACAGGTTGATAATGGTACGGGTGTCTACCTGATAGATGTACTACCGACCACACTTTCCACTGGGACATACCGAGCTGTCTTGCAACAATGTTCGTTGAGATGTTTGGGTCATCAATAAAACACTGAAGAATGGTGTCCTCTTCGTCAGCCGTATACCGTCGAGGTCTGCCAGCGTTGAATTGTGCTCTCTGAACACTGCCAGTTTCAGACAATCGTCGATAGGTGCTCCCGAAAACAGTAACGTGGGGAAGTCGACGATCGGGAAAGCGGCGTTGGTATTCTCGCCGAGCCGCAGCCGCGTTTCCATCGGCAAAACCATAATAAAACATAATGTCTGCGTATTCGTTATTAGCATACGAAGCCATGGTATCCGAAATAACAATGATAACAAAAATAATAACAAGAGAAACAAGAATATTAACAATAATGATCGATAACAAATTAACGCGATGAGAGATTGGTTAATAGCAAGATAACAACACACGTGCTTGCGCGGCGTAGAGTCGAAACTTACTAAGGAAGGCGACGCGAGCACAGCAGACGCCGTGTGCTCCCCCACCCTCACACCCCGCCCCATCACGAAGAATTCCGCCAGTAAAATCGGTTGTTTTAGCAAGGATCATAAACTAAAACACACATTATTTCTCTCCCCGCGCCGGTTCAAACACATGCCATGCAATTATGTATTTTAAAGTTGATTTTTATACCTTTTTGGAAAGCTTACAGAATAGGCAAGTTTTTCTAGTTATTTTTACGATTAATGTCATAGAAATTTTTGTGAGGAGGCAACATTTTTGAAGCGTAAAATAAAAATATTGGTAAGATGTTATTCTTATATCGTTCATTATTTTAATTATTTTGTTAAATTAAGTAGTTTTAACTATGCCCATAGCTTAATTGAAGTGCTAGCTACAACATGATTTTTAATGGTACCCATTCAAATGTGTAGTTTTTTTTTTATTTGGAATTAAATGTCAAATTTTGGGTAAATATCGAAAAACCCTTAAAATTCAAATATCTCGAATACTATTGAATTTCGGCCATACATATGGGGGGTTCAATTTGTTGCATTTGGCCCCCTTTATCAGCCCCTGACGGATATACGTCGAATTACCAGTAATCCTGTATATATTTATTTTATTTTATTGACGTCTAAAATTGATTTTATTAAATCAAAACCTAGCCTATTCCCATCGAAAGACGAATGAATCGATGGACATAAATCGATCCGGAGCCGATAGGATGCTTCGAAGTTTAAGCGAATCCATATCCAATCCACATAGTTTACGGTGAAACCTTACACTGTAGACGACTAAGCATTTTTACGTAAATTCACTAATCCTTTCCTATAATATTAACGAGCAATATTTTATTATATTTTAATCATGTTCTCGAAAACGGCTCTAACGATTTCGATGTATATTGCAATATAGAGGTTTACGGGGGCGAAATAGCGATTTTGCTAGGCCGGAAAATTCGTTTTCTCCGTATTTTCACCCGACCAGAGTTCGGTCGCCTAAAGTTTAGAACGAGATGGCTACCTTAGAATGTCATGACCATGTCATTACATGGCAGCATGGAATTAGTTTGTACTACACATGGAATTAGTATGACCTATCCTAGACCTACTATTAAATGAGCATTATCTATTTTCACGCGAGCAGAGCTCGGTCGACCAGGCACTTAATATTATTTGAGCAATTAGTACACGATCACGAGTGCTGGATCGCTCATTTGTATTATAACCTTTGGTCCGTTAAATACATTTATTTTACCCTAAACACAGCAGTGGTTTCATTGAAGTGTAAGGTAGACTGTAGCCGATCTTATTAATTTATGAACATCTTATACCTGTACCTACATTCATAGCAAATAAAGTTCTGATTCTGATTCTGAATTATCTTCCAACCTTCTACACATATATATGTACGCGTGGAAACCATAGTCCTGTTTTTGCTGTCACACATTTGCGAAAAGTAACTATTAGTGGTGAAAAATGCATGATGACCTCCTCTTGCAAAGTCAATAAAAACTGCGTGGTTAAGTTCACGTACGAGTAACTGCAATCGTCGACGCGTCGGCTGCGGTTGAAGTCATCACGTAAGGGCCGGCTGTCGCTGAAAACCAGCGCTGGGGCTCTGTCTCGCATAGGGTCTCAGCATTATGCTGAGCGATGGCCGTTTTGCGTGGATGTGACGCATATTTTTCCCCAACTTGTTATTCTCGTGTTTTGTTCTTTCTGTGCGTTATGTTTACCGCAAATAAACGTATTGTCTTTCTTTCTTTTTCTTTTAGTTGCCTCCCACAATTCAAATATAAATTGCGCTATAAATTGACAAAATTTACTACACGATCAATGATTTTCTTAATAATTAGTAACTACTACCCCACCGCCGTATCTATACGTTGACGTCGTGGTGGGGCTTGCGCGCTCTGAACTTCAGGTCTGTGTCGGTAGTTTTTTTGCCGGAACAGGTCTGGGATGAGGAGCCAGACCAAGAGAGATACAGAAACCGGCAGGGCAGCATGTGGCGAGCTGTTGGGCAGTAGCGACCCCACGGACCCTATCTCCCGGGAGAAGTCTTGTTCCTCATCTCTGGCTTGGCTTTATTGGCCGGCTGGAGTGAACACAGAAGAGGAATAGAGCTCCTACCTCTTTCTTGCCTTTATTGGCCTTCTTGAGTGGAGGTTCACAAGAGCAAATGTGCTCGGAGGAAGGAAGTATTCCAGTAAGATGCTGGTAGGGATCTTGAGCGTACTTCCGGGATTATACCGCTCCACTCCTTATAAGCACCTCAGGACATGTTGCCCCCTTGTCGCTTCGACATTTTGTGCTAGTGACCGTTTTTGGGAAAAAGATTTTATTTGATTTGCCGTTGACGCGTGCCACTCGTGATTATGAGCACTAACGAAAACCAATAGGACGTTCCAGACCCTTTTTTATGTTCTCAAAATTCAAAAGCCATTTATTCAAACTAGGCTGAGAATCAGCACTTTTCCAACGTCAAAGTTACTTAAAACAATCCCCCAAAACGCCAACCTTTCATTACTTTCTAGTGCTTTAGCTGGGAAGAAGAAGTGGTGCAACAGCACAGCTATATGTTCAGTTAGAAAAAAAGTTGCAAAATAATTTACATTTACTCAACAAAAAACATAATTTAAATTATAATAATAGCCATATGTAACACACGCCAATATACCAACCAAAAATATCGAGAAATGTACTCAGGCAGAAATAAAAAAATTTAAAACTAAACGTAAACAATATCAAAATAAAAGCTTCCAGGCATAAAGGGCATGCCCACTTACGTATAGCTATTTATAGCTGTAACTGGAAGTTATAAATGATAAACTAGGACCAGAACAGTTAATTACTAATAACAATAATATGACTAATAGATAAGGAAATGAACAATAGCGTCTCTCTGGCAATAATAATATATGATTTGCCTAGCCTGTTCCTAACTATGTTGGGGTCGGCTTCCGGTCTAGCCGAATGCAGCTGAATACCAGTATTTTACATGGAGTTACTGCCTATCTGACCTCAGCAACCCAGTTACTGGGTAATACGATACCCCTTGGTGAGACTGATTGTCAGACTTTTAGATTTCTGATGACCCGGCACGACTGTCAAAGATCCAAGAATGACAGCCAGGGCAAACGACTTAACGTGCTTTCCGAGGCACGGAGGGATCTCGGTTTGTAAAGATAGTCACCCATCCACGGACCGACCGCGGCAAGCGTACCTTGACCTGGTCGATCGACCCGTGCGGCTGACTAATAGACTAACATAAGGAAATGTTATACTATCCTTTATTGTGGTTTGCGTGACACATCCTAGGGGCACGTGGTCGTACGTTCGAACTCAGGCTTTTTATTGTGCTGTTTATTTTATTATCACTGCTTTAAAACAATGAAGGTAAAAATCGTGAAGAAACCACCATGTTCTAGAACCACTAATTCAAAGACATGTCAGTGATTTCCAGCCTGTTTCCTCACAGACATGAGGTATGAATGTGGGGAACATTATAATCTGCCGACTATGCACTGTTAGGTTAAAACGAGGGACAAACTCGTACCTAAAGGGGCAGTATTACTCATGAAATTGATTTACTTTTACTATGGATCCAACCCTGAAATATGAAAAAGAAAATCAGATGATTCCTAAATTATGAGCGCGTTTTTTTAACTCGTATTATTATTCGTTTCGGTACAATACCTGTTCTGCCGGATCTTTTCAATGGTGTGCAGGACACATTCTTCACGTCCAAGTCGAGCAGTGAACAATGGAACACTATTCCTGGTTTTATGCCTGTTGAGTACTCTGCAGGTTCCTGGGCTTTTGGTGCCCCAATTAACAGCCTGTTAATGGAGAAAGCAGAATTTTAAGGTTTTATTTAAATGTCCTTTAAGACATTACATAACTTCGAGATTACATAACGTCCTAAATAGAACGGAATAGTCTTTTAAATTAATAAGCAATCAGATCCTGGAGTCCCTGGTTATTGAAAACTCTGATATTTTAAATATTGTGTACCTTATTTATTTATTTATATACTTTATTGTACACCAGAAAATACATAGCAAAAATAAATTTAACACTACAAAAGATACAATGGGCGGCCTTATCGCTATCTGTGATCTCTTCCAGGAAACCTTAGTTGATGCCTGGGTCGAATAAACTTATTTTCTTTCGTCAATGGGGAATACAGGCCAATGATGTTATAATAAAACAATCAGTTAAATAGTAGAACCTCCTTCTAATTTTTTTGGTCGGTTAACTAAGGATTTGTTTGAAAATGCACTAGGATATCCAAGTTCCTGTTAGCTCCGAAGTTCCTCTGAAGAAGAAGATAAAGAAGAACATAAAATAAAATAACATTACGCCTGTATTCCCTAAAGGGCTACGCAGAGGTGTACTTATACACCCACATTTTACGGGAATCGAATCATGATTAATAGTAGCGCTTGCGACCACTAGATCAATAAATAAGAATCATTGTTCAAGCACTTACCCTTCAGGACTTAAAATAGTAGAAAATCCAAAATACTCCGCGTTATATTCCGGTTGGAAGAGAATTCTTGTGTTTTCATGGAACACATAGCTAGATCTCGAAGTATGTGCAATTAATAGTAAGGTTATACAAAATATTGCTTCTTTGGCCATTTTCGGTATACGAGTAATTTGTCTGAAAGAAAGATATCTGAGTAGGTTTTTTGTAAGGACAAAAAAAACAAGATTATACTCGTATTGTTCTGCCACTATATCTTTAAGGGATTAACCAAATAACATATTGTTGTCAAACCCTTCGTTTCGCTCGGCTAGGGGTAAAGTGTCATACAATTATACCTTAGTGCACATCCTAGCTACAATAGTTAAGTGGGTCCCATGCATCAATCAACCTGCCAAGCCTTTTCTCAACTATGTAGAAGTCAGCTTCCAGTCTAACTATAGTTTATTTTACATGGAGCGACTGCCTACCTGACCACTACGACCCAGTTACTGTTACTTAATGCCTGTGGCATTAAGTCGGCCTCTGTACATTTATGTGCTTGAAGTAGTAATAAATGAATAGATAAATAAATAACTAGTGGCAAAGATCTACGAATGACAGCTGCGACCAATGTTATGGCATATCCGTTTCTTTCTTTCCGAGGTATGGAGGGGTCTCGATACGTAATGTGCACCGCGCGGCAACCGTTAGCTTAATCTTCTATCAACCCGGGCGGCTGTTAATATATAGCCACGAGCCCCTATGTGTGTACCATGCATGTAGCATATACATGAAATTTACGACACAATTTAAATCAAAAGGAAAAAACATTTGGCTACTTCTGTAAAATAATTGAGATAGCTACATACAATGTTTGTAATCTAAAAGGGTCAATAAATATGAACAAACGATAACTCACTGTCCACTATGCGCGAAAACTAAAACGTTTGTTTTTGGTTTTTTATTGGTCCGCCATCTTTATATTTTATTTTCGGTAGCACTCGAAGAGTCCCACTGCACTCTCACTGCACTATTTAATTTGACTGCGTCAAAGTAAACACTCAATTATTTTCCAAAGAAATAAAAAATGATTAAACTAAAAGGCCAAAAGAGAATTATTCTCTAAAGTACAACACGTTTTAAAAACACACAAATATTGGGTGAGATTACTACTCTTTAGAAGCAAAAATACACATAGTGTTTTACAAAATTGCAGTGTAATTAGCTTGACATCCTATCAATGAATGAGTTGTAAACACAAGCTAGTATTTAGTTAACTTACTGACCTATCGTTACCAGAGGGCATTAATGACTTATCTAATTACAATGAAGGAGTTTAAACCTTATCTCGTTGTACTAAGTAAGATTTTTCTGTGTCGAATTTCATAAGTTAATTTTTTTGCAATTTAAATAAAAAGAGGGTTTAAAAAAAACCCTTGTAGACAGTTGTACTCGGCGCTATGGTGACCTAATACTCCTTTCTCGTATTGATAGAATAATTTATGGTTTATATGGTAGAAGTTAAAGACCCTAGTTACATGGAAATAACTGTATTAAATCACTATAACACTGAGTTACAAGAAATGGTAAAAAATGGTAAAAGAAATGGTAAACTAAATAACTAACTTATTGGTAAAATGTATGGTAAAATGGTAATGGATCTGAACGCGAACTGGACCACATTTTGGTGAAAGAGCGAATGTGCATACTTGCGTTCGATGCAATTATGCATTTTAGCTGAGTGTTCGACTAAAACTCGAACAACCCTAATGCAGCTGATGGGAGCAACGAATGTGAGGAATTACAATGATATCATTTAGGCTGACAACATTAAGGAATATTAACAATTTATCTGGAAAAATAAGCTCATTGATTTAGGCTGACTGCCAGGGCGTATTGCCAAGTTTCAAAGGAATTGATTGACGTCATGACACATCCATAGCTTAACGTAGATCCCGCCTATTTTAAGTGTATGATGTCTGAGGACGTGACCAACGCGGAATAATCGGCTTGAGCCGGTCACATTTTACCACACTGTCTTGTCGTATTAAGTTCGACGCGGTGTCGAATCGCGTCGCATAGTGGGCTGAAATTCGACTCTCATAGAAATTAATATGTTTTTCCCAAATGTCCACTTTTATGACTTGAAAATGTGTTGGGAGACTAAATACTTGCTTTAAAATATCAACATTATGGAATAGCATTGCAAACAACAAAAACATTTTTTTTTCATTAATAATTAGGTACTATGGAGCTGGCTTTCAAAAGTCTTATATCTCCGCCATCGTTCAATTGACCCTAATTTCCTTGCAGGTGATTAAACCTTGAATTATTTTAAAAAATTGCCATACTCCGAACCAGCCAGTACCCCGACCTTTTGTTTTAAAAATCGGTTTCGATTATTATTAAAACAAATAAAAAAATATCAAATGTTTAACTTAATTTAAGCTTAAAATCTATACGGACTACTTAAACGATAAACCCGACCACTACTTTGTATAAACACGCCATATGATCATAAAAACTTAAGTTTCATAGACCTATTATGTAATGATCTTAAATTATCGTCATTATTTTATGAGATTAAGTAATATTGTTATTCATATATAAGTATTCTATTAGTTAGCTAATGAGAATAATGACTAAATGAGTTTAATGATCACACTAATTTAATTTCTAAGTACACAACTCTTTATCCTGCAAGCTATAGCCATAGAACCATGCCCAACAAAACAGGTCCAACCCAAAAAAACGCACAAACATCCCCTCCGGGGTAGGACATAAAACATCTTTTGCAAGACACCAATTATACGTTATATAATATATACAAGCAGATACATCGAAAACTTAACTTGCTTGATTCTAACAGACACGCACTAAAACATAAAATCACTCAGTGGCTACTTCAACAGGACTACACCACAACAGAAAATCTACTGACATACGTACATCTCATAAACACAAACATACTTAACATCTTCCCTACCATCACACCATACAAACACACCTCCATGCAATAACATCGTAACTCACTTTTTTGTGATTTTACAGGAGAGCGTTTTTAAAGTTTAAAAATTATAGCTAACTCAAAACACCCCGTACATTTTTTGAAGCTGGCTCTATTTAATATAGTTTAGGCGACTATAAATAGGTATGGTTAAGTTGTAAAAGAAAAATTGTTTTCATGGGTTTTCATGATTTACGTGAAAAACAAAACAGTGAAATGACATATAAGTTACGAGGACAAACATTGTATGTCTGAGTTACAATTTAGTTTTTTTGTAGTTCAATTTATTTTTGTGGTCGTAATTTTATCATGTACATAGATTGTATCTAATGTTACAATTTTGTTGCACTTAATAAACAAGCTACTCATAATATTTTCTATAAAATGTAAATCAAGTTGCAATTATATTGTTGACAAAAAATATTTTTTGGATTAGTTACAATACTTTGACGTTGGTTTATTTTAGAAACGAAAGGGAATAGAATTACAATGATAGTACAAAAAAATGCTTTTTTCTTTTACATAACAATGCCGTTGTAACTCAATTTGTGGAAAAAAGTGAGTTACGGTGTTATTGCATGGAGGTGTCGACATATACCACACTCAACACCACACCCACACCCCTCTCAAAAATACGTAACCGATTCATACCTCCAAATAGTTTCTTTTTTTCTTTTATCTACGTATTAGGTACATCGTCGCTGGTTTCACTTGTTGATGTATTTACTTTAGTCCAACACAATGGCTGAACCCTATCTCTTAAGATATAGGCTAGACCTAGTTTAAGGGATAGAGTTTAAAATTCTTGTAGGTACTCCTTTGTTATTTAGAATTATGTCAACCATTAATGTATGCAGTGCAATGTGATTTTGTTTGAGCAATAAAAATTCTTTGCGTAAAAAAAAAAACTGTGGGAAAGGCAATTCCCACATTCCCAATTTGGTAATTATAATGAAATAATTTATATATTTAAATCAGCAATTCTAATTTAAAATATATTAACAATCATAAAGGCAAATCAAAACAACAAAAGAAGAACTATGGGGTAAGTAAAATAAAGCGACAATTTTCAATGTTAAAAAAAATTAACTTATTGAATACAAAAGATAATTATAAAAAAATCCAAAAATAGAGGAAAGAAAAGAACTAACTAAAAGTATTCTGAGTCACTGTCAACTGAATCTAACTCAGAGTCGTAGTCCGATAAACATCACTAAACTCGAATTCAGGTTCTTGAAGTTTTAACAGTGTTAGCGTTTCCTCAAAGAGAGTTTTTTTTGTATGCGTACAAAATGGGTCTTGTTGATGAAACAAGTGGATCTGGCAAAAGAAAAAGGAAATTAAAATATCCTCATTAGAACTTACTCTATTCTTCTTACGGGAGTGGTGTTCCCTGAATCTTCTAAAATCCTTGTTCCGGGCTTCCGATGCCTCTTCCAAAAGACTCCCAATTGGGACAATTGCGTTGTAATAAATGATATCAGCTCCATGAAAAAGAACTTTGTGTACTGTTGCAGACATATAGTACCAGTTAATATAGTTCCACGTATTTCTCAGCAGTCTTGTACGCATTCTTTGAATTTTTCAATGTTTACATTTACTCCTGACGTTCTCAAAAAATTCTAAATAATTCAAGGTTTAATCACCTGCAAGGGAATTAGGGCCAATTGAACGATGGCGGAGATATAAGACTTTTTCATGCCAGCTCCATAGTAATTTTAATGAAATAATTATGTTTGCATTGTTTGCAATGCTATTCCATAATGTTATTAGGCATGTATTTAGTCTCCTAAAACATTTTAAAGCCATAAAAGTAGATATTTGGGAAATAGTATGATATGTCTATGAGAGTCTATTTTTAGCCAACTGTGCGTCGTCCTAACCGAAACGAGGCGAATGACGACTTTTTTTGGTTTTACTCCATAGATATAAAGCTCTTTCTCACCGGCTCAAGTCGATTCCGTGTCATTAAGTTTTCTCAATCTCTTATTGTTTCCATATTGTGTACTAAGTGATCTTGTTTACGACATACAGCAGGCTGTTAGCACAGACTAAGCGGGTTTCAGCTACATGACTGTCAGTTGCGTATCTCATCAGCTGGAATGCGATTGTCACGTTAAACTGTTGTGAAATTCGATTGCTGAGTGTATCCTTAAGCCCAAGCTCAAACTCGTGAACCAAACGCACATTTGAACGATTTTGAATCGACTTCCCAAAGAGGAGGTTATGAATTCGGTTGTTTCTTTTTAAAATGTTTGTTACCTCATAACACCGTCATTTGTGAACCGATTTTGAAAATTATTTTTTTATTTGAAAGGATATACTTCCTGATTGGTCCTATTTTTATCAAAATTTTGTTCTGATGATGGAATTCATGAGGAATTGAGAGAACTCCTCAAATATTATAGGCATACACTGTGCGATTTTTGTATTTTCAGCCACAAGTTAAGCTTTTGCATTCAGAAAGTATAATTTTGTGAAGTGAAACTGATGAAGAAGACCACAGATTGCCACCGGAATTCCTCAATGATAGGTATTTCACGGGTGGCGCCATTTATGAACCGATTTGGAAAATTATTTTCTGATTGAAACGTTTATTCCCGGTCGTCCCCACCTCGTCGTCCCCACTGGGTACGAATGGGAAAAATAGTTTCGTTCCTCCACTGGGGAGGAACGAAACTATTTTTCCCATTCCAGGTGACGATTGGAACTTTTTAATTCCCACTCGTTCCGCTATAGACTGAGAATCAAAATGCAGTAATGGGATTTCAATAAGAGATTTCACGGATTGTTAAAATGTTTTAATTACGACTTTCTGAGCAAGAGTAAGCAATGTGTTTGATTAAAAATAATTTAAAAAGACTTAGACAATTAGAACAGTATTACCTGTGATAGTAACAAACAATAATATACAATGACGCACCCTCATTACCCTGGCACCACCACGATAAGCCAGGGTGGTGAGGGTGCGTCATTGCGTATCTATTGTTTGTTACTAACATCAACATAACTAAGTACTTACAATTACCGAGTAGATGATAGTAAGTTGGTCCTAGAGAGCAGTACAGTGTCAGTGGGGACGACCGGGATTAAACGATTTGAAAGGATATACGTCCAGATTGGTACCATTAAAAAAAAAACAGTTCTGATGATGGAATCTATGACGAATTGAGGGAACTCCTCAAATATTATAGGCATACACATAGTAATTACTAAATTACACAGACACAGAAAAACTTCTAAAAAATTTGTCATGATGGTAATTTATGTCGTAAGTATTTACTTTTGTATATTTACATAGGTTTAGTTTTAGATAATAAGAAACCAAAATGCTTTTTCTCATAGTTTTTAACAGATTATTTTATATCGGTTTAACTTAAAATTTTAGTGTTCCAATTTAATTAAAATGTAAAGTGATGGCCTGAAACACAGGTTTGAATTAACCTAGGTCGGGCGAGTCGCTACCTAACATTGTAATTCCATACCATGATTACTTGCACCTGTTCTTAACATATATTAGTTTTAGTTTATTTTTAGGCACTATAATTATTGTTTGGATAATATTTACTTACTGTTGACTATGTGTACACTTCTTGTAAACGTTTTATTCAATAAATTATTATTAAATTATATTATTATAATTTAGGTATTTTTAGCGACAAGTTAAGCATTTGCATTCAGAAAGTCAAAATCATTTAGTGAAATGGAACTGATGAAGAAGACCACAGATGGCCACCGGAACTACTCAATGATAAGTATTTCACGGTTTACGATAATATATCTCGATTAAGATAGTTAAGCGACTATGAAAAAATTCTTATGACCATTGTACAGATCTGAAGATGAAGCCGGAAGGACGACACCGGAACTCCGTCATAAATAAATGCATCCTAGCCGTGTTTGAGTTTATTCAAATTCAAATTCATTTTTTTATTTCAGACCAATCAAGGGATCCATATAGTGTTAGTATGAACTTAGACTATGTTAGTAAACTCCAATAACTTAAAAAAATACAACACTATACATTAATTGGCTACATGAACATGTGCAGGCACATGTCTGCTAGCCCAGAGCCTGATAAATGGTATATCAACATTCTGTGGCCGAGACGCCTGTAGAACCGAAGCCGGGGCAGATGGTGTTCAGATATGCCAGATCATGTGATAGTAACCAAGTCTCTTGAAGTGCAATCACATCTGACGTCAAACATAATTCTCTTACGTATTCAACCGATCTCTTAATTGATTTACAATTGAAGCTCATAAGCTTACATTTCCGTCCATTATCCTCCTTTAAAACATTTTTATAACTTATTATTCACCGGGCCTCGAACACTTCTTGTCTTAAACACAAAGTATTTTCTAAAATATACACCGTCCGGTCACATGTTATCGTTCTCAAATAAATCTATTTTGTGTTTAGGAATTGAAAACTTATAAGAATCGTAATCCTTAGACTGTTTAGTTTCAATTTTCTTCGGGGCCACAATAACCTGTGTTTTACCCTTTATGTAACTAGCAATGTCCTCATTACTCACATCTTTCGAGACATTGTACAACATAAAAGGTATATTTACATCTGTGGCTTTAAATTTAGATGTCATGTCAACATTAGCGGTTCCTTTTCGTCCTGCAAAACGAGACTGTTTCTTACGTGATTGTACCACCGTCCATCCTGCATTATTATCAGGCACAGGTGTTCGTTGTTGCTCATTACTATTTGTTTGACTAGTTGTGGCAATCACTATATTCTGTGAGTTTGTTTGCTGTTTCCGTGTGTCCGCAGGCAAAGATGGCTGGAAACTCCCGTTGAGCTCGGCATTTTGTAGTGGGGCGAATGAAACGGCAGTATCACTGTCGCTCGTAGGAATCACAACATGTTATTGGAATTGCCGTGAGATGTATTCTGGTTATGAATTATTTTAAGGGTAATATCTGGCAAATTGCGCTACTTGAGTCGTATGTCATGTGTTGCCTTGATTGTCAGAAGACAGATTTTGTATCCTCGTTGTTTCCGTCAATGATCTGTTGCCGTGTGGTCGCTTCAATAATTTGTTGGCGTCCAAATCTGATAAAACTAGTCCTTTCAAACTTCTGCCACGACTAAGCGCGACGTATAATTTTCTCTTTTGTAATATTTTTTTTAACCAACCGCGATCACAGCTCTCTCGAGGGTTACTGTAATTTATGGCCTGTGACCGCCAGCTTAATATTAGAGGCAGCATACGACGCTCCACATCTCCGTTACCCCTTGCCACCTGAAACGTACTGCGTGGTATGGGTGTCACTTTGAAAACTTTTACAGTCTTATTTATAAACGTTACTTAAATTTTAATCAATTGCTTAGCAATTGATCAAAATTCAAAATATTTTATTTTACATAAACCTACATGGGCACTTATGAAACGTCAGAAGCTAAGTGCACGGTTCCAATTGGTCTTTTCCTATGGAGAAGAGCCGGCAAGAAACTCCACGGTTACTCTTTTAAAAATAATTGGCTTTCACAATATTTTCAAATTACAGTGTTATTAGGTATGGGAGGACACTGTAGGTCTTTCAACAAATCTACTACGACACTACAACGAATCTACTACAATCTACTATGATTAGCATAGTTCTCATTCATAAACGCTATTTAGCGCAAAGAGGTCGCTAAGCAAATGATAAGTAGCTGTCAAAATTAAACACCACCGGTGCACTGTTTAAAGCTTGCTAAGAGGATGCTAAGAGACAAGATGGCGGATTTTATTTAGCAAAATTACCTCAAGCATACAATAATCCTGTATCGATCAGCTGATTTAAATAAAATCCGCCATCTTGCCTCTTAGCATCCTCTTAGCAAGCTTTAAACAGGGCACCGGTGGTGTTTAATTTTGACAGCTACTAATCATTTGCTTAGCGACCTCTTAGCGCTACATAGCATTTATGAATGAGAATTTTGCTAATCAATTGCTGAGCAATTGATTCAAATTTAAGTAACGTTTATAAATAAGACCGAACTCTGTTAGTTAGCTCTAAATTCATAACTTGAATTTCGGAAGTCGGTGGCAAATACAGTATTTGTGTGGAATTCGGTGGTTTTTGTTTTGTAAAAAAGTATTAGTGTTATTTTTTTGTAAAAACGTTTTTGAATCGAAAATACACCTGCTATCTAATTACTTTCGTAAACGATTACGACAAATTTGTTTAATTTTGACAGGTAACCAACATTCATTGTGTTATTTACGTGGTTGAGCAGAATTTTTTATCGAACTTCTGAAGCAATGGATTAGCAATTTGTTTCAAAACGATTCAATCGGAATTGATCGTGTATTACGTAATTACGATACTGTTCTACTTATAGCATTTTGGTTTAAATTTATATGGGCACAATACAGTATCACCCAGTAAGAAAGAAAGTCTTAGAATTTAAACTAAATTTCAATAAAAAATAGTTTGAATTTACATTATGTTTACGCAGCGCGTTCGTGCTAGGAGTGTTAGGGGTGGTAGGAGTGCTAAGAGTGTTAGGAGTGCTAGGAGGTTAGGAGTGCTAGGAGTGCTAGGATTTCTCGCTTCAATCTCAACCAGGCGTGATGTTTCGTTTTTGTGGTAGAACGTCCTCAGTTGCAGCAGTAAGCAGTAGTAAGTAGCAATAGGAAATCAATGAACACAACAATGTTTCTCAAATTCAATTATTAATGGTACCATGAACCCAGTTGTACGAGTATGATGGATGGCAAGGATGTCAGTTTCCGCTGATAAAAAGATGTATCTCATTATGAATGGAGCTTAAGTACCATTACAATTTATTATGTTGCTTTGTGCCAGTGACCTTGCAGTGTTGGTACTCGTAGTTCAACAGCTGCATGCTATTGAAGCATTCGATTGCCGTAAGCTTTCGTTTTCTAAATAAATAACTGAAACCCCGAAAAGGGATCGGGAAAAAAACAGCAAAACATACAAAAACACGAAACAAAACAAAAATACAAAATTCTGATCATCCGGCTCGATTGCCGTCGATTTATTGGTGGGGCGTGTAGAGTTAGATTAAATTAGAAGCTTGTCTACATGAGAAATAATTAACTAAATGAATAAATAATTAACTAATGTATAACAGAAGTACCTAATGAAAAGTGAATACATTTTCACCCTACGCCCATGTGACGGTAGCGGAATGGTCAAGCCACATATTTTGACTAAGGTCTATAGTTTGTGAAGTTATGGCTTGTAGAGTTAGGGCGTGTAGAGTTAAAAGCTTGGCTCTACATGAGATCTGATAACTTTTTGCAAGTGCGGGCCATATGGTCTCGTCTTGGCAATATTTTACATGAAAATATTTTTGGTGGGATTTCACTTCTTTTTGTAAGTTGCTTATGAGAATATTCTTTTAATTTGTTCCTTTTGTCTTTATTTTTTTGGGGTGTATTTCTTGCACATCAGAGGTGCCTTTTTCATGGCCCACTCTTTGTTGGTTTACTGTTTAATATAAGCGAAAGATCAGGGCGATATTTGGCTCTTAGGCGATTATGTTCGACTATAGCCGACTGTTGTGCTTTAATACTACTAAAGTCAATATTTATAAGGTTAACACCTTGCAAATTAGTCACTCTAAAGAGTGCTACATAAGCCTGCCTGAATGTGGATGACCCAATATCAATGTGAGCATTATTCAAACTTAGCCCTTGACTTGTATGTATGGTGATAGCATACGCGACGCGCGACACAGATTGGAAACTGTTCACGGTGAACGAATGCTCTGTTGAAACAAACTTCCATCCCCTAATTTAAAAGGTGGGTGATTTACAAAAAATCCTGAAATATGTATTTTATTATTTATAACAAGGAGTTCCTATATAAATTTTCAGCCCTCTAGCATCAAAATTTGCGGAAGTCTCATACAAACTTCCATCCCCTAGTTTAAGGGGGTGGGGGGTAAACGTTCCAAGTTTTAGAATTGTTTTGTTGTTTTTGTACTAATACTAGCTTACATACAAAATTTCAGCTTTCTAGGACTTCAGGAAGTACCCTAAGAATATTTATGATAATCAGTGAGTCAGTGACGAAATCGGGGTTTTTTAGATATCAATAGAATCTAAAGTATAAGAGCTATGCAATTAATAATTTATATGTTTAATAAATCTACTATTGACATCATAATTCGAGAATTTTGTTTATCTGGTATAATCCAAGCCCAAGTTAAGAGGGTTAAAAAAAACGACGAAGTGCTTCGAGAGGTAAGTAGTGCCCTTGTGGTTCGCTTGGTTCGTCTTGGCGGGGGCACTACTGTGTCCCCAGATACAAATATTAATTTTCCTTAGGTATACATGGTATAAAGTTGAAATCACATCTTGAATTGCTTTAAATACATTAAAAGTTGGCAGCAGAAAAAAGAAAGGAATCAAGTAACCCGAAATACATAGTTGCACAGGTTCACAGTAGATAATTATAATATGTTTTTTTTTTTAACATTAATTAGTAGGTTCATGTCCCAGTGCCCAGTGCCATAGCCTAGTGGTTAAGAGCTCGCCTCTCATGCACGAGGTTGGGGGTTCAAATCCGACCAAGTACCAATATGACTTCAATTCATATTTGAACTTCTTCAGTTTATTGACATCGGTGAAGGAAAAACATCGCGAGGAAACTTGGACTTATAGTTAAATATAAGTCTGAAATCACCCATCTGTCTTGAGCAAGCGTGGTGATCAGTGTCATGAGAATTGGTCGCCTTCTCAGTATGAGAAAAGGTCTTTGCCCTGCAGTAGGGTGGTATTATAATGTAATTTTAATTGGAAATATCGCTACCAATACTGCATACAAACTCACGAACACAAAAACGAAAACAAACTCAACTACTCATGTCTCCACAAATAAATATTTTGAATCCTGAAAACTAGCTTACTATACTACAGGCAATAAATTCAAGTGTAAACCAATTAATAATGCCGTTCAATAATTTCATTTACCGATATTAATTGAATTTGATAGATATTGTTCCTTTATGAGAAAGTAATTTCATGCCTATCGTTACTGAATCAATATTGATGATTCAATATTAAATTATTCGGCGAGATGACAACTAGCAAAAACTGGTCTTATAAAAGTCGCCAATGCGCTTTTGCCAAGAGTTATTGCATAGGTAAATAAGTCTTGTAATAGTTTTGCAGTGTCTAACAAGTCCCGATTTGGGCACAAATTTCAAGAATTTTAGTCCTGCTTTGGTTCTGTGAAAGCATTGTAACGTGCTAAATTAATCTTGATTTTATATTGTAAGGTCGTAAAATGTATGTCGTGTAATGTGTCACTATAATGTTAGGTTCTTCTTAGGTCTCATTAGATCGATATCGGAACTAAATTAAACAAAGTAAGTACATACTGCCTTATTCTGAAACTTAAAAGTTACCTAGGACCGATCACATCTGAAACATGGATCTTTGTGTTCATAAAAAACACCACAATTGATTTTTGTTCTCGAATTCAGGATTGCTCCGAGAGTCAAAAGTTCACTTTCATGTGGCATACACATAAAAGTGAACTTTTAACTTTTGGTTTACCGTGTATAAATAAAAAAAAGCCTATTTCAAAATCTAATTTACAATCCAAAATAATTTATTAAAATTCGGCTTAGAATTTTATTAGTACTTATTGAACATCAAAAGTTAGTGTGTAGCTGGGTAGAAGAAATACAACAAACTCCTAAGAAACCCGTCTTCTGCATAGTTTCAGAAACTATAGTTTCTTACAATTTGTAGTACAATCTAACTCTATCATTATTGACTTCACGTAAAAACCTATACTTATTATAATAATATTATAATTAAGTAAAATTTGTGAGTTGGTATGTAGGGGGAATCTTCAGAACTACTGATCGATTCCGAAAACTCTTTCACTAATGGGAAGCTGCAGTATTGCCAAGTAGGTATCATACATGCATCACACAGTTTGCGATCAGTTTGTAAAATCTAAATCATTTTTGTTACGGTAGACTATATTATAATTTATTCTTATTTTTAGATTCTTAACTTAAAAATATAGAATTAGATTATATAACAAAAAACAAATTGAATTGTTTTTCCATATAAAAATAAATTCAATCCAAGCTTACGCTCATTCAGAAATCTGACGTGGTAAATTTTATCGTTTTTTTATGATAGTGGTTATTGATAAAATGCAAAGAGGATTATCAGAAGTTTTACGAGCAAGAATTGTAACTGTGAGGGAAGAAATATATTCCACGAGAGGAATAGCACGCATTCCAATCCTGTGTCGTGGCCGTGTTACAGAGGTACCACGACATGGATAATTTAACTGATCGACCCCGCAGTGGTCGCCCAACTATTATGACTTAGCAGTCAGAATAGTTGGGTTCCACTGAAAAGCGCTATATCAGATTGCTGGCAACCCGTGACCCAACAATCAACGCCACTACAATAAAAGCAGAAGTGTGGGCCGCTCTGGATTTGAAGTTAGCACTCAGACCATTCAGAATTGCTTACACCAGGCTGGACTACGAGCACGGAGGTCTTGGCGAGCACCTCTGAATTCACGGCAACGTCAGCGATGGAGATTGCAGTGGGCTATGCTCCGGCAAAATGAAGAAGATGAGGAGGAAATCATTAGGCAAAACTGTCTCTTCGTTGACTAATCGCGAATTAGTACTCATCCAGGTAACCGACGTGTCCGTGTCTGAAGAAGACTTGGAGTCTCTGAAAGGCAAAGAACTGCCACTGAACCATTCAGAAAGGTGGGTAATCGGTTTCCTTTTGGGGTGGAATTATGATTGGAGCTAGGATGCCTTTGATCTCGTATCGAGGCTCCATGACGGCAGATATATACAAAACAGTTGCTATTGATGGAATTGTAAGACCATTCCGAGTAAACTATGGGCACTGATTCGGTCGATGATAATGCGCCTGCACATCGAGCTCAACGAATCAATGCTGCTCTTCGAGAATACGACGTCACAAGGTTAGACTGGCCTGCCGGCTCGCTTGACTTAAACTCAATAGAGCACGCGTGGGATTCTCTTAAGCGAGCGGTTTGGAACCGTCAACCACCTCCCCAGACAGTGCCAGAGATCAGGGAAGCCGCTATTCTAGAATTGGACAGGTTACCGCTAGAAATGCTTGATAACTTGATCCTCAGCATGCCCAGGAGGATCTCCGCATGTGTACGAGCCAGGGGAGGAGTTATATTGTATTAAATAAATACTTTTATTTTTTTAATTTCAAACGGTGTGAAATACCTACACAGTTTTTTATTTAAAAAAAAAATATAAAATAAACAGTTTTTCTTGATAATGTTAAAAAAAAATATATCAGCTTTTGCTAGTGATCACAAACTTTTTTTAATAGTGTAGGCTATAAATCCGACAACATTTTTCATGATAATATATTTTCACGCGCTTACCCATGATCCATTTCATACAGACTATAAAATTATGGGTTGCAACCCATATCATGCGGGTTAAAGTGACACAGGATGTTTTATGTGGTATAGTAACAATCCCATTGTGACACCATCGATAATGAAAGTTGAAGTTTATTTGGTTGTTTTCAAGGAGAAAACATCCTTGCCTTATAAATATTGTTTATTCCTTTGTAGCTTAATTTTTCCATTGAAGTGGGTTTCAAATGTGTCTTGCAATAAAGGAATATGTAGTGTCCTAATTTTTACCATTAGTTAATTTCAAGACATTCTTAGACACACATAACATAACATCACGCCTGGTTTCCCTGAAGGGTTGGGCAGAGGTGTGCCCATAGTACACCCACATTTCGCCAGTTATGTTTAAGTCCCATGTAATAGGGGGCGAGCCTATTACCATCAACCGGGCACAAATCCAGACTCCGGGCTGCTACTGAGAAATTCCAGAAAGCAAAACCCAGTGACACTGCCCGACCTGGGGATCGGACCCAGGACCTCATGTTCAGCAGTAGCGCTTGCGACCACTAGACCAACGAGGCAGTCATTCGAGACATTCTTAGAGTTATGGAAAAGTCCAGGTTGAAACCCGAACTTGTGAGTCATGCACGGACAGACATTCCTTCAAGCTAGAATAAATCATACCTTCCAGCCCTTTTCCCATTGTGGTTGCGAGAGATATAGGTCGATAGTTTGACTTATCAGATATGTCCGCCGTCCTATTCTTAATTATGGGAACCTGTAGTGTGTTCTTTCGTTCTGCCGGTAAGTAAGAGTGACTTAGGGTCATAATTACATAACACATGAGGGTATAAAGCAACGACAAAACCCTTGGCAGATGAACCCCAGCAAATTTGAAATGCTCAATACTGATCCCGTCGTGTCCGGGAGATTTTTAATTGCAGTTGTAACTTTTCTGGCCGAAAAGAACATTAATGACTTCACTCCCTGAATTTCAGGCCCAGCATTGATCATTCCAACTGAGGGACCCAGAGGAGATTGCCTGTAAAATGTCCCTTGAACATATTTGCAATAATAATAATAACTCATGTTATTCTATTTTTTTATATTGATAAAGCTGTGTGTACATTTTCATGTCGCCACTCTAGAATGCTGCCGGCGACTTGAGTAAACCCAAATAAACACCGTTTAAAAATGTGCACCACTTAATTCGCTCATAGCTACTGATTCATCGATATCAGTGGGGGTTATACACTGAATACTAATAGGGGGATACGGCTGCACCGCAATAGTACGGAACTCAAACTTTACCCGCTCTCGGATAATATTTGCCGAACGTGATTAGTTCCCTATTCGGAAATACTAGTTTTCGGTGTACTGAACCTAGATGATAATATAGAACTTATTAATAATTTTGGTCAGAAAGTGAAAACAAGTCCCTAAATCTGATGTCACATCGGATGTCAGTGTTGTGATTGGATATCAGATCAAATGAAAATTATCTTTAGTAAAACTTTTCTTTGTTTTTTTTTTAACTATGTGAAAATCTAGTGATAATTATACTAACTATTTTTTATTTGTTTCTTTAATTTGTGTCAAATATATATTTAATTTTGTTTAATAGTTTTTTTATTTTTTATTAGATTAATCAACAAAAACGTCCGCTGCATTCTAAAAGACCGACAAAAACCAAGCATTAAAAATTTCCTTAAGTATTTTACTTCAAGGATTGACAGGCACGGTAACTAGGATATTTATGTAGTAGGTACTGTATTAGGATCTATCCACCAAAAATAATCCTTTAATCTGGACAACAATTGAGGGACGGTCTTATTATTTACCGGCGCCCACCCACTAGTCTCAATGAAAACCACTCGTTGGATCACAAAGCGGCCCTTTAGCACGCGTGCTCACTCAATGACGGTGAATTTAATCCACAGGAATGGTTGTAGAGTGGTAGTATTCTGAAATGAGTTCAAAGTGAAAATAACTACTTAAATCACGTTAAATGTTATGGAAAAACTACAGGATGTATTTACTCAAAAAAAAATTATTTTAATTTTTGAATAAATTATCTATCTTTGTACGGTGTCTATTTTGCCTTTTTTTACTACATAAGTTATTTATTTACGCCCAAAATGAGTTAAAATTAGTATTGAAATATGGAAGTTTCGACGCTCATAACTTCCAAACCATTTTTTTTCTAACGTCAAAATTACATAAGACAGTCCCCCAAAACGCCCACTTACTACAATTTTTAGTTTTGAACGTACACCGTCAAACAGACGAGTAATCACCATACTACGTTTGTATGGAAGAATGGCCGACTAGCGTGCCCTTAAGTGTGAATGTTAACATCCTGACTTACTTTGTAATCGTAATAGCAAGCAAGTATGCTTTTATTGTCATCGGATTATAAGCAATCCGAAACATTTGCTATACCGGACAGTGTGATTTTAGAAGTGCAAATGTGATGCCGACGTTTTAGGGAGACAAAAGTTCTGTTCTTGAAGTCCCGAGATGATTCACTGTCGTTCTTTCGGAGAGTGTACGCAGGAGCTGCACGACCTAATCCCATCTCTCCCTATCACTACCGGTGTACGGTCAGCAACCGCACATTGTACTTTGGCCTAGTAAAAATACTGCAAATTTTGTTAATTTATAAAATGTAGTATCGGCACGTACGCAAGTAAGTTAGTCTTCGGTTTAATATCGAGCTCGCGCAACATCCAACATTTTGTAACATTTTTATAGCATTTTTTATTATTTTACATTTACATTATTTTTAGTATAATTTCCTAATAAATACCTTTTTGAACATTAACATTTATTTTATTAACATTCAACATTAAGTGTATAGGCTCATGCCCTTACATTTTGGTCCTTCGAGCCGTTAAGAGTAAAATCAGTGCCGTGGTACGATTTCACTCGCGGGAACATTTGAGCATTAAACTGGGACATTAAACAGAACATTCAACAAAACATTAAAAACAGTGTGAATAGTGATATTGAGTGAGAATTACACTGAGCGGAGAAGTATAAGCAGCAGGCGTAAGCAGCGAATCCGGTGAGCACGTTCCATATTACCTACTTTTCTAAACATTTTGGATTTATTGTGTAAACCACCGGCAAACAACAATGGCTTCTTACAATGCTTTACTTAACTCTCAATCTACCAATCTTGAGGCTATCAACCGAGTAAATGAAAACTTTAAGAAAGATAGTTCTACACGTAAAACCACTCTTGAGTATCATGATGAGAGGCTTAAAAAGCTGGAGGAGTATTGGACTGAGTTTAAAAATAACGACATCCAATTAGCCTTGTGTGAAGGCGAGAAGTCTGGTCCTTACTACGAGAATCGCATTTATGAGCGTTTGGAACAAAAATATGAAGAAACGAAGAGTATGATAAATAAGTCGAAACAAAGGTTATTGGCGAAAATCGAAGACGAACAATTTACTTCGTTTAGTCAGTTGCAAAAACAAGAAGATAGATTGTGTGGTCAAGAAAATGTTCCAGAACAACAGGAGAGCGATGAGATTGCGGATGATGTGAAGAACACGTCAAATAAAGAGTTAGTCGTGGATCAACGGACTAAAGATATGATGAATGAGCAGCGGTCAAATGTCAAGGCTTTTGAGAGAGCAGTACGGAACATTGATATGGAACAAATAAAAGAAAAGTGGCAACTTGAAGATAAATTGAGGACAATTACGCAACGTTGGGAAAAAGTCGATAGCACTTATTGGAAGCTAGACAACATGTTGGTCAGCACGCAAACATTTGAAAGTGATTATAACAGATTAGAAAGGCTGTATGAATTCAGCAAGGAACAAATTAATAAGAGGATTTGGGATAGTAAACACCAGGAAAAATCGACGCCCAAAATTGAACTTCCGATTTTTAGTGGTAGCTATGCCCAGTGGACAACGTTCAAGGACTTGTTTGTGGAAATTGTGCATCGCAATACTTTTATCTCAAATGCTCAAAAAATGCAACATTTGAAAGCGAAATTGAAAGGAGAGCCCGAGCGATTAATACAGCACATGAACATTAGTGCTGATAACTACGAAGCCAGTTGGCAGATCCTTCAACAGAGGTACGATAATAAGAGACTATTATTTACCTACCAAGCAAACATTTTACTGGGTTTACCCAACATACAGACCCCAACGACATCTCTACTGAAGAGAATGCATGATACAACCATTGAGTGTCTACAGGCGATTAAGAATTTGCAATACGATACTTGTAGTTGGGACCCCTTAGTGGTTCACATTTTAATGCAAAAACTGGACGCAGAAACACGCCAGTCCTTCAAAGAATCCATGGAAAATCCAAGGGAAATGCCACCTTTAAACGAGTTTCTGAAATTTATCGAAACCAAGTTCATGTCAACGGAGTCGGGCACAAACCCGAACCGCCCACGAAACTTTAATAGTCAACAGCAAAACATTCAGCCGAAAACAGTTCATAATGCAACATACAGCAAGCCTAAAGTGCAGCAACAGAACATTCAAGGTGGAAATAAGAACATGCCGAGGACATATAACAAGCAAACATCTCATAATTTTATTGTAACTTGTCCGAAATGTAATAAGCATCACGGGCTCTATAATTGCAGAGAATTTTTAAGTATGCCACCAGAAGAAAGGTTAAAGACCGCTAGCAACCTACATGTATGTCTAAATTGCCTATTTAGTCATAACGGAGAAAAATGTACGTCGGAAAAAAAGTGCAAGCACTGCGATGAGCCGCATAGCAGCATTTTGCACGAAGCGATTGGAGTTGCAAAATCAAGAACCGACAGAGCTAATGTAGGTCAACAATTGAACACGCACTTAGCGCATGACAACTCAAATGAGGTACTGCTGGCCACGGCTCAGGTCAAAACAATAGCCCATGATGGAACTATGATCATTTTACGCGCTTTATTAGACCAGGGCTCTCAAGTCAGCCTAATTACAGAAAATGCTGCGAAAAGATTGCAGTTAAAACGAACCAAGATGACCGCGATGGTGTCAGGTGTTGGAGCTTCAGCCACCACCAAGTGTAAAGGAGTGCTTCATCTTAAGTGTCAAGCGATATACACTGACTTCAACATTAACATTAATGCACTCATTATGAACGCAATAACAAACAAACTGCCAAGCAAAACAGTAAACAAAAGTAGTTTTAAACATATTCAGCATTTACAACTCGCTGATCCCGATTTTAACATATCTCAGGATATAGATTTACTATTGGGAGCCGATGTATATTCCGAAATACTGTTAGAGGGGTTAATAAAAACAAATACATCATCCATAATAGCGCAACAAACACATTTAGGCTGGGTAGTATGTGGTAATTACAAAACATTTAATTGCCATGTAATTGTCAACCATATTCAGGATCTCACACAATTCTGGGAACAGGAGTCTTTGCAAGAAAACAAAGAAGATTTAGACCCTGACAACAAGTGTGAAGAGTTGTACAAAGAGACAACAACACGACTTCCTGATGGGCGATATCAAGTTCGACTCCCCCTCAAGGACAATTTTAATGAACACTTAGGAACATCGAAACCACAGGCAATCGCTCAATTCCAACAACTAGAGCGAAAAATGGCCAAAAATCAATTTTATGGAAGAATACGAAGAAATGGGTCACATGGAGCAAGTCAAAGGCAACATTAGGAACAAAGACATTGAATATTTTCTCCCGCACCACGGAGTAGTGCGGCCAGGTGCTATCACAACGAAACTTAGAGTTGTATTCAACGCGTCGGCAAAAACCAGTTCAAAACACAGTCTTAATGACTTAATGGAGGCGGGCCCAAATCTACAAAAAGATATCCTTAGCATCTTGCTGAAATGAAGACAGTACAAATACGTCTTAACATCAGACATTGAGAAAATGTACCGATTTATAATGGTACATCCAGAACATCAACATTTACAAAAAATAGTGTGGAGGAATTGTCCACAGCAACTGCTAAGAGAATACCAACTATGTACTGTCACCTACGGTACTAAGGCCGCTCCATTCTTAGCACTCCGAACACTTCAACAGCTAGCGATGGACGCAGATGACCAGTACCCGGAAGCTAAAAACATCTTACTCAACCAATTTTTTGTAGATGATGCGTTATTTGGAAAGGATACCATAGAAGAAGCCCGAGATACAAGAGACCAACTTATACAGCTGTTGAAAAAGGGAGGGTTTAACCTCAGAAAATGGTCGAGTAACGAACATCAACTGTTAGAAGATCTGCCAGAACACATGGTCAGCCCAGTCAGTTTAAGCTTTACAGAGGCTTCAGCTTCCAAGGCATTAGGTTTGGCCTGGGATCCGAAACAAGATGAATTCATATTTTCACCCACATTTAAAAATAAAAACAACATTAGTATGAGCAAAAAATCATCAAAACGGCAAATCTTAAGCGACATTTCAACAATTTTTGATCCTTTGGGATTGCTATCCCCAATAACAATAAAGGCAAAAATTTTGTTCCAACAAATCTGGAAGTATAAAATTGAATGAGATGATACTGTTCCAGATGGAATTGAAAAGGAATGGCGAACACTAAAAACCGATTTAACAAATATGCAACCTTTCAAAATTAACCGATGGCTTGGGTTAGAAACAAACAAGGATTGGGAATTACACGCATTTTGTGACGCATCGGAAAAAGCGTTCTCGTGCGTAGTGTACAGTAAAGTTACAGAGGGAAAACATCAACAAATTGCATTGGTTGCGGCAAAAACAAAGGTCGCTCCAATCCAAAAACCACAAACACTTCCCAGACTTGAGTTATGCGGTGCTCACCTGTTAGCTCAACTGGTAAATAAAATAAAACATTGCCTCGATAAACCTAACATTAAAGTAACAGCATGGACGGACTCAATGATCGTACTGGGCTGGCTAAAGGGCGATGTCTCTCGATGGAAGGCCTATGTCGGACACATAAGTGGACACCATTACAAAAACCTAACACATGGCTCTATGTCTGCTGCACGGATTGCCAACTGCAAATCATCTGTGAAGGTCGTATGACTACTAAGACAATACATTTAACGGGAATTCTAGAAGCCAAAGAAGGATGTATAATAAGAAACAACGAAGAAACATACTACACACAAGTTTACTACACAAACAAAATGTATATCAACCCGGAAATACCAGTGATAGACCTGGAAGACATCAACAATTTAACATCTTCAACTTCGTTGGAAGAATTGGAAGATCAAACGAAACAGGCTGAAATGACGCAACACGATGTACACCAATACATCGTTTCATACTCCACGATGGGACTTCTGATCTTGTCGATAGTCGTCGCGGGAGGAGCCTACGTGTACTGCAAACGCTGCGGCAGGCTCGCCGTCAGTGCCGCCGGCGCGCCCACCAGATTACCGCCACGGAAGTCATCAAGAGCTGCAGCATCCACTGAAAACTTAGAACCTAACTACGCAACACCTTCTTTTAACATTTGACTTATAATTATTTTTTACTGACATTATTTTCATTTGATGATTTTTATTTACATTAGGAAAATATTCTTTAATAAGTTATCTTAATTATTATCTTTTGCCCCGCCAAGATGTACGGTCAGCAACCGCACATTGTACTTTGGCCTAGTAAAAATACTGCAAATTTTGTTAATTTATAAAATGTAGTATCGGCACGTACGCAAGTAAGTTAGTCTTCGGTTTAATATCGAGCTCGCGCAACATCCAACATTTTGTAACATTTTTATAGCATTTTCTATTATTTTACATTTTACATTTACATTATTTTTAGTATAATTTCCTATTAAATACCTTTTTGAACATTAACATTTATTTTATTAACATTCAACATTAAGTGTATAGGCTCATGCCCTTACATTTTACTACCAGAAGTACTGCTGGGTACCATCTGCACTTGGTCGATGTACCGACTAGCCGTACTCAGCGCTTCTCCTCCATGTTTAGACCAACGTGCCAACGTGTAGACTCTTTGCAAGTGTCTGTGTTTCCTTCCACGTATAACCCGTCTGCTTTCAAAGCAAGAGTGAACAGGCATCTTCTGGATACGTTCGATCCATCGTAGACCTCATCCATCGGTTTCCACCAGGCGAGATCAAGGTCGAGAACAGAACCAGCTAGATTTTTTGGAATTAGCCAACAACAGGAACTATATTGTAAGTTTAGATGTATGAAGCAGCAAATACTGTGTGAATCATGCTACTAAATATCGTCATAGACGTAAAGAGTAACACTCGTAAACTTTTTGTTTTACATGTTTTAGTTTTCTTCATAACATAAATCATCTAATTAGTTTGAAAATATCTAGCCAAATTCTGAAACGTGCACATTTCAAAACCGTCAACAATCAAAATATTTTATTTCACATAAACCTACAAGGGCACTTATGAAACGTCAGAAGCTAGGTGCACGGTTCCAATTGGTAGTTTCCTATGGAGAAGAGCCGGCAAGAAACTCCACGGTTACTCTTTTAAAAGTAAATGCTATTTAAAATCTTTTCAAGTTACAGTGCTTATGGGAGTTATAATTATAATGTCGGGCAAATAATTATTCAGCACATCCATTAATTTATTAAAACCAGAATAAGGATGAAATTCTCAAATGGATGCGTTGGACACCACTTCAGCTGGTCTACAATGTTCATGACATTCCATTTGCTATGAAAATCTGTTAGGACGAACGAGTTAGGCCGGGAGCAGACATGAATATAAAGTTAGAAACTGATGTCAGAGCTGCTCGAATTAATTCATTTTGTATACATATACACCTTGTTTGCGTCCATCCACGTTTGCGGATGAATGTCTAATGGTGACGGAATTCATATTTCAGAATAACTCGAAATATGGTTTTTGGAAGTACTTACCTGATTTCGTTTAGGCATTACTTGTCTTCATGCATACTATCCATATTATCCTACCACACTTAGGTAATTTAATATTTTAAAGGCGAAAGTAACTGTGTCTGTCTACCTGTTACTTTTTCACGCCTTTCCGCAGTAGTGCTCAGCGACAAGATGGCGCCAGTGTCGCACCACCGCACCGTCGCGCGTCGCCGCGGTGCGTAAGGATGTAGACTGAGCCGCCGCCGCGCCGCCGGTTTCGGCACAAGGGTAGACAATGACCTGGGTTAGGACATAGTTAACTTTTCATCCCGGCATCGACAGTACGATCCCGTAGGATGATTTCCGACCTCCACGCGGGTGAAACCACGGACAAAAGCTAGTTATTTATAATTAAAATGACTGTTGAAGCGATTAATGATTTAATGATTGATAGGATACAGCTTTTGCAGAATGAAGGTATTTGTCAAAGCGTAGCTTATAACGCGTATCTTTACTCAAATAAAAATAAAATGCTAAAATGGGTTACATAGTTTGCACACTCAGTAACCTAAAAACAGTCGAGAGGTGTCCTGGGATACCCGTTTCTTTAGCTTTTACACACTAGGTCAATTTAAAAGCGGTCGGCGCGCGATAAGGTACACGATCTTCGAACTTTGTTGTTTCCCGAACAAAAAGTCACTTATGCACGCGACCGATCGCGACTATCGCTTTTAAATAGGACACGGTCTGAGAGCTAGACCGATTTTTTTTTTAATAATTTGACCATCACGAGACTTTTGTTGGTACGTAACAATAGTAAAGCAAGTGTACAGAGTAGAACGTGCGATAAGGAACTTCGTTCCAAAAACCTATTTCTACTGTGTGTTCGCGACTTTATTCCAACTAGTTGTAGGTAGGTACTCAAAACAAGTTGAATTATTAATGCACCAATTGAAACCAAATTAGCGTTTCAATGGTGCTGAAGTTGGGTAGTTTTAGATATCACTATATTTACGAAATTTATTTCGGAAAATTCAACGCTTTTAATATAGTGAAGGCAATTAATCAGTGAAACCTGGGGTGAATTTGATGTTTAATTTTAAGGCAAAAGCGGCAGGGTAAGCCAGCGTTTTTTTTTTTTTTAACCTTGCTATTTTGGGTTCGTTTACAAACATTCACATAACCAAACAGTCAGACCCAGAACAACTACTTGTAGGTCGTAAAAATGTTTGTTCCGTGTGGGAATCAAACCTGCGACACGCAGCGCAGCAGTCAGTCGCTTAACTACTGCGTCAACCGTGCCGTCACAACTTTCTTAATTTTAAAATTAGTTTTTGCAATTTGCAGGCCAGTATGCTGTATGTTGATCTAAATCTGATTCGCGACCATAACAAATGTTTATTTATATAAGTTCTGAGTTGAGCTCCACGATTACTGACAAATGCTTGCACTACTGGACAGGTCCACTCAAATCTGTGTGGTCCTTTCCTCAAAAGACCATTTCAGACACTATTCTACATGGTCCTCATATGGCCTGATTAAGATTGTGTCTGGACTTTAAAAGAGACTGTGTCCTCTGAGTTTGTTTCGGCCTTTCTTCTCAGAGTAGTCAGATAGATAACGCCGAACTTATTTAGCAAATTTTAATATTTTTTTAATATGACGTGTAAAAGTGATTGTAATATATATTTACAGAATAAACAATTTCATTTAATTTCAATACAACTCTCTAAGTTCATATAATCCTATGGAAAGACTATTTCATGAAATCATGACATTTGAGGATTACGCTAACTTATGGAGTTGTAATGCTGATTCTAATGATTATACTGTAAATCCATATTTGTTGCGGCCGCGAATCATATTTTAAGCAACATACAACCTGGCGGCACTGACCTGCAAATTGCAATAAAAGTAAAGAAATTATGAATTTCGCGGGCCATCTTAAAGCTTTGTTCAGACAAGCGCGACGCGACAGCGCGACGCGACACCGGCTATTGTTATACCGTGAAGTTTTCTTAAAAATTGTATTGTCCAAGTCGCCTCGCGCCGTCGCCTCGCGCCGTCGCGTCGCGCTGGTTTGCACGAGCAAAGTCAAAGTCAAAGTCAAATAATTTATTTCAATTAGGCACAAAAAATGCACTTATGAACGTCAACATTTACAAAAAAAAGATATACTAATTGATTCTAGTCGCCCATTCCAAAAGGTCGTTTTCGTATGGAGAAGAATGGGCAAGAAACTCCACCGTTACTCTTTTAAAATATTTTCACAATATTCTGTATACATTAATTATATAATTATATGTGAACCCGATGCACCTAGAATAAGATTACTATACCACGATAGGTAAAAAGAATGAAAAATGAAGGAATGACATAAATTAATTATGTGATAGATGCATGGTGCTCACATAATATTTACAAACATTGTAAAATTATACGATATTCTTAACATTTTAACAAGTACTACTAATAATAAGTCAGTGTGTGAGTTCAAGTAATCACAGAATATAAAATTAAAGTTAAAAAAAAAAATATTATACAATTAAAATGGCAACCAGTTTGATTTTGTCTAGATTCTAAATTGTCCTATGGAGCAGGACCAGCATGTTTCCAAGCATTTTTATCTTGGATATAATCCTCTAATTTGTAATATGCTTGTTTACAAAGTGTACTTTTTATATGAGTTTTAAATTTTCTTTCATTTAATTCTAATATATCACAAGGTATTCTGTTGTAACATTTAACTCAGCCTTAACGCATCCCCCTTAAACATAATTATTACAAGTCGCTGTATTGACCTGTAAGTAATTATCATTACACCGAGCAAAGTAAGCCACTAGGACGTACTAGCTACGAGAGTTAGAAAACTGTTTTACTCAGAATCAGAACTACTGTCGCTTACGTTTAAAGAATGGTAGCAGCTTTCAAACTACGAATGTCAGGAACCCCAAGTTTGAATCAAGAATCAAACGACGTGGACATCAACGATAATAACATCAGATTAGAAATTAGGAAGTGTATATAGTGCCGCTAGCGGCATTCTATCACTATCGGATAAAGAGCCGCAATTTGCGGCATAACAGTTTCGGCTACCTAGAACCGGTTAATGTGACGTAAGGATCTAGTTTGTCACTGTTACTTGTTATTTTGGTTGAGTGTTGAGGTTAATTTGCTGTTTTTTTATTTGTATTTGTTTTACTAGTGATATATTAAAAGTCACTGAAATTACTGAATTTTACGACGTTAAAAGATTTAGTGTATTTAGTGTGTATTGAACATTTTGTGTATGGAAAACGGCAATGTTACTACTACTGTTACTAGGAGAACTTAGGATGCAAAGCGACCTCGAGACTCCCCAAGTGGTGCGCGACCTCGGCTCGGACAGGTGAGGTTCGAAGTAGTTATTTTTTTAAATTCATTATTTAATAGGAGCTCCGCAAAGCGGGGCTATTATTGGTTGAAACAAATTTAGAGCCGCTACGTGATCTTCCTCCATCTTAATACTCCCACTATCCTACAAACCTCAAAATAAATTAGCGATTTTTTCTCAGCACTTATAGTTTTGCGCACTTTGGTGTTTTCAAATTTACACCAAAAAGGGACTATTATAACCAAAAAAATAGCTACAAAAATAGTTAGAATACCGCTAGCGGCACTCTGTACAGTGCCTAGAAATCATAGAAGTGCACATATGTTTTAAGACTGATTATTAAAAAACAAGCTATATTTTTCTTCTAAATCCTTTACTCGCACGTCCGTGCACGAAATCGACTGATTTTGATCAATTTTATTCATTAGTTGTGAGAAAGGCATTTTTTAAATAAAACTATTTGTGTTTTGAAAAGTCGAGTTGTTAGTTTTACATGTGGCTGACAGGGATTTTTCAAATAAGTTAAGTATTCATGGAAAATCACAAATATACCTACGCAACAAGTTTTCCGAAAAATTATGCGAGACTGACTTTTGATCACTTTTTTACAAGAAACTGCTTTTATTACGAGTATTTATTTGATTTACACGGCTTAGAAAACCAATTACATAAATCAGAGTATATAAATAAGTACAAACATAACACATAACGAATAACAACAATTAGATACTCACAAAAATGTAGGCACATAACCATTAAATTGTCGAATTTATTATAAAACAGATCGCAGTCCGGATTGGCTTCCACGACCTTATTTAGTGCGGTTAACACGCGCGGTATGGGAGACGCAGCACGGGCTGCTTTTATTGTATGATTATTATCCATGCGTCATGTTCGTGAACGGGCGCCGTCAGTTGGGACTGGTCATCTCATAGCTGCCATGGCTTATTTTAATTTATTTTAAGATTTAGAATGATTCTTTATTTTTTTCTTTTTATTACGGACGCTTTAACGAACGTGCACGTCTTTCTACATTGTTCTCACATGCATAATTTCAAAATGAATGATGTAACCAATATTTTGTATCATTTTTTTTAATTTAAAAGAGTGTCCGTGGAGTTTCTTGCCCGTTCTTCTCCATAGGCGAGGTAATAAAATCCAATAAAAATAATCAAACCAATTTATTTTCACATAGGCACGTTTCTCCTCAAAATAACAGAAGTTTTTCAAATAATTGTCCTGTTTGAAGATATGGAAGTACTTAAGTTTGTGGCTTTTATGGGTTTTACGAGAAACGACTCACTGCGACCGACAGTGAGATACCTACGTAATGGTACAAAGTGCTATTGAAAGAAACCCTTTTACGTTCTTTGAAGATTCTTCAGCGTTCCAGTTAATACGGTTTTGCGTGTGGGAATAAATATAAAGGACTTTTTGGGAATATTTTTTTAAGTAGGTATCTATTGAGTAGGATACAAACTTCTTTCAGAAATATTACGTTAGTAATTGTATTATGTAATGTTAGAATAAACGCACTTTATTGTATTGTAACGGTTACACCGCCACATACGCCACATATGTGGCGGTCACATAAATCCTGTATCGCGCAATTAGAGTTTACCTTATTATTCGATATAGCGAAAGCGTTCGACAAAGTCTGGCACAACGGCTTATTATATAAACTCTACAAACTCGGTGTGCCAGATCGTCTCGTGCTCATCTTACGGGGCTTTTTGTCAAACCGCACCTTCCACTACCGTATCGAAGGAGCGATATCCTCCCCCCATCCTATCCGCGCAGGAGTCCCTCAAGGCTCTGTGCTCTCCCCCCTAATCTTCACGCTATTCACCAGCGATATCCCAAAGAGTAGAAGGGCGCAGTTGGCTCTGTTCGCAGACGATACGGCCATCTACTACAAGGGTTCCAGCTCTGATTCGATAGTCCGCACTCTCCAGACCTCAGTCGACATGCTCGGCGCCTGGCTTAGAAAGTGGAGGATCGGAGTCAACCCGGATAAAAGACAAGCGGTTCTCTTTTCAAAACCGCGTAAAAGGTTCAAACCCCCCCGACCTATCACCATGTTCGGCAAGCCCCTGGGAGAAGCGAGCCAATAACCTAGGTGTTGTCTTCGACCAGCATCTCTCCTTTAGCGATCACATAAAGCAGGCCCACTCGCGAGCCGCTTTCGTTCTCGGTAGACTTCACTCTGTCCTGAACGCACGTAGCAAAATGTCACTAAGGTGCAAATTGCGTACGTACACGGCGTGCGTTCGGCCCATTATGACCTATGCGGGAGCCGTATTTGCGCACGCAAAGCCCCGGCATATCCATAGGATGCAAACGCTCCAAAATAGATTCCTCCGTAAAATCACCGGTGCCCCCTGGTACGTTAGGAATGAGATCCTCCATCTCGACCTAAAGATTCCCACAATCCACCAATTTCTCAAACGCAATTCCAAGCGTTACTTTGAGTCCGCCGCCAAATACCGCAACCCTCTGGTTGTCGAGACCGCCAACTATGTCCCTAGTAGAATCAGTCAGATCTGCCGCACGAGGCAAATCCTTACCGACCCAGACGACCCCATAACCCTCCTCCAGGAGAGCAATAGGGCCACAAGTACAGTGCACGAACACAGACACCGACCCGCATTCCGACCTCGCCGCCGAGGTCCTCCGCGATCGCGACCCGCCCGAGTAAATAATACTCCCCCCCGACCCTTGCCCGTTGATGCGCCAGCCCGCGTCGATGCTGAGCCAGTAGCTTTAAATTCCCCGATTAATAATTATGAATTACCTTTGATCCAGCCTGTCCCAACTTGCTGTCTTCCCCCCAGCGACGCCCTAAGCCGAGGTCCGTACCCCACAGGGGGTGCCCTTAGCGAGCGCTCGCCTACTTTTAATTAGAATAGTTTTGCCCCTGGCTGGAGGCTTCGAGTTAGGATTTGGACTTGTTCCTGACCGATTGGCCAGAGAAGTGCGAGTCGGACTCGCACACGAAGGATTCCGTATCATTATCTAAAATGACGGAAAAAAAATCATGTCTATTGTATCGGAGCCCCCCTTAAATATTTATTTTATTCTGTTATTAGTATTTGTTGTTATAGCGGCAACAGAAATACATCATCTGTGAAAATTTTAACTGTATACCACGGTCATGGTCACTATCACGGTTCATGAGATGAAATACAGTCTGGTGACCGACGGACAGACAGACAGACGGACAGCGGAGTCTTAGTAATAGGGTCTCGTTTCACCCTTTGGGCGTCACACCGTAAAAAGAGTTTAGTCATTACAATGTTTGAACCATTATCTTACACTAACCATTTAATAGCCCATAAACTAATGTGAATTTAGCCTAACATAGATAATAGACTATTGAAATAGGGTAGATAGGATGTCCCTATTCTGGCTATTCTATAGAAACACGGTCATCATTGTTGAAAAGGTCCCAAATGTAAGGAAGATTATAATTAGCAATCTTAATAGATCGGGTGAAATTATGTTAGTTTATAGAGAGGTGGTGCTTTTAATCCTGATAAAATTGTTTCTAGACTAAGCTTGTGCTAAAAGCGTTTTGGTTAAGCGATCTGGGGGGCTGTTTGTGTATGTGAGTTTAAATGTATGTAAACGCACCCACGATACATGAGAAAATCCTAGTGTGGGGCAACGTTTTTTAAAAAAACAAAACAAACAAACAATTCAGGATTATTATATAGATTTTTTTATATTGTCGATGAGATGCGACTACATCTTGAACGTTTTTATTACGGATATAGATAGTAGTAACTCATATCATAATAGTGACAAAAATAGTACATTACTGCCGTGGCCTGCAACAAGGGCATTGATGGACTATCGTGAAAATTTGGACCGAGGTGAAACCAAGGCACACATACGTGTGTCCAACAATGCCTGGTTGCGGCCAAGGCTTGTATTTGAATAAATTCCAGAATTCATTTGAATAAATTCCAGAATTCATTTGAATAAATTCCAGAATTAACGACGAACAACGATCATTTTTCACGCACCAATATGTTCATTTGTTTCTACTCTATTTGCAAGCCAAATCGAAATTTAAATAAAACCTTTGATAGGTTAACTCTTTGGTTGCCATGTGTTGAAGTAAAAAGTTTGTTTCATTTTAATTAACACGACAGATATGGATTTTCATACAAAAATTGTCGGCCGGGCGCTCATATGTATTCGACTAAAGAAAAAGGTACCTACCTACCTTATTGTACCTTTCCGTTACTCCTAGTGGTATAAAAAGGTATAATAAAAACTTGTACAGAATACATCCACCCACACATATTAGGCATCTCAACTAGACGAAGGTCTGACGTCCGTGTTAGTGGAATAATATCGTTTTACCTACTAATTAAAGAAATTGTTTATTCTGTAAATAGGACATCGGAATATATTTTAGGTGTCATATTAAAACTAAACTAGATGAATTCGGAGTTTCCTATCTGTTTTCTCTACTATTCTTAGAAGAAAGGCCGAAACAAACCCAGACGTCGCAGTCTCTTTTACTAAAAGAGACTGCGACCTCTTTTGGTCAGGCCATATGAGGACCATGTAGATTAGTGTCTGAAATGGTCTTTTGAGGAAAGAACTACACAGATTTGAGTGGACCTTTCGAGTCAGTGCAAGCATTTGTCGGTAATCGTGGAGCTCAACTCAGAATTTACGGAGCTCAACGATTCGACGAACAATACTAAAGAAAAGACATTTGGGTAGGCCGCATAAACGACCCAAACTGCCAGACCACCATTAAAATAACTGAGAAAAAAAAAGAAAAAGAAATCCACTTAATCCTCACATTCACAATACTTAAAATAATGTAGTATTTTACAAATTAATCATGTCATTTTTATATAATATTCTTTTTTTTTTTTAAATTAATATTATACACATTGACATAATGTGTATAAAAAACTGGAACTAAACTGTAATATTTTATACTATAAATACATCAGAGCTTACATACAGGGTCAAATTAAATTCGTTAGCGTAACTCCGCGATCGTGATGGGTATCGATATCAAACATATACAAATAAAAATTATTTTACAACTCCAGAAACTCTTTAAATATTTAAACTCTTCTCTTTCGTCAGGATTCGCTTACTTGTTTAATTTGACCCAGTAGATACCTACGTAGTTACAATACATAAACTAGCGCTTTTTTCCATTGGGGTAGGCGTGAAGTACACTTCGTGCGCCATCAGCTTTATGACAGACCCTTGACAAGGCTGGACGCAACGTTTATGCATGTTCTATTAGAGCCACTCAAAGAAAACAGAGAGCCTAGACAAGCGGCAATCGCTTTCAAAACGTTTCGTATTTCTAAAACAATTTACAACAACTTCCATATATTTTTGACATTTCCATCATCAACATTAGATTTTTCACAACAAAAAATGTGTTCAACGTTTATATTAATTCATATCTCGATATTAGAATGAAAATAATTTATTGGATTGTAATTAAAAGCATCACATGGTGAACTTAATAAAAAAAGGTTTTTACAACGCGTATAACTGTCAGAATCAAACACCTCGGTTTAATGTTTATTTTTTTAATAAATAAACTCTTTTTTCAATCCTGCTAATAGGTAATTTCGTGGCAGATACATTTGACAGCCAGATAAAATTAAAAAAAACACGCTTTAAAAAGATAAACAGCACTGGACCGTAATCCACCACACAGGCCTAGTGTGGAGTAGATGTCACATATCTTTGAATTTTTGGCTCTAGGACATTCCGGTTTCCTCACGATGTTTTCCTTCACCGTTTTTTAGAGCAGTGGTGATGAAATAATTTACAAAAAGTAAAGCGCCTGTTTGGGTTCGAACCTACGACCATATCCAAGATAAAAATGTTTGGAAACATGCTGGTCCTGCTCCATAGGACAATTTAGAATCTAGACAAAATCTAACTGGTTGCCAATTTAATCGTATAATATTATTTTTTATAATATTGATTTTATATTCTGTGATTACTTGAACACAACACTGACTTATTATTATTACTTGTTAACATGTTAGGTAATAGGCACAGGTAATAGGTAATACGGGCTGGTTTCCGCAACTCCACGTCAAAGCGCGTATTTTGCGTACAGGTGGGTAAAATCGGTCATTCAATCCACCCCAGCTCCTCAAAGAATGCCAGCAACGCCTTGGTATTATTGGCAATCTCGCGTAGGGTACCTGGGTTACCGAAGTACTTTGCCCTGTAAGTGGCGACCACTGGGCAGTTTAACAGCACATGAGCTGCTGTCTCGTCGTCCTCCATGCAGGCTCTGCAGAGCGGACTGTTTGTGACTCCTATGACAAAAAGGGGGTTTATTAAATGACCCTATTGTTAACATGTTAGGAATATCGTATAATTATACAATGTTTGTAAATATGTGAGCACCATGTATCCATCACATAATTAATTTATCTATAATTTCTTAATTTTTCATTCTTTTTACCTATCGTGGTATAGTAATCTTAATCTAGGTGCATCGTCTTCACATATAATTATATAATTAATCTGTCGCGCGCGCAATTAGCAGACACAATAGAATTTTATTGTTATCTGTCTCCAATATGAGACACCAGTATTATAAAGGTTAATGTATACAAGATATTGTGCAAACATTTTAAAAGAGTAACGGTGGAGTTTCTTGCCCATTCTTCTCTATAAGAAAACTACCTTTTGGAAGGGGCGGCTAGAATGAATTACTATTTTTTTATTTTGTAAAGTTTGACGTTCAAAAGTGCCTTTTTCGTGACTAATTGAAATAAATTATTTGACTTTGACTTTGACCCACAACTCGTAAGTCGCGACGTTCCTACTGTGCCACGCTGGTCTCCTCATCTGGTCTGCTTCCTCTAGTAGTTTTTCATGAAATCGACCAAACCATGATCCAACCAAGTCACTGCTTTGCAGTGATTTAGGTTCACTATATTGTACAGTCTGTTGTCAACATTATCTGACCCACCCTAAAAACAAACGAATTTGGACCCTGTGTTTGTAACATTAAGGTTTATTCAATTTATATGAGCATATCAGACTAGTTAGTGCTTGAGGTTCATCGAGTATGAACAAATACAATAATAATACAGACACGCAAATTTGATCTTTAACACGTAACGTTAAGGTAAACCCACTCAACATTGTCGGAGCCACCGGCATTATAATATATAATTTTGTTATGCTATTTTAATCATTATCTAGTTGACATTAAAGTTGAGAAGCTTTTGAGTCACACTACATAATTACAACCCAATCTTTAATTTCGCGCATTTCTAATAAGTTCTTGTGGCTTAGCGGTTTGATGCTGGAATTGGCGACGAACAACATGTGGGTTCGAAAACACAGTCCACCCATTAACAGTTCCTTTTTTAATAAATAAAAACACACATGATAATAAAAAAACTACCTATAAAACAGAAAATAATTTTTTTTAGAGACGTTGTTTTTGCAATTTAGTAAGGCAAGGTAAAATATGTTTGCGCGTAGTCACTGCATACCCTTAGGTTTTATAATGAATACGAATATTTATTTTTCAACTACCCACTTATTACAAATTATGCGAAAATATTACCATTTTAGAAAGTTTATATTTGAAGGTTATCCGCCTATAGTTCTTACAATATACAAGAAATGGTTTTGGAATAAATTCTAAATTGAAAGCAAAACAACTTTTTTGTCGCAGGATTTGATCTCGCAACTTGTTTTTATTTATTTTTATTTATTAAAACTTTATGCACAGGTAAAAAAAATACTGTACAAAGGCGGACTTAATGCCTGAGGCATTTTCTACCAGTCAACCTTAGGGTGGTGCAGAGACAAAACATGGCAGGTGCAAAATAAGTGCTAGCAAATTTGAAAATTAATGCCTATTATTACATAGATACATACATATAAACCGAATAAACTTTGTCAGGAGAAATAACGATTGGTAGAGGAGAAAACAAATCCAGCAAATCAGCGCTGCAAAGATTCTGCCAACTTTTCACGAATATGTTCACGTGCCTTCAACTTGAAGGATAACCGACTGGTTGCCATCCTGATGTTCAGAGGAAGCGCATTCCAAAGAAATACCGCCTGGACAAAGAAAGAAGAGTGAATAAAACCAGAGCGGTGAGAAGGACATCGTAGAAGACGATTGTTTGTAGAACGAAGATTTTTGCTATGGGCAGAGCATAGGTATTGAACATGGGAAGTCAGGTAAGAAGGAGAAGTGGGTTTGTCGAGTATAGAATACAACATTGACAGAGCCCTCAACTCTCTGCGCTGACGTATGGGTAACCATTTTAAAAGCAATCGATGCGCAGACACATGGTCATACTTACGAAGATTGAAAACAAATCGAATGCAGTTATTTAGAAGGCGGTCAAGTTTATTGAGGAGATCCGCATTCAGGTCATAATAACACACATCACCATAGTCTATTATGGGAAAGATTAGGGACTGTACAAGCATTGCCTTTATGTGTGATGGAAGAAGGTTTTTCAACCGATAGAGTGACCGCAGCGTTCCGGTGACTTTTTTACTTACAGTCGGGACCTGCTTTCGCCAGTCAAGACATGTGTCAACATGCAGACCAAGATCTTTAACATCGGAGCTAAACGGGATGACTGAGTTGTCAAACATTACAGGTGGCACAGTTAAGCCATTCAGCTTCCTTATACTGTGGGTGCTCCCTACAATGATCGCCTGACACTTGGTAGGATTAACTGCCAACCCAAAACGATCAGACCAGTTTTTAACCACACCTAAGTCCCGGTTTAGCTCCTCTATCGCATCGGATATGTTGTCCACACTTGCCTGGCAATAAAGCTGCAAATCGTCAGCATAAAGATGATACGCAGTCTGAAGTTATGAGATTAATAAAAATGGAGAACAAAAGAGGAGATAATATACCGCCCTGAGGGACGCCAGCTGCAAGATCACACCAACCCGACGAAGAGTCACCAGCACGAACAGACTGCTGACGCCCCTGAAGATAAGAGGAAAACCATTCCAATGCCTCCCGAGAGACCATAAGATAGGAAAGGATGGATAAAAGGATTTCGTTACTGACGGTATTAAAAGCATTGGAGAAGTCAATTAACACTAAGACTGTAACTTTAGTGTCTTCCATTCCCCGCCTTATATCATCAGTCACTTTAAGGAGAGCTGAGACGGTACTGTGCCCAGGCCTGAAACCAGATTGAAATGGACTGATGAGGGAGTTGCGGTGAATAAAGTGGGAGAATTGTCTATGAACACTGGCCTCGAGCACTTTAGATAGAAAGGGAAGGATGGAAATTGGGCGAAAATGACTAGGAAGAGACGGATTGGGTATCTTAGGCAGAGGCCGAACAAGGGCTTTACGCCAGAGGGAAGGGAAAACACCGGTGTAAAGGGAAAAGTTTATGATGTGGGAGATTGCAGGAAGGAGTTGATCAAGAGCCGCTACGATCATATGGCGGCTGATATTATCGCAGCCCACCGCTTTGGATTTAATGGAAAGGATTATCTTTTTGATCTCTCCCGGGTCGACAGGGGTGAAGACAAAGGTGTTAATATTCGGACGCGTCAGACCAGCAAGGTAGTCAAGGGTTTGACATTTGGTTGGACTATCTAGAGTGGGAACAGTGGAGAAATGGTGATTTAGATCGTCCAAACCAATTGTGTTAGGAAGGTCCGAATGTCGCGATTTACCAATGCCCAAAGTTCCAAGGAACTTCCAAATATCGGCAGGAGAAGAAGAAGTGATATTATTTAGGATGTGGCGGCGTTTAGCGTTGCGTATCATCTGATTACACCGATTCCTAGCAGCCTTAAACTTGGCCCAATTGTCACCCGAGCGATCCTTTTTAAACTTCCGAAACGCGCGGTCCCTCCGTCGCATTGCCATCCGAACTCCCCTGTTCATCCAAGGCGCAGGTGGACGCTTCAACTTGATTTTCTTGATAGGGGCATGGGCGTCAAATAGCTTGACCACAACATCGTTGAATAATTTGACTTTTTCCTCAACTGAAGCAGCTGCTTCCAGAGATGACCAGTCAATATTGGACGCATCTTGTTGAAGCCTCTCGCCATTCATACGCGCAAAGGCACGCCTGTACTGGAACGTAGGTTTAGGTTTAGGGGGTTTAAGGACGTAGGATAAGAAAATAATGTCGTGATGGGAAAAGCCAGGAGCATCGTGCTGACCATGTGAGGAAACTAGGGAAGGATTAGAGGTCAGGATCAGGTCAAGCCAAGTATCATCACCGACTATATTGTGATGAGTGGATTGAAGAGGCAAAACATGCAGACTTGCTGACTCGACTAAGTGCAGGAGTTTACGGGACCAAGGGGAGTTGAGGGCAAGGAGGTTGGTATTAAAATCCCCCATAACAATGTGATGTGCATATTTCAAACCCAAAGATTCAAGTACCGATTCGAATTCAGTGAAGTAATCACTGCAAGGAGGGCAATAGACTACGCCAAGGACGGCTTTAACTCCCTTGACACAAACCTCGAGGAAGAGAAACTCTGCGGATTCATTGGAAGAAGAAGAAGCTAGAATTTTAAATGGAAAATCATCACGAAGATAGATGGCTACACCACCCCCCCTCCTACCGATCCGGTCATTCCGAAGAAGAACAAAACCGGGGAGCGGGTAAGTGGTTGAAAGCAGTTCTAGTTTTAGCCAAGTCTCGGAAATCAGGACGGCGTGAACGTTGATGTCGGAAAACGTGTCGTACAGTTCGTTGTAGTGACTGGGAATACTCTGGGCATTGAGGTGGCATACGTTAAATAGCCGGCAAGAATTTTGGCTGAAATTTTGGCGTAAAGGAACACCTAAGGTGTCTGTAAAAGAAGTAAAAGTTTCATCACTGGAAGAGGCACTAGATTCGTTGGCAGAATAAAATGATTCGTTATTAGATGTCATAAATATGTAAAATAAAATTAATATCTATAAATAAATAATTATATACAATACTAGAAACACCACACGAATAACTGGTACGATGTTCGCAAGACTGCACCACCCGCCAGCTCACAACATCATCTAATTTTAAACATACTAAAACCTATACGTTAAGATAAAAGCACACAGTGAAACATAATAATAAAAGAGTGTAACTGTCATGCGGAATAAAATAGTAATAACATCAAGATAAAAACAAAGTAAAACTAACAAAATAATTATTATGGTAACAAGATAAAATAAAATATATAGATTTAAACGTATCTAAATAATATGTCAATCTTACTTTCATTCATAATCTGTGGACTTTTCAACTTTTGCATTTGACATTTTGACATATTTGACGTTTACGTACAAGAAAAATAAAATTTGAGAAAGGCTAAACATAAAATAAAATTATAACTTGTTGAGGGTAAATTATTCTATATAGTGTGCCAATTTACATTCAGAAGTTACGCAATTTCCTCACAATCTCTACGAGGAAATTGCGCAACTAATATTAGAGGGACCATTATGAACATAAACAAAGAAATAACAGCGGTAAGTAATTCCATTAGTCGCAAGTGCATGCAAATCATTAACTGGAAACAATTTATGAAACATGGTTATTGTTACACCCTTATTGTTACGCTCTGTTTTGCAGGCGATCTCCTGTTCCTTGGACCTTTGGAAACTTCGCAAGCAGAGGATTCAACTCATCCATTGAAGAAACTTTATGCCTACTTCCGTCAAAAGCCTTCAGAACAATAACACCATCCTGAGTCCAACACGACCGCATTCCGAAGTGTAGACGCGCCTGTCCAAAGATGGTTTGCCGGACCCTTGTCAAGAACTCCTTGACTGCGATTGAAGTTCCCTTCAATCGCGTCTTAGCTCTCCAGACTACTGATTTGTCATCGTAGCTGGAAAACCTAATCAGTATCAGCCTGTGATGATCTTTACTGGCAGCACCTAGTCTGTGACAAACCTTTATGGAAGATGCAGAGAAGTTCTTCAGGGCCAGCTTATTGGTGATGACATCCAGGATGACTGCGGTGCTGTCTTCACTGTCAACTTCGGCAACACCTTGAAAGATCAGTGCTTTCCGCCTATGTCTGGTCTCCATTCCGTCAACCTGCTTAGCACACTCACTGATCTGAGTCCGGAGCAAGCCAAGCATGCTGAAAACAAGCTCCCTGAAGGTCCGGAACTCCTCAGCCACCCTTGCCACTGTATCCTTGGCAGGTCCAGCACACTGAATCTGAGCTTCCAGTGCTTCCATCTTCCGTGTGAAGGTCTCTTCAAGACTTCTTTGTACTGACAGTATCTCAGCAAGTTGGGACATAGCGATCCACTAGTGTCAAAGTGAAAAGTGTAGTGACTATACAGATGATGAGCTGGCAGGTGGTGTAATTTTATTACTTGGGTCACATAAATGTGCCACAAACGTGAGTACCCGTGTAATGGAGGTTAAACACTAATAATCTATAGAAATTAAGACAAAAAACTAAGTATTTCTATTTTAAATATAAATTAGAAAACAGAGATACGTCTTTCTATTATTTACACCTACCCGCGAAAAAAAAACTCTTTATCAGTCTTATATTCAGACCACGAGACCAGAACTACTTGAAGATAGTTATTAAAATAAGTTATTACACTAATTATATTATAACAAGTAGTTATAACATATAACCTAACGCTAACGTTTTAAAGATCAAATTTGCGTGTCTGTATTATTATTGTATTTGTTCATCAAGCCGTCTTGCTTGTCTGATAGGCTCATTTAAATTGAATAAACCTTATTGTTAATGTCAGGGGGTCCAAATTCGTTTGTTTTTAGGGTGGGTCAGATAATGTTGACAACAGACTGTACTTTCACTAATAGCATAAAGAATATTTTCCCGGGGAAATAATGTAAACATAGTTCCTGTTAAGCCAAGCGATATCGCCATAATTTTGGTCGAAAGGGCGATGAGGAAGATAACTGGGTAACGGTGATACTACAGGCACCGATTATAACTCTCCACCAAGTCAGTAAACAATAACATGGTTGACCATCTACCTATATACGAAACTCCACCACCTTACAAAGTATCTATAGTGATGAAAGTCGTTTTTCGTGTCTTCTGTGTGACCGCGTTGATCTTCTAAACTCCACAAAGAATGTAGATGAAGTTTTCACCAAGGTTTATCTATAGGTCGGAAATACGTTACTGAGTTGACTAATCGGGACACCAAAGCCGCATAGCGGCCTTCGACAGAGTCTACAACATAAAGCTCGGACCATCCGGAGTTAAACAGAGTTCATTGGTGGCGATCAAGCCAGTGAACACGTTTAGAAACAGTCACGCGTCCCGAATAGTTATGTCGTGTGCCTACAGTGTGTGTATTGCTAGTGTGATTAATGTGATCTGAACTGTAAACAGTTTTTCTATTCCGCAATAATCAACACTACCCACAGTACGCCCATAGTGGTTATAATAAGGCTAATAATAACATACATACATATACATATTCTTCTCCGTTTTATATCATCATCTGCCTAGCCTTTTCCCAACTACGTTGGGGTCAGCTTCCAGTCTAACCGGATGCAGCTGAATACCAGTCTTTTTATATGGAGCGACTACTATCTGACCTCCACAACCCAGTAATTGGGTGATACGATACCCCTTGGTAAGACTGGTTGTCAGACTTTCGGGCTTCTGACGACCCGTAACCCGTGTCAAAGATCCACGAATGACAGCCGGGACCAATGGCTTAACGTGCTTTCCGAGGCACGGAGGAGTCTCGGTACGTAAACATGGTCACCCATCCACAGACCAACCCCGGCAAGCGTAGCTTAACGTGATGGATCGACCCGTTCGGTAGTTATTACTTATTATAAATTAATATGAAACTCTACTTACCTATAATAAAGAAATCTCCATGTCAAGTCGTAAAAACCGAGCGAAACAGGGGCGGGTCGCTAGTTAGTGATAAATCGAAAGATGTAAACTAAGCTTTAAAGCAGTCTGAATTATAAATTACAGTCTCTCCCTTAATCCGGTGAAGAGATATTATCGGTGTTATCTGACGTTAAGGCATCGTTAGAAAATGTCATCCCGAAGTCGATTTACCTTCGTAGAGGCGGAGTGTAAAATATTGTTTTGGGTATCGAGAAATAAATTATTTTCTTCTTTCGAATACCTTTGAGGGGAATTAAAATGGCCCTGCAATCTGATGTCGCCACATAGCGTCCGAAATTTGCTGGCGAATGACGTCACTGATACATCATTATAGGCAGGTTTATACGAGCCCAGTAATGTGACAGTAAAGTACTCGTAAGTCAGTCCAGCGCTGACTTGCAACAGATCAGGTAGACAGGTAGTTTCAACCTAGTCCACTGCTGACTTTGCACCCTCAAGTTAGTCCAGTTGACTAACCCACCCGTCTATTTCCGGGAACAGTAGGTTCCCCCGCCTAACTTACTGCCGATCTTGTCTACATGAACCCACTGACTGGGTTCGAAATTCCGAGTCACTGGGTCCAGTGACTGCCATCGTATAAACCAGACATTGGGAAAGTAAGTTGGTGTGTTTTCCTATATTACGTTTTTTGATACTGTAAAGTCGTAAACCCGGTGCCATCATTTTTATGACAGCCATCACTGCGGCCGTTATGTGTGGGCCGCCGCTCTTATTAGAAACTATATTCAAGACAAGATTACATATACAGAATTACCTATAACATATTGTATATATTATTAGAACATAAACAAGTCTTGCGCATAAACAAGTCTTGCGCATAAACAAGTCTTGCGCATAAACAAGTCTTGCACATAAACAAGTCGTGCGCATAAACAAGTCTTGCACATAAACAAGTCTTGCGCATAAACAAGTCTTGCACATAAACAAGTCTTGCACATAAAAAACTCTTGCGCATTAAGAAGTCTTGCGCATTAAGAAGTCTTGCACATAAACAAGTCTTGCACATAAACAAGTCTTGCACATAAACAAGTCTTGCACATAAAAAAACTCTTGCGCATTAAGAAGTCTTGCGCATAAACAAGTCTTGCGCATAAACAAGTCTTGCACATAAACAAGTCTTGCACATAAACAAGTCTTGCACATAAACAAGTCTTGCACATAAAAAAACTCTTGCGCATTAAGAAGTCTTGCGCATAAACAAGTCTTGCGCATAAACAAGTCTTGCACATAAAATGTGACACCGTACCCACCTGCATAAAAAAAAAACTATTAGCTACTGCATTACACTTACCCTGTTTATGTATTTACTCGCTAAGTGAAAAATGTATGTTCTTTTAGCATAAATAAATAATCTTTAAACCCAACTGCTAATGAGTTTTCTTAATGACTTGTCTTAAATAAATTGCTATCTCCGGCTTCACTTCTAAGTTACGAATCCTAATCGTTTCGACGGATCTTAAATTAGTTTTTAAAATAAGATACAAACTTGTCTTCTTCTATCTGATATTACCCAAGAGGTAATTGATGTAAATTCTAAGTGTTTGGGGGTTTTCATGGACTTATCTAAAGCATTTGACACTGTCTCTGTCCCTATCCTGTTGTCAAAATTAGAGAGAGTGGGAGTGAGGGTCAAAATTGGCTCATATGTCAGTGAAGATCACTTATTGTCATTTGGAGTTCCCCAAGGCTCAATTTTGGGACCTACCCTCTTCTTGATATATGTTAACAGCCTCTGTAACTTATCCATCCCATACTGTAGCATATACACTTACGCGGACGATACGGCTTTGCTCGTGCAGGGTCTGGACTGGAGAGAAGTCCGGAAGCGAGCGGAGTTTGCGCTGGGCATCGTGATGTCATGGTTGGGAGCTAATATTCTTACATTAAACATCGATAAAACTAAATATATCCCATTTTCAATAAGATCTTGTACACAGCCAGAAGACTCATTTGTTATCAGAGCCCACACTTGTAATGAACAATTAGACCAATGCCTCTGTCCACCCCTAGTTAGAACATCACAAGTGAGGTACCTCGGTATCATGATAGACAACCTGATGTCCTGGAAAGTGCAAATTGATGGAGCGGCCGGCAGAGTGAGGAAACTCATAGTGATTTTCAAGAGTCTGCGCCATAGTCTGCACTATGGCGCAGACTTAGTTACAAAAATTCAAAATTCAAAATTCAAAAGTCATTTATTCAAACTAGGCTGAGAATCAGCACTTTTCGAACGTCAAAATTACATAAGACAGTCCCCCAAAACGCCCACCCTTCACCACTTCCTAGTGCTTTTGCTGGGAAGAAGAAGTGGCGCAACAAACTCCCCAGCAGCACAGCTGTCTGTTCAGTTAGAAAAAAAATAAAAAAATGATTCTATACAACAGTATGCAAGACAATTTACAATATGCAAAAAATAAATTAAATTAAATAGCTATAATTAATAGCCATATGACAGCTAGCACACGCCAATATACCAACCAAAAGCATCGAGAACTATACTCAAGCAGAAATAAAAATAACTAAAAGTAAACAATATCTAAAAAAAAAAAGAAAAAGCCTCCAGGCATAAAGGGCGTGCCCGCTTACATATAGCTGTAACTAGAAGTTACAATTGATAAACTAAACTAGGACCATCGAGGTAAAATAAATAATTGTCGAGGTCGCTAACTAACCACATATTGCAATACAACTCATAAAAAAAACATTGTAATGAGTAGATTATGTCAACACTAAATTAAAATAAAATTAAAATAAATTGACTTATAAAGTAAAATTATAAACAATTATATAAACTCATATAACCTGTCAGTAGGTAAACTAATTCTGGAGAAAGAACATTTAAACATTGTCTTGAGTTAATCACAGCGACCATCTATTCTTATCATTTAAGTAGTCGTTGATAGAATAGTATGCCTTTGAACAAAGGTTGGACTTTAATTTAGTTTTAAACGCATTAAAAGGCAAATCTAGCAAAGAAGAGGGTAGCTTGTTATAAAAGGTTATACCAAGCCCAACAAATGAGTTATGAACCTTATGAAGCCGGTGAAAGGGAGCACGTAGTTTATCCTTACTTCTTGTGTTAACATTGTGAATATCACTGTTTTTAGTGTATAAGTGTATATTTTGCCTAATATATAAGATGTTGGCGAAGATGAATTGTGATGCCACTGTTAGAATACCGATATCATTGAAAAAATCTCTTAGAGAAACTCTGGCACCTAGCTGGTAAATTGCTCGAATAGCTCGTTTTTAGAGGACAAATATATTTTGAATATCTGCAGCTTTGCCCCACAGCAGAATACCATAGGACATAACGCTATGAAAATAACTAAAATAGACTAACCGAGCTGTATCAACGTCAGTGTATTGTCTTACTTTTCTGACGGCGTAGGCGGCCGAACTGAGCCTTCCCGCTAGGCTCGATATATGTTGGCCCCACTGAAGTTTGGCATCTACTGTTATGCCCAGAAAAACTGCCGAGTTTACAGTTTCAAGCACCTCTTTATCTAAGACGATGTTGGGTCCTAGATTTCTAACATTTGGAAGGGCAAACTTTACACATTTCGTTTTTTTGGCATTGAGAACTAGGTTATTTGTCGTAAACCAATCCGTAACCATTGATAGTGCACTGTTTACATCGTCAAAATCTTGTCTATTCCTGTCTACTTTAAAAATAAGAGAGGTATCATCTGCAAACAGTACAACTTCACAGATACCCTTTAAATAGAATGGTAAGTCATTGATATATACTAAGAACAAGAATGGACCCAGTATTGAGCCTTGAGGTACACCTAACTGAACTGGTAGCCCGGAAGATTTTACACCATCAACATCTACACATTGCGACCTATTATTTAAATATGAATTTAAAACGTTGAGAGCTTCGTTTAGCACACCATAATGACGCAGTTTACGCAAAAGCGTGTCATGGTGCACGCAATCAAAGGCTTTGGAGAGATCACAGAAAACTCCAATAGCATTTTGAGAGTTCTCCCATGCGTTAAATATGTGTTTCAGGAGAGCAACACCCGCATCTGTAGTCGAACGACCCTTTGTAAAGCCATATTGTTCATTATGAAGGAGGCTATTTAAATTAAAATGTCTTAGCAACTGCTTGAGTATTAACTTTTCAAATATTTTGCTGAATGCTGGTAAAATAGAAATAGGCCTGAAATTGCCAACGTCATTTTTATTACCTGATTTAAATAATGGTATAACTTTACTACTCTTCATGAGGTCAGGAAAAGTTCCTAAATCAACACATTTATTAAAAGTAACAGCTAGATAGGGGGCTACGATGTCTATTATATTACTCAAAAGTTTAATGGAGATTCTCCAGTAATCACCAGTGTTTTTATACTTGAGTGTGTTGAAAACATTAACTACATCACGAGGCGTTACATGTTCGAAGCTAAATAAGCGACTACTTTTAGACACACTACTAAACAAAAGGTTTTCAGCTTTCGATGGGGACGAATTTAAGGAGCGAGTCGTAGTTATAGGTATGTTGGCAAAAAACTCATTAAACGCCTCAGCTACGTCAGCTGCTTTAGTAACTAATTTATTATCGACCATAATCTCAAGTTGTTTATCTTGCTTAACCGATTTACCCGTTTCATTGTTAATAATTTTCCAAGTGGTTTTTACTTTATTATTGGAATTTTTAATTGTATCGCTTAAAAATTTAGATTTAGCAAAAACACTAACCTTTTTAAATAATTTTGAATAATTTTTGACGTACTCTAGGAAAGGAGTATCAAATCTATATTTTTTCAAACCATATAACTCGTATAGTCTCGCTCTACTTTTATAAATACCCGGAGTGGCCCATTGATTAAAGCCAACGGAGGTACCATTAATGTCAATAGTTTTAGTCTTGAAAGTAGATCGGTACTCTTTTTGCACAACATCAAAAAGGGCTGCATACATTTCATTAGGATTCTCGTGTTCTATTATAGATGGTGTTATTCTATGAGCTATATTATTTTTAAATTTATTGCAACGACTAGCTGTATATGGCCTACATTCTATTTTATGCGGCTTTTTATGTAATGGCATGGGGAAACTAGCTAATAAACCACAGTGGTCAGACGTTAAGTCACTTAACACTAATTTATTTTTGGCATCACAATCACTAAATATATTATCAAGACAAGTTGACGAAGATGCCGTGATCCTAGTAGCTTCAAAAAACAAGTTAATTAAATTATAAGACCTAAACAGATTAAGAAGTCTAATACTTAATGGAGTAACATCTAAAATATTAATATTAAAATCTCCACATAAAATGATACTTTTATTACTTGATTTTAACCTATTGAGCGAATCCTCCATTACCGATTCAAAACTAATTACACTTCGGATGGTCTACTTCTCACTCTGTCAGTCAGTACTCTCATTTGGGATATCGACTTGGGGAGGTGCTCCAAAAACTTGTTTCCTTAAACTGGAAAGAGCGCAACGAGCTGTACTCAAGGTCATGACTTTTAAACATTTCCGGTATAGTACCATACAACTGTATAAAGACTGTAAAGTTATGACTGTTAGACAGCTCTTTGTGCTCAATACCATCCTGCGCAGGCACGGTTCTCTGAAATACAACACTGGTCGTATGGCAAATATGAGATCAAAATATGTCTGTCCTATAGAACGTTACAAAACTAAATTGGCTGTAAGACACTTTCGAGTATTAGGTAGCCGGTAGTCGAATTTATGATGCAGTTAACAAACAATGCAATATTTATGCCTTAAATAAATTCGAATGTAAAAAGAAAGTGAGTCAATGGCTCACAACTCTTACCTACGAGGAGACTGAAAAGTTACTTGGAAAGCTTTTCTAAAAAGTTTCTGCTTTTTCAAACAACTCTAACATACTACAAGCGCATACATAACACATACACGACACAAACACACGACACATACACACGACACATACAGTTATACACTTACACCTTACATCACTAACCTCACCTAATTCACACTAGAGAGAGGCTTTAATCTTTTCTACCGTTCGTTTCTTTTTTTTTTTTTTTTTATAACTTTGTTTGCTTTTTGTACTCAATTGATAGCCATTTACCTAATGTTACTCCGTACTAGTTTTTGTATAAATTGGGAAATGTATTAACAGAGAAAGCCATGGCACCCATAACACAAGTTAAATCTTAGCTTGGGTGCCATTGGAATAATCAGTGATTTATGCAATTTTAAAAGAATATTGTCATAGAATTAAGTTATTACCATAGGCAAATTGTAAAATTGGAAATAAAGTTATTATTATAATAAATATAAATTTTGACATTTCTCGGGACCCTAGGGTCCCGGACCTTTGGAAGATTATTATTATCATTCCTTTATTTAACTACATAAGTACATATAAATTATATTTTTAAATGTTAAAATAAAAACATTTAAAAATATAAAAAATAGTGGCCCATCGGCATCAGGAACAGGGTCCAAGATGCCGGTGGTCAGGGCTCTAGAGAGAGGAACCTCCTCACTATGCGTGCCGTGTCCAGAAGTACTGCTTTCTGAATCAAGCCCTTGACCCAACCGTGCAATGAGAGCCTCCTGAGATGTTGATCGAGGCTCTTCGCTATTAAGCCATTAACCGTAACAATTATCGGTACAATGATTGCAGAGTCCACGTCCCACATGTCGACAACCTCGTGTGCTAAGTCAAGATACTTGATTTTTTTATCTTTCTCAGCTTTCACGAGATTCTCGCCATGAGGGACAGCGATATCAACAATAATTGCACGGCGCTCTCGTCGATCTATCACCACAATATCAGGCTTATTGGCTACAATAGTCCTGTCAGTGATAATAGATCGAACCCAGTACAATGTGGCATGACCATTCTCGAGAACTGGGTCGGGCACATACCTGTAGTATGGTAATTCGAACTCCACAAGGTTGTACTGCAAGGCAAGTTGCTGGTGGATAATCCTAGCCACTAGATTGTGTCTGTGCAAGTACTCACCGTTAGCAAGACGAGAACAACCGGAAACAATATGTCGGATTGATTCACCGGGACGATGGCATGCCCGACAAATGTCAACCGTACCATCCTTGACAATGTATTTCCGATAATTATTCGTCATGATAACTTCATCCATTATCGCACAGACAAAACCTTCGGTTTCCCCGAAGAGGTCGCCGAAACGCAGCCAGGATACAGACGCCAAAAAGTCAACATCGGGTCCATGGAGGGCCCGGAAAAAGCGTCCGTGAAGTTCTTTGCCTTGCCATACTTCCTTACGGTCGTTAGTATCAAGTACAGCAGGTTTGCACCAGTTCTCTTTCGCCAAGGAGAGCGGGGTGAGGCCCTTGTCCACTGCGACCACATCTCGGTGCATCCCCACGTCAGTTTGAAGGAAATATTCCCTGAGACTGCAGATCTCGCGGTTGTGGAGGGTTTTAGCATTTAAGAAACCTCGACCCCCACACTTCCGCGGGATGTACAGCCTCATCACTGATGATCGTGGGTGATGCATCCGATTTGCCGTCAGCAATGTACGGACCTTCCTATCCAGAGCGTCAAGTTCCGTCTGAGTCCATTTGAGTATGCCAAAAGAATACATCAAAACCGGCATGACCCAGCCGTTGAAGGCACGCACCTTGTTTCCGCCTGATAAAAGACTATTGAACACTTTATTCAGGCGGCCAAAGAAGCGATCCCTCAACGATTGTTTCATGTCGGCAACATTGATGCCTAATGCTTCCGACATACCCAAATACTTGTAGGTTTCGGTTGAGGAGAGGGATCTAAGGTGTATCGAATCCGAGAGTTGGGTTCCCACGGATTCCATAATCCCCCCCTCGCTTTACATGCATGACTGCACATTTGTCTACACCAAATTCCATCCTGATGGCGCTACTGAACGTTTCTGTTACTTTCAGTAGCTCCATCAGTCGCAAATTGTTAAGAGCAAAGAGTTTTAAGTCATCCATGTAAAGGAGGTGAGATATCACCTGACCTCGTCTTCTCAACCGATAGCCTAGACCTGAATCCTCCAAAAGTGTGCTTAGAGGATTCAAGGCTAAGCAAAACCAAAGCGGGCTCAAACTATCGCCCTGGAATATTCCGCGTTCAATCCTGATCGGTTCATTACACGCGCGTACACTGTAAGCGGAAATTATTATTTGCGCCGAGCGCGGCAAATGCCGCTGCCACCATGCGGTCAGAAGAACTTGTGTCGAATGAGGTCCTGGCATTCCTGCAGTACCAGCTGGATGTCATGGACGAGGTCAGTGTGATCCAGATCTGCAAATCCAACTTCAGTGAAGAGGAGATACGCAGAGCGAAAACATTGCTGTATGAGTCGCTACATATGGCTGACCGAATGCCGTCCCGCAGGAGGGATGAAAAGGGAGAGAGGAGTCTCCAAGACATCATAAAAGTGTTGAAAGAGACCGACCCGGACGACGTGCCAACTTTCGTGGCGAAGGATTTGCGCAAGCTGCCCCCAGTCACGTTTGACCACGTTGACGTCACTAGGCTGCTACGGGATATCACAACCCTAAGATCAAGCCTGGTCGAGATGCAGTTGAAGTTGGAAGCATCACAATCCACCATCAGTGATCTACGTACTGAGGTAACGGATTTACGCAAGACAGTATGTAGGTCACACGAGCCAGCTACCAGCGTCAACACACGTCACGGCGCATTCAATGCATCGCAGCTGAGTTTCGAGTCAGCAAAATATGACTCGTCGCCGGCCGCCGTCACTACAAGCGATGCACAACCACGCCCCGCCCTCCCCGCGTCCCCCATCGTTAGGACGCCGACCAATATTAGCACGTCAACACCGGGACGTGCTTACTCGGCTGCCGTTGTTAAAGCTCCCGCAAATCATCAGCGGCAACCTAATAATGCGAGGGGTGCCCAGCGGCCCTCCGAAGCAGTTCGAAGCTCGTTGCCGCCGGTAACAAGCCAAAGACAGGCCAATGAAGAAGGTTTCATTCGCGTGGAGAAGAAGAACAAGAAGAAGAAGCCTGCTTGTCGCAATCAGTGCGGTACCGCAATTACTGGTCCCGACATTTTGCTGCGTCCCGCTATTCCAACGACGCAGCTGTACGTGTCACGTCTACATCACACCACGAAGGTAGAGGAGGTCGTGGAGTATGTCAGGATGAAAACCAAGTTCACCTTGAGAGTCGAGAAGCTGGAGTCGCGCCATAAGATTAACTTCAAATCTTTTGTGGTGCGAGTTCCGACTCATCACATGGAGACTTTCATGAAGCAGGAATTTTGGCCGACGGGTGTCGTGTATCGGCGTTTTCGCGGAAGGCTACATGACACCACGACTCAGCGCAATACGTCGCCGACCCAACGTAGAAACTAGTTTTTGTAGTGATGTTTTTTATTATGTATTAGTTTATTATTATACAAGATTATTTTGTGTATTTTGTCTATGGGCCTTAGTCGCCTGAAAATAAAGCAATTATTATTATTATTATTATTTTAGTTTTTAAATTTAATTTCTCAGGTAAGTTCCTGGTATTTTCAGAATCTCACGGGTGTTAACCAAGGTGAGATTCTAGTTATTATTCTAAGAAGGTAAATTGCTCTGTACTGCATTGAAATTATTATCTAAGTCTAGTTGTAAAAATTTTCTTACTATGCGGCAAGTGTTTAATATGGCAGCTTTTTGTAGTGTTAGGTATGTGTATTTGGATAGATTGAGTGCATTAAAACTATTGAATATTTGTTTCGGGATAACACCTGTTGTTGATATTACTATTGGTACTATAGTGACTATTATTATTATTATTATTAATCCCCCGGATCTGTCGACATCCTGGATAGAGAAGGACCGTCCTCCACTGCCCCATACACGACATCAAGAAGGTGCGTAGAGTTACGTCTATTTTGTATAATTCCAGCACCCTAATGAGCCATGTATGTGGCACCGAGTCATAGGCCTTCTTATAGTCTATCCAACATGTCGACAAATCCTTTCAGGTTCTACGAACCTGTTGGCTTATGGTCATGTCTATAAGGAGCAGCTCCTTAGTACCGCGGGACCCATTCTTACATCCATTCTGAGACACAGACATAATTGAGTTGCTATAAATATGTTGTGCAATTTTTGCTCTAAGAATGGATGTAAGAACTTTATAGACCGTCGGTAAACATGTTATTGGTCTATAGTTTTTGGGTTCCGCAGTACTACCCGATTTATGGAGCAGGTGGGTAACTCCTGTCGTAAAGAATAGTGGTAGTGACCCAGTCTCAACAGATGACTGGAATTGTGAGGCTAAGCAGGCGTGTGACCTAGCCATTTAATCCAGAAATTGTGCAGTCCATCCGGTCCTGGAGATTTCCAGTTAGGTAACGGACGAACTGCACGGGCTACATCCAGAGGACTAATGCGAATAGCCTCCATATCTGGTATTAAATCACACGCCCGCTCAACAACACGCATCCAATCACCTTCAGTGTGACTGACGGGCACCGACCAAATGCTTCACCAAAAAGCACTCATGGCATCCTTATCTGGCGGGCGCGCGTCAGTCACACCTTGAGTGGGAATGGGCCGCTCCCATGCTCTGTATACCCACCTTTCATCGCTCTGGAATATGCGATTCTGAGTGTACCGATCCACTCTTCGCCTATACCGACGTATACGGTTTGCCCATGCATAAACTTTCTGCTTCAGGAAGTCGATGCGCTCTGTGACACAGGAAACATATTCTCGAGGACTAATACTCGTTCCCGAGAACGCCCGCCTCACAAAGCGCATCACCCTTGGGCGTGTATTGCCCTCCCTGAAGCAGATAAGCTTCCCGATGAGTACCCTGGCCTCATTAATACGACGCTCGATCCTGCACTGCCAGGCTGGCGCGGCAGGTTTTGGTCGTACAGCTCGGTCAGTGTTTGGAAATTTGACACGAGCTACACGACATGCCGCAACAGCCGTGCAGTACAAGATCGAGTGTGTATCACAAAGGTCTGCGCTGCTTTCTATAAAATTTGGTAACAGCGCATCCAGGGCACATACAAGTGCTCTGTTTCTTTTATTCATGGGCAAACGCGGTAGCCGTGGTCTAAGGTCAGGTGATGTGAACCGGTACTCACGGATCGCATCCTCCAGTGCGCTCCTTAATTCCACATTGCATAGGTTATCTGCAGATATAGCCCTGGCGTCCTCCTCCTCATCATGTTGGTTTGGCCGCGGTGGAACTTCGGCGAGCGCACACACGACAGTCTGGGATGTGGGAGGGTTACTAGCAGAGCTACTCTGCATTTCTGAGCGTAGCCGATCAAGTGTAGCATTATCCAATCTATGATTATTTTGAATGACGCGCACCTGATCCGACAATCGTTGGGCCGAGACATTGACGGCAGGTTCAAGCACCTGAAACAGAGAGAGCATCCGACCTCGGTACGCTGCAAGGTTAATTCCTCCCTCAGTAGCCCCATAATATGCGCGCATCACATTTTCATTAATGGACTGGGTCCATCGCATGCGCGACACATTTCTACCGGCAGCGGGGACCCTGTTCGAGGCCTGTTGACCTCGAAGTCCCAAACCCGCTGGTGGCCGTCCTCTTCCTCGCCGTTGTGGTGGTGTTGGTGACGACGGTGGGGAGAAAAACTCGACGCAACTGCAGCGACCGGTGACACGGCGCTCTCGGTTGAGGCGCATACGGGCTGCGAGGCGGAGCTGAGCGACAAGCCCGGAGATGGTGGGTGTGCCTGTTGTCGTGCTCTGGCTCTGGTCTGCATTATTTACATAGGTACTCACATTGTATAATATTGTATATTTTTGGTATATTTTTATGTGCGGTCATAACTTATAAATTTTTATGAAAGATTCATTCCACATCTTCATGGATCATGTGCAGACCTGTACGAACTAACAAGCTTGTTAATAATAGACTTGTAAGATGGGCTCTTTTGATTGGAAGCTACCAGTATGAAATTTGCTACCAGAAGGGCGGAAACAATATTCTGGCCGATTGTCTATCCAGATTACCAAATTCCAAGACAAAACCCTCACACGTGGAAAACGTTGTTCGTAGAGTAGTATCACGCCTCCAAGAAAACGAAATTGTTGACATACAATTAACAGAAAAAAAATTGAGTCTGAAAACATCTAGAGACCCAAATTTGTCACTCGTTTGTCAGTACCTAAAGACCGGGTGGAGAGACCTGGGTTACGGGCAAGACATGAAACAATACTACAAGAAACGTTTCGAACTGTCTGTAGAAAGTAAAATTTTACTATGGCAAGGCAGGATGGTCATACCTGAAGTTCTAAGAAAGATAGTCATAGGCTATTTGCACCGAGGGCACCCAGGGATATCGGCCATGAAAGCACTCTCACGTTTCTATGTGTGGTGGCCATCACTTGACGAGGACATCGAGAATTTTATCAAGAGATGCACCAGGTGTCAAGAAAACAGACCGTCTAATCCCGAACTACCGGTATTCTCCTGGTCTATACCCGAGCAAGTGTGGGAAAAAGTCCACATAGACTTTGCAGGTCCATTTGAGGGCAGCTACTGGCTGGTTTTGTGTGATGCGTTGTCGAAATGGTGTGAACTAAGACCAATGAAAAACATAACTTCAAAAAGTCTATGCACTGTTCTGGATGAGATTTTCAACACCTTTGGACTTCCACAAATGATTGTATCTGACAACGGCCCCCAACTAACATCACAGGAATTCAAGGACTACTGTATAAATCAGGGCATTCTACATCTCACCTCATCTCCGTATCATCCCCGAACAAATGGGTTAGCTGAACGGTTTGTGAGAACTTTTAAGAACAGATTGACCTGCAGTGACGGAACCCCACTTAAGCGTCGATTGTCGGAGTTTTTATTCACTTACCGGAACACTCCACATACCACTACCGGCAAATCACCAGCTCAAATGATGTTCGGCAGGCAGTTGAACTGTGTTCTGTCAAATAACCGACCGAACAAGAGAAGAAATTTGCAATACCAACATGTGAAGGCGGACATCGTGTCATCTACACCTACATACCAGAAAGGCGATTTGGTAAATAAAAACTAAACTGGAAAAAAGTGGCATCCTGCTACAGTAGCCACCCGTAAACACCGATACTCTTACGTGGTCACTACATCTAATGGGGTGGAGCAAAGGAAACATGCAGATCACATGAGGCCGCGACTTACTTCTGCAGCCGCGTCACCTGAAAGTGTTGCGACAACCTCTACGTCCTCACCATCCACATGTTTCGCACCACCTATGTCAATTTCTTCTCCATCTACACCGCCCTCTCACATTCCATCCACACCAGAACCATCTGCATCTACATCTGCATCTACATCATCATCCTCATCTCCAGCGTTTGAAACACCGACTGCGTCAGTTGCAGCACCTCCACGGCGTTTGATTGAAGAGATGTGAATCAATCATAAATGGGGAGGAATAATATATCTATGGACGCATTGTCAAATATGACTTGCACTATCTGTCATTCAATAAAATCATTATTATTATTTCCTTTATTTAATATATATACATATATTTTACATTTTTAAATATTTTTATAAAAACAAAAAAAAACAAAAACATTTAAAAATATAAAAAATAGTAGCCCACCGGTATCGGGAACAGGGTCCAAGCTACCGGTGGTCAGGGCTCCTGAGAGAGGAATCTCCTAACTATACGCGCCGTGTCCAGGAGTACCGCTTTCTGGATCAAGCCCTTGATCCAGCTGCCTAACGAGAGCCTCCTCAGGTGTTGGTCGAGGCTCTTGGCTATTATGCCATTGGCTGTCACGACTATCGGCACAATGACTGCTGTATCCATATCCCACATGTCGACAACCTCGCGAGCCAGGTCAAGATACTTAATCTGCTTATCTTTTTCAGCTTTCACGAGGTTCTCGTCATGCGGGACCGCTATATCAATAATCATTGTGCGACGCTCTAATCGATCTATCACCACTATGTCTGGCTTATTGGCAACAATAGTCCTGTCAGTGATGATAGATCGATCCCAATACAACGTGATATTGCCATTTTCGAGAACTGGGTCGGGCACATACCTATAGTACGGTACTTCCGATCCCACAAGACTATTTCAGAGCAAGTTGCTGGTGGATAATCATGGCTACAAGGTTATGCCTATGCAAGTAGTCTCCGTTAGCCAGAAGAGAACAGTCAGAAATAATGTGTCGGATTGATTCCCCCGGACGGTGGCATGCCCGACAGATGTCAACCGTGCCGTCCTTCACAATATATTTCCGGTAGTTGTTCGTCATCATAACTTTGTCCATAATCGCAAAGACAAAACCTTCGGTTTCCCCAAAGAGATCACCGAATCGCAACCAGGATACAGACGCTAACAGGTCTACATCGGGCCCATGTAAGGCACGGTAAAAGCGTCCGTAAAGCTCTTTGCTCTGCCATACCTCCTTGCGGTCATTAGTGTCTAACTATAGGTTTGCGCCAGTTCTCGTTAGCCAAGGATAGCGGGGTAAGGCCCTTGTCCACTGATACCACATCTCGGTGCATCCCCACGTCGACTTCTAGGAAGTACTCCCTGAGACTGCATACCTCACGGTTGTGCAGGGTCTTAGCATTTAACAAGCCTCGACCTCCGCACTTCCGCGAGATATACAGTCTCATCACCGATGCTCGTGGGTGATGCATCCGATTTGCGGTCAGCAGTGTGCGGACCCTCCTATCCAGGGCGTCGAGTTCCGTCTGAGTCCATTTGAGTATGCCGAAAGAGTACATCAAAACTGGCATGACCCAACCGTTGAAGGCGCGCACCTTGTTTCCGCCTGATAAAAGACTATTGAATACTTTATTCAGGCGGCCAAAGAAGTGCTCCATCAGCGATTGTTTCATGTCAGTAGCGTTGATACCTAACGCTTCCGACATACCCAAATACTTATAGGTTATTATTATTATTTCCTTTATTTAATATATATACTCGTACATATAATTTACATTTTTAAATATTTTTATAAAATTATTATTATTATTTTAATTTTTTTTTTTTTAAAGTGTATAAAAAACATTTAAATATATAAAAAATAGTGTTCCGCCGGTGTCGGGAGCAGGGTCCAAGCTACCGGTGGTTAGGGCTGCAGAGATAGGAACCTCCTCACAATACGAGCCGTATCGAGAAGTACTGCCTTCTGAATCAGGCCCTTGATCCAACCGCCTAACGAGAGCCTCGAGAGATGTTGGTTTAGGCTTTCGGCCATCAGGCCATTGGCCGTTACGACAATCGGCACAATGATAGCCGAGCTCACATTCCACATGTCGACAACCTCGTGTGCTAAGTCGAGATATTTTATTTGTTTCTCTTTCTCAGCTTTCACGAGGTTCTCGTCATGTGGAATGGTAACATCAACGATCATTGCGCGGCGCGCTAATCGGTCTATCACCACTATATCAGGCTTATTGGCAACAATAGTCCTGTCAGTAATGATAGACCGATCCCAGTACAACGTGACATGGTCATTTTCGAGAACTGGGTCGGGCACATACTTGTAGTACGGTACCTCAGAATCCACAAGTTTATATTTCAAAGCAAGTTGCTGGTGAATAATCCTGGCCACTTGGTTATGCCTGTGCAAGTACTCGCCGTTAGCCAGACGAGAACAACCAGAGATAATATGTCTGATGGACTCACCCGGACGGTGGCATGCCCGACACACGTCAACCGTCCCGTCCCTCATAATATGTCTCCGGTAGTTATTCGTCAAGATAACTTCGTCCATAATTGCACAGACGAAACCTTCAGTTTCCCCGAAAAGGTCACCAAAACGTAGCCAGGATACGGACGCTAGGAAATCTACACCAGGCTCGTGAAGAGCCCGGTAGAAGCGCCCGTGAAGCTCCTTGCTTTGCCATACTTCCTTGCGGTCATCTGTAGTAAGTACAACAGGTTTGCGCCAGTTCTCTTTAGCCATGGAGAGCGGGGTGAGCCCCTTGTTGCACTGGCTGCTTACTGTGGCAACCCTATCATCCTCCACTTCGACACTATGATTGGACCGCGGCGGGATTACATTAATTGGAGACGCTTGTGCCGCGGTTTGTGCCGGAGTTGTAATGATTTGGTTGCTCAGTACCTCTGAGCGCAGCCTATCAAGCACAGCATCGTCCAACCTGTGATTATGTTGGATGACCCGCACCTGATCCGACAGTCGTTGGGCCGAGACGTTGACGGCTGGTTCTAGTTCCTGAAACAGAGACAGCATCCTAACACGGTACGCAGTGAGGTTAGTTCCTCCCTCTGTAGACCCGTAATATGCGCGTGTGAGAAAAAGATTATTAGATATACTACATTTAGAGGCATTGATATCCACTTAACTATCAACTTTTGAGTGTCAGGATTTTCAGGTTACCTATTAGTTAATTATTTAATCATGTAGGCATTTTAATATGTGGGTGTGGGTGTACCTACTACAGGTGCACCTCTGCCCAACCCCTCGGGGAAACAAGGCGTGATGTTATGTTATGTATTTTAATATCTATGAATATGGTGTGTAGGGAAAAGGATTATAAGAAAGCACATGGAGACAAGACTAGGCATTTATTTCAATTAGACTTGTCAATAAATAGGTATTGTTAATGAGAAAGCTAGTTATCCGTTCCAAATCTAGGTCTTCGTGGAGAAGAAGGATAAGAAACTCCACGGAAGCTTGTTTTGAAGTATTTTATCAACATATTTTTACATTAGCATTTAGTTTTGTTATTACATTAATCTCTTGGACCATTTCTTAAAGCTAACAACTTTATCAATGACAAATAGAATATGAATATTCCTTAATTCGATTTAACACTTATGTAGCAATATTAGCAATATTTTAATACAATACAGAACATCATAGTTATCAGCAATAATCAAGATATATAATGACAATTTAACTTACATGAACATTGTAGTTAGTCGATCTTTCATCAGAAGTGATCTGATGATCCTTATTTCAATCCATTTTACAATAAAAGCAGAACTTCTGATAAGCAACATTATTTCCTTATATTAGCTTTTAGCAACTCAATATTACGGACATGGACATCACTCAGGGTCTGTTCTTAGATGTTAACATAAGCTTTTATATTGTTACCAGTCCAGTGACACGTACAGAAAAGAGAACAAGAATTAAGTTACACGACCTTTTAAAACATTTCAAATGACAGTTGTCTACCTTACCCTATCTAACATGAATATTGCCACAGATAAAATGAACTGAACTATTAGTACAAAACAAATACTTTTAAACTATAAACTATAATAATACCTTTACAAAAATATAATTTATACGTAAACTAATCTCTTAGATATTCTTAACAAAATAATTTAATAAAACTTGTATTCCTCAATCATGTAGTATTTAAATATAGGAACAACAAATAAATCAGTGTGACCCAACTACATAATTCAACCAAGATATTGGAGACAATAACAACAGTTGAGTCAAATCGTTGTGATCGTGTTTGACTTATAAAAAATAAGTTTGTAATTACATTTATAGGTATAACAAGTATAATTACATTTATATATCATATTATTTATTTTTAGACACAATAATTACATTTATATAACACGGCCATGCTGACAAGTACTTCGCTCTCGAAGTACTTTAGAGACCCTTTTTCTACAATTGTTTCACTTTTGTTTTGCCAATTGCTGACGTGTCAAGTCCCCTCCACCCGCTGCTAGTGGGATATACTTGCACCAAGCAAATGACCGACCAGCGGAAACATTTTTTAAATGCAATTAGGTAAAGAATCATAAGTGTATCTCATATGATTTTAAGCTCCTAATAACTTGTTTGGATGTTCTATTAAACTGAAATGTACCAAAACCATCATAAATGGTAATTATTTTAAAAAATAATCTATCACGACCTGTACTTCGCTCTCGAAGTACCCAACTAATTATATTTAAATAAATAAATATTTGTTTTCAAGAAGTCTCTGGCCTTGACATACCAGTCCTATCACCTGCTGCGCATGAATTTCAGAAAGGTATCAGGGCAGTGACCGACCAGCAGTAATGTTATAAGTAGCCTCTGGCCTTGACATACCAGTCCTATCACCTGCTGCGCATGAATTTCAGAAAGGTATCAGGGCAGTGACCGACCAGCAGTAATATCATAAGTAGCCTCTGGCCTTGACATACCAGTCCTATCACCTGCTGCGCATGAATTTCAGAAAGGTATCAGGGCAGTGACCGACCAGCAGTATATATATAATATTATAAGTTATATAATTATACATAATTCTTTCTATTTATTTCCGAATTAAATCCACATCAGTGTGTAATTAATTAAAATATGCTTTTGGTAACTTAACATGTCAGATTAATAGAACAAAATATCAACACAAAAATAAGAAAATGTAATTAGGTAAAGTGTCAGAATCTTAATTTTTCTTTGGCTACTGAAATGTTTCGTAAATTAACTAGACCTTGCAGAGCAAAACGATCATTAGAAAGGATAGAAGATATTTCAAAGGCCCTTTAATTTAGGTGCCAATTCATCATTACGCATATGATTCCGCGAGACATACACTACATCTCCTACGTTAAAGTTTACATTGTTACGACGAGTGACATCTAAACTTTTATTGAATTTTTCTGCAATTTTACTAGCTATTTCTCGGTTAGCCTCTAATTTATTTGGATTTTGTCTATCTTTTTCTTCTAGTACGTCGTAAGTAATAGCAAAGGGGTAGAGCCCGTGGATTTTTGTACAGTTGTGTTAATTAATTGTTGTACTTTCCACAGAACGTTCGGCCACTCTGACTGTTCATTGCACATAGTGTTACAATCTGTGATAATTATAAAGTTAATTTCTAGTAAATAGACACGGAAGTGTTTCAAGGCGTTGTGAATAGCTAGAGTTTCTAAATCATAAGAACTATATTTTGACTCTGCAGGTGTAGTTCTCTTACTAAAATAAGTGACGACTTAAGAATCACTATCGTACTTCTGGGTTAAAAAAGCACCATATCCTATAGCAGTAGCATCAGTATATATAACTCTGTTCTTAGAGCAGGATCAAAGATTGACAACAATGGTCTAAGTAATTTAGTACACAATTCCTCGCAATGTCCTGTTCAGAACCCTAATCTCATTTTTGGTTTTTGTGTGTTACCTAATTAATATACAGGATTAAGGGTAATTCGACGTATATCCGTCAGGGGCTGATAAAGGGGGCCAAATGCAACAAATTGAACCCCCCATATGTATGGCCGAAATTCAATAGTATTCGAGATATTTGAATTTTAAGGGTTTTTCGATATTTACCCAAAATTTGACATTTAATTCCAAATAAAAAAAAAACTACACATTTGAATGGGTACCATTAAAAATCATGTTGTAGCTAGCACTTCAATTAAGCTATGGACATAGTTAAAACTACTTAATTTAACAAAATAATTAAAATAATTAACGATATAAGAATTTTACCTTACCAATATTTTTATTTTACGCTTCAAAAATGTTGCCTCCTCACAAAAATTTCTATGACATTAATCGTAAAAATAACTAAAAAAACTTGCCTATTCTGTAAGCTTTCCAAAAAGGTATAAAAGTCAATTTTAAAATACATAATTCGTGGCATGGCATGTGTTTGAAACGGCGCGGGGAGAGAATTTGTATTTGTATGAAATAAAATGCATTCAAAAATGTACGTCAAATTTTATTAAAAATTTTACACATCTTGTTCAAAAGGAGCCCCTCTATTACGAATGCAAGTTCGAATTCTTTTCCTAACTTCGGTTTTCGTCACTCTTGATGAAAACGTTGTTCTCATCTGTTGCGCCGCGTTTCTTATTCGCTGTCGAAGTTCTTCGACTGAATTTATTGGGGTCACATAAACTAATTCCTTCATATGACCCCAGACGTAAAAATCAAGTGGTGTGATATCAGGGCTTCGTGCTGGCCACGGAATTGGCCCTCCCCTCCCAATCCATCGGTTTGGAAATCTCTCATCTAGCCACTGTCGGACAGTAATCCGGTAATGTGCTGGGCACCCATCATTTTGAAACATGAGGTTGTTTTTTATTTCTTCGGGAACATCCGCCAACAAATCGTCTAGGTTGTTTCTCAAAAACTCCTCGTAATTTTCGCCGTTCAAATTTTGGGGCAAGAAATGAGGGCCCACCAAATAATTATCAACGACACCCATCCATACGTTCAGGGAAAATCTCATTTGCGACGCAGTTTCTTTTAGTTTTTTTGGATTCCTGCCTGCTTTAGGTGCCCAAAAATGTAAGTTATGGTAATTCGTTATACCATCCCGGTCAAACTTTGACTCGTCAGTCCACAAAATATTTCTTAGGAAATGTTCCTGGTCAGCGTCAGCGTTTAACATAAACCGAGAAAATTCGAGTCGCCTGGCAGGATCTCCCTCGTGCAATGTTTGGACAGGTTGATAATGGTACGGGTGTCTACCTGATAGATGTACTACCGACCACACTTTCCACTGGGACATACCGAGCTGTCTTGCAACAATGTTCGTTGAGATGTTTGGGTCATCAATAAAACACTGAAGAATGGTGTCCTCTTCGTCAGCCGTATACCGTCGAGGTCTGCCAGCGTTGAATTGTGCTCTCTGAACACTGCCAGTTTCAGACAATCGTCGATAGGTGCTCCCGAAAACAGTAACGTGGGGAAGTCGACGATCGGGAAAGCGGCGTTGGTATTCTCGCCGAGCCGCAACCGCGTTTCCATCGGCAAAACCATAACAAAACATAATGTCTGTCAGCAATAATCAAGATATAATGACAATTTAACTTACATGAACATTGTAGTTAGTCGATCTTTCATCAGAAGTGATCTGATGATCCTTATTTCAATCCATTTTACAATAAAAGCAGAACTTCTGATAAGCAACATTATTTCCTTATATTAGCTTTTAGCAACTCAATATTACGGACATGGACATCACTCAGGGTCTGTTCTTAGATGTTAACATAAGCTTTTATATTGTTACCAGTCCAGTGACACGTACAGAAAAGAGAACAATAATTAAGTTACACGACCTTTTAAAACATTTCAAATGACAGTTGTCTACCTTACCCTATCTAACATGAATATTGCCACAGATAAAATGAACTGAACTATTAGTACAAAACAAATATTTTTAAACTATAAACTGTAATAATACCTTTACAAAAATATAATTTATACGTAAACTAATCTCTTAGATATTCTTAACAAAATAATTTAATAAAACTTGTATCCTCAATCATTTAGTATTTAAATATAGGAACAACAAATAAATCAATGTGACCCTACTACATAATTCAACCAAGATATTGGAGACAATAACAACAGTTGAGTCAAATTAGTGTTTGACTTATAAAAAATAAGTTTGTTATTAAATTCATTTAGTAAATTAATCGTAGATAATAATTACATTTATAGGTATAACAAGTATAATTACATTTATATATCATATTATTTATTTTTAGACACAATAATTACATTTATATAACACGCGCATGACGTTCTCGTTCATAGACTGAGTCCATCTCATGCGCTGCACACAACCACCGGCAGCGGGGACCCGGCTCGGGGCCGGTTGGCCCCTAAGTCCCAAGCTTCTCGGTGGCCGGCCTCTCCCCTGTCGACGTACAGGTGTTGGCGACGTCGGCGGGGAAAAATACTCGTCACTCGAGCTCGACGCAACTACCGTGGCTGGTCTCGTCCCAGCGCTCACAGTGGGGCTGGGTACCGGCGGCGGCGAGGCGGAGCTGAGCGACGAGTCCGGAGGTGGTAGGCGTGCTCGTCTCGTAGCTGATCTTGTCAACATAGGTTCTCAAATCTTTCATAGCTAATTTTCAATATTCCGGGAGTCCGAATTTGACAGCGTCATTTTTGATATTTGTATATTTCTTTGGTTTTTTCATTGTGGGTATATTTATTGTTTCTAAATTTATTTATTGTTAATTATATGGAGACCGGAGTTTTCTGAGCTTTTTGTATGTATACGATTTATGGATATAATTAAATAAGCGAATTTAAGATGAGAAAAAACATTGACGTTGTTGACGTATCAGTGTTGCCGTAGTTATTATTATTATTATTAATTACAAAATACCAATATTTTTGTATACCAGTTAATTATAATAAATTAGCTTTTGGCGGTGGCTTCGCCCACGTGGATGTCGCAGAATATCCCACGGGAACGTACTACCGGGATTACAGACCTAATAGCCGAGGGACAGGTCATTGACTCCTAGTGCTGCGCCCGCGTAGCGGTCAAGTCTGCAATAATTATTTTGTTACGCGTATTTTGAACCTGTGATATCTTTTAAATGATATAATTTCAAAACATATTTTAATCTAAATGAAATGCCCAATTTAAATAACATATTTTATCGGATAAAGATTAATATAATACCGGTCAAAATAGCTGCGGAAATAACAATGATTTTTTTAATCAAATTCTGAAAGTTAATAATGGTTACTGTGGGTCATCCCTAGAAGATAGACATATGTCTATGAACTGAAGTGAAGTTTTTAGATAAACCATTCTGTCGAACATAATTTTTATGTATCTTTTACGATTTACGCGGCGCACGCCAGTAGAGCAGCTCCTAGTCAGCAAGATTTTTTCCGACATCTTCGGCAATAATCGACATATTTCAGCCAATTTACTCAAAACCTAATGAATTATAGATTAAAATCTATGTATAACTTTTATCTGTAAATTACAATGTTGTTATAATCTGAATTCTTATGTTAACAGTTTGTCCTATAGGAGCATAGGGTTAGTGGTTTTTCTATAACTATGTATGTATAACTTTTTTCTGTAAATTACAATGTTGTTATAATCTGAATTCTTATGTTAACAGTTTGTCATAAAGGAGCATAGGGTTAGTGGTTTTTCTTTTCAAGTAAATTGTGGTCTACTTTTGTTCGGGCCTGAAGAGATTTGTATAAAATTTCAACCAGAAAAAGGTCGTATTAAAAAGAAAAGCCTCTTTATCCAGATTAAAGGATTTGTTTAGAAAACCAATCTGCATTAAGGTTATTGTGCAAACTTATGAATTTCAGTTACGTCGAACCTTAACTCGAAGGTGTAAGGTCGTATTTTGAATACATATTTGTAAGGTATGTTAAACTGATCTCATTTCAGGCATTAGCTTACGAGCTGTTTTATAAATTGAGGGGAAAATTCTTTTAAATACAGCCAGTTTTTTCAGCGTAAGAGGTGTTGGTACCAGATTCTTTACTTTCAATCTGATGACTTTGCGTAATTTGATTCATAACTTTTCCGTTTTTTCAGTAACTTAGTAAGTTATTGTAGATACTATTTGAAGTTGCGGTATAGAGTAAGAGGACCAGATGTATCAACGTAAACGAAGCAAAAGGAGTATGTAAGGATCGTAGCAGGCGGCGTTCTGTAGTTTCTGCATACCTCTATGGAAGAGGCGTGCTACGGTAAGAAGGCGTGAGATTGTTAGGTGTAGTTGAGATTGTGGAACGACCGGAGAAGTGCCATCTCTCAAAATCTCAAACTTCTTTATGGTGGAACTGTAAAGGTAGCCCGCAACATTAAAATTTTCTTTCTTTTTTTGCAATTTGAGGGTCAGTGTCCAGTTATATCTTGATCAAAATATGATTCGCGACCATAAAGGTACCATTCTGTACCCGACCGCAGGAGGCAACTGCAGGTGACGTGTCGCCGCGACTCGAGTGATGAAATATCTTCCGCAGCTTGTTGGCAGCTACGGGCGAGTGACAGTCGACACGTGCAGCCGACCGCAGACCAGTAGTGCCGCCAACGCTCGAACGATAACACGGTTCGAAATCATGACTGCATAACATGATGATGAATCATGACGACCTGACGCCACGACACGTCGCGTGCAGTTGCTGCCTGTGGTCGGGTATGGAATGGTACCTATCTGTACAAATAATATAAAATGGCATGACTTCATCAAAAAGTCATTCAATGGAACAAGTTAGATAGAGAGATGGATTAATGATTCTAATGATTATAATTCTGTAAATATATTATTTGTTAAAGTCACGAATCATATTTTGATCGAGATTCAACCTGACCTGCAAATTGCAAAAACCGTAAGAAAATTTTAAATTAAGTTTTTTTTTTTGAGGTCGTGTAAAAAAGAACTCAAATCATTTATTTCAAATAAACCAATTACAGGTACTTTTGAATTGTCAAGGGGCCAGTCAGTCAGAAAGATGAAGCTGGTTGCCCATTCCAAACTTAACAACGTGGACAGACAAATGCGAAAAGCGAATTTATTTTATAATACGTATACATAAGTCCAGGTTTGTTCACGATGTTTTATCTGTACCAGTATCAGGGATGTCCGAGCTAAACTCAGAAAGTTTATATGAATTGAAAAAGTCATATTGGTACATACCCGGATTCAAATCCTCAAAACCTCGTGCATCCAAGGCGAGGGCTTAATCACTGGGCCATCACGACCTTATTGAAATAAAAATGAGTAAGGGTCTAACTTGGCAAGTCCTACACATTTTTTGTCATAAGATTACCTGAATGAATTATTCAAACTAGGGTCTTGACACCAAGTCAAGTTTGACACGGGACGATCTCAAGAGGTCTATAAGAATGTTAATGCGCGTTTACACCAGGCGAAACCTAAATAATTGCATAGAGAAAAACGTGCTGTTGGATTTTCAGCGCTTGGCTCAGCGCCGAAGCTTGAAAATCCAAATGAGCGCTTTTATTCACTTTCAGTGTCGCCTAGTTTAAGTGAAAACCAGAGCATGAGCATTGAGACGGTGTGATAACCGCGTCTACATAAGTTTATATTATAATGAAGGGATAGCGAAGTTGCAACTTTACAAGATATTGAATGTGAATACGAAAAATATTGTGAAGCATATTTCTGACATTTTGTTAAGGTGTCTCACATGTATAATTTCAACATGAATGATGTAACCAATATTTTGTAACAATATTCTGATTTAAAAGAGTGTCCATGGAGTTTCTTGCCCGTTCTTCTCCATAGGAACCTACTACGCTTTGGAATGGGCAACTAGCTTCATCTATCTGACTGACCGACCCCTCGACAGTTCAAAAGTACCTGTAATTGGTTTATTTGAAATAAATGATTTGAGTTTGAGTTTAAGGATGACCCACAGTAGCCATTTCTATCTTTCAGAATTTCATAAAAAAACAAATTGTCATTTCAGAAGCTATTTTGACCAGTATATTATAAACCTTATCCGATAAAGCATGATATTAAAATTGGCCATTTAATTAAGATTAAAATATACACCACATCATTTAAATGAATACATAAAAAGATATCACAAATTTAAAATTACACGCAGTTACGGATATCTATGCACGCAGCAAAATCATTATGATGGCTGACGGACGGCGTGGCGCCCTGACTGACATACAATGTAACAACCACCAGGTTGAGACAGAAAAACATTAATATAAGTATTTGGACGTCCAAACTCCATAAATGGAGAAGGACACCTTTTTTCATAAACCAGATCAACATTAAGAAATCTAATAGTGACATAGACAATTATAGACAAACTTTTTTTTTTATAGCTCACAATTAAAAAAATAAAGTTTGTCTATAATTGTCACGCACGCACGCCACTATTGCGGTGATAAGTCCCCTCTTTGAGGAGTAGCTAGAGAGGCGCCATGGCGTCCTCACCTCCCGATTGACGGAGGTCCTAACCGGATACGGTTGTTTAGGGAGGTTCCTGTTTCGTATCAGGCGGGAGGAAACGCCTGGGTGTCATCACAGCGTGGATCGCCCGGAGGACACGGTGGAGCATACGGTGGAGGTCTGCCTGGCTTAGGCAGAGCATCGCCGTGTCCTTGTGGAGGCGATTGGTGGCAGGGATCTCTCGCGTCCGGCCCTTGTCCAGGCCATGGTATGGAGCGAGAGGGAATGGGAGGCCGTCGAGTATGTCATGCTCACTCAAATGTCTCGCTGGTGGTGGAGTGTGTGTTGGATCATTAAGTTCCCTACAAAATGGTTGAGCTAAATGCCATGCGTCATGTTCGTGAACGGGCGCCGCCAGTGGGGACTGGTCATCTCTTAGCTGCCATGGCTTATTTTAATTATTTTTGTTTTTATATTTTTATTATGGTCGCTTTTAACGTGCACGATTTACTACATTGTTCTCACATGTATAATTTCAACATGAATGATGTAACCAATGTTTTGTAACAACATTCTAATTTGAAAGAGTGTCCATGGAGTTTCTTGCCCGTTCTTCTCCATAGGAACCTACTACGCTTTGGAATTGGCAACTAGCTTCATCTTTTTGACTGACCAACCCCTTGATAATTAAAAAGTACCTGTAATTGGTTTATTTGGAATAAATGATTTGAGTTTGAGTTTGAGTTGCGGGAAAGTCCGAAAGTTGCCAGGAAAACGTACAAGCAACTGAAGGAACACGGGTGGGTTTTTAGCAACGCTTCTTTTGATACTATTTTCATTTCTCTATATTAACAATCGAGGACACTAGCTAAAAATATTTTGAATCCACTTAACATTTAAAAAAATTCATTAAAAAAAAAGAAAAAACAATAAAAATAGCCATTTTTAGCTGAGCGTCATAAAACTCAATTAACATTTACAAGTATGTTTTACGTGTTATTTATTTTTTAATAACTGGTATTGCCTCCTCGGGCTCTGCTTACAGCTTCGAGTCGATTTGACATACTGAACACGAGGTTTCGGAGCCGATTTTAGGGAATATTCTCCCATTCTTCTACCAGGGCCTGTTTTAGGGCCCTGAGGGTGGTAGGTGGTGTTCTGCGGCTTCTGACTAGCCTCCTTAGCTCATCCCAGGCGTGCTCAATTGGGTTGAGATCAGGACTTCTTGATGGCCCAGCCATCACGCTGATAACAACCTCCTAAATATACTCTTGCACGACCCGAGCCGTGTATGGCCGGGCATTATCATGCATGAGCATCGATCCATCACCCATATTTACTAAATAAGACCCTGCATACTCATTGAGAATCTCCTGGGCATATCTTTCCAAAGTCAGAGTGCCATTTTCTATGGCCACTAACTCTGTGCGGCCTTCTGAAGATATGCCAGCCCATACATGTACACTGCCTCCACCGTACTGGACTCTTTCTGAGAAGCAGGCTTGAAGGTATCGCTCACCAGGTCACCTGTAGACACTTCGCCTTCCATCAGAAGTGTAAAGTGAGAATCGAGACTCATCTGTAAACAAAATTCTTGACAATTCTTCTTGATCCCACTCACTCGCTGGTCTTCGGTGTTTCAGGTTTGCTTCAGCCAGTCTTCTTCTCACTGTACTGTCACTAATGTAGTCCCTTCGGGTCTGAAGAAGCTGTTGCTGAACTTCAACTGCATTTAGGTGACGATTCCTCAACACAGTGGAAACAAAATCCTCTCGGGCACTAGTACACCTGGGTCTGCCATTACCAGGTCTCCTCAAATTGTTTTCATTCTCTTCGTACCTTCGCTTCACCTGCTGGACTGTTCGTAACGTCCCATTCTTGCAGTACGACGCATACTAAATAAATAAATAAATTCTTTATTTCACCAAAAGCCATCACAGAACAAGAACTAAAAACTAAGAGCATATAAGGCTTATAACTAGTGTTAAGGAAGCACACTAAATACCTACCTAATAAACTGATTATTGTTAGTAAGTACATCTGCACATGTTAAAATAGTATCAAGTCGAATCATGTGTGGATATTAATCAAGTCGGGACATGAAGTCCAGTAGGTAGCATCAAATCTGGAAAGTTTTGGCCCAGTTCTAACATGTCAACTAATATAGAATGTTTCGAATAAATGACCCGACAAGTTAGAACAAGAAAGTCTATTAAAATCAAAGATTCCTGACACAAAATCAGGTCTCTAGCAATAACCAATGTACCTATAGACACCGACTTAACTAAAAGATGTGTTAGACATTTGTCCGTGTCTACAGGTAACTAAAAATACCTTATTTTCTCTTGTTTACCTGTCCTTATGTGATAAAAGGTATATAACTCCGTTGTCAGTCATAATACAATGTTTTGATTATGACTACAACACTGACTAGACTATTTCCCACCTGAATACCTATTTAAAACCATGAGAATACCTATCTGTGTTTATAATTACGTAATCCATTGTTCTAGAAGTAATTATCATGTCATAACTTGCACCTGCGCAACCCTGCCTCCCTCATTCGTGTAAACACCCTCGTCATAGCAAAATGGGAAATACCCAGCTATACCCCGACCCTCTGTCGCGTCCCTGAATAGCGAACTGCCCTGTTGTATAGGAGCAAATTATTGTGTTTGCACAAGTGGTACCCGCTACTTGCCCTATAGTAAAAATCTACTTAAGGTATCGGGTCTGATTTTACAATTGTAGTTGCCTAGTATTAGTTGCCTAGTACTCTCTTAGAAAGTCTCAGATTCTTAGTCAGTTGAGCTTTAACTTCGTTCCTACAAACATCTCGCTACTTGAGGTATAAATTCGTGCTAAATAAATTCAATTAAATTCGGATTACATCTAGCTCTAACCTTTGTCTGTATTACTGTTGTGTATTTTAAATATATTGTGTGTGTGTTTTATGTGCAATATACGTGGATTTGTTACATTAGCTGCTTGTGGTTTTTCTACTGTGCCAAACCTTACAACAAACCGCCCCCTTCAAACGACATAAGCTGCTCGTTTACATTTTGGTCATTCGACAGCCGGATATCGTTTACATTTTGGTCCTTCGAAAGCCGGATAAGGTTTCAAGTAATCATGAGTCAGCAGGGCTCCATCACAACACGCAGCAAGCTAAGGAGGCTAGCCGAACAGCAAGAAGCACGTAAGGATGACAGCACAACGGGCACCAGGTTGCAGTCCGAAAGGGGACCAGGTTCGCCGTCTGTGGCGCCGACCATGGCATCAATGGATCGCCGGAAATCGCCGCAAAGCAGAGCTTCATCCAGACATAGCCGCAAGAGTGTCGATTTCTTAAGAAAGAGAATCGAATACGAGGCCGAAAAGGAACTAGTCGAGTTAAAATCGAAGCTAAGCGAAAACCGCCTCAAGGAAAGAGTGGAGGTCGAAAAGGAACTAGTCCAGCTAAAAGAAAACCGCCTCAAGGAAAGAGTGGAGGCCGAAAAGGAACTAGTCCAGCTAAAAGAAAACCTCCTCAAGAAAAGAGTGGAGGCCGACATTGCCGAGATAGAGGCAACTACCGAGAGCGAAGACGACGCCTCCAATTCAGACGCGAGTACAGCACAGCGGGTCGACCAGTGGATAGATACGACGCCGCAAGTTGGCCAACAGGAAACAGTGTTGCGTAATCCAGTTAGTGTTTTACGGCAATCGAGTACAGTGTTGTGTCAACCGGATGCAGTGTTGTGTACCCCGTCTGCGGAGCGCAGGCCCATGGATGTGGCCGCGCCCCGGATCCCTACCGTGAGTTATTCACAAACCGTAAGTACGCTTGATCCGACTACATACCGTAATAATGTGTCGCACATACTAGGTACAACCGTGCCGGTACCGTATTCGAGTACGATACCTAAAGCACGGACGTATACACCAATGCCTACCGAGAGAGTTACGTCCCGATTACCGACCAATAACCCCGTCTTTACCACTCCGGCCGCAAGTGGACCTCGCGTTTCGATACCCGAGTCGGATTCACAGCGGCAGTTGAAGTACGGAGATGATGTTAAAGAAAGACGGCGGGAGTCTTCGGTTGAAAGGGACTCTGTGTTAGATAGGCTGGCAGAGGCAATAACCAGTATGGGGAGACCGCGACCGGTACCGCGACAGGCGTACGAATTACCACATTTTAGTGGTGATCCATCCGAGTGGATATGTTACAAAAATATGTACTGGGATACCACTCGGCAGTACAGTTATCAAGTTCACGAGAACTTAGCCCGGCTTAGAACGTCTTTACACGGCGAAGCTAGAACCTCAGTGGAGGATTTATTAAGTTCAGGTACGGATCCCAACGACATAATGCACGCGCTCGATCAAGAATATGGTCACCCGACTTTAATATTACAAAGCGCGTTACAAAAGATTAGGGACCTACCTAGAATATCGGAAAGCTGCCGCGAGCTTAGAAAGTTCTCGTCAACCGTGCGAAATGTAGTAGCCCTACTTAAAAATATTAAAGCTGACGGCTATCTTAACAATCCACAACTAGTTAGCGAGCTATTAAACAAGCTAACTCCTATACAACGCGCGCGGTACGGGGACTTTGCCATGGGGTTAGATAACGTGCAGGGGGTGGACCTAAGAGTCTCACCTAACCTAGAATACTTATCTCACTTTTTAATACAATTAACGCATACAACGTCGTATTATTTACAGCCATCTATAATAGAACCTAGTGCTTCTAGGCCCCCAATTAGGCAACAGGAACAAGTCTTCGGTCAACGACCCATGAATACCGCGCGTCAACTATTCAGTAGGCCACAGCTGACTCATAAGATAAATACACAGAGTGATGAGTCTAGTATCGTACCTAAGAAATGTATCGTATGTCAAAGTGAACATACTATAGAAAAATGCGATACTTTTAACAAAATGACAGTTCAACAGCGATGGAATATCGTAAAAGAATTAAACACGTGTTTCAAATGTATAGTAAACAAACACAACAAAAGGTTTTGCCGCGCCGATAAATGCAAAAAATGCGGTTATTCCCACCACCTATTATTGCACGCCGATAAGCAAAACAATGCGAGCGATAAGCAGGTAGATAAGCCCGAAACCGTAACAAACATCGGTGAATGGCATGCTTCGGCATTGTTAAAAATAATCCCAATAGAATTGTGTCATGACAAAGACAACAATAGTCATTGTTACGCATTATTGGATGACGGAGCGACCGTCTCCTTAATAGATAAGACCATTGCAACTGGTTTAGAGGGCCCGAGTATACCCCTTTCATTAAAGACAGCGGGCGGTCACGAAATCACCGACCCAACGTCGCGAGCGGTCGAAGTAAAGGTCAAAGGGCCAAACGGACAGTGCCACAACATTAAATGTCGCACCATACGTGATTTAAATTTGCCTTCTCAAACCGTCTCTACCGCCATGCTTAACGACAATGCCCACCTCCGCGACCTGGGATGCGTGAAAATGAGGGGCGCCAAACCGCTGGTGTTGATCGGGCAGGACAATTGGCAGCTAGTTGTAGGCCGGGACGTCCGTCAAGGAAAACCCGGTAAACCAGTTGCCTCCCTCACCGAGTTAGGTTGGGTCATACATGGTCCGTTCGACCATAAAGATTTAAAAAGCGAACAAATTAACTGTACGGCAGTTTCCCTGCCTGACCTGCATGACCCAGTTAAATCTCAATTCGAGCTAGAAGCGATAGGTATTTCTGAGAACGTACGTAAAAACCAATCAGATGAAAGGGCCTTAGAAATACCGGATAAAACTAACCACCGTGTACCAGATGAATCACAGTGGGCAGTAGGTTTGTTACGGAAACATAACAACATAATACCTACCAATTATAACGGTAACCTTTTGACCGGACCCGACCTATTATTATTATTACCTTTTCAAGAAAAGGAAGCCGAGACTTGTTTCGCTCGGCTTAATAACCTGCATCGCCTGGAACAGACAAAAATACCAGGGTTGTATGGGCTAGATCTAGACAAGGATCTAGATCTAGATCTAGATTTACAAATGTTTAGCGACGCAAGCAAACAAACATGCGCAGCGGTCGCGTACCCAGTGGGCTACCGGGATAGTAACCTAGCATCAGTGACGATGTTAGGTAGGGCTCGCGTAGCCCCACAAAAGATAGTCTCAATTACAAGGCATGACTTACAACCAGCCTTATTAGCTAGACTATCGGACCGAGGCAACTGGCACTGGGTTCCTTCCGCGGACGACCCCGCGGGCAAAGCAACCAGGTCGTCTTGGCCCGAGAACCATACGGCGTGGCTGTGCGGCCCCCCGTTTTTATGTGTTCCACAGGAGCGGAGGCCGGTGTGTCAAGAGGCTGAGTCAACAGAAGTGGACTTGGAGCGCATTCAGCGGGTCCACTCAACAGCAGCGACGCCGGCGCACGCCTACCGAGCGGCGCCACTTCTCAGCTACGAGCGCTACACGTCGTGGGCGCGTAGGAAACGCGTCACCGCTGAAGTACTCATCGTGGTCGGCCGATGTCGTAAGCGTCGGCCAACACAATAACTACAGCAGCGCGATCAAGAGGAAGCTCACAACCATCTCACAAGGTTGTACCAGGATAATAGCTTCAGTGAAGAGCGCACTACGAAGTACGCTCAGGGAGCGTGCCCCACGTGAGGAGGTCCTTTACACCCTCCTCACAGAGGCCGAGCTCATCATAAACAGCCGGCCTCTCAGCTACGTCTACGATGACCACAACCAGCCCGTGGTCCTGACGCCGAACCACCTACTCCTTGGCACTGCGTCCGGGAGCACTCCGTTCGCGCCGGGAGACATCAAGGACGTCGACTCCCGCTGTCAGTGGCGGCGTGTGAACGCGCTCGCCGACATGTTCTGGCGTCGGTGGCTACGGGAGTACCTACCTACTCTACAACGTCGAGAAAAGTGGACAAATAACGTACCAAATGTGAGTGTCAACGACGTAGTGGTTATCGTAGATAACACAAAAAACCGAAGTGAGTGGACTAAAGGAATAGTCAAAAATGTGTATCACGGAAGTGACGGGATAATCCGTGTAGCCGACGTAAGAACAATGAATGGGGTCCTGCGTCGGCCCATTGTTAAGTTAATTGTGCTTCCCACCGTCCATGTGTAATGCGGCGGAACCCTTTTACAGGGGGTGGAATGTTAAGGAAGCACACTAAATACCTACCTAATAAACTGATTATTGTTAGTAAGTACATCTGCACATGTTAAAATAGTATCAAGTCGAATCATGTGTGGATATTAATCAAGTCGGGACATGAAGTCCAGTAGGTAGCATCAAATCTGGAAAGTTTTGGCCCAGTTCTAACATGTCAACTAATATAGAATGTTTCGAATAAATGACCCGACAAGTTAGAACAAGAAAGTCTATTAAAATCAAAGATTCCTGACACAAAATCAGGTCTCTAGCAATAACCAATGTACCTATAGACACCGACTTAACTAAAAGATGTGTTAGACATTTGTCCGTGTCTACAGGTAACTAAAAATACCTTATTTTCTCTTGTTTACCTGTCCTTATGTGATAAAAGGTATATAACTCCGTTGTCAGTCATAATACAATGTTTTGATTATGACTACAACACTGACTAGACTATTTCCCACCTGAATACCTATTTAAAACCATGAGAATACCTATCTGTGTTTATAATTACGTAATCCATTGTTCTAGAAGTAATTATCATGTCATAACTTGCACCTGCGCAACCCTGCCTCCCTCATTCGTGTAAACACCCTCGTCATAGCAAAATGGGAAATACCCAGCTATACCCCGACCCTCTGTCGCGTCCCTGAATAGCGAACTGCCCTGTTGTATAGGAGCAAATTATTGTGTTTGCACAAGTGGTACCCGCTACTTGCCCTATAGTAAAAATCTACTTAAGGTATCGGGTCTGATTTTACAATTGTAGTTGCCTAGTATTAGTTGCCTAGTACTCTCTTAGAAAGTCTCAGATTCTTAGTCAGTTGAGCTTTAACTTCGTTCCTACAAACATCTCGCTACTTGAGGTATAAATTCGTGCTAAATAAATTCAATTAAATTCGGATTACATCTAGCTCTAACCTTTGTCTGTATTACTGTTGTGTATTTTAAATATATTGTGTGTGTGTTTTATGTGCAATATACGTGGATTTGTTACATTAGCTGCTTGTGGTTTTTCTACTGTGCCAAACCTTACAACAAACCGCCCCCTTCAAACGACATAAGCTGCTCGTTTACATTTTGGTCATTCGACAGCCGGATATCGTTTACAACTAGGTCACAATAATTTTAATTCCCTGACTCCTAAACTAGGTGTATGTGCCTGTGTCTTAGGAGTCAGTGATTCTCCGTAGCAAACAAGACAAGCTACAGTATAATAGAACGGGACGTTACAACAATAGGCAAATGGCGTAAAAGAAAACAGAAAATGAAAATCGTTTAACTGTGTGGTGAGGTGAATAAATGTAGGGTCCGAGTGTGTGTGTAGTGAGTAAGTGTAAGATGTGTGTGAGTGTGTATGTGGTGTGTAGGTGTAGGGTGTGTGTAGTGAGAAAGAGAGGGGTGTAACCAGTACACATCCGTTTATGGTTAGATATAGACTTATATTTATATGTATGTATCTTTATATGTATGTGTATATTTATATGTGTGTTTTACCTTATCAATGTAAATTACCCAGCAGGAGATCCTCAGTGTCATCATAACTTAAAGTTTGGAGATAATCTCTAAGTAAGTTTTTACATTTGTATTTAGGGCACGAAAAAATTTTAAACTTTTTATTTAGAAGGTGGTATATATGAATGCTATTAACGTAGAATTGGCGTTTGGCAAAGGCAGTTCTATGGCGTTCGTGGGGAAAAACGTTATGCTTAAGTCTGCCAGTCGGTTCCTTTGGAGGGCGGGCAGAGTGTTTGCGTAGGGTCGACAGGAGCACATAGAGTTGTCTGACTGTGAGTACCTTGCAATCGGAATAGAGCTGCACAGTGGGATACCTAAGTGGAAGAGAGAGCATTACCTTAAGGACAGCTCTCTGGGCTCTCTCGAGGCGGATAAATACATTTTGGGTTGCACCACCCCAGACAGGCAAGCAAGATAGACCGGCATAGGGCAAAATATACTAATTTTAGCGTTTCATTATCAGCAGAGTTTCGTAACTTCTTGAAAACATATATTAGCTTCCGTATGCGGGACGTGACTTTGGCTATATGGGGGTGCCAGTTGAGATGCTGATCGATGAGTACTCCTAGATACCTTACACAAGTGGATTTGGCGAGGAAAAGGCAGCTACACTGTGTTAAGGATCCGCAAGCATGCGCTTTTATGGTAAAGGAGATTGAGGGACACTGATTGGACCGAATGGAGAATGGAACATATACCGATTTATCGACATTTAAGGTAAGCAGGTTGTCGGCCAAACATTTCATTATGGCGGATAGGGCAGCCTCGGCGTTTTGGTATGTCTGGGGCCAGTCATCACCATCTACAACAAGGGCAGTGTCATCCGCGTACGTAAATATTTTACAATTTTTGAGAGGCAGTTTGCAGAGTTCATTAATATAAATGAGAAAGAGAGTAGGCCCCAGAATGCTGCCTTGTGGAACGCCGTATGTGATTGAAAGCTCATCACTTTCGTGTTTGCCGATTTTCACTATTTGGGTACGAGAGCTGAGATAGTCTGCGAAGATTTTCAAAGCATGTCCACGTATACCGATGTTTTCCATTTTACTCAATAAAGCTTGGGCAGAAACGGTGTCGAATGCCTTTGACAGATCAAGGAAAATTCCCAGACACTTGCGTTTTCTATCAAGCGTTCTAGCGACGTGACTAGACAAATCCATGACTGCGTCTTCGGTGCTAACTCCATTTCTGAAACCATATTGGTTATTCGCTAAGATGTTGTTTGCGTCGAGAAAACTGGTCAGGTTCTTATTCAGTATTCGTTCCAGGATCTTTGACATCGCTGTTAGAATCGAGATTGGACGGTTATTAACGTCATCTCTGCGCCCAGATTTGTAAATGGGGTGTACTACTGCTTTTTTTAACGCCGTTGGAAAGACACCTGCCATTATAGACAAATTACATATATGTGTAATAACCGGGACTAATACGCATCTCGAAGCCTTTATTATTTTAGACGGTATACAGTCTAACCCAGTAGCACAATCAGACCTAAGACCCAAAATAATGGAGTCAACATCATCTTCGGTTACCTCGAAGAGGGCCATGGAGCTATGCGAATTTGAATTTGACACAGAATTGGGCACCAATGAGGGTGATTTGAATTTCGACGCCAGCCTACTGCCTACAGTAGCAAAAAAGTTGTTGACATGATTAAGCGACGATTTAGGATTATCAAGTAAATGTAACAGGTCAAAAGAGGCAGAAGATTGAGTTTGAAGATCTGAGACTCTCTTAATAACATTCCATGTAGCTTTAATATTATTTTTTGCATTATGAAACTGTTCTTTTTCATACGAGCGTTTAAGTTTTCTCAGCAAGGAGTTACAGAAATTGCGATAGCGAGTATAGGCGATTTTTAATATTAAATTATCATCCGACTTTTTGAGTTTGACATGCATGCGGTCACGGTGTCGTATACAGCGGAGTAGGCCCGGCGTAATCCAGGGCTTCAGATTACGTTCTCTTCTTGGAACAGTTTGTTCCTGGGTGTGCTTTAGGACAATAGAGGAGAGATTACCTATTAACGCATCTGCAGCATCATTAGGTTCTGAGATTGACAGCATTGGAGACCAGTCATGTGTTTTGATATTCTCTATATATATACTGATGCCTAGTTCCAGAAAAGTCATGATCCTAGCACATTCTTCAGGTGAAAGAGGCATGATAAATAAGTTTATGTGCTCTTGTCTAACTTAGCTTGTGTAACAAGACTCGTAACAAGAAAAAAATTGAAAACAAAAAATGAATGGTAAAATTGTATGTAATTCCAAAAGGATTATTTTTGATTTTAAAGTTTTTTTCAGCCATTTCATAAAAGAAGGTTACCGACTATGAAGTTTTTATGTACAAAATTAAACTCTTTTTCGAGTCCTTTTTGTTTCAAAAGTATAATCTTGTATACTTAAAAAGTAATTGCAATTTTAAAAGTGTGATACTTAGTTTTGCAGGCCAGGAGTGTAGATAGGTTAATTTAATTTTGATATAAGTACAAAAATATTCTACAGCCTAGTATGTATTGTACTTGTACCTACTTGAATTGTACCAAAAATCTTTTTTTTTGCAATCATAATCATATTTTTTTAATAGGTAATCTTTTTTATATACTTTCATTATTAGCTAAACATTGCATTTTGAATTTTTAACAAATCCGAGGTTTTCATGTTTCTAACGCTCCAGGCACTTCACAAAGTCTGAGTTGAGTATAACTGAATTGGCCACACCGTCTTGAGCAACCGTAGTGATCAATGCTCGTGCCTTGTCTGTATGAGAAGAGTCTTGTCTGTATGCTCTGCAGTGGGGCAGCAATATGCTCATATTATTATTATTAAGACTGAAGCTACACACGCATGTGCTTCACTTATTGCTACGCCACGTTTGTGACGCTGTTTCAAGCGCGACCGCTGAGTGTGGGTTTGGTCGGGCAGTGTTATTGGATTTGGCATTAGGAATTTATTAGTAGTAGCCCGGAGTTTGGGAGTTGGTGATGTGACACCCACAGACCTCCGAAAGCCCGTCAGTTCTGCGTTTGATCTCTCCCCAGTCGTGAGTCGTGTCGGATTGCCGTCCCATCAGACTGTGAGAGTGAGGGAACAGAGGAGTGCACCTGTGCTTACAACATACACTTGTGCGCTATAATATCTCCCACGTACTTCGCTAACCTTCGGTAGGATTGGCCCCAGTGACCGAAATTCGGGCAGGAGGATATTATTATTAGTGCAACTACGCTGTGCTAGATGAAAGGCTCCTTCAGAGAACCAACGAATGATTTTATTATTGCAATAGCCACACCGAGACTTGGTGCCATGCTACATTACCAATTTGTCAACTTGTTCGAGCTACCCTAGTCACCAAGCCCAACCTAGGGACTAAGCTTGACGTCACACAGCCAGGAGTGACGTTAACTTATGAATGTGTTTTCGAAACCTAAAAATAAATAATGCCACAGCGACATAAAATTGTTTAAATATCTCAAAAATTGCCGACGTTGTGTGCGTCTTAAGGCGACGTTTTCCGGGCCTGTAGGCCTTTGAAACGCTACCTCCGCCTCCCCTAAATCAAACTCAAACTCAAAGCATTTATTTCAATTAAACCATTTACAGGCACTTTTGAATTGTCAAGAGGATAAAAAATGCAGAGTGACGTATTTATTTACGATTCGCCGCCGATCATTTCGCGGAAAATCCATGCCACAGCATAAAATATTTGCAGTTGACCAACTGAACTAGTTTTTCTTAGGTTCGATTTTTTTCAATAAGTTTACATTTTATGGGACTTACGGTGTAGTGAACTAAAATGATTACTTAAAATGTCCTGTGTACCTATTGAGCGTTTTCACATTAACAAATAACGACATCAGCCCGATACCGATATGTCGGCAGCTATTATACCGACATCGATTCGATACCGATATAATTATTATCGGCCCGATGATGTTGGTGACCATCGCGACGCACCAAACAACCACAGTACCTACTAAGTATCGACGTCTTGAAGTCAGGCAGTGCGAAAAAGTGTGTTCAAGTGAAAAAATGCCGCTACTCTCACCGCACTGTGTCTTCGCCGGTACATATCGTGCCTATATCGGTGTCGGTCGCTGTCTGCGACGATATAGGTGACAATCGCAAGACAATGTAAAAGCGTTTGGTAGGCACTAAACGTATCCGATCATCTGACCGCCGATATCGTGCCGATGTCGGGTCGGTGTAGTTATAGGCTAATGTGCTGTGTTGTGATAATCAATTCATTTTTATTAATTAAATAAACAAAATGTTTACCTTTTGATATAATGTTATGGGATGGTTCGTAGAACGTACACAGAAAAACATGAAGTTTAGGCCTCTTCTGTCATCTATGGTTTTAATAAAAATCAATATCTATGGTTAGGGAGTGCTAGTGAGAAATCCCGTGTACAAACTGCACACGGGATTTTTTTTAGTGATAGCCTAGGTAGTCATGAATAATCTGTAAGAATCAGTTAGTGTATCAGTGTTGTGCCATTAGGTATATTATGAAGGAACGCAGGCGTTTAATAATTCACTTAAAATGAAAAACTTCGCTAGCAATGGGAAATTGCTACTGAAGGCTGCGCGTTTAGACCTCAGAAGGAGCTGCTTCTCACACGGATAACTACAGAGTTATCCGTGTGAGAAGCGAAAGCGCTTTCTCGTTAGTCCAACCAGCCAGCCAGTCGCGTCACCAGTCCTAATTAAATCTCTATATATTTTGGTCGCCGAGACCAAAATTACAAACATAGTGTACAATGAAGATTTATAAAATATGGCTGTTATTTCAATATATTGTGGTATCTTACGACTTCCACGTGAATGAAGTCGCGGAGAGAAATTAGTTTTAGATAAACATGGATTTGCGGTAGTAAGGTGAAAGTTTAAAATTGCAATGGTTCTACTGGGTATCTCAACGGTCCCGCAAAATGTAATTTTGATAGAAAATATCAAAGTCATAATTTCGTTCGTTATAAAAGGAAATCTTGTGCAAAATCGCATGTTGGTTGTGCATTATATGTCAGTGAATTTAAGAATTTTATCAATTAAGTGAATTTAAGAATATCAAGTAAGTGAATTTACGAAAAAAAATGGCAAATTTCCATACAAAGTTTTGTCTTTATTTCTTCAGGATTTTTATTAAGTTGAATGGACTATAAATGGTCTTTCTGTTTTGCTTATACTGTGATCATATTGTTTTGTTTTGGATGTTTCCCACCGCTCATGAAGATTCGTAAATATTGACAGCTATAATATGAAGTAACAATTGCCGTACTTTATTTCCTAGTGACGTAGGTACCTACAGCTATAATTTATTGAATCTATTATTATAGTATATCGACATTTTAGAACGACATTTAATCGTATACAGTAGTGTCGTAAACGATATCATAACCAGTGACTTTTTGTATTCAAAACTGAAAATGGTTCATACTGAGCCAATATGATACAATCACGCATTCAAGAAAAAAAATATTGTGGCTGGCTCAGCTATTCGAAAAATATCATTACGATTTTTATCGTCTTCTATACATTTGGTCATGTTAGTATAGCTCTTTTGTTCGAAACAGTTTTTTTTTTTCTAATTTTCGTTGTTCTTGCCAGAGTGAAAGTTGTTTTAAATATTTTTTATACAACTGACAACCAGACCAATTGTATATTATATGTTTATTAAAATAGGATATGATATTAGCAAAGACAGTTCGGTGGAGAGGAAATATAGTAACATGGATGAATCTGACTGAAAAAACTTCTTCATAATCGACGATAAAAAATTACTCGCTTGACTATAATTTTATCGATAATAATTTGTTGTGTGTCTAACACTATTGTAAGATGACAATTAAACGTCATCATATCGCATAGAAATAATCACACTTTCCAAAACAATATTATGAATTAAAACTATATTAAAATTACAAAATATTTTTTCTGAGCTGTCGAAATTTTGTATCTAATGTGTCCTTCTTTCATTTGATTTTTTTTAACAACTGCATAGAGAGCGTATTTTAAAAAAAATTGACACAGATCCACCCTCAATGACGTCCCGCAGGACTCTGAAAGCGAGCTGATTTAGCCCGATTTACTATATTTGGGTTTATTTTAAAATTATATTTGCTGTTACATTAAAATAAGTCCATAATCCCCTAAAGTCTTTAATGGTGAACGTATAGACGAAATTTTATTGAAATCGCTTTGATTACAATTGAATAAAACCGTTTTTTCTCATAAAAACGCTACATTTTGAGGAAACTTTGCGATTTTTTTGTATCGAGCCAAATTATTTCAATCGTGTTTTGGCCCTCATAATTCACAAAAAAATATCTTCAATTTTAATAACCACGAAAACAAATAAGTCAAATTTGTAGTTTTTGAGGAGAAATATTGATTTTGCGTGCAGCCGAAATGCGTCAAAACCTCTTCTTTGGGACCCATTTCGCCTTAAAGACTTTATTAGACAGAGCCAGCACTGCTGCGATCTGACGTCATAAGAGTCAGAAACTCGGGTGTGTAATGTTTGGTATAATAATAGATAGTCTAAATTTCATTTGACATAACTTTCATATGATATAATTTTCATATACTATTAAAAAAAAAGAAAAAAAAACATTTTCAATTTCAAATTCTTTAATGCTCTTTATAAATAATATTCATTTGACCTAACTTTCATATTAACTAATTTTCTAAGGTAACGCATCGTTCTGGAGAAAAGCAAATTATATTGTAACCTAACCTCAAAACAATAAAGTTGCTTCTGCATCGTCTCCGGCGCTGCGGGAAGTGCAACTCCTTCGCCCTGACGTAACAAAGCATAGGCACCCGTGCGAGCCGTAGCGGCTGAGGCTGGTCGCCCAGCAAGCCGAAGCTGCGGAGGTGAGCATCCCTCTCCCTCCGCGCCTCCGGTTTTTATATATACTCTAGGGGTAGGAGCCAAAAGACTACGTAAAGTCGGAGTGGCCCGATTCGGTTTTGGATCAGATTCAACCTATTAACAAATGATATTAAACGTTACTTATAGATTTTGAATACTTTCTTCTCTTTCTTTTTTTTTTTCATTCTTTTAGCAACTCAATATTATATTAATTGAATATTATTTCAAATGTGCATTATATAAACTGTTCATTATACCATATGAAATTAGGTAAAATGAAATTATATCAATAATACATTAAATCATTTGAAAGTTATATTAAAAAAAGATATACTAAATGAAATTAGGTCTTATGATCATTAGAAATTTTGTTATTATATCAAACGTTACACATCCCAGAAACTCATAACACACTTAATTCAGTACATGATTGTTTTCCGTGACAAGGACAGAAGAATAATTATTTTAAAAGCGTGTAATTATTCCACTGATTTAATTATTTTTATGGTATTTTTGTGAAACCTTTAAAATTAGTTTTAAAACTTTGAGGGACACTAAACGCCCATAGGCGTTATAAAAATAAAGGCACCCACAGACAGGCGCGACGCGACCCCGGTAAAACAATTTCTGTGAAGATTTCATAGAAAATTGTTTCACCAGAGTCAGGTTGCGAGTGATTGCGCTTGAAAATTCTATTGGGTCTCGTTCAGCGTCCTTGAATACGTTAATCCACGTATATTTTTGATACCCAATACTGTCAGATGGTTACCAAAGATTTGCGTATCCATAAATAATTATTATCAGTCTTTAGCTATTGGATAACGTTACACAATTTAGTACTTGAACTCGTGTGTTCGCACTTATCTTGGAAGGGTCAATGAAATTAGATAAAGAATACTTCCAGTTTTGGGTAGCGGCTATATACTCGTAGTACGCCGCTATATGTAATAGCGTGCGTTTTTCTTCGTCATAATTCCCCAGTTAATTAAATAAAACATTTTAATCTTGGAAGAAATTCAGTTTTAATACTTACCGAGTGTAAATGCTAAAGGTCAAACTTATATGCATTCCCTTACAAAAGATGTTATAAATAGGTAGAAGCTTTAGATATGGAAGTAATGCTGTCATCTGATAATGTTTTGACAGCTCAAAGTGGTCAAAGATTAGTTCATACGAGGAGAACTTCGCTATTAATCGTATTTAGAAATCATAAGTCAATCTTTTGCCTCGTTGGTCTAGTGGTCGCGAGCGCTACTCCTGAGACTAGGTCCTGGCTCCGATTCCTGGGTCGGGCAAAGTGTTATTGGGTTTTTTCCATCTGGAATTTCTGAGTAGCAGCCCAGAGTCTGGATCTGTGCCCGGTTAATGACAAATACGCTCGCCCCCTGTTACATGGGACTTAACATAACTGGCAAAATGTTGGTGTACTATAGGTACACCTCTGCCTAACCCTTTGAGGAATACAGGCGTGATGTTATGTTAAGTCAATATCAATTTTGGACGCGTATATTATGGTCGCGCCTTCACAATTCTGAGCGTCGATAGTTTTAAACAATATTTAGTAGCAAACTATAAGGAAGATCTCGAATGAAAACAGTGCAAAACAATGTGATACACGATATAGCAATGCTCACCAAATTATTGTGTCTCGTGGTGATAATAAGTGGTTGTGTTGGTGATTACGTGACCGAAGACGAATACGTCGATGCTGTGTTGGATATGCTGCTGAACGGCGTCAGCAAAGAGTTAGAGCAGTCTGGTGAAGATGATAATGGTAACTTTTAATTAATTTTTAAATTATAATTCATTCATACACATAACAAAAACTCACGCCATGGGGGTAGGCAGAAACTACACAACGCCACCTGCTGCAATCCTTATATACTTCTCTGGCTCTGTTTATATTCATACACCTGGTCATACACGCACATCGGTTGCGAGTACTACGCACGTGACCTTTCTGTAGAACATCACTAATAAGGTCACTATATTATGTCCTTCTAACGCATTTCCCCTCATATCTGCTTAGTTGCTTACTTTTAAATAAAGTTCCTAGTGATGTATTTACATCACGGTATTTACCGTGATGGATATTATGATAATATTGAGTGTATGCTAAATAACCGGGACCAGATAATTTCCTATCGGGAAGCAATCGTGTCTAAAATTTTGCATTTTCGCGTGGTAATTCTGAACACTGTAAAGTAAATGAATTATTTACTACAATTAATTACAATTTCATTTAATTAACTATTTTCAAGGCTAAACTCATCATTTGCCTAGCATTTTCCCAACAACTTATATAGGGGTCGGCTTCCAGTCTAACCGGATGCAGCTAAATACCAGTATTTTATATGGAGCGTCTGCCTTTCTGACCTTCTTTACCCAGTTCCTGGGTAACACGATTGACTATACCCCTTGGTAAGGCTAGTTGTCAGTATTTCCGGCTTCTGACTCCCTGTAACGACTGTCGGAGATCTACGAATGACAGCCGGGACCAACGACTTAACATGGTTTCCGAGGCACGGAGCGTTCTCGGTATGTTGGTCACCCATCTACGAAACGACCACGGAAAGCGTAGCCACTGTTATTACTTAGCCACGGCTGAACTGCCGGACCAATTTATCTTTGGTCTCTAGGACAGGAAGCAAGTTTGTTCCCTTTTCGTTTCAAAATATCTGCATTTTACAGGGGATGAGCCAGTTATAACGGGTGGTGTCTGGAAATGTGGCAGCTGTGACAGTATTGATGAGACCAAACTCATTTACTCCGAAGATAATAACGTAGACGCTGATATGATGAGTGATAAGTCCCTGGATATACAGGTACTTATTTAAATTTTCTCAATTTTTGTGGTTGACTAGTAAGAAATGTTACGATGTTTTGTGGCGTAAACTCTAACGTGAAATTACTTTACCATCTGAGATAGAGTCAATATTTAAGTACTGGTTTAGTTGTCAAAGTAATGGCGTGAAGTGGCAGAATTTCTATTGTCCAATATAAACTCAGACAATTAAGTACCCTATAAAGCCTAGGTGAAAATGCATGGAATTTGAAAATACCCAAATGTTGTTTTTTTTTTAATTTCCCAGAATTCGTCACTAAATATCACTGAGCTCTAAACTCTCAAATTGAATCGCCTTTATTGCGATTCCATTGAATACCTAATACTTTAGTAAACCTTTCGATGTATCCAAATTTTTTAAAACACCAAACAGTTAAAAATTAAAGGAAGAAGTTTATTAACCATATTCAAAAATCATCTACATACTTGAACTTTATACATATTATACAAATTGGGTTTTCTCGAATCCCATGAATTTTTTCCTTGGATTCATGGTGTGCTTAATTGTTGCAAATGGGTCACACTATCACGTCCTAGAAGGAATACGTCAAATTACAGGTCACCCTGAATAATTTTGGTGGTTTTTTATATTTTTTCAGATAGGCATATCCCTCCCGGGCATGAAGTGCGTGACAGTGAACTCGAGCGTGGCGGGCCTGGTGCGCCGCGTCACTGGCGCATGTACCGGCAACACCGTCACGCTAAGCGTGACGCCTGCGCAACATTTCACTGTACAAGTTTATAATTAGACTTAGAATTATACTATCAAAACTATATATTGAATATGTTTTTTTTTTACATTTGTTTAAGTATATGAACTTGGTGGGGATTTAAACTGGAGTTTCTTGCTGGATTTTATCTTATTAAAAATAATTATTTTAATAATAGGTAATAATGTCCCCACCGCCAAATTATCTCTACGTTGACATCGTGGTAGGGCTTGCGTGCTCCACTCAACCAACCAACACCCAACTCTAGGTCTGTGCCGGTAGAGTTTACTTTGTCGGCACAAGTCTGCTGATGAGGAGCCAGACCAAGAGAAATACAGAAACAAGCAGGGCAGCATGTGGCGAGCTGTTGGGCAGTAACGACCCTACGGACGGACCCTATCTCTCGGGTGAAGTCTTGTTCCTCATCTGTGGCTTGCCTTTATTGACCGGCTGGATTGAAAACTGACAAGGAAGAGAGTTCAATTCAATTCAAAATATTTTATATCACATAAACCTACATGGGCACTTATGAAACGTCATAAGCTAGGTGCACGGTTTCGATTGGTCGTTCCTTATGGAGAAGAGCCTGCAAGAAACTCCAAGAAACTCCCACCTCATTCTTGCCTTTATTGGCCGGCTTGAGTGTAGATTCGCAAGAGCAAATGTTCTCGGAGGAAGGAAGTATTCCAGTAAGATGCTGGTAGGGATCTTGACCGTACTTCCGGGATTGTCCTGATAGCCGTGGAATACCTCTCCACTCCTCATAAGCACCTCAGGACAGGTTGCCCCCTTGTCGCACGCACACTTTGTGCCCATTATTGAGTGTGCAAGTCACCCCTGCTATTTTATCTGTGTATTCTATGTAAAACATTGGTCAGGCAGGGGCCATAGTCTTTCCATAGTTCAAGATAACCAGTTCACTTAGCCACCCAAACCCATAATCCAATATCTTTGTTTTCATTTACTGCAATGGTCCGGAACCGGGGGTTATCCTTTGCTGCACTAGTGCGAACAAGGATAATCGTTGTTTGGTGCCTCATTCCATTAAAAACATCTAACGGGCCTCTGCTAGTAGGCTTCGACTCCTCGTACGCCTTCCAAAGGTCTCGAGAAATGTCAAGAGAAGTACCTAAAAATAGTAAATATGTAAAGTTGCTCATTGACTCGCATTGTGAGGAGGTTCTTGTCTCTGCAACCCTAACTACCGGCCCCGGTAGCTTGGACCCTGCTCTCGACACCGGCGGACCTCTATTTAATGTTTCTTTTTATTTTAAGAAATATTTAAAAATGTAAATACATAAACGACATATTACATTTATACATGATGAAAGCTTTTTTAAATAAGTTAAATTAAAATCTCTGCGTTCTGTAGGTAGTTTGTTCTAGCGGCTTTTTTAAGATTGCCGGTTTAAATAGCTGGGGGAAATTCTCTGAAGTCAAGAGTCTTGAGATTATCCCTTGATCGCCCTTGAGGAGAAAAGTACAGGAGAATAATATAGGTACGAGTACCTATAGTCAGTGGGAGGAACCACAGAAAATGCGGGTACCTAGATACCTACCTATTACAAATCTAATAAAGTAGATTAAATAAAAAATTATAAAAATCGACTGCTGCTTCCCCTAGTTGGCGAAGAAAATGGTTTAAGGCGGTGAGTGACTACATTAGCAAGGAAGATATTTTTCGCTTATTATTTTTACGTGAAGACAAGACGTGAGGACAAGAGCAAAAAATCAATGAATGGATTGTTTGAAACATAATATAGCTAGAAATATGATCATTATGACTAGAAATATGCACGTAGATGGAGACAAATAGAAATGTGCGAAAAAGAAGATAAGGAAAAGGCAGGCTGGCGGAAGATGATTCTCATCTAAAGCTTAAAACAAAAAATCCGGCCAAGTGGACTCGCACACGTTTTCCGATGACCTCAGATATCTATTATGTGTGTCATTGTGACAGTACCTAAATTACCCTAGGCTGATAAAATTTTTGTTTTTCCTAATTATGTTAATATTAGTGTTTGAGTCGGTTCCCCCTTTGGGGAAGGGCCACACTCCACCCCGTACGGCCCTGTAGAGCTCGTCTCCAGACTGGTCACCCTCCCACCGATAAAAGAAATGAATTCCTAAATAAGAAGTCCGATACCTTGTCCCAGTAATAAGGCCACGAAAGGATTGAAAGAGATTGTAAATAAGACGGGAACTCATTGTTATGAAAATATATTGGATGTGGTTTTAGAAAGCTAATAAATAATAGTGGAATGTAAAGTATATTATTATATAAACCTGTGAGTAACCCTTACGTTAGCGTAACAGGTATTTGGTCAGTCATTACCCACACGATACCTCACATCTGCGCTCGGAGTACTCAGAGCAACACTTCCATAAAGTGACACAAGCGGCTTCTCAGCGGCATTGCGTCGGCATCACGCTCTTTTGGAGACATGGTACCTAGCAGTTCTTGAATATAAGATAGATGTGGTCACTAATAGAGTTTTGGATAATCTCTCTTAAAGCCCTATTATTGTTCAGAGGCAAAGAATACAAAATTCAAGAATAAGGTACTAAATAATATAGTAGAGAATCATAATTCGAGAATCATTAATTAATAGAGTTGTGGATCAACTCTCTTGAAGGCCTATAGACAGCCCCAAAGCGCCCTCCCTTCACCACTTCCTAGTGTTTGAGCTGGGGAGAAGAAGTGGCGCAACAAACTCCTCAGCAACACGTCTGACTGTTTAGTTACAAGAACTTTAATTACATCTCCAGCCTAGGATACGTATTATAATGAAAGACTCACCCAGTCGCACCAACAAACACATACACACATACTATGTTAAGTACAACATTAGTCTAATCCGGGCTTCAACCCATTCATATTTAACTTAATAAAACAATACTAGCTGTCTTAGGACAGCCTCTGGACATAGTTTCTATAGTATTCACCAAGTCTGCTAATATAACTCGCCCAGGTTATTACATCCGCACCCGACTGTGGTCTAAAACCAAGTCCTCCTCTCGCAGCTGAGCACCAATATCTGCAATACAACCTTGATAAGGTGAAGGGGTAAAGGGATCGTTACGCTTGCGCTTTAAATCATTATTTATAGCTACGTTAATTTGTCTGTTTACAATGTACCCACTTCAGTGAGACCGGGAACCGTTTGACAACGTTTGCCTCATTGTACGTGATCTGTTAGACCTAACGCATAGAACCTCTGAGGAACTAATACGATTCTAACGAAACACGTCCTCGCCACTCCCTAATCACAATATAAATATCTTTCACAATCCTAAGACAGAGTATTGCGAAGTCCAACTGTTATTGAGGAAGATAAGTTTAAACCCACTATCAACTTAATAAATAATGCTCGGTCTCTAAAGACAGCCTACGGACTAGAACTTGATATTCATTAAGTCTCCTAGCTTAACTAGCTCTCTACTCTGACGTCCTTAGCCTTCTGTGATTCAAAATTAACTGCCTCGACTTGTATTAAAATATCCGTCTCCCAAATCCTAAAAACACCACGATTAATGGTGCCACATGTTTTCGCAGAATAGGTCTATGGCTCTTTTCATGCACAAATTCTCAATTGTTTTAAAAGGGTCCGTTTATTGCCTGAGCAGGTTTAATGACAAACAAATGTGCGAGTGTTCAGAGAATATCGACCTTTTTTTAAGACGAAAGATTTGAAAGTTACAATTTATATATTATATTGTATTATAAAATAAATTATGTTTCTAGCACAAAACCTATTAAAGTATTTTAGCTATCTGCTTGAATAATACAACTATCAATCCAATAGTATAACTACAGTTAAAGGACAAAATATGGTTACATCAATGGGAGCATTGGCCTTGCGCGCCTTTCGAATGGGTCATAAGTTGTTTTTTTTAAGTTTCAAGCATGACTCTAGATTTGTATTGAGTAGTTACCTTACTTTCATTATATTCATGAAAGAACACGCTTGATCCCACTAACTTTGAGAACCGTATGCAGACAATCTCTGCTTTGATTTATTTTTTTAGAATTCGCCAACATGTTTCCCATCGTGCGATGGGATTGCTAAGGGGTTCAATATTGTTTTACAATTTAAAAAAAATAGGATCTTTTTTTATTTATTAGGGTAGCCTGTCGAGCTATCAGACCATAAAATTGAGATTTAATGTGTTTGTAAGTGGCCCAAACCATATCACATTTCTGAATTCCGTACAAAGCTCAAGTGGCTTACCCATACGTCTTCGCCGGAATTATCATATCTTATTTTAGCTATACATTATTCTTTTCAATCCTATAGGAACTTGAAACGTTCTTTAAGATAAGAGGGGGTCCTCTTATCTTAAAAAACGGTTCTTAACCTTTTCGCTTATTGGTGTGCCCGACTAAACTTCTTGACGATCTCCAACTGTGACGATCTTGGGCCTAATGTAGGAGCCGGATAGTCTTGGTTTTTTACTTAGATCTACGAGTTCTTATAAACTACAGTACTGTTTTTGCGCCGTGAAGTCGAGGTGTTGCATTATTCTATTCCTGCAATGTGTCTCACGATGTGGATTACCTTTACTGATAGAGGTATATTTTCTGGTATTATCATTTCGAAAGGCTGTTCGTGAGGTCCGGCTTTCAATGTTATATTTTCGTCTATTTGTTCTTTATTTGTTTTGTTTTTTGTTTTTTAAATCTTAATAACTGTGTTGGTTTTGACGCCTTCGTATTGAATATAATTAGCCGCCCATATTCTTTTGGTACTGTAATTGTCTTTATCTTCACGTTCAAGATCGTCCTAAAATAATCTCTTCTCAACGAGCGACAGACTAATTTTATACTCTTTGTCCTTGTCCAGATTCAACTTCACTACTCCCATGATAGGTTCTCCCGTTGTGTATTTTTTTCTTTAGAAATTTGTATTAATATTAGGTTCCCACCTATGAAATCAGCGTTTTTATGGATAATTTTAAAGAAGTTGCATTTTTCATACTAACATTTTCTTAATTTATTTAACAACCATGAACACTAATGCTTTAAAAATTTTATGTTCTACTGTTTAAAAAATAAATTTTGGCTAAGTTTTAAAACAAATAGTGGTCATTTCTGCTACCAAAAAGAGGAGGCTTTTTAAAGTATTTTTATATTTAGAAAACTATAAGTAATAAGGTTTTTTATTATTATTGGTAGTTGTCTATGATGGTCATTATTCGATATAATATCAAGCAATTGATGAATATTTTAAATCATAGGAGTGACGAAGTGAAAAGAAAATCGTTTAACACGTTAACGTGAAACGTTTTGTGAGAAAAAAACGCCAATTTCATGGGTGGGGACCCAATATATCACAGGGGGAGGCCAATGTCTAGCCGTGGACATCTTTCGGCTGAAATGATAATGATGATATCACAGGCTACTCCCATTATTGTGTTGTTCCTTTTTACGTCTTTCTTACAGTTTTTCGTTTCATACTAAATTATTAGATAAATAATCTTTGGTATTATACCCGGTGCTATATTTGATGTTGATTAAAGATGTGAGGCGAATTTTGGGGGAGGCTTGTGTCCAACAGTGGTGGTCTTTCGGCTGAAATGATGATGATGAAATCAGTTAGGGACCTGATAATATATTATTTAGGCAAGCCGATGCCCAGGTGGTGTAGGACACGTGCAACAGTTGGCGTGCCATTAGCCATAATCTACGTAGTCTCAACATTAACTGTATGAAAATTTCGGAAGGCGTTTGCGGGAACATGAGCTTGCCCCCCCAGGCGTTGAAAGCCTGCCTTTCGAGCACTACGAATAGTCAGACTCTGGATATAAAGGCAACGGGCAAATATTGGTGAATGATCTGCGTAACAGACTACTGGAAGTCTTGACATCTGCAACTTTGACTACGCCGTCTGTCCCTGAATACGTAGCAACGATCCAACCCATTTTCCACTTGAGTGGGGGAGGTTGTCTTTTTAAAACAGAACCAAACCTAGTTATCTCCTGGGACAGCGAATCACAACCCGCCTTAAGAAACCTAGAAAGGTCATTAGATGTACCAACAAATAAGGTGCCATTTCCGAGTAGATATTTCTCGGCTTACCTCTACGTGATATGAACCTCTTTCATGGCATAATGAAAGTATGGCTTGTTAAAATCACCGACTAGTTCAAGAAGAATTGATTTTGTAGAAAAACAAACGAATATAGCTATATAAACTTTTATTAATTTATAGCCACGACCTTGATGAACAGCTGATTGAATAGGACCTGCATAGTCCAAGCCTATATTTTCAAAATGAAAACCTGCTAGAAGTCGCTGTTGTGGTAAATCTCCCATAATAGAACTTACAGTTTCAAGTCTAAATTGACCACAACGAACACATCGTTTACAGCACATCCTAGCTAAATTGCGACCTCGAATGGGCCAGTAAGTAAATATCTCGTATAGACGCCAACAATAACTGGGGTCCAGCGTGACACAATCTTTTGTGCTCATAATTAAAAAGTAACTTAGAGAAATGATGACTAGATTGAATAAGAATCGAGTGCTTCTTATTATAAGGAAACTGAATGTTGTAAGCTGCCTTGAATCCGCATTATGTTATTCTCTTCCAAAAAAAAAACGTTTTACTTATTTAATTCACTTTTATATTATTTATTTATTAAAACTTTATGCACAGGTAAAAAAATACTGTACAAAGGCGGACTTAATGCCAGAGACATTTTCTACCAGTCAACGTTAGGGTGATGCAGAGACAAAACATGGCAGGTGCAACATAAGTGATAGATAACATTTTTGAAGTGTCATAGATACGTACATACATATAAACCGAATAAACTTTGTCAGGAAAAATAACGATAGGTAGAGGAGAAAACAAATCCAGCAAATCAGCGCTGCAAAGGTTCTGACAACTTTTCACGAATATGTTCACGTGCCTTCAACTTGAAAGATAACCGACTGGTTGCCATCCTGATGTTCAGAGGAAGCGCATTCCAAAGAAATACCGCCTGGACAAAGAAAGAAGAGTGAATAAAACCAGAGCGGTGAGAAGGACATCGTAGAAGACGATTGTTGGTAGAACAAAGATTTTTGCTATGGGCAGAGCATAGGTATTGAACATGGGATGTCAGAGAAGAAAGAGAAGTGGGTTTGTCGAGTATAGAATACAACATTGACAGAGCCCTCAGCTCTCTGCGCTGACGTATGGGTAACCATTTTAAAAAGCAATCGATGCGCAGACACATGATAATACTTACGAAGATTGAAAACGAATCGAATGCAGTTATTTTGAAGGTGGTCAAGTTTATTGAGGAGATCTGCATTCAGCATTGCCTTTATGTGTGATGGGAGAAGGTTTTTCAGCCGATAGAGCGCCGGCAGCGTTCCGGTGACTTTTTTACTTACAGTCGTGACCTGCTTTCCCAAGTCAAGACATGTGTCAACATGCAGACCAAGATCCTTAACATCGGAGTTTTCTTGGGTACCGTTTTATTATTATGAAGTAATTTACAGTATTTAAAAGTTTGACTTTGAGATATACGAGTACATATAATGAAGTTTAAAGCCCTTTCTAGTTCATGCACAGAAAGAGGAATATACGCAAATGGGTTGTTTTCTATATGCGTCAGTAAAACGTAAAAAAAATGGTGACTGCTCGCCGAAGTCATTTAAGGTTTGAAAATCGTTTAAAATTAATCAATTCATCAAATTAATTGTTATTTATTAAAACATGCAAGGTGTGGTCTAATTTCTTTTCAGGCAAAATTTCGTTACTAAAATTCATTAATTTAGAAGGCAATTAAGACATTTCATTCATTAATAAACTAGGACCGGACCACCAAGCATCTAAACTACATAATAAAGTAAAGCCACGAGACAAATAGGCAGCAGGGTTTTGATCAGTTGGAACATGGATCCACTCACAACCACCAGTCTTATCTAAAATATCGGCAACTTTGTAACGTACGAACGGCTGTAATTTATTTGGTAACATTTTTAGCCACCCTAGAACAATAGTAGAGTCAGTCCAAATGAAACCTTTTCAAAGATTAACACCTACAAGAGCACCGCATAGCTCAAACCTGGGTATGGTCATAAGCTTGAGCGGCGCAACTCTACCTTTGGATTATAATAAACGCACTAAAATCTGACCCTGTCTATCAACGCTTAGTACATACAGACAAGCGCCGTAGGCACGTTCAGACGCATCAGAAAAAAAATAAAATTCTAAAAACTCATAACAATCAATTAAAACTCGACGTGGAATATGAAATTCATTTAATTAAGGTAAATTAATAATCATTTCATTCCAAAACTTACTAATGTCCGGTGATAGCTGTTGTTGATCCCAAGACGGTTTTCCAACCATAACTTCTGAATTAACATTTTCAACATTTTCCGCTTGGATTATTGGCTCCGTGTGTAATGGACACACGGAGCCAATAATCCAAGCGGATCAAACACTTGTGAAACAATCGAAAGCATGTCTAGGCCTCCACGTGCTTCCGACGCTCTCTACCAGCGGTCTTACGAAGGCCGTCCAGCCTACTGCCACGTGTCTTTGCAGCGAGCCTGTGACAGGCCCCCCACGTCTGCCACGTGTAGCCAAGGACGGTAACCTACCTTTTTAGTGTTACAGTGCTCAGAACGATACAGTGTCTAGGACCTTACCCGCGACCTAGCCGTGTTACTAGTACTAGATTTATTAATATATGTATTAACCTTTCAAGTTGTTTTTCTATCCAACTTACCTAACCCTACCTATCAGTTAACGGCCTGCACAGCCTACCCTGTGCAGCCCTAGCCGTTACACTATACCTATAGTAGTGGGCTGAGTGGAGACAGTCGCACTGCCATTCATGTCAATAACAACACTGCTAGCAGAAGCACCACTTGCGTCTGACTTCAAGGATTTATCAACGTCAGCAATAGTGTTGTGTTTACAACGGCATAGTTTACAACCTGGCTTTTTGCAGTTGTTTGCATAATGTCCCAGATTAAAACAATTGTAACAAACTTTGTATTTAGGTAATAAATGCAAACGAGTTTCATTGCTCAACGATAAAAACCGAGGACAACTACTTAACTTATGATCACCGTTACACATAGCACAATTCCTAGGCTTATTTGAAACACCATCTTCCTGTTTACTTGAGCTTTCACCTGAATTATTTTTATTAGTATCCTGGGGCCGTATTATGACGTATTGACGTATTAATGCCACCATTATTCCAGTGTGAGTGAGAGATGGAGCTACACAAGGCCGCTATAGCACCATCCTTTTTTCCCAGTGGAATAATGATAGCATTAATACTTCGTAACAAGGCCCCTGTACCAACATTGACCTAACCTTGTTTGAATTTTTACCTGTGTGTATGTAAGTGTTTATTATTCGTAGAAGCTTCCAATTCGATCGTTTCTAATATCTCAGCACGGTTTAAGTAATTAATAATACAAACTTTAGAATTCTTGTCCAGACGGCCCTTATCCTCACCCCGTTCACTATAGCTTTTGCTATTTAATTTGTGTGTGAATAATTTAAATGAGTAGAGTATCATAATGATTAACAGGTTCATCTAAGGATTCTAGGGCACGTATGTTTTTGTTAACAACATCAAGTAAACCCTTTAAATTAACTGACAACTCCTTTTGAAGGGTGTCGATTTGAAATAATGCAGTAACATTACGTTGGATAAGCAGGTGTTTATTATCAAACCGCTCGCAGAGAAGATTCCACGCTACCGAATAATATTTGCCTAAGAAAACTGAATTGAGTTGATCACCACAGCAGCAGACCCATCTAGAGATGACCTCAAATAGTGAAACTTATTTATTTCGTCCATATCATTGTTTGAACAGATGAAACTAACAAAGGTGTCGTGAAACTGTAATCAGTTTGTACAAAACCCACTGACTTTCGGCAACTGAATATTCGGTAATTTAATAAACTTGTGATTGCTAGAACGTGACATTACGTCACAGGTATCGCTAGGATCTCCTTTTCTATTATCATCCAGCATTTGTTGAGCTTTAAATAGGGTTTTGTATTATAGAGATTCAAACTCTGCGCGTTACGACATCCAAGTCTGTCAGCAGTACTGTTGACTTGGCTGGAGTGTACTCCAGTATTATTACTGGAGTACACTCCAACCAGTCACCTCATAATATTGGGCAGACAATGCCTCGAGTCTAATAAAACGTAATTGCAACTCGCTTACCTCAGTAGGGCTCAAAGAAGAGGTAGTCAAAGATTTTTTTTTTTTAATACACAAACTTTAGAGTGAATTTACATAAATAATAATTCAGAATTTTTACTAAACTGTGCGTATTAACGGTTATATTTCACTAAATTTTTAACTAAAAATGTATAACTAACAAAAATGTACAATAATTACTGATCAGTTAATAAATTGTATTACAGTTTGTAACCACTCACTGGTCAAAGAAAAATTACAATATTTATTTCGTACTAACCTGGCTATTAACGGCTGATGTATTAGAGTAAGTCTAATACATCTATTAAATAGAGTGTTGGGTACACAAATTTAATAATAAATACGCTTTTTATCAGCTATTAAGTAGGTATCTAGACCTCGTAAATTCCAACAATCTTCTGAATGACGTAGCAGAATTCACGTGCGTCGGCACGTCACGTCACGTGCCCCACCAGGCGTCGGCTATGATTTTTGATGTCCACTAATTCTCTTCAATCCCTTTCTGACAATTCGCTGATCGGAGAAAATATTCTTCAAATCTCCAGAATCCGGCTCGAAGGACCATGTGCGGGATTGATCCAGGTATAATTAGGAAATGAATAAATACGTTGCTTGATATGATCGGTCGACTGACGTTAAAACTAAAAACGATTAGCCATAATCTACGTAGCCTCAACATTAACTGTATGTGAATTTCGCTAGGCGCTTGCGGGGACCAAACATTTAGACGGTACCTTGTCATATCTTAACTGCCCCGTTGGTCTCGTGGTTGCAAGCGCGACTGCTGAGCTCCTGGGTTCGATTCCCGGTTCGGGCAAAGTGTTATTGGGTTTTTTCATTAGGAATTTCTTAGTAACAGCCCGGAGTTTGGAAGTTGGCGGTGTGATATCCCGGAGCCTAGGAAAGCACGTTAAGTCGCTGGTTCTACGCCTGATTTCTCTTCGGTCGTGTCTGATTGCCGCCCCATCGGACTATGAGAGCGAGGGAAGAGAGAGTGCACCTGTGTCTGCGCACACACTTGTGCACTATAATATCTCCCGCACCAAATGCTAGTATCCGTTGAGATTGGCCGCCAAGGCCGAAATACGGTCTGGAGGACTATATATAATACATATATCTTTGAAAAAATTATGTGCGTAAGGAAAAATCTACATCTTTTTAGTAAAATAGGTGCAAGACACAATTATATCACTAGCAATAGGGATCAATTTGTAGGTACAACTGGGTTTGAGGCTGGCTAAAGTGGACTCATCTTTCATGGGGTAGATACTGTTTAAAATGTCAATAATAGTTATTTGTGCAACAAGAGAGCAAAGTTGTTTTTTGCTGCGAGTGTTGATTTTGAATCCCGAGTAAGCGAAGGATTCTATAATTGAATCACGAGCGTAGCGAGTGATTCTAGGTTAGAATCCTGAGCGCTGCGAGGGATTGAAAGACACGAGATGCAAATAACTTTGCTCTCGTGTAACACATACAACTTTTCACCTCAGCAGCGAGAACATACAACATGTTAAAAAAAACCTGTCCGTGTCCGTGAGGATGTTGTTAGGTATCGTACTGCGAGCATATTTATGTGGAAATTATCAGGAAAAAAGAATCCCCAGATTTTTTTTCAATGGTGAATTTGACCGAATTTTACGTTTGGAGCGGGCGGCCGCCGTCGTTTAGCGGGTATCTAAAAGTCATAAGTTATGAGTTTTGCAAATTTTTTATGGATTTGGGGTAATTTTGGAACTAAAAATGTGAATTTTAAATACCAATAACTTTTTTATTATCAATAATAATTAAAAAAATACTCTTTGTAATGTTACTGCAGTACCACATGCCCTTTTCGGATCGGACAAGGTTTTTTTTTACATAATCTTCATCACCTCGTATTTTGCAGCCACCATCTTAAATCCAAGATGGTGGCTGCATTTTGACCACACTATCGACTTAAGCACCCTCAAAACTATGAAAACGATACCCATGATAAAAACTTGAAAACTTTCACAGTCGCCATCTTGGATTTACATTTTGACCTCACTATCGGCTTTAGCACACTCGAAAACTATGAAAACGACACCCATGACGAAAAATGTGAAAAATTTCGCAGCCGCCATCTTGGATTTTTATTTTGACTTCACTATCGGCTTAAGAAACCTTGAAAACCATAGAAACGATACCCATGAAGAAAAATTTGAAAATTTTCGCAGCCGCCATCTTGGATTTACATTTTGACTTCACGATCGGCTTTAGCACCCTTGAAAACTACACCCAATAAGAAAAATGAGAAAATTTTCGCAACCGCCATCTTGGATTTTCATTTTGACCAAATTCACACGTATTAGTATCTGACTTCGTCTTTCTTTCTGCCAGTGCACTCTTACCGCAAGCCGCTTAAATTTTTGGAACGAAGTTCTCGTTCCAAAAATTTAATAAAACAGAATTTAAATAAAACCCAGATGATTTGCAATTTTAAGGTTTTATGTGTGTATCCGAACGTTTTATTGTTTATTTTTTTGTAGGCCTAGTACGTAGGTATGGAATTATGAAATCGAACTTCGAATCGACTTGTTTCTATCTCTCGCTTTTTTCGTAACGAAGTGAAAGTGACAAAACTAATTGAAGTTCAAATTTTTAGAATTTTGTAAGTAGACCCAACACTGTTTTCGGCATTTAAAAAAAATAATTAAAAAGTTACTTTGTCTCACGCTCGCAGCAAAATCGAATTTTGCTCACTGTTTTTTGACAGCAAAACCTACTTGTTTGAGGTGCTGAGGTGAAAAATACCTTTTCATCCCACCATCTCGGAAAGAGTATTTTTAATCTTCAGTATCTGAGTGGAAAAGCCGTTTTTATTCTCTAGAGGATAAAGTAAATTGAATTTAGAACATCGTGTGCACTAAGTTTGTGAATTAAAAAAAACATTAAACCTATTTACTGCTACCTCTATGGTGCCGAATATATCATACAACTTTTTTTTAATTTGTTAAAAACTCAGACTCGGAACCTTCTTGGTGTTCTTTTTTCAATTTGCTTTGTACGCGGTTCTTTACGCGGCATTTTTTCACGTCATTGTTAAACCTTAGGTATATTAAAAACAAGAAACTTGAAAACAAGTGAAAAAACTAAAATGAGTGATTCTAGCGACGAGGAAGTTTGCTTGACGCCAACAGAATTGACTGAAACTGTTAATAATGCGCAAATGAGCTTTCTCCCTCAACAATCACGCGAGAAGTATTTAAAACAGTACGATATGTTCAACACGTGGCGACTAGCAAAAGGAGCCAAAACTTTCTCAGAAAACGTTTTGCTGGCATATTTTATAGAATTATCCGAGAACAAGAAAGCAAGCACTCTATGGAGTACGTATTCGATGCTAAAAGCAACAATAAAGATGAAAAAAGACAAACATATCGATACCTATCCTAAATTAGTGGCATTTTTAAAAAGAGCCTCATCTGGTCATCAACCAAAAAAATCGAAGGTTTTCACAGTATCTGATATTGAAAAGTTTCTTAACGAAGCACCCGATTCCGTATATTTGGCGGCAAAAGTAAGTCAGTTGCACATTCAGTATCTACTTAAGTATATTAATCTCAATTAAATAGTATACTTAGTAGATGTTGATAGGCATAATTATGCGTTCATATCAATTTTATTCATTTATCTAATACAATACTCTTTACGTTACAGGTTGTTCTTATTATTGGAATAAACGGAGCATGTCGAACTAATGAACTAACACAACTTAATGTCAAAAACATTGAGAAACATTCAGATGACTTACTATTAATTAATTTACCTAATACAAAGACAAAAAGAGACCGCAACTTCGTCATTCGCAAGGAATACGTAACGATTGTTGAGAAATATCAAGCCTTACGCCCGCCTAACACTCCAATCAATCGATTTTTTCTACAGTATCGCAATGGAAAGTGTGTTAGACAGCCTATGGGTACTAATAAAATTGGCAGTATCCCACGAGAAATAGCAACATTTCTTGAACTTCCAGAACCCCTGTTGTACACGGGTCATTGTTTCCGACGAACTTCAGCCACACTTTTGGCTGATTCCGGAGCTGATCTGCTGTCCCTTAAGCGCCACGGAGGCTGGAAGTCCAATGCAGTTGTAGAGGGATACATAGAGGATTCCATCCAAAATAAGTCTAAAATATGTGAAGGCATCGTAGGAGCCATTACACTGAAAGAGCCTCAATCGGATCCTTGTACTGGCCCTTCTACATCAAAAATAAGCCGTTATGAAACACCTAACCATCTCCCTCTCTCTCCAACATTCACGCCAAGGGAATCCGATGAATCGGTACAACTATTAAGTATGACAGATAGTTTACCGAAAAACAGTACACAAGTGACTAACACCAATATTACAGTACCAAACAAAAATATTACACTCAATTTAAATAACTGTAGCAACGTTACTTTAAAATTTTCTTAATTATACCTTAGTATTATTTTGTTATAATTTAAAGATTATTCTGTAATACTTACCTGTCATAATGTAGTAATTAATACCTAAACTGAAATAAAAGTGTACCTATCTTGTGATTGTAAACGTTTTTTTTTTTGCATTTAGTCATTTCCTCGCTGAGGTGGAATGAAAAGTTACGTGTTGCACTCGAGTGCAAAGATTTTTCACCTCGTGCTCTTTTGATTCCCTCGCTAACGCTCAGGATTCTAATTTTGAATCACTCGCTGCGCTCGTGATTCAATTTTAGAATCCTTCGCTTGCTCGGTCATCAAAATTGAACACGCGGTTAAAAAGCAACTTTGCACTCTTGTATAACAAATAACTATTCCATATACTTCAACTGAATGAAACGAAATTTAAATCTTATTTTAAACGCACACTATGCCGCCACCATATTATCCCACCAAGACGAGCCAAGCGAACCGCAAGGGCACTTTTGATCCCTCATATCTTGGGTTTGGATTATACCAAATAAACAAAATTCTCGGGATATGATGTCAATAGTGGTCTTATTAAATATATAGTGTCAATTACATAGCTCTTTACTTTGAATTTTATTGATTTAAAAAAAAACCCGATTTCGTCACTGACTCACTCACTCATGATCATCAAAATTCTTAGGGTACTTCCTGAAGTCCTCGTAAGCTGAAATTTGCTATGAAAGATAGTATTAGTACACAAAAAACAAAACAAAATCTAAAACTTGGAACTGCTACCCCCCAACCCTTTAAGCTAGGGGATGGAAGTTTGTATGAGACTTCCGCAAATTTTGATGCTAGAGGTCTGAAAATTGCTATAGCGACTCCTTGTTATAAATAGTAAAATACATCATTCAGTCTTTTTTTTTTGTAAATCACCCCCTGACCTTAAATTCGGAGATGGAAGTTTGTATGGGTTTTTATCAATAGAGCATTCGTTCATCGTGAACAGTTTCCAATCTGTGTCGCGTATGCTATCACCATACATAAAAGTCAAGGGCTAAGTTTGAATAATGCTCACAATATTGGCTCATCCAAGTTCTCTTGTGGGCGCAGCTTTATGTAGCACTCTCTAGAGTGCAAGGTGTTCATATAAATATTGACTTTAGTAGTATTAAAGCACAACAGATCGCCCTGATCTATCGCTTATTATAAACAGTAAACCAATAAAGAAAAAGGCACCTCTGATGTGCAAGAAATACACCCCGAAAAATAAAGAAAAAATTAACAAAATAAAAATATATTGTCATATGCAACTTACAAAAAGCAGTGACAATGTTGCCAAGACAAGACCATATGGCTCGCACTGTCAAAAAGTTATTAGATCTCATGTAGAGCTTCTAACCCTAAACGAGGTTTTTGTTTAGTGTACAGAGATAAATAGGTAAATGACCTGCGGGGTACTTACATTAATTAAACAACATTAATTGCGTTGTCGAGCAGACAAATTTTTCAAACAGATGAAGCAATGGATTGTCTATTTTCTTGAAAAATCTTTCGGATTGAGATTTAAAGTGTGTTGATTAGGGTGCTTATTAATTATTAAACTAAACCAGCTATGCCAGTCTATAGGACACAACATTTTCAAGAAGAGGGTTTTATTGATAATTAGGTTGGACAGTTTATTATTAATTGCACAAATAGATATAATAATTTATTTTCTGCTGGGACACACACAAGCCTTCTCTCTTCGAGAAGGAGTGGGCAGTAATATACCACAAGGGCCCCTCGCGGTTCGGTAGATGTCACATGTCTTCGAATTTTTGGTTCTAGGACATGCTGGTTTCCTCATGATGTTTTCTTTCACCGTTTTGAGAGCAGTGGTGATGAAATAATTTACACAATGCAAAACGCCTGTTAGGGTTCCTATGACCTACTGACCCGTAAGTTACGGCCGTTACCAATGGGCCACGACTGCTCCTAAGTGATGCATGAATAATTCATATTTTTTTATCACTAGGTACAATTTATTGTAGCTACAGAGGTCAGCGTGATCGTCAAAATATTGATGTCTTGATGCCACATAATGTAAGGGTTAGCGCGCAGAGCGGTGAAATACCAGCACCTTTGCACATCACAGGTTTTCATAAACCTAGATCAGGCAAGTCTACTTTACATCTAGAATTATTTTTCTTCGATTGAAATTAATGTAAATCATTATCTTACTTTATACTTGAATATTTTTTTATTTATTTATTTATATTCGAATCCCAACTCCCGTCGCTAATGGAAAGTCAACCGCACATCCGTGGGTGGCCATCGCCTTTATCTCCTAGCCATAAAGGCGATTTCCGTAGTGCATGTGTTATCACTGATGCACGGCCCACAGCCCGTTAACGACAGGAGTTGGGTCTGGACAGTTGTGTAGTATGACGGGTAGAACACACTCTTGACGGATGCAGGTCACCAAATCGTCACCCTGTATAGTGGAGATATAACTCGAAGTTTAAAGTTTTGCTCCGAAGTCACCACCGCCGCCAAGTGGGCAACTGTTTAATGGAGCCGGTTTAATTTATGAACCACTAAGTCATTGCCTAGAAGATGACAGAGCTGCAAAACTGTTAATTATAAAATATAGTTTGCCCCTTCTAAATTTTGATTACCAGGAATCAGGATTTTTTTAAATAAGTTATCTATTGCCGTTCACCGGGCACCTATCTAAGATACTGCTCGACCCCTGCATAGGAAATAAACAAAATTGGTGACTAAGGATTTACTAAACATCTTTTACATATCCCTCCGAAATATACAGACGTGACAGTAACTGTAGTAACCTGCATAATCTGCCTATAATGGTCTCACTGCTGGAATAAAGGCCTATCGTTGAGAGAAAGTGGGCCACCGACCCGATTTTAATCCAATGAGCCACAATTATGATACATTCATTTAAAAAACGATCATAAATCAAAAATAAATGCCTTGATAAATTTTGTGACAACCCTGATTTCGCAACACTGACGCGGTATTTACCTGTAAGTCAATATAATTAAGTATAAAAGAGTATCTACGCAAGCTTCAGACCTCTCATTATTGTATCGAACGTTTTGATATCCACTTGTGTTTGAATCTGGTCCTTGTCATCGTAAATACCTATTGAAAAATAATAATCTGGTCGTTCCTTCTGAAAATTGTTGCAAAAATATTTTTTCTAAAGTGTAGGCTGTGCTTTAAATTATCAAAATGGTTGTGTCGACACCAAGAGAAGCGGAAAAACCGTCAGTAGCTGAGTTCTACGCAGGAAAATCTGTATTTATTACTGGCGGGACTGGCTTTATTGGGAAGGTAATAAATATTTTGGTGTTAAATCCACACAAGAGTAATTTAATTTATACTTATCACCAGAATCTTTGCCAAATGTGGTGATTACGCAAGTGGTTTTTTGTGCAAGATTTCTTCAAAAAAGTAGGTACCTACGTATTATTTACGTTTCTGTGATCTTATTTGCAGAATATTGATCTAAGCCAAAACGACGATACTTAAAGACTTTCTATAGTAAACTGTACTAAGAAGTTTTTACAGTAAACTGGAAACGCGGAAGGAGATTGAACTTTTTTTTTCCAGCTGGCATAGCCCAATACAAAGTTGTGTTGTTGGCAAGAAGATGTATCTAACTGCATTGTATAGATGGTCGGGAATGAAATAATTAAAAAAGAACAAAATAATATATGGTGCCTTAACGAGTCACGTTGTTGGGATATAGAAAGTTTTTTTATTCATATTTTTCTCGTTTGGCGATCTTTACCTTCAAATATCAGGGAAAAAATTTAACGAGACATTTTTGTTCATACATTTTATATCCTCTACCCGTCTGTACCAGATTCATACAACATATTTTTTTTATCCTAACTTTAATAATATTATAAACGCGAAAGTTAGTTTGTTTGTTACGCTTAAACGTCTGAACGGCTTTGGATGAAATTTGGCACATAGGTGGGTCATGACCTGAAGAAGGACATAGGATACCTTTTCAAATGCAATTCAAAATATTTTATTTCACATAAACCTACATGGGCACTTATGAAACGTCAGAAGCTAGGTGCACGGTTCCAATTGGTCGTTTCCTATGGAGAAGAGCCGGCAAGAAACTCCACTCCACTACACTACTCTTTTAAAAATAATTGGTTTTTACAATATTTTCAAATAACAGTGTTATTAGGTATGGGAGGACAGTGTAGGTCTTTCAACAAGTACCAGGTACTTAACAAAATAATTATGGTCAGCAAATATACATTCATCTCGACATTCCCATGGGATTGAGATGAAAGGTATCGGGGCGCTGCTAGTAAATAATAAATATAAATCAGGTTGTGTTATCGCTCTCTTTTTTTTGTAAACTAAAATTTATTATAATTATGTCTTTTAATAACAACCATTTGGTGATCATATGCGATCAGTGGACTGGCGCGGCGGCGGTGCGGCGGGCTAATTGCGTAATTATTAACAATTCCCAAATTTATATACCTATATATTTGGAATTGACTCATTAGTAGCATTTTCGATACCAATATTGTTGTATTTTTTTTTATTCTCCCCTCCCTATTTTTATATTTAATATTGCAATCACATTTAAAAAAAATCTCTAGTTGAGTTCGGCGTTTCCTATCTGACTACTCTGAGAAGAAAGACCGAAGAAAACTCAGAGGTCACAGCCTCTTTTAAAGTTCAGACATAATCTTGGTCAGGCCATATGAGGACCATGTAGATTAGTCTGAAATGGTCATTTCAGGAAAGAACCACACAGATTTGAGTGGACCTGTCCTGTCAGTGCAAGCATTTGTCAGTAATCGTGGAGCTCAACTCAGAACTAAAAGAGCTCAAATCGACGAACAATACCAAAGAAAAAACATTTGGGTAGGCCGCATAGACTACTCAAACTGCCAGACCATCATTAAAACTCAGAAAGAAAAAAATAAAATAAAGAGGAAACGAAAAAAAAAATCCACATAGTCCTCACATTCACCATAAATAAAACAATATAATACTTTACAAAGAAAGTAGTCATGTAATTTTGTATACGTGTATAATTTTCAATATTGTATATAAAATTGTTATATTTTAATGAGTTTACATAATAATTTAAATCTAAAATTTTATGGTTTTATCACAAGGCTTAGCAGAGCGAGCAGCATAATCCTACGCTTTTTTCTTCTTCTAAATAATCTGAAATTTTTGTTTCGTTTTAATACAGCTTTTAAACCGTTTAATAGGTAAGTTTCGAAAAGCATTTATTTCAATTAAACAATTTACAGGCACTTTTGAATTGTGAATAAGTGGGTCAGTCAGAAATATGAAGCCATTCAGCTCAACCATTTTGAAGGAAGCTAAATGATCCAACACACGTGGCGCGTGTGTTGGACCATCAGCGAGATATCTGAGTGAGCATGCCATACTCACAGCCGCCAGGGCACATTCAAGTCAATGAAATACATACTCGTATTACCCGGTAAATGGTAGCTCTTTAGTATACATAGTACTCACACCTGTGCTATGCAATTATATAATAGAAAGATAGTCTTACAATCTTCAGCAGCTCCAACAGTATCTTCAAAATGTTAATCAATTAGTTGTGTTGGTGGAGCAGGACCAGCAATGAGCCAAGCATTTTATCAGTGATGTAATCCCCCAACTTATAATATGCCTGCCTACATAGTGTGCGTTTTATACAAAGTCAAAGTCAAATAATTTATTTCAATTAGGCACAAAAAAGGCACTTTTGAACGTCAAAATTTACAGAAAAAAAAAAAGGATTCTAGTCGCCCCTTCCAAAATGTAGTTTTCGTATGTAGAAGAATGGGCAAGAACCGTTACTCTTTTAAAATGTTTTCACAATATCTTGTGTACATTAATTATATAATTATATGTGAAGACGATGCACCTAGAATAAGATTATTATACCACTATAGGTAAAAATAATGAAAAATGAAGGAATGACGGATAAATTAATTATGTGATAGATGCATGGTGCTCACATATTTACAAACATTGTAAAAATATACGATATTCCTAACATTTTAACAAGTAATAATAATAAGTCAGTGTGTGAGTTCAAGTAATCACAGAATATAAAATCAATATTATAAAAATTATATTATACAATTAAATTGTCAACCAGTTAGATTTTGTCTAGATTCTAAATTGTCCTATGGAGCAGGTCCAGCATGTTTCCAACCATTTTTATCTTGGATATAATCCTCTAATTTGTAGTACGCTTGTTTACAAATTGTACTTTTTATATGAGTTTTAAATTTTCTTTCATTTAATTCTAATATATCACAAGGTATTCTGTTGTAACATTTAACACAGTACCCCATAAAAGATGTATTTACTTTTGATAGTCTGAAAAATGGTTGATCTATCTTATCTCTATTTTTAGTATTAAAATTATGTCTATCATTCATTTTACTAAAAAGATGTAGATTTTTTCTCACATACATAATATTTTCATAAATGAATTGGCAAGGTACCGTCATAATATTAATCTTTTTAAATAGTTCCCTGAGACATTCGCGACGACTTAGATTATAAATGGCTCTGACAGCTCTCTATCGTAAACTTTTGTAAACAAGATTTGAATTTCGTCTCATTCAGTTAAAATGTCAATGGGAAGGTTGTTGTAAATGTGTATACATTGACCCATGAACGAGTTGCCTACTCTGTGGAGACGAGTGCGATGTACAGCAAGGTTGTGTTTATTCCTGGTATATAAACTATTTTCACATTTTCTTAATATTTGATATATTTTTGTGTAGATACAATAGGTTTTCAAAAATATATTTTGAAATAATATAACTATGTAGTACTTAATATGCACTGACCTTTTAATTGTAATTTAAATACAATGAATTCAAAGTAGCCTACTGAACGAGTAATTTTAAATTTTTCAGTTCATCGAATTTGAATTTTCGAGTTGTCTGGTGATTTATAAATAAATTATAAACAAATAAACAATCGATGAACTGCTTAATGTACAGAAATGTAATCTGCAAACTTTGCGACCACGGGCGTTTTCTTTTTTCGAGTTGAAATTCCAACTGTGTGTTTTTTTAACGCGCTAAGATGCGCTCTGTTGGATTTTGACGCGCTAAGATGCGCTCTGTTGGATTTCCAATAACATAATCAGCCTGTAATATTCCCACTGCTGGGACCCAGGCCGAGGAGGCCTGTTTGAGAGTGGGCTGTAAATTACTACGCGGGCCCAGTTTAGGTTGGTAGATGCCTGGGTTCGAACCCACAACTTACAACTCGGGTCGTTACCACTGGGCCACCACACTGATTTCAATGCTCGGCTCAATACCGAGAGTTGGCAATGCAGTGAGCTATAAAAAATCATCTGGTTAAAAAATCGCCCGTGCTCCACCTGCGCTTATTGTTTTAAAAGCTGCGTTCACACAAAAGCATATAGCCACCAATTAATTGCCTGAAGTTGGTTTTTTCATGCGTGTTGAATAGACGCTCACGCTTTGTTGTGACCGCGGCTTAAAACTGAGAGTCTAAAGGCTAAGATTTAAAACTACTCAAGTGTCATCAGTTATCTTCTTGAAGAACAAAATTAAGGACATACACAAAGAGGATACCTACATATAAAAACGGAATGCAGTTGAAAAACAAAAATTGAATCTTTCTTTTTCATTTTCGTGTAGTTAGTGACTACGTGGTGTCACAGTTTTTATGCCGCCCATGGGCCTCAGACTTGGCTTCACATGACGTCGACAAAATATCTCCCAGCCATGCCGGTTTCCTCACGATGCTTTCCTTCACCAGTTTTGAAGCAAGTTGTAATTATAAATTACGCACATGAATCCAAAAAAACAGAGGTTGGATTGGGTTCGAACTAGACACCTGTGACCTATATGAATAGACTATTATTAACCGGTGAATATAAATGTGGGTGAATCGCATAGCTCTTGGACAGAGGCTTTTAAATTCAAATTCATTTATTTAACTTACACATTGTTCATAAACATACAAGTAGCACGGCATGACATTAACTAACAGAACCATCTTCCTAGCACGGTGGGCTGTGCCGGGGCGGCTGTTGCAGGTGCAGAAAACCTCAAACGGCGCAAATATAACAACCTTGTACTCGTAGCTATATTTTTGAGCCTTTTGGGGTTGAAATATGCGAGGGCCGTGGGGTCCTAGTGCTTATCGAGACATTGCCGAACGGTTGGTCGACTCTTCACGTGACCAAAGGGCCGGCTAATTTTTAGGTCAAAGCATTGCCACCCAACGTGGCAACGCTGGCAGTCTTTTGGGCACATTTCCCACTGACAGCGATGCGGACGAATTTTTTGACGCCCTATGAACTCTTCCGTTTATTTATTATTTTTTCCTTTACATACTTGTATATACATACTTTAGTGTTAGATTGTATATATTACATAAGATTTGCCCAAAAAAAAATGAGCCATAAACCAAACTAGCCCGTATCTTGATGACCAAAACACCACACACAAAGTTCATAATTTATTCAAACTCAAACTCAAAGCATTTATTTTTAAAAAACGCGTGGATCAGCACGATTTTGTAGGGAACCGAATGATCCAACACACTCGCCACCATCAGCGAGACATTTAAGTGAGCATGACATACTCTCAACTGCCATACTCTTTCAAGTCAACATACAACATAATTACATAGTAAACGGCTCCATGGTACCTACTCAAATTTACAAAAATTTCAAAGAAAATCTTCTAAATTACACAAAACTGTAGTTTGTAATGCATTTGTGAGATTAAAATAATTGTACTACAAAAAAGAAAGAAAATCATTATTATCTATTGGAGTATTAAACCATTAAAACTTGGTTAGTAAAAAAAAATAAAAAAACATTAGTTTCGTAAAGTCAGACAAAATAAAACAGGGGAACAACTCTTCCAAAAATATGTTTTTAACTGATGAGCCCAAGTAGCTGTGCAGCAGGACCAGCATTAAGCCAAGCCATAATAATCATCCAACTTATAGTATGCTTGTCTACATAGTGTGCGTTTAATGCATGTTTTATATTTCTTCTCATTTACATTGTTGAAGAATATCGAGTGGTATTTTACTATAAAATTGCACAGTACCCCTTAAAAGAAGTGTGTACTTTAGATAAAGATAAAGAGTTAAAGATATTTGGAGTTGGATCATTTAGCTCCCTTCAAAATGGTTGAGCTGAATGGTGCTGATCCATGCGTCATGTTCGTGAACGGGAGCCGTCAGTTGGGACTGGTCATCTCTTAGCTGCTATGGCTTATTTTAATTTATTTTAAGTTTTTGAATGATTTTTTTTTTCTTTTTATTACGGACGCCACGTGCACGTCATTGTTCTCACATGCATAATTTCAAAATGAATGATGTAACCAATATTTTGTATCAATTTTATATTTTATTTAAAAGAGTGTCCGTGGAGTTTCTTGCCCGTTCTTCTCCATAGGTACCTACTACGCTTTGGAATGGGCAACTAGCTTCATATTTTTGACTGACCGACCCCTTGACAATTCAAAAGTGCCAGTAAATGGTTTAATTGAAATAAATGCTTTGAGTTTGAGTTTGAGTTTGATAAAGATTCATTTATTTGCAAACACATGTGCAGATTATATACATGGAATGATGTTTAATAAAGGTGTTACAGGATATTCTTTGGCACAACATGTTTGATCATGACTGGTGTACAAATTAGGTCGAAAGACCATGAGATTTCAGAAAAAATATAAGAAATTAAACAAAGAAAATAATCTAAAAAAAACAAAAACAACTTTAATATTAAATTAAGAACAAAAAAATAAAAATAAACAGTTGGTAAATATTCATGCGATTCAAAATTAATATAATAGATTCAGTCAGGGTATAAGAACGATTTGTGAACATTATAGCAGGCTTTTCCTGTCAGCAATTTTTAAATGTTTTCTTAAACTGGTCTGTAATTAGTTTTTTTTTACACAGATAGGGATATTGTTATAAATTATCGGTGCTCTGCATACGACGCTTTTGTACAGCAGTGCTGTTGCTTACTACGTGTGCAGTAGTTTTCTATTGTCCCGGCGATTTCGTATTACAAGGTCCAATATTCGAGGAAACAAATGGAAGTTATTTCTTACAAATAGAAGGCGATTTCTAAAATATAAAGTGACGGCAGTTTGAGAATGTTATGCTTTGTAAAAAGTGGCTTACAGCTCTCAGTACTTTGGATACATTGCTATGTTTGCATAGCACGTATTCATCGCTTTTGCATTTTAAATGCCATATCTTTATTTGTTGAGTTGCCCCAGAAGATAATGCCATATACATATTAGGACAGATTCAACAAGTCCATAATAAGCCGATAGTAACACATTAGTGTTGATAGATGCAGCAAGTTGGTACAAAGCATATGCTTGACTACTGTTTTTTTTACATATTGCGTCAATGTGTTCTTTCCAGTTTAGAATGCTGTCTATAATTAAGCCGAGAAAACGGACATTAGATACTTCATTTATAGTGTAGTGTCGTGTGTGTAGT